>OZ018318.1:194059680-195313113 GCA_963969495.1 Ceratothoa steindachneri
GCCTTTTAAATTTGTCATGCAGAAGTAGCAGTCGGTAACGTGATCTTTTCCTTCCCTCCACACAAGTGGGACACCAAATGGAATTCCCTTTCTTTTCCTATTCCTCAAATCCTGTAAGTTCTCCATACATGTTTTGCAGCAAATATGGGGAGCAAATGCCTTATCCTTGTCCCCTAGTTTTACTCCAAAATAAGCGTAATAATCCTTCTTCACAAAATCCGTGATTTTCGCATGACTGTCGGGAAGCACCAAGTGTCCGAAGATGAAACAAAATTTGTTAGGAAGGTTCTTACACTTCCGATCCATCGTATTGCACAAATAGATCTGAAAAGATAAAGAATAACTAGTTATTTAAGGTAACCCATGACCAACTGTGGCAAAAACAAAGCCCATATACGCTTGGATGATAGCGCCATTTGGGGAAAATATGCTGTAATAAAGATCAAGCGTATTTTAGAAACTAGACCTGACCAAAGAAAATGAATCATATTTTTTAATTCAGCACGCAAAAAGGATCCTAAATCAGTTGGAAAAGCCTTGACCTATGAAAAAAAGTTTTAAAAGGCAGGCCAGTGTTATCAGCTATACAATTTTTGGTACCACGTATATACCAAACTTTGAACTGATATTGTTGGAGTATAAAAAGCCTTCACATTATACGTCCGTTCTTGACCTTAGTATTTCTGAGGTACGACAAAGGACGATGGTCAGTCTCGACAATAAACTCTTTCCCTATTAAATAAATGATAAACTTGGAAATACTTCATACTATAGCTAAAGCTTCCCGTTCTATTACCGAGTGATTACGTTAACGGGGCAGTAGCTTTCGGCTCGCATAAGCCACCGGGTGGCTTTAACCTTCGTTCAAGTATTGGAGCAGCACGCATTTAACTCCTTCGTCACTCACATGCCTCCGGATGCCGAAGGGTATAGAGGGATTAGGGATCCTCAAAATGGGGGCGGACGCTAGCTTTTCCTTGAGCACCTGGAATCTGGCAGTAGCTTGGGGATTCCATAAAAGGGGATCAGGGGATCTCTGCTGAGAAGGGCAATTAAGGGGTCGGGAATAGGCGAGAAGTTAGGCATAAATCTACGGTAATAGGAGACCGATCCAAGAAATGACCTCAGCTGTTTCTTCGTGCGAGGAAGGGGTATCTCGACAATGGCTCTGACAATTTCGCCCTGGGGGCCCATCTGATTTTTCGATTGAACAAGCTCTTGAGTAGTAAGGACGATGTTATGCTCAAATTGATTGGAGCATTCGGGGTTCTCTGAGATGACATCTTCGAATCCATTTTTAAACCGCTGCAGGCGACTCTGGAGGAGACATCCAGCACGGGGGATAATGATTCCGGTTGTCCAGCTAAAGACGGGATAGGGTAATCACCATCTTGTTCAATGGATACTACTTGCACGACATTGATGAGGTCAGCGATATATACCGCTTTCAAAGGAGACTCTTCATCGCGGGACACAATATATTTGAGACCGCTACGGCGATGATATTTTTTTAACATATTGATATGGAAAACCTTATCTCCTGAGGGGGTTCGAATCAGGTAATTCACTGGTCGTTTTACCTCTAAAACGAAAAAGGGTCTTTTCCACTGGCTCAGGAGTTTGTTACTGTTCGTGAAAAGTAGCAAGATCACCTCCTCGCCAAGCTTAAATCTTCTTTCGTCGCCTTTAAATCGAAATAAGTTCGATACTTCCCCAAATTTACTCAGCATTTTGGTACGCGATATCGGCTCATATCTCGAGGCGCTTTCGGAGGTCTAGAAGATACGAATAGGATTGGATTTCGTTATCCAGACGGGGATTGGTGAAAAGTTCCTTTAAAATAGCTAAGGGGGCTCGAACATTACGGCCATACAGTAATTAGAAGGAGGCAAATCCTAGGGTCCTACGGGAGATTTCACGACACACAAACAGTGACATTTTCGGGGCTGATCGATAAACATTTTTCTGAGGATTGCTTTCAATGGGTCATTTAGCTTTTTACAAACTCCGTTTGCGGTTGGGTGGTATGGGGTGGTAAACAGAGGTTCTACCATGATCAGCTTTCTGACATACTCCGTAAGCTCCGAGGTAAATTGTCCTCCTCGATCCAACAATACCTATTTAGAAATTCCTACCGAGAGAAAATGGAGATGTGCGGGCTTGAGCGCACAAAACGCTCCAATGCGCTTAAGGGGAACTGACTGCCTAAGGAAAACGAGTAGCGAAGTCTACCAAGCTGACTGTGTCCTTTACTAGGCGGTGGATTAATGAGGCCAATGACATCAATCAATGACCACACGAGAAAAAGGTTCCGAGGTGATTGGGCTTTTCTGAACGGGGGCTGGCTTGACGCGTTCTTTGGCAGATGTCCTTTGGCAAGCATCACATGATTTGCAGTACTCTGCAATTCCTCTGGCAGTACCTGGCCAAGAAAAATACTTATAAACCTTCTGAGAGGTTTTATTATGACTAAAATGACCGGAGAATAAACTATTGTAAGAAATCGTGAGGACTTGGGGGACGTGAGAGCGGGGAACACACAAGGTGTGTGTTTTGAGGTTCGGTTCCGTTGGAACAGTTACTATGTAACAGCTCATCGTTGACAAGGTATGAGATGCATTTTCAACCACGGGAAGACTCTTGCCCCTGAGTCCTGGCTTTCTCCGAAAAGGGGGGAAAATTTGCGTACCCTTTTTGGGCGCGGGAAAAATCCTTGTGCCTGAGCGTCTCAATCTCCAGATCAACGGGATTTCCTAAAGGAACGGGTTCCAGGGAAGCCTTGGCGGCCTGGGCATGGGTTACCAAGGATTGTGTTACCGGGTTACTTGTAACCTTGTAGCTCTGACCATTCAGTATAGCGCAAAACTTGATTGGGGCTGCTACCACTTCGACTCAACCAATCAAATACTCATATTCGATGAGGCATTTTACAATAGGGAAACGATTCGCTCGGCGGAGGTAATCATGGACCACAGCCAACTTTTAGTGGTCAGGACTGACTGAGGGAATAAATTCACGGATACCACGATGCATGTGCACTCAGTGTCACGTACAATGATGGACACACGGAATCCGTTCATGGCTCAATTTTCAAATTTCAAACCACCGGGGAAGCTTTTATTAAAGAGAAAATTTACTTGCTGAACGGAGTTGTTGGTCGACGAGAGAGACGTAGTGGTATCTTGAAGAGATGGGAGAGGAGCAGGAGTGGCATTAACTTGGTGTACCTGAGGGCAAGACACGCTTCTAAATTGAAAATTATGAGGGCAGTTCGTGCGTACATGACCTTCTATTCCACACGTGAAGCTGATTATCTGCCTTCTAGGGAATAACGAAGGGGGAGAGTGAGTAATTTTGGGCTTAATGTCTCTTGGTTCCAAGGAGGGAGGTTTCTGGGTTTCGAGCGACTTTAAACTTTCACGAGTTTAGGGGTATATTTTGGAGGGGGCCTAGATTTATTAATTGGGAGGAGACAGGGAAGGCTTCTTATTAACCTTGGGATACAAGTTATGGCTACTTGCATAAACATCATCCTCTTCTAGATATTCCTTAAACGTGGAGCAGCGCTTGTCTTTAACGAAAGCACGAACTTCGGGGTCAGTGAAGCTAAGAATTGATCTTTTAGTATGGACTCTAGAAGGGACTCGTACTAATGGGGGACTTTACACGCATCTAACCAAAATTGGAGGTTTCTCTGGAGGGTATACCCAAAATGTCGAAAGGTCTGACAAGGGCGGATCTTTTCGTGACGGAAATGGGAACGATAAAAGTATGGGGTCATATTTACGGCAACTAAGAGTTCAGACTTGAAATAGAGTAGTCAACAGTGGACTCTGAGGGAAGGCAAATGAATATGTTACTCAAGTGTGAGTTTAGGATAGCGAGCAATTTGGCGACACCATCTACCTCGATATCCCAATTGTTGATTTCCAAAATCTTCTCGAAATACCTAAGATATGATCCAAAATCTTCTCCTTCTGTAAAGATGGGTAATCTTACTGACGGGAACTTTGGAATTTCGGTCCGGGAGTTAAATAACATTGACTCCAATTGATTACTGCTTAATTCCAGTTCGTGCTGCCATACTCTCTCACGTTCTTCCATCTCTCTTTGTTCTCTTAGTCCTACTGCTCTTCTGTTAGCAGCTTCTCTTAGTTCTTGTTCCTTCTCTTTTCACACTTCTCTTTCATTTTTCTCTTCTTTCTGAATATAAGTTAATAATTCTCGGCCCGACAAGCCCAACGACTCTCTTTGACTCTTGAAACGGTTAAACGAAGAAGACATCTTGTTGGCTTACTATGGGGAACGTAACACGCGAACGTGGCTATTGACGTTATGAAATTACTTGGCACTATACGTGAAGCCTAACTTTTCCCTAAAATAACTATTTAAAAATTATCCCACTAAAAGAACACTAAAACTCTTCCTACACGGTTAGGACGGGTGCATCTTTCTAATCCGGCTGAGGATTACCTCAAATATTCCGGTAAATGGAATACCCAAACACATAGAAAGAGTCCCAACTAATAATCTAAATTTTAAATAGTCAATAGAATAAAGTTCCACTGATCAAGAACTAACTTAAACTTACATCGGCTAGAGAAGAAAAATAAAAAAATCTTCAATAATGAAAGGAAACTAATAAAACACAAAGGGGATGTAAATTAACTAAACTGATTTACTATGTAATAGACCTCATACACTTGACATGATTTTTCATAATAGAGAAGTAATATATATATATAATATATGTAGTGGTACAATCACTCTATACCATACACTAATCCTATATTATGTAAGAGGGAGGGTAACTTAATCACTTACTACAACGCGAACCGTTGAATGACTGTTCGCAAGAATTAACGACTGACTAGGAGGTCACACTTGAGTCTTTGGGTTTCAAATCCTTAATAATCAAACAGAGTGCATAAATGGTTAGCGAAATTTACTTGAATAGGCCGAGAGTATCGTTCAAGGTTAGTTAAAGATGAAACAACAAGATATAACTTCATTTACGAAGATCGAAATAAGAATAATAATAGGCAAAGGGGAATTATTTAAATTGAAAAAGTCTCTATATAATTATTATGAGGAGGGTTGGGACGAGTTCGCAGGATTGGGAAATATTTTCCGAACGTGCTCAGGAGTTGAAAAATTCGAGAATGTTCGAACAGGAAATGACGCCGTCCATGGCGCGATACCATAGCACGCGATCTCCGATAAATTTGAGGGGGTTTGGGGTTCAGAGGTTGTTCTTTCATATACATATATATATATATATATATATATATATATATATATATATATATCTGAATCCATCGAACCGCAAGAAACAAAATAACAGGACACTTTTTCTTCGGAAATGTCATTTCCCAATTCGCAAAAATTCCGTACATAGATGAGTTTCGAACCAAGCACACTGAGGCAGCGAGCAACCACTTTGATCTCAATTAAACCGTCCCTTAGACGACTCGGCTACGCGGAAGACAAAGATCTTCCGAGTAAACATTCTTTTTAAGGTACGCTTCGCACGGTCGACCGGGACTATGAAATAGAGAGAAATTAATGGGGAATTCAAAGGACAAAGGAGAGTTGAGGTAAACACGCGGCAAATATACAATGTATAAATCTTTCATGAACGCAAAAGAATGATGAAATGAATCCACCAAACCGCAAGAAACATAAAAAAAACATGATACTTTTTGCGAATTAGGAAATAACATTTCTTAAGAAAAATGATTCTCTTTTCCTTACCCCCACGAAAAATTTAGGCCAATATCCCAACAATAAAATCTACGCACTTAGAAAAGACGAATACTCAGTCTTAGCAGATTTAGCCCTTTAAAAAATTCAGTATGGTGGGCTCAAAAGATAAGAACTTTGAAAAAACAATTACACAATATTGTTAAGCTTTATAGCCAATAAAGAAAATCAGGCTGATTCTCAAACAAGAGACACACTAAAGAAAGATAATTACTCACTCTGGAACAACTTTAGCCCATCAAGACATTCAGGCATATCTCCCAACAAGAGACTACCTTAGATAAAGCAATTACACAATATTTTGCCGCTAATGAATCCTTAAAAATATTCAGGCTGATTTCTCAAAAAGATAGGCACTTAAAAAATACAATTATACAGTATCGTGCAGCTTTAGAGCTCTTAAAGACATTTAGGCTGATATCCTAACGAGAGAGGCACTAAGAAAAGACAATTTATCACTAGATCTGGAAGAGCTTTGGCCCATCAAAAAATTTAGGGTCATTTGCCAATAAGAGATGAGTGTCAGAGATCAGAGAGAAAGATAGGGGGAGATTGGCGATGCTGCGCCCTTCAATGGAGAGAAAAACAATAGACAGCCGGGAGACCCTTTTTGTCAGCGCTAATAACAGGGAAAAATCATAAGACGCCTGGTGGCCGAAAGCCCGTCATCGCAGAATTCCGCGACTAGCTTGATAGCTCGAAAAGGTCCTAGTGGTAGTCGGACAATGTTTCGCTTTGCCGTCATAGGAACCTTCCCGTCATCGTGCTAATAGGGCGGACGAGACTACCCTCGCCTGCCGATACGTCGAACCCTGAAGCCTTTCTCGATTAATTCGCGTGAGTCTACCCCATGCCCGTTTTACTCGCCCTTCAAACGCAACGCACCCAGTCTCGATTCGTGTCTAACTCGAAAACAAGATATAAATTCATCCCGTAATATTCATTCTCAAGAGAGTATTATCGTCGGCTTCGTATACCCTCAAGGTCATTCGAGTCACCCTTGGTCAATATTGTTCGTTTGTTTGAACGGCGACCGTCTCTACCAAGTTTCCCCCCGTTTTAGCCTCTGAGACTCCTGTCCGTCTGATATATATATAGCTTGTTTAAAAACTCATTTAATCTTGTAAAAGAATATTCATTTGCATATTAATAAAGTTTTTTTTCTACCCGTTTTTCTATTGGCCCCACAACCTCCAAGATAATTAACTGTTTGGCCAACCTTGATTTAGTTAGTTTGCACTCTGCCTGTATTATAAATCTCCCACGCACATAGCCATTCGACCTCGGCTGAGAAACGCCAAAAGGGTTGACTAGATCCTATTCTACGACAATGACCTTAGCAAAAACAATGACACAATATCGTACAGCTTTAGAGCCCTTAAAGACATTCAGGCAGATTTGCAAACGAGAAATGACTTAAGAAAAGACGATTACTAGGTGTGGAACAGCTTTAACCTTTTAAGATATTTAAGTTGGTTTTCCCTGACATGTTGACTTAGAAAAGTTAAATGTTAATAAATAAGAAAGATATGATGAGTTACTATGTTCAGAAGAAATATAAATGCTGAAAATCTAATTAATGACTGACTACAAAATGGCAATTTCCCTTTTGTTTAAACTTTCTAATGTTGAATTAATTTGTACTTCCTTATAAGGAGGATTATACAATTGAGTTTTAGGGTTGCAAAATTTAAGAGGATGTGTTATATTTAGGACTGTTTATCTTATTTAATATTTCCTGCCTTTTTTGTATGCATTCTTCTTAATCTCACCCGTATCTCTTTTTAGGGCGCGAGTAACAATTTGCATTTTTATTGTGAGCAATCACTCAAAGACAACTATGTTTCTTTTTGAGTGGTTACAATTTCTTTGCTTGAGTTTCAACTAATTTTATTATTTGATTTAATTAGTCAAACGGGAAACAAAGAACCTCACTGATTATCTTATAAAGTATCACAATTTATCGAATAGAACTTCTCTCTCAGGAGGCAAAGAAACAGCCGAACTTGATTTATAATTATTTCCATGTTAGCAACGTTTGTAGTACATTCGTTTTGCATCAAGAGGAATGTTTGAAAATATAATACTATATCTTTAATAATATAGGACACATTTGAAATATATTGACCTAAAGCGATGAATTAAAAATCATATGACTGGGTGATACATGAACAATATGCAGACGAAGGGAGAGACATGGTTACTCATTTTCGGGACGCATTTTCCAAAAACAACGTGAAAGGAATGGAATTGCCAAATACATTGATGTATACAAAGTTTTCTCCAAATAAAAATATTTTGGGAAGAAACCTTTGGATAATAATCAATGATTAAGCTTATATATGTAGCGCCTAGCCTACTATCATCTATAAATAAATCAACCGAATTTCCGTACCCACGGATACCACATAGACTACACAGAGATCTGTTAAAAAATCGCCCCTTTTCCGCAACCAAAGAGCTCCTAATAATTATGTTTATTATCGGACGAATTTTTTATTTAATCCTGTATATTTATTTATAGTGTAAGCGGAAGAGGAAAGGATGGATTGCTTGCATTCAGTTTCAGATTAAGTGACTGATTACAAAGCTTTCGAAACGGGTGGATTAGGTAAATAGGAGTGCTAAAAAAAAAATCAGTAAAAAGAGTATTAGTTTGGTAGTTTAGTAAATGTTTCTTGATTCCGTTAGCGTTTTGGGTGCATTGTTTCCTACCAGTTTGTAAACTGATTATGAGACACGAAACTGATGGTCTGCAGAGAGAGAAAACTTGAGATCACTTCATAAACCTTGGGCAATTGAGAGCAGAAACAAGACTACTACACAATTCCAATAGCACATTATTTTAAAGCGATGTATGATGTACAAAACGCGATAGAGGTCAGAACGAAGATGCAATGGGCATACATAATTCACTACAGGTTGTTATGTAAGGAAAATGAAAGGGGAACAATGCCTGAGGGATAGAAGAATGTTGCAAAATACTGTAGTATAAGGTTAAATTAGAGAAAAGTGAAATTAAAGAGACATTAGGAAAAATGTATAGAAATATTGTAATTGAGCGTGTAAGAAAGATGAGTGATATATAGTTGATGATTAAGATATATTTAGATCGGACAGTGCGTGTGCTACTTAGATATTTGTATTGATAGAGAAAAATGAAAAAAAAAGGATAGGAGATGTAAAATGCAACTGGTTTCATGGATCTGGAGGTAGGTAAAGATCGTCTAGAATGGCCTACCTTATGGTAGGTTTTATAAATTTATCTAGTTTGTGGTAAGTGTTGGATAGTCTAAAAATAATGTATGATAAAAGTAAATCTTGCATCCGTGGGAAAGATTCCGGAGTGAGTGGAGTCTTTAAATATGTACTTGGAGTTGTAAGGAAAGGTTTTGTTATTTAGCCATGGCTGGTTAATATCTTCCACAACATTGAGAGAAGTACAAATGGAAGTGTTAGAAGTGGTCAATGTTTGGTTTTACATATCAGATATCATTATGTGAAATGGTCTTAAAATCTATTAAGAAATATTTATTGTTAAATAGAACGATGGTACATATTTGATTACAATAAAAATATAAAAAAACAGCAGAAAACTATTTAATGCACTAATTATAAGCGATTAAAAAAAGTGACAAAAGAACAACACAACATATATAATTACTGAATAAAAGGAGAGAACAAATGAAAAATTTCCTAAAGCAATTATCCTTTCTTCTGATTTTGAGAAAAATGTGGTTGCTTCAATTATGATACATCAAAAGAAAGATTCTTTTTCATTTTTCATTCAATTTTTAAATTTTTTATATGAAAATATTATCTGTTTAGAGAGATATTTTTTCCAAAGTCAGGAACAATGTTATTGTTCTCTTGTAGGTAAATATGAAAGCATTTGGTGATAATGACCCCTGAATAACAAAGATCGACCATTTTCTGAAATCAGACACGTGCTTCATTGTTTAAGAGTTGTTCAAGTATCTCAGCTGCTTATCTTTCTGAATGTTCATGTTTTGTTTAAATATTCAGCTCTTTTTAAGACAATTCGGCTTTCATGGAGCTTTTAACTCTTGAAAAATAATAATATATTATCTCAGAAAATAAGATTGTTATTTTTTACCATACGAGATTTCTTAACCTTGAACTAATTAGAATGCACCCTGTATAAACTACCATTTTTAATAAATTTATTTAAATAATTTCAATTCATCCCTATATTTCCCTAATTTAAAATTATAAGAAATTTGAATTTTGAGTATTAAAGTAATTTAATAATAAAATTTTTATGTGCAATATTTTAAATTGGACAATTAGTTATATAAATATATATATTTATTCGATAATTAACGGATTTTACTTATAAAAAAAGGTTGAGCAGGAGCCGGAGAAGGAATTTAAAAAGAATTCTGCTGGGGAGCCGGAGCTAGAGTTGGATTCAGTCCCAGAGGCTTTTTTTTCTGGCTCCGAAACCAGGCTACCACTAATGCTCGAAAATAGAGGGAGTGGTGATGCCCCCTTGTCGCGGGAAGAGGGCTTGTGTGGACCTTGGACTTTTCAAGCTATGTCGGTGGGAGTACCTCTTCTGGGTACATCTGGTAGGGCTTGCCTTATTGATTTGGTCGGAAATGAGGTTCCAGACTAAGTGCGTCATTCCTTTCTTTTTCTACTCTATCCCTCTCCTTTTTTACTTTTATCCTATCTCCCACTCATACAAAAAGAAAAATAACAACAAAAAAAACCTACTCCTATCGTTTCCCTCTTTTCCTTTCTTCCTCTATCTACTTATAAGGACCTAGCAGCTACCTCATGCGTCAGAAGAGAGGCTTTGGAACCTCTATATTCAACGCCAATCGACGCTCACTGGTTGCGAGAGACTAGGACTAGAGGTGTCCTAGGCGTTGGGGCACGATGAATGGGATGAGGGTAGTGCCCCGTTAACGCTTCCCTGGCGCGTAATTATGGACCGTTCCCAGTGCCCGTTGACGGGTGCTTATGGTAGCATCGGTCCAAGGTGACGGCCCTTTGTTCCCATATTGTTTGCCAGGCCAATAAAAAGCCTTGGGTCGAGTTCCTTGGTGTGGCGAGATATCCATTGAACGCTACTCTGAGATCCTGGCCGTTGTGAAGGGAACTAGTAGGAGTTTATTAAGGGGCGTGCTTCGTTGTTGTTGACCTGGTGACAAATTGAGGGTTCCTTCGGGGACCGTCAGTGCTGATTGGTTGGGAGCCACGGCACGCCGAGGTTTGACGACTTTGTTGGACGACCAGCAGCACATGGAGCGTGCCTTCTGAAAGATCCGAAACCTCTCCGATCCATAGGCAGGAGCGTCTCACGCGGGGAGAACTCACCAACCCCCTTTTTATCATTGATTGGTCACGAGTTTTTAGAGAGAGAGAAAGCGCTCAAAATGACAGGCAAAAAAGGACCCGTTCGTCTAAAACACAACTGTGCAATATGCCAGTTAAAGAAGTGGTGCGTTAACTTTCCGGAGGGCTGCTACTCAAAATGCAGCCTTGAAAGTATCTGCACTACTTGCATATTGGCGCGAGAGGTGGAGAAATTAAAAGACCTCTATAGAGACTCAGAGGAGAGAGCTAAGGTCCTTGAGGGAAAGTTTGAGGAGCTCGAAGCCCATAAAGCAGCTCAGGTTTAATGCCTAGAAGAGGCACCGCCCAATGACGTGTCGGAATTCCCTGGTAACCAAGCGGACATTCCGGCATCATCTGAGGCTAAGCTAGCTGAGGCGAGAGAAAAAGAGAAAAAGAAGAAAGGAGAAACGAAGAAAAAAAGAAAAATAATAAAGTTGAAACAAAAGTAGAACCAAAAATAGAAGAAAAACAGATAAATAAGAAGAAAAAGAAAGATAAGAATGTGGAGAGTAAAGAGGAAAAGGGGAGGCCTCTTCCACAAGGGAAGACCCCGTCTTCAGAGACCAAGTGTCCGAAGGTGACCCTCATTAGGGGCTCGCCAACACGGGATCTGCAGCCGCTGCTAGCGGCCTGCCTTCGCACTTGCATGAAGGTAAGCTGCCTGTCAGGACGGGGTAAACACAACATCAGAGTAGAGGCTGACAAAGCTAAGATTTCTGAAAATTCATTTGTTGCTCTGATGGTGAGCGGCAACGACCTCTACCTCAGAGGGATAAGGGTGGTCTCAGTGGTGAGACCATCCAAACAGTGATGGGAGCCGTGGATGACATAGGGCTTAAAACCCGCAAACGTGTGGTGGTTGGGATACTTTCGAGAAGAGGTCCATCCCGAACCGCTAACGAAAGAAACGTCGCAGTGAACAGAAGGTTGGCGGATCTCTGCACGGCAGAAGGAGTTTTCTTCGTGGACCCCTATGGTACCTTTATCGGTAGAGAGGACCTCTACCAAAGTGACGGGGTACATCTCTCCTCTGAAGGGAAGGCCTTTCTCGCCAACCTAATTCAAGATGTCATGGAACGCACCCAAAGGAGCGTTCGAAACAAAGCGAAAAGGGAAGTGCGCCAGCATGCCCGTGTAACTCCTGGAACGACCTTCTTGGAGGTCGTTAAAAAGGGTGTGACCACGAAAACAGAGAAGGTGGGAAACGGAAGAGCGTAGGGAGTCCTACACTAGGGGACTCCTTCAAATTTCTTCTGTTCAATGCGAGGTCAATCAGGAATAAGTTTCTTGAGCTCCGTGGCCTCGTAGTAACAGAGGAACCTGAGGTGGTGGCCATAACGGAGTCGTGGATAAAAACCTCAAGCCGAGATTTTGAAGGTGAATTCACGATTCCCGGTTACTAGCTTTTCCTGAAAGATAGGCCAGACAGAGAGGGTGGCGGTGTGATGTTGTATGTCAAGGATACTCTCAACTCGACGGGTTGCAACATCGTATCCGACCATGAAAGGATATCGCAAGGTTGGAACGCGTACAAGCCAGGGCAACTAAGCTGATTCCCTCTATCCGACATAAAAGTTATGAGGATAGACTAAAGGAATTAAATCTGTTCTCGCTGGAAACCCGTAGACTGCGTGGTCAGCTCATCGAAGTTTTCAAAATACTTCGAGGGTTCGACAATGTTGACTACCGGGATATTTTCACACTGAGTGAGAACAGAACGCGCAATCACGGCTTCAAACTTGAACTGGAGCGTTACAACCGCAATCTGTGTGGAAATTTTTTCACGGAAGAGTATCTGCGGTAAGTGGAACGCACTTCCAGTGGAAGTTGTCAACAGTGAGTCTGTTGACCAGATTAAGTCAAGACAAGACAAAGTCTTGAAAAGCGGCCGTTCAGGGACGCAAAACAATTGAGCAGCTATGTGCCTGTTCGATTGCAAGTCCAAAGGTACCCTCTTTGAATGGACCGTAAAGTCTCCTAGGGTACTTACTTTCCTTGTTACTCCTTGTAAATTATGCATCATTCAATCGACGAGAACACGCGCGCAACGGTGCACCTGGGGCCAGAGGGGGGAGGCTTAAATACAAATGTTGCTCACTCCTCGGTAGCCTCTCGCTGCTTTCGCGCTTCCCGCGGCGTGGCGCTGAGGGAAGAGAGATGCCTCCTCTATATTACAAGACTTCAAAATCCAATACCTTATACACACCTTGTAACAAAAGATTTGCCTAAATTAGTAATAAACCCCAAAACAAAAGGTTAATGCTGTCCCCTACTCCATAATTCCCGCAAACGACAAGTACTACACACATCATTCATCAAAAGTTGTTGTATTCGTGTCATTAAGAAAAATAAAGACGAGAGCTAAGAATCGAGGCGCGAGTGAGTTGAGCACATGACAACATTGGTGCACATACGTACATATTTACTATAAGAGAGTGACAATAAAAAACGTGCATGTTAAAGAAAGAAGAGTACTAAGGATTAGGTTAGGATTTAAGATGCACTTAATCTCGGATGAAGTATCCCAACAAAATATATTATTAACACATAGATTATAAAGACAACATGCACATTTCAGCGAGAATTTTGAAAGTGGTCTGTTAATAAAGTGAGATTGAACAAATAAACTCATGTGGGCGAGAATATGAAGGCAGTGGGGCGAAACAGGCGACAAACTCTTTCATACTAGTCAAGGATTCCGCTTTGTTAATTGTGAGATGAAAAAAGAGTACATACAATCTAAATGATGAGCACTTTGGGATAAAAAAGGGAAGCAAACACAAATAGAAAACACAATGGAGCGTAGAGGATATGTCAAAGTGGAGTGCTTTGACATCGGCAATGCCACCTGTCACGTACTATGATTAACTAGTCAAAGATAGACCATCTGCTCTTGCCTCCTCTAGGCCTACGCTAATTCGGAACCCCAAATTAACGTAGGCCTAATTTGGCTCCGGCCGGGCTCTATCCAGGTAAAGCTGACTGCTCAAAGGGCTCACATCCAGCCTGGGCTAAATTCAGTGATCTCCACCTTACACACCGGGTGACCGTTTTGTGTAAAACGAAGGGGGCCTGCCCCTCCAATGAGTTGTTAGGTTTGGGAGGGAAACACCCCGAAGGTGTTCTTGGGACCGTCTACGAAAATTCCTAAGATTGTCTCCCGAAAGATGGAGAGCAGCATGGAAAGTTTGGCTCCCATGCTTTCACTTAAGCTTTGACTGGGTTAGTCAGAGACACGAGACCCTCCAAAAATGAGATCTACGCCTCCAAAGTTACCCTGCTAGCTACAGTTTAAAGAAAACGGGGGGAAAGACTCGCATGGTAAACCTAATAAGTCTAAGAAGACGACAGCGCATTCAGCGCTTTTTAAGGCCAATAGCCTCCGGAGGTCTGCCTCTGGGAAGCGCAAGGCCCTTTCCGTGATGTTCTTCGCTTTGAAGTGGGCCCCTAGCACCTGATTCGAGCTATGCCTCAAGGACATAATCCTGAAATTGTATTTTCGACGAATCCGAACCAACTGGGTGGAGCTGCGGAAGCTCGTTTCCTTCCGTCCCCGTTAGCTATTTTTTTTGCAGAAGACAGGCTGGGTGCGTGATCCTTTTCCATACTTCATGGATAAAAGTGTCTTGCCACCCCTCCACTAAGTGATGTGGATCGGGGAGAAAGTATCCTAGATTTACACCGGGCATGATATCTCAGTTCTTCTGTTTGTTATAAAGACACTTTTCAGTCAGTGGCAGTAAAGCTAAACTTTGATAGGAGGTATACTGTTGTTTCTGCGTACATTCTATCAGCCGACTTCAATGCTGGGGGATTACGCAATATCATAGCACAGTTGCCGAGACCCTTTCTCCTTATCGTAGATCTGAAGGGTAGACATCCCCTCTAGAGGCATACGCATCCAATCCTACAAGTCAGTTTATTGCTGATTTTATCTAAGAACTGAAGATATGTGTCATAAATGTGGATGGGTTTGTGAATCACTGCTCAAGAGCCGATTCTTTTTCATATATTGATCCAACCGTCTACTCTCCGGACTCACAGCCTAATTTTGGTTGGGAAAGGTAAATGACCATCATGATAGTGACTAACTTCTCATTCAACTTTCATTTTCTGGTCTTCAGACAGAAGCGATACTAATAAATGCTCTCTAGCGAATATAGGCGTATCCCCCATCGGACGTTTAAACAGTTTGTAAGTTTTTTTGTGGTAAGTTTAGCTATGCCTCGAGGCACACATGCCGCTCATTTTGCTAGGCATACGTGTTTTTACTCACGAGGAAGACTCTTTTGCGGAGGTATTGTTGGGGTAAAAAGAATTAGGGGATAGTTCTAGTAGACACCCCCACTCATGCGGATCTCCAGGAGAACTGGACCACGATCTCTGACCCGTCAGCCATAGCCAATATTTTGTGACCATTCCTCCACATTCTCTTGCCGGGATTCTGCTCCGCCAGCAGTCATGCCACGTCGTGATGCCACTGATGGCCATCAAATCAACTTTACTTCAAAGGCTGAGGTCTCTACAACGATAGATTTGCGATGAGTGAGTTCTGCTCCGTTCTCGCATTGAGCCTGGATAGTGCTACTGTTTCAGACGATGTCCTGTATACCATGCTTCGAAACCTAAAAAATCAATGAATGAAAATAGATGGATATAGAGTATCCTCCCAAACCCCTGGCGAATGGCTACTGTGCTCGCATTCTTAAAACCTAGAAGAGATCACTCAACGTCGGCCAATTTCCACCCAATTTCTCTGACCTCCTGACTGTGAAAGTTGATGAAGAAATTCTTAACTGTTTGATTAGGCTTTTTCCTGGACTGCAGAAGACGTATGTTTTCCACACTTTACGGCTACTGCAAGTTCTACTACACTTCGGATGCTCTGTTCAGAATGGAAAATGCGATGTACAAGGCCTACTTCTGTAGACTTCACTGCGCTACGCTAGTTTTCGATCTAGAGAAGGCCTATGGCACTGCATAACGATACGGTATCATGGAGAACCTACACACGGTGGGGTCTATATAACGCTTCTCAATTTTAAGCTAGGAATTTCTTCGAGATCTTCGAATCCACGTATGGGTTGGTGGATCCCTGAGCATATATAGTATCACCTTGCTGTAACGGGAAGATATTATCACTACGCTCTACTTAGACTACTTTTAGATCTCTTTTAGTGCAGCACAGGTGCCATCTCTGAAATGTAGACTACAAAAAGAAATGAATCACATATCTCACTATGTAGAAGCTTGAAGAGTTCGTTTTAATTTGGCCAAGTATAAAGTGGTCCATTTCTGGTGCCTTGAAAGGCTCCACTACGACACAAATATGATACTAAGAAAGGCTCGTATGGAATTATTGGAATCCCACAGCCCCTCAAGTTGGGGGTTCCTAATCGTAGATTTAAGCTATCTTCTACCCGTCGCATGGGTATTATTCTATAGGTGATGTTCAGCCCTCGGAGAGCTGATAGGTATAATGCCATGTTTTTTACATGCCATTTTCTTGTTGTACGAGGGGTGGTGAATCAGTTTTGCGAATCGATTGAAAACAGAGGAAGGGAAATGGCTGTTTGTGTGGTGTTAGGACAAGTAATGACAAGTCAGGACCTTCAGTCTCACGCTCCTGACTCGTCTATTTAGGAAGCAGTAGCTGATCGCAGATTGTCAGTCACAAATCCTTCATCAATGGAGAAGGTTGAGCACCGCGCAGTGATCAAATTTTTTACCAAGGAAGGCAAAAATGCAAAAGAGATCCATGAACGCATGGTTGCAGTGTACACCGACACCGCCCCTTCCTATGCAACCATTGCTCGCTGGAATGGGGAGTTCGGCCATGGTCGTGAGTCCCTTGAAGATGACCCCCGTCCAGGACGTCCATCAGACGTGAACAACGAGCACAATGTGGCCCGTTTGGAGAGGATGATCCTCGAAAATCGACACGTAAAGGGCGAAGAAATCGAGCGAGAGCTTGTAATATTACATGGAAGTGTTATCAGCATCATCCACGACAATTTGGCCATGACCAAGGTCTCTGCCCGTTGGGTCCCTAGAAAACTCACGCCCCATGATCGACTTCAACGTCGTCAAAGTCCACAAAGCCAGAGTTGCACAAGCTGCACTGCGCGAGTGCGGATTCGAGGAGCTCAACCACTTCCCCTACAGCAGAGATCTGGCCCCTAGCGACTACTTTTTATTCCGCCAGTTCAAGGCTGCACTGCATGGACGCTGGTTTGGAGATGATGAAGATGTCCAGCTCGCCATCCAGGAGTGGATTAACAGCAGTCGGGAGATTTCTGGTTGTCGGGAATTCGAAGCCTCAGGGATAAGTGGCGCAAGTGCATTGAAGTCGAGGGTAGATATATTAAAAACTAATAAAACACTTTTTCCCGATATCTCTTTTCCTTATATCCGAATTGCAAAACTTATTGACCACCCCTCGTATTATGACTAAGGATGTGTTTTCTACATCTACAGCTAAGCATGTATTACGGAAAGTAGACTCGATCCAACAAACCGGTCTCCCTCTTGTAACCAGTGATATCAAACGACCACTTTAGAGAGCTTACCATTCGATGCAAGGTAGACTCCACTCGATTTGTGCCTTGTACAGTGCATTATAGGATTTTACGCGATATCCTTACGTCTTCCTTAATCGCGAACTACTCTCACCTCATTTAAAGCCGACTCTGACGATGCCTATGCAGCCAAGAGACGCAAATCATACCCTAAGCCGTTTAGGCTATATAACTCATTCGACAATACGATGTAGCTATCTGGCAGGTCGCGCTTCTGTTCTTCCCAGAATATTACTCTGAAGGATACCATTTATTAATATTTGTCTTTTCGACACTTCTCCTAAAGCTTCCACAGCGTCGTGTGTATTTCGTTCGAACTATTAAAGCAGACGTCCACACTCCTTGGTTCGCACTATCCGTTACTTCACGGTTGCGTGAGGAAGGTGGATGACGAGATTATCTCCTAATAGGTTACTGGACATATGGGAATTGCAAGGAATGAGGGCAGCGATGAGGGCATCAGAGAGTTTGCCTGGAATGAGCGACCAGATTAGCGTTTTACTTTTCCTCACAGTGAACACAAGTCAAGAATCAGGTCAGCCATTTAGGCTACATGATAAAGAAACTGGGAGTTGGTAACGAGAACTTAAAGTTGCGACCCATTGCGCCACTACTATTCCCATCTCCATACGCCCCCCCCCCCACCTCGCGCTTCTGATTCATGTCACCATTCATGTTCCTCAGACGTTTCGTCACCAATAGAATGTCGCTGATTATGGGTTGTTCTTGCACGTTGCCTGCGCCAGTACAGGGACGAGCTGGGACACTACCACCTGTCCCCTTTGTTCGGAATGGGCTCTTGCAAAATGTTCTATGGACTCCGGGTATTTCTAGAGGAAGCTAACATCCTTAAATTTATTTTATTCTCTTTGTTGTTAGGCTCATGGTCCGCGGAAGGATGGACTGCGATGCTCCGAAACTACTCCTGTACTTATATACGAATAAAGTCCTATAATTTCAAAGCAATCTTTTCATTACTCGCATGGGTATCGTGGCAAAGATGAGCTTTATATTTCAACATATGAAAACTTTAGGGGTGGATGGGGTAGTTTTAGAATGAATATGCTGATTATGTGAAATATTTTTACATTATTCAGCTATATAGATATAAAAATGAACCATTTTATTTTGAAGAATTAAAAAGTTGGATACAATCATTTCGGTATATGTGAGCCATTTTACTTGTCGAATCCTTCATAATGTTCCTTATTACCGCGTGCACAAATATCCTATTATCCATTTTAAAGGCCTTACCGCGTTTATTAGGCCATAATTTTCGTTGAAAATTTTCTCTCTCCTTCCAAAGTGTTAAAAGACATTCGCTTTCAAGATGAACTGATTATAAATATTTTGCCCTTTTATTCCATATTCCATTAAAAATTAATATTTTTTAACCTATTCTAGCCTATTTATTTCTTAACATCGTTGGCTTTCTCGCATAGTTTATCTCATGAGAAGTAATATTTCGTTAAAAGTTACTGGTAGTCATTTATTTCGTTACTTCTTAATCATGGATACCTAAATTCCCCATGTCCACTTTTCCGTAATGAAAATATCTGAATATAATAAAAAACTTCTATTGTGATATCTTCTCCACTTCACAATTAAATCAGATCAAGCATTGAGAAAATAGAGAAAATGTCTGCGTTATTAGAAAAAAAAGGTAATAAACGGTCTTCGCCTACATATATTAATTACAGTAAAATTGGAGATGATTTCGTAGAAAGTGAAGTAAAGTACAATCATGTAAGAGGCAAATTCTATAGACAATAGATATTGAAACGGAAATCGATATGTTCTGAAATAAAAACAAAATAAAAATTTGACGCATTGTCCAAACGTCCAAATTAGCAAGAAAATTTGTCAGGGATATTGGAGAAGTAGTGTTTAGTTAATAGATCTCTAAGTTGGTCAGAAGTGCAGCAAAAGACAGTAAAATTGGTGTTCGCCGAAAACCGAATGTATATACAATAAGAAAGAGGTTAAGAAAGAAGACATACCATTAAGATGTCTCTCTAGAAAAGGATATTGTTGAAAAGCCATTCAATAAAATTTAAAATATATTTTAAAAGTTTAATTACTAGTTTGGCTTTCTTCATCACTTGATACACGTTTCTCATTTTCTAATTAATTATATATATATTTATATATATATATATAAATATTTATATATGTATATATATATATATATATATATATATATATATATATATATATATATATATATATATATATATATATATATAGTCATATGAGTTGCTGCTGACCAGTCTAATCTTCAATTTCACGGTGAAGTTAAGGACACATGGAGGCTGAGGTATGTGTGATTTATTTATGGAACAACGTTTCGGGCGTATTACTCATCTTCAGGTTCTAAAATATAAATTAATTTAATACAGTTAAAGAATATTAAAAATATTAAAAATAATTAGGTTAAGACTATGTAAGTAAATCAAAAATTAGAAAATAACTCAGGAATTTAAATTCAAGAGAATTAAATTATCAATCTAACACTATTGAAAGGAAAAAAACCCCACAAAAAACAAAAGTAAATAATTACATTATAATATTGCTTACCGATAATTCAGGAATTTAAAAAGCAAGAGAATCAAATTATTAATCTAATGTAATCACTATTGACACGAAAAAAAAGAAGTAAAAACACAGAAGTAAAAAATTACAGTATAGGAGAAATCACAGAGTGAAGAAATTATAAAGGATGTGGCTTAAAGAAGGATAGGAATTTGATTGGTTGTTGAATGAGGTAATTAAAATTAAGGAATAAGAAGAGGAACAGCGGTATTATCTATGTTGAGTGTAAGAGATTTTGTACGTATTAGTAGGGATTTCAAAATTCTTAGACTATATTCATTGTTATTATGACCTATTATTGTGAAGTTATCTATGGAACATTCTGTCTTACATTGTATACTATGATTTCTAATTACAGAAGCTTCCTTCTTAGACAATATTTTTCCAGTGCGATGGCTTATTCCCATGTGAGAACAAAACCTCTCTTTCAATGAGCGAACAGTACTACCAATATAGGTTCCTTGCAAACAACAAGGACAAGTAAAAGCTTAAACAACACGGCTGCTCATTTCTAGAGGAAGTTTGTCTTTTGACGAGAAAAAACTTCCCATGGAAAGTGGGTTAACAAAAGTGATTTTGAAGTTGGTATGAAAGAAATATTTTTTGAGTAATTTGTTGCATTTTCTAGTGAATAATTTATTGTAAGGTCCTATTTCTGGTACTACGAAAATTTTTTCTATTTTGGGGTACATTATATGAGAGAAAAGATGAAGAGTAAATTTTGGTAAGAAAATTATTGATTAGTTTGTCAACCAAAGGTGAGGGGTAACAATTATTTTCAAAATAAGACTTTAGAGTCTGGAATTTATTGTGCATTAGGGAATAATTCATCCCAACATTAAATATACCATTGAATTAGAGAGTAACTATCAACTTCCTTTTCTAGACGTCATTATAGAAAAAACAGACAAACTAACTACCGCGAATATACAGAAAGCCTACCTTTAGTGGCATAGGAATCAATTTTTTCAGCCATTGTGACTTGTCACACAAACTCAGTGCAATTAGATCTCTAATATATAGATGTTACCATCTCTCCTCCAATTATTCCCTAATGCACAATGAATTCCAGACTCTAAAGTCTTATTTTGAAAATAATTGTTACCCCCTAACCTTTGGTTGACAAACTAATCAAGGATTTTTTTACCAAAATTTACTCTCCATCCTTTCTCTCATATAATGTTCCCAAAAATGAAAAAAAATTCGAGTACTAGAAATGGGACCTTACAATAAATTATTCACTAGAAAATGCAACAAATTACTCAAAAAATATTTCTTTCATACCAACTTTAAAATCACTTTTGTTAACCCACTTTCCATGGGAAGTTTTTTCTCGTCAAAAGACAAACTTCCTCTAGAAATGAGCAGCCGTGTTGTTTAAGCTTTTACTTGTCCTTGTTGTTTGCAAGGAACCTATATTGGTAGTACTGTTCGCTCATTGAAAGAGAGGTTTTGTTCTCACATGGGAATAAGCCATCGCACTGGAAAAATATTGTCTAAGAAGGAAGCTTCTGTAATTAGAAATCATAGTATACAATGTAAGACAGAATGTTCCATAGATAACTTCACAATAATAGGTCATAATAACAATGAATATAGTCTGAGAATTTTGAAATCCCTACTAATACGTGCAAAATCACTTACACTCAACATAGATAATACCGCTGTTTCTCTTCTTATTTCTTAATTTTAATTACCTCATTCAACAACCAATCAAATTCCTATCCTTCTTTAAGCCACATCCTTTATAATTTCTTCCCTTTGTGATTTCTCATGAACTTCATCGGTAAGCAATATTATACTGTAATGTTTTTACTTCTTTTTTTTTCGTGTCAATAGTGATTACATTAGATTAATAATTTGATTCTCTTGCTTTTTAAATTCCTGAATTATCGGTAAGCAATATTATAATGTAATTATTTACTTTTGTTTTTTGTGGGGTTTTTTTTCGTTTCAATAGTGTTATATTAGATTGATAATTTGATTCTCTTGAATTTAAATTCCTGAGTTATTTTCTAATTTTTGATATATCTACATAGTCTTAACCTAATTATTTTTAATATTTTTAATATTCTTTAACTGTATTAGATTAATTTATGTTTTAGAACCTGAAGATGGGTGATACGCCCGAAACGTTGTTCCATAAATAAATCACATGTACCTCAGCCTCCTATGTGTCCTTACCTTCACCGTGATTATATATATATATATATATATATATATATATATATATATATATATATATATATATATATATATATATATATATATATAAATATGTATATATTTATAAATATGTATATATATATTTATATTTATATATATAGATATATATATATATATATATATATATATATATATATATATATATATATATATATATATTGTCGTAGATTGGCCCCTTTTTTAATCTCTCTACATACAAACCGCTTTTGTTGCGGTATTCTATGTGGTCGTGATATACTTTTTTGATGAATTAGGCTTTGTTCTAAGAGTGCTAAGAGTGCTAATATTGTTATTTTAAAGAAGAGAGCCATCTCAAACACGAAAAGATATAGATAAACGCACAAGAATTCCAGAAATTAACTTATATTTTTAACTTTAACAATTTACTACACAAAAACTAACCATTAACCACAGAAATACTCTGAATATTATAATTCACATTAATTACTTTGATTAACTTGGCCCTCCAAAATTGGTTAAATTCGCTACGCACTACAATATACAAGATTTCGGCTTATTGACTCTACTGGAAATTAAATACCTCAGGAATGTTATTGCCTCTACGATCGACCGGAAAGATAGAGGTGGTCGAGATCACGGGTTACTTTTGGCGAGGGTAGCAGATGGGGGTCCACACGGTATTCAGGGGGGGTTCTTTAAGGACGAGAACAATCACGGTGCTTTAGGCGGCACCAAGGTAGGCGTGGTCTCTCTGGCGAGAGTAAGTAGAACTTGGTTCATAAACCAAGTTAACTTGGAGTTCGGTGTGACCACCGAGTAACGATCTCGAGGGAAAGCTTTTCTCCTTCGTTCTTAGTTCCTTATGGGCGAGGACTTTACTCTGTACTCGGGGAGGGTCTCCTCAAGGGCGAGTATGACGCAGAGGGGGTTTCTCTGACGAGATTTTTGTTAAACTTGGTTCCTCAACCAAGTTAACATATGAGTTTGGTGTGGCCACCGAGTAACGGGCTTGAGAGGGAGCCTTTTCCTTCTTCTTTTTTTTATTCCTCAAGGACGAAGAATACCCCTGGTGTTTGAGATGCACCAGGATATGAGGAGTCTCTCTGACGAGAGTAAGTTGAACTTAACCAAGTTAACTTAACGTTTGGTTTGATAACCAGAGACTAGCTCGAGGATAAGCTGCTTCTTAGCCCCTTAAGGTACGTAGCCCTGCCTCTCTTGCAGGCTACTTCTTAGTCGGATGACCCAAGTATTCTACCTGTCCAGTCTCGGTAACCCGACCTTAATACGGGGACTTCGTCACCTGGAGACTGACTTATTCTACCTATCCAGTCTCGGTAGCCCGATC
Source organism: Ceratothoa steindachneri (assembly GCA_963969495.1). NCBI lineage: Eukaryota > Metazoa > Arthropoda > Malacostraca > Isopoda > Cymothoidae > Ceratothoa > Ceratothoa steindachneri. The sequence goes on from OZ018318.1 coordinate 194,083,516, forward strand.
GTAATCCGGGAACTTCGTCACCTAGAGACTGACGTATTCTACCACGATTTTCCTCAGTGTTTCTTATTTATACCTCGTCACCCCACTGGGGGAGGGCCCAGGAGGGTTGTTATTCCAAACGGTTTTTATCACCAAGTCTTGCGTCGGCTCCTCGTTAGCCTTCAAACTTGAGAGAAACGCGTCTCCAATTTCTTACTTGAGGTGACATTGAATCTCAATCTCGTAGGGGAGATCTTACATTTTAACCTTTAGGCATTTTGTAGCGACGAGTGGCGCGGCGCCGTGGTTACGCGCTTGACCCAACGGTGATGGGGCCGGATGTCTTTGCGGTAATCGCCTCGTGTCTCCACTGAGAGAGAACGGGGGAGTGTCGATTCTTCTACATATATATATATATATATATATAATATATATATATATATATATATATATAGTTACTCAGCTAAGAATTACAGACAGTGAATTTGATGTGTATAATAGGTTTTTCAGGGAATTTTGTTCTGTTATAATGATTTGGTTAATGGGAAATCTATCCAAAGGATTTAAGACCGCATTCGATGATGTGGAGAAATGTGGAGAAATTATAATAACATAATTTGTCTTCTTTAAGAATGTCAGTATTAAATCATTCTCTATCAAACTAACATCTTAGATGTCTATAATTTCGAGGCAAGGTGTCGAACTCTGGCTGAATCCTTTATTTATCTTATAATCCGCCATTTCCTTAGCCTCTTCTTTTGAACATTCTCAGCAAATGTAGTGACAGAATAACGAACCGACATATTCCCTAAAATCCACTCGAGGCTAGTTCAAAATAATAAAAGAAAGGGTGAAAGTCAGAGCTGAAAGACAATTGATCGATATCATTTATTAGAATATTTTGTATATTTTGTTTTAATCTCATTTGCTTCTATATCATTTTAGACTGAAAATTCACCATTTAATGTTTTTTTTATTGAACCTCTTTTGAGTTGCGAAACTGTGTGCCTTCTGGGTCCAAGGTGCCCTAAGTATTTTACTTTATATTATTGTTAGGCATCTTTTTCACATTTTTTCTAACTCTGTTTACGAACTTATTTTCTAATGCTGTCTTGATTGTCATCGATTGCTTTCATATATGAAATAATTAAGATCATGATGTCCAGAAAGTTATATCTATATCTTTAAATATTTCCTCTCTTTACAGTTTACACTGAAAATATTATAGCGAATTAAAATTATTTATTATTTATCTTTAAATATATTTACTCAGCTTTTGATGATACGTAAACATCATTATCTTTTCAAATTTAACCCTGGGGTCATCATGCGAATTTGTGCCTTACTGGACACGTTTGAAATGATGTAAATCCCAGCAATAGAAGATTTTAAAATAATAATTTACAAACTTACTCATTAATATTTGCAAGGTAGTTTTTATTCAACTTTATCATAAGAACACTTCTTTCAAATATATGCGAGGAAAAGTTAATGTTTGTCTTCCTTGCCCGTTATAACTTTTGCTTTTCTTTATAATTATTCCAATTTTGCATTTTTATTTTTCTGTTCTTTGCCTAGTTCGTGTCTACTAAATTACACTATCTTCTAGGAGTACCTTATTTCCTTTTATTTCTGAGAAGAAAATCACTTCTTAGCCTTTAACATAAAATAATTTTCAAGGCAGCCCAACTGAAGATGATCTTTGCCTAAATAAACGTTAACACCGAAATAAAAGGTCATACTTTTCTAATAACTTGAACTTTTTAATTGAAAATGTTTTTTATAACCCAACAAAGCATCTAAAAAAATACTGATTGCAAACGTCTACGCTTTATTTTTTCTATTGCTTCAAGGTTATCTTAGCTAATAAATATTTATAATCTTGGTATGTTAAATTAAAAAAATATTACCAGTCTTCTTCAATCACGTATTTTTGTCTATATAAATTTGAAAAAAAAATGCAGGAAAATATAAAATAATGTAGGAAATTTACACATTTATTTTACCAAAGCAAAATATTTTAACTTACAGTTGCGATCAAAGCTATTCGCACGTCTTCAAAATAAATGAATTGTTAGAAAATCTATATACTGTTACTTTCTTAGATAACAAACACAAAGGAAGAAATTTATTAGTTTATTACGAAAAATTAAAGTTTATGTATATTCTACCCATATTCCATATATCAACTTGATTAAAATCATTTCATTAAAAATTATTTGCACGCTTGTAGGAAACCACTCATTTTCGCTTGCTAACGAGTCAAGATGATCTTTAACACATTCAAGATAAACAGGTATCTGTCTAGTTTATGTAAGGCAATAATTTTTACATACGCACATTAAGTAATCATCATTCATGGAAAAATATATACAGTGCAGAAACTGAATGCAAAGAACAACACTACAGATTAAACACGGAATAAAATCACGATCAAATAAAAGATTTTAAATAGAAAAACATTAAAAAATCTTTAAGAAAATATATTATAGGCATGGTCTCGATAGACCGAATTAATTCTTATAAGTGAATGAAAAGAAGTCCAACCAGTAAAGAAGGACTAAATTTTTTAAACATTTAAGAGCATAAAAGATGGAAAATACCCCATTTCCAATCAAGAACAAATCGAAAGAAAATTATTAGTTCCAAGTCAAAGTGATTTGATAAGGCCGTTAATGAGCACAGAAAAGCCAATTAAAATTCAATCTGGACCCGATTTTGACAGTAAAATCCGAAAATTGACTAATTTACTTTATACCCTAAGTTTATTCTTTAGCATCCATAATCAACCGAGCTAGTGCATATTACTTAGATATCCCGTTTGCCTAACAAACTTCCATCATAAAGTTATTTAAAACATCAAAAGACGTTTTTTAAATAACATTACCAAAATGGCCTTAGCATGATGCCTTTGTTGATATTTTTATGCTTCCTCTCTCTGCATCAGTGTACAATTATAATTGTTTCCCAATCACATAACCTCGAGGTGATTTCCTTTCTTACCACTGACCCTAGACGATCTCGCTCATATTCGAGCTTTACGAAACGATAAATTTAGAATAACGCAAATAGGAACACAAATATGACATACAATCATCCGACAGTCAACCTGGAGTCTTAACCAAAGCTGGTGCTAAAAAGAACCACAGCCAAATAATAATGAACCAAATAAAAATTGTTTAGTTGGGATGTTGCTAAATGCGAGAGTACTTCGTGTTCGAGACAAGGTCCTTACGTTCCGTAACATGGGAGTGTAGATATGAAAACCTATTTGAAGAACAACGTAAGATATAGCAGCTGACCATAGGAACTCAACCTCGATGCAAACACATAAATACGCAGTGACATATACGAGCAAAAGCTGTTTAGAACAGTTCTAGTGCCCCCTAGGAAGTTAGAATGGCGCTATAAAATAACACAGTGGTTCACGTTTTAAATGTTGTCGAAGGAACGAGAACTACTAGAATTGAAGGAGACTCAATTCTGTTTTGTGGGCCTTGCGGCGCGGTAGGTAAGTCAAAGCAGGAAGCTGATTCAGAGTTGTGACCTGCCATGAACCCCAGCCCGAAGATTTCGTCGATGGTGAAGGACATGGGTTTAGTGATACGGCCAGTTACTAGCCACTGAAGAGCCTTATATAAGAACGGAAATTGAGAAAAAGGACGATAATTTGAAAGATTATTAGGGTCAAGATTTTGTTTAAGATCGGTGGGCCATCAACATGTTGAAAGTCGGAAGGCACCTCCTCACCTGGCAACATGGAAGTGTTGAAGATACCAAATAAATGTGGTAGAAAGACAGGTAGGAACTAAACATAGAGTTTAAGTGGGAAATTATCAAGCAGAGAGCATTTGTTTTCGATGAACTGAGTATCAACCTGTGCTCTTCTATCGAGACTGGGATGAGGTAAGTGAGATTAGGAGGATGGGTAAGGGAATAAATGGCTGGGGGAAGTGACGATTTCTGGAGAGAGAAAAAAGTTAGAAAACTTCCAAGAATCGTTGATCTAATCTAAGGTTTTTATATTGAAGTCGCCGAGTACCACAACGATGGCGGAGGAGTTCGAGAAGGCGACATTAAAAAGATATCTCTTCCCGGCTTGCGAAAAGAAATCATGATAGCTATTTGCCAGGAATCTGGGCGCACACTCTCACTTGAGAAGTTGTTGAGCAAAACTAACAATAAGGCCATGGTCTGTTCAACCAGGTGTCAAAGCATGGCGTAGGGCATATTGTCCGTACAAAGGGCCGGATCTCCGCGGAAATGAGGGCGTAACGCAACCTTCTTAGTGTGAACTGATCTTTGAAGAGTTTACCATATCTGGATAGTATGTCTAGTGGGCGGCCTTCAGCAAGTCTAGGATGTGTATTAATGCTCCAAAATCATAATTCTGGCCAGCCAATGCGGAGAAACGGTTGCAAAGGCTCCTCTATAGAGGCGGGATCTCAGATCATGGTTTCGTCCTCCTGATGATCAGAAGAGAAACCCTCATTAAACTTACGCTGAATCCTTTTGACGCCTTTCCAAACAACTGAAATAGGCCTCATTCTCATTAAATGAAGATACAGAAGCCCGCTAAGAATAGCGGCGAGCATGGTTTGAAACCTATTGGAAGGGGTTCTATTGAAATTATAGCTGAGAGGCTTTCCCTCAGTGGAGGTGGAGGTGATTGCGGCTTTTTCTGAGGGCCGTGAAGGAGAAGCTTCTTTCTGGCTGGGAATGTAAGGAGGATAGCCACTCCACCAGCCCAGTGGGCGCCTCAAGTCACCTCACCTTGTCCAGCACATTACTGCGGATGGGTAACTATGTAGAGGTGAATCTTCTTTTGCTTCAGAGCTCTTCACTATATTTTCTTCCAGCTGCAGCCATAGATAGAATGTTTATCAAGAAAGGACGTGCAGAAAAAGATGCAATAAACTCTCAATGCCTTGAAAGATGCAACGAAACTTCCTATACTATCAGAAACATTCAAAATATGATCATTAACACATAGTTATTAGTCATCCAGCGGATGTGAGCTAAAATGGGCTTAAATTACCTTGACAAACCCACCTGCCGTTTACGACAAATTTTTCCTAGCACTTTAATTCCATAAAGAATATGGTTGGCGTAGCCACCTCATATGTGCATTGAAAGCGTGTAGAAACAAGGTAGCTCAGCACACCTCGCACCTAATATCTACCCAAGCCATATGGATCTTAGCTCTCACAGTATCTACGTGAGGAGTTCACTTGGCAAATTTGGATAAAAGGTAGAAAGTGAACCGGACAATCACAACCTCTGGATAGGAAGAATAGATATTACGGGTAAGTCGGGTTTGTAAACAGAAGAATAGGGATAGGTAAATCGACTAAAAAGTAAAGTGGGTAATCACCTATTATAATCATATTCTGGAAGTGAGAAAGATAGGGTGTACTTGTCCTCAGAGTTTCCTTTTCATCTAGGCTGTTAACGTCGGCTAAAAAGTGGTGAACTTAGAAAAGATCTAAAATATCAAATAGATAAAATCGTAGCTCCAATTCATGCAAACAGTGGGGCAGGGTTGGTCATCACCTGAGGTGTAGTGTGGTGTGAGACCGTGCCAGAGGTTAATTAACTACCCACACTCAGGATAGAACGACGTGTTTCTCTTCCTCGCAAAAGGGGAAACGCTATACAACGAACTTTTGTCAGTGGGGGAATTGATAGTGGCATTGTGATTGGCTCTGTGATGATAGGTCTGTTAAATAATTCAGTATTTGCTCATTTTCAGATATTTCCGAAAGTTTCCCAAAGCCATTTGATCTGAAAATGCTGTAAATTTAGCTATTTTGACCTAGAATGGTGGGAAACAGTAGTGATCTTTAAATTTTCTGCCTTAAAATCGACTACAAGCATCCGTTTTGTGGTACATTGAATTATGTTTTGCACTATAACTTGTTATATAAACAAGCTAGAGCATCAAAATAGGCACCAAATTAAAGCGTTTTAAATCAAGTTTAAACTTATACAATTATAATAGTTTTGTAACAAGAACTAGCTCATTAGTAAGATGAAAAGCTTTAAAAAATATATCAAAATTGGTTTTAGAGCACTGAAGACAGAGAAGGCGCCTTCATTTCATAATGACATTTACACAGTCAATTGTTGGGAGTTTGTTATTTGAAGTTGTCAACTCAGCGTCTGTTGGACTCCACAGCTTGACAGAGATACGAAGTCTCCTTGCTTGACATCTGTTGTTATGAGAGTTTTCAAAGTGGCTCATAATCTTGACACCGGTTTCACCAATGTTATTCACCGTTGTTAGATTCTTACCATAGTCCAACGTTTTTCTGGAGTCCTCATTCTCTGGTCAGGACTTGAGATGTTGCAGATGCCACTAGAATCAAATGTTAAGTGCGTTTAGAAGGATATGTGATTATGTGCTAGTGAAATCAACGAGGGTGGTCTTAGCTTGAATCTAGTATTGAGAGCTAACTGTTCTGAAGCTATTTGGTTTTTCAGTGTTATGTAATTGGCAGCAATGTCGTGCTTCAAAATGTCATTTAATCTCCCGTTAAACAAGGAAAATAGCTACCTACGTTAGTTAGCATGTTGGGTTTTCTACCTTATTAAATACTGCATCAGTATGCTCTTGGTCAGTTTTCTTGTACTTTGACTTGTCTTAGATTAGAGTTAGATCATTCTCAGCAGAATCTGAAACCGACATTAACATGCTCAATACACGATTGTAGAACATCGCAAGAAGGAATCGATTAATTCTAGTTGGAATCATTGTCTACTTCGTACATATATTGATTTTCGTGGAATAATATTATCCTTGCCCTCAATCTGTTCTGATGAATGGCGCCTTGGCGACTACACCGAATACATCTGAGATTTGTTCCTTAAAGAAAATGACTCTTAGTTAAGCCATACCACTGTACACGGTTCTCGGAAGCATTTATACCTTTAGAGTGGCTAAGCGTAGTTCTTTACTATTTTTTTTCTTTTTATTCAGCCATTTGATAGCTAGCTGAAAGCAGCATCCTCGGGGTTTCCATGAACAAGTCCGTTTAACGATCCGTCGGTTCCTGAAACAAGGGATTAACTGTCCCGTTCTCTTTTGGAAACAGATTCTCGCAAACTATGTTTAAGAGTATTTCCAACAAATGATGTCAGCAAACCAGATGAAACATCTTTTTATTCAGTATTTTTTATCTACCAGTTTAGTAGCTTCTCTGTGAAATATAGAGTTACTGGATTAATGGAATAAACAAGGGCAGTAGCATTATCCGTATGTTCCTATGTCTGCAGAAATTTCATTGAAGCCTCAGTCTGAGCTATGCAAGAAGCATTGACGATGACTGGTACTCCCAATAACTTTCCTTCAGTGGCTTAAGATGGACCAGGCACTAAAACAACTAAAGTCTCTGACATACTTCCAATTTTATTGCCTAAGACACTTTTGAGCAACTCTTCATTCCAGTGTAACGAATGGAAATTATAAGGAATGCTTTATTACAGATAACAGGTCAAAGTTACACTAGTCACAGTATCTTGATAGAAAGAATTTCTAGAGCGAGACTAGTGGTAATCCATATTTTATGTATTTGGGTCGTTGTCAGTTGAATCATCTAAGGTAAACTTATCCAAATGAACAATTGCCTTTTTTTCTGCCAAACCTATAAAATAGTACAAAATTTTAGGACAGGACTTGTTAAGTACATAATAAATATGACAATGTAGTAAAAATTAAAACTTTTGTTTTAACGTTCAAATAAATTAATTTTAAATTGTTATTATCTATGCTGTAGTCTTTCATTCCACGGCCCTTGCTGCAGTGAAATTTTGTTTGCATGGCAAGACACATACACCTTTTCTTCTGTCCTTTTGTCTTCAAGGAATCTGATATGATTATCTTTCTTTTCTCTGGATACCAGTCTGTAGTTCTGTATTTGCTTTATTTTCTTGGAATTCCCATATCGAAGAGAATGTCAATTTTCAGGACAAATTTCTCTCTTTTTCCTCCAGGGTTGCCTACACTTCATTTGCTTTTCACCAGAGCACGATGTTTTCGTGTAGTTTCATGAAGAGCTTCATTATGTTGTTCTTGTCCATTGTCTTTATCCTAGCCATCTGCCAGAATGAGATGATTCAACTGTTTTATGTGCATTGTCTTTAACCTTGGATCTCTTAACATTTTTCAGTCTATTCTGAAAATTAAGGAAATACTGAAACGCCATGCTGTTTTGAGGAAGCTGGGAACCACTAATAAAGGCTGAAGGGTATCCAGCCAGGAAACTTTCAATGAGAGATTTGCTCAATTCCCAGTTAAGATCTACCTGTGGAGAGTTCGTGGAGGTTCTGACATATCAACTGTGCGTCCACGGATCTCTCGTAGTTCCTTGCTTAATGCCATTGTGAAATTCAAACTTTTAGATGGTTTTCTAGATTTTGATTGAGTACCTGTTATTTCCTGAAAATTCATAGACTATAATTATTATCATTAGTTTTTATTCCTCGTTATTAAGTTATTATTATTAAATTATCCCTGAGTCTTATTTAAGAATAGTATTCTATTTCATATAATACAAAAGTTATTGCTCTATCTTGTTTATATCAAATTTATAATGCAAGACACGATTCAACGAACCCTACAAAATAGGGCTTTAGTTGATTTTGAGGTAGACAATTTAAGGCTCATTGTGACAATGCCTTGCAACTTCCTATGTCAAAATGATTATGGTTTCCGGCCTTTTTAGGACAACTAACATAGCCATATTTACAGAAACCTATGGAAGTAGGAGAAAGTTGATTTTTGAACAAAGCTAGGTTTGATGAGAGGCGTTCGTCTCCGATTGAGTTGAAAAGATAATTTTGCCTCTCCAGAGATTATCCGAAACGATGTTTAGTTACAAATACTCTCGTTATTTAGAGGTAATTTTAAGATTAAGAAATATATAGAAAGTTAAATATAAATTCGAAGGACCGAATGTTAGAATGAATTTCAGCCAGAGAGGGGCCATGTGAGTTCGAGAGTTGAGATGACATTTGAGGGAACACGCAAGACCAATTTGGACAAACTCTTATAAGCTTACCTAGGTCGGAAAAGAACGGGCAATAGTGTGAGGGTATGGAACGTACATACCCGCCAGACAATCGTGGAAACGAAAGAAATTTGTCGTTTGAGTTGGCCTTCGTCTCCTCTCTCTCTCTCCCCACCCTTCCCCCAACTGGCGACAGGAAGTCTGAAGAAAGAAGTCCTATCTCACAGAGAAGCCTAAATTCTATTTGCCTTCTTTATGATACCATGGAGATTGTCCAGAAGGCACTGCGATAAGCGAATTGTGGTGAATGGAATCAATCTCTCAATTTCCCACAATCCTCGGTATAAATAATAACGCCGTTCGTCCCTCTAGGGCAGTATCCCAAACCAACTCACTTAACGCGTAACTCTCACGTTGAACGAGAGTCGTTGCCGTAACGTATCGACTACCAACGCGCCGCCAAGACAACTTGGTCGCTGTCTCAAAGTGTTCCTAAGGTAAATCCCGCCCGCAGAGTCTGTGACCAATTTGGACAAACTCTTATAAGCTTACCTAGGTCGGAAAAGAACGGGCAATAGTGTGAGGGTATGGAACGTACATACCCGCCAGACAATCGTGGAAACGAAAGAAATTTGTCGTTTGAGTTGGCCTTCGTCTCCTCTCTCTCTCTCCCCACCCTTCCCCCAACTGGCGACAGGAAGTCTGAAGAAAGAAGTCCTATCTCACAGAGAAGCCTAAATTCTATTTGCCTTCTTTATGATACCATGGAGATTGTCCAGAAGGCACTGCGATAAGCGAATTGTGGTGAATGGAATCAATCTCTCAATTTCCCACAATCCTCGGTATAAATAATAACGCCGTTCGTCCCTCTAGGGCAGTATCCCAAACCAACTCACTTAACGCGTAACTCTCACGTTGAACGAGAGTCGTTGCCGTAACGTATCGACTACCAACGCGCCGCCAAGACAACTTGGTCGCTGTCTCAAAGTGTTCCTAAGGTAAATCCCGCCCGCAGAGTCTGTGACCAGAAGAATACGCTCTATTGCTCAACGTAACTTGAGAAAGAAAAAGAACATCCAAATAGTTACTGGAAGTTACTATTTGTTAGTGTGACATCCAGTTAGGAGTGAACTAACCCGAACTGCAGCCAGCAGCCCCGAACTTGTCGTCTTATCCCCCCTCTCCCCGAGAACTCGTGTTAGCGCCACCCGAACCACCCCGTCTGGACCGGAGTAGTCATTTCTCCAATCCATCACAATTAATGGTAACCTGTAAACCCAGTGTCCCTCTATTCTTAAATTACCTATTTAATTAACAGTGAGTCATTATAAATCTAGACGCTTAACGTCAGTGTTTAATGTTTAATCCTTAATTTTGCCCGTTTAACTATTGCTAATTATTATATTTGTGTAAAGTAAAGTTTATTGTTTTGTACGCGTGTTTATTTGTGGCTCCTCCTTTTAGACGTACCCTTGGCAAGACTTTAATTAAGAATCAACCTTTATTTTGCACTCTTAGAATTCAACAATCACAAACCTCCCCCGAATAACAAGTGGGACTTTTAAGTGAGAATCTAGGCTACGGCACAACCCGCCTCTAACCAGCTTTCGCACGTTCAGTAGGAATTAAAGCCTACCTATATATATATATATATGATCGTAGATTGAGTCATAGGGTCAATACCATCTACCTAAACAAAAGCGGTATGTCCAGATCAAGGACTAGAATAATTATTGGGGCCTAATCCAAGAGTTACAGTTTGAGGAAAGTTTGGGTTGATCTTGATAGTTCTTCCTTCTGCAAACTTCGTAACTGTTCTGAGCTCGAGTCCCTCCTGCAAATGACTTTTCAAGAATTCAGGGGGACGGGGAGTTGGGGGATGATAACATGGGAATGAGTGTGGACGGTAGGCGTACGGACGCATAAATGACGCGTAAACACTCTCCACGCTCATATAAATATAAGCCAATCGCAAGCTAACATCGCGGCCAGATAGGAGAGGGGGAAGGGGCACCCACTATGGAAGGATCCTAATCCAAGCTGTCTTCTATCGACGGTAAAATGCCTTCACGGCCGGGGCAACACATGTGTAAGACGGTGTAAGAGGTTGTAATCTTAACAACCTTCCGGCCAGAGAAGCTTAATAACTTCATAAATATGTCAAGCTTAAGCAAGAAATCGTAAAATTTAGTTTGTGTACAAATCAACTAACAGGAAAGAGTATTTGAGACGAGAATTTGGAAGGAGGTACTTGTATAAGTATTCACGTTGAGCTATTCAAAGGGGCAACATTTGAAAGGAAATTATTGGAATTTTAAAACATTCGATATGAAGAATTTTTTTTTAAGTAATTGGAAGGATCAAATATTAGAAATGATAAATTATTTGAAAAGAAGCTTTCATATGATAAATTATATTATTATATTTGATCATGTATTTGAACTGTTTTGAGGTAATCAAATATTTGACTTGATCATGTATTTAAAATGATTTTTAAGACGAACAATTATTTAACTCGATCATTTATTCGAAATGGAGTTTTGAGATGATGATCGACAAATCAAGTATTTGACTTGTGATGGGGTGTTTGTGGTTATTTGGAGAAAAATGTTCCCCGAGTGTAACCTCTTGCTCACCCCTTGCAAGGAGAGGGTACCCACTATTTTGTTTCACCTAGTATAGCGGTGGCACAGGCTCAGTTTAGGGTTGAAGTGAGTGGTGAGTTCGAAGTTTGAGTTTTGAAATTAGGTATGACTAGGTTTAAACTTGATCTCTCTTCACCGAGAGGGCTAAATACATTAAGTTTGAAACTTTTAACAGATAGTGAAGGTTTAGAAAATGGAGTCTGAGAGGAGGAGAACGAGTAGAGTTATGTTTAAAACTTCCTCGGAGGTAACTCTCCTTGTTGGGCCCGAAAAATACCTCAATTTTCGAGTCATCTGATTAGATTGCTATAGTTGTCTAAGATTTGTGCCAGGGTAGGATAGTCAGTCTTGGTAGGTAACCTTAGCTTCTTTTTAAAGTTTGAAGGTAATGTACTATAAATTACGTAAAAAATCATGACATTTCCAGCGCTGACTTCCTTGAGAAAATCAATAACAAATCCGTTCATTAGTAAAGGATTGCTAGGATTTCATTGAAGAACACTAGGAGTTTGTGAGGACTCGAGTCGGAGATAGTCTCGGAGTTTAGGATCTCAGACAAATAGGAATCGATAAGTGCGTTTTGTCGAGAAATTCCTTTTCGAGTAATTTTAAAGCAACCACGTAATTGGAATCTGTAGTTCCGAGATGCTTGAATCTTTATGATACACCTTCAAATACGTGAATTCGGTGGCAGAAGAAAGGTTACGCCTAGAACCCACAAGGTTTTCAGATTGTGACTATTAGGAATAATAAATAAGTTTATCGGTGGTACAGTGAAAAGCGATGCAGGGTATTGCAAGCGGGGGAAGTTCTCTTACTACGGGCTTACCCAGGTCGCTCAATATCTCTTTGAAATCCGGGAATTTAACTTTAGGCTCCTAGGATGCCTGGGAGAGAGAAGATTTCGTATTCACCGATGCGTAAAAATCCTCTCCCCCTCCAATAACCATAAACCAATCGGGTCCGTGCCAGATTGCCTCCAAACAGCGCAGCCAGAGAGGAGTGGGGGGAGGGAAAACCCACTATGGAAGGAAACCAATCTAAGCTGTTCTCTATCGAAGAACATGCGTTCACGCTCAGGCGGATATATGTGTAAGACATTGCAAGAGGCTGCAATCTTAACAGGTTTAATGGTTTTCAGATTCACTTTGTTATTTCATCTATTACCATTCTGGGATAGATTCTATTTCTTAACATTAAATATTTCTTTTAATTTTAGATTCAATGTGTCTCGCACTGCATAACTCTCCATAGCTCTGCTGAAGCAATTTGATTTCCTTTTTCTATTTGTCCCGGAAGAGGTCCAATTGCCAGTACCCTTTTCATTTTGAAAAGCGCACATTAATTTGGTCTCCTATAGGTGATGCCAAAATTTGCATTAATAATTTTATGATTAAAAATCCAGCAACGTCAATATTCAGATTTGAGACTTTTCAAACAGTGGCGTGCAGAGGCTTAGTGATGCCTGGGATTAACTTCTTTATGGTATTCTCTTAAGACTCAAGTAAAGGATATACGGGTGAGAAATATAAGAATGAGGTACGTTCGAATAAGCAGTAACAGATAAAATATGAAATAATCACTCTAGTCAAACTAAATATAAAACAGCCAGATTTATTAAGTTCGATTCAACAAATGAAACGCGTTAATTTTTTTACAAAGACTGAAGAATTTTTATTCCATGCTAATTAATGCCTGACGGGTCAGACCTATCCTGCTACATGAAGACCTGGGATGTATTTTTATTAATTTGAATATTCAAAAATGACCTTTCACAAGTTGCCATTGAAAATAAGATGGTAAGCAGTATTCTGTATGCAACGCTCATCCTCAACAAAGATCATGTTTACGATCATGGGGATCTTTATTTCTACCAACTTGTAGGAGCATCACAGGGTCAATGATAGCATCATATAACCGAATAGCAGTTACATCATTGTAGAGGGATCCCCTAGAATAATATTATTTCCCCATCTCCTAAGATATTACTAGGGGGGATATAGCGAGCCGTTAATCCCCCTCCCCCCTTCCGACCTCACCCTTTTTGGACTTGCCGCCTGGTCATTGCAAAATTCACACCGAGGCATGACGCTGAAATTGAAAGCTACCATCCTGCCATCCCAATCTCCCCCTCCCACCCTCAAGTCGGGAGATTACTCATCTAGTTTGTAGGTTCGCCGCTTTTATGGCTCCAGCAGCTGGTCGTCGGTCTGGCCACTGATCTCTGCCTCCTACGCTTTTCAGCAAGGAGACGCTTGGTTCTTACGACCGATAACGAAAGTTCGAGAAGACCTCTCCCTCTCCCTGTGCTGGAGAACTCCAGGTATATATGAACCCTACCAAGGATTACAGACAGATTTGGTTAAACGAAACTTCCCCGAAATGAGTTCATTTCAACGAAGATCTCTCCCGAGAAGTGCGAGTGAAGGTCGCAAGCCACGGAAGAGCTGGACATCACACTCGTATCTTCAGGTCAAGGAGAAGAGTCTTGTGAGGCAATGTCAGCCTTTCACAACCGCCTTCGGATCAAGGATTGAAGAAACTGTCATCCGAAGTTCTTTTGGTGACCTCATGAGGACAAGGGGCCCGTTAGCTCGCTCAAGCCGAGTGTGGAGAAGTTATCTTCGCCTCCCCTCCTTTTCGAAGTTCAACCAGTGAACTCTTGAGGACAAGAGGCCCGATACCTCACTCGACCCGAGTTTGGAGAAGTCATCTCGCCCTCCCCCTTTCGAAGTTTGCATAACACAAGTTTTGAGAAGGTAGCCCCACCTACCGCTGGTTTTCAGCTACCCTAAGTGAGTAATCAAGGTCACCAAGTCTTCCCTCAAAGTTTGCCCCGCTTTACTCGCGAGGTTTAAAGAAACAAAATCACTCACTACCCTAAATATCTCATTATAACCATTAAATAACCCTGGTTATCTAATTAGTATTCGGAACCCAATTCCGTCTTATTCATGTACCCATATATATCCATACTTATTGTTGTGCCTTTTATTTAGTGTGTATTAGAATCTATTTTTGTCGTTGTGTTTTGGATATTTTTTGGTTACGCAGCTGCAGCTATCTATTCAAATCGCACTCCTAGAACAATAACAGTTGTCGCCTTGCTTGGCCTACCTTACAGCCTGTGTGCACATATTCCCGTACACTTGGCGAAACTTCGACATAAAGATATACAACGGGTGTTCCATTAAGACGGATCGAAGTTAGCAGTAAATTAAACAGTATTATTGGTGAAAATTTATTGATTCATTTATTTGAGTCATGGCAATTATGTGTAAAAAATAATATCTCATAAATATCCGCCAAGGCTTCGGCGACAGACGTCTCTTCATAGTTGCTCCTTGATCTCACCAATATTCCTTATTATCTCAGCCTTCAGTTGTTGAGTGTTGTTGGCTTGTTGGCATAGACCTTACTTTTGAGATGACTCCAAAGGAAGAAATCTGAAGGCGTCAAGTCACACGATCGTGGTATCCAATTGACCTCGCAGTTTCAAGAGATGATGCGACCTGGGAACTTCTCATTCAATAAAGCCATTGTTGCATTGGCTGTGTGGCATGTGGCGCCGTCCTGTTGAAACCACAAATCTTCGACTTCTATAGATTTCAATTAGGCCATAAAAAGTTGATTATCATGGCACGGTATGGCTCCCCTGTCACTGTAACAGAATTCCCGGCATCATTATCGAAGAAATACTGCCAATGATTCCGCTAGCAAAAAATTCACATCAGACAGTGACCTTTTGTGGATGCAGTGGCTTTTCCTTAATCTTTCTTGTATTTTCATAGGTCGAAATGCAACAATTATGCTTATTAACGAATCCACCAAGATGAAAATGGGCTTCAGAACTAAAGATGATTTATTACGGAAAATTATCATCGGCATGTTTTTGCTTGTGCACATAATTGACGAGTGTACGGCACTTCAAATAGTCAGCAGTCTTCAGTTCTTGTATTAATTGAATTTTGTAAGCGTGTAGAGACAATTCCTTTGTCAAAATTCGATGTAATGTTGTTGTGGAGAGGTTCAATTTCTGCGCGCGATGACGAATAGAGGTTTCTGGATCTTCGGCCACATTCTCGTGCAATTCAGTAATGTTTTCAGCTGAACGGCGTAAACAAGCACGCAATGGCATTTTTATATCTGCCACCGACCCCGTTTGTTGGAATTTATGAACAATGTCCCAATTGCACTCTCGGTCGGTCGATTATGTTGACCAAAACAATCGCGAAGTGCCCGAAATGCATTTCTGTTTGAACGTTAATTTTCGTAATAGGCTTCAATAACTTTTACACGTTGTCCGATTGTTAATCTTGCCATGGTTGAAATTGCCAAAGGCTGAACTTGTTAAATCTGAAAAAAAATCATTAGACGGTTAAACTTAACTCACATTTAAAATCGGTCAAAGTTATTGGAACACCCTTTATATATATATATATATATATATATATATATATATATATATATATATATATATATATATATATATATATATATATATATATATATTTATATATATATATATATATATATATATAATTTTGCGTCAGGATTTGGGTCTTCCTCACCTGATTTTGAAGCACTAAGTTGAATGGATAGCAGCTGCATTACCAAGAATATCTGAACACCAATATATTAGGACAATTTTCTTTTTGATGAACGGGTAACAACCATTTTTAAGCCCATTCTTGTGTGGTGTGCCTATAGTTTTTCTAGTTCTTTAAAAGAGTATAGTAGCTTAGCGGTAATACTAACCACCTTTTTTTCTGTTTTGAGTCAGATTCGCCCGTTATTTATTTATTTATTTTTTTGTGTAAGCTTGCCTGATTTATATTTGTTTGGATGTAAAGGTTCAAAAGCTCTGGTATCTTTTTCTTGTTCAAAGGCAATAAGTAGCATACCCAGGATGTCTTCATTCGATCGCTTTCATAAGCAAAGGTAGATAGACCCTCGGCTTATCTTGGAAGGATTTAATCGCTTACGTCCAGGAGGAGGAACGTAACGAACGTGCGGAAGGAAAGCCAAAGAGAGAAGCAGAATTCGAAGAAAGAAATGCACAGAAAGAAGAGGAAGAAATAAAAGCACAGAGAGAAGAGAAATAAAGAAAAGCACATAGAGATGCAGAAGAAAGAGAAAGAAAAGCGCAAAGAGAAGAACAAGAGAATGAAAGAATTATGCAGCATGAGAAAGAGATAAGCCGTGACCAAGTCAAAATAAACTCCGTAAGATCTCGAAATGAACAGGCTCAAGTGCCCGCACTAAAACTCCCCGCATACAAGGATGGAGAAGATTTTTGCTCTTATTTAACGCACTTCGAGAAGATCATCAAAGTCAACAATTGGGAGTTAGAATTAGATGGTTTTACCCGCTTACTTCTACTCTTAAATCCTCGTCTTCGTAACATATTCATTTCGCTTCTATCAGAGGCCACCCTTGATTATTCAACTCTAAAGGCAGAATTTCTTTCTGCTATTAACATGAATCCAGAATTTTCTAGGGTTAGATTCCGCTCCGCGCGAATACAGCCAGGCCAAACCTACAAACAATTTGGATTCACGCTTCGACGTAACTTTTAATTCTGGCTGGATACCGCCCAAGTTTAAATAATTATGAGTCGTTAATTGACTTCATTCTAAGGGATCAACTGATGTCGACCCTCCATCGCGAACTAAGGGCCTTCGTAGCGGACAGAAGAGCGTCCACTTTAAAGGCCTGTGTCGAAGAAGCCGAACTTGACGTGTCGAGTCACGAGCTCTGCCCCAAGAAGGTCAAGAACAACCATCTTCCCTCCCCCAATCACGAGTTTAGGTTTAACCGAAGCCCACCCAAGGGCAACAAGGCTTCGTAAAAGTGCAGGCGCCGAGGAAGTACAGGCCTTACTCGCCGCGAGAGCAAAAGGACGTGAATCACCCGTTGCTCCCCTCCACGCTTAGCAACTAGCCCGTAGCCTAATTGTATGCTTCACTGGTGACACCAGGTAAATTTTCTGTTCAACAAGAGTTCTCCCGGTTGGCTCAATTTTTAAAATGGCGCAGTAAATGGTTGCTGAGTGTCAACCTTGGTTAGAGATACAGGTAGCACCTGTTTAGTTTCCGACAAACTACTACCCCCCTTAAGTCCCCAGCATAACAGGTTTGCTTTGGTGCCTGAATTTTAGGTCGTGCCACCAGGTTTCCAGTGGTTCGAAGCCATATTGAGTGCCAGTACTTCACTGGATAAGCCGACGTAGTCGGGCCCCAATGAAATTCTGCTCCGTCCTCAGTGGACAGAGCGCACAGCTCTCCCCAAACCCAAGTTCATAGCCGGTCGTTACCAGGGCCCAAGCCAAGAAGAATGTATCGCTTCCGGTACCCCTATCGTTCCCAGTTATTGACCTCACCGCCAATGTTCAATTTGCTGAGGTGCAGAAGAATTTTACCCCATTACAACCCCTGTGGGAAAAAGAAAGGAAGAAGAAAGTTGAAACGGTGCGATGCAATCGGAAAATCGAATACACCGTGAAGGACGCATTAGTATACCTTTATTCTGTTGAACCGGAGAGCCTCCAGACCAACGCGTTGTGTGTCCTGAGAAAGAATATCGAACCCGTTCTAAAAATGGCTCATGATGGCCTAGTGGAAGGACATCTCGGCCATAACAAAACGGGACAGCGAATTTCCAAGTATTTCTTTTTCCCAGGCGCAGCCAAAGAAATTATCGACGTTTGCAAGTCCTGTGACCTTTGTCAGAAGGTCAACTTAAAATTGCGTGTAGCCCCTGCCCTCCTTCGAAAGAGCCCGAGCGTGGCCGAGCCCTACGTCCGGGTCTCAATCGACCTAATAGCCCAAATTCCTCCCCCTTCAAGCGAAAGACACATCTATACCGTTGAACGCTTGTGTCCGGTCCAAACGCTGTGCGTAGAAGCAGACGATGAGGAAGCCTTGCCGTCTCTTCCTTCCCCCAAAGCAGAGCCTAACTCCAACTCGAACGTAAACCTCAATCTCGCCCCTAATGAGAAGGCTAAATTGCTTGCCTTATTAGAAGGCTTTCCCATGTCATTCTATCGTGATTGTGTGCCGAATTTCGCTGCCATAGCCTCGTCCCTTAAAGACATGCTTGAGAGAATGGCCCCCCCGATCGAGTAAATTGGACCCCTTCCACGGAAGATTGCTTCCGCCAGTTAATGGACAAGTTAATCTCTGCCCCTATCTTGAGATAACCAAACACTAATAAAATATTCGGAGTTCGTACCGATGCTTACCGGGATTGCCTAGGTGGTGCTCTCATCCAATATTATGACGATGGAGTGTGATATCATGTAGGATATGCTAGCAGGAAGCTGTCCCATAGCTAAAAGGCTTATGCCACCATAGAACTTGAAGCGTTAGCTATAATGTGGTCAATTCGTAAGTTTACGATGTATCTCTTAGGTAAAGAATTTATTGTCGAAAGTGATCATAAAACCCTGGCGTACCTAAAAAACTGTAAGAGCCAAAATGGCCTTTTGATGCATTGGAGCCTACTACTCATAGATTACCTATTTCGCATCCTGTATGTTAAAGGCACCGACAACTGCTTAGCCGATAGCTTGAGTAGCAATACAATAAAAGACCCCTTCCAACAACCTGAGTATATAGTAAAATTCGCGTTTAATTGATTTTTGTAAATACTATTTCCCCTTTTTTTTGGCCTTGTTGATGTTGTGTGTGCGTATGTATAGATTAAGTAATCTGTGGTTACACATATCTAAATCCCGTGTGGTGTTATTTATTTTCCTCTGTTAGTAAACGTTAAAATTGTAGTTTTATAAGTTGCCCTCCTGATGAAATAATTGTAGATATTTTTTCGCTCCAAAGTCTTGTGTGCTGCAAGAATGTCTGGATAAAGCGGAGTGTAGAAGGATCCCATAGAATAATATTACTCACCCAACTCCTAAGATATTACTTCAGGAAAGAAGGCGAGCCGTTACTCCCCTTCCGACCTCACCCTTTTTGGACTTGCCGCCTGGTCACTGCAAAATTCCCACCGAGACATGACGCTGAAATTGAAGGCTACCACCCCGACGTATTAATCTCCTCCTCCTTTGGGTCGGGAGATTACTCATCTATTTTGTTGGTTCGCCGCGAACAATTTTTATGGCTTTAGTCGCTGGTCCTCCGTTGGGCTACTGATCCCTGTCTCTTACGCTTTCCAGCTAGGAGACGCTTGGTTTTTACGGCCGATAACGAGGGTTTGAGAAGGCCTCTCTCTCCCTGTGTTGGAGAACTCCGGGTATATATGCACCCTCCCAAGGATTACAGAGAGATTTGGTTAGACGACACTTCTCTGAAAGGAGTTCGGTTCAACGAAGCTCTCTTCCGAGAAGTGTGAGTGACGGTCGATAGCCAGAGAAGAGCTAGACATCACACTCGTATATTCGGGTCAGGGTGAAGAGTCTCGTGAGGCAACGTCAGCCTTGCCAACCATCTCCGGATCAAGGATTGGAGAAGCTGTCTTCTGAAGTTCTTCTCATGATCTTTTGAGGACTAGAGGCCCGTTAGATCGCTCAAGCCGAGTGTGGAGAGGCCATCTCCCCCATCCCCTTCAAATTTCGTCCCGTGACCTCTTGAGGACAAGAGGCCCGCATCTCACAAAACACAAGTTTCGAGAAGGTAACCCCACCTGCCGCTGGTTTTCGGCTACCTCTCCGTGAGTAATCAAGTTCACCAAGACCTCCCCACAAGTTTGCCCCACTTTAATTGCGAGGTTCAAATGAACTAAATCGCTCACTACCCTACATCTCCCATTTTAACCATTTAATAACC
Organism: Ceratothoa steindachneri; assembly: GCA_963969495.1. Taxonomy (NCBI): domain Eukaryota; kingdom Metazoa; phylum Arthropoda; class Malacostraca; order Isopoda; family Cymothoidae; genus Ceratothoa; species Ceratothoa steindachneri. The sequence goes on from OZ018318.1 coordinate 194,103,934, forward strand.
CTGGTTATCTAATTAGTATTCGGAACCTAATTCCGTCCTATTCATGCACCCATATCTATCCATATTTATTGTTGTGCCTTTTATTTAGTGTGTATTAAAATCTATTTTTGTCGTGGTGTTTGGTATATTCCTTGGTTACGCAGCTGCAGCTATCTATTCAAATCGGTCTCTTAGAACAACAACAGTTGTCACCTTGCTTGGCGTACCTTTGAGCCTGTGTTTATATATTCCTGTAGACCTAGACATACTTCCTCATCATCATCATAATAATTTGCAAGCTCTGAACATTCTTTTTTCAATCTTTCTCTTTCTGATTCATTCTCAATTGTGATTGATTTCAGTGGAAATGTTAATCGTTCTCTGGGGTCTTGAAGGCGAACGCTGCGGTCTTTAGTTTCCGTTTTCAATAGATTCATTACTTTATTACTCCACTCATAAAATTACTCTATTCATTTATTTTTTATTCTTCAAGCATAATTTTTATTCATTGTTGGTGTAACTATTATACCTCCTACTTACAATATTTATTACGTGAATGTATTTCATTGTGAATAATTTGGTCATTTATCAAATTGAAGATTTGAAAATGTTTGAGATTAAGGTGTAACCAGTAACTTCTTGTAATTGAAAGGGAAGGTTGTATAAGTTTTGCTAAAACATTTTCTTGCATGTTTTAGAAGGATTTGAAAATGATGAGTGTAACATAGTTGTATCGCCCTTTGGAAGATTTTGGGAAAAATATAATCTAAGAATTGGCATCTAACGACGCTCAGACGACGAAGAAATTATAAAAAAATACAGACTTTGACTTTATGATATGGGAGTAATAAAAATGAATATATGAGAATCGTTAGTAGGCTTACGATATATGTAATATTCAAAGCTTGAAGGATTCCGATCGATTCAAATATCTTAAAAGTGGGAGTAATAATTATTTCAATTTTAAGAGTGAATTTAACTAAAGTAACAAGAGCATTAGGACTGCTTATGAAGAGGGGAATTTCATTAGAATTTTGTCACGGAGAGATTAAGTTAAGCAATATAGTGAAACTAGAAAATAGGCAACTCTAAAATCGAAGGAAGGGGTCTCATCTCAATAAATTCCATATAGAAGTTATATTGAACTGGAGGAAAAAAATTTATGGCTAAATAAATAAAATAGAGTTTACAATGCTTTATAAATTGAGAAAAAAGGGCCATGACGTATGGCGAGGCACAAGAAGATTAATTTGATATAGTTTTTTTCTAAAGAAATAAAATTTCCTTAAAATAGAACTGTATTGAACTTTGCGAAAAATCATAAATCTGATTGAGGAGGAGAAGAAAAAACAAACATAGGCCAAATTAGCTAAAGCAACTGCGGAACAAATAGTCCTTGCAAATAATATAATAGAGCTCAAATACGAAAAATTAGTTAACATAGTGACGTGCATACTACATCCACACGTAATGAACATTGAAAGCCCTAAATCCTTTTCAAAGGAACTTAACAAAATGCTAAGTAATAACGGGTTGGAACCTGTGTGGTTCCCGGAGAACCCCACTTATTTTTCTAGTATCTGCCTCTTTATGTACTTTGAAGTGTTGCCACCGGATTCTTTCCGACCGTGCCCAAACTTTGCATTGAGACAACCTAAACATTAAGTTGATAGTTAAACATGAGGCAATTTTGGCGTTCATTTAAAGCTCTTTAGAATCTAGAAGACTACTTCACAGGGAGTAAAAAGTTTTTTAAAATTACTACTGATATTAAAAATTATACTCTAGATGCATTACCCTTAGCAACTGTCTGCTTTCTTTGCAGGCCAATTTGGTGGAGAGCAAAAGTAGTTGCACGCTTTTCAAAATAAAGAACCAATCCTGGAATTGAAATATATTTTAACATTTATTTTCACCAAAATATTACGAAATAGATTATAATTACAAAACATCATTCATTTAGTCCATATTTTTCATCATTGTACCACTTTAATGAAATAGGGAAGCTCTCGGGACTGAAATTCAGCTCCTAGAGGAATGGGGCAGAGTGCGATTTTCGTTTCAGCAATTTAAAACGTTTGGAACAAGAATAATTATAACTGAAGTCCTTTAAAATGGTGACAAAGATTGGGGGTGTTTACTTATAAACCTCATCACTGTTGATTCCGTGAACAATCAAGTAAACAAACAGTAGGCCTCTACAACGGAAACAGCACTTGTTTTGGCAATTTTAGTGCCTTAATAATGGCCAGGCAGGACTAAATATTGGCTACGTATCAGCAATATGTCATTTAGGCCAAAATTTCTCATCCACCAAGGCCAAACTCAGGCCGGCTCTTTTTCATCTACCAGTATACCTCATAAAATTAACTGAATAGCTATTGAAGTTGCCAGCAGATCAGAGGACTTATCAAGCTCTCATGCCAATCGTTCTTTGACACCACAAGCTCACTGATGAGCAACGATGACAGAACCTTACCAGGAATATCATCCTTGTCAGATGCCGCAGGTGCCTAATTCCCAGCGGCACAGCTGAGGCAAGCCTTACTCAGTCGTCTCTCCATGTATTGGAGGCCATGGGAGAAGTTCAATATATAAATAGTTTGGCAGAATCTCATAATCACGTCTAATGTCAAGATGGGTTAGGTGGCGTGGAGCTAGTCGACACTGCCCTCTACAATATTCCCACATGCAGGGATTCGCGCAGCTACCCCGCCAAAGGACCGCCCATCGGTAAATGATAAGATGGACAAACTCATCAAGGCGGTGAAAAATCTGGCCAAGGATCTGCTGGGCTGAAGATTGCTCCGAGGTAGGGGTCCTGGCTTTCACTCACTCTCTTGGTTCTCGAGTATGTCTGGCTCTTCCCCTACGTGAGTTTAAGAAAGTGAGTCATATATCTGCTAATGCTACTACCAGAAGCTCAGCGGTGAGGCCTATCGCTGCCTCTCACTCTGTGGCTTCCCTGAGGGGGGAAGACAATGACTATCTTCTCGTGTTTCCTGTAATGGGGATTCTGCGTCTATGCATTATTACAAAACGTAAATAAGGGATATCGAATCTCTACCTTCGGATGAGATGGGTTGGTCATCTTGCTTTAATCTGAATTCACTGCCGGAAACAATGAAAGATCATCCTGTTGAAGTCTCAAACCCTTCAGCAGCTACTAGCTTTACTGCTGGGACTTATCCGGACACTTCATGAAAATTGACTCACCACAAATTCACCATCAACTGTCGGAAAATCTACCAAGAATGACAATCCCATCACTGCCAATGGACTTTCAACACACAACTTAGGCTTATGTATCAGCTTGATTTTGCTTTAATTTTAACAGACCTTCATTTGCTAATTTTTTATGATAGTTCGGGACATATAAAACTTATTGCTATTTTTTCTTCTTTATTTCACTTTTCTATTCATATTTATATGCCAAAAAATAATTTGAAACCCTGCATGTATCTAATTTCTGAAATTTTCCGAAGTTTATGAAAACTTTTGGACACAGCTGCATCCATACACATTAATGAGTAGATGTTTCAATCTTTGAATTTTCTTGTTGAATACCCCCCATGATTACTTACATTTATATGCTTGTATGGAGACTTTTTATGCAGTAAGGCAACTTCCTGAATTGGTTAGCTCAATGTATTCTTGGGTTATGTATTTGTTTTGTGCCGCTAATACCTTCGACAAGGAAATGCAAATTATTAAACAACTCATTAGTAATAACTTCTCCAATGGTATGGTGGGTAAACAAACAAACGTATGCATTTATTCAAAACTTAAATAATGACAAGAAAGAGGACAAAAAAAAGCCTACTAAAATTATTTTACAAAACCAAATGAGCGATTGATACAAAACTAGTGAAATAATGATCAAGAATATTATACAACAGAATAGGAAATGCCCTAACCAAAAAGAACAACCAAAAGTAATAACCTAAATCAACTAAAGAAAATCACTGACTACCCTATAACCAATGAATTAAACTCTGGTAATGTTATTTACGAATTTCAATGCACTCGGAAGACTGTAACCTTCATTCTCCTAAATACATTGGCATAGAAACACTATCTTTATCCCGTTGCTTCATCTTACACCTACAATATAGTGCTCCCAAATTCCACGTTGATATGCAAAATACCATTCAACTGGCATGAGAAATGGTTGTGAATAATACCAAAATTAAACAAAAAACAGACCGCATCATGGACGCTACACTAATCCAAGAAGAGAAACCAAGAATTAACACCCAATAGACGGCTACAGAAAGGATACTAAAACCATTAAAGGAATTATGAAGAAAGAATAAGGTCTACGAATACACCTTCAAACTGCCAAGATCTCACTTTGTTTATATTGTATTAAACTTTAATGTATCTCTTGAGTTCAGAATTGGAAACATTATATATCCACAAGCCTTACAACGCTTTGCTCTATTATACGATAAAACAGAAATTTGGAATTATTTCAAGAATGTAAAGTAAAATTTCTCCGAAGTTGATGGTTAAATAGCGAAAGATCAGTGAATAAATAATGAGAAATACGAAACTTCGAGAAAATAGGTAGAAAACTAATAAAGACTTAGTTTAATTTGGTATTTAACAAAACAAATGAACAAATAAAACAATTTATTGGCACCCACAGGGAACCATAAAAGCTCATACGTGGTAGGCTCTATTATGAATAAGACTAGTTTGGGTGTAACCCATGTAACATTTCTAAAATATATTAACTTTATTTACTTTTAAATATGTATCACTTTTGATGTACCTAATTTCTGTGTTTGGAAAGCTGACTACTTCAAATGGTAGATTGTTCAATGCTTGAATGATCCGTTTCCCTTTGGCGTTTGGAATTTCCACCACATCATCTGTTTGTCGAAAAGAATTTTGGCAATATCGCGCATATTCATCGTCAATTTATGTTTTTATTTGTTCTCTTCTTTTCCTTATAAGATTTTTTATTTGACTCATCATTTTCTTATAGCAACGCTGTAGTTGTTCTATTATATCTACATCTCTAGTTAATTTGTGGACCCGACGGGAGCAGAATAATCTAATAATGGTCTGACTAATGAAGTATACGCGTCGCTATGGATTGCCGGATAAATGATGCGAATCATGTCGCTTTCTTTCTAATTGCAACGCAATGACTGGAGAAATTTAATTCATTATCTTTTGTTGATGGAACCGCGTTATAGAATCGTGTTTAACTCAAGACTAACTCATAGATGAGCATTTTGTAGTCTTAGGAAATTCTATAATACCTGAATCTGATTGATCTTTTCCGTAAAGCTTAAGCCCTTAATTATGCCAGTCCAAGTGGTTGCCATAGTTAAGACGAAATTAATTAATGGCAGACATCCGAGGTAGGTTTCCATGCAGGACGATGGACGGGAGCAATTAGATTTTTTTACGCCCTCATTTAATTATTAATTCTACGAATAATAAATGTTGTATTATATCTTTCTTAAGTGTGAATAAAAATTCAGCGTTAGACTCTCCGTTAGGCTATATTTGGTTGATGGTGCTCACAGTCCTTTACTAAGCAAAGGCGTTTTTATGTCTTCCACAACCATTACTTCCTTTACCCGGTAGTGGGAGGTAAATAACCAATGTACTTGGTTCAGGAATTCCGAGCAATCTAAAATGAAAAGATTCAGGATTTATTAAGATGAGAATTACATTGAGTATTTTTCAGCTAGTTGAATTTTGCTTTTATATATGTAAAAATAATTAGTCTAATAATGGTGAATATACACACAGAGGAGATCAGAGAAAAGAAAGTTACATAAAAGAGTAAGAAAAACGAAGCTCCATGATTGGTGGAGAACAATCATGATTTATATAATCTACAGAATTAATTTTATATACATATTTGGAGTTTATAATAATTTATTATATATTATTTTTAGGTACACCATTTTAGTTAACAGATTTGTATTGTTAAATTATATTATAATCTTCTATTCTATATTTCACACTTCATTACTTTTATTCATAATTAATTTATTCTCTTTTACTTTTCTTACTAAATTACTAAATTTCTTATGTTAACTATATTTAAGACTTTTTTATTCTTATATTATGTTATTCTATCTTTATCATACTTATTCAGTATATTCTAAATTTTCCAATGCTATTTAGTCACTGTTGATTGTGCGTTGTCATTTAATTTGTCAATAAAATTAATATGATCTCCACTTTTTAACACTTTCTTTCGTAACTTTTAATTTGTTCAATTTATTTAATATACTGGTTTATTAATTTTAATTGAATCCATTTTGCTTGTCACTGATATCATTATCACTTTTTAAAACTTTCTTTAGCTTTTTGTTAGTTTAAGGCGCAATTTAATTTCACCGGTGATTCGATCTCTTTAAAAAGAGTTCTGACTTACCACATAGACGCCCGAACATGGGAAGTAGAGCGTGCCTTCCGTTGGCAGCTTTGCGATCTCCAGCGGTGAATTTGGTCCATCGAAGATCCCCTTGAACTTCCCTTCTCGTCATCCATGGAGTGGTTTTGTTTTGTCTCCTTTCGGGAGATTGCGGGTGTGTGTCCCAACAACCTGGAAGTCGTTGTGCTTGCCGTTAAAGAAGTAACCTTTCTCCAGGATGTACCTTTCCTCTGTGAGGGTAACTTCTAGGTACTTCGTGAGTTCTTCTTCCTCGTCCTCTTCACCGGTTGTGGTGGTTTATACTTCAAACCTCTATCATCTTTGTGATTCCTTTTCTAGACTTCTTGTAATCCGCAACTTTTTCTTCCTCCTCCTCTTCTTCGGTAGGGCTGGCTTCCTTTTCATCTTCTATTTCTACAGTTTTCATTTTCTTCTTTTCTCTTTTCCTTCTCTTTTTGGGGCTATTTTTTGGGTAAACATACTCAGCACCTTCTTCTTCTGGCGGTTCTTCTTTTTCAGTTGTTTTTTCATTATTATCAACTTGTGCCTCGTCGGCGAACTGTATTTTTAATATCTCTTTGAAGGAGGGATTTATGGGTAACCATAGTTTCTTTTTGACCTCGTTCATCTGCAAAAGACAGTATCGTTCTTACGCAAACGTGCTGGGGTGAGCCAGGTTTGCCAGATGGGGAACCATTATCATGGGCATAATTTCTGATCCTTCTTTTGGCATTAGTAGAGTCGTTGCGGTGGTTTCGGTTTTTCTCGGGTCCTGTGTACCCCTTGCCTTTGTCTCCTTTTCCTTTATATTCTGTTTATTTTTCTTCTGAATAGCGTTTCTGTGGAGAGGGCTGCTCATAGCAAAGGCATTATGTTCGCTTTTGTAGTTTATGCATTTTGATTTTTCCGCCTTAACTCCTTTCCCCCGTTACCCGAGTCTGGAGCAGTTGGAGCAGACGATATTAATCACGTGGCAGTCATTCGTGTGGTGTTATTCGACTGTGTAGAGCCGTGTAGAACCCTCGCATTCCTTCATTCATGGCTCTTCGTAAGACTATTTTTACAATGTTCTGTGCATTGCTGAATTTTTCAACTCTATAAAATTTTTGCCCATTTGTGATTGGCCATTAACTCAGCCTTAATCTCCTCGCAGGTGTTTTCAGTAAGAAAGTGGTCAAGCAATCGCAGTATAATCGTCCTTTGTACTAGTATCTCGTATGAATTGTGGCTTTCAATCATATTTTAGTGAGCTGTTTCTTCGTTTCTTCTGATACAATCTTCTCCACGTCCTCCATGGTATCGCAAATGGCTGCTTACCCGCAGGAGTGAGATATTTAGAACTCCGAAGATCGACTCCATGACCGTTACCCACTTCTGTCTGGTCCCACCAGTTAGCGTGAGAAAGGGAGATCTTTTGTTCTCTTGTGGGGCCAACCCCATGTGCCCTCCTTGGGTGTCGTTTCCCCTCTCCTTATGGGTTTCTTTCTTCCTCCGCGATTACGCGATGAATGAGCTCCTCCTCACGAACGGTTAAATCGACTGGGGAAGAGAATTTACAACTTACCAGGCCTTTACCTCTTTTTTCTGCACCTAGTTATTGTCTGCTGATTCCTCCCTTCTACTATATTACTCTGTTCAAGTTCAATTTAATGAAAGTGATGAAATGTGTGGTAGGTTTTCATAAGTGTGAAATTGCTTACTAGGTGGCCTTGGTGTTTAGGGTGTCACAAACTGGAATCAGGTGACATGCCCAGATTTAATAAACAACAAAGTTTATAGCCAAGGATAGAAGACGCGTCGACTTAAAACGAAACTTTATTTACAAAAATGGATATAATGAAAAAAAGGAATCTGTCCTAGGTTGAGTTTCGCTCGTGAAGGAAATAGTATTGCCCAAAATAAGGAAATTTATAGACTAAATTGTTAACTTAATTGTCAACTTAAATCTGACGGGCTGCTACGACAATTACCTATTATGATTCCAAATAGTCGTATATCTTTCCCTCAAACTAATAAATGAATACTTACAGATGTACCAAAACTCCCCAAAAGATATCTATATACATACATCACATTAATAGTATTAAAAAGTGCAAGTTTGACTAATTATTTTAAAGTATGAACTAGTTTACTCTAAATCAAATTAATTCAAAAACAGTGATTAAACTCATCAAAGATGAACATTAAAAATGTGTGATAATGAATCCACTTGAAAATGCCAATATATTCAAAGACTAGATTATCATAGGAAAGACCTTAAAATTAACTACAACTTTGATAGATCCAGCTAAGGAATGGCATTTTGCAATACGTAAATAGATTTAGAGTATGAAAGACACAAGAACTCAAATATGTAGACACAAAACAACGCACGTATGATATTCCTAACTATATACCATGGAGAAAGAAGGTTAAGCCACAAAGGGAAGCACTCACCGGTAACGTGACCACAATGCACCAACGCGCAATGACCGACCATATACATAGATATGAAGGCTTATACAAAAATAGGGGTCACTCACGACAACCAAAATCAAGCCTCGTGTGGGTCACACAAAACAACGATACCACACATGGTTGTCCTACCAAAAATGCACGAGAGGTACAGCACTCGCGGTAATCCCGCACTAAAATACAAAAGGGGTACAACTCTGCCGGTTGTCTTACACTAAGTCAATAAATCACAATAGCCTTCCAAGACGCAGGAAACCGGAAAATAAGTGCACGAAATCCGCTTTGCTCTTGAACACAACTTTTTTCTCCAAGCACGAAATAATGTTGTCTTCCGTGAAGAATGAAGGCCTCGAAATTTAATTCCATGGAACAATAATAAATAAGGATCGTTTAAAACCCCAATGCTATATCAACATATAATGAAAATTCTTAACTCTAGATATCAAATAAATTTCCTTCATAACAAAATCGCAATAATTATTAATCCAAATTTAATATTCAATTAAATATCTAGGAGGGAACTGGTCTATCAAAGCGAACGAAAATTCGAGAATTTTTAGGATGACGTGACAGCCTCAAAATAATCGAACGAAGGTTCCCTACGATATAACGTCATAGCCCTCATCCGAAAAAAAATGCACACTATCAGATATCACATGTGTGACAGAGGGTATTACTAGCATTTCTTTCTTTTTTACTTTTAGTTATTTGCGTCTCATCCTTCGAAAGTTTTGATGACCACCCTTGACGGTAATGTTCTTCCTTTTGTCTAAATATTTTACTAACACTTAAGTTGGTTCCTACCTCGTGGCTTTTAAGCCTTTCAAGTCATATTTTGCTACGTAGTAGGTTTTCTTATCGTTACTTTATGTTTTTGTTCTTTTATTTAAGCTTCTTTATATTTGTGGTTCCTTTAATCTTAATCTGAATTAGTTTAAATATTATTTTTATCTATATTCTTTATTTTTTTTATTATTTACTAAAGTTTTTATGTTTGCTGTTTAATTATTCACTTACTTATTTTAATTTAAAATTACACTTGGTCATTTCGCCTCTTTTTTCTAAACTTTTAACTTATATTGTTAATTTCTATTTCATATATAATTTAACTTGGGCACTTTGCCTCTTTTTATTAACGATTAACTTTTGTTGTTTGTTTATTTTATTTCATTTTTGTGTCATAATATTTTGGGCACTTTGCCTCTTTTTGTTTAGTTTGACCATCTCTTTTTTTATTAAATTATTTTGCGGGTTTACATTCTTAGGTAGAGATGGGTCTTATTTCTTCCCCCACACAGTATCTTCCAAAGTGGAACAGTGCGGTTCTTTTTACTTTGTGACGTCCGCGTTGATGTATATCGACATTATTGTTGATATTTAGGAGTATTTCTTTCTTCATCTTATCGTATGTCTTTCTCCCTAGCCTCTAGATCTACATATTAATTGGCGTGAGGTTCACTCTTTCACGTAGGACTGCCTGCCTGATACGGTCGATCCTTCTTGCACCGTAAATAAGCAATATGGCTTTATTTTGCCCTCTCTGCAACTTGCTGAGAGAGGTACAGCTGGCTCTCTGCGTGACCACTGCTGGATACACCAGGAAGGAGCGTACCAAGGTGGTGTAAAGTTTCTTTTTGTTCGGCATATTGAGGCTTTGGAATCTGTAAAATTTCTTCAGCGCTCTTTTGGCTAGGGAGACTCTGTTGTTAATGTGGTTTTTATCCTGATTTTTTAGGTCGTAAGCTCAGGACCTTTCCCTCGTTAGAGTACTGGTAGTGTTTGTCATCTACGAGAATGTGGTCTACTCTCCGGCGGTTCATTGGTATTACCTGGAATTTCTGGCGATTCGTCTTAATTTTTCACCTTTTTCAAATCTGTTGATATTTTCGACCTCGGCAGCAGTTGTCCTTGCTTGAATTCAGGGTTCCTGCTGGGACTTGGAACAATTTGAGTTATGTCATCTGCAAACTGCAGATACATTGTATTGACCCGCACTGGAGCAGCAAGGTCTATTGTGTACACGAGTAACAGCAACGGACTCAGGCAGCTGCCTTGTGGAACACCTGCTTCGAGTTCAAATTCGGGTCCTGTGTACCCCTCGCTCGAAATTTGAGCTCTACTTTCCATGATAGAGTCAAATAGGACCCCTCATCCAAATCTTATCGATTGTTAATGTGGTTTTTATCCTGATTTTTTAGGTCGTAAGCTCAGGACCTTTCCCTCGTTAGAGTACTGGTAGTGTTTGTCATCTACGAGAATGTGGTCTACTCTCCGGCGGTTCATTGGTATTACCTGGAATTTCTGGCGATTCGTCTTAATTTTTCACCTTTTTCAAATCTGTTGATATTTTCGACCTCGGCAGCAGTTGTCCTTGCTTGAATTCAGGGTTCCTGCTGGGACTTGGAACAATTTGAGTTATGTCATCTGCAAACTGCAGATACATTGTATTGACCCGCACTGGAGCAGCAAGGTCTATTGTGTACACGAGTAACAGCAACGGACTCAGGCAGCTGCCTTGTGGAACACCTGCTTCGAGTTCAAATTCGGGTCCTGTGTACCCCTCGCTCGAAATTTGAGCTCTACTTTCCATGATAGAGTCAAATAGGACCCCTCATCCAAATCTTATCGATTGTTAATGTGGTTTTTATCCTGATTTTTTAGGTCGTAAGCTCAGGACCTTTCCCTCGTTAGAGTACTGGTAGTGTTTGTCATCTACGAGAATGTGGTCTACTCTCCGGCGGTTCATTGGTATTACCTGGAATTTCTGGCGATTCGTCTTAATTTTTCACCTTTTTCAAATCTGTTGATATTTTCGACCTCGGCAGCAGTTGTCCTTGCTTGAATTCAGGGTTCCTGCTGGGACTTGGAACAATTTGAGTTATGTCATCTGCAAACTGCAGATACATTGTATTGACCCGCACTGGAGCAGCAAGGTCTATTGTGTACACGAGTAACAGCAACGGACTCAGGCAGCTGCCTTGTGGAACACCTGCTTCGAGTTCAAATTCGGGTCCTGTGTACCCCTCGCTCGAAATTTGAGCTCTACTTTCCATGATAGAGTCAAATAGGACCCCTCATCCAAATCTTATCGAAAGCCTTTTAAACATCGCGCAGTACTACGTCTAGGTATTTCCACTCAGTTTTGCTGCTCACAAGTTTTACCGTTAGGAGGGCGAGGGCAGTTTCCGTTCCCCTTTCATACGGAACCCGTGCTGCTGAGGGTTATGGGCTCCTTGCTCGGCTAAGTGGTGCTGAAACTTGTCAGCCAGGAGCTTCTCGTAGATCTTCGCCACAAACTTATACAGTGAGATTGGCCTATAATTGACCAGTTGATCAGGAGATTTACTTCTCTTAGGTATAAAGATTATTTTAGCAATCTTTAAACCGTCTGGGAAGTAACCCGTATTCAGAGAAGCATTGAAGATGATAGTGATTCCCTGAATGATCTGCGGTGAGGCATTTACTAAGGTGCATTTAGTGATGGCCGTCCAGCCTGTTGCCATCTGTTCAAAGGACTTTACAGTGTCCATAGCCTCTTCAAGTGTTATGGCTCGGCCTTGTTTCGCCATCTCCCTGCATTCTTTTACTTGGTGATGTGGGTACGTTCGATGTATGTTGTGATTCAAGTCTTCTATCAGTTGGCCATGTAATTCCCAGTCGAACTCTTCATTGTCTTCTGGGGTGATGCTGAACACATTTTTTTCAGTATGCTCGAAAATTTTTTTCCAGAACCGCCGGTTCCTCTATATAATCCCCGTTCTCTTAAATTCGAACCTTCGCATTTCCTGTTTATCCTCTTAGATTCATTATGTTTCGCCAGAATTTAGCCGGATTCAACTTGCTATCGACTCTATCTATTAAGTTGTTCCATATTTCCTCTTATTCGAGGTTGATAGCGTCTTTAAGGTCAACGCTTAGGTACCGTTGTAGCAAGCTTCTCTTCCAATTTGGACCTGCTCGTCTTATCTCTTCATACACTTCCCTGTGATCACGAGCGATTACCCTCATTTCCTCTGTCCATCTAGGTTAAGGATGAGTTGTGTACCTTGTCTTGGGTACACGCTCGCGGTCTGCTTCTAGAATAATTGTAGTTATACTTTTTCCATCTCCTCCAATGTTGCATCACTGAGGTCAGCTGAGGTGAATAGACTGAGAGGTCTTGGTAACGTTCACAGTTGACCGAGGCGTATTTTTTGCAGAGAGTGGCTGGTAGCTGGATCGGTGCATGTGAGATTGCGCCGAAGATTGCTATGTGATCACTGGGTACTGCTGTATCCAGCTTGTTATAGTATTTGAAGGGAAAACCTTCACTTGTTAAGATTATGTCAGGTTTGGTATCTGATGTGGAAGTGATATTGGTATGAAAGTCCGGCCCTATTCTTTGGATATTTTTCCTTGCCAAGGTTAATTATGGGCAGGTAGGCTTATCGAGGGGGTGGATAAGCTGCGACTATCACGAGGTCTCCTACCAATGTATGGAGTTCAACCGCCACAAAGAATTCGTTCAGCTTTGGTAGGACTTTGAACGAGATATTTCATTTGACAGCTATAGCAGCACCGTCAAACCTTTCCTGTGAATGATTTTTCATGACAATTCTGTAGCCCGGTATTTTAAATTGACCAGATGTAGTGTCAATAGCGTGTTCTGTTATTAATATGATGTAGGAGTCCAGCACACGAAATATGTTTACATTTACCATTGCTTTCCCCTTCCATCCGTCTACTTTGAGTGTCAGGATTCTCATTCTATTGCTTACTCTCTTGATATTTTCCTTTGAGTGTTTCTGGGTAGTGTTTTTCTTTCTCCTGTTCCTTTTCTTCCTGAATTCAGCATTTGAGACCTGCTCGCACATATCATCATATAGAACGACTCTGTGGTGGAGCAAGACTTCTTCTACTGTTTATGTGTCGATGTCAGCATCGAATTACCACTTGTAGATTTTTTTATTTAATGACTTGGAAGATTTTCATCTACTCCATATCCTCGGACAAGGGAAACTGCTCGCATGCGTAGATAAACAGTTTGATTCTATCCGCGTCGAGTTTTTTGTTTTTCCTTTTCTCCCTTTGGCTTTCTTGGTTTGAGAGGCATCTTCAGAGTCCGATGAGTCTTAGGACTCCGAGTAGTCTCTGTTCTTTAGTTTTCTTCTTTGTACTCTCCTTTTTGTTTCTGTGCAGGAGTTTTTACTTCTACCGCTTCTTTTGTATTTTGTTGGGGGGTTTTGTTTTCAGTTTGGGGGGAGTTTGCTCTCTGGTGCCGTCTTGTTTCACTTCTTCTGACTGTCTGTTTGGTACCATCTGCAGTTGCAGGACATCCCCTGGAATCACATTTGGTCTATTCCGTTTTTCCCAAGTATTTCATTCCGTTTTATTGGCGAATGTACCCGGTTGTGTTAGATTCATGACGTGCGCGTGGAGAATGCAGGTCTTGATCGAATTCTCGTTCTGGATCTTGAGGTATGTTTTCTTTGCGTCCACTTTGCTGCTTGGGCATATGTGGTATTGGGCCAGCGCGTCTAGTTTTGTTTCCTTTCTTGCTGCTTCTTTTGGATTACTTCCTTCCTGGCTGGACAAGCCATGAGCATCGATCTATGTCCCTCCCCGCAGTTAGTGCTTGCAGAATATATACATTGTTATATAGTCTGCAATACAACGTTGATGCTTGTTTATTTCTGTCTTAAAATTGGTTTTGAAAAGCAGAAAATAAATATGACGAAAGCCCTGTGGTGGTTGTTCCCTCGCGCAGAACTTGTATTAGGTCTTTCTCTGTATGTGACATAGATGGTGAGCCTTTATGTTGTGAGCGGGTAAGAAGATATGATATAAAAATCCCTTTGAAGTCTCTAAGTAGGGAGATTCTATGCTTTGGGCAAAGTATATTCACTGTGCTGTTAGTTTAACAGTAGAGCATCTGACTGGAAATCAGTGAGGATTGAATTCATTGTGCCGCCATTTGCTCTATTTGATCCTAATGTTCTTTCAATGTCTCTTTCTCGTAGCTTTAAAAACACCCTCCTGTTTCTTGTCTCTGTTCTCATTTGCGTCAATTTTCTCTTAAATATATATATATATATATATATATATATATATATATATATATATATATATATATATATATATATATATATGAGGAAATAAAACACATTCTCCGAAGACAATTTAATTCAGAACAGTTTCAGTGTATCTCACACCCTCTTTCAACTGACACTGGATAGAAAATATAAGGAAAAGTGCTTACAAACATAACACAGGGTAAGGTCATGAAAGATCGCCTCTTTTTTTTCCCCCAATCCCCTACTTGTGGCTAATCTGGAGGAAGGGGGGTAGGCCTAAAGATATTGAAGGGCTGGCATTTTACTATTTTGTTTATTTGCTTTCTTATTACAGGATGAAAAGAAAATTAACCCTCAGATATATTTAAATTAGGAACTGACGATATCAAGCTCGATTCTACGATTCTTCTCTTAACATAGTTAGCCGATTTAAATACCATTTTACTTCCATTGAAATCGATCGAATGGTTCAAATCTCTAACATGAAAATATATTCCACTGCTTCGACTGCCCACTCTAATATCTCTCTTGTGTTCATACAATCTCTTGTCTAGATTTCTCCCCGTTTTCCCTTTTATAAACTTTATGGCAATCGTTGCATGGTATTGCATATACTCCTATGTTATGATTATTTTGGGGGTTTCCTAGCCATCATCACTTGGTTTAAGGAATTATTATATTTAAAGGCTAGATTAATACCCGCTTTTCCAAATATGTCCTTCAAACTATTTAATTTATTATTAAATTATTAAATGGTGAAATCGTTAGTGCGGGAAGGCTTATTACCATAGAATGTTTACCTAGCTGCAAAATGGGCAGACGATATAAACCAATCGGGGTAATACAAATTAGAAAAAATGGTCCTGATAATGACAATTTCTTCATCTAAATAGAAGGGAACACAAAAGAGATATTAGAGTGGGCAGCGAAAGCAGTGGAATATTTTGCCATGTTAGAGACAAGAATCATACGATCGATTTCAATGGAAGTAAAATGGTATTTAAATCGGCTAACTATGTTAAGAGAAGAATCGTAGAATCGAGCTTGATATCGTCAGTTCCTAATTTAAATATATCTGAGGGTCAATTTTCTTTTAATCTTGTAATAAGAAAGCAAATAAACAAAATAGTAAAATGTCAGCCCTTCTATATGTTTAGGCCTAACCCCCCCCCCCCGATTAGCCACAAGTAGGGGATTGGGGGAAAAAAGAGGGGATCTTGAGTTATGTTTATATGCACTTCTCTTATATTTTCAACCCAGTGTCAGTTGAAAAAGGGTGTGAGATCCCCCGAAACTGTTCTAAATTAAATTGTCTTCGGGGAATGTGGTCTAATTCCTCATATATATATATATATATATTTATATGCTTGAAATATCCCAAAGAAAAATAATAGACATCATCAAGGGCAGAAGAACAATGGAATAGAGAAACCGTCAATAAACAGAGAAATATGACGTCATTCAAACATACTGTCGAACAAAGACAATCGTTTAGGGGGAAACCAACTGACGAACATATGAATAGCCCATCCGCGAAACTACAATATACCAATTAATTAAACAAATTAAATTTATATTGTAAACAAATATTATTCATGATCCATTGATCTAATTTAAAAAGACCCTCACTTAGATTGAAATTAATGTTATGGGAGAATTTGATAATGGCCGATTCCATTAAATTTCTTTCAATAGAATTGGGCACAAAAATAATGGATTTCGCCTTAGACAAATCTATTTGATGGTTCAAAGTAGAGTGATGAATAAGCAGTGCATTTGAAGTTTGCCCCGTTCGACAACAGTACTTATGTTGTTTAATTCTGACATCTAGGCTTTTTGTTGACTGGCCTATGTAAAAACCAAGACAAGATTTACACTGAATTTTATAAATGCAGGCCATTTTATCCAGGGGAGAATTTTTAATTACTATGTTTAATAAGGTGGAAGTATTAGAGAATACAACATTTACATTAAAATATCTTAATAATTTCGGAACATGAGACAAGTGTTTATTAAAAGGGAGCGTCAAAATATTATTTCGCGTAAATGAGTATCTAATTTTATTTTCATGAAAGGACTGCTTAGCTCTGCACAGGAAATCATTTAGAAAATAAGATGGATAATTTAACTTTTTACTAATGATTTGGATTGCTTCTCACTCTTCATCGATAAATTCTAGATCTTTATTTTCTTTATCATCTTCTTCATCATTTACATTTTCTTCATCATCATCATCATCATCATCATCATCATCATCATCATCATCATCGTCATCTTCTTCTTCTTCTTCTTCTTGTTCTTCTTGATCTTTTTAACTATTTCAATCCTTTGAATTTCCAAAACACCCGAAGTCTTTTGTCAACTAAGCAAAAAAAACATTTATAAATTTTCAAAAAATCACCATCTTAAATTATAGAGTTATGGATATACACATATATATATATATATATATATATATATATATATATATATATATATATATATATATATATATATATATATATATATATATATATATGGGAAATATCACGAAAGTTAGCGCGTGATACTCGTAACTATAAATAAATAAATATGAATATGTACCACAGGAAGGACACTGAATAAAAGGCAGATTGGAGTTATTACTTTCGTCTATTCAACATTTTCAAACAAAAATACTAACTCCATTCTGCCTTTTATTCAGTTTCCTTCCGTGGTAAATATTCATCTATATATATATATATATATATATATATATATATATATATATATATATATATATATATATATATATATATATATATATAATATATATATATATATATAATCTTAAGACGTAAAAAGTTACGACTTATAAATTCGATATCCAATATCTCACATATCTCACAAGTTCACAAGTAGAATATTTTGGGGGGATGTGGATGGTAGCCTACCGGATAAACTAATTGACTGAAATAGGAAGAGCTCTTGATGGCATAGATTTAAATCGCAGATTTTATTTTACTTTCTCTAACGGTATTAGCTATCACTCTTTCTTCTTTCTTAATCTATCTAGAATCCTTGTATGTCCTAATAAAAAGAAAAGACGAAATCGCTTGCATATCATATTTCCTGAATTCGTATGCTTTATTGAGCTTTCTCTCTCTCACACACACACACACACACATATATATATATATATATATATATATATATATATATATATATATATATATATATATATATATATATATATATATATATATATTTATTTAGCGAGAGATGTCGGTTCTTTGATACTTGTAGCGAGATGAATCGGTTGATGCTTTGATTGATTGTGGCAGGGTCACCAGTTCCAGGTGGACACTATTCCACCTCTGCTATATGATTCAAGTTCGTTCTTGAGGGTGTCCACCAAATAACTTCGTATTTTGATTTTATAAAAAACGTTATGAAAAATAACTCTAGTTTTGAATTTTATATTCAATGATGAAGAGCTGGAGCTTGGCTAATCCTACTCACCGAAGTGGGTGGATGGATTCACAAGGATGAAGAAGAAGTAATGTGAGCGACTGTCCTAATAACCATGATGCGTTTCTTTTTATGCGTAGAGAAGAGGGGCGTAAACAAATGGGGTTTTAGAAGGATTTTTTTTTTAGTAAATGTTTGTTTGAGAGAAAGCGCGAGAGAGATATATATAGAGAATGAGGAGTGAGAGAGAGAGAGCAGAGACGGTGGATCAAAGAAACCTGACATAAAGTCGAGAGAAAAGATAACAAAAATTAGAAAGCAGAATTATTGGTATTACATAGTCGCTACCGGAAATTTAAATGTAGGTGTACATGATTGTATGTAACCTTTTTGAACATGGATATCTCTCTCTCTCTCTCTCTCTCTCTCTCTCTCTATATATATATATATATATATATATATATATATATATATATATATATATATATATATATATAAATATATATAAATATATATATATATATATATATATATATAAATATATATATATATATATATATATATATATATATATATATATATATATATATATATATATATATATATATATATATTGCAGGAATATGAAGACCCAGGTAATTATACTAATCATTTATTGGCCAGACGTTTCGGACCTTTACTAGGACCATCTTCAGCGACTATATCGTCCAATGAGAAAAGGAAGGAACACTAATTAATAACACTTAAAAGAATGCATTAATGCATAAAAAAAAGCGGAAAAAGGCAAGTTAAAATAATAAAATTGACAATAATTAAAATTAAAGTAAAAACACTAATAATATATAGAATTAAATAATATTACCCAGTGGTATTTAAAAAAATAAAATTAGAAGGGAATTTTTTTTTTAAATACCACTGGGTTATATTATTTAATTCTATATATTATTATTGATTTACTTTAATTTTAATTATTGTCAATTTTATTATTTTAACTTGCCTTCTTCCGCTTTTTTTTTGTTAATGCATTCTTTTAAGTGTTATCAATTAATGTTCTTTCCCCTTCTCATTAGACGATATAGTCGCTGAAGATGGTCCTAGTAAAGGTCCGAAACGTCCGACCAATAAATGATTAGTATAATCACCTGGGTCTTCATATTCCTGCTACATATCAGATTCCCAAGGAACAAATAAATTACCAGTATATATATATATATATATATATATATATATATATATATATATATATATATATATATATATATATATATATATATACATATATATATATATATATATATGTCGTGGTATTGTTGTTGTTGGTATAGAGCTCCAGTCTGATCCTATTATTTATGAAGAACAGCAATACTTCTATGTTGGCTAGAGGAGTTTTTAATTACCTTGTTATTGAGAGAGTGCCACAGTGTCTAATCCGTTTTATGGAGAGAGCCCATTAAACACGTAAAGGATCCATTGAAACACAAGAATTATCTAAAAATAATTAAGTTTAACGGAAATAACCATACTTGAAACCGGGCCTATTTCAGAAGCTATTCATATCCAAATCGAAATAGGTTCCAAGTAAACACACCATTTGCCGATTGGTTATTTTATAGTGACACTTTTCACTTTTCTAACTGTAAATATAACGGGGTGCACTAACAATTTTCGCTACTTCAGTTAATTTGAGTACCGTAATAAACTCATACTAAATCACTATAAATATAAATAGTCATTCTGATATACATGAAAGAAAGTATCACGGGTTGCCGGATGTCACTAGATGGCTTTTATCGCGCTTCGTTGTGTTGGAGCGGCCGATTATAGATTTTTCACGAAATAGGAGGGGGGTAAGGGGAGACGATGTCACTTCTTCGGATTTACGTTAAAAAGTGGAGAGAGTAGTTGTACTCTCTGGCTCAGGGAGTACTCTTCTGGATTTTCTTGAAGCCTCTTTGTATCCTAGTCTCCTTCGAGAGGTTGACCACTAGATTCTGGGGTATACGAGGAGATTTTAAATGTTCTGAAAAAATTGGATCTTCCTCGTGTATGGTTTCTTCTTCTCTATTCGGTATTAAGATCGCAATTTGAGAGTCACTCTAGGGTGACTAGTTCTTATATTATCTTACTTGCGAAATTCCTGTTTGGCACTAGGAATGTTGGTCCATCCAAGCTTCTTACTAAGCCTCTGCAGGATACTTCGGTATGGCACCGATACAAAACGTAACGTTTCTAAGTTACTTCGAAATTAGGCGTAGAACCGATCTTTTCGAGCTGGTGCTCTATCGTCTCTCACCGAATAATATTTTCTCTTTCCTTAAGGGGCGTATTTAAACCCTGGCGACCGCCCCATCTAATGGGGAAAAGAAGAGGACTCAGAGGGAAGAGCGAGGGGTGAGCAGATGGTAGCCCCGCGGTGCTTAAGTCCCTTCTTAATTAGAGGCACCGCCAACCGTCATCATCCTTGGTGTTCTTTTTGACTGACAACTCTTTTTGTGGCTATTTAACCACGGGCCTCCGGATCTCTTAGGTAATCGGATCCTTTGAGCGCTGCATAATAGCCTTTATGGTCACCTAGGCACAGCGGCTCGTTCCCGACTACCTATGCGGTGGGGAGATCAAAAAGGGTATGCCGTTTGACTGTTATTCCGCCGGCTAACGTTCCCACGGCTCTCCTCATGTGGCTCGATTCTCTTGCTTTCTCCACAGAAAAGGGGTAGGACTTTAACGTATATGTCCACCTGGCCCTTCGGGGAGCTAAATGTTGTAATTCCTCTCCATTTATCTCTCTCATAAAGAAATTAACGGGGGAGGGGAGTTATTCCTGTCCGACACTTACAATAATGCACAAAGGTAACTTACTGGACACTATAATATACAATAAACTTCGAGTTCTGTAGGGAATATCTCGATAACGTTTGCACCTGACCTTACATTGATGCCTACATTACTGTTCCAGCTTAGGAGATTCTTATCTAGAATTAGGGGTCACCGGCTCCTTCTTAATTACAATTCTAACGATTTATAATTAACTTTACACTTATTATAATATATTAGTCGGCATGCTCCGTAATCGTCGACAGGATTACGACTTAACGAGTCGGCCATACAATTGTCGGACCATTTTTTATAATGAATGGGGTACTGGTACTCCATCAAGAGTAAACTCTATCTCAAGGGCCTTCCATTCTTACTCTTATTCTTACTTAAGTATGACATCGGTTTATGGTCACATTCCAACTTAAACTCTCACCCTATTAGATAATAATGGAATTTACCTATGGACCATATTATAGCCAAAGCTTCTATTTCGATCGTGGCGTAGGCTCTTTCTCTACTCGAAAGCTTCCTACTGACGTAAGCTATGAAATAGGCTGTTTCGTCATCTTCGTATTGAAGCAATACTCCACCTAACTCGTTTTGAATCGCGTCAGTGCGAATTCTGATGATCTTGTTGGGATTTAGTAAACGAAGAATGGGTGCAGTTACGAGTTTTCTTTTTATAACCTCCAACCGAGTTATTGCATGGGGGTTCCACGTGACAGGGTCTGACGCTGTCTTTTTTAATAAATTATTCAGCGGGGCCAGGATGGAAGCGAAGTGAGGTACGAAACCCCAGTAAAAAGAGGTAGCTCCCAAGAAAGATCGGAGTTGTTTCTTTGTTTTCAGCCGAGGCATTTTAACTATGGCGTCCACTTTTTCTAGCTGGGTAGTCAAGTGCCTTTGCCCTATTTTGAATCCTAGGTAGTCAATGGATTCGTAAAAATTGGCCTGACTAGCAGTAGTTTATTAAAGTACTCCATCAATTTTGATGTGAACTGGCGCCCTCTATCAGATAGGATTTCTTTAGGAAGGCTTACTCGTGCAAATAAAGAAATTAGTGCTTTCACGCAGGAAATAGTGTCAATTTTTTGTAGTGCCACTGCATCTGAAAAACGGGTGGCACAATCTACTAGAGTGAGGATGTAGGAGTGTCCTTCGCTTGAAGAGGAGAGAATTAGTCCCATCAAATCGATAGCCACTTGAAAGAATGGTTCGGTTATAACGCGCACTTTTTTCAATTGCGCGAGGGGTACCCTTCCTCTGGCGGCATCTTTCTGACACACGTCGCATGATCGGCAATAAGCCACAATTTTCTTGGCAGCCTGAAGCCAATAAAATGTCTGAATATCCGCTGGGACGTTTTATTATGCCCAAAGTGCCCGGCTAATATTCCATCATGCGCGTTATTCAAGATTCTTTGCGTGTATTCTTGGGGTAAACACAGTGCTTTGTTGTTCTACTTATTCTTCTCGCTGATAGTACGGAAGTAAAGCGAGTCTTCTATAATATATTTGATTGGCTTTTTTACTTTCACTTAGAGAGTGTCACCCTTAATCGCCACTTCCCATAGGGGTTTAAGAATAGGGCATTTCCTCCGAGCAATATAGAACCAAATCAATTTCAATCCATTGTCTTCGAGGGTTATCCTAGGAGTCAACTTAGTATGTTGCACCTTCCTCTGGGCTTTTTGTGCCTAGGTGACTACTTGTTGAGCCACTTCTTGCTGGAGGATTTTGGGATTTTGTCCGATTAGCACTGCGCAGAACTTAATCGGGGCTACTACCACGTCTGTCTAACTGGTGGAATATCTGCGTTGTATATTACATCTCACGACGGGGAATCGATTTTTGCCCCCTAAAAGGTCGTGGACGATGGCGAATTTATTATGGTTCGGGTTACTTCGAAATTAGGCGAAGGACCAATCTTCTCGAACTGGACCTCAATCGTCTCTCACCGAATAATCTTTTCTCTTTCCTTAAGGGACTTATTTATAGCCTAGTGACCGCACCATCTAAGGGGGAAGGGGCGAGGCCGCATACAGAAGAGCGAGGGGTGAGGCCGCAGATCAGAGAGCGAGGGTTGAGGGGAGGGTGGCACCGCAGTGCCCAAGTCGGCTTTTTAATTAGAGGCACCGCCAACCGTGACCATCCTTGGTGTTATTTTGACTCTCACCGCTTTTTGAGGCAATTTAACCACGGACTTCCGGATCTTGTAGGTAAGTGGATCCTTTGAGCGCGGCGTAATGACCTCTGGTGGTCATCTTGGCACAGCAGCTCGCTCCCACCGATCTATGCGGCGGGGTGATCAAAAAATGTAGGCCGTTTGACTATTATTCGGCCGGCTAACGTTCCCACGACTCTTCTCATGTGGCTCGATTCCCTTGCTTTCTCCGCAGAAGGAAGGGGGGACTTTAACGTATATGTCCGCCTGCCCCTCTAGGAGGCTTAATGTTGTAATTCCTCCATAATATATATATATATATATATATATATATATATATATATATATATATATATATGTGAGAATGGATGGGGAGAAAGAAAAGTCCAGACACTACACAGAGCTCTTTATTGACGTTTCGCCCCTTGGCTTCCTCAGAATGGAACTGACAAGAGAGATGGAAGATCGCCGCTCGAATATTCGTAGAGTTAGTCTGGGTCGCGGTCAATTGCTCTTCCCCGGCGAAACGTCAATAAAGAGCTCTGTGTAGTGTCTGGACCTTTCTTTCTCCCCATCCATTCTCACCTATATGTCGAGTCTTTCATGCCATATATATATAAATATATATATATATATATATATATATATATATATATATATATATATATATATATATATATGTAGTAGAAAGAAGAATAGTTGATGTTTTGTAGTGCGAGGAGGAGGGGATTGATTGTAGCGGAGGTCACCAGTGTTTCAAAATGGAACAATATTCCTTATTTGCTACATGATTCGGCTTGGTTTTGGAGAGGTCCATAAAATAAATTCTTATTGGGATTTTGCAACCAACTTGATCATAATTAACTTTATTTTGAACTCGAGATTTTATAAGATAAATGACTGAAGCTTATAGATCCTATCCAGCGAGATTGATGGATCACAAAGAAGAAGACGAAGCGATTTGGTCGACTGTGTGGCTAGTGTCAATAATGACAATGATGAGAGTGATGTGTATTTTTGAATAATGTCTACTTGTTTTAGATGTGTAGAGAAAGTGGGAGTAATCTATGGGATTTCTAGGTAGTAGCTTTTTGTGTAGTGAATGTTTGTTGATGTTGGTTCGAGAGAGATAGATAAAGAAAGAGAGAGAGAGAGAGAGAGAAAGAGAGAGAGAGAAAGAGAGAGAGAGAGAGAGAGAGACCAGAGATTATATACTATAGGAATTTAAGGAGCCAAACGATAACAAATTAGAATATTAGTGTATCAGACTTGCGTCAATAAACAAATGAAAGGAAATTTATCTAGGAGCAGATTAAAAATGAATATATTTGTTTGAATTAGTAAGTTTGCGATAGATGGAGTATTTAAAGCCAGTTTGGTTGTGATGAAATATAAGTTCAAGATAGGGAAGGTTTATTTTCCTTACCTTCATGGATAAATTTAATAAAAAGGATGATTAAAAAAAGTTTTACAAGAAACCTGTTTAAATCTTTAGAATTAGGCCACTAGCAAAATGACATCTTTAATATACGAGGGGCAGTGAATAAGTTTTACGAATCGGTAGGGCAAAATAGAGGAAGGGGGGATGGCTGTTTTGGGGGGTGTTAGGACATGCTATGATAAGTCAGGACCTGCCTCTTCTATTTAAGAAGCAGTAGCTTAGCGCAGATCGTCAGTCACAAATTTTTCAAATATGGAGAAGGTTGAGCACCGCGCAGTGATCATATTTTTGACCAAGGAAGGCAAGAATGGGAAAGAGATCCATGAAAGAATGGTTGCAGTGTACACCGTCATCGCCCCTCTCTACGCAACCATTGTTTGCTGGAATAGAGAGTTCCGCCATGGTCGTGAGTCCCTTGAAGATGACCTCCGTCCAGGACGCCCGTCAGACAAGGAGAACAATGTGGCCCGTGTTGAGAGGATGATTCTCGAAAATCGATTAGTTTAGGTCGAAGAAATCGAGCGAGAACTTGGAATATCACATGGAAGTGTTATCAACATCATCCACGACAATTTAGCCATGACCAAGGTCTCTGCCCTTGGGTTCCTAGAAACCTCACGCCCCATGATCGACTTCAACGTCGTCAAAGTCCACAAGGCCAGAGTTGCACAAGCTGCCCTGCGCGAGTGCGGATTCGAATAGCTCAACCATCCCCCCTACAGTCCAGATCTGGCCCCTAGCGAATACTTTTTATTCCGCCAGCTCAAGGTTGCACTGCTTGGACGTCTGTTTGGGGATGATGAAGATGTCCAGCTCGCCGTCCAGGAGTCGATTGAACAGCAGCAACGAGATTTCTGGTTATCGGGAATTCGAATCCTAAGGGAC
The DNA here is from genome assembly GCA_963969495.1 of Ceratothoa steindachneri. Classification (NCBI taxonomy): domain Eukaryota; kingdom Metazoa; phylum Arthropoda; class Malacostraca; order Isopoda; family Cymothoidae; genus Ceratothoa; species Ceratothoa steindachneri. The sequence goes on from OZ018318.1 coordinate 194,129,561, forward strand.
AGGTGGCGCAAATGTATTGAATTCGAGGTTAGTTATATTAAAAAATAATAGAAATTTTTTCCTCATATCTCGTTGTCTTATATCCAAATTGAAAACCTTATTGACAGACTATCATAACACGATAAAAATCAGGAGTCATGTTATAGGCAACGAGTAGCTCGTCCTTTAACGTGGAATAGTCATTTGTTGCCTTGGACATGAGGGAAATAAAAATGTTCCACAGGTGGGTGTTTAAAAGGGGCAACAATTTAGCTACATCATCTGATAATATAGCTCAATGGTTTACTCCAAAGATCATCTCGGCGTTGGTCAATTACGAGACAAAGTCTTCTTCTTATACAAACACACGCAACTTTATGGATACAGGTTGTGGTGTTCCGGGCACCGAAGTGATGGATAGGGCCTTGTTTATCGCCCTCGTCATCTCTAATTCATGTACTCGAATTATTTGCCTTTCTTTTCTTTCTTTCTTTTCTCTGTCTCTTCTTTATTTTCTTTCCTTTTCTTTTTCTTTCTCTCCTATGTCTCTTTCTCTTCTTTCTTCTCTCACCGTCCTCTTCTCTTCCTGGATATAAGACATTTGGTCTTGCCCCATATAACCCAGAGATTCTTCCTGTGCTTTGAAAATGTCGAACGACGATATGATTTCTTGCCGATTCGCACAAAAAACGAACAAAAAAACGCACACACGAGAGTGTAGCGGGCTTGCCAAACTCGAATTTTATGCACTGATAAGCACCGTAATAGTAAACAAATGCATTTAACGTGACCTTAGAGAACGCACCCCCCCCCCTAAAAAAAAAACACACGCGTGAAAGAACCCGCTTTATTCGCCCGATGGAAACTACGTAATGGCAAACAAGCGCTGGCGTCAACCCTTTTACGCGCGCCAAATTAACACTCACAAATACAATGAAGTAATTTAATAGGAAAATTATTGTTTTCTTGACATCTTACAACCACAAAATTTAGAAACCCTTTTAACGACTCTTTAAACCTGATAGGAGATTAATAATAAGTATAGGTAATAAGTATAAATTTATATGCTAATATATAGTATGATGAGGGTAATCCTTCCTGGATACTACTTCAATAGGCTTTGGTTCGTTATAGATATAAACAAGTGTACCAAATTAATCTTTAATACTATACAAACATCAAATGAGATTAACAAAAAATTATACACTTTAACAATTATGTTAATCATCCGGCAAATGAAAATAGAAATGAACTTACAAAGAATGATATTGTCTTGGCCGTACGAGACATAATAATTATCCGAGAGGGCTCGGGAGGAGAATATGAAGTGACAATTGCAGTCAGAGAGCGTCACGCCTCTTCGACGATGAAAAACAAAATGTAATGGCTTATGATTTTCTGAGTAGTCGCTCAGGGTGTAGCGGGCCGAAAATCTAGACTAACCCCAATCGATCCAACCCGCTTCCTACACTAATTCGGACGTGAGAAATACAAGGACAATGAACCGGATTGTATATGCAGTCCCTTTACTTACAAAAAATACAATAATAATTACAAAATATCAGGTAAATATGCAGACAACGAGCCTATATATATATATATATATATATATATATATATATATATATATATATATATATATATAGAAAATCCTATCTTGGAATCCTACCAGTCGAAAATATATATACAAATACTAAAGAACAATCCTATCTTAAAATCCTACCAGTCAAAAATACAAAAGAAGTGAAAACAATTACAAAAAGAAGAGAAAACAAAAGGAGTTATCTTACATGGTACCACGGCTTATGATTTGCCGGCCCCCTAGGGAAAAATCTTGCCAGCAGTCACTCTGACAAAATTGGGTGCGCGCGTTTTATGGGGCCTGGCGCTTCCGAGCTCAATTTTCTTCCTGATCCGGTCACGTCTGTAGGCTATTAAAGAAAGCTGGTTCCTCTGAGCGGGATACAATATATATATATATATATATATATATATATATATATATATTTATATATATATATATATATATATATATGGATCTGGTCGTACCTTCGTGGCTACAAACAGCTCTTCTGTTCTAACAGGATACACAACTTCTGGTGTACTTCAAGCCCTACTGTCTCTGCCACTCTGTCCAAATTTGGCAGGTAATAGTATTTATAATTTACTAGAGTGGTCTTTCAGAAAAAAACAATATAAAATTTAAATAACCTGGGAAGAAAGAAAAGATTTTAGACAAAAAGTGAAAATCAATTTATATTACTGTACAATAAAAAACAAACCCATTCCCATTCACACAGATACATTCTTACAGTGGGAGGGAGAGGATATTGGAAAAAGGGGGGGGAGAATAGCCCTTTCCACACACACTCACATTCGCTCCACCGCACCCCTCCGTTCTTAAGCCATTCAACCACAGTTACTCACAATACACTCTCAATCCTAACTCAGGGTACCTTTTATACTCAATCGCACCCTTCTGCACCCATTCACACTTGTCTACTAGTCCCTGGCTACGCGTAGCAATCTGTCGGCGTTGTTCATCAGTCGTCCTGTCAGTCTCATTGTCACTATTGATCATATCGTCCACCATACTCTTAGCCCTCATTACCAGTTCTCCCATCTCACGACAGAACTCTTTTATACTCTTCCGTTCAGAACCTTCACTCTTCATACCCCCATTCATCAGCTCCTCACTCACAGCTCTCATCCAACTCAATGTACACTCTTGCGAAACAGACAAATCACTCACATCCCCTTTACTCTCAGCGGCTACACCGGAAAGCCCTTCAAACGGTTCCCACCAGAAACCTGAAAAATCAGCCACTTTATCATTCACTACATCAAACTCACCCCTACTAGTACCATTCGTAAAACCCGAAAAATCAGCCACACTAGGTTCATTCTGCCCAAACACACTACCATTCATACTTTTCCCAAAACCAGAAAAATCAGGCACAGGCAGCTCACTCACTCGTCTACTTACACCAGCCAAATCACTCACCTGTTTATGCAAACACTCAATATCTCTTTCAATCTCCCCCATACCAGAAAGACTGATTAGACTTACTTTCATTTATACTTTCCTTCTTCCTTTCACTCTTCTTTGTACGCTTTCTACTCCTCGAAACCAAGACTAGCTTTTTCCTAGACAGATCCATACTATCACATTCAATCTCATCATCATGCACTTTACCTCTCTCTCTGCACAGTTCATACACTGGATCACTCACCAAATAGTCAGGAGGTTCTCTTTATCTCCTTAAATGACTCTGATGAGCCCGCACTCTCTCAGTCATACCGTCATTTAAACTCTCCAAAACATACATCACCCTATTTTCACAAACTCTCACAACTCTATAAGGTCCATCAAACTTTTTACTCATCTTTGACACATTCAATACTTTTGCACCAAATTGAAATGAACGAAACTTTTCATGTGCCTCATGCCATACATTCTGCTCACTTTCACTCAAACGAAACCTATCTTTCATTCGCCTTTCAAAATTCATCACAAACTGACACGTGAACATTCCAGTTGCTCTATGCACAGTCGAATTATACGCCCACAACACTCTTCCCAGCAATACATCCCAGTCATTCAATGTCGTACTCATCATTCTCAACATCTCACACATCTCATACAAATTCAGGCCCATTATCACTCAGATATCTTCTAGGCTTCCATACACACATAGGAAAAAACATCTGCTCAACCACACGCGCAACAGTCACACTCCTTTTATTTTTCACATGCGCTGCATACACAAACTTACTTTTATGATCAACTATAACAACCATACCAACATTCCCAGCACTTGTGCGCGGTAAAGACACACAATCAATCACTACCAATTCAAACGGTTCTTTCGCATCAACTTTCAACATTGGTGGTTTCACTTGCACACCTTGCACTTTTCGCTTCTGACACCTTTCACACGTCGTCGCAATATCATTCACAACAGTTTTCATAAACGGATGGAACATACGCTCCTTCATACACTCCCACAGCTTAAACTTACCCATATGCCCATAATTATCATGCACAACCTTCACCAGATCAATCATACCAACCAAGGACATCACAGGTACAAACATATCATCTCCATCCTCTAAATGCCTCACAAAATATAGAACATTTATACAAATAAAAAATCTTTAACATACCTTTTAAAATCACTCAAACACTCAGGCCATTCATTCAAATCAACACGCGTCATTACACACCTCTTCAACACACTAACAAAAGGACACATCTCTTGCATCTCTTGCATCTCTAGAATATCATTATCACTTAAAATCTCATTCTCATCATCAATGACGAATTCAATCATACCGCAAAATTTGACAACATTCTTCACACACTCATTCAACCTCATCACCTTACATTTGCCTTTCATAAGACAATCCTTATCAGCATCCAAAGACAAATAATTCAATCTCGTAAAGTGCACAACAAGCAGAAAACAACACGGTATTTGCTCATCTTTCAGAATCACAAAGTCATGATTCACATTCACACCACTGCCCAAACTCACTCTCAGACTAACCTGTTCCCATGCCACGATCATTCCATTCCCCAAGCCACTTATCTGTAATTTTACAGGCTTAGGCTCACAACATCTAAACTCATCATACTTACTGAGAATCCTCTCACTTACTAACCACACTTGTGCACCAGTATCAATCAAACTACAGAAGAATCTTTCACCAACTTTCACTCTCGCTTTCATCATATCAGTTCCACCATGTTCGCAATACACAGAAGAAACAAGAACACCAACATCAGCAATGACATCCACGCCGTCATCAACTCCCATATAATGACTCACCACACACTCATCCTTATTCAAACAATCTTACTTCTCTCTCATATATGACCACATTTTAATCACCCAATTGTAGTGCAAACCGCCCAAACACTGCAGATGCACCACACTAGCATTCAAACCCTTCATCTTTTCATCTTTGTGCACAATCGGCCTCTCACCACCAAAGTGCACATAAACAATCACTCCATACAAACGAATCCCTAAAATCAACACTTCCTGAAATGGTGGGACCCCTTGCAAACACATTGCTCTCAATTCTTTCATGAAGTTCCGCACCCTTGCCATACCAATGCTTTCAGTCTTCCTACATATTTCACTCATTACCTCTTTCTTTAAGTCATGCATACTATCGGGCACTCTCACATCTACTCCTTCACTCTTCAAATCATTCAAACCATTCCATACACTCTCAAACAAGGAATCACCACCACCCTTACTCTCTTTTCCATTCATAATCCCTTTCGTCAAAAACTCAGGATCAGTCACTCCACACACATTTTAATCATTCGTACTAAGATACCTTGACATCAAATCAGTCGCTCCATTTTGTTCACCAGGCACGTACTCAATGACATAGTCAAAGTCACTCAAATCTTCCAAAGTCCTCGCAATCCTACTATCAGCCGACTTAATACGGTGCAGATACACAAGAGGATGCTGATCTGATTGATCACAAACATCACACGATAAAAAAACGGGCGCAAAAATTTTAAACAATACCTTATCGCAGCCAATTCTCGCTCCACAGTCGAATACTTTCGTTCTGCTACATTCATAGCCTTGGATACATACCCAATTATTCGCCTGACATTCTCTCCATTCAAACGCTGCTCTTGAATCTGAAAGCCTCCCATAAAATATCCACTCGCATCTTTATACAATTAAAGCATTTTAGCATTCACACTATAATCCGGGTACGCCAATTCAACATCTTCAGCCGCTGCCTCTTTCAGTTTCTCATACGCCTCATTCATCTTATCATTCTACCTGACAACCATACTACCTTTCATGCCCATCCACTCAGTCACAGGCTTAATAACACCAGAATAATCACGTATAAACTTTTGCTGAAATTGAATTAGACCCCAAAACGACTTTAGTCGCTTCACAGTCACCCGTTTCGGAAACATTCGCACCTTCTCAACATACTTCAGCGACTTTCGTAACCCATTCTCACTCACCATATGCCCAAGGAATTCTACTTCTTTCGCAAAGCATTCACAGTTCGCCACTTTCACCTTCACACCAACACTCTCCAACGTTCTCAACACATCATTCACCAATCTCATATGCTCCTTAAAACTCACAGTCCTAATCAAAATATCATCTATAAATGCAATCACATTCTTACTCACAAACTTACTCACAACGTTTTTTGCCCTTTGGAAGGCTCCAGGAGCATTAGCCAACCCAAAGCTGAGGTTCCGGAACTGGTAATGCCTCTTTGTGGAAGAGAAGGCAGTTACCGGCCGGCTCTCCTCAAAGGAGAGGATTTCTCTCGAGATGAACAGCCACATCGTATATCTTTTATCTTGTCCTTGTTGTTTGCAAGGAACTTACATCGGCAGTACTGTTCGCTCATTATATCAAAAGTTTTGTTCCCATATGGAAATAAGCCACCGTACTGGCAAAATCCTGCCTAGGAAGGAGGTTTCTTTTATCAGAGAGCAGACTATACAATGCAAAACTGAATGCTTGATAAACAATTTTAAAATTATAGGCCGTAACACTAATGAATATAGCCTGTGAAAATTAGAATCTCTTCTTATAAAAGTCAAATCTCTCACCCTCAACCACGATAATTCTTCAGTTTCCCTTCTAATTACTTAATTATATATTCCTGGTGTATTTACCAACCTATTCCCCCACAACAAACAACCACCTAACATAGATCCAAGGTTTGCTTTAACTTCCTCATTACTTAATTTCTCATTCTGGGCTCTATCTCCAACTCCGTTTGGTAAGCACTTCATTCTTAATTGTTTAGTTAATATTTTTAAACTCTTGAATTTTTCTTTTACTTTATACCTTTAATTGAGTTCCACCATCTTAACACCAATTAAATTGTCACCCCTTTGATTCATTCTAGTATTTATTTTAGATTCTACATTCAGTTTTTAAACTTTTTTTGTCTTTTTACTCACTGTCTTCTTATTTTATTTGAAATGATTTATTAATTTCTATTTTAATTGCCTTTTTGCCTTTATAGTTTTTTCAGAAAATTGGTTATTACTCTTTTGATTCATTTAGTACTTATATTATTTCTTTCGGGTTTTTTTTTTAGTTGTATACTCTTAATATTTTTTATAGGAAAAATAGCACAACTTTCTTATTCCATTTAAACCTTTAGTTTAAATTCTTTTCTTTACACAACTTTAATGACATTATAATTATTTTTTTTACAATTTTAATCTTAGAACGTGAAGATGGGCATGTTGCCCGACACGTTGTTTCCAAAATTGAAATAAATATATGTACTTGAGCATCTTCTGTGCCCTTGCCTTCGCTGTGAAATTATATATGTATATATATATATATATATATATATATATATATATATATATATATATATATATATATATATATATATATATATATATATACACAAATCATGGCTTCGCTGCACTTGCTATCAGCGCTTCGGAGTAGATATAGCGGAAAAGAGGAGGAGACTGAGAATGTAGACGGGAAGAGGGGCAGTGAGAGACTGGGGAGAGAGAGGGTCATGGGGAGAGGGTTAAGATAGATAAATGGGAGAGAGAGAGGTGGAAAGCAGGGAGAGAATTGAGGAATAGCTGAAAATAGCCCTGGGATAGAGAGGGATTGGGGGGGGTAGAGAAATGTGGTTAGATGGGCTAAGATGGAGAGAGAGATGGAGCTGGGTGAGCGGAGAAGGGGTTATAGTAAGGAAGAGAGAGAGAGAGAGAGAGAGAGAGATTGGGAGGAGAGGGAGATGGTGTAGACTGAGAATGGTCAAGATGGAGAAAAGGAGAGAGGCCTGATGGAGAGTGAATGGTTGGATAGGAAAGGGGAAGAGGGAATATGGGAAGACGGATGGGGAGAAGAAATGGAAGGTGGAGATGGAGAAGGGAGAGAGGGGGCAGGACGCTACTATAGAAAGAGAGCGTTGTGAGGGGCATGGGGCGTGGGGGGAGAGGGTTAATATAGATGTAGGGGAGAGAGGTGAAAAGCGGAAAGAGAATCGGGGAATAGCAGAAAAGAGGCCTGGGATAGAGAGGGAGAGAGAGGTGGATTAAGAAATGTGGGTAGATGGGCGAAGATGGAGAGGGATGGTTGGAATGAGGGAGAGGGGATAGGAAGGTGGGGGATAGGGATAATAGGTAGGGTATAGGGAAAATGAGAGGGAGGCGTGGGGGAGGGGAGGTGGAGGTTAGAGAGCGGGAAGATAGAGGCGGGAAAAGGGGAGTAGAGGGGAGCTGGAGGTGGGTGATAGGGGAACGGGGTATAGTAGGGAAAAGAGAGAATGATTGGGAGGAGAGGGGTATGGTGAAGACTGAGAATGGGCGAGATGGAGAGGGGAAGAGAGGACTGACGGAGAGTCAATGAGTCGATAGGATAGGGGGAGAGGCAGTATGGGAAGAGGGGGGAGGAGAGGAGAGGGAAGAGGGAGATAGGGAAGGGGGAGAGGGAGAGAGGGGAGTGGTAAAGGAGTAAGAGGGAGAATGGTAGAGACAGGGGGGAATGGATTGGGAGAGAGGGATAGGGAGGGGCTATAGAATTCACTGGAAATTCATACCACTTTATTCGTTCACTTTTTAAAAAAAATATTAAAGAATCCCTCTAGGTTCTATAATTGAAAGCATCGCGGGTATGGAATTACCTAAGAGACGGTGCTCCCTGCAAGATTAACGATCGCTCGAGACGATACCTGTTTCAAAAGTCAAGGAATAATCCAATGATTACTATGAAAGATCTACAAACGATTTGGAATTGTCAGACTAAAGAGAATAAAAGCACTATTAGTAGAGAGAGAGCTCCATCGTAGCGGTCTGCATTCTTTTACTCCCCGCAAAATTCCACTTCATAATAAAAAGTATTTAACGCACAGTGTCAAATATACGAGAAAGTATCCTCAAAATAAGAGTGAATTTTAAAATCCTGCTATAAAGTCCGATGAGTTTAACAGTAATTTTTTGTCAAAATGATGCTCCTCACTTTTGTAGGGCAGAAGGCTTTGGCTATCATCCTAAGTTCAATCTCCGAACAGTAAAATATTGAGGAGTTATATATATATGGTTGGAGCTGCTTTACTAAACATTGATTGGTGCCATTATGGTGCCATATAACAAAGGATATTAAGGAAATAGCTGCTCCAAAGTGCGGAAAAGTTCTTCGACTGTCATAAATGGATATGTGAGCATGACAGCGATCCTAAGCAAAAGTACAAATTAATTCAAGAATGATGTAAGAGAAGAATAATTTACCTACTTGGCCAGACTTCAAATTCTATTCATTCTTTGTGGTGAATACTCAAGGCTGCATTTTTAAAGAGAACCAAACAGAACCTTGCCTCTTGTGCGAGATTTCCGTTGAAGAGTGGAACAAATATCAACAAATGATTCAGAAAAGCTAATAGCAAACTATGAGAATCGCGTACGTGCTGTTATTGCTAAAATATATTAAATTCCTGAAATTATTACTGGTTGAACACTTCTGTCATCTGCCAATTTTTGTTTAGTCGCAATTATTGTTATTATTTATGCGTATTTCTTCTTGGTGAATGTATGTTTACTGAGTTTCCCCTTTGTTATAAAGGGTGTTCGAACAACTTGGACCGATTTTAAATGTGAGTTAAGTTTAAGCGTCTAATGATTTTTCTCTTTTGCTTTTAGACTTAACAACTTCAGTCTTTGGCAAGGTTAACCATGGAAAGAGTAAGAATTAAACAACGTGTTAAAGTTATCGAAGCCTATTACAAAAATGGACGTTCAAACAGAAACGCATTTTGGGCACTTCGCGATTGTTTTGGTCAAAATAATCTCCCAACGGAGAGCGCAATTGGGAAAATTGTTCGTAAATTCAAACAAAGGGGGTTGGTGGCAGATATGAAAACGGCATTGCGTGCTCGTTTACGCCGTTTAGCTGAAAACATTAATGCAGTGCGCGAGAATATGGCTGAAGATCCAGACACCTCTATTCATCATTGCGCGCAGGAATTGAACCTCTCCACAACCACATTACATCGAATTTTGACAAAAGATTGTCTCTACACACTTACAAAATTCAATTGACACAATAACTGAAGACTGCTGACCATTTGAAGTGCCGTATATTCGTCAATTGGGTGCACGAGCAAAGTGATGAAGCCCATTTTCAACTTGGTAGATTCGTTGATAAGCAGAATTGTCGCATTTGGGCTGATGAAAATCCCAGGAAGATTGTTGAAAAGCCACTGCATCATCAAAAGGTTACTGTTTAGTGTGCATTTTTTGCTAGCGGAATCATTTGGCCGTATTTCTTCGTAAATGATGCAGGGAATTCTTTTACAGTGAGAAGCGAGCGATGGATGTCGAAGATTTGTGGATTCAACAGGACGGCGCCACATGCCACACAGCCAATGCAACAATGGCTTTATTGAATGAGAAGTTCCCATGTCGCATCATCTCTCAAAACAGCAAAGGTAAATTGGCCACCACGATCGTTTGACTTGACGCCTTTAGATTTCTTCCTTTGGGGTCATCTCAAAAGTAAGGTCTATGCCAACAAGCCAACAACAATTCAACAGCCGAAGGATGAGATAATAAGGCATTTTGTTGAGATCGAGGAGCAACTATGCAAAGAAGTCATCAAAAATTTTGACAATCGAAGGGAGGTGTGCCGCCGAAGCCTTAGCGGACATTTAGACAATATTATTTTTCAGACATAATTGCCATGACTCATCTATAATCATCCAATAGTGAAATCAATAAATTTTCCCCAATAACACTGTTTTATTCACTGCTAACTTCGATCCGTATTACTGGAACATTCTTCATAACGAGAAGAAAGTACCAAATATTTAAAAAAATATTACAATTTTATGTGTGTAAATACTTGTGTCACCCTGACCCCCCTAATATATAATTATATACATATATTTATTATAAACTGTTGACTTTCTTTTAAATCTGAGATAGTAAATGGTTAAAATTTATAGTTTTCATAAAATAATAAAATTGAATAATGCAATTTAGGATATTAAAAGTTTCTTAATTCTTTCTATCAAGAAAATCCCACATAAAATACTGTCATGAAATTATCTATTGTCGAAAATGCAACTACATTGTAAATTAAATTAAAAAGACTAAATAAATCCTATCCATATCTCGACCCAAAATCATATTAAAAAATGAGCAAAATATTGGAACTTATTTCACTTATAAGGATGAATTCTTTTCTCATGCCGTCCTCTATAATTTATAAATTTAGTTGTGAATCTTGCGATTCATCCTATATTGATTCTACTTTTAGGACAATCCATTGTTGCATCGAGAATCAGGAAAGGTTAACCACCACGGGGCTGATTCTAAACAAACCAGACTCCTCGCCCATATGAGATCACATAAAAATATGCATTTCCAAAATTAGATAGGTTAACTTTAAAATACTTAGTCATATCTCCCATCCCAACGAACTACAAAAATTGGAATTACTTTACATCCTAAAACTTAACCTAATATAAATATAAATCAAACTGCAACCCACCTTTATTTTGTATCATAAATTATTGAAACAAAGCAAAGTGGCTTTCGGAACGCAACTTTCTCTATTCATAGAGGTTTCCCCAAGCCTTGATGCAATCTTGCGTCCCGATTACTATCTGGAAGCATGAGAGAGCGAGGAAGGACATCTGTTATTGCAAATTTCTGGTTGAAATACGTTCATCCACCAGCTCGGTGGATGAACGATTTCACCCAATTGTCAGCTGATATTTAACACCAAGCCGCGTCAAGCAAGTACAGGCTCGATATCCCGCACGAGACACGTCTCTTCTCGACTTGCCTCCGTTTTCGTCCACAAGAGCGCCAAGGTAGGAAATTCTCGCGTCGGAACTCCGTTCGAGTCCATTGGATATTCCTATTTCTTTTTATTTGCCTGAATATTTATTTTTTTCTTGTTTTTTCATGTCGAAGTATGGCCCAGTGTAGGGGAATATATGGAGACGGGTTCTAAGGTGGGCTAAGCAAGGCAACAAATTTTATTTTTCTAAGAGTGCGATTTGAATAGTTAGCTGCAGTGGCGTGACCAAGGAATATTCCAAACACGATGATGAAAATAAATTTTGAATACACACTAAATAAAAGGCACAAAATTAATATGGATATATATATATATATATATATATTTATATATATATAGAGAGAGAGAGCTACATGAATAAGACGGAATTAGGTTACGAATACTAATTGGATAACCAGGGTTATTAAATGGCTATAATGGGAGATTTAGGGTAGAGAGCGATTTAGTCCCTTTAAACCTCGAGAGTAAGCGGGGCAAATTTGGGAGGAAGATCCAGGTGACCTTGATTATTCACGGGTGTAGCCAAAAAAACGCAGAGGTTGGTGCTACTTTCTCCAAACTTGGGTTTTGCGAGATGTGGGACGCTTGTCTTCTAGAGGTCACCAGATGAACTCCGAAAGGTGGGAGGTGACTTCTCCAAACATGGATCGAGCGAGCTATTGGGCCTTTTGTCTTCAAGAGGTCACCGTCGAACTTCGAAGCTGGGGGTGGGGGATGACTTCTCCAAACTAGGATTAAGCGAGCTTTCGGGCCTCTTGTCCTCAAGAGGTCGCCAGAAGAACTTCTAAGAACGGCTTCTCCAAACCTTGATCTGAAGGCAGTTGAGAAAGGCTGACCTTGCCTTACGAGACCTGAAGATACGTGTTTGACGTCCATCTCTTCCGTTGCTTGCGACCATCACTAAACACTTTCCAGGAGAGAGCATCGTTGAATCGAACTCTTTTCGGGAAAGTGTCGTCTAACCAAATCTCTGGGTAATCCTTGGGAGGGTTGCATATATACCAGAAGTTCTCTAAAACAAGGAGAGAGAGAGAGAGAAAGGCCTTATCTAACCTTAGTTATCGGCCGTGATAACCAAACGTCTCCTTGCGGGAAAGTGTGAGAAGCGGGGATCAGCGAGCCAGACCGTACGAACAGCGGCTGGAAACATAAAAGCTGTTCGAAGCAATCAACAAAATAAAAGAGTAATCTCCCAACCCTGGGTTAGGGGGTATTATGACGGCGCGAAGGTAGCCTTCAATTTTAGCGTCATGCCTTAGCGTAAATTTCTCAGCGACCTGGCGGCAAGTCCAAAAAGGTTGAAGTCGGAGGGGAGGGGAGGGGAGATGACTCGCTTTCTCTCACTAAGTAATATCCTAGGAGATGGAAAAATAGTAATATTTTAGCGGATCCCTCTACATTTCATTAAATATTAATTTTGTTCTACTCTGTTAAATAAACCAGAACAGCATTCTGCTATAGCTAAGTAATTAACGGCAAATCTGCTCTCGCGTTTTTTTATTTGCCTTCTTACTCAGCGGAACAGTTTCCTTTCTTCATCCATATATATATATATATATATATATATATATATATATATATATATATATGTGGAGATGGAGAATAAGAGAAACCAAGAGAGGTACGAGGTTGTTTACTACTAACATTACCCTCCGCAGGAGCTTCCTCAAAGTGACAGAAAAAAATGACATGAAAACTGAAATTAAAGTAATAAGAAAGAAAATGTGTGGTAGATATATATAGATAAAATCAAGTTGAGTTTTGCCCTAGTGTAGAGGGCATCTCTCAGGTTTTTCCTTGTATTTTGTCTTCTCTTCCTTTTTTTTACATATCTATCTATATATATATATATATATATATATATATATATATATATATATATATATATATATATATATATATATATATATCTACTTCTCACAGATATACGCATATATATACTTCTTTCTTTTTTTCTTTAAATTAAATAAATATTTTTTTTCTTTCGTTTGTGGCGGCATTCAAGCCTTTCAAGTTTTTCTTTAGATATATATAATTTTCTTTGTTTTTTAAATAATAATTTATAATCCTTATTTTTCTGCTGTTTAGTATATCATTTCATTTTTGTTTGGTTCGTTTTATTTGTGGGTAATTCGCCTCTTTTTCTTTAATTTTTATTACAATCGACTTGGTTGCGTTATTCTTGTTTATGTATATATTCCAATTTTGTTTTTATCGGGAGTAGTTTATTCCACTCGGGAATAGGGCTTGCCTCGTAGCGCGTCCCCTAACGGCTCTCGGAATGTCTAGGTCGAGGTTCAAGTTCTTGAGTATCTCTCTTCAATCTTGTACCAGGTTTTGCTCTCTACCCTTTGGAGTTCCATATTCAATGGATTCAGACCTGCTCTTGCGTGCAGATATGTTTGTTGAATATGGTCTATCCTTTGTCCTCTAGCTATAAGCAGGCCTGCCTTGTTCTGCACTTTGCATTTGTCTGAGATAGGTGGAGCTCACAGCCTGCATGACAACTGCCTGGTACACTAAGTTCGAGCGTACCAGAGCAGTGTATAACTTCTTAATATTTTTGGAGCTAATGCTTTTAAATCTATACAGTTTTCCGAACTGTATTTCGGCTAGGGATATTCTGCTGTTTATGTTCAATTTGTATCATTTTTATGTGAAATGCAGACCTAGGGCTTTGCCTTCATTTTCGTATGGGTACACTCCGCCGTCCGCTAAGACATCACATCGTTTTTGGCGGTTTATTGGAAGGATCTGGAACTTTCGTCGGTTGGTCTTGATTTTCCACTTTCGTTCGTATCGACTGATGTTATCGATTTCAATGGCTGTCTGCCTTGCTTGAAATCCAGCATGTTTGTAGTAACTGTTGATTATCTGTGAGATATCGTTGCAAACTGCAGCTACATCACGTCATCCATTACTGGATCAGGTAAGTCCAGTGTGTACACAGGTTACAACAGCGTACTTAGAGAGTCACCTTATAGAACACCCGCCTTAAGTTCAAACTCGGGTCCTTTGTAGCTTTCGATCAAAATTTGGGCTTTTCTGTGCATGATAACATCACAGAGGATCCTTCCCAGGATTGGATTTAGCTAGAAGCCTAAGATCTTGTATTGTATACCTATTAGCCAATCCTTATAGAATGCCTTTTGTACGTCTCGCATTACCACGTCTACGTATATACTCTCAACTTTACAGCGGGCGAGCTTTTCGGTGAGAAGAGCAAGGGCTGTGCCAATTTCCCTTCTCTTGCGCAATACATGTTTCTGAGGGCTGTGAGCTTCCAACTGGGTCAGCTGATCTTGTAACCTGAAAGCTAAAAGCTTTTCTTAGACTTTGCCTATGATCTCTAAGAGGGATATTGACATCTAGTCCACCAGTAGATCGGGCTTCCTCCCTTCAGGTATAAAGATGATTTTAGCCATCTTAAAACCATCAGGAAAGTAGCCCGTATTCAGGGAAGCATTGTAGATGTTCATGATGCCCTGAATGATCTGCCGTTGCATGCATCAACTTATTTTTAGTGATGCCCGTCCAGCCTGGTGCCTTTTCATTTAAGGTTTTTATGACTGCCATGACCTCTTCAAATGTAGTGGGTCACCCATGGTCTAAACTACATCCCCTCTATCGACATAGAATAGACATGTGAAAGCATGCGATGCACAATCTGATTAAGATCTTCAATTAGTTGGCCTTCGAACTCCTAGTTGAATTCCGTATTGTCTCTTAGTGTTATCGTGAAGATCTCTTTCCAGAATGTGCGGAATCTCTGCATGCCGTCGCATGCATCAACTTATTTTTAGTGATGCCCGTCCAACCTGGTGCCTTTTCACTAAAGGTCTTTATGACTGCCATGACCTCTTCAAATGTAACGGGTCACCCATAGTCTGACCCCCCCCCCCTCTATTGACATATAATAGACATATGAAAGCATGCAATGCACAATCTGATTAAGATCTTCAATTAGTTGGCCTTCGAACTCCTAGTTGAATTTCGCATTGTCTCTTAGTGTTTTCGTGAAGACCTCTTGCCAGAATGTGCGGAATCTGTGTTTCAAAACTACCGGGTCTTCCAAGTAGTCATAGCCCTCCTGTTTGTGGGTCTTAACCCTACTTGGAAGACCTTTTAAGTTGTTCACAAGTCACTAGAACACATCGGGTCTCACCTCGCTCTCTACTTGTTTAATCAGGCTGTCCCAGATCTCAGCCTGTTGCTGGTTAATAGTTTGCATTAGTTTTTCACTCAGACGTCTCCTGATTTCTTCATACACTTTCCTGTGCACAATAGCGATCTCTCTCATTTCCTCGGTCCATCTAAGTTGTGGGAAAGTTTTGTACCTCTTCATAGGTACACTCTCGCGATCCGCCTCGATGATGTGGGCAGTAATCTTCTCCAACTCCTCGTCCATCCTTTCTAGCCTTGCTCAGTTTAGGTCCTCTGGTTCAAATCTAGCAAAGATTTCCTTGTAGCCTTCCAGTTGACCGAAGCGTAGCTTTTTCAAAAAAGGATCGGAAGCTGGATTGGCGCGAGTGAAATGGTCGTCATGATCGCTATGTGGTCGCTAGAGACTGTTGGGCCTGTCTCAGAATTGCAATTGAAGGGAAAGCTATCGCTTGTCATGATTATCTTGGGCTTTGTTTCTGACTGAACGGTCATATAGGTCGGAAAATGCGAACCTATCCACTGGATTTTTTTCTTCGCATAATCATTTCCATGTTATGGCCTCTTTCATTCGTGTTACCATAGCCAGTCGCTCGGCATCTGCCATTGAGGTCGCTCTAAGGAAATCCATTTTGTCGTGGCCAAGCAGGGTGTAGAAGCTTGTGAAAGGAAGGTACCTTCGTCGAGGTGGTTGGTATGCCGCCTCGATTATGAGCTTTCCTACTAGAGTGTGCAGCTCTAACACCACGGAGGACTTGTCCATAGCCAGAAGTTGTCTGAACGAGAGATTCCTTCTGACAACAATGGCAGCACCGTCGTACCTCTCCTTAGAATGGTTTTTCGAGACCACTCTGTAGCCTAGTATCTTTAACTGCCTGTTGGTCGTATCGATACCGTGCTCTGTGATTAATATGATGTGGGGATCAAGCACACGGAATATTTTTCCGTATGCTGTGGCTTTCTCCTCCCATCTATTCACTTTGAGGGTCAAGATCCTTTACCTGTTGTTCTGGTCTTCCATTATTTTTTCTGGCTTAGATGGATATCTTAGTGTCTACGGGTTGTCGATTTGCGTTTCCCGTTCCTTTTCTTTCTATATTCTGCTATGGACAGTTCCACAAATGTTTCTCGGTGGAAGGCGATTCTGGTTAAACAGTGGTTCCTCAACCGTTTTCTTGTCGCATTGAGCGTTGAAGTTCCATTTGTAGAACTTCTTTTTCATCCCCACACAGATTTTATTCGTGTCCTAGTGCTTCAGAAAGAGGAACCTCTCCGTGGTGTATATATTAAGGTTTACTCTGTCAACATCGATTTCCTTATTATTTTTTCTTTTCCCTTTTTTGAGTTTCACCTAAAATACGGTGCCGTCTGAGTCAGAGGTGTCCGTGGTATCGGAGTTTATTTTTCCACATATTGTGTAATTGTCTGGGCTGCCTTAGCGTCCGCCTCTCTCTCTCTCTTTTGGCCTCGATCCTTGGATCTGGTCGCCTGACTTCCTTATTGCTTTTCTTTTCTGTCTCCTATCTTTTACCTGTCATTTCTTTGGGGGCCATTTGCAATTGGAGTACGTCTCCAGATGGTAGATTATCGGGGAACCACCTTTCGCTCATCCCATTTTTAGCGAGCAACTGGTTGAGCTCCTTTGCAAAGGTTCCCGGGTTTGTAAGGTACCTGACGTGTGCATACAGGATGTATGTCAGGATTTTAGTATAATTTTCATTTTCTAGTCTTAAGTATGATTTCTTAGCCTTCGTTTCCGTAAGGACTGCCTTCATTGGTTGAGCTTATGTTGTATTTTGTTTTCTGGTCTGCTCTTTCTTCTTTTGTTGAATATCTTCTTAATCAGTTCCTTTTTAGAGGGCAGGCCATAGCCATGGAGCGGTGTCCTTGACCCCAGTTGGCGCACTTCTCCCTTGGACTACTAAAATTCTTCCAATAGTGCCTCGCCTCCCTGCACCTTGAGCAGATCTCCTGTGTTTCAGGGCAATCTTTTGTCACGTGACTCTCCATCTTGTAACAACGAAAGCAGAATTGTATGAGAGTAGATTCTTCCCTTTCTATCAGCTCCCCGCTGATTTTGGCATTGAATAATAAGAGTCCATTTTCTTTTGCCTTTTAAGCCATCGTTGTGTCCGCAAAGATTACCTTGAATACGTGTGCATACTCTATATTTTCATTTTTGTTCCAGAATTTTATTATTTCTGAAACCTTGGCCCATGGTTGGTTTTTCGCGATTTCCTCCTTTATTTGATCCTCGGTGTTACGTATTCCAAGGATCCAATGTCCTGCATACTACGCTCCAGTGCGTCTATATTTGCGGCGGGATTGCTGGTTGGAGACCTATTTCGCGCAGTGTCTCTACTGCACCTTCCTTCGTTATACCCTCCACATCTTTTTCTTTCTCCCAGATCGCCAGTTTCCCGAAGACTACTTCGAATACCTTCTGTCAGCTGGGCCTGCTGCTTCCACTGATGGTGAGCAGCGGAACCAGAGTGGTTCCATTAGGCTCCATTTGTTCCCTCGGGGGTATGACCCCCTGGGTTGAATTTATCTTTGTCCTTTAGCTGATGATTTACTTCTTAGTAATTATTTCAAGTGTTTCTTCCTTCTTGTAGAGTTCTAGATAAGCCTGGAGGCGTTTTTCTTCAATGGAAAACCGCGGACGTGTGGCCAACTAAGAGAAGCTGCAGAAGCTTGTCTCCTCACGTTTTTCCTTAGCTATCATTTTCCAGACCATGCTGGGCGCGTAACCCCTGTTACCATTCTCTTATTTGCTTTGAATACCTTCAAGGCAATTGCTATGCAGGCCATCTGTCTTCTGCACAGTGTGGCTTCCGCAAGTTCCACTCCACGTCGGACGATCTGCTCAGAAAAGAAATGTCGTGTTCGAGGCGTTCTTTCGTAGACAGCATCACATCATAATGTTTATCGACCTGGTGAAGGCCTATGATATCACATGGCGCTACGATATCATGGATACTCTTAACAGGATGGGGGTGAGGGGACACCTCAAAATCTTTATATCTGAATATTAGCGTGCTCTTGGATTGCGCATGCGGGTTGGGGGGGGCTTTCTCCTGCACAATGGAGCATAAAGAGGGTGTGCGGCAGAGAAGTGTTTACAGTGTTACGCTGTTTGCCATGAGCATCAATGGTATCAACTCACTGGCGCAGCATAGTTGCTAACTCTAAGACGTCGACTCCAACAGGCATTCTACCGCGTCTCTCGCTACGCTATGCTGAAGCGCACAAGCTTCAGATTTCCTTAGTCAAGACTAAGTTGTTGCACTTTCGCCGCCATCCCCGGCTCCACCCTGACCTAGACTTGTTTCTGAATGGGATTTGGCTGGAAGTAGTGGACTTGCCACGTTTCGTTGGTCTTGTATTTGACCGACGTCTCACATGAGAAGCTCATACTCGCAGTCATAGGGTCTGTTGTTCATGCACCTTGGATATTCTTCATTTCGTGACGTTCAGCGCCTGCGGTGCTGATAAGGCTATATGATTAATTCTCCCTCAATTTCTGATAACTTTAAAACTATATAATTTCATGCAGGATAAATGTTTGTTTCCTCATTTTTCAACATAAATTCAGTTTTCACTTGCCAAATAGTATCTTAATGGATGCCACAAACCTTTTTAAAAGAGTTAAATAAATCTTTTCCACGGAAATAAATTCAAACCTTACCTTTGGGTGAAGGAGAATAAATACTAAAATAAAGAATTAAGAAGAGAGATAAAAACGTATATAAAATTATTACCTCTAAGATTTATAGGGACTCTAAATTTAACAAGAAGTTCACAATTCTAGTCACCGAGTAGAATTGATCTACCTATTCTGTGTTTGGACAATTTCTATTGTTTAATTTTAGGTTGACTTCACGATGGCACCCATACGCTCTACATCCACCTAGTTTGAATCCCACGTTAATTATTATGTCAGAGCAGTATTGGAAACTGAAGGGCAGTTTCAATGAGGGAAGATCAGGGTTAAGATCCATACCAATTTTTTTCTTCCAAATATTGGATTTCAATCCTCGGCCAGTCTTAATTAATTAAGCAAAATAATAATGATCATTTGATTCCGATAATGAGCTATCTTACCCACAAAGAAATTGTCGATGTCTCGTAAATATTAGCATTTGAAAATATTCCAGTTTAATGGATTCGAGCAGAACCGTAAAGAGAAGCAGTTTTATTCCTTTCCACCAACCGCTAAACATCTTTACTGCAGACGCTTTAAAGTGTGCTAAATTTCATCCAATCATACGTTCGTTTATACATAATCCTCATTTCCATGTTTAAATTCACATTTATGTCAATTCCAGAACAAATTAACTGTATTTCTCTGCATAAATTTGGAGTTTCTCAAATCTGGGGGGAATGTTTCATGTTTAAACTTAATCTTAATTTTCTTTTCTTTAAATAATTATGAAGACAATACTTTTGTTTATCTTCTCTCGTAAAGATAAGCAAAGCCAAAAAGAAATGAATTCATATATGCTACCAATAGCTCTATTATTAGAGGGAGGAGAAAATTAATTATTAAACTTGGAAAGTTTAAATAAACAAAAAGAAAGAAAAATCAGGACCACAGAATAGGACTGTTAAAAGACAAATTAGTTTAGTTAAAAAATGTAGTGTAATTAATATTGAAGAGTAGATGCCGGTGAGAAAGCTAGAAAATAATTTACCTATATTTATCTTTATCTAACCTAACCGTACTTATATTGCATCTACAGAATAATTTAGCAAAGATAAGCTGCCGCCAGTCAATTGTGTGCAGCCGATATTTACTTCTGCCAAGACAAAACTGGAGTTGTGTCAAGAAGGTGATTATATTGGCCGAACGAGATTGCCAATTTTAATTTAGAGACAGGTTCTTTTTTCCTTAATTCCTTTATTATCTAGGTTACTTCAAAGAAATTTCTTCCTAATGAAGAATGAACTTTCTTTCCTTAAGTTCTGTACTAAAGTTTTTTTCGAAAGAAAACTCACCTACCTTATTTTTTATGTTAATGTGATGAAATTTCTTTAGGAGGAAGGATAGACTTTCTTCCCATTAGTTCTTTAATGTAAGATTTTCCGAATAAAAAGCGACCGCATTTATTCCTGATGAAGAATGACCTCCCTTCATTGCTTTAGTTCTTTTAAGGATGGATCTTCCCAATAGAATCTAGACTCCTTTTCTTTCCTAAGTTGGTAATCCTCACATTTAAATTTATACCTAGACTACATTAACTACAAAGATTGCTTTTTCCTCTAATAAATAGCTTCGAATGAGCCAACATCAGACAATAATTAATTTCATATTTTACTTAATAAAAATATACAACCGACATTAAAGATTCCATAATGAAATTGGGCGTAATTAATAAAATTCTTAGATCATCCCATAATTCATGACGCAGTTTTAATTTTTATCATTATTTTATGGATAGAAATCAACAACAGCGCATTAATATTAATTTATATTAAGAAGAGGAATGAATAGACTAAATAATTGTGCATAAAGCATTTAGAATTTTGGCATAGCAAATTTTGCTCTGATGAATCAAGATTTACTCATTTTTAAAACATTGAACAAGGACAGGTTTGGGGTTCAACATGAGTAAGGTACAACTAAGGGTAAAACACCATGGATTTTTGTAACTGTGTGGAGCAATTTGGAAAGTCGGAAGGTCACAGTTGCTTGTGTGTCGGAAATATCAACTGGAGCAAATAGATTTCCAGTCTTAAAGATGGACTTCTACCAATGAGTTCAAATGGGAGGTTTGATAGAAAAGGGGGTTTATATATGGATCATGGCATACTGCAAAAGAGTAAAAGAATGTGAGGACCAAAGCATCATCAAACGACTCCCGTGTCCGAGTCACACTCCTAACATGAGCCATGTAGAACAAATACAGGGAAGAATAAACAAGACTTTTCGGGAAATGTCCAATAAAACATTAATACAGTCAGAATTGCTAAATGGCATGGTCAGAGATCAGAGAAAAATAGAAAGATGCCCACTGCTGCGCCTTTATTGGAGAGAGAGAAAACAGACACCTGGTTGAGCCTTTTTGTCTGCGCTTAGGGAAGTGCGAAATCACAAGACGCCGTGGTGGCCTGAAAACCCGCCATCGCAGAAAGCCGCGACAAATTTGAGGGCCCAAAATGTCCCAATGGAGTCGGACAAAGTATCGCCTCGCCGACTTAGGATCTTTCTCGCAAACGTGCTAATAGGGCGAGACTACTCTTGCCTACCGATGCGTCGGACCGTGGATACCACTTCTTCGGACGGAGGGGGGAAACCCCATTCAACCTCCATTACCTACCCTGTCCCGTCCGTATCCATAGTCTGCACTTCCCCGTTCGTACCCGCTATTTGCGTCCCGTTGGACTCTGCACAATTATCGCATAACCCCTCAAGCTTCTGGTATTCTCGTTTATTTAAGTGAGTCTACTTCGACCCTTGCCACTCCTTCCTCAAAAGCAACGTGCTGAGTCTCGATTCGTGTTTTACTCGAAAGCAAGATCTAAGTTCACCCCGTAATATTCATTGTAAAGAGACTATTATTTGAACTTTGCGCCAAAGCAAGGATTACTCGCTCGGACCAAATATTCGAAATAACAGCAACGCGCAACTCTCCTGTTAAAGTACTCTCTCTAGCCCCCACCCTCCAGTGTAAGCCTTCACCGTAGGCTACTTATACGCTCAAGGTCATTCGAGCGATCATCGGTAAATATTGTCCATTTGTTTGTACGGCGATCGTCTCTGCCAAGTCTCTCCCTCTTTAGCGGCTGATACTCGTACGTCTAATGTGTATAGAGCTTGTTTTAAAATCCCCTTTTAACCTTATAACGAATATTAATTTGCCTATTAGTAGTTATTTTTGTACCCATTTCTCCATTCTCCCAGAACCTACAAGATAGTCGCCTATTTGGCCAACCTACATTCAGTTAATTTTTAATCTCCTTGTATTATAAATCTCCCACATATATAGCCTTCATCTTCCTCTGCTGATAAACGCAGAAAGGGTTAACCTGACCCTATTCTACGACTGGCATACAACAGATAGTTATTATTTCTATGACTAGGCGAAGGGCAGCTTTAAAAGCCACTAAATGGAAGTCCAAAAAGTATTAATAATGTACTTTCCTTTTTCAAAATATATTTACTTTTATGACTTTACCAATAAAGACATTTCATTATTAAATGGGTGTCTTTTTAATTAATGCAATTGTACGGATAGTAAGGGAGGTCAGCAAAAACAGCGGAACTATTACGCGAGGTCTCCCGCCCTCTTATTTATTCCCTCTCTCTCGTTAGCCCAGCAGCAAATGATAAACCATCATGGAAAACGTCAGTAGTATTGTGAAGTCCTACCCCCCCCCCCCCCCGCGCTCCATCCTCCCTCCCCCACAGTCCTTACTGGTTTGTCGCCAAAATGCCAATTGTCCTTGGGAAACAATTGGCAAGGATGAAAGAATTCTCCTTGTCACAAGATCAAGAGAATGTGATGGGTTATTTTGTAAACAAATTAAAACATTGGTAGTTAAACGCGTTTCTTTAATCATTATTTTATTCATATTAATCAGACAATATTATTAATGATTAAAAAATATATAGATAAAGAGCTAATAACACCTGAAAGGGATTCAATGTATAGTAACTTTTTAATTGTCATGTAAAATCTCTTTGAAACCAAAAGATATTGATCGATAACTTCTTGCAAGTTCAACACGTTTAAAAAATGTCTTCTCAAAACCTCTTCCCCTCTTACATCTTTCACTCCACCGTTTTACTCAGCTCTGACACCCATAAATGGTACAGTGATATGACTATCAACATTCTCTCTATAATCATGAAAAGATACGCGTATCTATTTCATACGCTCCTCACATTCTCTAAAAAGATGAAAAGATTAATCATAGAAAGCATGGATACTGATTTTGTGAAATATGTCTTAATCTAATAAAAGGTATTGTTCCGATGAAATCATCGCAGAATTAAAAGACATCACGTTCCAAATGGTGGATACGTATGTTAGCTCGGAAGCCAGCTCATATACGTCTAAGCAAAAAACTACTAAATCAGCTTGAAGGATCGTTTCTACCAATCTTATTCTCTGTTATATCACCTATCCTCTCCAACCTTACAAAATAAAAAAAATATTGTTTATCCCGAAAATGAGAGAGAAGTACCCTCAAACTTAATTCTACTACATGAAAGACATTTATCTTTAGAGAGAGAGTTGACTACTATACTAAATAATTCAGACATCTCAGCAGATATACGTGTTATTCTTTAGCAGAACACTTTTGAACACTATTTGAAACTGTTTGATAAGGTTGTAAATACATCTACTGTTAAAGTTAATAAGACTAACTAGGATAAATTAAACGGTTATAAAGATAAAGTAGTGGAAAGACTGGAGCATAGTGTTTGCGAACGCGGTAGATTAAGTTTTCAGACACTAAAAGATACACAGGGAATAAGTTGGGGTAATGATGTGGTGATTATCATCGACGGTTACAGACTTCCACAATCTAACATTATCGACCTACTCAAGGATTTAGAAATAACGTAAAAATGATCACCAACCACCTTCTATGTGGAAGTAAAATTAAAATTAATATAATCTAATTTCCCTAAATCTATCACAAAAAACTCGTAACGTCGTAAAGAGTTAGCAAATATTACCCACACATCAGCTTCCTCTACATCAAGCTCAGTGGTTTGCGCAAACACATGTCGTACTTCTCTTTTTCGTCAACAGCAAAAACTAAGGAACTCGTGGAATTATTATTTAATTTTACCTATGAAAGATGGCAACTAGACGGACCAATCAAAGGATTGTAAAAGTTAAGTGGCAACTCCACAAGAGACAATACATTAATATTTAAATCGCTTAAAAGATACCTTATCCTATCGGAATTTGTATCAGTGGCTGTCCAGATTCCCTCGAACACTCACGCGTAATAAGGTATCTTTTGATTCCAAGTGAAGCAAATTATACAACAAGAATATAAAATTAATATATTTAGCCTTTTGAAGTGTACTAGAACAAAATCCGCTTATGTTAGAGTGATCTTTGAAAATACCTACGGAAGAACTCGCCATAACGATAAACCAACCTTAGTGAGAATGAGTTCTGGCTTGTGTTTGGGGCATTACACAGATTAAAACAGGAAAATTTCACCCTATATACATCAACTGGTGAAGGACTAGGGTGTTAAATAGCTAAAGTGTGTAGTTAGGGCATATACAAACAGCCTATTTCCAAGTATACATTTTGGTATTTACTGAAAAAAGGACGAAGAATTCATTACTACACGATTTAAAAACGCGCTGTCAATGAGTATGAAGTCAATACTTTTCTAAAACTTGAAAAAGAGTTTCATCAAAGTTTTCATCAGATGAAGTGTTTACAGAATGCAGTCGATGCTTGTTATCTTGCATTCAACGATGGATTCGATGAATGTTGAAAATTTCACCCTACCATCACAGAAGCTCAGTATATAAAAAATGTGTCATTTGATGGGTTCCGTTGTATTCTCAACAAGAGAGGGAGCACTATCAAACTTGGGAAAGAATTTTTCTCCAGGGATCTTTAGGCTACATCCCCATTACGTGTAAAAAAATATAATAGAATATCTATCTATCAATCAGTCTCTACATGGAAGTCCAGATGATGGAGGATCACCAGTCTGCCTCATCAAGACTTGTAAGAAGAAAGTTTAAGTTCACCCAGATAAAAATATTTTTTTATTAGAGCATAATTCCTTAACAAATATGTTTATTCTAATTCTAGATCATATAAGAGAAAATTCCGATAATAATTTTTAAAAATATAAGGTTGGATTAAAAACACATTGATAACACTGGTCAACACAGATTTTTTCATCAGAGACCTTAATATACTTTTCTAAATTTATTTTCCATGCTGAATCCGAAGCTGCCTTCAAATTTGCTCCACCACGTACTGTTTTTAAGCTATGCTACAAATTAAAAATGGCCGCCTGCGATTATAAAATGTAGTATATTACTGGTATTGTTCTATTGCATGCATCATTATTGTACTACTAAGATAAGCAAACTAGATGCTTCGTGAGTTCTTGCTGGTTAAAGGGGTATAGAGAAGAATTTATTTACATTTGGAACCCGAATGCATATTTTGCGCAATTATTTAGAATTCTGTTTTATGCTTCCTAGGTTCCTCATGTGATGTGAAATTTCTAAGCTGCTCTTTCTCTGTTGATCATAAGAGGCTTCCAAATATTTTCAAAAGGCAGTAACAATGCCTTAAGAGCGCAAAGATCATCCAAATAAATTCTGCTATGTATGTGGGCATTTTACAACAAAATCTCAGCAGTGTACTATCATCACAAATGATAGAAAGAAAATGTAAAAAATCTACTTCGGCTGCCCTCTGGGTGACCAAGAAAAGCATGGGCACCACATCAAATTTGTACTTCCTGCTCTAAACGATTACGTGACTGGATTAACAAAAAAGAAAGCTTCAATGCCATTTGCTCTTCCTATGATATGGAGAGAGCCCAGAGGATTGTTATTTCTACAGTGTGACCACAAAAGGGTTTTCTGCAAAGAACAAGCCCCGAAATCTTTATTCAACCATGGATTTGGCATGCAGAGCAGTTCCACATGATTTATCTTTGTGGATTACAGTCCTACCAGATAGTAGCCTCGTACCTGATGATATCAGTGATGACAGCAGTACTGAAGCTGCATGCACATTAAATTAGGATGTTGAATATAAGGATGCTAACTCTGAGCCAAAGTTAAAAGAGAAAGCAGTACTTCTAGCATCTCGACTACAGGAAAAATTCTTACTCGAGAAAAATGTGCATATTAATTACTTTAGAAAGCGTAATCGTAATTTAACTTCATTATTCACAGTTAATGGACCTCTCTGCTACTGCCATGATATAAATGAATTGCTTGAAGCCTTGTCACAGAGAAATAAGGCATCTAACTGGTGGCTCTTTATTGATGTTTCTAAGACAAGTCTGAAAGCTGTCCTCTTAGACAATGGCAATGTAAAGCCTTACATTCCTATTGGCCAGTATCTTCACCTTATGGAGACATATAAAAATATAGATATTTTTCTTAAAGCCATAAACTACCAAGCCCATCATTGGTACATCTATGGTGATCTAAAAGACATAGGCATGCTAATAGGTATGCAAAGAGGATTCACGAAGTAATGTTGCTTCCTCTGCCTGTGGGATATCCGTGTCACTGCTAAACATTATCACAAGCGTAACTGGACACTTCGAGCCTGGAATATGCAGTTTTCAGTCTGTCCCCCTGGTAGAGCCTTAGAAAATATATCTACCACCTCTTCATTTGAAACTTGATCTGATGAAAAACTTCGCGAAGCAATGGCTAAGGACAATTCTCAGGGATTGCAATATCTGTGCCAAAATATTCCACAACTGAGCGATGCAAAACTAAAAGAAGGCATATTTTGGGGACCACAAATCAGGAAAGATTTAGCAGACCCTGACTTCGAGAAGACCTTCACTCCGCTTGAACTAAATTTATGGCTAGCCTTCAAGTAGTTATGTGCAAACATTCTGGGCATTAACCAGTCATCATGCTTCCTCTTGCTGTGTGATGGCCATGCCACTGCAAAACCTTATGAGAAGTGTGACTGGCCACTTCGATCTACATATGAGCTTGGAATAAGCAGTGTTCAGTCTGTCCCCCTGGTAGAGTCTCAGAAAATATATTTTCCACCTCCTCATTTGAAACTAGGTGTAAGGTAAAACTACGTAAAATCAATGGCTAAAGACAATTCCCAAGGATTCCAATATCTGTTCAAAATATTTTCCCAACTGAGCGCGGAAAACTCTATAAGGACATTATTTGTGGGACCACAAATCAGGGAGATTTTAGCAGACCCTGGCTTCGAGAAGGCCCTCACTTCTCTTGAACTAAATTCATGGTTAGCCTTCAAGTGGTCGCTTGCAAACTTTTTGGGCATCAATAAGTCACCTGCATACAGAGATGGCGTGGTAAACCTTCTTCAATCTTATAAAGAAATCGGATGCCGTATGTCACTTATATACACCTTCTGCATTCGCACTTAGACTTTTTCTCAGAAAATCTTGGAGCTGTAAGTGACGAGCAAGGTGAACGTTTCCACCAGGATATCAAGACCATGGAAACTCACTATCAAGGATTTTGGAATAAGAGCATGATGGGAGTTCATTGTTGGATGTTGTATCATGATAATCCTGAGAAAAAGTTCAAACACAAATCCAATGCACAAGGTTTATGAATTTGAGTTTTGACTTATTAGCCCTCCAATCAATGTTTATCATTCTGATACATGCAATATAATTACCATTAACTTTATGATGTTGTGGAATAAACATACATGGCTATTTATCTTTATCATATGTTTACGTCTAAACAGAATAATTTTTTTTAGAGTTTTTATATGTTAAATGCATCATTTTGTTCCAATTGAACTTATAAATGCACATGGAGATATACAGAAGGCAATTTCTTATAGCAATAGCGCTATTCAACTATATATCACCAGTTTTGGCAAAAAAATCAGAGTAAAACGCTACATTCTATCAGCGACGGGGATCATATTGCATTTTCTAATATCTCGAAAACCTAAAATGCTAAAAAAAAACTAAAGTCAGATTTAAAATCATCGAGAAAAATGCTATGATTAAAGTTTGCTCAGGTCTCTGTTGATTAAAAAAGTTAATTTTCTGACCAGTGTAATTTTTATCCGTTCAATATCGAATATCGTTTTCTTGACCGGATTAACCCAGCTTCTTTGATTCAGAGAATCAATAAAAGTGTGCAAAGTAATGAGGTTGCGGACGTCAAGGAAATTCTAATTGAAATTATGTATTTTAACCTAGATGAAAAAGAAAATGTGATTTTTAAGTTAAGTTGTATTTTATTCAGTAGTTATAATTATAAGAGGGTAAACGAATCACATTTTTAGTTAAAAATGAACCGCCGATTACTACGCTTATATACATCCCCGAATCTGCCAGCATCTTTTGGTGGGGTAAATCGGCTATTCCATTATGTAAAAAAGATCACTAAAAGATCTAATGTGAAAAGCTTTCTGTCAGGTTTGAATAGCTATACACTATAAGAAGAGTTGATGGAGAAAAGATTCCATTCTTTCTTGGTCATTTTATAATAAAACTACACATTAGGAGAAGGCATTTAAAAATAATTAAAAATGTTAAATAGATCACGTGTGTTTAAAGGTTTAAGCTCAGATACGTCATTGTCTGGGATCCCTATTTCTAAATGCGGCGTCTAATATAAAGAGTGGTGCTCGCTATCCAGGAAAGAATCCCTTTTCCGCTGCTTTCGATAGCGTTCAGGATATTATGCCTGGAAAAACTGCAAATCAAGCTTTAAAAAATAAGCTAGGAAGGACAGAAAATACTATTACTAAAGATATCAGACGATACATTAAAAGAAAGGTAAAATCTTAGAGTGCTGATGGGATGAAATTCGAAAAAAATGCGTGTAATAAATAAGCGAAAATGGATGAATAAGAAGTTAAATATAGATGATGAAGAGGATGGGGATATTTTTTCTTATATATAAACAAGCACAAATTTCATAGATATTCTCATAAAATTATCATCGGCTGTAAATCATACACGTTTAAAAATGAATGCTCTTCATCCAGCAAGTTATATCTGTTTGAAGACAGAACTTGATTTGTTTACCATTCCACCGTCCCAAACTTTCATCTTTGAGAGCAATCATCAGTCTTTCCTTCAAATTAACAATATCTCTTCTGATCTTACCCCAGTTAAATATTATATATCTGGAAACGGACATTAATATATAGACCCGAGTGAGCTTTATATTTACATTAAAGCAAGAATTGTGAATGCAGACTTAAAGCGAAATTAAAGATGGAGAAAATATTTTTCCTGAAAATAATATTCTTTACACTTTGTTCAGAAATGTTGATATTTATTTAAAATGAAACATCTTTAAATTCCATTAGAAATAATTACCCCTATCGTGCATATTTAAAGACCTTGTTGAACTATAGTGGAGGAGAAAACTCTTCATTTCTTTCCACTGCAGGATATTAGTTGAGTATAGAACGTATAGAAAATAAATATACCAGATCGAAGAAAAAACTAATTTATGTAATTGGAAAACTATATGGAGATTATTTCTCGCAAAATAAGCTATTGATGAACGGAGTCTCACTAAAGATAAAGTTATCCAGAGCACCACATTCATGTACACTATTTAGAAACCAGATTGGCTTATAAGCTAAAATAGAATTATTAAAGAGTTTCCTTTAGCTCCGAGTAAGTCCGCCTTTCAGAATCAACTCATCTATAGATGGAAAATAGGTTGCTAAATCAAGCGCTAATTCCCCTATAACACAAGTTCCTATGCGGAATTTTAAAATTTTGAGTGGAATACCAATGAAGAGTATGAATAATATCTTCATGGGGAGAATACATACGAGTTTGATAATAGGTATGGTTGACTATTCGGCATTTTCCGGTTGCTTTTAGGCATCACCGTTTGAATTTAAACCTTATAATGAGGATCCTGTCACTATCTATATAAACGGGAATGAATTAGACTATTCGGATGATGCAGATCTAGTTGATCAAAGGCTTTTTAACCATTAAATAACGAAATAAGATGCATTTGAGGTGGGCAGAATATTGGATTTAAGTATGAACAATTTGTAAAAAAGTAAAAATACTGATTGTATTAAGCCTAATCAGGACAATAGTATTATTACTTGTCTTGGAGAATGCTCCAATCTCATACAACAGGGCACATTATCAATACTGTTACAGTTTAAATCTCCATTAATACACACCCTCTCCCTTTTTATATATGCAGCGTACCAGTTGATTATTTAGATAGATAAGTCTATAAACATACTAGTTTATTCTTAATAAAATAAATGATAAAGAAATAGAAGAACTATTGAATCGAAATAAAACTACTAAACGAGATTTTCATGGCTATTTTGATAGAGACACTCAGCTATGTCAACTTTTAATACTACCAGCAGCTTATATTATTAATCTGGACAGCAGATATCGACCAGGATCACATTGGATAGATTTGTTTCTTCTTACAAATCTTTTGCATGATTTTGATAGCCTATGTATAACCACCGACCTTTTTTACTCTCCCTATCCGCTCTTAAGAATTTTCCGAACCATTTTCTCTTCGACTGAACGATCGTATGTTGACTCTAAAATATTCTCTATCTATTCGTTCTATACACAGATTAATGGATTGATTGGTTCACTCATTCTTGGCAGTCATCACAACCTAAACATTTCTCAGAATGAAGTCCAGTTTGGGTCCAAATGCTTAAGAAGAAGAATAAATCATTCATCTCAGTTATGCTAACTAGTTTGCTACATAATGGCTCATAGGCTAACTTTTTAAGAGAGATATATTGTCCTGTAATGGCCAGAATCTCTCTCTCTCTCTCTCTCTCTATATATATATATATATATATATATATATATATATATATATATATATATTAGGGTGGTCCTTAAAAAGATTTTATTGATAGACTGTGCTCCCACAAGCCTAAAATTATCCTTTGGGTGCCAAATAATGTATTACAAAATGAGAGAAAATTTGAGAAATATTTAGAGATTGCACATTGACACTGAAGTTTCTATATTTTACACATTTTTTACAAAGTCAGCATTTTTCTTTCAGAATAATCTAGTTACTTTGAAACAGACCTATTTCTGTTTATTTGCAGTCCCAATAAACCGAAAAGAAACTTGAGGGTCTGTGCAGACCTTACATTATCAATATTTACCATTGGTAACACTGGAACTCAGTGGTGGTTAAAAGCAATGATGCCGAGTAGTAATTAAACTTTACCGTAAGTACTCCTCTCACATCTCAGTGTATGGTGTGTACTGTGTGAGGTAGGATGTGTGTTGTTCTAACCTCTACCTCTGAGTCAATCAGCTACTTGCTTCTTGAACTCTAAGAATTGACCCTTATTAGCATTATATGAGATATTACTTTAGTGTGTTCTTTACTTCGATAGTGTCCTCATGGCACCAAAGAAGAAGTGACATATTTATTGTTAGTGCTAGAAAAGAGCTCACAGGATCCATCAAAAGGGGAAGTGCTGAGCAAATTCATTCACTATCATTAAGATAAGAAACTAACTATTGGCTCTAGTGCAGATGTAGTAGTGAACAAAGTGACAGAGTTTTGGAAAAGGCACGCATCCCAATCATAAGAAAAGATCGTTCTATTGCTAAAGTAAAAAAATTATATGCAAAATATCAGCAGTTGAAAAAGGAAAGGAAACGTAGATCACCTTGCCAAGTACAGAAATAAGAGAGTTTTAAGGAGAGTTTAAAAGATTTGTTGGATTTTGGTACTGCAGATGCCTTATCAATCATACAAAATACAAAAGATAGAGATTTTCTTAATGCTTAAAGAGAAACAGACAGGAGAGGAACTTTAGAAGAAAGGAAGAAAAGAAGCTTAGATCTAATCGGGCAGCAGCAACTACTTTTTAGACTGTTAAATTAGAGTCCTCTAGTACAGGAAGTAGCAGTGAAGAAGTGGTAGTAATTTTGAGTATACAGTAGCCACTACTGGGCTTTCTGGTAATAAAAGGACTCAAAGGCTATTGCTAAAGCCACCACTCGTCCTACTAAACGTAAAAGGACAACTAAGAATATTATAATGCTATCGTTCACTGCAGTTCTGGATAGAACAAAAGTATCAGACCACAAGGCAACTTTATTATTCGTTGAGGCATCTAAAGCTTTTGGGCAGAATATTGAAAATTTAATTATTAATCGTTTCTCCAACCGGCGTCAGAGGCAGATAAAAAGGAAAAACCTCGCTTTAAAATTAAAAGCTGAATGAATTTTCTAGTGAAATGCTAGTGGTTGTACATTGGGATGGTAAGCTAATGCAAAACTCATAAACATGTTGATCGCCTTCCCATCCTTGTTTCAGGTACTGGAGTTAGCCAACTCCTTAAAGTTTAAAAAATCCCAAATTGCACTGGAAAAGAACAAGCAAAGGCAGTTGTGATGCATAAAAAGACTGGAATCTGGTTGCTAAAGTAGTTTCCATGGTATTTTATACAACAACATGCAACACAGGTCGTAGAATGGTGCATGTACGCATATAGAAACCTTTTTAGAAAAGAACCTCCTGTACTTCGCCTGCAAACATCATGTGTTGGAATTAGTAGCCAAAGCTGCGTTTACAATACTGACTAAATCAACAAGAGGTCCAGATGAGATGCTTGTTTTACGTTTTCAGCCAAAATGGGACACAATTGATAAAGATAAATTTGAATCTGGTGCTGATCATGAAGATGTTGCCCTAATAATTCAAAATTCTAAATCTAACGTGATTTTGTGGGCAGAAAAGTCAATGAAAGAAATTAAAGATCTGAGAGATGACTGCAAGGAGTTGCTAGAGCCTTCTTTGATTTTTCTTTGTCGTACTCCACTAATAGGAGTTCATTTTAATTGTCCTTTAGCAATGCATCATGCAAGGTGGATGTCAAAGGAAATATACTCACTGAAAATATGAATGTTCAGAGGGCAATTCAAGCTAACTCAAAAGTAGGAGCAGAGCTTGTGTAAGATGTCTTTTTTTGTATCGACTGTTTTTGTCAAGTATTGGATCGAGGCTTTAATTCCATTGTCAACTCCTCGAAGGCCACATTGCAGAAGTCCAGCTCACACTTATGGTATTTGTCAGAAGAACTTGTTGCAATGAGCCTGTTCGATATTCTTCTTCCATCCACTACAAAATGTTTGATGGTAAAAGCTATGAATGAGAGGCGTGCACTTGAAAAAAACATCCAAAACAACAGAAATCAGACTTGAGACAATCAAGAATTATGGATTGGAAGACTTCACAACAAAAGGAACTATGTCATTCTTCAATAAAATGAATCTTCCACCTAGATATCTTTGTGAACCCCCAGACTTGTGGAGCACAACAGATGAATATAAAAGAGCAAAGACATAGTTCAGGAAATTAAAGTAACTAATGACAATGAAGAGCGAGGTGTAGCCCTTATCCAAGAATACAAGAGATACCTAACGAAAGATGAGGAACAACTACAATTCCTCCTCCAGGTTGTTGTAGAACATCGTAAACAGTTTCCAGATAGACGTAAATCAACACTGCTAGGACAACAGTAAATTAAAAATATATCCCATCAAAGCCTTTTTAAAAAGGGTGGTGGTTGGGGAAAGAGTTGGTGGGGTACATAAGAGTTGGGTCCACGTCCCGTACACTGGTAACAGAGATATAAAATAATTATTAGAATTTTAATTAATTAGCCAAGAGTAAAAGATTTACTGTCAAATCAGAAATTACTTATTATCTGTTACTAAAACTCTCATAATAATTATTGAAATGCAAAACATATGATTATAGAATTTGTAAATAGTTTAAAAGCTATAACTAATAGATCATGATTGATCGATTACAACAGAAAATATTGATTATTTGGTATAACTTTATGATTGATGTGCAACCTCTAAATATCACTTCATCCCAAAAGGTTTTTGCAGCAATGATATTAATAAGAAAAGGAACAAAACTGAAGGTTGGGAGAAAATAAAAATACAAGTCTAAATTTTCACCCTATATATAAGGGCCACCCTAATATCCATGACCCTATATTTTAAGAACGAGATTTTTTGAAGGTGTTTGAATAAGATTTTTTCTTTTAGTTCGGTTTTAACCTTAGTAGAACAACAATAACAACAACAAAAACAACAAAAAGAAGAAGAAATAGAAGAAGAAAAAAAAGAAGAAGAAGAAGAAGAAGAAGGTGTTCAGGGTGTTAAAATAAAGAGTCTATAAAGGGGATTAAAAAAGGCGGTTAAGATTAGCAAATAATGCCGTAGGACACACCACGCAGGGGTGCCTGTGTAACCAAGCTCTTCGTGTTAAGGAAGAGAACAGCGGTTTGTATATATATATATATATATATATGTGTGTGTGTGTATATATACCTATAAACATATATATATATATATATATATATATATATATATATATATATATATATATATATATATATATATATATATATATGCTCATTTGGAGTTTTGAGGTCAAGGTTAGCTTAGGGTTCGACCTGGCCGGTTCGTGAGTGCAAATAATTATGAGTTCCATAGGGATGGTTTACTGTTAAATCTGCGGGGTACTTTTAAAACCAATAATGAAGAATGCAAGTTAGCCAAATATTAACGTGTAGCTGGTACACATTTAAGGTGGTAAAAGAAAGATAATAACGAAAATATACCTCTACTAACAACATAAGAAATAAAATTTGAATATACACAGATATAAGGTTTAAGAAAGAATGATCGTACAGGCAAAATTACATATCGGCATGAGACACAGTATGGAAAATTATATGATTAGTGCTCGGGTTCAAGTTGGTGATTAAAAGGGTATTTTAAACCAGGGCTCGCACACAAAGAATCGGGCGATTCTGGTAGGTCAGATTATAGAATAATCTGTAAGCGTCAACGGTTGCAACTGTTTACGTGTTCATTGAGGGTAAGCGCCAGTCGGGATACGATGACTGCAATGGGGAAGTTGGGTTACTTCACGGTGCAGATGAGGGAGAACACTTAGTTTGGCCTTATGAGATGCCAATCTTACTCAGCTACTCGTCGATTGACTTTGGCAAAGTTCACGGATGTCGATTTAGCCTTCGTTGTCGAATCTCCGATCACGACGGGTGAGCGTTTCCTTAGCTCGTACGCGGTATTAGGCGGAAAGTCTTGAAGTGCTACACGCTAAAGCGAGTCGGGGGGGATTATATTGAGGGTCTGCGGGGTGGCTATAATGGCTTGGTGGGAGCTTACATAACTCGTGCGATCTTTGGAAAAAGGCAGCAACTCCTTTGGGGGAACAGAGATAAAGTTGGCGTAAAATGTTCGAAGAACTTCGATCTATGCCGGAGGGCAGGAAGGGTGGCTGGAAGGCCATTTGAGACGACGAAAATATATCCCCAATCAAATACATCTGGGGTGCAATAAAACGGCGTGGAGCGCCCTCTCGCCGTAGATCAGCCGCGCATTCAGAGCTCCATACGGAGATCTCAAGATCACGTGGGTACGGACTGCCACATTGTCGCTCTTCGACCTTATTCTTATACATATATATATAGCAATGAGCGCTTGAGGACACAGGTTGGAATCTTACTCCTTTATTCATTTTTCATATAACGGTTAAAATTAGTTTTCCCAATTTTCTTCTTCTCTATATCTCAAATCTTCTTTTTTAAGCTTTCAATGGTTACCTTCCTAAGTCTTCTGATAACAATTTTTATTCCTTTAGGACTATAAATGCTAATATATATATATATAGATAGATAGGGAATTTTCTAGCCAAATCACACATAGATTCTTATGAATTTTTTCAACCCTCAGTAGTAGAGCTTGCACAACATCTGTCGGGGCAGGAATTGGCATCTATTGGTGTAGTGGTAATTCAGAGAGAATATCAGTCTCATTTAGGGAGGCTCCTAACCCGTTGGTCTGCAGGTTAGTGCAGACCCAGGCTCGTACTCATGTGTCAGAGCCAAAGCTACAAACAGCCTCACTTTAGTTCCCTAAACGAGAAAACTACATGTCGTCTTTTCTCTGTGACCCTACACGTCGATGAGACACTTCGCCTCCCTCCATCACAAAGGCACGCAAACTTCCTCTGAGTTCACGAGCGTGGGGCCCTCTTTAACAAGAAGCTTCCATCACAGCCTTCTCCCAGCAGAATCGTGACGGAATTGTGATATCAGGTCGGTCCCTGGAATACCTACTTCATCGTCCCTACCCCTTATCTCACCATCTTCACTTATCAGCGCCACCCAAACATCAGGTTCCAAGGTAACCCTTCCCTTTCATATTCCCCAACTTCATCGCCAAGCTTACCAACATTACAAGTGTATAGGAATTTACATAGTGAATAGTTATTTACAAGCCAAGTGAGATATCCGAGCTTCACATATTAATTTATCTCTCAAAGCACCTTATTTGTATATAAATATATATATATTTATATGTATCTAACTTCCTTTGGGTTGCTCGCTGACAATGTTCATTCCAATCCCTCCGTAGCCAACCTCTAAGCACTCTGAGTCAATAAACCCATTCAGAGCACAGGCTGAACGAAGTATAAGGAGTAGAATGACGACCCCTCTGCATTCGGAATAATAGGATATATATATATATATATATATATATATATATATATATATATATATATATATATATATATATATATAATATATATATATATATATATATATATATATATATATATATATATATATATATATATATATATATATATATATATATATATAAATATATATATATATATATATATATATATATATATATATATATATATATATATATATAAGAGTCGGGGGAAAACTCCAACCACCCCTCGGCCTATTCCTCGACACTATAAGTTTAAAAGATATTGCCAGCTGAAATTTGGATTAAAACTCCCCAGTCTAGTCTAGAAAAAAATGGTCACAAAGGAAGGACCGACTCTCTTACGACTAAGCACGCAGGGGTGCGTCATACACACGACACCCCTTCCCCCCAGAGGTGTACTATTCCGCTCCTCTCGTACATAAGCCTATGTATTAAAATTCCAAAATCAGACAGTTTAAATAACTGTATGTCGTAGAATGGACTCTCGACGATATACCATATATAAGTATTCGTTGAGGGAACTATTCAATTATATTTAGAGGGTGTGGTTATCTGGTTAACCGATATTATTTATCTTCAATATGCTTAAGAAGTGAAACTGAGCTCAAGGATAATAATATGGCTATCATTAATAAAATAGAGTTTTATTAATAAAACTATCAACAACACACAAAACGTAAAATGTTGACATAAACAGAGAATGGAAAGGGTCGTGGGAAATCTGGCTCATCCGAGGATTAAGATTTGGGAAAGATTTAAAAAGGTAAAACAAACAAAAATTAAAAGGATGGGATGGTTCGCTAAACCCTTCAAAGCACAGGATAGGGTTGACCAAAAAGTTTAAATACTCAAAGGTAATGTTCAGCTTACGTAATTAAAAGTTGTTGTGCAGAGGAAGGTGGCGCGAAGGAATCTTCGGTCCACTGGCGAGTTCAAGCCGAAGGGGGGGGGATTGAATGATCCTGACGTGACGTCTTGGGAATAAGAACCGTTTCTTGACGAACGGGCTTGAATAACAATGGCTGTTCTACGTTGTTCTCTTCTGAACAACAGGGGGGTGAGAACCGTCTCTTGTCTACGGGCTCAAAGAACAATGGCATTTTCTAACGTTGTTCTCTTTCTGAACAACAGGGGGGAGGGTGAGAACCGTCTCTTGTCAACGGGCTCAAATAACAATGGCTGTTTTAACGTTGTTCTCTTTCTGAACAAAAGGGGAGGCCTTGTGGACTTAGCGTCTTAAAAGCTCGAACCTTGGCACTCAAGGGATATTGTCCTCTTCTGGACAATGATGGTGGATCTTGAGGTAGAGGGCCCTGGTGCAAAAGGTGAGACCGGATCGGCATAATGTTTCGCGAAGAAAATCTAGATCTGAATCTGCTCCTATTGGTGAAGTTTCCATATAAATAGTCGAGCCACCCCCTAGGCGTAGGGGACAATGGTGTGGGGGCTTCGAGGGAATGCCCAGCCGCGCCTGAGAACAATAACTTATCTGCCCATAAGCCTATCTCAATCTGGCAAGGTCAGCAAATGGGGCGAAACGGGGGGGGGGATGAACCTCCTTGGTTAAATATTGACTCAGGTGGGGGCGATAACCCGCTCGGCTTCAAGGCGAAGATGCACGTGGGTAGCAACGTGTTTCTCAACAACATGGGATAGTGGTTGAAATTAAGCGGCCTCAAACCGTTCTATCACACTGTATATGCACGCACATTTATATGCTTCTAATGAGGCTATGTAAATGCACTCTATTATTCCAAATCAAGTTATCCAGTAGATGAACTTTGGATCTTGAATTTTTACATTTTGATCATCGTCGTAATTAAATAGTAAGCAAAAAGACTAGTGACCAATTCGCCTTGATCGGCGAGCTCCTGCCTGCCTAGAGAATTTTGGATTCAACTCAAATAACCAAACAAAAATTTGCGATTCTTAGCTAAAAGAATTAAAATTTATTAAAAAACTAAATATAATTAAAGAGACTGACAAGGTTGTAACAAATATTTTTTTAGAGAAGTTATCAGATATTTATAAATTATTTATATGGGAAATGAGAAACAGCAGAGGTAAAAATTCAAATTATAAAAATCCAGTGATTTTAACTATTAGGGAATTGGAAATATGTTTTTTTTTAAATAATACTATGAGTAACTAGTTTTGGGTGTCTTCGTTGTGAAAAAGAGAAATATACTAATAATAATAGGTATTTATAATGCGCCCTTCAGGGTAGAGTGGATTTTGCGTCGGAAATTCGTGGGTGATTATAGTTGCAGTAAAAGTGCAAATGAGGTAGTGTCGGAATTTAAAGTGAGGTTTGTAAATCTAACATAGAGAGATTCCTAGTGTATGTAGTTCTTTTTCCGTATTTGCTGTATCTTAAGTTGAAAAATTATTTAAGTTGTGTTTATGCGGTGGATGTCCTTTTTCGTAATGTATTCGGAAAGCAGATATTTCGAGAGTAGTGAACGTTGCTCCAGTTCTGTTACTGATGGCTAAATGTGCGTAATTACGGGTTTGGAGTGTGTGCTGTGTCGATCACAAATACATCTAGGAAATACATCTCGAGCAGGTGAGATAACATTTCATGCGATGGCAAGAAGACTTCGTAGTGCAAGTTGTTCCAATATGCTGAAGTGATGATTTTATTTGCTTTTTCACCATTGCTATTTATCAATGATAGGTTGCTTCCATTAAAATTTGTAATATGCATAATAGGCTTCCGCCAATAACTGGATTTCAATGTTGTCCCCATATTTTTGCCCAGATCTAAGTATTTGCAAATAGTTTTTGAATGCCTGTTCAGAATCACCAGAGTCTGTATCAAGAAAGAGTAAGAAACGTTCCTTTTTGCAATTCCAACAGTTCTGAAGTAAGAGCTCTGAGCAACAGATGATCTGCCTTAATATCAAGTGGCTGCGCATTCATAAAACAAATCAAACTTTCGACCTTTTCGGTCATCTTCGGGGGCTATAAAGATAAATATAATGAAATTCAATAGTTTAAATCGTAAATATGCGTAGACATTTTACTTATTTTAGAGGAGCAACCATCAATGTAGTTTATGATAAAAAATTTTAAAAATCCGAAATTATAATGGAAATTTTAAGCTTAAAATGAAAATTATTATGATAAATTTCTGGAATGAGAATTTTATTAGTATTAACTATTTTTTTCGTTAAGAGTTTTAAAATCCTGTGTTTAACCATTTGTGGAACATTAAACCTCGGTCTATCTTCTTGGATTAAGATAGCTTCCATGATTGAAGGCGAGTTCGGTCAGTTTTCTTCGAATTATGGTATTTTCTACTAAAATTTCTTTTGAGAGATTTGTTCTGTGTGTGTGTAACAACACAGATACAATTTATTCATTTCATGTCTAATAGAATATTGGGATTAATAATGTGTTGGCAAAACAGATATAATAAAGACACTGAACTAGATATACATATGTATACTAATTTATTATAGATAGAAAGCGGCGGGTTAATTTTCATTCAAAACAAGATTTCACGAATGAAATATACCTCTAAGTTAAAAATAATGCCCTCATTTTGGATGGCATGGATACACTAGTGTTTATATATATATATATATATATATATATATATATATATATATATATATATATATATATATATATATATATATATATATATATATATTGAAGGGAATGTGTGTAATTAGGTACTTCATAAAACCCATGAAAATTCTACTAATTTCATGAAATCACTGCAACCATCAGTAATCACATGTAATCTCAAAAATGTTAAGGGATTTCGTGTAAATACTAAAATATCTGATTATGGATTTCATGAAATATCTGAGCTGTTAACGAATCTTTATTCATAGAGCATTGGTTTCAAACATTAACTCCGTTCTTTTAGCACTGATTAGGGCCACAGTTACATTTGTTGGAACCCTGCCCTCAAGAATTTGACTCTGAGCTAACAGCAGTTCGGAGAGATACTTCAATGTTCGTGTTGATGTCAATTGTCACTTATAGGGGCTGCCTACCATGTACGATCTTGAGGGAAGGCTACAAATCTTTCACTTGTGTGATAACGTGAGTGGTGAACTACCTAGCATTGTCAGACTGAAGTATGACTGGTGCTTCTAGCAGCAAGAATATGCCAATCGGGTGATAAGCAACTTCTGCTGCTCTCTTAGATGTAATAGCACGAATCGAAGCACACAGAACCTGGTGAAATGATTTTGGTACACCATGAGCCGCATGCAATTATTAGCGAGAAGTGACTGCATGTCAATGAGGTCGACTTGGCCTCTTGAGTTGTCCTCAAAGCTAACAATGGGTTTCACAACCAAACCAGTTGCAACTTTTTCTTGGCCTTCCGTTAGCGCTCACGACAGAATGATTTGTATGTTTCCACAGCCCGTGTGGTTATGTTAGAGTACTTTTGAGAGCTGGTTAATCATGCTATCTCTTCCTCCAAATATCGTGAAAATATGTGCACCTCTGATGATGTTAAAGGTGTATTCTATAGAAGCGAATTAGATAGTGCAGTCATCAGGATTCACCTTCTTTTATAGAAGTTTCTCTACATTTGTACACTAAAGAACCACGCACCTGCAATGAACAAAACAATACACTCATACCTGCAATAGATAAGACAATACACTAGATTATATAGGTTTTTGTGTTTATAATAGTATAGAAAAAAATGGAACAATATGAAAGAAGAGAGAGAGAGAATGGGTGTGTGTTTATGTTTGATAAAAGTGGCAATCCTTACGATGGTCAAAGGACTAATTATGAAAAACATATCAATGCACAACTGCTCACTTCAGTAATTTGATATATTTCACTTTTGAATATGTGAATATGTGTAAATTCCCCCAGGGCTGGCACTAAGGGTGGTATTGTTAAAGTTATTGAGAAAAATGCAATAATATTAATGAACAATAGTAACTAAAAAAACCCCCGCTAATAAACTCGCTAACACACTTATTAAACTTTCAAAGTTAAACTATTTTAAACGCTAATAAACTTAATAAACAATTTTGTAACTTACTTTCTCAGTAAATAAGGCTGCTCGCGTTGTTTGTTGCCGTAAGCCTGCTTGCAGTCTTAACTTCTTCAATGATCTTGAAGTATTCCTCCTATGAAAGTAGATTTTTATTATGTAGTTTGTTCGTATTTCTTGAAAAGAAGCTTTGTGGGCTTTTTTTCTATAGTCCCGGCCATATTTGAATCACGACACGGAATGCAACTGGCAAGCAGGGTTGCTACAAGCAAATTTTAAAAAGAAGCAAAATGTGGAGTTGAAAAGTACCAGAAAGAACCAAATATAAATTTTACGAGGGTTAATACAAGAATTCGGAATAATTTGTCTTAAATTAATGCAATAGAACCATTTATGTTTTGAATAACGAGACACTCATACTTAACAATAATTTAATTAAATGAATACATGATCAAATTGGCTTGATTCGGTTCTTTTTCTAGTAATTTGCTACTTTTGTTGTTTTAGACACTCCTAAAAGAACTAAGTCGGATATTTTAGTACCAGTTGTGGCATTCCTGATGACACGAATATGTTGTCAAATTTGCTTATCGAAAAGGGCGTAGACACTGTGCGTACGCGTCACCCACAAGAACAAACTGTACTGAGACGTAACAGCGGTTAGCTTGTCATAAGCCATTTAATACATTCAATAATTCGAAATTAGGGAATATGAGTAGAAATAGCCCACAGAAAACAGTATTTACACGAAATCCCTTAACATTTTAGAAATTAGATATAATTACTGATGGCTGCAATGGCTTCATAAACTTACTAAAATTTAAAGGGATTTCATGAAGTACCTAATTACACACATTTCCTGTAACATATACAAGAAATATTGAGTGAGAGAGGGAGGGAGGGGGATTAGGAGGGAAGTCAAACAAATCCATCAGTAAATATCTTCGAAGCCTAAATCCCAGTTCGTTCAGGATTTATCAAAAACCCATAATCGCCATTGATTTGTTGTATTTTCCTCTTCTAACTTTTATCCCTCATTCATTAAGGATTGTGGTTCTTATTCGCAAGTCATTTATTCTCTGACATCGATCAAATGAGGTTCTGAGAATGTTTCACTAACGAATTCACTTGGGCTCCCTTTCGTTTTATTCTATTTGCTTATGCAAATAGTTTCAAATCAACTTCTCAATGAGTTTATATATAAGTATATATATATATATGTGTCTACATATATATGAAAGTATTTCTTAAACTCAATAACGAGTTGAGTAAATGTTTAGTGATTTCCCATTCAACCTACAAAAATGAAATGGGCTGCAGCCTATTAATTTTTTTTTTCAGTAATTATCAAAGGAGTTTAGCTGGTTTAAAGGCCACGGTGATATGACGTTATGCACATATTAACATCATATAAATTTGGGATTTGGAAAACAGAGGGGAGTAGAGAAACATTAAAACTTTCCATGAATAAATTGCAAAGAATAAGCGATAAAGGTTTCCCCATGCTAAGGCCAAGTTATTGACGGAAGAAGACTAAGTTACTATTTAAATATTTTGGTAAGGAAAGTTTAAAAAGGTTCACAATTTTGTTTTAGTCTGGTAATGACAGGATTAACCAAGGATTTTTCAGTATCGTCGATAATACTTTAGGGCTTCAATACAAATGAAATTTGCTATATTTATGTAAATTTTTCTAAATTTTCTCAATAAACTCTGATAAATGGACTATATTTAATAATGATGTTAATACTACGGCGTGTGCAAGCAAGGTCGCTGGCCATTTTTAAACTGTATAGACATGGAAACAATATATGATACAATAGACCGGAGGTCCAGTTATTTACGGTTTTGACAAACCATGCAAAGGAGGACGCGATGGGTCAATTAGTTTGAAACGGTGTAAGAGGTCAGGATTGGATCATTTCAAAAGTTTTGTCAAACTTTTGATGAAGTATTTTGTTACATAAAGGGCTGGAAGACAGTTTCTCATAGGTGATCGGGTCTCTGAGTAAATCTTTCAACTTATCCGAATGCAATTCTTTGTCTGAAACGATAATTTGATTAGTTTTATTCGATTTGGTTATCACAATATTTTTATCGAATTAAGTTATTTTAGGGGCACCACTAAAAGTTTAGGGATTCCTAAATATGTAACACCTTCACTGTGGAATGAAGCAGTATTAAATCCGTTGGGGCAGTATTTCAGCCATTGGTTTGTGGAACTTGTCAAAATTGATCGAATTATGAACGCAGGTAATACCGTCAGAAGTTTTATCATTGAAATTATCCCCAAAACAATACCAATGCAATATAAGTTTTCCTATATACAGTCCTAATCATAATTATAGGACCAGTTGAAAAACTTTAAAAATGGACATTTCGCACCTGTCGATAAATATAAGGTTCTAAGTGAAGCTTTGATATACTCAAAGCTAAATTGTAGCTACGACAAACAAAGGTAGTTTAAACAAATTAAAGAGAAAAGCCAGTCTACTCAAATGAGCTGCTCAAGAGCTGATTGTTAGTATAAGGCCACAACGCATAATAGTCTAAATTTGCGTAAATTCTCGGATTCTGTCATTTATCGTTTGAAACTTATGGTGTTAAAATGTCATTATGCCTA
This sequence comes from Ceratothoa steindachneri, assembly GCA_963969495.1. Lineage (NCBI taxonomy): Eukaryota > Metazoa > Arthropoda > Malacostraca > Isopoda > Cymothoidae > Ceratothoa > Ceratothoa steindachneri. The sequence continues at coordinate 194,174,415 of OZ018318.1, forward strand.
GAGCGGGTAAATCTTCATTATTTAAACGTGGGCGGATCGTTGAACTTCATAAGCAAGGCCTGTCGCACTAGGGAATTGCTGCTGAGATTGGAAGCAGTAAAACAGTGATTTGCAATTTTTTGAAAGTTCCCGAGGGCTATGGAACAGCGAAGTCAAGTGGTAGAAGCCCAAAAATACACCAGCAGGTAGGAGGATCAACAGGGTTTTCGGTCAAGACACGGCACAGTCCTCAAGTTAGATTAAGGCACTCACCGATGCTGATTGCAGTCCAATAACCATTAGACGTCATCTCAGAGGGCAGGGCATGAAAAATATAAAACGGCTTCAAGCGCCTCGTCTGCTTCAACGTCACAAAACCGCCCGTTTAGAGTTCGCCAGGAAGCACTGGTCCTATACTTATGATCAGGACTGTAGAATAACATGCATCGGTAAACAATTAGTTATGGCTTGGAATCTCTAGGGTCCGGACCTCAACACTAGCTATTCAGTGTGGTGTCAGCTTGAAAGAGAAAGAAAAGAAAAGCGGCCAACAACCGAAAAAGATGTTTGAATTCGTTGCTATGAGTTGCAATTAAAAGATCAATATTGCCTGTGTAAAAACTAAGGTTTGCCAAACCAATTATCTGAGTGTAATGTTTATAAAACGCCATAATACCTATTATATGTATGCCAGAGTCTCGAAAAATTTTGATATTTAGTTAAAACTCGCGCTCATCTGCTTGAGGCACGCATAAAATTCTGTGGCTGCCACCCGCGTAGTCGCATTTGCCTGCCCACTATGCTGCACTACTGTATTGTGAATATCGTTCTCTGTTAGTCTTTCATGATACACTACTCTACAATACTCTATTGCTCAAAATTAAAGTAATCCTTATGATTTATACCAACCAACTTTTAATTGCGTAATTTAACTCAAAGAATTTAATTTGTTCAAGATAGTTTTGTTTTGCTCGGAAAACGCCAGGTATCTTTGCTAGTAAAATATATATATATATATATATATATATATATATATATATATATATATATATATATATATATATATATATATATACAGTACTGGCTGGATTATTATGGATTTTTCCAAAATTTGACTTTTCTACCAAAGAAAAACCAGTGAAACCAATTTGATTGAGTGCAAATAGATTTATTTTATGCACCAATACAGAACAACTAATTTAACTTTTATTTTCAAGAGCCTTTGGTTACTTTGTAAGTATAATTGGTAACACTGACGGAACAACACCGCATTGGACCATTTCAATGAAATTACAACCAGTTGTGTGAGTCAGTTTTTATCTTGGCTTTAGAGTGTAAATAGGATGTTTTATGTTATATATAGTATTTTTCCATATTTTAGATAGTTTATAAGTTATTTTACTAGTTTAATTTTGTGTGTTATTAAGTTTTTGTACTTATAAATGAATTAAGCCAAAATGGGTAAACAGAGTGATTTGAGTCCTCTAAAAATTGGACAAATAAAAATTTTACGGAAAGAAACTGGATTAAAACAGAAATAAATTGCAAAAAATTAAGTTTTTCAGCTCCAAAATTTAGGCCTATTATGAAAAAAAGGAAAAGGTCGAGATTTAAACTTAAAACAGTTAGAAATATGGTCGAAAACCATATCTGTTTCTATCTGTAGAAACAGATAGAAAATTAATACAACAGGCTCATAAAAACTAGAACATTTTGAAGGAAATTTTTATTGAGCTGGCAGCAGAGGCTGTTAGTCTTGCCCGAATTATGGCGAATGAGAGGCTTTTGGAACCTGTATTGAAATTATATCGCACGAGAAAAATGCCTCGGCTCAAAGAAACAATGATGAAGGCACGGTATTTCTGAGCAAAGAATCACCCTGAGTGGACTTCAGAACAGTGTGAAAAGGTAAGAATGAAACATCTATCTAACCATTTAACTTTAATTCATAAAAATACATTAATACTTTCTATCTTTAATAGTAGCGAATTTTTGTAATTGCTACAAATTTCAAACAATAAAGTTTATTTAATGCGTGATTACTTCATGGCTTTTCCAAAACTTGTATCGTTGTTCAGCTACTTACGAGTATGTTGTATGTGTACTATTGCAGGTAGTTTACTCTGACGAATCAACCATTGCAGTGTTAGATAACCAGGTGAAGACTGTAAAAAAGGCTGCCTGAGAAAAGTTTATGGCAGAATATCTGAGAAAAAGAGTAAAATTTCCAACGAAGATCAGGGTATGGGGAGCCATTTTGGTGCAGGAACAAGTCGTTTGCACATTGTTGGAAAAAGTATGAATAGAAAAACGTGTATTGAAGTTATTATAGGTAGTTTACTGACTAAAAAATGGAATGGTATAGAAAAAGACCTTGGATATTCCAAAAAAACTTGGCCCCATGTCATACAGAAAAATCAGTTAGGGCAAAGTATGCACAAAATTTAGTTCGGCTGCTTCCATGGCCCAGATATTCACGGACATGAATCCGATTGAGGTTTATGCTGTGTATTGAAAGAGAAAATACACACAAGACCCATTGCGGCAAAACAGTATCTAATATGGTGTTAAATTGAAGTTTAGATAAGATCTAAGTGAATCCATGATATGAGCAAAACTTTGATCAGTTCCATGCCAAGCACTCATGTTGAAGCACTCATAGATGCTAAGCTAACGGGGGCCAAACTGTTTACTAATGAATGTTAAAGACTTAATACTGTGCTAATGTGTCAAAATAAATCTATTTGCAATCAATAAAATTGGTTTTATTATCATTTTGGTATAAAAATTACATTGTGGGGAAAAATCTATCATAATTCCACATGACAGAAAGGACGAAAAAAGAGAAATTCATTTCATTTTCTTGATACAACGATTCGGGTGAACTTTTCACCCATCTTCAGGTACTGGAAATACAATTCGTAGAAAACAATTTAAGTTAAGAGTCAAACATATAATCAAAATGACGAATTTATGAAAAGTATTTAATGTTTATTAAGGGGGGGATAGCATAACGATAAATTTACAAGCAATTGATATTTTTCGATTATTATGTTGCGATTTAAAAATTGACGATTGGGGAAACACAGGAAACACATCAGGATAAACCAACCTTAAACAATCAGCCGTTAGAGAATAACTGGGGAGAAAGGGCGAGGAGCGTAAGAAGAAAGATAAGGTTAGGAGGTTGGTAATATTTTTGTTTAGAGTAGAAGTAGTGGATGAGAAGAAGAATATAAATTTAAGGAAGGAGAATGGTATTTAATATACATGGATTCAAGAATCCTTAGTGATATGGGATCAGGGGTGGTTTTCAAGATTTTAAAATCGTCCGTTGTGATTTCAGTTTTACACTTAATAGAGTTAAGCCTAACAAGTGAGAATTCTTTCGTAGAGAGAAGCTTTCCTGTCCTGTGGCTAACACCAAAATGTGAACAAAACCTCGTCCTCAGCGTCGCACCACACTACCTATGTATCTCCCCAGTTTACAATTGTGGTAAGTAAACTCGTAAATAACGGAGCACTTCGCTTCAGGTGGGATTCTGTCCTTACAATTGAAGTATAATCCTATGTAGTGTCTATTTATAAAAATTAACTTAAAGTTGGTATGGGAAAATAATTTATTTAATAGAGATGTAATTTCGTTTGAAATTTTTTTATTTAAAAAACCCAGATCCGGAAAGATTATGTAACGGATATCTTTGCAAACAGTAGGGAATTTAAATTTGGGATGGTAAATATTGTTTAAAAATTGTGCCGTAATTTTTTCAGTCAGAGACACGGGAAAGCCGTTTTGTTTGAAATAGTTAGTCAGAAATACGACTTCTTTGTGAAATCAGGAGTAGGATGAACAAATATTAAAAACCCGGAATATTAGTTTTTTGATGGCACTTATTTTGAAAGAACAGTCACAAAAACTTTAAAAGTTTTGGCCTTGACCAGTAAAGGTTGGCTTATGAAAAACTTTGGTTACAAATCCAGTTGGGACACAGGGAATTTGGATATCCAAAAATGAGATCGAGGAATTGCGCTCTTTTTCGCCAGAAAATTTAATATTACGATGTATATGATTGGCATATTGCAAGAATTTATCACAGGACTCCTCTTTATTGAACAGAATGTATGTATCATTGACAAAGCGGCGGTAAATTAAGGGTTCAATGCTTTCAAGTTCCAGGCTGAATAATTGTTCCTCAAACCAAGACATGAAGATATTTGCCAAGACAGAGCCAAAAGGACTATCCATGCTCAACCCATCTATTTGGCAGTAGGTTTCGTTGTTAAAAGTAAAGTAATTGTCCTTAACGGCTAGTTTTAGCGTTTCTTTTAATAGTGGAGGGGTAAATCCATGAAAATTGGAGCTGTTAAGGGGAAATGCATGTCGGACAATTGTGTCAATGGTTTGGTCAAGAGGAACATTAGTAAAGAGAGATAAAAAACCGAAACTACTCATAAATGAGGGATAATGAAGCTGAAAACTTTGTTATTCTTTAACAAGGGTGAAGCTATTTTGAATTTTAAACTGGTTGGATGAAAGAGGGGTTATTAAACGGAGCCAAGTATTTAGCTAAGTTATAAGAGAAATTGGTCTGCAGCCCGCTGTACCACGTCATTTCCTGGCCTACAGGAGCGTGGTATGCCAGCGGCGATACCCAAGGATCGGATACTAGTCGAAAGTGTAAATTAAGGAAGAAATTCAGCTTCGAGAAAACCTGGGGAAAGGTAGTCGATGTGGCTAAGTTTAAGAACAGGGCGGATAACAGTGACTACACTCACGTTTTTAAGGTATTCTTTGCAGAAACCACTTTTGCTTAAAAGGCAAAAGAACATGGTTTGCTTATGTTTAATGCCATTTGAGTGGAGACCAAATTGAGAAAGGAAAATTCACTCCAGTTCAATTCTGCTTTAGGTGCTACAGAATGGAGTAGCACGCGACAAAGGAATGTACGAGGCCACAAGAAACATGCACCAAATGCAGCGAAAAGGGCCATAACTGGGGAAGTGTAAAAACAACTTTGAAAAGTACGTCAAATGCGAGCAGGGTGACAGGTCAATGGCTATGGTCTGCCCTATCAATAAAAGCGATAAAAAAGAAACACGAATTAAAGAAACGCGTAGAACCAATACTGTATAACCTACGTTCAAGCAGCAAAGGTGGCCCTCTTAAAAGTTGACACGAAAAACACCTACCTTAAACTACAGAACAAAAATTCAACCAAGATTCTCGCGTGTATTCTTCACGCGCACGTTATGAATCTTACGTGCCCAGGAACGTTCGCTAAAGAAATAAAACAAATACTCTCCAAAAACGGTGTGGACCAAATGTGGTTCACGGCCGCCCCCCACCTCCTCAGGATATATCCTGAAATTTCAGATAGTCCCAGACCAACAGACAGAGTTAAAGTCGGCACCCAAAAAGTCACCTCAAAGTTAGAAATAAAACTAAGAAAGAGAAAAGAGAAGCGGTCGAAGTTTTTTCTCCTGACCCTAAACAGAGACAAGTAGACAACGAAGATAGGAAAAATGCTGAGTCTGCTACTACTGGTTCCTCAGAGTCCTCAGACTCATCGGACTCAGAAGCCCCTCAAAAAAGTAAGGCCAAGAGGACGAAACGAAAGAAAAAAGGTTGCGTGCGAAAGACATCAGTCTCAGAATATACGCATGAGAAAAGTTCCATGGAATTAAATCAAGAGTCTTTAAAAGCTAATACGATGCCAAAATTGACACTGAAACAGTAGAAAAACTTTGTTCCGCCAAAAAGTAGTTCTACATCACAAGACTTGGAGCAAATTTCTAACGACGAGTTCATAAAGAAGAGAAACGGGAGGAATGAGAACATAACCCAGAAACACTAAAAAGACAACATGGAAAGAGTAAGCAACAGAATGAGGATCATGACACTCAACATAGAAGGATGGTTGAAAAGCAACGTCATATGGTAACATATTCCGGGTGCTTGACCCCTATATTATTTTTATAACAGAGCACGGCATTGACACTACATCTGGTCAAATTAAAATACCGGGCTACATAGTGGTCATGAAGAATCATTCTCGGGAAAGGTTTAATGGTGCTGCAAATGCTGTCAGGGGGAACATCTTTTTACAAACATCTACCAGAATTGGAAGAATCCTTTGTGGTGGTCGAACTCCACACATTGGTAGGAAAACTCGTGATAGTGGAAGCCTATCAACCCCTTCGTCGAGCCTATATCCCAATAAATAACTCTTAGACTCTGTTTGTCACCGCACAATGACAATCTTAGAGGCTGCCCTCAAAGCTAGATTCCGTGTGGCGGGCTATGGTAGAATCAACGAAAGAGGCCGAAACTTGGAATTGATTATCGGAAGAAAAATTATTCAAAGAATAGGGCCGGATTATCCGACCTATATCACTTCCACATCAGCCACCAAACCTGACATAATCTTAACATAGTAAACTGGGCCCAGCAGTCCCCAGTAATCATATAGCGATTGTAACCACAATATCACTCAAGCCGATCCAGATTCCAGTCTCTCTCCACAAAAACTACGCCTCGGCCAACTGGAAACGTTAGAAAAGACAACTCAGTCATTACACCGCAGCTGACCTAAGTGACGAAACCTTAGAGGAAATATACGAAGAACGGGAGAGTTTAACTACGTCCATTCTTGAAACAGACCGCGAGTGTGTACCCAAGACTGAATACAAAGCCCTTCTTAACCTAGATGGATAGAGGAGATGAGATAGATCGCTTGTGTTCACAGGAAAGTGTACGAAGAGATAAGACAGGAAGGTCCTAACGATGAAAGAAGCTCGCTTCTTGGGCGCCTAAGCACCGAGCTAAAAGAGGCTATCAACCTCCAACAAGAGAAAATCTGGAACAACTTGATAGCCAAAACCGATAGTGAGCTAAACCTGGCTAAATTCTCGCCTCAAATTAAGAAACTAAAAGGACTAACCGGAAAAACGAAGGCTTGAATAAATTAGAACGGAAATAATATAGAGGACCTGTTGGTCATAGAAGACAGATTGGCGAATTATTGGAAAACGTCTTCAGTATCACCCCAGAAGACAATGAAGAGTTCGACCAGGAATTCGAAGGCCAACTGATCGAAGACCTGAATCTGATTATACACCGCAGGCACCCACAACATCAAGTAGACGAAAGCAAGGAAATGGCGGGCCATGACCGTCCCATAGCCCCTGAGGAGGTCATGGTCACTGTAAGATCCTTTGAACAAAAGGCATCAGGCTGGAAGTGCATCACTAAAATCAACTTGATGAATGCCCCACAGCAGATCATTCAGGGAATCACAAACGTTTACAACGCTTCCATGAACACGAGTTACTTCCCTGATTGTTTTAAGATTGCCAAAATAATCTTCATCTTTAAGGGAGGAAAGCCCCCTGATCAACTGGTCAATCACAGGCCAATCTCCTTGCTGGAATTCATGCGAAAGTATGCGAGAATCTCCTGGCTGTCAGGCTTCAAGAACAACTAGCCAAGCGAGGAGATAACAACCCTTAGCAGCACCGGGTCCGAAGAAGACGAGGAACGAAAACCCCCCCTCGCCCTCCCCACGGAAAAACTAGCGTGGTAACAAAGATGAGCGAAAGTACGTAGACGTGGTGCTGTGGGGTGTAAAGAAGGCCTTTGATAAGGTTTGGATGATAGGTCTACAATTCAAGATCCTTAACCTCCAGCTAAACTCAACCCTGGAAAGGGTCCTCTGTGACTATGTCATGGAAAGGAGAGCCCAAGTCACGAACAACGGCCACAAAGGACTCGAATTTGAACTCAATGCTGGAGTTCCACAAGGAAGCTGTTTTCTGAGTCTGTTGTTGTATCTCGTGTACACAATTGACCTGCCTACTCCAGTGAGGGACGATTTGATGGGTCAGCAATTAACAGATGTCATCATACAAATCGTTTCAAGTCCTATCAGGAACGCTGGAGTTCAAGCAAGGGCGAGAGCTGCCAACATTGATAACATCAACCGTTATGAAAAAAAGTGGAAAATCAAGAGGAAGCGCCAGAAATTCCAGATAATTCCGATAAACCACCGTAAAATAGACGTCTTCGTTGTAGAGAATGAAATTTAAACGTACTCTAACAAGGTAAAGGTCTGGGCTAACCTCCTTATAAAACAGGATACAAGGCACAAATAAACAAAATAATTTCCCTAGCCAAAAGAGAGCTGACGAAACTGTACCGTTTCTGAAGACGCAACGTGTCAAATAAGAGGAAACTCTAGACGGCCTTGGTATGCCACGTCCTTGTGTATCCTGCCGTGATGACACGAATGGCAAGCTGTAGCTCTCACAGGACGATGCAGAGGGTATAGAATCATGCCACACTGCTATAACTGGCACGAAAAAGATCGAATGTATTCGACAATCGGTTGTACACGATACAACCGTACTCAAACCGATCAATATGGAGATCCAGAGGTTAGGGAGAAAGATATTGGACAAAATAGAAGAAGAATGACTCCCAACAATCAACAATAACATAGACATATCAAAATTCCGACAACACACAGTAGAAATAACAGTTCTATTAGCGAAAGAAACTGTTCAAGAGAAAATATAAGAAAATATAACTCTTCAAGAAACTGTTCAAGAGAAAATATAAGATCAATCTACACATAACAATAATACAATAATCGAAACAAGACAAAGAAAAACAATAAAAAAAGGCAATAAACTTTAATCAAATGAGGCGAAGTGCCCAAATTAAACTTTAACTAAACAAAAATAAGAGAAAGATCAATAAAAGGTCTAAAGAAAAGAGAGGAAAAGTGCCCAAGCTAAAATCAAATGAAAATAAAAAGAAGAGAAGGATAAATAATCAACAAAGTTAACTGAAATAATAAGATAAGTTACTCTAACAGCAATAATAAAAAACGTAAACAAAAAGAGGCGAAGTGCCCAAACTAAGATTTCCAATAAAAATATGAAATGAATAATTAAATAACAAAGTCAACGAAGATAAAAAGAGAAAGATAAATTAACTAACAACAAACATAGATATAAAAAAGGAAAAGTGCCCAAGATAAAATTTTAGTTGACAAAAAAGAAAGAATAAATAAATAAAAAAATAACAAAGTTAAAAATTACAAATAAAATATGCAATAATGCCCATATAAAACGAGAAAAGAATAGTAGGCAATAAAACTGAATTGCCTTTTCTTCCCTGTAAACTTTCTCTTTACTCGCTGAACAACCTGCACTCTGTGAGGGCTAACAGCCCTGAAGGGCGCAATATAAATACGTATTATTATTATTATTATTATTAAGCTACTTGAAAGGCTATAAAGCCATGACGTAGCAACCGACTAGAGACAAGAATTATAAAACAATAGAAAAATATTATTGACGGAGGATGAACAAAAATTAAACAAAGAAAAAGAAGAAAGTACGCCAAACTAGTAAACAAATTCACACCTATGAAAACCTACCACACATTTCATCACTTTCATTAACTTGAACTTGAACACTAATCTCTCCCAATCTCATTATCACGAAGACGCACGACACAAACGAGACATTGACTGTTTAATTTTCTTATCCTTTTATCTTTAACTATTGCCTTAAGACTTTATATATATATATATATATATATATATATGTATTTACCTAAATTTCTTCTACAAAGCTTGAGTCTTATATTCAGTAAGAAGGACAAAACGAAGAATGCGGGTTCCATCTTAAATTCCGACGTTTCGAGTTATTACAAAACCCATCTTCAGGAGCTAAAAACAAATTCCAAATAAGTGATCTAAACCTAAAAACATAAATAACAGCACAAGTTCAAAGTTAAAAACTACAGATCAGAGAAAACACCAAAACGACTTAAAAAAATATAAAATGAACGTTACGTTAATCAACAAACAAAATAATGAGGTAAAGAAAATAAAAATATTTTTTAAAGAGATATTGTCAATTAAGGACAAATAAAGTAAACGTAATATTACAAAAGTAAACAATTAAAATGAAAAAAATAGAGAATTGGATACAAACAAAAGGTAAAACTAAAATATAGACACTGAAACATTACCTTACATGGTCGGATCACAATGATGAGTGAAAAAAGGAAGGAATTCAAAGAATGAAGACAGCTCGGTTAAGTTATAAACAGAGGAAAGGATCACGTGTTCTCATCTGAATTTGGGTGGTTGTATTTAATACAGAGTGATTCTGTAATGCGGAGAGATGAAATAGATTTAGCAAATTTTAAGACAGAAAAATCAATTAAGGACACGTCTGTTTTACAATCAATAGCATGTTTTCTGATGAAAGAAAACTCTTTCTTATTTAATGTTTTACCGGGTCTATGACTAATTCTCATGTGAGAATAAAAACACGACTGAAGAGTACGTACTGTGCTTCCTATCTAGGTCCCCAACTTACAGCTAGGGGAAATGAATTTATATACAATGCACGAACTTTAAATAAATTACCAATATTTTCGTTATTAATCAATATAAGTTTAAAATTAATTTGACAATAAAATTTCCTAAAATTGAAATTAAACGTTTTCGGAGAAGGCCTGATGTCTGGTACCAGGACATATCTGATTTCCTTTGGGACATTAAAAGAAGTGGAGGGGTAATAATGCCTGAAGAGGAACTTCCTAATACAGCTTTGAAATGCGGATAAGTGGTAATAATTTTTTACTAAGTATTCTTTTAAAAATTTGAATTCAGAATGCATACTAAAATAAGTGAAAGACAAATTAAAGCCTCTGAAGAGGAGTGTTTTAATGGCACCAATTTTGTATGTTAAATCACGTAAACTAAAGAAATTTAAACCCTGCCTGTGAGAGGTGGTTTTCTAAAAACACACGTTTGAATGACAGAAGGGGTACGAGAGACATTAACATCTAGAAATGGCAACATATTATTAATCTCATGTTTTTCAGTGAAAGTGATATTAGGGTGTCAATTGTTTATAGAATCCAAAAACCTTTTTTAACAAATATTACAAGGAAAATAATACGAAGATTCAAGTACTTTCGAACTTTATTTTTAGTTCTTTATCAAGGAATAAAAAAATCACTGAAAAATGTAATATATATATAAGCAAGACACAGAGGAGAGGAAACGCCCACAATAAGCAATAAAACAATCATAAAATGAAATAAAGAGAAATGGAAAAATAAGGGGGAGCGGAGAGAGACAAATAAAATAAGATCATTAAATCAGGTCAATTCAAAACAAAAAAGGGTTCACAGAAGATTAAGATATGACCTAAGCAATTCGGCAGTAAGATAAAATCAGAGGGAGAGATTAACATCGGAGGTCAGGAGTAAAAGCCAAGGTAAATAATTAGGGATGCACTAAAGAATTGACAAAAGAAAATTATAGGTATATATACATAAACGTACCGGTACATAGATGCACCCAAACATAAAGTAAATTAATTTCTTAATTTATTTACGAGGGGCGGTCAATAAGTTTTGCAATTCGGATATAAGGAAACGAGATATGAGGAAAAGTGTTGCATTATTTTTCAATATAACTACCCTCGACTTCAATGCACTTGCGCCACTTGTCCCTGAGGCTTCGAATTCCCGACAACCAGAAATCTGCCGACTGCTGTTGAATCCACTCCTGGACGGCGAGCTAGACATCTTCATCGTCCCCAAACCGGCATACACGCAGTGAAGCCTTGAACTAGCGGAATGGAAAGTAGTCGCTAGGGGCCAGATCTGGACTGGATGGGGGATGGTTGAGCTCCTCGAATCCGCACTCACGCAAGGCAGCTTGTGCAACTCTGGCCTTGTGGATTTTGACGACGTTGAAGTCGATCATGGGGCGTGAGGTTTCTAGGGACTCAACGGACAGAGACCTTGGTCATGGCCAAATTGTTATGGATGATGTAGATAACACTTCCATGTGATATTCCAAGTTCTCGCTCGATTTCTTTGATCTTCACCCGTCGATTTTAGAGGATCATCCTCTCCAAACGGGCCACATTGTCCTCGTTGGTCACGTCTGACAGGCGTCCTGGACGTGGATCATCTTCTTCAAGGGACTCACGACCATGGCGGAACTCCCTATCGTTAGCGAGCAATGGTTCTATAGAAAGTGGCGGTATCGTTGTACACTGCAACCATGCGTTCATGGATCTCCTTTGCATTCTTGCCTTCCTTGGTCAAAAATTTGATCACTGCGCTGTGCTCAACCTTCTCCATTGTTGTAAAAATTTGTGACTGACGATCTGCGATCAGCTACTGCTTCTTAAATACACAAGGCAGGAGCGTGCGGCTGCAGGTCCTAATTTGTCATAACTTGTCCTAACACCCCCTACAAACAGCCATCCCCCTTCCTCTGTTTTTCCCTACCGATTCGCAAAACATATTGACCGCCACTCGTATGTATAATTAATTGTAATTTAAAAGTTTCGACAGTGAAGTGTGAATGCAATTTAAAATATAACTATCGAGTTTAAACAAGCCAGGGCTTAAATTGAAATTTGGGAACTTACTAATAAATGTCGATTCTATGGTATTACGTGCAATGGTATCTTTTTTATGAGAAATAATTTCAGCTGAATTCCAATCAATATTATGATTAAGATGTAACATATAGACATAAAATGAGCTGCTTTCTTCTCCACGAGGGACATTATATTTATGTTGAGATATTCGTTTTTTTAAACATTTACCTGATTGCCCAAATAATATTTTTCCATTTCACTGTAATTCATTTTATGAATGGTATATTGCTTCTTGTAAGCGTTCCCTCTCCTCTGTGTCTTGCTTATATATATATATATTACATTTTTCTATGCTTTTGTTATTCCTTGATAAAGAACACGAAATAAAGTTCGAAAGTACTTGGAATCTTCGTAGAATTTTTCTTGTGGCCTTTGTTGCATTTATTGCTTACTTACGCGATACTTTGTTGATTTATACATATATATATATATATATATATATATATATATATATATATATATATATATATATATATATAATATTTCTGAAAATGATAGTTCAATTTAGTTGCAGGCCAAAAATAAAATTTGAACAACCCAGCTAAATGGTGAGAGCAAACTAGCGTCGTTGTCCAAATTTAGCACATTGAACCTGGTAAAGTATTTAGGTGTTTAAACTCAAGTGACATCAAATTTGAGAAAAAATGCAATCTAGCATTATAAAAAGTAAATAGAATTTGAGAATAGATAAATGAAAATTTTACATTTGACCGAAATATAAAATCCTTTAATTAAATAATGCCCATGTAAGCCTTAATTTTTAGTATACGTTGAAATTTTGTTGTCAATCTATATAGTAGTGGAACGAATCCAGCATCGAACAAGGAAATGAATTCATGAAAATAGTAAATGATGGCCAGAAGAAGATTGGGGCACCTTAGTTTACTTTTACTAAGTGGGTATACTGCTATAAATTATGGCTCCAAATATCACCTAGATAACCTAATGACCACTAAAATAGCCGTTACTAAGCTATTAACCGAAGGATTTAACACTGTGATAGCACAAAATTTATTTTCTTATAAAATATCTTAAACTTGGACTAACTTGCCTAACAGGGTCGTTAATAGAATACAGTAAATATTGGTTAAAATACATAGAATCAATAAATATTACATTAAAATACGCCTTTTTATAACATCTGTGAATATTGTTGTTCTCCTGCTATTTATTGAGCATTGCAAAAATGGGTGTTTAAGCAGAGAAAATAATTTCATATTGTTCTTCTAACGTGGAATTTCAGTTAATTTTTCGAAAAAAAGGCCTGTCCCTAGTATTTTGAGAGATACTGGTGGCTATTTTGGAACTCTCTTTAGTTTACTTATGATGAATCAGAAATTGCCATATACTGAAAGTCTCGATTGGAACTAAATACATCTTTAATATGGGAAATATTTTCCTTACATTATGATATTATGCATAGAAAATTGACCTATGCTAATAGCTGTCACCTTTAAATATTTCGAAAGGAAGCTCAACTTTTAAATGCGGGCGTGCGTTGTGCACTTGTGCAGTTTTGTAGGCGTGCGGGCGAGCAAGCATGCTACCGCGCAAGGTGCTGGCGCGTGCGCGATTTTGTTCGTTATATGTTCGTCGGGAAACGTGGAAAGCAATACTCAGATTATCCAGAATGTGTCAATTAGCATTACTTTCTCAGAATTCACAATTCCTTCTAAATACAGTTTTATTGAAACGTTAACATGTTAAAATTGCTGTTGACATTTTGAATAAACATAAAATAACCAATGCCCCAATTTTCCCAAAATGTTGATTTTCCAGTAACTTTTCTTTTTCAAGCAAAGAAAACGTCATCTTCCTACAACCCACCTTAGGAGATTTGCTTAAGCCTTTTAAAAATCCCCTGAAGTAATTTTCCTCGCTACATTTTAATTATACTGTAACATAAACTGCAACAATTTTAGCAATTATATATATTGGGGAACAGACCTTCCTGTATATTCTAGATAATCGTCAAAGGTCGTTTTCATTCATTTATTAGACTTTCTCTCGCGAGTTTCCCCATCAGTATGTCTTTAATTATAATTATTATACGTTATTTTCCTCAAAGGGGAAATTGAGTTGTGGCAAAATTATTGATATTAGGGAATTAGGCGGGCTTAGAACATCCATTTGAACAATATATTAAAGAATAGGCAGCTCAAAATTATTACAAAACACGGTTTTCTTGTGGTTGAAAGTGGTTGTGCCTCTAATGTGTTTGTACTTGATGAGACAGGAACGAGTCGCTGGTAATTTTGAACTCTAACGCCGGCATGCATTTCCCTTCTCATTTGTGCTGAAAGAAGCAAACTTACATTTTATGAAGACAATTCTGAAATAAAAAGAGCTTTATGCCTACGCTGATCATCGATACTTAAACAGGGATTTCTGTTGTTTCCATTATCTGTCAGAAATTGTATGCAATTTTTCTGCTCGGTTTTTTAAGTTATCTAACTGTCTCTGGGGATCACTGCACTGCTAATCGGAAGATAAACCTTTCAGAAAATATTACACACGCTCTCTGATGTACACTTGATGACAACCAATTGATTTTCTTTAGTCCTTTTTATTTTTTTCCGTGCACAATAAATAGAAATCATCCACAAATTGGACACGCCTTGTCGACGTTGCCCTTCAAAAGAATTTATGATAAAACCCTGTCTTTCTCGTCTTTATTATTTGCGAGATCTCGAAAAAGAAGTAGCTAGAAAGTGAGATGGTTCATTCGTGAAAAAATTAGATTTTGAACTGATGCAAAGGAGAAAAAAAGAAAGAGAAGTAGAGTTTATAAATTGATTTTCCTTTCAGAAGTCCTATCGTGGAATTTCTCTTGAGAACAAGAAAACCGAGAATATAAAATTTCAGAACTTTTAGTCACTAATTTTTTGATGCTCACAAGATAATTCCTACGAATTGAAATCAATGTCACACTATTTTCTTACTATTAACAAGGCGCTCATTTGTAGCCCTTACATTTGAGGAAAATGTTTGAAGAACTTGTAAAAGTGCCGACACGAACAACAAAGCAACACCATCCAACGAAACAATAACTTCAAAACAAATACCCTCCGTTGAAACAAAAAGCAAAAAACAAATATCATCTAACGAAAATATAACTACAAAACAAATACCGTCCAACAAAACAATAACTACAAAACAATTACCCTCCCCTGAAACAAAAAGTACAAAACAAATACCCTCCAACGAAACAATAACTACAAAAAAATACCCTCTAAAAACAATAACTACAAAAAAATACCATCCAACGAAACAATAACTACAAAAAAATACAGTTCTATAAAACAATAACTACAAACAAATGCCTTTCTACGAAATCAGAACTACCAAACAAATACCCTCCTACCAAAGCATAACAACAAAATAAAGGCCCTCCTACGATAACATACTTACAAAACAAATACCCTTCTATGAAACCATAACTCCAAACAAATACCTTTCTACCAGAACCTAACTACAAAACAAGATTGCAACGACTAAAAGAATGCAAACTCAGCTCTCTGAGACCTGTATGATATTGAAGAAGTTTAAACATATTAGAAGTACAAACATAGTTTGGGATAGATGTGTAATGTGACTAGGAAGAGTACTAGGAAACTAGTCTCAATGAATTTTCAAACAAATAAATCAATGTGGAGGTAATTTTTCATATAAAATTGTAAAGTTTGGAATAAACTGCACGAAAATTAACATGATTAAATAAAGTAGACAATAAAAAAAATTTATCAGAGATTGTAAAAACACAGGTTTTAAATTTTTATCAATATAAAGCAGTAACTAACGTCTCCCCCTCAACCTATGATCGGATATGTTCATATTTACTGCATCGAAAACTCTCGGCTTATGTTATTTTCTCAAAGGTATTTTCGGGGTAAAAAGTTGAATACGTCATGAATTAAATAGGTTAGAATGACGTTTTTGTGCTCAAACAGAAAGATTAGCAAAGACGTGATAATAATTATTAGTCTTTTTCTTTACTAACATTTACTACGAACAGTTATTTTCCTTTACTAAAAGGAAATTTTCTCACTACGGAGAGAAGGAGGGATCATCCAATATATGAATATAAATTTGAAATAACAAGTTTCCTTATTGTTGTAGTAAATTTATGTCTTGTTGTTGTTGTTAACAGTTCCAAAGGAGAAGATTACGTGTCTGCTCTCTCTGACCGATTGGGAGATTAAAGGGGAGAAATCCTTTGATCGAACAGCGCCTGATGTAGGCCACGCAAACGTTATCACAAGTAAATGGGGCAGCGCTTATGTGAGACTATCCCGAGGAACCAGGATAGAGAGAGCAAGGCTGTGGGAATTTTCTAGCAGCCCCGCCCCCCACCTTGTGCTTGCGGTTCATGTAACAGTTTTGAAGTGGGAGCTCATTTGCAACTTAACTTCACCCAGATTGCTTCCAAGTTGGGTGGTCCTACTACAAGGTTGCATCCAGATGTGGCAGTCGTGTGATATCCACCTGAAAATTTAAAATAACTCTTTTTGTTTCTTTTCCTACACAACTCTTTTTTTCTATCCCTACAGGCAGGATAGAGTTTAAATAAAAACAAAGATTTTCCTGCATGGCATTTGGTTTGTTATATTGGCATGGGTCAGAAAATTCAGCAAATATCCTGTGTGATCAATAATAAAAAGCCAAGTATTTTTAATATTTTCTTTTCTTCCTAAAAAACTATCAATCATTCTAAAAAGTAGAATTAAAAAGTTGATTATTAAATCTTTACTTTTTAGAAATGACTTCCGGGCTTACACTATTAGTTAGGTTGGAGAGAAAGCTGTTAGACAGTCGCGGAATTCATTTTCAGGGCTTCATTTCTTTCCTTTGTTTATTAGCGTCAATTTTTCTCCGTTCGAATGATGGGTGAGATAAATTAAGAGTGGCAGGTGGTTAGGAAGGAGTGTTATTTCTCTGGATCTCCCTATAAAATTTCAATACGGTGATTTGTGAGCCCCTTGTAAAATGCACTTGGACATATAAATATAGAACAAACCATTTTATTACAAGATATTTATCCCTAAATGAAGGCTTTTTAGCATAACTCCCGGTTGGGTGCTTTAGTTTAACTCAAATAGGGATCTTTTATGTGTCAGAATTTTCTAGAGGGAGAATTGGCTTTCATTTTTACTCTCCACCTTTCTTGTACTTTAGATCCAAATTATATAATTAATAAATAGATTAGCCCCCCTACATAAGCATACTTACCGGTGCACTAAGGGTGACTCAGTGATGGTCAGGGACCATTAGCTCCCAACTATTTCATTTTCAATGATTTTAGCTGAGTTTATAAAATATTTCTATTCAGCTTACAACTATGTTCATTGTTTGGACTCAATGTACTATTACCGAATTTTAAAGATTCGTGAAGGAAGTTTCTACATTACCTTCCCTTAAATACAATAGCAGTTCAAAAAGAGACCATATATCGCTAAATATTCATTTATTTACAACACAATTCATCAGCAAACCAATACCTCCCAGTAAGGAGGATCCCTCTTCAAAATGACCAGGTAAAAACAATCTGTCCCTGAGATGTAGAAATCCCCCCCCCCCAAAGAAGTCAGATTTTGAGATGCCGTTTTCACGCCCTTTACCTAACCTACTCGTGAAATCCGAACTACCGCCAGCTAGAAAGTTAGTTTAGTTGAATCTCCGGTTTGTCAATGATCACTAGACGCTTTCGGTTATAATGTTGGTGTCTACATCGCATAATGTACATTTAAAGAGCATTTTTCCGTTCAAAGGTCGTAATATGTTTTGACAGAAGCCTGTAGCCTAGTCAAGGGGAAGCAATGCTTCCATGTACAAGAGAGTTAAGCAACAAGGCCTCTGATCAATCTGGAAAAGATATTGACTTATAAAGAATGCAGAAGATTGGTGGAAAATACAAAATGACACCTGAACTATTTTTTTAAGATTTGGATAGAATATAACACATTTTTCAATCTTATTTTCATTTTTTTTCAAATGCCATTCTTTTACTTAAATTGGATGAATACAAACGCCCGATATCTGGGGTTTTTTTTTAGATAAAATTAAATACTTCTCCTCAGCCACTCATAACACTAGCCAACAAATTTGAACTTTTTCTCTGCTACTTGAGTATATGTTGTTGGGCCTGATTGATTTTGGTGCGCTGATTTCAAATCTGTGCTCAGATTTGTCCTAGCACGTAAGATTCCTGAGTTATGCAACTAGGCTATATGGCTCACTTTGTCACCTTGGATCAATTAATAATATAATTATTACGAGTTTGAGAAGAATGAGATTTTTCTGGGCAAAGGTTTGGAAACGAGTCACCCTATTTTGCATTATGTAGATCCACTTTTCATGCCCAGACAAGATACGAGTATGAGTAACATA
Organism: Ceratothoa steindachneri; assembly: GCA_963969495.1. NCBI lineage: Eukaryota > Metazoa > Arthropoda > Malacostraca > Isopoda > Cymothoidae > Ceratothoa > Ceratothoa steindachneri. Next base: position 194,193,267 of record OZ018318.1, read on the forward strand.
TAAAAGAGGTAGTACTCAACTAACTATAAAATTCTTCAAAAATGTTTGAGACTCCTGCTTTTGCGCTTTTACGTGGATATAGGATCCTCCCGTTGTAGGAACCAGCAGTAGTGACCCATCATGTTTTCGTTGAAGCGGCCTTGATACCTGCTTTCCATCATTTCGATATCTCAGGGGAACCTTTCCTCATGTTTGTCACTAATATCTCCCAATTACATGGAAGTAAATCTAGATGCGAATGCAAGAAAAGCATCATAAGAGACATCCAACACCTCATTCTTTGATAGGCCTTCAGCATGTTGTCCACTAGTTCTTCATAGTTTTTTGCCCTATGATTACCAAGCAAGTTCTGCACTACATGGACAAATAAATTCCATGCTGCCAATTCAAGTGGAGTTAGTTTATTTCTGAACTCCCTGTCACGTATCAATTCTCTGATATCACGCCCTACAAAAATGCCAGCTTTAAGGTTAGCATCGGTTTTCTTTCCACCAAATTTCTCTTTGAGATACTGGAATCCATCAAAATCACGGACCATTGCTTTAAAAGAATTCGTGATAAGGCCAAGTTTAATATGAAGTGGTGGAAGGTAGATCTACTGTGCATGTATCAAAGGTATGTACTTCACATTGCATCGGACAACTATGTCTTCTTCTCTTTCGGGCCACTTTTTGATAATATAATGACTCCTGTGGTCACGGCTGTTCGATAGGGATAAAATACGTTCAGAAATTATTTTTAGATCACCATAGATATTCGACTTAAAATGCGAGTAACGAACACCTTCCAAAATAAATTTCATTGATTCATATGTTTCTATTATCCCAACAATAAGTGCGAAGAAAATTGAAGGTTTTTGTTACCATTGTGTAGCAACACAGCTTTGTGGCTAGCCATGCTTGTATTGATAAATAATCTACATTCATTAGGTAAATGCTCGTTTCGGGCCAGATTCATGAGGCAATTAATATGACTACAGAAACAAGCACCATCATCTCTTTATAGAAGGCAGCTAAAGCCTCATGGCGTTTACGGAATGTAGATATTTTTGCATCGTCCTCTAGAAGATTCCATTGCTGTAGTCTGGAGCCCAATAGTTCTAGGTTCTTCTTTGACAATGATAAATCCCTCACTAAATCATTTAATCTTTCTTGATTTATTAACTGGATCTTCTTTTCCTTAGAATCATCCTCATACATTCCATCGTCATTGTTACCTCTTCTTCAGGCGATGAATCATCTTCTTTAACTGCACTATCTGATGAAAAACTGGGATTGGCATCTCCATATTATGAGGGACTGGTTTTATAGCTGACTTCCAATTGGGATATACAATTTTTACTTGTTCTTATTTGAGAATCCCGCAATATTTGTCATACAAATGTAGCAATCAAAAACATGATTTGTTGGCTCACGCCACACCATTGGTACAGCAAAAGGCATACCTTTCTGTTTGCCATTTAACCACCGTGTAAAACCAGTATAACACACAGTAAAAGATTTGTGAGGTGTGCAGGGCTTGTCTTCGTCACCAACTTTACACCAAAAGTAATAATTGTATGCAGTTTTCACTTTTTTAGCTATTTTTTTTCCGCTGGTCGCTTGGAGTATATTTTCCACAGATTTAACAAAATTTATCTGGGCTATTTATACATCCTCGCCGATTAATTTTTTCAACTTAGTTTGTACATATCCTGTTATTTAATTTTGTCGAATATATTTTCTTTTACAAATTAATTGAGAAATAAATCTAAAAGAAAAATGCAACTAATCACTGCATGTAAATATCCTTTCAACACCCCTATTATAATGAATAAATTTGAAAAGGTGATAAAGCAGGAGTGTAACACAGGAACCAAACAACACAACACATCCTCTCACTACGGTAGCCGAAGCCACACTGCCCTTGTGTGTAACGAAAGAGTATGTGTTTAACTCAGGATCCTTACGTGCTGCAACAATTTTAATTACAGATTCGGAATCTGCATGCTCGACTTATTATAAATCACAAGATAATACCCATTAGAAAAAAGCATTGTTGACTAGTGTAATAGTTAAACTTATCATTGAAACGAGATAAATGTGAACTTAGAAGAGCAAATAAGTTAGTATGACATATTTTTTACCAAAAGAACCACATAAATAAGGAATTCTTAAGTAAATCATTAAAGGTGAAACCATACATGTAACCCTGCTGTCTAAACACCCAATAATACAATATTTAATAATACATAGGATGGCACTCAAGGTTGAGCGGGGGAATAACTGCAGATATCTTTTAAATTAAATCTAAATCTAAGGAAATTGGGTTGAAAATTTCATATAATAACGCTATGAGTTAATGAGGCAGTGCATACGATAAAATTTCTACTACTGAAAATTGTCAGATTCGGGGACAATGGGTACTGTGCTCGCTTTTCGCAAACCGGAGAGAGATCACTCTCTCCTGACCAATTTCCCTGCAATTACTCGTACCAGCTGTGGAGGAAATTTGATGAAAAATTTGGTTTAGATTAGCCTTTTTTTTAATAATGGCAGACACTTATCTTCTAGAAAGTGGGGCATCCGCAAGTTCCATTGAACTTAGGATGTTCTGTTCGAACTGGAAATGCTATCTGAGAGGCCTTCCTTTGAAGATAGGAATAACGCTAAGGAGTTTTTCAATCTGGAAAAGGCCTAATGCTGACCCTTCAAAGTGGGGGCGAGAGGGCAGGTTCCAATCTTCGTCTCCTATTTCTTGCTAGATTGTTAATTCTACGTAAGGGTGGGAGAAGCGCTCCATTACCCAAAGAAGGGTATCTCGCAATAAAGTGTCCTTATTCTCACAATTTTGCGTTAAGCTTCGACCGTATCTCTTCGGGGATGCCGAAAGATCTTCATGTTACTCCCTCTTAGACGACTTTTGAATTTCTTATGGTGAGGCTCAGAGGCCAACCCACGCATTGAACCCCACCTTTCACTATGCCGAGAAAGAGAGGTTTCGGTTTTTCTAAATGAGATTCGTTTGGATATGGTTGATTTTCTACTTTTTTTTAGTCTTATTTTCGGGTGGCGCCTCTCCTTACAGGACAATATCTGCAGGCTGAGGGCTTCTTGTACGCGCTTCATGGTGATTCTTCTTTCGGGAAAGTTCAGCATTTGGTGGACTGATATGGCTAATAAGTTTATTTTTTTGCCATTTTTTTTGGGGGGGGGGTTCAATTCTTGGTAATGGGTGCGAGTTTTAGGTATCAGCAGCTGAACCTGAGTTGCGGAAGATGGACTCGATGCAACAAATCGGCCCTCGTTTGAAGACTAGTGCCTACGGTACTGTCCTTATAAAACAGATAGTGCATTATCCCTTGTTCGCACAGATTAGACGTTTCCTTCAGTTGCCATCAGCTCCTGTTCATCCGCAGCTGATCTAGTCGGTGCCTATGGACCCAAGAGACGCCAGTCATACTATAAGCCCTTCATGTATAGGATTAAGATATGTGTAATACAATTATTTTTTCGCAAGTCCTTTTTCGGGTTCATTTCTTGGTGATGGGTGCGAGTTTTAGGTATCAGCAACTGAACCTGAGTTGCGGAAGATGGACTCGATGCAACAAATCGGCATTCGTTTAAAGACTAGTGCCACGGCACTGTCCTTATGAGATCAAGCAGATAGTGCATTATTCCTTGTTCGCGCAGATTAGACGTTTCCTTCAGTTGCCATCGGCTCTCATTGCATCCGCAGGAGATCTAGTCGGTGCCTATGGCACAAAGAGACGCCATTCATACCCTAAGCCCTTCATGTATAGGATTAAGACACTTGTTTGAGAATTTGATGTCGCTTTCGCGCTGATGGTGCGTGTGTTTCTTCCCAAGAAGACATAATGAATGTACTATCTTTGTGTATTTCTCGCGATACCTCTAACCCCAGAGCTTCTTCACAGTAGTATGTATTTCTTTTGACTTGTTTGGAGCATACTTATTGTGCGTTTGAATTGTGCTAGTGTAGACGATCGAATCTAAGTGCGAAGAGAGAGAAAACTTATACACCGTTCGCATATTTCTAAGTCAGAAAATGTCATAAGTGCTCTCAGGCATTTTAATCTTCGTACAGCCTGGTTTTCAGTTTCAGTAACGTATGGACTGCTGCGAGTTTGGTGGATATCGAGATTATCTTCTTTTGACTTCCTAGACATGTGGTAATTATGGTGAATTAACGTGATAATGAAGGAACTAAAGATTACAAGAGGCTTGGGCGACCAAACCAACTTTCACTCTTTCAGACACTTGCTACAGGCAGGAAACAGGTCAACCGTCCGTGCTGACTGTAAAAAAGATGGGAGCATACAGTTGCATCCTATCGCTCTGCGACTGTTTTAATATGCACACTTTCTAATGCTTCAATTTTGGCACACTCACGGATCACACAGTCATTTGTTGGAACGCTCCATTGTATCTCACAACGACGAGTGCTTGGTCCTCCCGACTGTTGCTCACAATATTTTGGAGTGTTCAGTCTGGGGAATTTTGCATACGTTATATATCTCAGTAATAGAATGAGCAGGATCGCTTCCTCTTTCCCCTTCTACTCAGGACGGCCCCCTTGTACTCGGAATGGCTTCACACGCAGAAAAGTGTACTATTTAAGTTTTAGGATGACCCTGTCTTCTTTATTTTATTTTAGTTTCTGGTGTTGATTGTATACTCATACAATGAAAAGAGTCAGGTCCCCTTCCAAGGCGTGAGTATGCTTTTAGTTTGGCTTTTTGTTTGTTTATTTGTTACTTTTGTTCTTTTTGTGTTATTGGCTTTATCTTATGCTTTGATTTATTATAATAGAGCCTAACATCAATATAATTTTGTAACCTTTCTGAGTTTACCCCTGGTTGCATCAACAGATAGGCACCTAGGATAAATAAATAGACCAGGGGCTTCTAATAAAACAGGTTTTTTGATTTTAGGATAGGATCAGGGGCTGTAAAGGTTTTAAAATTACTACTACAGCGCAATCATGTCGACTCACCTCCTAGTAATGGTAAATATCAGTCTCCATGGCAGAATAGATGAGTTCTGTGATTGATCATTGCAAAAATATTATCATTTCATTTTTTCTACTTATCATTATGTAAAAATTTCCCATCATTTATTTCCATTGGCTTTGTTTTAAACTAATAAAACCAGAACAAAAGTCCCACTATAACAATGATGAAATCTTCTAGTCTGGCTTCTATGCTCAGAAAAGCACTAAATCTGTCTCCTAACTGTAATGACCTCCTTTGTTGAGGGCCCGATGCTGAGGAGCCTTAAATTCCTGTATTTATTGATCTCGCTGCAGTAGTAAATACTCTCAATCACACTCTTTATTATTCGTTGTCTTTTTGTTTCATGGGTGTCTCTGAAACAGCCCTTAACTAGTATCACTCATACTTATCATCTCGCACTATGTCTGTTCATATCGAAATTGATATACCTATCCTGGTGGGGGTGCTTTCTCGTGTTACTCAAGACTCGGTGCTATATATTTCCTCTTCTTCCTTTCCTTCTTAGGTCTAATCTTGATCTAATGTTCATATATATGCTGAGAAAACTAATGTGTTACTGGTGGGATCTAGTTCTGATTCTGATAGCAATGAAACTATCGTTCCATTTCATTACCTTCTTAGGTTCACTTTTCCATTTTTCGAGACCTGTTAAAATATCTGAGCATTAACTTTAATAGTGAAATTTCTTTTAGAGCTCTTGTCATTATGTCGACCAGGCCTCGTCTTCTTGCCTCTTAATCTTAGCTTATCTGCTCATAATTCGATCAGAATAGATTCGAAATCGTCATCCATGCTCTCCTCAACTCTAACCTTCATTAGTTTCACTCCATTTTCTCGCACTATTAGACCCTTTCAAGTTGTTCACAACTTTGCAAACTGTTTTTCCTTTGCAGGGTACGTTGCCCCTTGCAACCTCTCCGCTCTAAGATCCTGGCTCACCTTCAAAATTGCCCGCTTTTTATTTAGACTTTAAAAGCCTACGCACATCATATGGACCTACATCTCTGTATCTATCTGAGCCGCTAAAGGCCCTAATATGCGATCCCGCCCTTACTGCCTTTTCATTGTAATTATTTGTGCTGTATGGTTAATTGTGCTTTCTTTATATTTACTCATAAAAATTAAACTGATCTCCTTAATTAGATTGGCTAGTTCTGTTGAAGGGGATGAAACCCTACCTCTACTCTTAAGCCTTTACATAGTTGATTGACAGAGAGTATGAAGGGCTGAATCCGTGATTAACGCCAAACAAGGATATATTGAAATTAATCGAAACAAAAATGCTGAAAAAATGCAGTATATTAAATAAACCTGATTTAATACTGATTGGAATTTTGCTCGTACTTTTTGATTAGTTATGTGACAACATTACTCATATCCATATAATTTTAATAAATATTTATTTAAAAATAATTCTCAACATAATCTATTTTATATCGTCTTTTGTCATTTAATTTCCACTCTCGTTAGGTTCATTTATAAAATTTCAATAATTCCTTTATAATTAATTGATGCTCGGTAACAATTATGGAGGAAATGGCTTTTTGGCGTTAAAACCAATAAAATCGAAAAGTATTTCCTTGTAATCACAGTAATGCAAAGTTTACTTATTTATTCCAGGTAAATACTTGTTTAAATTATTTGAATATGTCTGTCCCAAAATCCTGACCACGGTAACTTCTGAAATTATTATAGTTTTAAAAAGAAGATAAATCAAAGAATTATCCACTCTAAAATTACCTCATGCGCAGCAGTTTTAGTAAAAAATAATTAAATATCCATCGAAATGATTTAGCGCCATTCTTGCATACCAGTGAAGAGCGCTTAATCATGGAAGCTGCAATTAAAAGCCAAAGTGCTATGCGGAATTTGAATAGCTGAAACTTAGGAGAATTAATACAAAGATTAAGTTCTGTAATTAAAATTTCATATAAAGCAAAATTCGACGCACTTGTTGAGAATGTATTAAATTGGTAAGAGACTTAGCTCCCTGATAAGGAACTTAATAAAGTTCTGAAGTACTTGGAAACACTATTTCATTTTTTCCTGCTGGATATTGCATTGATATATAGGAGTATATATATATATATATATATATATATATATATATATATATATATATATATATATATTTGGTTAGGTAATGGTAATAATAAGAATTCCTTAATCCTCAACTGTCTTAGGAGCGTTATATATATGACAAATTAACCATCCATTTCTCTAAAAGGATTTCCATAGGTTTCTTGTATAAGCTAACGTTAAACTTCAACAGATAACGGAGAAAATGCGAATTTTCCTTTTGAATCTTAGCCCATTTAATTTTTTGATAAATAAACAATAATGTTATAGTCAATGCCGTTAGGTAAAAGTAATAATAATAAGAAATCCTTAATCTGCTAGAAAAGTCTCCTGGAGTTCCTCAACCCTATTCAGGAGCGTTATATATAAGACATGGCAACCATCTATTTCTCGAAAAAGAGAAATTTCAAGCTGCCTTTTGTTTATTCTATCGTTTAACTTCAACAGATAACGGCGAAAATGTGAATTTTTCCCGTGGATCTTCGTTTAACGTATCGTGCATTTATCCCTATATATATATATATATATATATATATATATATATATATATATATATATATATATATATATAATATATATATATATATATATATATATATATTAAAAATCAGCCTAGGGCTAATCTCTGCACCAGTGTAGGTTACCGAACCTAGACATTCTCAGTGATAGGTTTGGATTTTATTTAAGTAACAGAAAACGAAGTGCTTTCCTCTGAGAATGTCAGCTGAAATCGAAAATCGGTACCCTATATCGCGACCCTCTACGCTGGAAAAGGGTAAAGGTTATTGGGAATTTTGTTAACTACTTGAGCAACAAAATTTCCTTATAAAACGGCCGTGCACATTAAATCTCCCCCATCATGGTTCTGGGCGCCTCTTCAGGTCATCTCCAAGGATAAGAGTTTACGGGGAACATTTACATTGAGGTGTTGGAGACTGTAGTGAAGTCTTAGATTAACCAAAGAGCCGTGAGAAGTCCATACACTCTTCATCAAGTCACTGGTTTCGTACACAAGGTAACAAAACACAGGCATAGTTGTTAAACAATGTGCCGCACCGCTGATCACAAGACTGTGGCTCTCAGCTGCTCAGAATGGAAAACTTAGATTATTTCGTGTATGGCGTTGTGGAGGATGATGTCAATTAGGCTGCTTAGAACATTTTAGGATCCTTGAGGGACGCTATTAAGGATGAAGTGGGATCGAATGACAAGAACTTCCTCACTAGAGGATGCAACCATTTCAAGTCCCGGCTGAGCAAGTTCGTGCGGGCAAATAGTGAATATTCCTAATTATTTGGCAACTATATACAAGGTGTCCCAGAAAAAAGTTAACCGTAATTTAAATTAGTATAACTCAAAACATATTGGAGATTTTTGAGTCTTGTAAAACAAAACAAATTTACCAACTATCTATCTGTTAATTCTGGAAATTTCATTAAATTGCCTTTTACAGGATTGATACACTAATGGGTTTAGTGGAGGCTATCAAAGTTGTTTGCGCAAGGAAGTAAAATAATGAAACTTTGGACTTCAAAATTAACAAATATATTTAAATCCATGTTTAAAAAAAACACCTATTCATATGGGTAATAAATATTTATTTTTCAATTTTCTAAGTATCATTTCCTTCCACATGTCTTGCATTTCTTTCCAAGCACAGTTGCGCCTTTGATCGCATTTATGGAACAACATTTTTGATTAACTTGTGATTTTCCTTAAGTCTATTGACTTCACGTGTAATACTATCTCTTAACTGGTTGATGCTTTGGGGTAGAGTAGAATACACTTTATTCTTTAGATATTTCCATAAGAAATAATCACACGGTGTTAGGTCAGGGGATCTTGAGGGCTATTCAATTCCATGATTTAGCGTGACAATGCGGTTGTCAAACTTTTCTCTTAGTTTGGTTCTTACAGCAAGCATTCTATGAGCTGGTGTGCCGTCCTGAATCCACTAAAGTCTATTGAATTGATTGCCGTAAATCTGGCAGAGTTCCGGAAAGATCCTTTCGTTGATCATGCTCAGGTAGGCAGCACAATTCAAGTTATTCTCGTAAAACAATGGGCCGACAAAATAGCCATTCCCGCATATTTCGATCCACAGAGACACTTTCTGATGACAAATACGTGTGTCAAAGTTGAATGCTGCGGGGGGGGGGGATTTAGCTGCGCATATTGCCGAGTGTTATGGCTATTTACCTTTCCATTCGTGAAAAAGGCTGCCTCGTCACCAATCACAATGTTTTCCAAGAAACGAGCGAGTTTATGGGGAGTCCATTCGACAAATTGTCTACAAGGAAAATCAGTTTCAAGAAGCTGGTGTCTTGCATGCATCTTATAGGGAGGCCATTTTAAGTCATGTTTAATAATGCGGTTAAATGAGGACTTTAACCATTGTAATCCCTTCTTTCTGACTGATATATTTGGATTTTGAAGAAGTGTCATCTGAACGTTTTCGATATTTTCTGTTGTTCTTATGGTTCTCATACGACCCGAAAGACCTTTATTTAGATTTAAGTATGTTCCTTCATGTTGGTATTTGCGAACCTTTTTCCAACGTGTGGGCTTTCTTGGTGGGTGCCGACCTAGAAAATGTTGTTCAAATGAATCTTGTACTTGTTTAATACTGACAGTCTTAATAAAGTTTGTGACTACAAATACGCGTGGATCTTTTGTTAACTGCATGATAAAAAAGATTATATAAAAGTAAACTTTTACACAGAAAAGCTTTGATTTGCTCAATAAGCAATAATGGCGAGACCATCTCACGGCGTGGCTGAAAAACCACTGTAAAATGGCCTAAGCTATGCTTGGAAAATCGCACAAAGACCTAGGCAACCTATGCTCCCTAGGTTCTCTTGAAAGTGCACGGTGGTCTAGCCTTCCTAGGCTTCGTTTCATTATTTTACTTCCTTGCGCAAACATATTTTTGATAGCCTCCACTAAACCCATTAGTTTATAAAAATCATAAAAGGGAATTTAATGAAATTTCCGGAATCGACAGATACATAGTTTTTAAATAAAACACTTTTAGCAAGACCAAAAATTCTCCAATAGTTTTTGAGTTATGCTAATTCAAATTACGGTTAACTTTTTTCTGGGACACCCGGTATAATGACTTCAGGTAGTCTTAGACTAATCAGATGTGAGAAATCGAATTGTGGGCGGAGTCCGAGCATTTGTAGATTATCGATGTATCATGTACATGTAAGCGTCAGCACAAAAGTGTTTTTTTGTATGTTGTCTAAACAATTTATCTGTTCGATTAGATATATCAATTATGTTTTGCAATCGCACAAGTTGTGTAACCAACGAATTGATATATCCTCATACAAATGTACAAAAAATAGAACGATATATAATATCGTTCTATTTTTTTGTAAATTCAGATGAAAATATATTGAGATGATTGTTTAGGAAAGATACAGAAATACGCCTTGAAGGCTTATGGGTTTTATTCGTATTAAAGGTGCGAACTACTTATAATATACTTTTGTGCGTTGTCCCACTAAGGCAATAACCCGTTACGCCTTATTATTAGTTCGTTGTGCACCGTTTAATATATTTTCTTTGAACGATTAACGACAGACCATACCCCTCTAGAAGTATTTATCTCTGATTCCATATACTTAATAGTTCTAACAAAATAGAAAACTTAATGATGTCCCTCACCCTTCAATTTCACCCTTCTTGTCTTAGATGATTGTTCCCTTTTATTAAAGTTCCGGTCGATGACCTATTTAAATTTCCTTAAGATAAATCATGTAAAGATGTATTACCTGTCAACCCTAATTTACATTTTAGAACTTTACTCGCTTTGTAGTAAAGTTTGTACATTTTCGTTCAGCTATTTATCGCTGCTTATTTCTCGTTTTCTCTAACTAATATATGAAATTTATTGTAACCTTTTACCCACCATCTATTGTTGATTTCCCGATTATCTTGTTTAATTTTATTGATGATATCATATGCTTATGGTCTAATTCTGAAAGGATAAACCTATTTTGGAACAAACCTAACTCGTTTGTACTTTCTCTTAAATTTAATCTTGAACTAGAACAGAAAGCACTAATTCCTTTGCTAGATATTAAAATACCACGCTTGCTCTGGTTTCAAGTTCTTTTTCTATCGTAAGCCGAAAAAATTCTTCCCCCTTTATTCACTTTTACTCCTATCTTCATATTAAAGTTAAGAGGTCAGTTTTTTACCAGTATGTATCTTCGTGCGCTTTGCATGAAGTATTGAATACTTTGAGACTGAAATTTCCCAAAGGTTTTGACATAGGACATAATCTTGCTATCCTATCCATTACCTTTATAAATATCTCGAGTTAGATAACAGGTATTTTTACCGTTTTGCAACATACCCTACTTTTAATAACAAGAATACTCTCCTACTTCCTTTTAGTCCAGCTTTTGCTACTCTCTCTAATTTTTTAAAATCATTTTACATTTAGATTGTATTGACCTATAATAATACTATTTATAAACTTTTGTTACAGAATGCTCCTTCCACCATTAGCAATGTATATTTAGTAAAATATATTTATGCTGAAGAATAAGGAGAGAGAAAAAGAATTATCCCCACCCCCCTGACTTCCCTAGTTCACCGTTGACCTCTCTAAATTCGTTTGCGTTATATACTGCGAAAATTAGAACAATGCAAAGATATAAAGGGTTATGTATTTTGATATACCTTCAACTATGTCACCTTTTATTGCAGGTGTAGTACATTGACAATTTAAGGTAATGAAACAAAGTATTATCATGATATTACTATTTTATTGTAATAATGAAATACCCTACCGAACAATAGCAGCAAAGGTTATGAGACAAAGACAATTAAATTGTTAGTGAATAACTTTATTTTTATACGTAACGTCCTTGTTTAGAAATGATATCAAGCAGTTTTTTGTCCACAGAAGCTGTTAGCCGACTAATTTAAAGAGAGGTTATGGTAGCATCAAGTATTTTGATCTTTTCCCACATGGCATCCTTCGATGATAACTGGATACTTCATTCATACACTTTCATCTTCATGATCGAACACAACTGTTCAATCGGGTTTAGGACAGGAGAACAGGGAGGCCAGGTCATAAGTGATTCTTAAATTTAAATGAACGACTATTGCTTAGTTTACTATTCTCATGTTTGTGAGTATCCGCGCTAAAAGACTTTACTGCTGCAGTTACAGCCTCACCCTTATTTGCTATTATCACTCTTGACCTTAATAAAATATCACTTATATTCTTATCAAGAAAACCATCAATATGTTGTTATTCACTGGATATTTTATCAGGAAAACCAACAACAAACGATAATACAACCAACTTCCCCAAACTATCACCTGAAAAATCAGTTAATGCACCTAACCTTCTCAACTCATTAGCATATACGTCTACGGAGTCAGCAGTCCACCTCTTTCGTAAAAACTTAGCAAGAGATACTAATGCACTATGAGTAAACGCCGCTAATAGCTTTTACCCAATGGCATATAAACCAGACTGCTCTGCATCAGTTAACTATAAATACAACGCCAAGGCGACGCCCTCTAAGTATAAAGGCAAAAACCTGCTAAATCCAAAATTTCCTGCAGTTTTGCTACCAATTTTACTTTCTACAACCGATACACGTTTTTACCATGTCACTTTTTACTTTTCACGCCATAATAATGCCTAAAAAGCTTGTAATCTCTTACCTTTTAATGATTGAAGATCAAGGAAAATAGTCAACACAGATGAGCAATTATATACCGAGTCAAGAATAAGCAAGTCCACAACCGACTACGCAAGCAGTTAAAGAGGCAAACAACCCTCTCGGCCACAAGGGAGAGAGGGGTATTAGAAAAGAAGGAGGCAGTAGAAGAGAAAAAAGGTGTGAATAATGCAAGCATGTCAAATATCAGCTCTATTGGAGCTAATAGTGACTGGTTGAAGGATCGCCTTCCGGCCTCGACCCCGGATAAGGTGGCAAGGGTCAGTAGCAAAAAGCTCATATTATTAGGCCCCTGCCAATGTTAATTAATATAACAGAAAAGAGGCTTGCAAACCTGTTGAATAGGGCAAATTGAGAATATTTAGCAAAAAAACTCCCAGGTAGTTTCACTATAGTTTAAGACCATCGGATACACTGGGGCCGATCGCGGCTGCCACTCTTCGAACTATAAGAGTCTACAGGCACCTTTCTCGCAATGACGGATGAAGGAGACTGGGATTCTAAATGTTTTGGGCCGATATGGGTTTTCATTTTGGAATCCCAGATGGGTTATTTTAAAAATTAAATAAGTTAAAAGCAATACGCGACTAACTGCATAACCATTTAGCAACGGGAATGTAAAATACCATTGTTTGATTCTTTGTTAAATATAAAATTGTAAATCCTAATCGAAAGTGTAATTTGTACACTAATCTTGAAAATAAACTAGTTGTCTTTATTATAATCTCCAAACTACCACAAACATGAGTGGCTGCTTAACAACATCGCTTACAATAGGAAGGGCTTAAATTCAAATAGGTAGTGACGCCCTCTCAACATGCTTACTTACAAGTTTGTTAGTACTTTCGCACTTGCTAATCACTTTGTTTGATCGTATGTAAGTGTGTTCATTCATTGATATATAAACTAATGTTAACTCGTTTTACTTGTATTTTTATTTTATCTCTGAAGATGATACAAGGGTTTCAATGCGTCAGATAAATAAAGTGGATTGCTAAAGGAATCTTCTACTATTCCCACCTTTAACTTTAAAATCCAAGTATTTTTATCCACTGCCTCAACAGAAATGCAAAGGCAAATGTCGTAGCTTGGGGTCAAGCTAACCCTTTCTGACTTTCGATTTTGAGACAGCTTTCTAATATCAGCAAAGTAAAATTTAAGAGAATATAGGTTAGAAAATAGTCGACTCTCTTGGACGTTCCGGGATAACAGAAAGACGGGTACTAAAATAACTTTATTAATATACAAATATATATTATTTACATGGTTAAAAGGAGTCCTAAAACAAGTTATATACATATTAGTGTACACGACTCTCAACGGCTAAAAGGGGGAGAAGATTTGGTGAGGACGGTCACCGAACAAACAAACGAACAATATTAATCGATGGTCGATCGAATAACCTTAAGCGTATAGGAAGCCGACGTTGAAGGCTGACACCGGAAAATGGGGGGAGGGGTAGAGATAGTAGTTGCACAGGAGAGTTACGCCTTGCTGCTACATCGAAGATTTGGTCTAAGGGAGTAAGCCTTGCCTTGGCCAAACTTTAAATAATAGTCTCTTGACAATGACTATTACGGGGTGAACTTAGATCCTGCTTTCGAGTAAAACACGAATCGAAGCTCAGCGCTTTGTGTTTGAGGAGAGGGTGGGACGGGTCAAGGTAGACTCACGTGAATTAACGAGAATACCGGAAGCTTAAGGGGTTATGAGAGAATTGTGCAATCCAATGGGGCGAGAATGGGGGGTACAAACGGGGAAGTTCAGAAGGTGGATACGGAAGGGGTAGTGCAGGCGGCGGATACTGACTTTCAACTCTGACACCCGAGGATTTATAGTGGGGCCGAATGGGGTTTTCCCCTCTCCGTCCGAAGGGTTTCGACGATCAGACGCATGTGCAGACCAGAATAGTCTCGCCCCTTTTGCGCGATCGCCGAAAGGTTCCTAAGCTGGCGAGGCGAAATTTTTCCGACTTCAGATTGGACTTTTTGGAGTCGCAAACTTGTCGCAGCTGTCGCTATGGTGACATTTCAGGTCACCGCGGCGTCTCACGGCGTCTCATAATTTTGCATTTGCACCTCCATTAGCGAAGATAAAAAGGGGCGCCCGGGTGTTTGTTGTTGCTCTCTCTCTATTGAAGGGCAAGGCGGCTCGTATCTTCTTTTCTCTCTCTCTCTCTCTCTCTCTCTCTCTCTTATCTCTGACATCAAATATCCGACAAATTCAAAGATGTGAAAAGAAAAGTACAAATGGGAAAATAGTCTGCGCTTTCAGCAAAACATACTTCAATATATATATATATATATATATATATATATTTATGTTTATATATGGGGAGCCATTTACGCAAAAGTAACACTCATTCTTGTACACCCTTTTTTGACCAAAACGTCGATTAGTTTTGTTTGCCTTTGGTCACGTTATCTTCCTTTGGATTACTATATACTACGTTCTCACAAAACTGTCATTTAACTCTTTGTTTATATTTGTTTATGCACGTCAATTTGCTGGAATGAATCCTTCAAAATTCCTTTTCTGACTATATATCTATAAAATTCCAATGATAGACTTTCTCTGCTCTCTCTCTCTCTCTCTCTTAAAACACACATTAACTAACATTCACTTCAGAAAGAACTCCTCTTTAGAAAACTATTGGTCAGCCCCACCATTTCTACACATTAGAAATAATCGGAAATTCAATACAGAGACATGATCCACATGATCAAAACGGCCGACCAAATCACTTAATCTTCACTTTGTGCTCCTTGTCCTCGGCGGATAGGATTTACAAGCTCCAGCCTTTCATCTTATGAAAACTCAAATTAAAGAAAAAGTTATTTTCATAAACTTGTTTTAAAATCCAAAAGCGAACTTATTTGGTGGACACTTTCAAACGAACTCTAAACCTGAACGTGGATTCATGTAGCAGAGAAGAAATATTTGCTCAAACTTAGAACTGTTGACCCATGCCATAATTAAGCATCCTCTCCTATCGCTACAAAGGATCAAGCCCTTCTCTGCTATATATATATATATATATATATATATATATATATATATATATATATATATATATATATATATATATATGTGTGTGTGTGTGTTACCACGGGCCATTCTATACTCACGTGGTCCTGAGATCACCGCCAAGAGCGGTGATCAAGGCTGAACAAAGGCGAGGGTGCAGCCTACGCCGTTATCACACCACAGCTGTATTTCCTTAGGGACCGAGTTTATCGTGTCCCATTGCTGCCTTTCAGCCAACATTCCTGCCTTCCATCATAATTGAAGTTGGTAAAACATTCCACGCCACCATTATCACAATTTCTCATCCCCCTAAGGAGTCACCGACTTTTCCCCAAATCGAACGTGTAAGAGGAGTCGGCCGCTAAACCACCTAAAGCCACCTCGTCGAACGTCTATATAATACTTCGACTTGGTTTAGTAAGGAGCACTAATAGATTTTTGACCTACCACCACCAAAGAGCTGAAGGATGCTAGCCCCACCCACACCGCGATCGGAGATAACGATGATTTCGATTCGCGGACGAAGGCTAAATCGAAATCAGTGAACTCTGCATAGTCAATCGGCGAGTATCGGACAAGGATTCCCACCTCCAAAAGCCTTCTACGTGTGCTCTCTCATCTGAAGTGAGAGGTACCTCGACGTCCCCCATAGTAGTCATCGAAACCCGACTGGCCCCTTTCCTGCAACGAGTATGTAAGCAATTGTAACCGTTGCCGCTTGCAGATTGATTTATAATCTGGCTTACCAAATCGATCCATTCTTTGCGTGTGCAACCTGGTTTAAAATCCCCCGTTTTATCACTGTCCTCAATTCGCCACGTTACTCCACTAGTTAACCCACCTATATGTCGCGTAGACATTCAACTCCGTCCATGCGATCATTCCCTTTAAACCCAATATCTGTGTCTATTTAAATATTATTTTGTTGCTAGTAAATATATATTTTTGCCATTGTCTTTCTTTTGCAACCTCTACGTGTACCAGGTAACCGTTAATCTTTGGCCAACTTACACTCTGAAATATTAGTTATAAAACGGACCCCGCAAAGTTAATAATAAACCATCCCCAGTGGACTCTAATATTTTCCCCATTCACTAAAGGTCTTCCCACCAACTTTGGCTCAAAGCCCCCAAAGTACCTATATATATATATATATATATATATATATATATATATATATATATATATATATATATATATATATATATAACGTGGTAGGAGGCCATGTTGTATGCTTGATTTGTTAAAGTCGACAGTGATAGCTGCTTGATTAAGTTTACATTGCAGCTTTTTAACCATTTTAATGCTCATCCTTTCAGAAAGTGAAAGGTTGGAATAAATTCTGGTAAATGACCGCTTTTAACTTTTTCATCTTTTAATTTTTATAAATTTCTATTTCTTGATCTGAAAATTATTGTAGAAACTCATCGTAATTTATTATTTATTATTTCCCCGAGGTAACTTTCGACTTAA
This sequence comes from Ceratothoa steindachneri, assembly GCA_963969495.1. Classification (NCBI taxonomy): domain Eukaryota; kingdom Metazoa; phylum Arthropoda; class Malacostraca; order Isopoda; family Cymothoidae; genus Ceratothoa; species Ceratothoa steindachneri. The sequence continues at coordinate 194,210,574 of OZ018318.1, forward strand.
TGATCATCATCTGAAGCTATGCTGAAGAATATGAGTCTTGACTCTTGAAAAAGTAAGAAAAAGTTTATATTAGAATTTGAGTGGATAGAGATTGTAGAGTAAAGTAAGAAGGGAAAATGTGGAGTTGATGGTAGCTGCTGGGTGACCAGCCATCTCTTGGTTTCTTCTAGCTTCGACTTATTTTTTAATCTTCTTTCATTCTTGTTTGGAAGCTCTCACGCCTCTTTTATTCTTCGCTTGTACTTCCTTTGCTTTTTTTTCAGTGCAGATGTAATCTCTCATGTTCTTCTTAGCATTTTAAATCAACCTCAGTTATATGTGTAGACAGGTGCTGGTACCCCTCTCGGGTCCGGTTTTCCGCTCTTAAAGTTGCCTCTGTGTTAATAAAAATTTAGGTTGTGTACTCTACTATTGTTGTAATTCTCTGCTTTAATTACATAAATGAATTCTAGTTTTGTTCACCTAAGTAATTTTAGTCAGAAAGAAAACCAAATTCACTACAATTAATATGGTGGTTTAATTTTGCAAATCTCACATCGTTTCTTATCGGAATTGTGACGCCGTCAAAGTTGTGATCGGCTATATTGTTGGCTATTACTGTGTAATTAAATATTCTGATTTTAGTAAGCTTTGGGTTTATATTAATTTCATTTAATATTATAATTTCTGGGTTTTCTTTTAAATATGCATTGATTAGTAAATGTCTATTTTCGTTCCAGCCCGCAACATTGTGACTAATTATTTTTAATTTTCTTCTGTGAGCCATTATTTTGAAGGTTTTTCTTTCGTACGCGATCTCTTTTCTGATTTTCTAGATTCCTAATAATCAGCGATTGATCTCTCACTCTTCGCTTTTGCTGAAATTCTTCTTTGCTTATTATGTGACATAGTTAACGGCGAATAAGTAAATTGCCACCAGTAATGAGTTTGTAAAGATCTCTGTCTGTGTACCGACCTTCATATTCATACTTCACGTATCCTTTTTTTAGCCCTTGAATTAATTATTCATTGTTCTCCTGGAAGGATCTCTCTTCCGACACGAAGAGCCTCAAGTAGAATTCTTGTTTCTCCTCTCCGTCTTCCTCGGTGGTTTGGGCGGTGGGTGCTTCACTCACTACTTCTTGCGTTTTGGCTTGGGCTGAAGGATTAATCTCCTTACGAATACTTTCCATAGGGGCTTCTTCTGTCTCCATTGCTTCTATTTACAGTACGCTGTTGCGTTCTTTTCCTGATTCTAGCATTAATAAATTCAGCTATATTTGGAGGCTTTGTTTCCTGCTTGCTTGCGGCTTCTTGCTGCTGTTGTACTTGCCTGGAAGACTCAGGTTTGTATCGCACGCTCAAGATATCTGCCGACGGAGGGTTCTCGGAGATCCAGCTCTCATCGTGTCCATTATTGTTTGTTTAACATCGGGTTCAATTCTTTCGAGTATGTCTCTGCGGGGGCGGCATTTAGTAGATTATAGCATATAAAATGCATGTTAGAATGTTTAGGGACTCAGCTTGTTTGACTTCTATTATGCTATGAGTTGGTTTTAATTGTTGCGCTGTCGCCTTCGCAAAATTAGCGAAAGTGATGTTATTTTACTTCCTTGATCCTAACTTTCTCTATTCACTTATTTTCTATAATTCCACGTTTTGAGGGCAGGCCATTGCCATGGTTTGATGACTGCCGTTGCATTTTAAGTATTTATTTACTGGGGAGACAGACTCGGGCTACATGAGTCTCTTACTACTAAATTCGGAGCGCCACTTGATGTCCTTTAGTGCGCATTTGCGGGTAGTGTGCTTCTCTAGAGTAAAAATCTTCAAACATGATTTTATGCTAATGAACTCGTCACTTTTTATCTGTTTAGGGGTTATTTTCAAATGGAACGCTAGCAAACTGAACTCTCTTGCTTTACTCGCCATTTAGGTCTCCGGGAAAATAACTTTAAACACGTGATAATATTCTATACCCTTTTTTATATTGGTAAACTTTATTAAATCCTTTACTCTGGCCTAATTTTGAGCCCGTTAAATTTCCACTTTTATATCGTCTACCGAATGCTCTCCGATCCATGGATAGATCTGATGTCAGTAAACGGTCTCTTGGGCTTCAAATTGTGGAGGTGTTTTTGCCTTCAAACTGATACCTTCTAATAAAATTAAAGGCTCTTTCTAGAAGTAATTTATCCACGTCTTTGCCGTGCTGGCATAGGGCAATATACGAATATGAATAGTCCAATAGGCGAATAGCACCACGCCGAGTTCCCCATATATAGGCTTGAATACAGAGGTCCGAGTGGGTTTTTGCGCGCCCTTACCAACACTCAAAGGGACACATTTGGTCTAGTCCATCGATGTTTTAGCCATCTTCTTCTTCTTGTGTTTTTTCCACTACAAAGAAGGCGAAAGAGGAAAAAGTATGAACGGCTAAAGGAAGATAAAGTGATTCAGAGCGTTGTTTAATCCGGTTTACTATCCGACTCACAACTATCCGGTACCTTCCCATCCCGGGTTAAGCTTCAGCCTGCGCTGAGTCAGCGGCCCGGTTTATATATTGCTCCTGATCAATTAGGTTCCTATGGAGACTTAGCTTCCCTAGCCGACTTGCCATAAATTGGGTAGACATAGAGGGAAGTACCACCCTTGTAATGCGTTCCGTTGCAGTCTCTTAAAAAATATTCTTTTTAAAGTGGGATCAATGAATCTCGCTCTGAACGATTAGAGGTGAGGATTTCCTCTTGAAATCTTTGAAAGTAACGTTTTACTTTAGTTAAGTATTTGAAAAACAGACTAAAAATCACTATTTAAGTCTATGTTGAGCTGTTTTATATATAATGTTTCCAAGATTCGAAGTGTAATCGATCATTTATGTGAATTTATAATTTCGAAATCTTCTATAGAGATATCACTTTTACATTTTATTATGTGATCTCTGATCGCTAAATTAAAAGGTTTCTTTTAAAAGTTAATAGTATATAGTATATCGTTTAATAATAACTTTTTAAAATATTTCATTATAAAAATTAGACTCATAATCATACTTAGGAAATTTAAGTTATTTTTTGCGGTTACTAACTAATTTAATTTTTTTCAAAACCTGTCACTTTACTATAAAACTAAATTAATTTTAGAAATGATTTTAACTATTCTTTCTTATTCAAGGCTAAAACTATCAATGTTATATTTGTACCTTTAGAATTTTGCTTTAGTATATATTTTATGGCTTAAGAAGATGACCGTATTATGGTCAAAACATCTCCACTAAATAAATAAACGAATGTCAGCAGCAATTAATTATCCTTGTCTTGAGATCTCTGTGTATCACACTTTATTGCAGGTCAAATTCTAGCTAATATTTTGAATATTTAACATTGTAGAAACATAAAACTTGGTCTACAGAAATATCCTAGGTAGCTACGGACGCAGTTAACATTTCAATCGTATTGGTAAGATACATACAAAGTTATTTGAGTTACGTATTTACATGTGCTTTCAACTGTGTCACGCTTTATTGCTGGTTCATGAAAATGTCCCTGAAAAGACGTCTGACGTCTACAGAGAAGACGCGGATTGTTGTAGGTCTCGCATAAGGCGTATCTTTTGGATAATTAGCATAAAAGCTTAGTGGGGATACAAGAACATTGAAGGCGTATGTGGAAAACCCCATCACCAAACCAAGGCAAGATAAAGGTACGAGAAGAAGTGTATCCCTGCGTGACATACGAAAAATAGGCAGGGAAGTAAAAAAAGACCTTGGTAGTACAAGTGCTGCCATAGTTAAAAGTGCTAGAGTTGCTCCTTTGTCCAGAAACACCTGGTGTAATATCCTTCAAGAGAAGGCCAAAAGTGTAACGTGCACTCTAGTCCTAGCCTGAGCATGAATCACAAAGAAAAGCGTATTGTTTGGGCACGATAGTACATAAAGATCAATTTCCAAGGGGCCGCCTTATGGTTGAGGCCAGAGCTACTCTGGATGGCCCCGACGGATGTGCTTAAATTTAGGTACCTCTTGGAGCCTCTGGCCCACATCGCATTCAGCGTCAAGAAGGAGGTTGTGGTGTGATGTTTTGGGCGGGAATCATAGGAAATTTACTTGTCATAACTTTTCGAGTTCCAGAAGGTGTCAAACTCACCAGCAACACGTACACTGCGTTTCTGGAGGAGCATTATGCAGCATGGATATATAATCTGCCACTCTCACGTCGACGGCGATTAATTTTTATGCATAATAATGCTCCTTCGCATTCAGCCAAGGCAAAAATTTCGTACCTTGCAACTTCGGGAATCGCATGTCAATCACTTATCACAGGGCCTTCCTCTTCTCCTGACCTAAACCTTATCGAACAGTTCTGGTTGATCATGAACATGAAAGTGTATGGAGTAGGTATCCAGTTTCCATCGATGGATACCCTGTGGGAAAAGATTAAAAAGGTTGCTGGTACCATCACATGTTCCCAGATTAGTCGGCTAATAGCTTCTGTGGACCAAAGACTGTTTGATATCATTTATAAACAAGGAATTTACGCAGAAAAATAAAGTACAGCACCAACAATTTAATTGTCTTTCTTTCATAACTTTTGCTGCTCTTGTTCGGTAGTGTGTTTCATTATTACAATAAAATGGTAATATAACGATAATACTTTGTTTCATTACCTTAAATTGGCATTTTCATACACCTGCAATAAAGGGTGACAAATTTGAAAGTACATCAAAATACATAATTAAACACAACTTTCTATGTATCTTATCAATACGATTGAAATATTAACTTCGTGCGTACCTAGCTAGGATATTTTAGTGGACAAAGTTTCAAGTTTGTACAATGTTTAATATTGAAAATATCAGCCAAAATTTGACCTACAATAAAGCGTGATACACAGTTTATATATATATTGTTGGTGTCGGCTCCAGCTCGTGTCCGAGCCTCGGTTTCGTCGTTATCTATCTGGGTTCCTCGGCTAAAATTGCCCAGATATGACTTAGGAGACCCAGTCTATAAAGGGAGATGGTCTAGTCCAGGAAAGAAAGAAGACGAGAACGATAACAGAGACGAATGCCATTCGCCAAGGAATTTGTTTTAGTCGATCGTGGTTGAGCGATAGTGACGCGTGCGCACTTGGTCATTACTGCGTCCACTGAGGCTCAAAACATTGAGACATGCTGTTTCAGCGAAGCTGTTTGCATCGTGCTACTAGGTTCTTTATTTATCAAGGCCCGCCTTTTTGCGCCTGCCCGCTGGCCCTGCTTTTCTCCGCCGTAGCCAGGCATTAGAATTTTATATGGCCAACGTCTGCTTGGCCAGCCATTGGGGTCTGTTAGTTGATTGCATTTAATTTAGGACTTCATACACGACCTTACCTCAATGGGTGACCGTACCAGGTGTTTAAAACTCTCGATGGTATCGCTTTTGGAATCACTATAACACTCAAGCCCTTCCACCATTTGAGACTTTGGTAAATATTCAATGAATAAATGATTCGCATGATCCATATCATTGATCGTGCGGAACATTTTGGTAGCATTCTGAAGGCCAAAAAATGAAGACGAACTTTCTTCCTGAACTTACACAAGGAATTTGGGGGAAATTTGTTGAATAAACTGATTAAACCCATCAAAATTGGGGTTAAATGATGACATATTTATATAAAATGAAAAGCTTTTTTTCCCTCGTAAAACATTATATTTGTGTTGAAAGTACTTGAAATACACAGTTTAAAGATTACATATACATATCGGGCAAGTTAAATGGCAATGCAATTAAATATTGAGGGTTTACGGGTAAGATGATTAACACTATCAATTAAGTTTGAACGCCAACGGACTTCCTTAATTTCCTTGGGTCGCGATAAGGCCCCATAGCGAGAAGTCGCGATGTCGCCTTAATAGACTTTTCAGTGTTCTAATTTTCGTACTACATAGGGCCAACGAATTTAGAGCGGTCAACGGTGAACTGGGGAAGTCATGGGGGCGAGAATTCCTTTTTTCTTTCCTTATACTTTCACATCTATATATTATACTAAATATGCATTGCCAATAATGGAAGGTGCATTCTGTAACAAAAGTTTATAAATAGTATTATTATAGGTCAATACAATCTAAATGTAAAATGATTTTAAAAAATGAGGGAAAGTAGAAAAGACTGGATTAAAAGGAAGTACGAGAGTATTCTTGTTATTAAAAGTAGGGTATGTTGCAAAACGGTTAAAAGACATTTTACTTAACTAAGGATATTTATAAAGGTAATGGATAAGACAGCAAGATTATGTCCTATGTCGAAACTTTTGGGAACTTTCAGTATCAAAGAATTCAAAACTTTACGCAAAGGGCATGAAACACAATGATAAAAAACTGACCTCTTAAATTTAATATGATTATAAGAGTAAAAGTAAATATAAGGAAAGAATTTTTTTCGGTTTACGATAGAAAAAGAACTTGAAACCAAACCGAGCGTGGAACTTTAATATCTAGGAAAGGACTAAGTGCTTTCTGTTCTAGTTCAAGATTAAATTTAAGAAAAAGTACAATCGAGTTAGGTTTATTGCAAAATAGGTTTATCCTTTTAGAATTATACCATAAGCATATGATATCATCAATAAAATTAAACAAGATAATCGGGCAATCAACAATAGATGGTGGGTAAAAGGTTACAATAAATTTCATATATTAGTTAGAGAAAACGAGAAATAAGCAGCGATAAATAGCTGAACGAAAATGTACAAACTTTACTATATAGTGAGTAAAGTTCTAAAAAGTAAATTAAGGGTTGACAGGTAATACATCTTTACATGATTTATCTTAAAGAAATTGAAATAGGTCATCGACAGGAACTTTCTAAGACAAGAAGGGGGAAGTTGAAGTTGAACTGTAAGTTTTCTATTATGTTAGAACTATTAAGTATATGCAATCAGAGATGCATACTTCAAGAAGGGTATAGTCTGTCGTTAATCATTCAAAGAAAACATATGAAACAGTGCCCAACGAACTAATAATAAGGCGTAACTGGTTATTACCTTAGTGGGACAATGCACAAAAATATAGTTCGCACCTTTAATACGAATAAAACCCATAAGCCTTCAGGGCGTATTTCTGTATCTTTCCTAAACAATGATCAATATATTCTCATCTTAATTTACAAAAAAAATAGAACGATATTATATATCGTTCTATTTTTGTACATTTGCAGGTGAATATATCAATTCGTTGGTTACACAACTTCGACGATTGCGAAAAAATAATTGATATATCTAATCAAACAGATAAATTGATTAAGCAACATACAAACAAACACTTTTGTGCCGACCCTTACATGTACATTATACATCGATAATCGCCAGATGCCCAGACTCCACCCACAATTCGATTTCTCACATCTGATTAGTCGAAGACTACCTGAGATAATTATATATAGTTGCCAAATCATTCGAAATGTTCACTATCTGCTCTCACGACCTTGTTCAGCCTGGATGTGAAGTGGTTGCATGCTCTAGTTAACGAGTCCTCAACATACGATCACACTACCTCTATAATAGCGTCACTCAAAGATCCTAAAATGTTCTGAGCAGCCTAATTGAGATCATTCTCGCCAACGCCTCACACGAAATAATCTAAAATTTTCCAGTCTTTGGAGCTGAGAGCCACAGCCTTGTGATCAGTGGTGCGGGACATTGTTTAACGACCATGCCTGTGTTTCGTTGCCGTGTGTACGGAACTAGAGCCTTGGTGGAGAGTTAAGGCCTTACGGCGCTTCTTTTTGTCAATGTAAGACTTTACTACACTCTCCAACTCCTCAATATAAATGTTTCCCTTGACCTTGAATCCTTGGGAAAGCCCTGAGGAGGCGCCCAGAACCAGCAATGATGGGAGATATTTAATGCGCACGGCCGTTTTATATGGAAACTTTGTTCCTTGAGTAGTTATAATAATTCCCAATCACCGTGACCCTTTTCCAGCGTAGAGGGTCGCGATTATGGCATACCGATTTACGATTTCAAATTACATCCTCAGAGGAAAGCACTTCGTTTTATTTTACTCAAATATAATCTAAACTATCACTTAGAAATTCCAGGCTCAGTAAGCTACATACACTGGTGCAGACATGTGCCCTTAGGCTTATTTTGTAATTTTGTATATTTTTTTCTAAATATATATATATATATATATATATATATATATATATATTGATAAATGCACGATACGTTAAACGAAGAAGATCACCAGAAAAATTTTCATTTTCGCCGTTTTCTGTTGAAGTTAAACGTTAGCATAAACAAAAGGTTCCTTGAAATTTTTCCTTTTCGAGAAATGTATGGTTAATTTGTCGTATATGTAATGCTCCTTAAGAGGGTTAAGAAGCTCCAGGAGGTTTCTCCAGCGGATTAAGGAATTCTTCTTATTGCCATTACCTAACCATATATACATATATATATATATATATATATATATATATATATATATATATATATATATATATATATATATATATATATATATATATATATATATATATATATATATATATATATATATATATATATATATATATATAGTCATATGAGTTGCTGCTAACCAGGCTGATCCTGAATTTCACAGCGAAGGTAAGGACACATAGGAGGCTGAAGTACTTGTGATATATTCAGTATTAAGAAACAACTAAATTGTATTGTCAGAAAACTTATTACGAACTCAGAAATTCTGCTAAAAATAGAAGTTAAAATATTTTCATAGGGAAGCAGCATTAAAAAAAAATAAATAAATGTTAAAGTAATGAAATTTCATTAAACTAGAAAAATTAAGACGAGTAAAAATATAAAACTCCAAAATTATGAAAAAACTACAATTAAATAAGAGACCTAAGATCTTATTAAGAATATAATAAGATAAAGTAAAAGATCCATATGGTAAAAAATGACGATATAAAATCCGAAAAGTTAAGAATACTAAAAAAGACTAGAATAAATTTAAACTTGGAATATTAAAAATAATTAAATTAAGACCATGTAGATAAATAAAAAAATAAGAAATTAAAAAATGATTCAGGGACTTAAAAGGCAAGTGTATCAAAGTATCAATCTATTGTAACCACTAATGAAACGAAACAAAACAACAAAAAAGTAAGTAATTACAGTATAATATTGCTCACTGATGAAGTTCAGGAGAAATCACAAAATGAAGAAATTATAATGGAAGTGGCTTAGAGAAGGATAAGATTTTTATTGGTTGTTTTTTTAGTAAGTTAGTTATAATTAAGAAATAAGAAAGGAAACAGCAGTAGTATCTATGAGGGAGGGTCAATAAGTTTTGCGAATCGGTAGGGCGAAACAGAGGAAGAAGGATAGCTATTTGTGTGAGTGTTAGGACAAGTAAGGACTTGCAACCGCACGCTCATGCCTCGTCTATTTAAGAAGCAGTAGCTGATCGCAGATCGTCAGTCACAAAATTTTCAACAATGGAGAAGGTTGAGCACCGCACAGTGATCAAATTTTTGCCCAAGGAAGGTAAGAAAGCAAAAGAGATCCATGAACGCATGGTTGCAGTGTACACCGACACCGCCCCTTCCTATGCAACCATTGCTCGCTGGAATAGGGAGTTCCGTCATGGTCGTGAGTCCCTTGAAGATGATCCCCTTCCAGGACGCCCGTCAGAAGTCACCAATGAGGACCTCTGTGGCCCGTGTGGAGAGGATGATCCTCGAAAATCTACGGTGAAGGTCGAAGAAGTCGGGCGAGAACTTGGAATATCACATGGAAGTGTTATAAACATCATTCACGACAATTTGGCCATGAGCAAGGTCTCTGCCCGTTGGGTCCCTAGAAACTTCACAAAACCTCATGCCCCATACTCTACTTCGACGTCGTCAAAATTCGGAAGAGCTGGTGCTCTTGTACAACCAAGACCCGGCGGGATTCGAGTCACGCATAGTTACAGGTGATGAAACAAGGGTCCATCACTGGGATCCCGAGACCAAGCTCGAAAGCATGGCCTGGAAACACAGTGGCTCACTGACCCCCATCAAGTTCTACCCCAACCCTCAGCCGGGAAGATCGTGCCCACCATCTTCTGGGATTCTGAGGGAGTGTTGATGGTGGACTAAGCGCCTCGTGGAAGGAGTATAACAGAACAATATTACGCCCAGGAACTGGCTGGTTTGAAGAAGTGCATCCGTTAGAAGCGGCGCGACAAGTTGACACGCAGTGTCCTGCTCCTCCACGAAAATGCCCCTGTCCACAAGGCCAGAGTTGCACAAGCTGCCCTGCGCGAGTGCGGATTCGAGGAGCTCAACCATCCCCTCTTTAGTCCAGATCTGACCCCTAGCGACTACTTTTTATTCCCTCTCAAGGCTTCACTGCGTGGACGACGGTTTAAGGACGATGAAGATGTCCAGCTAGCCGTCCAGGAGTGAACTGAGCAGAGGTCGGGAGATTTCTGGTTGTGGGGAATTCGAGGCCTCAGGGACAAATTGGCAAGTGCATTGAAGTCAAGGGTAGTTATATTAAAAAATAATATAAGACTTTTCCTCATATCTCGTTTCCTTATATCCGAATTGCAAAAGTTATTGACCGCCCCTCGTATATTGAGTTTAGGAGATTTTCTTCGTATCAGTAGGGATTCCAAAATACTTAGACTATATTCATTGTTATTGTGACCAATTATTTTAAAATGATTGATGGAACATTCTGTCTTGCATTGTACAATATGATTTATTATTACAGAAGCTTCCTTCTTAGACAAATTTTTTCCAGTGCAATGGCTTTTTTCCATGTGAGAACAAAACCTCTCTTTCAATGAGTGAACCGTACTACCAATATAGGTTCCTTTCATACAACAAGGACAAGTAAATCGTAAACAACACGGCTGCATATTTATAGAGGAAGTTTGTCTTTTGACGAGAAGAAATTTCCTATGAAACGTGGGTTGACAAAAGAGATTTTGAAGTTGGAATGAAAGAAATATTGTTTGAGTAATTTGTTGCATTTTCTAGTGAATAATTTATTGCAAGGTCCCATATCAGATACTACGAAAAAATTTAATCTTTAGAAACATCGTATGAGATAAAAGATAGAGAGTAAATTTCCGTTAGAGAATTATTGATTAATTGGTCAACCAAAGATAGGGAGTAATAATTATTTTTAAAATAAGACTATATAGTCTGAAATTCATTGTGCATAAGGGAATGGCCGAAAAAATTGATTGTTAAGCCACTAAAGGTAGGCTTTGTCTATATTGACGTAGTTAGTTTGTCGGTTTTTTCTATAATGACATCTAAAAACAGAGGTTGATTGTTATTCTCTAATTTAATGGTTTATTTAATTTTGGGATGATAAGAGTTTATAAGATAAAAAAATGGTGAGCATGTTCTATATTATTGAAAATAACAAAGGAATCGTACAAATATCTACGATAAAATATGGGTTTTAAATCTAAAGGGCATTGTTTCATAAATATATATTCATATATATATATATATATATACATATATATATATATATATATATATATATATATATATATATGTATGTTAAGTCTCTTAGCAATTTCATACATTCTCAACATGTGCGTTGAATTTATCTTCATATAAAATTTTAATTTTAAAACTTAATCTTTGTATTAATTCTCGTAAGTTTCAGCTATTCAAATTTCTCGTCCCACTTTCGCTTTTAATTCCATCTTCCATAATTAAGCGCTCTCCACTGGTATGCAAGAATGGCACTAAATCATTTCGTTGGATATTTAATTATTTTTTACTGAGAAACTGCTTCGCATGAGGTAATTTTGGAGTGGATAAGTCTTTGATTTATCTTCTTTTTAAAACTAAGAATTTCAGAAGTTACCGGGGTCAGGAATCATGGATAACCATATTCAAATAATTTAAACAAGTATTTACCTGGAATCAATAAGTAAACTTTGCATTACTGTGATTACAAGGAAATACTTTGGGATTTTATTGGTTTTAACACCAAATTTTAAAAAATTGACGCTTGTAGGCGTTGTTTAATGATACATAAAGAGCCATTTCCTCCATAATTTTAACCGAGCATCAACTAATTATAAAGTAATTATTGGAATTTTATAAATGAACCTAACGAGAGTGGAAATTGAAAGACAACAGACGATATAAAATAGATCATGTTGAGAATTATTTTTAAATAAATATTTATTAAAATTATATGGATATGAGTATGTTGTCATATGACTAATCAAAAAGTAAGAGCAAAATTCCTATCAGTATTAAATCAGGTTTATTTAATATACTGCATTTTTTCAGCTTTTTTGCTTCGATTAATTTCAATATATCCTTGTTTGGCGCTCTTCACCGATTCAGGACTTCATACTTTCTGTCTATCAACTATGTATAGGCTTGAAAGTAGAGGTAGGGTTTCATGTCCCTAAACGAAACTAGCCAATCGAATTAGTGAGATCAGTTTAATTTTTAGGAGTAAATATAAAGAAAGCACAATCAACCATACAGCACAAATGATTACAATGAAAAGACAGTAAGGGCGGGATCGTATATTAGGGCCTTTAGCGGCTCAGATAGAGTCAGAGATGTAGGTTCATAGGATGTGCTTAGGCTTTGAAAGTCTAAATTAAAGGCAGACGACTTTGAAGGTGAGGCAGGATCGGTCGCAAAGGTCAACGTACCCTGCAAATGAAAAACAATTTGCAAAGTTGTGAACAACTTGAAAGGGTCTAATAGTGCGAGAAAAGGGAGTGAAACTAATCAAGGTTAGAGTTGAGGAGAGCATGGATGACGATCTCGAATCTATTCTGACCCAATTATGAGCAGATAAGCTAAGATTAAGAGGCAAGAAGACGAGGCCTGGTCGACATAATGACAAGAGCTCAAAATGAAATTTCACTATTAAAGTTAATGCTCAGATATTTTAACAGTCTCGAAAATTGGAAAAGTGCAGCTAAAAAGTAAATGAATTGAAACGATAGTTTTATAGCTATCAGCATCAGAAGTGGATCCCACTAGTAACACATTAGTTTTCGCAGCATATATATGAGTGTTCGATCAAGCTTAGACCTAAGAAGGAGATGAAGAAAAGGAAATATATAGTGCCGAGTCTTGAGTAACACGAGAAAGCACCCCCACCAGGATAAGTATATCAATTTTGATATGAACAGACATAGTGCGAGATGATAAGTATGAGTGATACTAGTTAAGGTCTGTTTCAGAGACACCCATGAAACCAAAAGACAACGAAGAATAAAGAGTGTGATTGAGAGTATCTAATACCTCAGTGAGATCATTAAATTCTAGAATTTACGTTCCCTCTCTTTTCAGACTTGGATTCGATCGTCTAGACTGGCACAATTCAAACCTACAAAGAGTATGCTCGAAATAGGTCAAATAAAATACATACTGCACTAAAGAAGCTTTGGGATTAGAGGCATGCCGAGAAATAGACAAAGATAGTACATTCAGCATCTCTTCTTGGGAAGAACCACAGGCGCTACCAGCACGAAGGCGACGTTAAATATTCGAGGAAGTGTTTTAGCCCCATACATAAAGGGCTTAGGGTATGACTGGTGTCTCTTGGTGCCAAAGGCACCGACTATATCTTCTACTGATGCAACGAGAGCCGACGGCAACCGAAGGAATTTTCTTTCTTTTTTTATTATTTAAGGGGCTATCTGGCGACTGCCGACTTAGGCATAAGTCGCCGTAAACAAACAGCCTAGTTCTAGGCTACTTTAAAAAATTGAACAGGAAACAACAATAAAAAGAAATAACAATAACAATAACAAAGCAATAACAAAAACAATAACAAAAACAATAACAAAAACAACAACAACAACAATTAAACCTGGTTAAATGAAAGGGAGAAGGCCGGCCTCCTCCCAAAAGTAAACAAGTCCACCAGTCAAAGTGCACGCACTCGTCCCGAGTACAAGGGACAGGTGGTAGCGACCCTGCCCATCCCGGTACCGGGACAGGTATTGTGCGCGAAGATATCACAGACTGACACATTCGACAAGAATGTGCCGAAGAGTCTGAAAGACGACGCAGTCGTTGCAATAGGGCGCATGCGAGCGCTTCATCAAATAGCGATGCGTCACACCAGTGTGCCCGATCCGGAGACGACAGAAAGCAACCTGAAGCCGCCGCGGAATTGGTGGATAGGTCCATGGGAACAGTTGCGGCGCAATGGCACGCAACTTTGAGTTCCTTTCGACCGTCTTCCATCTTCTTTGCCTAAGCAGTCTAAAGAGCTGCCCGTATTCCTGCCATGTAGTCAGTGTGAGGAAGAGCGAAACGTTGGTCCAGTCGCAGGGTCCTCGTGGACTCTTTGGCGCCCTCATCGGCGCGCTCATTCCCTGCAATTCCTACATGTCCAGGAACACAGCAGAACATAATCTCGACATCTGCCCGGCTCGCCAAAACCGTGGCGTCACGGATTTCGCGAACCAGGGGATGTGGAGATTCCAATGCCCCAAGAGCGCACAGGGCGCTTTGTGAGTCACTATAGATCACAATCCGGTCTCCAAACCGGGCACGTCGCGTAATCTCCCGTACCGAGTGGTGTATTGCCACCAGCTCAGCCGTGAAGACAGACGCAGCGCATGGTAGAGCCCCGCTGACTTCAAACAGAGGGGATACGGCGTGGAAGCCGACCCCCTCTTGGGACTTGGAGCCATCCGTATACACTGGCACGGTTCCAGCGTGACACAATGTGTGCTCCAAAAAGGTCGAACGCAATACTCCCGGCGCAGTACAAGCTTTAGGAGCAGAGGCGTGGCGAAAAATAGCCAAATGTGTTACCTTTCAGGGTGGCGTTCTGGGCAGAACCAGGGGCGCCACCGGCCCGAGAGCTATATCTACCTCTCGAAGGAGTTTCCTGGCCCTAAACCCAAAGGGCTTAGGGTATGACTGGCGTCTCTCGGTGGCATAGGCACCATCAAGATAAGCGGCGGATGCAGTGAGAGCTGTTGGCGACTGAGGGAGGCGCCGGGCTCGCACGTACAGGCGAATGATGCACTGCACGCGGCGCAGAGCGAGTGGCATCTCCCCAGCATCGACCAATAGGCTTTCAATGGGGAAAGTGCGGAAGGCACCAGTCGCAAGGCAAAGGCCGGTGTGGTGGATCGAATCCACCTTCCGCAATAAACGCTCGGCTGCGGATGCATAAAACTCGCATCCGTAGTCGAGCTTCGAACGAACAAAGGATCGATAAAGAAGTAGGGCAGTAGCCCTAACAGCGCCTCAACCGCTGAACGTCACAGAACGGAGAATGTCCATGGCGCGGGTACAAGAGACCCTAAGGCTGCGAATATGAGCCTCCCAGGTGAGGCGTCGGTCGAATACAAGACCAAGGAAACGGTGCGACTCAACCACATCCAGGCGCACCCCATTAAGAAACAAATCTGGGTCGGGGTGAAGCCGTGGATGGCGGCAGAAGTGCACCACCTTATTCTTGGCCAAAGAAAACCAAAACCTGTGCGCTTCAGAATAGCGAGAGACGCGGTTCAATGCCTGTTGGAGTCGACGCTCCAGAGTTGGCATCTAGGCCGCGCCAAAAGAGATCGA
The DNA here is from genome assembly GCA_963969495.1 of Ceratothoa steindachneri. Classification (NCBI taxonomy): domain Eukaryota; kingdom Metazoa; phylum Arthropoda; class Malacostraca; order Isopoda; family Cymothoidae; genus Ceratothoa; species Ceratothoa steindachneri. The sequence goes on from OZ018318.1 coordinate 194,226,094, forward strand.
AAGGTCTTCCACGTAGAGCGTAGCGAGAACATCTTCCGGCAGCACCGAGGTGACGCCGTTGATGCTCGGGGCAAAGAGTGTGACACTGAGGACACTTCCCTGCGTGACACCCTCTTACTGCTCCTTTGGGCCGGAGAGAGCTCTTTCCACCCGTACGCGGAATCGACAAGCTCGCAAAAATTCAGATATAAACATTAGGAGGCGTCCCATCGCCCCCATCGTGTGGAGAGTCTTAATGATACCGTATCGCCATGCGGTATCATAGGCCTTCTCCAGATCGAAAAACACCGTGGCGTAATGCTGTCTACGAAGGAAAGCCTCGCAGACGGCCTTTTCCAGTCGGAGCAGAGCATCCGACGTGGTGTGGAACTTGCGGAAGCCGCACTGTGCGGAAGACAGAGGGCCTCCGCTGTCCAGGAAAAAGGCCAATCTAACATTTACTAATTTCTCCATCAACGTGCACACGCAAAAGGTTAGAGAGATTGGGCGGAAACCGGTCGGAGTAGAGTGATCTCTCCCCGGTTTGCGAAAGGCGAGCACAGTAGCGATTCGCCAGGAGTCTGGGAGAAGACCTTCCACCCAGATCCTGTTGAACAAATCTAACGGAAAGGCCATGCCTCGCTCACCCAGGTGTCGAAAAAAGGCGTACCGTACATCGTCCGGACCATGGGCGGTGTCCGCGCACGTAGCGAGGGCGGAGCGCAACTCACTCACAGTAAACATGTCGTTGAAGGGTTCTCCGCCTCTGGAGGTAAAGTCCAGCCGGCGGCCTTCCGCGACATCACGACGTGCATTGAATGCTTTTGAAGCAGCATCACGGCTAGAGAATGGGGGAAAAGCGGTCGCTAAGGATTTTGCCACGGACCCGGGGTCCGAGCTTGCGGTCCCATCCTCCTGGAGAACGGGAGGGGGGTCCTGTGAGAACTTGCCCCGAATCCTTTTGACTCGCTTCCACACCTCAGCTAAAGGGGTATTCCCGTTAAGTGAAGACACGTATGCCCGCCAAAAAGAGCGGCGGGCGTGCTTCGAAATATACCGGAACCTAGCCCTAGCCCGACGAAATTCAGCGACAGTGAAATCGTTCGGGCGGCGCTTATAGCGCATGTAGGCATAACGCTTCTGTTTGAGGGCCGTCTCACACTTGGCCGACCACCATGGGAGTGGTCGGCGTGCAAAACGGCCAGACGCCCTAGAAATAGTAGTCAGGCCCACGGCGATGAGGTTGCCGGAGAAGAACTCAACGGCCTCATCTACCGACCTAAACTCCTCGACTGAAATAGAGAATTCAGTCATTTCCTGAAATGCTGGCCACTGCGCACACGCCAAGCACCACCGAGGTGGTCTCTCAGGCGGCAGTTGCCCTGAAAATGATATTTAAATGGGAAAGTGATCACTACCATGGAGGTCATCGACCACCCCCCAATCAAAATCAGGCTGTGCATCCGAAGAGCACAAAGATAGGTCAAGGCAAGAAAATGAAGCGGTTCTCGGACAGTGATGCGTAAACTCATCCACGTTTAGGACACCCATCTTAAGCTCTTCGATCAGATCGGCAAGGACTTGTCCCCTGGGATTTATGGAGTAATCTCCCCAGAGAGGATGCCTGCCGTTCAGATCTCCAAGCAAGAGATATGGCCTCGGCAACCGTGCCACGACGCGGCGGAAGTCCCCCGCGTCGAAGTCAGCTGACGGTGGAAGGTACGCAGAAATTTTAGTATACCTCCTATCCAGTTGCAGCTGCACAGCCACTGCCTGAAGGGAGGTATCTAAAGAGAAAGGAAGAACAGAGACATCATGCCGGGTGTAAACCGCGCATCCCCCAGCCCAGGCATCCCGCGGTGGTGGGGTCGCAAGACCCTTATACCCCGGGAGGGCAGGCAGCGGGCACGCGCCTAGCATGGTCTCCTGCAAAAAATAGCTAACGGGGAACGGGACGAGACGAGCCTCCGCAGCTCCTCCCAGTTGGCCCGGAGTCCACGGCAATTCCATTGAAGGAATATGCCCTCCAGGCCTAGCTCGGAGGAGACGCGGGGGCCCTCCTCGAACTGAAGACCCTCACGGGTATGGCCGTACGCTTCCCGGAGTCAAATCCCCAGGCGCTTTTGGCCGGACAAAGCGCTGAAGGCGCTGTCGCCTTCGATGACTTATTGTGGGAGGTTGGGCTCGCCATGCGAGTCTTTTCTTCCTTCCGCCTCGAAACCTTAGGCGGGCGTTGCGGCTTTGGAGGCGGGGAGCCCTCTTTTCGAGGAACCACCGTCTCCGAGCCACTCGCTCCACCTCGGGGCGTGGGCAAAGGAGCCAAAGCTCCTTTGTTGCCGTCCTCCTTTCGGGGGACAGCGTTAGGAACCCTGGAAGATGGCCTAGCGACCATCTTTCAAGGGTGTTGCCTCCTGTGAGTCTAACGACTCTGTGGAGGCGCGTGGCCGTTTCGCCTAACGGGAAACGGTCACGCTGGGTGAAGAGGGGGGAGCTCTGGTTTTAGCCGGGGCTGGGTGTGAACCCTTTTTGCCGCCAGATTTACCGGGGAGTGCCCGGGTGTAGTAAAGCCCGCAGAAGGGCTCCGAATGGGCGCGGAAACAACCGTGCTCATTGGCCTTGGATGGGTCAGGAGCAGAGGGTGCTTTTCTAACTATTGAGGCATATGACGTCCCTGCAGAGCCGGGCACGCCAGGAACAAGTCCTTAGCCTTGCGGAATGAGAGTCGATCCTGGGCCTGAACGGCCAGGATTTCCTTCTTAATGAGATATGCACCACATTGCTTCGAAGAAGCAGGGTGCGGCTCTCCGCAATTGACACACTTGGCCACACACGATTTGGACTTATCGTGTGCGACCTTGGAGCAATTTACACAGACTTTGGGTGACTTCGATTTTGCACGTCTACATTATCGATTTGTATGGCCGAAGCGGTGACAGTAATAGCACCGCCTCGGCAGTGGCACGAATGCCTTCACGCGGTAGCGGTACCAACCGGCACGCACCGACTCAGGGAGCTTGTCACAGTCGAACGTGACGAAAAGTGTAGGGGTGGGTCTCGAGGCCCCTCCCTGTTTTCTTATCACACGTTCGAACTTGACCGCCCCATGGTCGGCCAGCTCTAGGGTGATGTCCTCAATGGAGTAGTCAACGAGTTCCCTCGCATAAACTACTTCTTTCACAAAGTTCATGGTAGAGTGCGGCGTCACACTCACTGGGGTGCCATGAAGTGTCCGAAGAGCACTTATCTTGGCCGCTTCGGCGGGATTCGCCGCATTCGCCAGAAGGCTCCCGTCCAAGAAACGGGTTACCTTTGGATCTCTACCAATTGCACTAGCTAATCCTTTCCTCTGATGGATCATGTTGCCCTTGGACAACATGGTGCCATTAGTGGAGAAAATAACGAGGAAGCGTTTGAAGCCAGTGGGCTCGAAAACGCCAGGTTACGTCTGAATCAGGGGCCCCGATGTCATCGAGGCTGCGCCCTGTTCATTCTTGGTGTTAGTCTTAGTCAGGTGCTCCGCACACGAGGGGGTAGAGGGGCCGGATGTGCCGATCTTGGCTTGGTCACCTACCAAAGTGGTAGCAGACCTATCCGTCCTTGCAGCCCCCGCGGATGGAGAGGATCCCCGAGTCTTCTTCGTCTTTTTAGTCCTTTTCTTTTTAGGAGAGGAGGGCTGGGAATGAACCCGCTTCTCACCTCCGCCGGCAGAAGCCCCCATGCCAGATGGGCCGGCCTCAGCCAGGTCCCTCTCCGAAATGGAGAAGGTCCTGGAAGTCTTAGGGGCACCTGTCGGAGGAGATCCCTCTCTTCCTTTTACTGCCTCGGAGCCCTCGGCCGTTTGAGGGAGACCTTGCATAGGGGCGGATTCGGGTTCGGTGCTTGGCGCCAAGCCCGGATTCCCCCCCATGGAAGGCCCTACCGTCTGAGGCTGGTTCTCCTCAAGGACCATGTCTATCACCGAAGGGGCCTTCAGTTGGCCATCCCCTCCCAGGACATCGCAGGTCCCCTTGGCAGTGTCGCCACTCTTGTGTGGGGAGGCACAGGCCTTGACCCCAGCAAGGTTTAAAATTCTTGCCAGCAGGTCTTTTGAGGGAAGCGACCGAAGGGGCCTGGCTTCCCGCTCCCCCTAAGGGGGTTTGCCCTACCGAGCTGCTTGCACGAGGGGTGGTCGGCAATGGGCTGCCTGCTGGCTTTCTTGGCAGTCCCCTTAGAAAGCAAAGGAGGGACTGCCGCCGGAGATAGGGAGGTGCCCGAAAGCACCTCCAGAGAAGGGGGTGAGGGGGAGTCCCCTACACCCGTAGACGTAGGAGAGGAGTAAGCCTCCTCTCCGGTTAAAGAATTATGAAGGGTCCCCTGCGCAAGCACAAGGGGGATGACCTCCATTTTCTCGGTGGAGCTGCCCGAGGGCGGCTCCGTCGCTGTTATAGGGGAAGTTGGGGGTTGGGTTTTTTTGTTTTTTTTGTCATACATGGGCATGGTGACCCTCTTTTTAATACGGGACGCAATAGCTCATCACCTCTCGCAGTTGCCCGCACTGCGAGAGGTGCTTACAAGCCCGGCAGAGCCAGGCGCCGCCATTCGGGACCACCCCACCCGCCTGATGGCCTGGCAGTCCATTGGCATGGCGGCTTCACCTTGGACACGGCGTTAAATTGATAATATGTGAAGAGGAGAGGAAAGGGGATGTGAGGAATGTATGAGTGGGGATGAAGCAGGTTTTTAAAAAAAAAACATCCCAAACCGGAGCTTAGGGGTTAGGGAACAATGTCAGCATCTACCCTGTGAAATTAGAGGCTGACCAGAGAAAGTTGTGGGAGAGGTTGTATGAAAAGCGACGAGGTAGGGGAGAAATCGGGCTATCTGAAGGAAGGAAGAGAGGCTAAGCTGGGGCCGGACGGAGCGCTGGATCCCGTCAGCACGGCGGCCAGGATGGCAAATCGCCGCGCCCCTTACGGGGTTGTCAAAGGAGAACGCAGAACTGTGGGCTCCAGACTACAGCAATGGAATCTTCTAGAGGAGGGTGCAAAAATATTCACTTTCTGTAAACACCATGAAGCCTTAGCTGCCTTCTATAAAGAAGAAGAAGATGCTTCCTTCTGTACTGATGTAAATGGCCTCATGAACCAACTAGGAAACGAACATTTACCTGATGAATGGAGACTATTCATCACTGCAAGCACTGGTAGCTTCAAAACTGTGTTGCTACACAATGGTAACAAAAGACCTTCAATTCCCTTCGCACTTATTTTTGGGGTGATAGAGACATATGACTCAATAAAATTTACTTTAAATGGTGTTTATTACTCGCATTATAAGTTGAATACCTCTGGTGATATAAAGGTAATTTCTTAACTTCTTGAATGCAGCTAGGATATACAAAGAATATGTGCCACCTAGGCCGAATGAATAGCCGTGACGATAGAAATCATTATATTATCAAAAAGTAGCCCGAAAGAGAAGAAGACATAGTTGGCCGATACACCGTAAAGCACATGCCTTTGATACATACACAGAAGATCTACCTTCCACAACTTCATATTAAACTTGGCCTTATCACGAATTATTTTAAAGCAATGTCCGTTATTTTGATGGATTCCAGTATCTCAAAGAGAAAATTGGGGCAAAAATACCGATGCTAAACTTAAAGCTGGCATTTTTGTAGGGCGTGATATCAGAGAATTAATACGTGACAGGTAGTTCAGAAATAAACTAACTCCACTTGAATTGGCAGTATGGAATTTATTTGTTCATGTAGTACAGAACTTGCTTGGTAATCATAGGGCAGAAAACTATGAAGAACTAGTGGACAACATGCTAAAGGCCTATCAACGAATGGGGTGTCGAATGTCTCTTATGATGCTTTTCTTGCATTCGCATCTAGATTTCTTTCCATGTAATTGGGAGATATTAGTGAAGAACATGAGGAAAGGTTACACCGAGATATAGAAATGATGGAAAGCAGGTATCAAGGCCGCTTCAACGAAAACATGATGGGTGACTATTGCTGGTTCCTACAACGGGAGGATCCTATATCCACGTAAAAGTGCAAGAGCAGGAGTCTCAAACATTTTTGAAGAATTTTATAGTTAGGTGAGTACTATATCTTTTATCTCTAATACAGATCTGGTCTGGGTCTGCAAAAGGACGTACATAATGCTAATTAGGGTGCTCAGATCCCGAACCTTTGCCCAGAAACGTCTCATTCTTCTCAAACTAACAATAATTTTATTAATAATTGATCAAAGGTAACAAAATGAGCCATATAGCCTAGTTGCATAACTCAGGAATCTTACGTGCTAGGAAAAATCTGAGAAGAGATTTAAAATCAACGCACCAAGATTAATCAGGTCCAACAACATATACTCAAGTACCAGAGAAAAAGTTAAAATTTGTTGGCTAGTGTTGTGTCGCTGAGGAAAAGAATTTAATTTTATCTAAAACAAAAGAGATGTCGGGAATTTATATTCCTACAATTTAAGTAAAACTAAAGCATTTAAAAATAATAAGAAAAGAATATTGAAAAATGTTAGTTATATTCTATCCAAATCTAAAAAAAATAGTTTAGGTGTGATTTTGTATTTTCCATTAATCTTCTGCATTCTTTATGAGTCAAAATCTTTTTCAGATTGATCAAAGGCGTTGTTGCTTAACTTTTTTGTACATGGAAGCATTGCTTCCCCTTGAATAGGCTACAGGCTTCTGTCAAAACATATTACGACTATTGAAGGCAAAAGTGCTCTTTAAATGTACATTATGCGATGTAAACACCAACCTTATACCCGAAAGCGTCTAGTATTCATTGCCGAACCGGGGATTTACCTCAACTAACTTTCTAGCTGGTGGTAGTTCGGATTTCACGAGTGGGTTAGGTAAAGGGCGTGAAAACGGCATCTCAAAATCCGTCTGATTTGGGGGGGGGTGGATTTTTTCATCTCGGGGAGAGATTGTTTTTACCTGGTCATTTAGAAGAGGGATCCTCCTTACTGGGAGGCATTGGTTTGCTGATGAATTGTGTTGTGAATAAATGAGTAGGTAGCGATATATAGTCTCTATTTGAACTGCCATTGTATTTGAGGTAAGTTAATGTAGAAACTTCCTTCACGAATATTTAAAATTCGGTAATAGTACATTGAGTTCAAACAATGAACAGAGTTGGAAACTGAATAGAAATATTTTAGAAACTCTGCTAAAATCATTGAAAATGAAATAGTTGGGAGCTAAGGGTCCCTGACCATCACTGAGTCACCCTCAGTGCATCATTACCATAATTATGCTTATATAGGGGGTCTCATCTATTTTATAAGTATATAATTTGGATCTAAAGTACAAGAAAAGTGAAGAGTAAAAATGAAAGCCAATTCTCCCTCTAGAAAAGGCTGACACATAAAAGATCCCTATTTGAGTTAAACTAAAGCCCCCAACCAGGACTTATCCTAAAAAGCCTTCATTTGGGGATTAATACCGTGTAATAAAATTGTATGTTCTATATTTATATGTCCAAGTGCATTTTACAAGTGGTCCACAAATCACCCTATTAAAATTATATAGGGAGATCCAGAGAAATAACACTCCTTCCTAACCACCTGCAACTCTTAACGAAGAAAAATTGACGCTTATAAACAATCGTAAGAAATGAAGCTCTCCTAGATACTTCTTTTTGGAGGTCTTGCAAATAATAAAGACGAGAAAGACAGGGTTTTATCATAAATTCTTTTGTAGGGCGACGTCAACAAGGCGTGACAAATTTGTGGATGACTTCCTTTTTATTGTGCACGGAAAAAATAAAAACACTAAACCAAATCAATTGCTTGTGATCAAGTGCACATCAGAGAGCCTGTGTAATATTCACTGAAAGGTTCATCGTCCGGTTATCACTGCAGTGATCCGCAGAGACAGTAGGATAACTTGAATAACCGAGCAAGAAAATTGCATTAAACTTCAGACAGATAATGGAAACAACGGAAATCCCTGTTTAATCATCGATGAGCAAATGATATAAGAACAAGAATTAAATAAGGAAAACTATTTTGTATCGACGAGGAATCTCAAATCCCCCGTAACAAGATCACATGTTCTTTATCCCATTTATGTAAAAGTACGACTTAGAGTTACAAACTCTGACAAAGGTGAACAGCGTAGGCATCAAGCTAGTTTTATTTCAGAATTATCTTCATAAAATGTAAGTTTGCTCCTTTCAGCACAAATGAGAAGGGAAATGCATGGCGGCGTTAGAGTTCAAAATTACCAGCGATTCGTTCCCGTCTCATCAAGTACAAACACATTAGAGGCACAACTACTTTCCACCACAAGAAAACCGTGTTTTGTAATAATTTTGAGCTGCCTATTCTTTAATATATTGTTCAAATGGATGTTCTAAGCCCGCCTAATTCCCTAATATCAATAATTTTGCCACAACTCAATTTCCCCTTTGAGGAAAATAACGTATAATAATTATAATTAAAGACATACTGATGGGGAAACTCGCGAGAGAAAGTCTAATAAATGAATAAAACCGACCTTTGACGATCATCTAGAATATACGGTAAGGTCTGTTCCCCAATATATATATAATTGCTAAAATTGCTCCAGTTAATGTTACAGTATAATTAAAATGTAGCGAGGAAAATGAATTTAATAACTTCAGGGGTTTTTGAAAGACTTAAGCAAATCTCCAAAGGTGGGTTGTAAGAAGAGGATGTTTTCTTTGCTTGAAAAAGAAAAGTTCCGGAAAAATTGGAGCATTATTCATTTTATGTGTATTCAAAATGTCAACAGCAATTTTAACATGTTAACGTTTCAATAAAATTGTATTTAGCTGGAATTGGGAATTCTGAGAAAGTAATGCTAATTGACACATTCTGGATAATCTGAGTATTGATTTTCACGTTTCCCGACGCACATATGACGAACAAAATTGCGCTCGCGCCAGCAGGCTTGCGCGGTACCATACTTGCTCGCCCGCACGCCTACAAAACCGCACAAGTGCACAACGCACGCCCGCATTTAAGTTGAGCTTCCTTTCGAAATATTTAAAGGTGACAGCTATTAGCATAGGTCAATTTCCTATACAGAATATCATAATTTGAGGAAAATATTTCCCATATTAAAGATGTATTTAGTTCCAATCGAGACTTTCAGTATATGGCTATTTCTGATTCATCATAAGTAAACTAAAGAGAGGTCCAAAATAGCCACCAGTATCTTCCAAAATACTAGGGACAGGCTTATTTTTCGAGCAATTAACTGAAATTCCACGTTAGAAGAACAATATGAAATTATTTTCTCTGCTCAAACACCCATTTTTACAATGGTCAATAAATAGCAGGAGAACAAGAATATTCACAGATGTTATAGAAAAGGCGTATTGTAAAGTAATATTTATTGATTCTATGTATTTTAAGCAATATTTACTGTATTGCATTAACGTCCCTGTTAGGCAAGCTATTCTAAGTTTAAGATATTTTATAAGAAAATAAATTTTATCCTATAACAGTGTTAAATCCTTTGGTTAATAGCTTAATATCGTTTTTGGGTGGTCATTTGGTTATCTAGGTAATATTTGAAGTCATAATTTATAGCCGTCTACCCACTTAGTAAAAGTAAACTAAGGTGCCCCAATCTTATTCTTGCGATCATTTACTAATTCCATTAATTCATTTCCTTGTTCGATGCTGGATTCGTTCCACTACTATATAGATTGAGACCAAGATTTGACCGTATACAAATAATAATGGCTTACAAGGGCATTATTTAATTGAAGGATGTCATATTTCGTTCAAACGTAAAATGCTCATTTATCTATTCTTAAATTCTATTCACTTTTTATCATGCTAGACTGCATTGTTTCTAAAATTTCATATCACTTGAGTTTAAACCACCTAAATACTTTACCATGTTCAATGTGCTAAATTTGGACAACGACGCTAGTTTGCTTTCACCATTTAGCTGGGTTGTTCAAATTTTATTTTTGGCAGCGAGTAAATTAAACTATCATTTTCAGCAAGATTATATATACATATATATTTATACATATACATATATATTTATACATATACATATATATTTATATATATACATATATACACATATACACATTTACACATTTACATATATACACATATACACATATACATACATACACATATACATACATACACATATATACATACACATATACATATACATACACATACACATACACATATACATATGAAAATAACCCACAGAAAAATGAAAATATGAAAATCCAAGCACTTTCGAACTATATTTGCAAGTTCATTTTCAAGGAATAGCATGAAAATAGAGAAGACAACCTTATATAAGGTACAAAGATACGAAGGGAACGCCTATCACATAGTACAAACCAATGGAAAAACACAAAAATAAGACAGACAAATACCTTTGAAAGAACAATAGGCAACTAATAACAGACATATGCATCCATACAACGATATACGCAACAATGCCATATATGTGAATGGAAATGGTGGATGAAAAAACAAAAAACATTTTATAGGATTATCATTAGAATCAAAAGTTTCCGTTCTAATGATAATTCCTAACCTTTGGATCTCCATATTGATCGATTTGAGTCCCGTTCTATCGTGTAGAACTGATTGTCGAATACGGTCGATTTTTTTCGTGCCAGTTATAAACAGTGTGGCTAAATTCTGTACCTTCTAAATCGTCCTGTGAAAGGTACAGCTTGTCATCTGCGTCATCACGGCTGGGTACACCAGGACGGGGCATACCAAGTCCATTTAGAGTTTCCTCTTATTTGGCAGATTGAGGCTTCGGAAACGGTACAGTTTCGTCAGCTCTCTTTTGGCTAGGGAGACTTGTTTATGTGGGCCTTGTATCCTGTTTGGTACAGACGTAAGCCCAGGCAGGACCTTTCCCTCGTTAAATTACGGATAAATTTCATCCTCAACCCGGAAGTCGTCTATTTTACGGCGGTTCATCGGAATTATCTTGAATTTCTTGCGGCTCGTCTTGATTTTCCATTTTTTGTCATAACCGTTGATTTTAGCAATCTCGGCAGTTGTTGCCCTTGCTTGAACTCCAGCATTCCTGATAAGACTTGAAACGATTTGTATGATTTCATCCGCGGATTGCGAAAAGATCGAATCGTCCCTCACTGGAGCAGGGAGGTCAATTTTGTACACGAGGTACAGCAATGGACTCAGACAGCTGCTGTCTTGTGGAACTTCCGCTTCGAGTTTGAAATCTGGTCCTTTGTATCCTTATATAGTGATTTGGGCTCTCCTTTCCATGACATAGTCAAGAGATGACCCTTTCCACGTTTGGGTTTAGCTGAAGGTTTAGGATCTTGATTGTTGACCTCTCAGCCAAACCTTATCAAATGCTTTCTTTGCGTCTCGCAGCACCACGTCTACGTACTTTCGCTCAGTTTGCTTCATGCTAATTTTTCCGTGAGGAGGGCAAGGGCGGCTCCGATCCTTGTCTCGTTCAGTACCCGTCCTCCTCGCTCGGCTAGCTGTTCTTTAAGCCTGCCAGCCAGGAGCTTTTCGCAGACTTTCGCAACGAATTCCAACAAGGAGATTGGCCTGTAATTGACCAGTTAATAAGGAGCTTTTCCTCCCTTAGTTATGAAGATTGTTTTGGAATTCATAAAACCATTAGGGAAGTAACCCGTGTTCAGGGTGTTCCTGGTCGAACTCTTCATTGTATTGTGAGGTGATACTGAAGACTTTTTCCATTAATTCCTAAATCTGTCTTCTAGGATCACAGAATCCTCTATATTATTTCCTTTCTCTTTTATTCGAGCCTTCGTTTTTCCGGTTACTCCTTTTAGTTTCTTAATTTTTCCGCCAGAATTTAGTCGGGCTTAGCTCACTATCGGTTTTGGCGATCAGGTTCTTCCATATTTCCTTTTATTGGAGGTTGATAGCCTCATTACCTCGGTGCTTAGGCGCCTAAGAAGCGAGCTTCTTTCCCGGTTAGGTCCTTCCCGTTTTATCTCTTCGTACACTTCCCTGTGAACCCGAGCGAGCTCACTAATCTCCTCTGTCCATCTAGGCTAAGGATGGGTTTTGTACTCAGTCTTGTGAACACGAGCTCACTCACTAATCTCCTCTGTCCATCTGGGCTGAGGATGGGTTTTGTACTCAGTCTTGGGTACGCATTCGCAGGCTGCTTCTAGAATGGACGTTGTTATCTTCTCTAGTTCTTGGTCTATTTCCTCCGAGGTTGAGGTGCTTAGGTCCGCTGGGGCGTATTGACTAAGTTGTCTCTTGTAACGGTCCCAGTTTGGCGAGTCGTAGTGTTTGCGGAGAGAGACTGGAAGCTGGATCGAGCGCGAGTGATATTGTGGTGACGATCGCTATGTGATCATTATGGACTGTTGGCCCAGCTTACTATGGTAGTTAAAAGGGAAGCCTTCATTTGTTAAGATTATGTCAAGTTTGGTGTCTGATTTGGAAGTGATATATGTCGGAAAATCCGGCCCTATTCCATGGATGTTTTTTTCGTCCCAGAATCAATTTCAAGTTTCGGCCTCTTTCGTTGGTTCTACCATAAGCCGCGAAAGGGCATCTGACATTTAGGTCGGCCTCTAAGATTGCCATTCTGCCGTGCCCAAACAGTGTGTAGAAGTTATTTATTGGGAGATAGGCTCGTCGAGGGGGTTGATAAGCTGCGGCTATCACGAGGTTTCCGAAAAATATGTAGAGTTCCCCTTGATAGCTATTACAGCACCATCAAACCTTTCCTGAAAATGATTCTTCATGACCGCTGATGTAGTTTCAATGTCATGCCCTGTTATAAGAATGATGTTGAATTCAAACACCCGAAATATGTTACAATATGCCGTTGATTTCCCCTCCCATCCGTCTATGTTGAGTGTCACGATCCTCATTTAGTTGCTTAATCTTTCCATGTGTTGTCTTTTTCGTGTTTGTGGGTTATGTTCTTCCTTCCGTTTCTATACTTCCTAAACTCGGTATTAGAAATTTGCTCGAAAGTTTTGTGATGTATAACTACGATTTGGCGAAACAAAGCTTTTTCTACTGTTTCACTTTTGATTCTGGCATCGTATTGTCGTTTGAAGACTTTTGATTTAATTCCATGGAATATTTCTCTGGGTTTCATCTGTTTCGGGAAAGGCAAACTGTTCGCATGCGCATATTGTGAGATTAATGCCATCTGCACGCAACCATTTCTTCTTTCGTTTTGTACCCTTAGCCTTTTTTGTTTAAGGGGCTTCTGAGTCCGATGAGTCTGAGGAGTCTGAGGAACCAGAAGTAGCAGACCCAGCATTTTTCCTCTCTTCCTTGTCTACTTGTCTCTGTTTAGGGGCAAGAGTTTTCGCTTCGAATGCTTCTTTTTTATCTTTCTTAGTTTTATTTCCAATTTTAGGGTTGTCTTTTTGGGGGCCTTCTTTACTTATGTCTGTTGGTTTGGGACAATCTTCAATTGCAGGGCAACATCGGAGGGGGTGTTGTCCGGGAACCACATTTGATCCATACCGTTTTTGGAAAGCATTAGATTAAGCTCTTTATCGAACGTTCCTGGGTACGTAAGATTCATAACATGCGCCTGAAAAATGTAAGTGATAATCTTAGTTGAGTTTCCATTCTGTATTTTGAGGTAGGTCTTTTTTGTGTCATCTTCTGAGAGGGCCACCATTCTCGCTCGAAATTAGGTTATATTGGCTTTACGCGTTTTTTTAATTGGTCTTTCTTGATAGCACTTCTTTTTGACAGGGCAGCCCATGGCTATTGTCTGGTGTCCCTGCGCGCAGTTGGCGTAGTTTTCAAAGTTGATTACATTGTGACTCTCGTTTTGCCAACCTAATCACCTTCGTGACGCAGTGCAGTTTTGTCTTGGCTGCTGTAAATATCAGCTGCACAAAAGTGACTGGTGGCAGCTTATCTTTGCTATATTATTCTATAGATACAAAATGAGTACCGTTAGGTTAGGGAGAGATTAATATAGGTAAGATTTTTTTCTAGCTTTCTCACCGGCATTTATTGTTTAATATTATTTACACTACAATTCTTAATAGACTTATTTGTCTTTTAACAGTCCTATTCTGTAGTCCTGATTTTTCTGTTTTTATTTATTTAAACTTGCCAAGTTTAATAATTCATTTTCTCCTCCCTCTAATAATAGAGCTATTGGTAGCATATATTAATTCATTTCTTTTTGGCTTTGCTTATCTTTACGAGAGAAATTAACAAAATTATTGTCTTCATAATTATTTAAAGAAAAGAAAATTAAGATTAAGTTTGAACATGAAACATTCCCCCCAGATTTGAGAAACTCCAAATTTATGCAGAGAAATACGGTTAATTTGTTCTGGAATTGACATAAATGTGAATTTAAACATGGAAATGAGGATTATGTATAAACGAAAGTATGATTGGATGAAATTTAGCACACTTTAAAGCGTCTCCAGTAAAGATGTTTAGCGGTTGGTGGAAAGGAATAAAACTGCTTCTCTTTACGGTTCTGCTCGAATCCAGTAAACTGGTATATTTGCAAAATGCTAATATTTACGAGACATCGACAATTTCTTTGTGGGTAAGATAGCTCATTATCGGAATCAAATGATCATTATTATTTTGCTTAATTAATTAAGACTGGCCGAGGATTGAAATCCAATATTCGGAAGAAAAAAATTGGTATGGATCTTAACCCTGATCTTCCCTCATTTAAATTGCCCTTTAGTTTCCAATACTGCTCTGACATAATAATTAACGTGGAATTCAAACTAGGTAGATGTAGAGTATATGGGTGCCACCGTGAAGTCAACCCGAAATCAAACAATAGAAATTGTCCAAACACAGAATAGGTAGATCAATTCTACTCGGTGACTAGAATTGTGATCTTCTTGTTAAATTTAGAGTCCCTATAAATCTTAGAGGTAATAATTTTATATACGTTTTTATCTGTCTTCTCTTTCTTTATTTTAGTATTCATTCTTTTTCGCCCAAAGGTAAGGTTTGAATATATTTGCGTGGAAAAGATTTATTTAACTCTTTTAAAAAAGTGAGTGCCATCCATTAAGACATTATTTGCGAAGAGAAAACTGAATTTCTGTTGACAAATGAGGAAACTTAAACATTTATCTTCGAATAAAATTATATAGTCTCAAAGTTATCAGAAAGAGAAGAATTAAGTATATTCTTTTAAATAATGGTGGTTCTGGCACAGGAAAAGAATCAATAAAAGATATTGTATTGTGCCAAAAGAAAAATTGGTAAATAATAAAGTAAATAAAGAACCAGAATACAGAAATGGGAACACAACCAGGCACAAGGAGTCTTACACGTTAATCAGGCAGTCCTTAAATACCTAAATTGAAGTTAGTATTATTTCCTAATAAAGACCAATTTTGCGGAGATAATCTAATCTCTCGGTCTATTTTTATTTCCAATCAAAAATCTACGAGTAACATATATTTCCCTAGAAAATGGGAAATACTTTGGTTATGACCAGCGATAGGAAAAAAAAAAGCCATAATGATAATATAATTGTTCGACCCCTTTGGTACTCACAGCAACTCCTAGAGCAGCAGAAAATTATTTGGCAGTGATGTATAGTTATTTTTACTTTTATTTCTGCGCAGTTATGTTAGAAATGAATATAACACAATAGCTTAGGTTCGCTTTTCGAACTTAAAAAAAAATATGCAAAAGTGTTTTTGGAGTTTGGTTACCGAAGATGTAAAGACTGATCTAGACGATAATTTTCACGGTTCAAGGCAGGAAAACGATGATGCAAAGCCGGACGTAGGTGACAACTTGCAGCTTTTAAGACAAGGAAGATTCAAAGCCTGACGCGTGCGACAAATTGTAGGCTTCAAATGAGTGAAACGACGATGCAATGAATGACGTGGCTGACAACTTTCATGACAAAGATGAGACAAAGACTTAATTAGAAGAAGCTTGCAATCTTAAGGAGAGGACAGCTATGATGCAAAGCCTGCTGTGGGGGACCTGGATTTTAATTTTCAGACTGCAAAGCAGGTTAACGATGATGCAATAAATGACATAGATCATAATTTACAGGCTTTAAAGAAGGACAGCGGTGAATCTACTCTTAACATGATACAAATTCTCAGGTATGTGAAATATTGCAAGTTTCCAGGTAGGACAGCGATGATGCAAAGCCTGAGGTGGGTGAAAACTTGAAGCCTGGGCAACGATGATACAAGGACGAATGGTGTCGCCTTGCAGGCTACAAGGCAAGTCAGGCATGATGCAAAGAATAACCCAAGTGATAAATTAAAGGTTTCAATTAAGGACAATGATGATGTATAGACTGACGCGGTAGACCACATGCATGGGACAAAGAAGGATAGTGATCATGCAAAGCTTGACGTGGATAAAACTAGCAGGCTTTAAGCCTGGACCACGGTGATGCAAAGCCTGATTTAATTAAAACTTGCAAGCTTCAAGGCTCGAACTTGATGGCTAATATCTACAAATACGAGCGACTCTCCAAGACTTTCCTCCCTATCCATTTTTCTTGTGTCCTACCCCAAAAGAGGGAGCCATTGTAGACTGTTACATATGTCACCTATCACGTCCTCACGTCCTCACGTCCTCAGTGCCGCTTTATTTTCAAGGCACTTTTTACATATATTCTTGACGAGGGAGAAATTCGACTAGCTTTCTTCCAGCCATCTCTGGTCAGAGCCTAGAGGCGGAAGAGCGTCATTTTGTCTCTGGTGGTTGAAGTGGGGCTGATGGTAAAACACCTGCTCTCTTCTAACCCTTTTCCATTCTACTGCCTCATATTTCTTTTATAATTTAACTCACAAAGGGATGTCAGGGCATCGTGTGGACTCCTCGCCTCAACGCCCGCAATTTGTCCCACCGGTAATCCCATTGACTACAGCAAGATCAACCGCTATGGATTCCACACCTTTTCACTTTTTCATCATCACTAATTTATTTTACAGAATCCTCCTTACAATCCTTCTGCGGGAGATGCTCTCGTTAGTATTTGAATTTAAATTCTAGAACAAAAGCCCATCGAGAAATATTTGTTTTTTTATTTATAGTTATTTCCCAATTTATCGCAATTCTTTTATCTTTTAACCGATCGCTTGTATCATAATTTTTAAATTTTATTTGATCCTATCAAAAGTGAATCTGTGAATATCAAGACGAAATATGAGGCCACGTCTTCATATTTAGAGTTGCCAAAAGGTGAACATAAAGAAAGGTACAAATAACAAGAAAACCCAAAGGCTTTAAAACAACTATTAAATTTTAGGATGAGGAATAAAATGTGATTTTATTGAAAAGAGACCCTTTAGGTCAAACGAACCTTGTGGCGTTAGAAATTAAATTAGAACCAAATTCAAAACCCATTTTCATGTCTCTTTACCGCGTCCCAGTCTCCCAAATAGAAAAAAATGGAAGAACCTAATCAAGAGATGCTCGACCATATAGAGACCTGAGCCAGAAGAAGCTGGATGACAAATATCAAGACGAAAAATGAAGCAGGGTCTAGCATCTAGACTCGCGTCGTGTCGTGTTCCGATTAAAAGTTAGTTCCGATAAATCATGTTTTTCTATAAGTCATTTTAAAAAGGTTTAAATTCACCTATATTACATTTTGAGCAGCTGATGAATTTACCAAATCTTTAAAATTGTTTGACTAAGTATTTAAATGGAAATGATATTCAATGTGATTTGCCTTCACAAATTTTTGTAGCAAATGATATAGCTGCATCATAAGGCTAAATATAATCTCAATACTAGTGGAAATTTCGTTGAAGTCTGATTATGAATAAATGTAGATTGCAGAGCTCCAATAAAATGCTAGTAAAGTTCTTGCAAATCTCCCGTTTGAATTTTTTAATATTATTTAAAAAATATTCGTACATTTTTCCAAATAATTCATGTCATATTGTAAATAATTTATTGCAAAATTAAGTTATCTATTATTGTCACATACTGGGGTCAGGTGACATGCCCAGATTCTTTAACCCAAAAAGTTTATAGCCAAGGATAGAAGATGCGTCGACTTAAAACGAAAAAATTTTATTTAGAAATGTTTGATAAATGAGTCGACTTGCAAATGCCGATATATTCAAAGACTAAATTATCAGAGAAAGGACCTAAAAATTAATTACAACCTTGATACCTCGAGCTAAGGAATGGCCTTTTGTAATCTGTAAAAATATTTAGAGTATGGAAGACACAAGAACAAATATGTACACAAAAATAACGCACGTATGATATTCCTATCTATGAGACCACGTAGAAAGAAGGTTGAGCCACAGAGGGAAGCACTCACCGGTAACGTAACTACAATGTACCTACGCGTACGAAAATAAAGGGGCACTCACGACCACCAATATCAGGCCTAGTATGGGCCACACGAAACAAGGACACCACACACGGTTGTCCTACCAAAGATGCACGAGAGGCACAACACTCGCGGTCTACCTGCCCTAAAGTACAAAAGGGGTACAACTCTGCCGGTTGTCTTACACTAAGTCAATCAATCAAAATAAACCTAACTCACGGTAACCCTAACACACGGTAACCCCAACACACGGTAACCCCAACACACGGTAACCCCAACACACGGTAACCCCAACACACGGTAACCCCAACACACGGTAACCCCAACACACGGTAACCCCAACACACGGTAACCCCAACACACGGTAACCCCAACACACGGTAACCCCAACACACGGTAACCCCAACACACGGTAACCCCAACACACGGTAACCCCAACACACGGTAACCCCAACACACGGTAACCCCAACACACGGTAACCCCAACACACGGTAACCCCAACACACGGTAACCCCAACACACGGTAACCCCAACACACGGTAACCCCAACACACGGTAACCCCAACACACGGTAACCCCAACACACGGTAACCCCAACACACGGTAACCCCAACACACGGTAACCCCAACACACGGTAACCCCAACACACGGTAACCCCAACACACGGTAACCCCAACACACGGTAACCCCAACACACGGTAACCCCAACACACGGTAACCCCAACACACGGTAACCCCAACACACGGTAACCCCAACACACGGTAACCCCAACACACGGTAACCCCAACACACGGTAACCCCAACACACGGTAACCCCAACACACGGTAACCCCAACACACGGTAACCCCAACACACGGTAACCCCAACACACGGTAACCCCAACACACGGTAACCCCAACACACGGTAACCCCAACACACGGTAACCCCAACACACGGTAACCCCAACTCACGGTAAGCCCCAACTCACGGTAAGCCCCAACTCACGGTAAGCCCCAACTCACGGTAAGCCCCAACACACGGTAACCCCAACTCACGGTAAGCCCCAACACACGGTAACCCCAACTCACGGTAACCCCAACTCACGGTAAGCCCCAACTCACGGTAACCCCAACTCACGGTAACCCCAACTCACGGTAACCCCAACTCACGATAACCCCAACTCACGATAACCCCAACTCACGATAACCCCAACTCACGATAGCCTCAACTCACGATAGCCTCAACTCACGATAGCCTCAACTCACGATAGCCTCAACTCACGATAACCCCAACTCACGATAGCCTCAACTCACGATAGCCTCAACTCAAGATAGCCTCAACTCAAGATAGCCTCAACGCACGATAGCCTCAACGCACGATAGCCTCAACGCACGATAGCCTCAACGCACGATAGCCTCAACGCACGATAGCCTCAACGCACGATAGCCTCAACGCACGATAGCCTCAACGCACGATAGCCTCAACGCACGATAGCCTCAACGCACGATAGCCTCAACTCACGATAGCCTCAACTCACGATAGCCTCAACTCACGATAGCCTCAACTCACGATAGCCTCAACTCACGATAGCCTCAACTCACGATAGCCTCAACTCACGATAGCCTCAACTCACGATAGCCTCAACTCACGATAGCCTCAACTCACGATAGCCTCAACTCACGATAGCCTCAACTCACGATAGCCTCAACTCACGATAGCCTCAACTCACGATAGCCTCAACTCACGATAGCCTCAACTCACGATAGCCTCAACTCACGATAGCCTCAACTCACGATAGCCTCAACTCACGATAGCCTCAACTCACGATAGCCTCAACTCATGATAGCCTCAACTCACGATAGCCTCAACTCACGATAGCCTCAACTCACGATAGCCTCAACTCACGATAGCCTCAACTCACGATAGCCTCAACTCACGATAGCCTCAACTCACGATAGCCTCAACTCACGATAGCCTCAACTCACGATAGCCTCAACTCACGATAGCCTCAACTCACGATAGCCTCAACTCACGATAGCCTCAACTCACGATAGCCTCGACTCACGATAGCCTCGACTCACGATAGCCTCGACTCACGATAGCCTCGACTCACGATAGCCTCGACTCACGATAGCCTCGACTCACGATAGCCTCAACTCACGATAGCCTCAACTCACGATAGCCTCAACTCACGATAGCCTCAACTCACGATAGCCTCAACTCACGATAGCCTCAACTCACGATAGCCTCAACTCACGATAGCCTCAACTCACGATAACCTCAACTCACGATAACCTCAACTCACGATAGCCTCAACTCTCGATAGCCTCAACTCACGATAGCCTCAACTCACGATAGCCTCAACTCACGATAGCCTCAACTCACGATAGCCTCAACTCACGATAGCCTCAACTTACGATAGCCTCAACTCACGATAGCCTCAACTCACGATAGCCTCAACTCACGATAGCCTCAACTCACGATAGCCTCAACTCACGATAGCCTCAACTCACGATAGCCTTAACTCACGATAGCCTTAACTCACGATAGGTTAACTCACGATAGGCTTAAACCACGATAGGCTTAACTCACGATAGGCTTAAACCACGATAGGCTTAAACCACGGTGGCCTTAAACCACGATGGCTTTAAATTACAATAGCGTTAAATAGCAATAGCCTTCCGAGACGCACGAAACCAGAAAATAAGTGCACGAAATCAACTCTGCTCCCGAACACAATTTTCTTCTCCAAGCACGAAAAAATGATCTGTCTTCTGTGAAGAATGAAGGCCTCGACATTGAATTCCCCGGAACAATAACAAATATGAATCGTTCAAAATCCCAATGCTACATCAACATACAATGAAAATTCCCAACTCCAGACATCAAATACTTTCTTTCATGACAAAAACGCAATAATCTTAATCCAATTTAATATTCAATAAAATAATTAGGAGGGAAACTGGCGGATCAAAGCAAACGAAAATTCTAGAATTTCTTTGGATGACGTGTCAGCCTTAATTAAGCGAACGTAGGTCCCACGATATCACGTCACAGCCCTCGTCAGAAAATAAAGGCAAATTATCACATATTACGTGTGTGACAATTATATAATTTTGTTTTAGAAATCCTCGAATAGTTTCTGTATTGACAAGTAATAATATTTTTATAACAGGTTGTGAAATTAATTTTATAGCTAACTTTTCTGCGATATTATATACTAGTGACATGTGGTTTAATCTCACTAAAAATATTATAGCCTATGCTGATGACACCTCTCTCTATGCTCATGTTGCATCTCCCGCAATGAGACTGAGTGTTGCAGATAGCCTCACTAAGGATTTAAATAAAATTCTTTCCTAGTGTCTTCAGTGGGGTATGAACTTGAACCCTAATAAGTCAAAGAAAATGATTGTGAGTCATTCTAGATCTCTCTTACCAGAACATCCCAATTCCTTAATAAATGAAGCTTTGATTAACAAAGCTGACCAGCTTAAGCTGTTGGGAATAACTCTAGGTTCGAAACTCGAAATATCTTGCTGAGATTGGGCATTCTTCGTAAATCTAACAAGATTTATGAGGATGATATTATTCGCAAGTGTTTCTTTTCTTTTATTTTACCTTATTTTGAGTATTGCTATGCTCTATGGAGTTCTTCTGCAGACTCTCATCAGAGATTACTTGACCGTGCATTTAATTTTGTAAAGTTCTCACTATCAGATTTGGATTTAGACATTGGGCATCGTAGAGATGTTGGAACTCTTTGTATTTTATTTAAAGTAGTGAATAATGTGAATCATCTTCTGCATATTTTTTGCCGAGATTTTATCAACCAGCCAGATTTAGTAGTTATTCTGAAACTGTAAATTCCATGGCATTCAAAATTGGTCGTCATTCTACATCTGGTTTTCTAAGTGCTTTTTACCGAGCATTTGGACATTATGGAATACCTTGCCCACAAATATTGTGACTGCACCTACCCAAAAGATTGGGTAATGTCTTTTTGTTGCGTAACCATGGGGCTGTTTAATTCTTTTTCCTTTCTTTCTTGCTGTGCTTTGACCTGCACTAACACCTCTTACTGGTATAATTTCTAAAATATTCAGTGTGGCTCTTTGCATGGTCTATATAATAATAATAATAATGATAGTAATAATAATAATAATAAAATTGAATTAATATATGAATTTAATTAAGATTAAAAAATTTAATAAAATGAAACTTGGAACATATGTATTAAAACAGCCCCGTTTTAAAATGGTTACAGCAATAACCTAAATGATTTCACTAAATTTGCTTTATATTTATGACTTGGAAAACCACCAAAACTACATCCCTCATCGAATAATACTATATTAAATTGTGGTAATTATATACATATATAATAAACATACCAACTCATCTTTGCAATAAACTGTAGTTTGGTACTGGACGAGATTCCACTACTCAGAACACAGCTCTAGAACCCTCTCTTTCACCATCCATCCCTAAAGCCCCAAGTTTTCCATTCTCTTTTCGTCCTTCCATCTATTTATACTTCCCAAATTTCACCTTTTTTTCTAAAACTATCAGGTAATATTCTCTCATCATTTTTAATTTCAATAACGAATAGAAAAAAACTTGTGAGGGAATTATTTGGTATTTGATGGAAGGATGTGTCCAAAACTAGAGCACAATAACTTCTAAATTTCAGTTTACATGTAAAGATTCGTAATGTGTGTATGGCAACACTATATCATGTGTACTGAATGCTGCTACTGAGGGCATTAATCATCTATAAATATGAATGTAGGGACATGTCAATTGAGACCAACATGACACTTGTATGCAGAAGTTGCTCACGAGTCTTGAGAAGTCGGCCTGTATGGGCCTCACGTCGACTTTCAAAACGCCTGCGACCTGACGCGAAAAAGACAGGATCTCAATGCTAAGTTGCGAGTCAGTTCGTTTCCTTTTCTGCCATTAAGTCATTGGTTTTGTTTAGGGCTCAAACAAGTGGAAATATGATAGAATTATCTAAATTATATTCTAGTGCTTGTTAGCAGCCATTATCATAATTACCTAACCTTAACAAGGTTCCGTGTATCCGGGACATTGGAAACCATGGAAGACCTACTAATTTATGTACATATATTATAATTAACCTAGACTTTGTTTTATTTTATTTACCCTGAGATATATGATTATTTTTAGTATCTACAACTTGTTTAAAGTAAGTTATTAGTTCTAAAGCCTCAATGGCGCATGCAACTTCCTTAAACGCGGCCTTTTGGTTTGGCCTATCTGAGAGCAATTAAGGTAATTAGTTTCTGAAGACCAATATTAATTTTAGAATGCTTTTGAGCTGAATTCAAACGCTAGCTACCTAATGCTTTGAGCGTTTGAATTCAGCTCAAAAGCATTCTAAAATTAATATTGGTCTTCAGAAACTAATTACCTTAATTGCTCTCAGATAGGCCAAACCAAAAGGCCGCGTTTAAGGAAGTTGCATGCGCCATTGAGGCTTTAGAACTAAGAAAAAATAAGAATTGGACGCGAATGAGCAAATGAGACAAGAAACAGGAGTTTTTTAAAGGCAAGAGAGAGGGATATAAGAAGAATCCAGAATGAAAGGGAGCAGAGGGCGGCACAGTGAAGGCGATCCTTTACCGAGAAGACAGAAATAACACCAGGGGAAAAAAGTTTTGAATTCCTAGCCAGGACTCGAACCCGGGTCTGCTGATTGGCGGTCAGATGCTTATTTTCTCTTGTACTATATGTATTTATGGTCAGCTACACCAGGTTTCTGCATCTTTCTTTCTGTCTTCAAATTTTATTTGAAAGACAGAAAATGAAAATGGCATAGCCCTGTGGTGGTTGTATTATCACCCACATTTCCTGTAGTTGATTTTTTTCTATATATATATATATATATAAACCAGTTTCCATATTCTCCCGTTATTGATTTGATTTGGCTAATATAATTTGGCTGAAATGCACCTTCATGTTGACGACTGAATCTTCGTTTGACTTTAGTTTGTGAAGATTGAACACAAAGTGTGTGTAAATCTTCCTTCGAAGAAATGAGCTTCGATGTAGCCGAATAAAAACTTGCGTCCAGTTAGACCCAAGATAAGGCACATCAGGCGTGGTTAGTAACCAGATGGAGCCCCCATGTGAGTTGCATTCAAGGATGGTCCCATACGCACGCTGCAGATACCTTGTTATGCCATTTGTCCCTCAAATGGGGACTAGATTCCACGAACGGATAAAGAAGTAAACATCAGAATGAAAATCAATGGTTAACCAGAAGGCACCTAGGGCCAGTTATTTGGGGATGGGGATGGCGGTGAGGTGAGGGATTTAGTGTCGGGTTTGGTGTTTTTAAGAAAACCATTGATGGTTGAACCTTTTATTATAGTAGAGGTCCCAAAGCGGGACCCCCGTTCCCGTTCAGGAGCTATGTGAAGATGACTGCTCCGCCCCCACCTAAGAGAGCCTAGTACTCTATCGACGGGGCTCTGTAACAGAGGAGAGACTAATTCTAATGTGCTGTGAAGACGGGAAGGGAAATGATAGTGGTATTGTGAATGGCTAGGTGCCTGATACTGCCTCTGACGTTTCTCAGCCGAGGGGAGGGGGTGAATATCAGCGTGTCTGCACAATGGGCAGCCATCTTTTGGCGCCGTGAAAATTTCGTGTCTTTGATCTGTGGGATAGAACTTCCACCTCGACATCAAAAATCCATCGGGAGCAATGCTCCCTGCCACACACCGAGAAAGGTGAAGCAGTTTTGGATGTTGAAAATATCGCCTTGATAACTTGGCCTGAGCGGTGAACTAATTCCAAACTGCTGAAAAACCTATGGAAGAAAATCAGGGAGAATTTATGGCAGTAAACCCGATCAGTTTTGAAGATTTCTGGCGAAGAGAAGAAGGGAGAAGAACGGAATTAAATCACCCCTGAACAAAATGGTGATGTACTGCATCCGAAGATACGCTCAAGTCATCCAGAGCGAAGGGCTGAATACCGAATTATTATTTAGTTCAATTTTCTACGAGATAATTATGTTATTTTATGGCTGCATTTATCCTTGTCGTTCTCTAGTTATTGACGCATCTTTTCTTCAAGTATACTCTACATCAAGTTCCTCATAACTTTTCTGGGTTAAAATTAGAATATATTCAGAAAAAGGCAAACAAAATTTGTTTTATATAGTTTCGGATTTTACTGTAAATAACAATACCATCTTCGTCTTTCATTAGCATTTTTTATTTATGGTAAACGAACTCTATAGGGTAGATAGAAGTAGGAAAGTTTTGCCTCTATTTTTAATATTAAATTTAAATTTTGACATACCTTCGTTATATGTTAGCGAAATAAATGGGATAGGGTAGATTAGATTTAATCAGATGTTCTTTCCATATTTATACCTGGTACCGTGGTTTTTAATCAGTTTTATAAAACATTCACTAAATCTAAGACACCATTCTGCCGTATGTTACCACACTCTTTAATATAAATGGTAAGTATAATATAATTCAAATGAATCCATTAAATTATACTTCATCTCGTTAAATGTTTATCACCGCAAATCAAAACTTTTTTTAAGATCAATTGGTCCTTATCTTTCTTACGAGAAAAGTGTTCTTTCTCTCTCTCTCTCTCTCGCTCCGATTTTTAATGATGCTTAGCACATCAGAGAGCGAAAAAGAGGAAAACAGGCCCTGGTGCTGTTTATAATTTTGCCTAGGAAATCTGTGGTGCTTTCATTTTAAGTCAGCTGAAACGAAGTTAAGGTCGAATATCTATGATGTATTTATTAATACAAGTACGGTCTCGCGTAGTACCAAATAGTTTGATATTAAAAGAAGATCGAAACAACTTGAGAACAGCAAATGACTGGGAATTATTTAAGATCGAATAATGGCCTGAAGAAGGAAAAGAAAACATAGAAAATGGATATTATGAAGGGTAGAGGAACGAGAATAGAATTGTTTGAGGAGGGAATTGTCGGAAGAAAAGATTTCGTTCAAGATCAACAGTGGTTGAATTTAAGAAATATTATCAACACTGGCCTGCGTTTCATATCATTTTTTCAAAGGTAATATGTTTTATAACTGATTTAGAATCATTTTGGCATGGTGAACTTAATAATATAATTAGTTTTCTTTGGTCAGGCCTGGTTTCTAAGATATGCTCGATTTATATTAGAACGTATATTCCAAAATAGCGCTATCACCCTAACATAACCTATTTTATGCATCTTTTTAAGTCTAGATTTGCAATAAAATGGATCGTACGTGTAAGAATCATCCGAATAGGTTTTGTCACATCTGCGGACATGTCACTCTTTAAGATCGTCAAGCAAATCCAAGGATTTTTTAAAAAATGCTTACTTTGGAGTGAAACTAGGGAACTAGAATAAGCCATTTGCCCCCTATATTTGCTGTAAAACGTGTTAAAAATTTAATGGATTGCAGTAATAATAAAAGAAAGAGTATGCTATTTGGTGTCCTGACGGTGTGGAGGGAAGGCAAAGAACACTTCACCGAATTCTATTTCTGCATGACAAATTTGAAAGGCATTAATCCACAAGAACAACTACTATGTTCAATGCCCTAAATTTCCATCTGCTATAAAACCAGTCCCACATGGCCTCGATCTTCCTGTTGATGAGGCCAATTTTACCAGGGCTTCTTGCTGTGATTCTGTGGCTAGTGTCACTACCAATACAGCTGAGTTTGAAGCAGGCAAGCCACAAGAGGGCTAACAACTCATGCCATTTAAGCAAGCCGAATTCAACGACCAGACATGATACCTGAACCTTTACGAAGAATCTGCTCAGCTATTGGGTTCACCTCTTCGAGAGAAATATATGCTGACAACAGGGACAACATTATATTGGTATCGGGAGCGCGAGAAAATATTTAAGAAAATTGTTCACGTTTAATAAAGCCTCTCTACTGCTCAACTCTAACAACATTGCTGACCTGTTCTACTTAATGGGCCTGAAGTATGATGTAATGGAAGGGAAACTTTTCTTTGAGTCATCTAACAGAGAAATTCTTAGAAATTATTTTGACAAAAATTTAAATGAAACTTACATAGGTCATAACAAACAAAGATGAAATTATTATTCAAATACTCAAAAAAAATCCCTTCTTAAATTATAGTTAGTGAAGAGCTGAAAAGAAGAGTGTACGGCTGATTTTTTTTAAAATTCAAAGCTCTTATTAAAGTTATCTATAGTAGTTAATTTACTTTCAAAAAACAGACCCCTGTTTTTTCGTATATTTGAATGATTTTTGTAAGTAATTTACACTTTTTCTCCTCATAATTTTTATTCACTGAACATAAGAAAGACAAAAAAATTTAATCATGAAGTTCATAAAATTACTTGAAATTTACAAATTAACTCGATAGGTTTGGGGGTGGTATATTTTACTATATAAAATAAAATTTAGATGAAAGAACGTGAGGATCTTTTTTACGTTATTTGCAAAGAATTCAGTCTATTTTTTTTCTTATATTTAGGCCTAGAAAATAGCTATGAATAGAAAATATAGATATTAGTGGGAAAGGAACGGGAACTAAATAGAGAAACAGAATTTTACTTAGCGTAAAATCGATGCAAGCTGGATTCCTGAATATTCCTGGCACCAAGAAATGGATATATGGAAATATCTTGCAAAGTAGTAATCTACGACCAAAAAAATTGCGAGTAATTAGGCCTCATCGGATAACATTCTAAATTCCGCCAGCCGTTCAGCCCAAAACAGACCCTTTCTGGTCATTCAGTAAGCCTGTTTCTTACTCTTTCGCTCTCCATTTAGGTCTAAACCATAAACAGCTGTGTGTAAATAATAAACTCCTTGGCGTTATCGTTGCGCCGTCTACTATTCTGGACACCATGCGCATGTGTATGTATTATTTTTTTCCCATTGGAGTACTCTGGACTGCGCTGTTTTCAAGTTCTAAAAGAGAATACCTGAATTTAGGCCAGTTTTTTACGCCGAAATAAAACAATCATGCTCATTTTATCTAACCAAATCAAGTTTTTGAGATATAAGCCCATGCCAAACATCCCGATCTTTTTGTAGGTGAATGTACACACAATAGTAAATTTTGACTGGTATATACACATAAGCTTTACAAATAATTAAATTTATACCAATAAAAGTAAAATATACGAATAAAGCTCCTCATGGATGAATGGTCTATTAAGGGACTTCTGATTGTGCTTAGCAGACACCAAATCCCTTTTAAGGTAACAACAGTAGTTAGCCAGAAAGTTGACATACAAAGCCCTTGGTAGCGTTCATACATCAGATGGATATCTTGGTGAAAGTGCTTACCCTGTTCTTTACTAAAGTCTCCACAATTCTAAGGAATATAGTCCATGTGGGACCAAAGGAGATGCATTTTCACTGACATGCGCGCATCAAGTTTGCGGAAATCCTCCATTAACTCATCAACTGCCTCCTCATACCGAGGACTTCTGTGGTGTCAAGAAAGTTTGCATTTACTGACTTAAAAGACAATTAGGCAGAGAGTTCAGTAGGATTCAGTGCTTTAAAAAAACTGATCTCCTTAATGAGCTCCCTTAATTGAGGACCATCAAACACAAATACCTTCAATTTTTCCCTGCTGACTTGGGGAAACTTCTGATGGATGAAAGCAAATCCTCTGCCTTCTTTGTCCATTGCTTTGGAAAAGTTCTTCATCAAACCGAGTTTGATGTGCAGGGGTGGAAGCCATATCTTTATCGGTTAAGACAGAACTTTGTGTGAGCCGGGTTTTAATCCTTGTCTTGACGGCCAATCCTGTCTGACACAATTTTGGACGTCAGTCCGACTGTTCCATAAACACATAGGGCATGGATACTTGTGTACCCACATTAACCTGCTAGAATGAGTCCAAAACATTTAGATCTCCACATATCATCCATTTGTCTTAATGGTATTTGAAAGCAGACATAATACGGTTTATGGTGTTGCAGGTTTGTTCTTTGCAGCTGAGTGTCCAAAAGGGACCGATGAAAATTTATTACCGTTATTAAGAAAAAGTGCCTTGAAACTTCTGTTAGATGACTCTAAGAAAAGTTTCCCTTCCATAAATCTTACTTCAGGCCCATTAAGTAGAACAGATCAGCAATTTTATTACAGTAGAGCAGTAGAGAGGCTTAATTAAACGTGAAAAATTTCCTAATTTTTTTCTCGCGCTCCCGATACCAATATAATGTTGTCCCTGGTGTTAGCATATATTTCTCTCGAAGAGGTGAACCCAATAGCTGAGCAGATTCTTCGGAAAGGCTCAGGTGTCATGTCCGGTCGTTGAATTCGGCTTGCTTAAATGGCATGAGTTATTAGCTCTCTTGAAAATACAAAATGGTTAAGTTCAGAAAGAAAATATGATTATCCAATGCTTAAGTATGTTTTAAAAGAATGAATTACAATTGGTGAAGCTCCAAAAATTGATTAAAATTTAATAATAACTATCTGTTTTTATTTTAAATTTTAATCTTAGTAGCGAAGTGCAAGCTCTCCCCTTAGGGGGAGTGGCGAAACCATTGACTGATACGATCTATAAATAACTTCAGAAAGAACTTTGATTAAAGCATTTAAAATACGAATGAACATAGCTTGTCATCATCATCATCTTCACTATCTCCGTATTTTAAGAACGGGATTATTTGAGAGAAGTTTAAAAATATTGAATATTTTTTTACTTAGTTGAGGAAAGACCGTATTAAAATTAAAATTCTATTTTAGATGCAACTTTAATAAGACTTTCGAATATACAATAAAATAAAAAGAGCAGCCATTCCTAAATTTTAATTAGTTTTCTGATCTTCACGAGTTTTAATTTGTGTTTTTCCAAATCCCCAAACATTGACTAATATATTTATTTTTCTGCTCTGCACCATTTTATTTTTACAAACACGAGATGAATTCCAAAACTGTTTTGGAAGAAAAGGGAGAGAAATTTGATAGTAAACAAAAATATTATTGTATAGGTTTTTAATGAATATTTAGAGCAAAAAATGTCCTTCTAAAGAAAAGCTTTCAAATGAACCTCCATACAAAATATAGAGTTAGGCATGAAACTTTTTGAGAATAAATCACTAACTCTATAATTTAATAACGGAAATTTTTTGAGTAATTGAATAATAATTTTATCTTAGTTTGGTTATAAATTATGTTTTTTTATCAAAGTTATTTCTAATAATTCTTTTAGAATATCAAAAAACAAAACGGTGAAGTTCAGAAATATATATAAGTATCGAAATTTTGTTAATCTTTAAAAATCCTAAGAATTACAAATGGTGAAGTTCAGAAAATTTATTTTTATATATCTTCTATTCTTCCATCTATAACTATATTTTAGCAAGGTGATATTTTGAAAGGGGGGAAATTTAGTTTAGAGTTCCTTTTTAAAATTCTTATAATTGGCGAAGTTCAGAAAATTTAAAAAATTTCAACCATGGTTGCGTTTTATTAAATTTAAAATTTTAGTCTTAGTAGCGAAACCATTGACTGTAGTTAATAAATAATTTTTGGGATATACTTTTTGGACGGGATATTTTTGGAAAGATGTGCAGAAATGGTCAATTTTTTTTAGCTTAGTTACTGAGTAACCTGGTATTCTTTTTGGGCAGTTTTCCTAAATCAAAATATTATTATTATAATCGGTAAAGTTCAGGAAATCTATCGAAATTTTTATCGAATTTATTTCTAAAATAGATTTTAAATTTTAATCTTTATTGGGGGAAAATTGCTACTGGCACCAAAAACGCGTAAAGCAGAATGAGGAATGGAAAACCAGCTTCTTTGGTCCCTAACAAAATATTTTATCAACGAAAAGTTCGGATGGCTAAATAGAAAGAAATGCAAGAAGAGAAGAAGAAGAATAGGAGTAGGAGAATAAGAAGAAAGAGGAAAGAAGGAGAATAGAAAAATTAGGAGAGAGGAAGATAGGGAAGAAAAAGAAGAGCAGTATAGGAGATGGAGTACATATATATATATATATATATATATATATATATATATATATATATATATATATATATATATATTATCGGGTGTCCCCTAAAAAAGTTAATCGTACTTTGAATTAGTATAACTCAAAAACTATTAGAGACTTTTGGGTCTTGCAAAATTGTTTTATTTACTAACTATTTATCTGTCGATTCTATAAATTTTATTAAATTCCCTATTCTGATGTTGATACACTAATGGGTTTAGTAGAGGCTATCAAAAATATGTTTGCGCAAGGAAGTAAATTAATGAAGCGAAGCCTAGGAAGGCTAGGCCACCGTGCACTTTCAAGAGAAGCGTAGGGAGCCTAGGTAGCCTAGGTCACTGTGTAATTCTTCAAGCAAAGCCTAGGCTATCTTACAGTGGTTTTTCAGCATTTGTGGTTTGGTCTCGTCATTATTGCTTACTAAGCAAATCAAAGCGTTTCTGTGTAAAAGTTTACTTCCATAGAACCTTTTTAATCATGCAAAAGATCAACCCGCATTTGTAGTCACAAACTTTATTAAGACTGGCAGTATTAAACAAGTACAAGATTCATTGAAACAACGTTTTCCAGGTAGGCACCCACCAAGCAAGCCCACAATCGTGAAAAGTGTTCACAAATACCAACATGAAGGAACATGCTTAAATCTAAACAAAGGTCGTTTGGGTCGTATGAGAATAACAGAAAATATCGAAAATGTTCCGATGACACTTCTTTAAAATCCACATGTATCAGTCAGGAAGAATGGGTTGCAATTGTCAAAGTCATCATTTAACTACATTATTAAACATGACTTAAAATGGCATGCCTATAAGATACATGCAAGACACCAGCTTCTTGAAACTGATTTTCCTCGTCGTAGACAATTTGAAGAATGACTTCTCCTTAAACCTGCTGTTTCTTGGAAAACATTGTGATTGGTGACGAGGCAGCCTTTTTCATGAATGGAAAGGTACATAGCTATAACATTCGGCAGTATGCGCCGCTGACCCCCCCTCCCCCTTGCAGCATTCAACTTCGACCCACGTATTGGCAGCAGAAAGTGTCTCTGTGGATCGGAATATACGAGAATGGCTATCTTGTCGAGCCATTGTTTTACAAGAATAACTTGAATGGTGCTGCCTCCTTGAGCATGATCCACGAAAGGATTTTCCCAGAACTTCGTCAGATTTTCGGCAATTAATTCAATAGAATTTGGGGGATTCAGGACGGCGCAACAGCTCATAGACAGCTTGATAAGAACAAAAATAAGAGAAACTATTGACAACCGCATTGTCGCGCTAAATCATGCAAATGAATGGACTCCAAGATCCCCTGACTTAACACTGTGCGATTA
This sequence comes from Ceratothoa steindachneri, assembly GCA_963969495.1. Classification (NCBI taxonomy): domain Eukaryota; kingdom Metazoa; phylum Arthropoda; class Malacostraca; order Isopoda; family Cymothoidae; genus Ceratothoa; species Ceratothoa steindachneri. The sequence goes on from OZ018318.1 coordinate 194,258,683, forward strand.
TTTCTTATGGGGATATCAAGAAAATAAAGTGTATTCTACTCCAGCACAAAGCATCAGCCAGTTAAGCGATAGTATCACACGTAAAGTCAATAGACTTAAGGAAAATTACAAGTTAATTAAAAAAGTTGTTCAATCAATGCGATCAAAGGTGCAACTGAGCTTGGAAAGAAATGGAGGACATGTGGAAGGAAACGGTGCTTAGAAAATTAAAAAATGAATTTCTATTACCCATATGAAGAGGTGTTATTTTTAAAAATGGACTTAAATTTATTTGTTGATATTAATTTTGAAGTTTTATTATTTTACTTCCTTAGGCAAACATAATTTTGATAGCTTCCACTAAAACCATTAGTGTATTAATATCATAAAAGGCAATTTAATGAAATTTCCAGAATCAACAGATAAATAGTTGTTAAATTTGTTTTGTTTAGCAGGATCTAAAATCTACAATAGGTTTTGAGTTATACAAATTCAAAGTACGGTTAACTTTTTTCTGGGACACCTTGTATATCCAAAGAAGTACAATACCGTATATGTAAATGCAAGAAAGTAACCACAGTGGTACACTAATGAATACAGAGATGCTGGGAAATTAGCAGGATTTTTGAGTAGAGAAACGACAAATCTCATGGTTATCAAGGGATTAGCGTTTAATTTCCCATCGTAAGTCTTAAAGTTTGGAATTTCCTTTATAAGAGATGATTCTATTAGACACATATATAATTGTGAGAATTATAAATTATTTTATCTCACTCTGTCTCTGCTAACTTTTCTAGTTCAATAATGCGAATATCAGGAAATTATACCTGTCGTTTATCCGGCTAAGCTCATCTACCCTGCAGCAGTGATTCAAACGATCATCAAGACCGCTATGAGGAGGCTTCAACGAGTGCAGAAATCTGCACCCCTCTGCATAAACAAAACCAGACGAAGAAAGCATCTTCGGCAGAAGGACCTACATTGCAGGCAGAAACTGGAGCCCATTAACGTCGCAACCCAGAAACTTGCCAAAAAGGTCTGGTCTACAATGGCCAATGATATCATCCCAGAATTAAGAAGAACTGGAGGCAGAATTAATATTCCTGCCAGATTGCACGGTAAGGTCGCTCGAAATCGGTGATTCCCAAGAACTATACTGTTCCGAGAAAAATACATTACCAATTTACACATAAACATCAACAACACAGAGTATGACATAATAGACTACGAGACAATAATAAACTCACAATCGACAAATAACAAAAAAATGCATCAGGTAAAAACACGAGGTAAAAAACTAAATTCGAACACTAATAAAGGCTCGAAAGCTCAACAAAAAAACTGCACGAATACAAAGTAAACGAGACGAGGAGACAAATAAACAGAATAACACAAACAAGAATGCACACTGAGATAAACACTTGACAACATAAATAAAACAAAAAGGAAAAAAGAGGTATTAAAGATTAAAAAATGCCTGCGATGCCCCTCAAACAAGTGCAACCCTACTTCACTTTCGCCATCTATCATCTACCACTATCTAAATCTTCCACTATTGAGTACACTATCCATTGGTGGAATAGAACCCAATAGCACGCAGGAAAGGATAAGTTTATAGATACTTAAATAAACTTCGCCACTTGAGGCTAATCACTGATGTTCAGTAAAAAAAGACTAAAATACAGGCTACGAAAATCCAACGCCTGTAAGATTTAACCAAGAATGTACATAAGTTGGAATCCCGATACGACTGATTGTGTTGTTCAGAGGTTCTCCTACATTTGGCTAGCGAGACGATTGGATTAGTGTTTTGGGCTCTTAAAGATTTGCTCGCCACGAAGGATGGAGAACGTGGTAGATTTCATCGAATTAATTAAATGGGTGTTCCTAAGAGAATGGGGTCTTATTTATTTCGAAGTTAATTCTCTGTTTACTTCCATGTAACTGAAACGCAAAGGAAAGGTTTTATTTGTTTAGTGAACCAAATAAAGTTTTGTAAGCTATAAGAGGCTCAGAGAGGACTAGAATTTTTCCCTACTTGACTTCTGCCTACGTTAGGATAAATCCCAAGGGAGAGCTAAAACAAATAGGTTCTCTACTCTCACTTCTCATTGTTAAACTTTTTATCAGCAACTTAATTCAAATGCTCCCAAGGTATCTCACACGCTCACCCTCTGTGTGAGGCGTTAGGTTGACGACATCTTTGTAATTTTAGACGAAGAAAAGCTATTGGATTTCTATACCAAATCAACCATATCTTTCCCAGGATGTATGGAGTGAGGGAAGCTCAGTGAAAATATTTAACTACGGATAAAAATAACTAGATTTCTTTTTGGATGAGACCAAATGAAATTAACTCTCTTCAGGCTAATCGCTTTGATAACCCCTTTACATAGGAACGCCAAATAAAGCTTTTGAAACCTGAAGAGTCTCAACTACACTTATGCTGCATGATCCAAACTGATCAGACTCTTTCTCGTTTGCCCCATTTAAAATTCTTCGATTAACTTTTACAAACATCTTATAAATCAACAAAAGATCATTTGACGAAGATATAAAGTAGAAACACAAAGTGTACACTGATACGAGGGGGAGTCAAAAAGTTCTCAGATAAATGGCATAAAATTTTTATTTGTAATAATACTGTAATCATTTTTCTACATAAGCTCCATTAACATCTATACACTTTCTTAATCTATGAATCCAACGGTAAAGACAATCTTTGTAGAATTCACGGGGTTGTCTCTGGCACCAAGTAATGACCTGCTTTTTTGCTTCATCTAATGATTGAAACCGGGTTCCTTTTAGGTGTCCCTTTAAATTTGGAAACAGAAAAAAGTCAGAGGGTGCTAAATCAGGGCTATAAGGGGGATGAGCAAGAGTTTCCCATCGAAATTCCCGTAGCTGAGATCTCACAGCTTTGGACGAATGTGCAGGGGCATTGTCATGGTGGAACAAGATTTGCTTGTGGAGCTTTCCTCGTCGTTTTTTGGCTATTGAAGTTTTCAGCTTCCTTAAAACTCCTTCGTAATAGCTGGATGTAACAGTTTTTTGTCCTTCTAAGAAGTCTATTAAAATAATTCCCTCCGAATCCCAAAAAACTGTAGCCATTATCTTCTTAACGGACCTCTCTGTCTTGAACTTGATAGGCCCTGCTGCCCCCCTTGGGTGCCACTCTTTTGATTGATTTTTACTTTCAGGATCAAACTGATACACCCAAGTTTTATCTCCCGTTACGAGGCGCTTAAAAAAACTATCCTCGTTTGCTTCAATCTTGGTCAAAATAGCCAAAGAAAGGTTGGCCCTATGATTCAGCTGGTCTTCTCGCAACGCTTTTGGGACCCAACGTGCTGAAAGCTTGCTCAGGCCAAGATTTTCAGTTAGAATTCCAAATGCTGAGCCATGAGAGATTTCACATGCATTGGCAACTTCATCAATAGTAATACGGCGATCTTTATCCACTAGATTCCTCACAAGCTCGACATTTTCTGGGTTAATGGAGGTGTAGGGTCTCCCTTCACGTGGATCATCTTCAACTTCTTCTCTGCCCCCCTTGAAGCGCTTAATCCAGTCGTAAACTACCGCTCTACATGGCGAAGAGTCACCATAAACCTGTTGTAGAGCGTCAATAATCTTAACAGGCTTCCAATCAAGTTTAGTCAGGAATTTAATGTTCGCTCTTATCTCAAAATTTGCCATTTTATGGGTTCAAAAAAGTAACCTTTTTGAAGCACATCTAATACAAAGAGTCTCGACAAATTGAATGACGAATTTTGTAGGAATTGTTCAGAAAACATGAAAGTCGTGTTTGACCCTGTATTTACTTGTACAAAATCGAACATTTCAATAATCTGGCATTTGTCTGAGAACTTTTTGACTCACTTACGTATTTATTAATCATTTTCAGAACACAATATAATATTATATATTATTTAGACTAAAACGAAAGAACAAAATACTATGATGCTGTAAGCTGATGTAACTAATATAAAATGTGACTGCCTTTTGCTTTGAACACAAGACGAAGTCTAGGTATGACCTGATTGCAAGTGACGCCCATGGTTCAGCTGATATTTCTTTCCAGCAATTTTCCAATTTCCATTTCAGTCCTTCAAAATCTCAATGAGATTTGGTGAAGCCTTTTAGTGATGCATCGACCACACTCAAAATTCAATGGGGTTCAAATCTGGGGAACTAGGAAGCCATAGTTCCTTTGAGCAAGACCCATTTAAATTTATCTGGCACCAGTCTTTAACTTTTCTTTGCTCTGAGTAAGGTTGCTCAATCTTGTTGAGGGGTTATAAAAGCATTTCTTTTGATGACGTCCACCTATGAAATGACTTTCTCATTCAATATTTTCCTCTGATGTTACCATTGACAACAACATCTCCACAACTTTTTTCTTTCTCCTGTAAGATATCTGCTTTTTAACCGGAATCTCATTTTTTCTTGTGCTAAATACACAATAATTCACTATGTTGTGGGTGGCCTAGACAGTGAACAAATCCTCATTTATCATCAGAACTGAAGGCTGAGAGTCATTAACGAGCCGTTGGAGGAGCAGCTTTTCTCTTTTACTATTCTTTTTGGTGGAGTTGAAAAGATATTCTTTATTTATCCTAAATGTAGGAATTTTAGTTAATCTTTCAGCAATACTTTCATGGTCGCATGGCTCACATTTGGCTACAAAGCAAGTTGTTTGGCACTCGTTAGATTTCGCTTGATCTTGTTCATCGTTTTCTTAATGAGAGTCGGGGTTCTCACTAATCAGAGCAGGGTGAGCACCACTCCATGCAAGACAATGTCCTTTCTCTTTAAGCAGTTTGATAGCTTTATGCATGTAATAGATTGCTATACATTTTACACTCATATTTGTGAACAGGTAAAGTTTAAGAGTTAGTTTCACTCTTGGCACTAGGTGTCAACCTGGCCAAACCCTTAACAAAAGAGGAGAAATCCAGCGTATGTAAACATACGGTTTCTATACCAATGGTTGGCTACCTTCAAACTGCCTTAGTCATGACCAGAGTATGCTTTTCAAACACGCCAGGCAAGTGATTATATCCAAAAGATCAATCTTACAACGCTAAAAAGAATGGTTTAAAATGGCCTTTCTAACCATTACAGATACATCAAGAGTTTCCCTCACCTGTGGAGGCAGGCTATATGTTACAATTGTTACAATTTGTTCCTTGATATGGCCTATTCTGAGGCAATTTTCTTTCAAAATTAGAGACTAAAAATTGGCGTACGAAAAACAAGTCCTATGCATCGAATTCGATTTCATAACTTCTTCTCAAAAATTCTCTGGAATCAGAAAGTCTGGCAAAAAGCTTTTGATAGAGTTTTTTGACTGATTAATCTCAATTATGCAGAGATTTAACCGATGTATAAATTCCTGTGAATTTGAATGTGGATTTTCTTTTGTTTTGGAGCACGTTTTCAGATTTTTGTGTAAATTTTATCATTAATGAATTTTTTATGCTGATTCCGAATATGTATTTTCTTTTCCTAGGGAAATTGTTATTTTAAAAGTCTTTATATATATATATATATATATATATATATATATATATATATATATATATATATATATATATATATATATATATATATATAAATGCATATGGCACATACATTATATATTTATATAATGCGCACATTCACAGACGGACTACACACACCTAGACATTTGCCGTAGTTTCCACGTGACCATGCGGTACATGGCTGCATTCGCTCTTTTTAGAGTGGTTTCCCCAATAAGCGTAGTCCACTTCAAAGAATCCTTAGCATGTTGGGCATACATATGTGTTCATTATTTTCCTGTGAGACGGACAGATGCATTTCTGGCATTTGTCACATTTAGATCTACATAATTCAGAGCACATTTTACATCGCCTAAGACGATATGCACTTTTCTCCGCTGTAGTGCAAGTTGTTTTAGATGGGATAAAGCCAAAAATTTCAGCAGCTTCCTTAGATCTCATCTTCATTCTTGGTTTATTTGTTTCAAACCTCTCCTGGGCAGTCGGTCGTCAAGCAATTTTGCTAAGTTTTACAAAAACACTTTACGTGTATTTTTTAACTATAATTTTTCATGAGTAGAAATGCGTTGAGTGCAGCAACATCCATCGTATTGTAGAAAATAAGAAGAGGCGAACGAACGTTTTTTCTCCTGCAAGTAAACGCTTTTATGTTTTCATCAAACTGATCAACTCCCCTTTTGCCAAAGTTGTAGTCTTAAATCAGTGCTGGCTTATTGGCATGTTCAGGAATACACTTATTTCCAGCCTGAGAAGATGTGAGGAGGATACAACTCAATTTTTTTTCTGAATGTAAGAAGACAACATTGTTTAATTATGATGGTCATAAGCAAATAAGGTTCAATGCACTGGCCTGTTTCAATTTCTGAGAGTTGAAGGAGTTTCTCTCCTGTGTATTCTGATTGTCCCAAGTAAGGTGAGTCTTTTCTAAAGCAGTGAAACAGCTAGGCTTTGTGATGTAAAATAATTATCTGTAACTATTTCACCTCCCAAATTTTCATAAGGCTTGCATAATTGTAAAACAACATTTTTTCCAAGTTCCCACTAGACTGAATTTCCTTGTTTACCTGTGTACATAATAAAATTTAGAGCATATCCAGTGTCAGCTTCGCATAACCAAAATATTTTCAGACCATACTTTCTGGGTTTTTTTGGTATATGTCGAGGAACGACACAGTATGTCCCACAGTCTAATATGGGTACATACGTAATTGAGTCAGATCGGCAAATCCCGGCCCTGTTCTCACGCAGGTATGCAGCGAAGGGAACGCAATGGCCTCCCAAAGTAAGAGTGCAACTTAATTATAGGTTAGTATTCAAAAGGGAAACTCGTTTGCTTTAGTACAAGATAAATGATTAAATATCGAAGACAAGAATAATAATGAAAATTAGCACAAAGATAAGCGTGACAATGAATATTATAGCGGGCAGGAATTAATGGAAGCTAGGCCCTGGAATTATTAATTAATTCGATAATATAAATAAGAGGACTAAGATTAGTAAATCTTTTCGTTATGAGATTACGGGATCTTCTTAGTAATTGAGAGAATGAGGTGACTTACGAGGGTAGGATTCAGGATTACCTCGGATGATTGACGGGAGTGGAAGTCCAGTGGCTAGTTCTTCGTAGAATGAACTCGGAGTATGAGCGCTTAGGGAACTCTAACGGGTTTGTGATTACTCCAACTTCCGGGGTTAGGGGGCGACCACAGTAGAGACTCGTCAACAGAACGGCGTAGAATCTCCACAGGGACGCTTGAGAAGAGGTGAAGCCTAGGACAGTCTTCCAGGACGAACGAAATAAAGTAGTGGTAATCTTTCTCTGAACAGAGCGGATTACGGAGAGCATATGCTCAAGAGATCGCAAGGACGAAGCTCGGTTTAACTGGGGTACAGGTGCAATTTATCTTGGCGACAAGACTTCCTAACTCGCACTCTCTAATGAGAACTATACACTACGTCTTAAATAGGAAAGATCGTCTAAAGGCAAGGGGGGGACTCGAGAAGAGCGAAGACCCAAGAGATAGCATGACGTCAGACAATGGAAACAGGGGAGTTTAATATGCGCCGGTTTGACGAAGCAAACGGAGAGTAGTGAGAGAATTCTTTCTACCCAACAGTAGGGGGTAAACGCTATCAGATTGGAAGGCGCTGGTCAAAAATGAAAAGAAACATAGCTGGCGCCAGTCTAAGACTGAGAAAATTAAGCCACAGGGCGCGTACGATTTCATACTTCTACAGTATATAAATGCCGCCTGGAATGCGTCCTCGGTAACCAAGAAGCTGCTAATCTACAGTCAATATGTCTCCCGGTATGCAAAAATTTTTAGAGGTTCCCATTCAATTCATGTCATACTTCGCTTATTGCAGCAAGTCAATTATTAGTTAATCGAGTTTGTCGATCTCGGTAGTTATCAAATCTTACAGTACGAAGGAAAAATACAAAGCGATATTGAGACATATCAGCACAATATATCAATTTGCCATCAACCGGATCCAATAGATCATCAAGAGGTGTAAAGTTTTGACAATCGGCTCCTGCATAAAAGATAAGGCATATACCAGCCTTTTCTTCATCCACTGTAAAAGGAATCATGTAATGGTATATTTTATTTCCATCTTTACCAATTTCACAGCTTACATCACTGACCTTCTTAATAGTATATCTATGTATGGTCAGAAGCAAATTATCTTTGGTAAACAGAAGAAAAGCTTCAGCTTCATCATTTGGATGAACAAGGATCTTAGGCTTAAAATAACAAACGGTTACGATCTTCTCGTTTTGTAGTGAAAAGGGTACCTACAAAGGCTTTACTGGAAGCCCCTTTAGTTGCCTGAGGTGAATTGTCTTTTTCATCGTCGCTTGAAATTTGGTTATCGTTGTTCGTTAGGTCCATCTCCCTGTATAACGGAAAATTACCATCCTCGCCCTCTGGGTGATAATCTATATTGTCTTGTCTCATAATATCTTAAGATGAATCGTATTTGTTATCTTATTCACCATGATCAAAACTGATTCCAATCTTATTCAGCTGAGATAATATATTATGATCGTTCTGTCTCTTTACAAGTGCTCCTCCCGATATGGTTGGGTCAGTACTAACTCTATAAATATACGTAGCTTCTAAATCTCATGAAATGTTGGTTGCCACTTCCTAATTACTATTTCAAATAGGCATTTCAAAATGTTCTGTAAATTTACGCAGGAATAAAGAGCATCTGCGCCATTATGAACAAGATGTAACAAAATGTTGTACGCATATGGATAAGGTACCACAACCAAATAACAAAAAAATATCTGCATGAATTATATTTTATTCTATAGAAATAAAGTAAGTAACTTAATTAACATCATTTGGAAACCATTTTCTACCAGAAAAATTATCAACGTGTTTAGAGAGAAGAACAAAGAAATTAAAACAAAATGTTTCACACATATGGATAAGGGAATACGTCGGCCTGCTCCTTATGATCAAACCCCAATTCACCTTCCCTTTCCATCCCGTCACTAACGGGCTCTGTGAAAGATTGAATGGTACACTAAAGAACATTGTGAAAAAGTTATGCAATGTTCAGCTCCGATTGCCATGTTATTTGCCTGCAGAGAAATCCGATACAGAACTTTAACATTTGCGCCCTTCGAGCTTTTTTATGGTCGAAACGTCTGAGGCCCGATGAGCGTAATGAATAAACTTTTTTCCTACTTCCACCTGGATGAGGATATTAAATCCTGGTATTCTTACGTGGTAGACCTTATGAAGCGCTTTGAAGAATGCGCCGATATAGATTACAAAAAGACAGACCTAAACTTAGAAAAGTATAGGACCTATTTTGACGTTAGGTCAAAGGAAAGGTAGTTTAATCCCGGTGACAAGGTACTGCTCTTCCTAGCCACGGAGACAAATAAGCTTTTCTCCCAATGGAAAGGCTCCTTCCCAATCCTAGAATACAGAACCCCTCAGTGAACAAATTGTTATAGGCAAATATGCTTAAGCGCTACCACCGCTGGGTCTGCATTTATAATATAATTGTCCTTGATGAAAAGGCAATAATTTAAGCATCTTATCCCTCTCAGTCTCTTAATTTCGTTTAAACCGTATGTGTCGATTCTGATAACAACCACACTCTCATTTCGCTCCCAGGTTCCCGTGAAAGCTCTGGCACGGAACTCGATTTACATCGCAGTTGGAACTTCCTCAGAAGACGCACTTGGCTCTTTTGTTGACTGAATTCACCGATGTAATTTCCGAAAAGCCTGGTTGCTCTTTATATTTTGAGCATGATATAGCCCTATCCACCCAGGAGCCTATGCGTTCTAAACCATATACCTTAGCCGTTCACTTGCGTCCTACTTTTAACGCCTAGGTAGTGAACTTGTTAAAATTAGGGACCATTCAACATTCCACGTCGGATTATTGCTCCTCCATTGGTGTGGTCAGAAAGCCAGATCAGTTTTTTCGCATGTTGGGTAGACTTCAGAAAACTGAACGCCGTAACATTCTTCGATGCTGAGCCTATCCCTTTGATAGACCAAAGCCTACATTTATTTGAAGAGGCTAAGTTTATTTCAGAGATAGACTTGAGTAAAGCCTACTATCAAATCGACCTTAAGGCTAGTAACCGGGAATACACGGTATTTCCCACAGAAAAGGCATTATGCAGTTTAGGCGTCTTCCTTTTGGTTTATTTTGTGCCTGTAGTAACTATAATCGCATGATTAGCCAAATACTGGATCGTCTGAATAACATTGTTTTTACTTTGATAACGATTAGTTGGCCACCTGCGCACGGGACGAACATCTAAGCTACCTACGCTCCTTCCTCAATCGGCTTCGTGAACACCGCCTCACTTTAAGCCCCAGCAAGTACTATTTTGCCTAAGGTACCATTAAATACCTTGGTTTCCACATTGTTGAAAATCAGATGGCACCCCAGCAAGAAAAGGTGGAGGCCATCGCCGACATGCCCCTTTCGCGTACGTAAAAAAAAATTACGCTCTTTTATCGGATCGATTTCATTTTACAGACGCTTTGTCCCGAATTTCGCCGCTTTAGCGTCCCCCCTTAGCATCCTGCTAAAACACAATTCCCCGGAACCCCTCGTCTGGTACTCCAAGGCGACCGCCCACTTCCATCAGATGAAGGAAAAACTAATGTCAGCTCTCATACTGCGACACCCGAACACGAGCAAACCGTTTAGAATACGAACGGATGCTTGAAGTAAACACATGGGTTGCGTTTGCTCCATTATAAATAAGATGGCAATAGTCATCCCACTGCCTACGCCAGCCGGAAGCTCTCGTCACGCGAAAGGAACTATGCGATAATAGAACTTGAGGCTCTAGCAATCGTGTGGAGCGTGCATAAATTCAAAATGTATTTGCTAGGCAAAGAATTCGTGATTGAAACCGATCATCGCCCATTAAGTTATTTAAAAAATCTAAAAACAAGAAAGGAAGGCTTATGCGTTCTAGTTTACTTCTAATGGAATACCACTTCCGAATATTGTACTTTAAAGCGACAGAAAACTGTGTTGCAGACTGTCTAAGTAGGAATCCGGTCAAGGATCCTCCCCCTGAAAAGTAAATTGTGTTTTTGTAAGCATTGTACCCAAGTGTATGTATATAATCGAGTCTGTGTAGTCGCCCCTTTTAAATAATCCTAGTACTCTGTCCTAACTGTGTACATTAATTCTCCTTGTTTTATCTGTACAAAAAATTGGGGGGGGGGATGCATAGTGGCCTTTGTGTATTTTGGGGGTTTCCTTTATCACGTTTTCTTCTTCTTTTTTTTAAACTGCATACGGTTCCACTACCTTTTTCCTGAATGATTCTTTATTTAAATTGATATTTTTCGGACTCTCATTTATTTATTTTTTTTGTTCGCTGGTTAAGGACGCTAATTTTTAGATATACCTTTTGTCAGGAATTAAACGAAAGCCATTCTTTTATTTGGTGACCACTTTGTCGACTCAAATTTAAATGCCTGCTTCTATTGTACACCTGTGTACCCAGGTGAAAATCTTTCCAATACACGAGTCCTCCCGTGATTTGGCATGCCCTTTTCCATCCTCTCTGTATCAGGAAAATCTCATCTTCGGAATGGAAGGCGTGTGAGAAGATGCCTTGAAGGATCAGCGTGACATGAAGCCGCCTCAGAATACCTCTTTCATCCCATTCGCTCAAAACCAGGCGATCCTACGCGTGGGCAGTTTACAATGTTCCAGAAGGAAGCAGTCCCGCGCTGAGTCACCCGACTCAGCTGTATTTGCTTTAGTAAGCTCATCGTTCCTTCCTTTATTCGATAACGCCGAGCTCACACTTCCATGTTTCCCAGGCATGTCTATTCCGCCAGGAGCGCAGCCATACCTACCCTACCCGCATATCATGAGGCAAACTTCGCTGTCCGATTCGACTCGTTATCTCGAAGTAACTTTACATAGATTGACTTCAAGAATCTTTTAGGGACGGCCATACCATGGGGGCTATCTATCCGACCAGCCTTCTGGTTATTTAACCCTGAGTCCGCCATTCCTCAAAGAGATTGAGAGTCTGCCAGTCCGTCTTTTCAGACCGTTTTGTCTGTTCCCTCGCGAAGTCCCGCAACCCTGTCTTGGAGTCGTACCTCCTCGTTAAGATCTCACCAGCAGATCTCCCTTTGTGAAACTTTGGCCCCTGTTCAGAGGAAGGCTATTAAGCCATTTTACCAGGGAACTGTGAGGCCTCATTCATCTCGGACCCTCTTCAAGAGTTCCGTTCATTCGTGTCTGAAACTCACTGCCGAGCGGCAGAACCATCTTGTGTTTGAGATTCCACCTCTCTGGAACTGAGAAAATCTCGTTTTTCAACCAGAAGTACTCAAAACCGGAATCTACGAGTCCTCCTCTTTACGATTCAACGAAGTATCTTCTCGAAGATCTGTGCTGTTGGTCTTTCTTCCCCTCTGATCACCACCATACTTCAAGGTAAAACGATATTGTGTTGTATTCTCCTGATTACATCCCGTCAATCGTCACTCGAATCCAATTTTGAATTAACTCCCGCTCAATCGTAATTAATATCTCTTGTTTAAGTTAACGTTACTTTTGCTCCTCCCTCGCTTAACTGTCATATTATAGATTGTCACAATCCAATTAACTATCTTTATCGAGTAATTTATCCCCCCTTTTTTCTATATATATATATATATATATATATATATATATATAGCCTCAGGTCCGCTATATACCCGTGCATGTGTATGCGCCCTTGCGTCGAGCGATTCTTCACAGACATACCTCGACAATTTTATTTAGTGTTATTGTAGTTTTTTTTCCATTGCACATGCGCTCTTTTGCTTGAATTCAGGTGGTTTTTGCATGCCAAATCTTTTTAGCTTTAATTATATCAACCTCGTTAATATATGTAAAGGAATAAGTGAGGCTGTGTATGTACGAATGCATATACAAATGATGAGAATTTTCTCTCATGTAAAGGAGTGAACTGAGAATATTCTTACGCTACTCACAGTACAATGAAGAGACTATGGATATAGGAGGCAATGTTGTCTGCCAGACTCACATAACGAATACCAACCCCAGCAAATTGAGCACCAAAATATTTATGTATGCAAAAAAAAACATTTTGTTTATTGAGTCCAATTTAATCATAAGAATTTGACCCTTTAATAAAATTTGATTAATTTGAAACTGAGAAAAAATCTTCGAGTCCCCTGAAGATAAATCATCAAAATGTAATAAAGAGGAAATAAAGAAATGAGTGATCCACTTAATTAACTATGGCTTAGAACCTAAATGGTTGTTTGAAAAAATTGTCTACAAACGATGCATTTAATAAGCCTTAAATTACTATAAGAAACTTGAAGAATACATACATAGTCAAAACTCCCCAAAGCTTACCAGTTTAATGCCATTGAGGAAATGAAATTGGAATTTTATAGCTGTTAATCATAAAGAAAGGACCACAGCTATAAATTAAGGTCAGAGTTAGAGTGACTTTGTCCAACTGAATCGAATGAGTTGTCGATTAAATCAATGTGATTATTGTCAGAGAGAGAAAGTTACCCTCCACCTAGAACCCAATGTCTATCTGAGGCTCCTGAAAGAACACTTGCACGGCTAGACAGCCCAAGGGAGCATCGAGACTTCGCGCGGTCGGCTGACACTGGTTGGGTTCTCTTTGTCTTCCCAAATTATCGTCTGACCGACGCCAGGACCATGGGGTCAAGGACGTTTGCGCATAGCTGTGAGACCAGCGAGACTGTCCTCTACCCCCATATCGCGCCAAGTATAATGAGATCCGAGCCACTTTTGGGGGCCCCCTGGTGACCCGCTCCTGCCGAAGAGGTATAACTTGGGCTTAGCGGCAATGCCCTCATAGCTTATATCCAACAGGAGAAAAGGACTGAAAGAGAAAAGAGAAGACAAAGAGAGAGAAAAGAGAAGGAACAAGAAAAAGAAAGAGAAGAAAGAAAAGAAAAAAAGGATCGAGAAGAAAGGGAAAAAAACGTCTTCATGAACTTGAAATGAGTAGGACCAGAAACGAGACGCTGTCAATAAGCTAAAGGTCTAAAGGAAGCGCTTCCCCTTTAGCCCGTCTGTTAAGTTTCCGATTGCAAGGAAGGCGAGGATACCGAGCCTTCTTAATCCATTTAGAGAAATCTTGGAAATCAACCACTTGGACATTAAGGCAGATAGACCGGCTCAATTTTTTCCCTTACTAAATTCCCAACTCCGAGATATATTCATATCACTCCCCTTGGAGGCAACAATTGATTATTCGTCCTCTAAATCGGAGTTACTGGCGGCATATAACATGACCCCAGACTTTTACCAATCCAAATTCAGACATGCTTGCCTTCAGCTAGGCTAATCGTACCGTCAGTTTGGATGCACCATCCAGCATCACCTCAAGTTTTGGCTCGATGCTACTAAAATCTCGCATGAATACGATGCCCTCATTGACTTTTTCCTGACGGACCAGTTGTTGGATGCACTTGGGGTTGAATTCCGATCTTTCGTAAAAGACCGGCAGTGCCTCACATTCTAGGAGTGTACAGAAAAGGCCGACATTTATTCAGCAAGCCGCAACCTGTATATGAAATAAGATAAGAAAACGGCCTTCCTTTCCCCGAAACCTAAGCCAAACAAAGGTAAATTCTTCCCGCAAAATGGAAACAAGTTTGTTCAAGGTAACTAGGCCGTCGAAGCCGCAACCACTCTTTTCATCCCAAAACCTAGATGTAAAGCCGTTCTCTTCAGACCTCCCCCCCTCCCACTTCGTCAGCTTTCCCCAGTAGACCCATCATTTGTTTTTCCTGTGGTGTGAAGGGTCACGTGAAAACGGACTGCCCTCAAAACTATCAGTTCAGGAATAACTCTCCTCACCAGGTACACCAGATTTGAGCCACCTCAGCGCTTCGTCAACACCATCGGAATCTTCTTTTTCCCCCGAGCACCTCAAGTCCCGGCGAGAACCAGGTAAACTTCTTGTTTGATAAGAATACCCTTGGAGGCCTTAACTTCTAATCCGGAACGATTAATGGCTGCCGTGTCTCCACTCTTGTGAGAGATACCGGGTGTACCTGAATAGTGGTGTCGGACAAGCTGCTTCTCCCAGTATCCCCTGACCATAATAAATTCGCTGCCGTGCACGGATACTTGGGGCACGCCAATCGATTTCCTATCGTTAAGTGCTCCATCGATTGTGCGTACTTCACTGGCTGGGCATAAATAGTAGCAGCCTCTATCAAATTCTTATCCGTCCCCATTGGCCAGTGCCCACGGGTCTCCTCCATCTCCGTGGCCCAAGCCGTGGTTACCCGTTCGTAAGAGGTAAAAGATTGGCAGATGCCCTCGCCCCTAGAAACCTCACGTTTTTCAGAATTCAAGGAGGTCGTGACTGTAGACTTCGCTAGGAACCAAATCATTGCGATTCAGTCCGACCCCTTTGAGCTAAGGCCCAGTAAAACGAGCAAGAAGCCACCCGAGGATATGAGGTTAGTGCTACCAAGTAACGGACGGCTAACTTTACCGTGCGTGCTCAGAAAAACGATAAACCCTCGAGACAAGTATTGTGTGTCCCGCGTTTCACGTTGTTCACATTTTAACCACTGCCTATGACAGCCTATTTTTAGGCTATTTTAGCAACAAGAAGACTAACCAGAAGATCTTCAAACATTTTTATTCGCCAGGCGCCTATGAAGAAATCCTTTGCAGCTGCAGGTATTGCGACATCTGCCAAAAGACTACCGTTAAGGGACTAGTTAAGCCCACACCATTGCAGAGAGGACCATAATCTCAGAGCCGTTTTCCCGTGTCGCAATTCACCTCATTGGTCGGATATAGCCCCGTCGAATGAAGGTCACAGTCACGTGCTAACTTTAGTGGATTTTGTCACCCGGTTCCCAAAGGCCATGCCTTTGAATAATATAGACTGCGTGGAAGCATTAATCTCCATTTTCTCCAGCTTTGATTACCCAAGGAAATCCTGTCCAATCGTGGCCGCCAATTCACGTGGCAACTAATGGAATACGTTGGAAAGTTCCTAAAGATAAATTCCTTTTCACTCAGCTGGTAACGGGATGTGTGAGAGGTACAATGACTCCCTTAAATCCATCGTCAAAATACTGTACGCCGAACAACCCCGAGAATGGCACCGTTTCTTGCCGGTATCCCCTTTCGCATACCCAGAATTTTCCCATCGCAACTTTGGTTTTGCCCCCTTTGTGCTTCTCTATGGACGTAATGTTAAAAGTCCCCTCAGCATTCTAAAAGAGCTCTCCTCAAATTCGAAATTATACCAGGAGATTCAATCCTCCTACGCTTACATCTTAGACCCGAGACAGAGGTTAGGAAAGTGTGCAAAGATCGCCCATCAGAACGTTGAGACAAACTTGGGCAAGTATAAAACCTATTTCGACCTTAAGTCCCAAGGACGAAAATTTAAAACCGGTGACGAAGTCCTTTTACTACTCTCCACGGAGGCCAATTAAGTTTTGAGCTAATGGATGAGCCCCTTTCCAGTGATTGAGAGACGCCGCCACGTCGACAACAGTATCCAAAACCCGTCTGGGACTAAGCTATTCCACATGACATGCCTAAAATGTACCATTGACCCGATTGTGTCAATCAACTTATGGCCTTAGACGAAGAATTTGCCTTGGAGTCCATCTACACACTGACCCCATGGGCATGGTACAAGTCGCCTGTATGGAACAAGACGCGCAATATCCTCTTCGCGTTTTGCCAGATACCACCGATTCCCCATCGACCGAGTTGAGCATAAATCCTTAGCTTCCGATCCTTCAGAAGGCCCATTTACAAGCGTTACTCACTCAATTCACCGATGTATTCTCGGAAAACCCTGGTTGTGCTAACCAGTTCGAGCACAAATGTGCGGCTCACAACTCAGGAACCTGTCCGTTCGAAGCCATGCCTCCTCTCTATTCACTTAAGAAAAGCGTTCATGAGGAAGTAATTCCGGCCACTCCCTTTCGGGTTGGTGAGAGCATGTAGCAATTATAACCGAATGATGAGGCAAATATTGAATGGGTTGCCCCACGTCACCTTCTACTTCGACAACACTTACGTAGCGACCAAGGAATGGGACAACCATCTAGCTGCCCTGCGTGCCCTCCTTTAACGATTTCGGGAATATCACCTCACGATGGGCCCCAAAAAGTGCCAGTTCGCCTTTAGCACTATTGACTATTTGGGTTTTCACATAGGAAACGACTACTTGGCTCCCCAAACTGTCAAAATCAACGCAATTGTCGGAATGCCACTGCCTGCAACAAAGAATCAGTTGAAGTCCTTCATGGGCTCCACCTCTTTCTATCGACGTGCCCCTGTCTGTTCTCCTCAAGAAAAAGGTTGCCCGAGTGCTCTGTCTGGACACCACTTTCGATCAACAGTTTTGACCAGCTTAAAGGGAAGTTAGCTTCGGCTCTGATCCTCGCTTACTCAACCCCCTTAAACCTTTTGGCATACGGACTGACGCCATTAAAGATGGCATAGGTTTTGTTCTCGTCCAGTATAGTGAACATGGCGAACGTTTCCCCATTGCGTTTGCGAGCCGTAAACTCCTTCCCCGCTAGAAAAAACTATGCGGTAAACGAGCGAGAAGCTCTTGCCGTCGTTTGGAGCATTCACAAGTTCAAAGTGTTTCTTTTAGGTAAAGAATTCCTTATCGAGACAGACCATAAAGCCCTCTCTTACCTACGGAATGTTAAGAACAATAATGGGCGCCTTATGGGGTGGAGTCTTTCTCTCTAAGAATTCCAATTTAAAATTCTATATAAAAAGGGTTCCAAAAAATTGCCTGGCGGACAAACTTAAGCAGAAATCGTCTGGATTTGTCTCCAGAGTAATTTCCCATTAATTGTAACGTTGAGCACTTTTGTATATATTCTTGAATTACTTTTGTAGTTTTGTGTAATCTCTTATAAGAATATGTGCCATTATATATTTTTTATTATTGTGTATATATTTTTAATGAGTTACCTTGCTCGTATGTACCTTTTTTTGTATTGTGCGACCTTCCTTTTTTTTTAATATCCTTGTATGTAAGCCCCTGGTTATCGAGAGTATGATAAACCAGTCTATTAATAACTATTCTGTCTTATTGTATTATTAATGTTATTTATTTATTTTCTTGATGTGGTCGGTAATTGGAATACCGAGTATTTTCCGTGTCCCCTTTATTTGACTTATTTTTGTGCAGAGTAACCGGTACCATCCCTTTTGTATTTGTGTCCTTATTGGATGATTACCTCTTGATTTACTGCTAACATTTGAAACGTTATACAAGCAAATAAGCTGTAGATATCAAGATCTCATATATATGAAAATACCTGAACGACTGATAAACCCATTTAAAGATGCTTATACAAATTAAACTAATCTTCAATGCAAAAAGAGTTAATTGGTTGAAAAAATGACTGCAAATTTAAACCTCTATTTAAGCAATCATGCCCGAAATTTTGGTTACAAAAAAAATTCCTAAAAAGTTTTCAAAACTGTGGGAAGCAATTAATGTATATTTCATTGCTTTCCCATCTTCATATATGGCTGAACGCAGGTTTAGTGCAATTAGTCGACTTCTCACGAAATAAATAAACCACATGCAAATCACAAAAAGAGAAGATTTAAGGTTACTTCTTAGTAGGATGGAGCCTAGGTTGCAAGAGTTAGTCAAAAAGCACCAAAGTCAACCATCTTATTAGGACATATTGAGGGAATTAGATTTTTAATTTTTTAATTTAAAATAATAAGACAGATAACTTAGGAACGATGAAATTCCGTTTGGTAGCGAGACGATATCAAAAGATTTATTGTCCAAGGGGTTGTTTGTCAAAAAATAGTTGGGAAACACTGAGCTAACCGAAGTATTTGTTTGTGATTTTGCTTCTGTCAAGACTTGTTTTATGTTTGGTTGCATGAAATGTTCCATTTAATAACTACATCCTCATGGCAGCTCTTCCTTTTGCAGTGACATTCACATACACAAAATGGATGTTAGTCTTTTTTACTGGTGTAGCAAAGAAAAGAAGGTGCCACCATTGGAGCCAATGTTTCTGAAAGACCAACGAACATCTACAAAAATGGCAATAGATAATATCGATCAAATTTAATCTAAGAAAAGTATTCCGAGTGGAGTTAGGAAGAATCGTGAGTATTCTCTCTTAAATCAACCATCTACTTTGACAGACAATATCGACATGAATTTTTCTTCATCCAGCACAGAAACAGAATCTGCTGACGAAGGTTGAGACTAGGAGCTTCCTTCATCGTAAAGTAAACACAAAATTTGCATCCAAGACTCCATCAAGAAGCAAATAAAATTGTCAGAATTTGCGTTGGCATATGATGGCACCGGTATTTCAGATCGAGCTGCATCTTTAATAACAAGTTCAATCTTTAAGAACATGTCGTCAATTGAAGGCAAAGAAACTTCTTTAGTATTTGACAGGTCAAAAGTTAGAAGAGAGTTTCAGAGAACGTACTATATTACATCAAGAATTAGATCGGATAAGCCATTATATTCTATTTTTTTGATGGTAGAAAATATAGCACATTTGTTGATGAGAGGATGGAGGGAACTCATCACAAGAAGAATATAATGGAAGAGCATATCCAAATGATAGAAGAATCTGGTTCAGAATATCTTAGACACCTGACAATGAAGCCAGGTTCTGCAAAAGCTATATGTGATGTAATATTCTCTTATTCCAAAGCAAATAACATCGCAACTGATGAACTCATTGCTGTGGAAGGCGATGGAACGGCAGTGGATACAGGAAGAAAAGGAGCTGTGATCAGAGTGTTAGAAGAAAAACTTAATAGAGCACTGCATTGGTTTATTTTCCAGCTCAGTGCAAATGAGCTCCCATTGCGCTATCTCATCAACAATTTGGATGGGAAAACAACGAGGTTTAGTGGATTTTTAGGACCTATAGGGAAACAACTGGATAAATGTGATACTATATGTGTTGTTGAATTCGACCCAATTTCGATTAACTTGCTCTCTGCTGACAGAGGAAATCTGAGCACTGATCAAAAGTATCTGTTTGATTCCTTCTATCGATCTCACAAGTTAAATATTCTGCAAAAACGGATTGATAGGAGTCGTGAAAAAATATCGCAGGCACGATCGCATACAACGGCAAATAGGATACTTCGACTATATGTTTCGACTTCCAACCTTTCTGACAAGCTAAAATCCATTGTCTCGTTCATCATGAAGGTGTATGCACCATGCTAGTTTAAAATAAAAGAAAACTCTTCTTCGCAAGATTATGCACTCAACCTCTTCAAGAAAATCCAATCACTGCAAGGAATGAACAAACAGATTAAAGATATAGTTGCCCCAGTGATTCAAATGAATTCTTATTGTGCACATGCGGAAAACATTCTTCTTTGTATGCTGCAAGGTG
The DNA here is from genome assembly GCA_963969495.1 of Ceratothoa steindachneri. NCBI lineage: Eukaryota > Metazoa > Arthropoda > Malacostraca > Isopoda > Cymothoidae > Ceratothoa > Ceratothoa steindachneri. The sequence continues at coordinate 194,279,137 of OZ018318.1, forward strand.
AAAGAAATCATATCCGAAAACTCGCATGGAGAAGAATTATGAAAGCACGAAAATATTATAAAGGAAAGTAAATACAGACTTCCAAGGTCCCAGAAATAAACTTGAAAGCTCACGCCTGCATCCATCTAATTAATTGGCAGCAGACCATTGCGACTGAACTTCTGCTGAAGAGGACGCTCTCCGATGATCAACTTGAAGAATTTATCTGTCAACAACCTAAATTGGATATTCCGAAGTTTCCTCGTAACATCAAACTGGTCACAGAAGCAAAACTAGCAGTTTGTAAAGAAGACAAACTAGACTGCTATATAAAGAGTAGAATTGATTCCAGGAGAAACATACCCTCATTTAATACCAAGAAGGACTTCGTAATGAAAGGTAATTACAGTAAAAAAATCTAACTACATTGACTAAATGGATATTGAATAATATTGAAAATTTAAAGACTGTTAATTGTTCCATTTCTTCTATTTGAGAGTTATTATGATAAAAATCACAGGTTGCATGGAAACAAACGGAAATAGAGGAAGGAAAAAATTTCCAGTTATTAATAGATTATTTTTATTCAATAAAATGGAAGTAGAAGTATTGATTGTAAACTTTTATGGAAATAATATACAAAGTATAAGACGTAAATGTTGATGTTTCAGCTCGAAGTTTAAAAAAAAAAAAAAAATTCAGATATTTTTTGCTTTTTTTATCAAAATTTCAATTGCGTTGAGGAAACTGAAACTATTAATTTAGAAGTCTCAAATTTCAACACAATAGTTATTGATGTTGGGTTCACAAAAAATTCAGGGTGGGAAAATAAATTTCCAAAATTTTTGAAAAACCCCCCTTTTTCGATCGACCCTACTGAACATTGATGTCTTCTACATCTAGAATGTTATCAATTCGATGCTATGTCGAATCGCAGCTGTTTTCCAAGCTCGTGGAGCTATTACAGGCTATTTGGCTACGCTCCCGTCCCGGATGATGAATCTTTTGCTAGGCGAGAATAAATATAGATACATATATATATATATAATATATATATATATATATATATATATATATATATATATATAAATACAGTATATATTAGTGGAAAACTCATTAAGTATCGCCTGAGTATGCTAAATGTACAAGAGCCCACAATGAAAATGAAACGAAGATGCCGAGTAATTTTGAATAAGTTTTTAATTCCATTATCGAGGATACAGGGGAAAAAAGAGAATAATGTAATATATAACAAATATTGTCAAGAGAGAAATCCTCTAAAAGAAATTGAATGGGTCATGAAATGAATTAGAGGAATATAGATTAAATATAGGGAGAGTCGAAGTGAAAAAAAAAAGAGATAAATACCGAAAATAGTGTGAATAATATCAGGTAGAACCAAGAATCTAAAGACAACCCTGAAGTTTGAAAAGACACGATAAACAATTAAAAACGAAGATAGGTGTAAAATAAAAGAGAGAGAGAGAGAGAGAGAGAGAGAGAGAGAGAGAAAGGTTAAGAGAGATGAGAAGGGCAGGAGAAAATAAGAAGAAAACTATATAAACAAATAATAATATATGCGGGAGAGAGGACGGGGAAAGGGGAGGGTGCTGAGGAAGTGGAGGCGAAAGGGAAGAGGGGTAGAAACAGATAGATGGGGAAGAAGTGATAGATGGTGGGAGAGAGAGGTATGAGAGAAAGATACAGATAGAGGGAGAGAGAGACATACGAAAAAGGAAAACTAACTAAATAATAATTGAGTTAGCGTAAACTGTTTTGAAACAAGATCTGCTGACCAAAGTCGCGAGCTCTCACTTATTCAGATTTAGGACCTTACGACCTTCAAAACTTTCAATAACTCCCGGACTAACCTCCGGAGAACTTTGGCACTTATAGCTTTCGAAAGAGAAGGTCAAACAACATAAGGGTTTCAAATTCGGTTAGAATCGGCCGAATAGTTATAATGATTTTGTCAAAGAATTTCCAGCTAACCTTGGGAGGAATTGAGAAATTATATCATTTGAAAAGGAATCTAAAACAACATAATGGTTTCAAAATCGAAGGAATCGGCCGAATAGTTACAATGTTATTACCTCCCTTCCAAAAGCAAAACGGGCGCCAACGGACCAACTGACATAGTGAGATATATGTAGAGTCGCCTGCGACTAAAAATTACATAGTTACATATGGAATTTTTACAATTGGTTTACCTCCGTTCTTTTGTTTGTCTCCCTATTTTGTATTTCGATGCATTATGATGTGAAAACCACGTTATAGGATCGAATATGACTCAAAAGTAACTTAAAAAAATAAGATTTTGTAGTTTTATAAAATTTTACAAAGAGTTCACATGTTGAACCATAATAAATACTCGAAGGAGGGGAATGTAAAGTGTGGTCTCAAAAGCGCTGGTCCTTGAAGTTTTATTACCACTTTTTTGTAAAAGTCCTATAAAGGACATCGGTCATAAGCCGAACTTTTATTTATAGGACGGTTAGTCTTTTAAAAGGCCTCAATTTTGTATGCTAACCAGTGAGATCTGAGCAAGCGGGCAAACATGCAAGTAAGTCTTAAACTAAGCGCTCAAAGGACTACTGCCTAAATCGTTTAAATAATCTGGGAGATCTTGCATAATTTCAATGGCCGACCGTGAGTGTGACTAATTAAAATTAACCAAGCAAATACCGTGAAAGTAAAGTCTAGATATCTCCTAATGTTACATAGTTTAAACGCCAGTTAAAATATTATAAATATTTTACTTAACAAAGTTACCTTTTGCATGAGTAACTAAAATTATTCTTAATTAACACAAAGGTACCTTAAAAATGAACTTCAAAAATAAACGAAAAAGTGGAATTTAGTAATATTGAGTTAATATATATAAAATTCATGTAAAAGACTATGGATCATACTTTCAATCTCATTTCCTTAATAGATTTAATTTTAATCGAGTTTATGTGATGATAAAAGGATATGTTTTGGGGCACTGAAATAGTAGAAGCGGTGACATTTGACAACTACACAAGAGATATTTATGAAATAATTATATATTATATGTTCGTAAGATGAGATTTCTGATTAAAATAGAAACAATTTTACTATAACAAGTCAATGGATTTCTTTCGGTAGTTAAATAGAAAAAATGTACTGTAAATTGATCTACAAAAACTTCTATTTTGATATTTTATAAACGCTCTAAAATTTAGCTCAATTCTATCGAAGAAACATGTTAAATCGCCCCATTATTAAATCTTTAAATTCCTTAAGATCCACGATCCAACAATTGAAAGATTGAATAAATATGTAAAACCTTTTAAAAGAATTAAATTAATTAATGTGAGATGTGTTAGTATGCTCAATCTTGTTTCTTATGAAAATGTAATAATTCCTTGTATATTATATAGCAATTGTAAGACTTGATAGTTATTTAAAAATTGATAAGATATGTTAATGTAAGCTGAGAGAACCAATTTCATTTTATCGAAACCGATTAAATATATAAATTATTGGTGAAACTTTAGAAGACCTACTCCGTGTTTATAGTAGTTAAAACAGTACTAATGGTGTTTTCAGGCAATCCAGTCGTCATTTACGACTTCTTTAAGGCGCAGAAAGCACTTATGTTTAAGATACTAGCACTCTGATTAGGGCTTAAAAGGCAGTGATACTATGTTAAAAATAACTGATTTCCATAAATTATGACTGAAATGCCTAAAAACATCATTAGTACTGTTTTTCCTACTAAAGAACACGGCATTTGGTTACTAGAAGCCGTTATCAAGCCGATATATGAGTTGCCATTATTCGGAGAGGTAGATCCCCTTCTACCAGTCCCGCTCACTTCGCACGTGCCTCAGGAACAAGAAGTACACAATCTGAAATCCTAGCAAAACTAAAGACACAAAAGCATAAAACAGCAGGAACATGAACGCTTAATAAACAAGTTTTGGCACGAAATCAGCGCTCATATAAGTGCTTGCCTCTAGGTTGCCAATTTTTGAATAAAATTTAAATTTAATCTTGCCAATGTGTGAAATTCTTCGTTTCTGGTCACATCAAGAGGAGGTTAGGCAGACTTATTTTAATTTCAATGTTAACTCCACCATTTCGTAGTATCTAAAAGATATGTACTTTTTACAGCAAAATTTAACCATAACCAGCTATTGATTTAAGGTTGGAGATGGAGTGCATTTAGGATGAATTCTTTTATCAAGTAAAGACATCTGAAGACGATTCCAAAGTTTAAGCAGAATAAAGAATATTTAATCCAGCTCCAAGATTCCTTTGACCTTTGAGGAATTCTGCGATCACCATTTACCCAGCCTACTAAGCAAGAAGAGATCTTTCTATTTGTAGAGTCAAAGCCTTGTGAATACAAAGCATTCACTGAGGATGCAAACAGGCAGGGCCAGGCCTAATTTTGGAACCCATTTGGCTGCCCCAAGAGTGGTACCAAAATTCAGTGACAATTCACCCCTTGGTAATTACACCACTCTCGAGGAGGCTTCCCTCAGACCACCACATATAACATCGATAATATTGTATATTCTGGGCCTAATTCTGAAAATATGCACCTCTTTTTTAACATACCTCTCTCGCTTGTACTTTCTTTTAAATTTCGTGTTGAACTACGGCAGAAAGTATCAACACCTTCTTTCTTGGCTTCACATTCTATGTCTACTACATTCCTTTTTTACCCTTCTCATGATTATAAAATGAAAAGGTCTGTTTTTATCTCCATGTTTCTTTATGCCCTTTGTCGAGGAATTTCAGACTTTCATAGAAAATAGGTATATATATATATATATATATATATATATATATATATATATATATATATATATATATATATATATACATATATATATATATATATCTATTTGTTGGCAGAAAAGAAATGAAAGCCAAGAAAAATGTATATACAGTTATATATACATATATCCTGTAATGTACGTACGCTCCATTCTCTACGAACGAGTACGTTCACATCGTAAAAGTAATACGTTGATTACGAGGTACAAGGGGCGGTCAATAAGTTTTGCGAATCGGTAGGGCAAAACAGAGGAAGGGGGACTGCTGATTATGGGGGTGTTAGGACAAGTTATGAAAAGTCAGGACCTGCAGCCGCACGATCCTGCCTCGTCTATTTAAGAAGCAGTAGCTGATCGCAGATCGTCAGTTACAAATATTACCACAATGGAGAAGGTTGAGCACCGCGCAGTGATCAAATTTTTGACCAAGGAAGGCAAGAATACAAAAGAAATCCATGAACGCATGATTGAAGTGGATACCGACACCGCTCCTTCCTATGCAACCATTGCTCACTGGTATAGGGAGTTCCGCCATGATAGTGAGTCTTTTGAAGATGACCCCGTCCAGGACGCCCATCAGAGGTGACAGAAGGGGACAATGTGGCCCGTGTAGAGAGGATGATCCTCGAAAATCGACGGGTGAAGGTCGAAGAAATCGAGCGAGAACTAAGAGTATTACATGGAAGTGTTATCAACATCATCCACGACAATTTGGCCATGACTAAGGTTGCCACTGCCCGTTGGGTCCCTAGAAACCTAACGAAACCTTACACCCCATGATCGACTTCAACGTCGTCAAAGTTCGGAGGAGCTGCTGCTCCTGTACAACCAAGACCGGCGGGATTCGAGTTACGCATAGTGACAGGTGATGAAACGTGGGTTCATCACTGGAATCCCGAGACCAAGATCGAAAGCATGGCCTGGAAGCAAAGGGGCTCTCCAACCCTCATCATATTTCGGACCCAACTCTCAGTCGGGAAGAACATGGCCACTATCTTCTTTGATTCTGTAGGTGTCTTTATGGTGTACTATGTGCCTCGTGGAAGGTCCATGGCAGGCCAATATTACGCCGAGGAACTGGGTGAGTTGAAGATGTGCATCCGTTAGAAGCAGCGCGGTAAGTTGACACGCGGTGTCCTTCTCCTCCACGACAATGCCACTTTCCACAAGGCCAGAGTTGCACAAGCTGCCCTGCGCGAGTGCGAATTCGATAAGCTCAACCATCTCCCCTACAGTCCAGATCTCGCCCCTAGCGACTACTTTTTATTTCGCCAACTCAAGACTGCACTGCTAGGACACCGGTTTGGGGACGATGAAGATGTCCAGCTTGCTGTCCAGGAGTGGATTGAACATCACTCAGGAGATTTCTGGTTGTCGGAAATTCAAAGACTTAGGGACAAGTGGCGCAAGTGCATTGAAGTCGAGGGTAGTTATATTAAAAAAATAATAAAAACACTTTTCCTCATATCTCGTTTTCTTATATCCGAATTGCCAAACTTAGTGACCACTCCTCGTATTTAACATAAGTAAGATGGTAATTTGAGAGAAACTGGAGGGTTGCTGAGAAACACGGATGTTATATAAGTAATTCACCTCAACAATACCACTAGAAAAGATTATTCTCACTTTCATTTTTTTTGCCATTGTTGTAGAATGTTATCGAACCAATTTAATTAACTATGTTTAAGTTAACGACATCGAAACACAGAAATTAAAAAGTACCAACTGAGGACCATTTTGTAGGTATATTCATATTATATTGGAATTTATATTTTCTCTTTAGCAGCCACATTCAGGTCATCTAATCGGTAAGTTGGTATCAGTTTAGTAGATTTCTAATAATCATACGGTATTAGACCTCAATGCTGCTTCATTCTCTCACTCAGATTGTGTCTATAACAATTACAATTATGCAAAACTTTTCCCTTTAAGTTTCCTCCCCTTAGAAAAAACACTGTTCCCACATATCTACAAAGCATCTTAAAGTGTGTAATGCAAGAATATTATAGTATTTCTTCTTATTAAGGCTATAATTTATTTAACCTTTGCACTTTGGAGCAATTCAGCCTACTACTCCAACGACTTATCTACTTTGTATTTCATTCATTCTTTTGTCAAGTTTCCTTCCACTCTCTGAGTTCTTGATATTTGAGAAGTTTATTACAGGTACAAAATTCTTCCTACAATTCATAGAAAATTTATATTGTGTCTAACATATTTAAACCTAAAGTCCTAGCGAATACTTATATTTATAATATAGTTTCAATATATTTTTGAACTCAATATTCTTTCCTTTTATCATTCTAGCTTAATGTTAACAATTTTTTTTAAGCACTTTCCCTAGTTTTAACTTTTCTTGCCTGAATGTGGTATGTGAAGCGAGTGGTTTAATCATTGCAAAACCCATCTCATAAATAGACAAGAGTAAAAGCCTCTCCAATGATCTTCGGCGTTTTGTGATAAATGGTTATTTAATTGATAGTTTCCCATGGTTCAAACCACTTACCAGTGCCTTTGAATGGCTAAATGAGGCTTCTGCCACTAGATGGCGCCACCCAGCGCCAAATCGGATGGCAGATTTGAAATCTCCAGGGTGAATAACCATATGTCCCATGGTCATATGCTCATTTCATAGCTATAAATGGGCATAATTGAACTTTACTCCTTTTGTAAAAAAGCAAAAGAGGACGCTTTGCTTACAGATACAACATCCAAAGGAAATTGCACTTTATTTCAAGACTTGCTTCCGAGAAAGTTACATTTTTAGACCTCTATACGACACGATATTCATCGTAATTTTTTAAGTGCTAGTTATATTTGGCTGTATAGTTTTTTATCTTTACTAAAAATACTTTTGGTTTTACTAATTATTCATTGTTGTGAATATAATTCCTGCTGTGTTTTTTCGTCATACTGTACAGTCTTTTATAATCAGCGCTTGCTTTGCGAGATACGTAAGTTAATTCATAAAGTGATTTTGTGTGTTTCTTTCCAGCTATGCAGTGAGGAGGTGGCCTTTCCCCGACGGCAGAGCGTGCTTCACTCTTCTTCAAGTTTTTATTGGATTTGTTCTTTTTGTTGGCTTTGGGATTTTTGTTTGTTTTAATGATATGCTTGGCACGAACTTGGAAATTGAAAGAATGCTTTTTTCGAAAAACTATTGAAAAGAAAAAATAGTTACAACGTTAGAAAAAACATAAAATAATTGGCTTTGGCTAATCATACTCACGTGAGAACACCGAAAAATAAACCAGAAAATAAAATTATAACAGTGAAAATATAACTCAGTGTTGTCGAAATCTCAATAAATCAGCATTAGTTCTGACGAGTTAAGAAGTATGAGTTTTTGCATGAACTTGAGTGAATAAAATATGAGATAGAATCTTGAGAAATAGTGTAGTGCTTAAACTTGTAAAAGATGTAGGTGAACTTATCAATCGCCTAACTTACATCCTACTTGCAGATCATTTAAAAGATATAAATTTTAAATACCTATAGGCACAGAACTATAGGCCCTTGGACGACCTATTCCATAATGAAGGCAGCGATTTAATGAATTGGAAATACCTATGTAATATTTCAAGTTCCCTTTCAAATTTTCTAAGAAGTTTATCTTGTGCTTTAATGTTGAATATGTGTTAAATAATGTGGTTATAATAATGTTAAATTGGCGCAGACGTCATGATTCTTTAATCACTTCAAATTGATTCAATAGAATCGACGTCTTTTGGACCGAGGTCGTTATGACTCCACCAAAAATTTGGGGGCCTTCATTCCCATTTCGTTTTAATGTAGTATAAAGCGCAACTCAATTTCCCGAATGGTACCGTCCTATGGCTTCTAGAAAATACCCTCCATCTTGAATATTTCGATATTCTCTTTTAATCTAAAGTGAGTATATTCGTGACGCTTTCATAACACTTATATTTTCATATAAAATTTGAACTAACTACTGAAAGCTTAATTTATGTGATTCAGTGGATCGGTCAGGTGCGCTTGAAATTTTAACTAAAATTTATGAAATAAATGTTTCTGCAAATCTTTCCGATATAACTTCTACAGAATTTCGCAGAATCTCGCTGATCATCATTTTCAAGGAAGCAAACACTTTCATTATTGTGGCAACTCACTACATTATGATTATTTACAACGCCATACAAGTAACCAACCGGCTTCAATTGCAAAATAAAGCCAACTTTCTAAAGTTTTAAAATCCTCTAAGAAACTCTTTTCCTCATTACTATACAATGCAACTAGAGCATTCCTCATCAAGGGTAAGGGTGTAGACCAAATATCGGAAGGTGCTGATGCTTTTATTTTAACACGAAGATCTTATAAGGAAACTATTTCTATGTCTTTTGTAAAATTAATATCGCCTATCTATAAGTGTTACAATTTAAATAATAAAACTAAAGATCGTAAGAATAAACTGCGTCTCCTGATTTATACATGAACGTTGTGCTAACAATGCATTGCTCTTCAGTTTCGAGCTAGCATTTTTGAGTGAAACTAAACTTTGGTGGGCCTTAGTCAAATCTTTGACATCAACGATAATCGATCCTTCAAAGTGTTCACGATTCGAGATCATTTGATGATCATTTGATCATTTTGACCTCTACTCCAAGGTAGAGGTCAAACTTACTGAAGATATTATGAAATCAAAGAGTTTGTTCTGATCGCCTCTAAAGTCTTGTGTATTTTCTATAGCATTGTGTTTTCTCTACAATATTCTGTAGCTTCTACATTCCATTTTAGTCCCAAATCTTTTTCAGTCTCTTAAGGTCTTGCGTAGTCTTTATAGTCATGTGAAGTATCTACAGTCTCTCTTTTGCAGTCTCTATAGTCTCATGCAGTCTCTACAGTCTCGTGTAGTCTTTATGGTGGCAAAGTAGTTTAAAGAGGATGAAAGTTGAGAGAAGGGAGAAAGAAAAATAAAAGGAAAACGAGGAACCAAAGCACTGGGAAAATTATTAAGGGCACCCCCAGGACCCGGCAAGGGAGTGAAAAGGGAAAAACTTAGAGAAGAGTGGCACAGTTCTCCCGGGTTGAACCTTGTGGTCAATCTAGCGGCAACAGACTTTTCAGAACCAACACCTGGATATTATAATTTCCCGGCCAAAAGGAAGAGAAAAAAGGCAAGAAAATACTATAAATTAAAATGCCTCCTGTGGGGCACTTTCCTCCCTTACCAGGTTTGAACAAATCTGAATATTAGGAAAAAGAACAATGCAAATGCCAATATAGGCTGATGGCAGGAGTCAGCCGACCCGTCCAGCCCCATTTTGACCTCTTCATTTTCTTTCTGACACCCTGTTTTCTTACCCTGCTTCTTTGCTTTCTATAGAACCTCTTCCACAACTGTGTCTCTGGTCGGCATTTGATTTCATAAGATAGATGACGACTAGCTTCCTCTCACTCAACTATCCCTGATCGAGGTTGAGGGTGGAGGGGACAACTATCTATCATTCCTGAGCCCCAGGTGGGATGAAGGTTTTCAACAACCTACTTCACCCCCATCTTATCATCCCCTTCCTTTCTCTGTTTACTATCTATTAGTTTTTACGCCGTAACTACGATTAAGCCGCCATACCGATGGGCTGCCAGGTTACTAGGCAAGAGGAGTGGCCTCAAATGGCGACAGTTGATTCTGCCGGCCCCTTATTCACCTCTCGCATAGCGGGCTACTGTGTGGGGAGATGAGCGTATGCATTCCGTGAATTAGATCAGGTCACTATGTCCAATGATTGGTCCATAATAAAAATTCTCTTCCTCTACCTTCACCTCTATCATAACCGTAGCTGCGTTCGAGCAGCTCCACAGCCCAAATACCACTGAACATCAGTCAAAGAACGGCTAGGAGGAGAGTAATTATAAAATAGGGTCATGACGTAGTTCAGTTAAGAGAGCATAAACTATCGATCATCCAGAGTAATCTGGATCTGCCTCCTCCCTCTATCACACTCTCTCCACACATTCTTTGAAAAGATGAACAAGGGTGAACAAGGGAAGGAAAACCCTGAGGTCGTATTATGCCTTTTCTTATCACTATTAGGTTTGTTCTTGGGCTGAGGTAAAAGAAAAAAGTTTGTACGAGCTTAGGGCTGTTGGGAGGATGTAGTATGAGAAAGCATATGAAGTGAGGTCAGGTTTGTTCGGTTTCCGTGCTAAAAGTAATCAGATGGCGCGATGACATCTTTTTTGTGTGCCTGTAGCATACAGATTCAGATAGAGCAAGATCATCATTGTTTAGTGTCTGTTGTTCAAGAAGCTAGATGGAGTTAAATCAGGTTTGTCGTATCTGTGCCAAACTAAGTCAGATAGAGCGAGATCAGAGTTGTTATGTTAATATTTTGAAAAATATGTGAGATTGAGTGAAATTAGGGCTGTTGTGTTGCTGTGGTAAAACAAAATTCAGATGAAGAGAGATCAGAATATTTCTTTGTCTCTGGTAAAAGAAGTCAGATGGACCAAGATCAGGATTTTCGATGTATGTGGTAAAATAAGTCAGATATATCGAGATTATGGTTGTTCTCTGATTGTATTAAAATAATTCAGTTGTGGCAATGGTCAACGAATTCAGATGTAACAAGATCAAGATTTCTCGTTGGATGTGGTAAGAAGTGCTGAACAAGGAATGCTTGGTCCAGTTTTCCGTTTTTCCCCTCAATTCTTTATTTACTATAATTAAGACTATTTTATATAAATCCCTGATAATCCTTTATATTAAAAAAAATACACCAAAATATCTAGCTTTGAGTCCATTAAAACCGTGGCCATCATTTTTGCGCGACCTCTCCAATCTGAATTTGACGCGGCCTAAAGACCCACAGGGAAACTACTGATTATATAGAGTTTTGCTTTCAGGATAGCATTGGTAGATCAACGACAAATTCCTGTAATGAATCGATCTATAAATTGTTCCTCGGCTCAATAAAGCAGTTTTTATTCGTTTCTGTGTCTCTCACTTAATTTAACAAAGGACACTACAGAAGTGAAATAAAGCATGACTACCCACATATCATCTTGAGTCTACATATAATAGCCGTAAAAGCAAATCACTTTGCATAAGTATTCTTTTCATTACAATCCCCTTTTTTTGTGCTCTCCTCTCTCCTATTATGTAAATTTTGTACCTACTCAACTGTTGTATTTAAATATACTTTTTACTTTTTTTAGCAGTTTAAGTATTATTGAAACCCTTTTCTTCCCTTAACTGGTGCTATTTGACTTAGAAGGAAATATTCGGAATCTCTCGTATTTGGAAATTCTCTGAATTTGTTTTTGAAGGCATTTTAAAACGCTAAATCTTTAATGACATCAAAGGTGAAGAAATGTTTGATCTAGAGCTACCTTTCTTGCATGATGAGGGATATCACTCCTTAGGTTCAGGAATTATCTCAAAGTTACAAGCAAAATAATTAGGTAAGAACCATTTATATTACTAATTCTTTAAGTAGCTAATGGAATTAGAAGAGTTAATATTCAATGTACTATATAACAGATGACAAGGCAGAAAGTGAAATTTAATACAAAGTGACAACGATGATTCCGTGTGTGTCTCTGATGCTACCCTTCAAAGATAGTTCAATGGACTATAAAATATTTTAACTCCTGGGTTCTTTATCGGGGAAGATGAAAATCAATAGATGGAAAGAAATCAAATTCCACACTTCCATGTGAAAGTGAATTGGTAACTTGGATTAATTTCCCAAGAGCAACGATCGTCTAAGTCATCGGCACGCCGATGACTTATTTCTGGCACGCGAAAGCGCAGGATATCGTTTTTTTTTAAAGAGGTTTTTAAGAAGGATGTAGAATTATGATAAATTCAGATACCTTCCAAACACAAAGAGGTACATCGATGATCTCCCGAAAGATGACATAACAGACCGCCAATGGCTTGAATAACTGTTTGTAAAAATGATTGAGGCAAGTGTTGAGCAGTTCTTTGCAAGAGTGGGGAGGTTTAGGAAACTGGATGGGACGGCAAAATTCATTAAGTTTCCAGACAGTATCAAACTGGATGAACTAAACTTGCAAATGTTTTCATTGGATAGGCATGGATGATTTGAAATACACTTGATTGAATTTCAAAGTAGCTAAATTTGGAAACCAAAAATTTGTTGATTTTAGAGATGACCTAGAAAATAGTGAAAAAAGAGCGATTAGAGACGAAAGTAACAGAGAGAAATGCTGAAAACGAAGTATTAAACATTTAGAATACTATTCCACAAAATTGTCGTTTTAAAGAACCTTGTAACAGCATTACTATCCATGTTTTCTTCTACATATGCTTAGGAATCTTTGTTCTTAGGGATGAACTTTGTTGAGTTTCGTAAGAGGAGTAAGCTGATGGATGAAACTAGTAGTGCATGCATATCTCTCAAGGTTACTAAATATAAAGCCGATATAAAATCTGTCATCAGTGATACAGCAGCAGAAATCCCGCTGGAAAATAATATATTGAAAGAGTCAACAAGTTTTCTGACTCTAGTTTTATCTGATGTTTTCTTTTGAAATGGTTGTTTGAATGTAGTTTTGAAGGTAAATAAATATATTTTCTTTTTTTATACATCAATTGTAAAGGATTTAAGAATAAGCAAAAGATTATCTGTTAGTAACCTTTTACTGTGATTTAGTAATACAAAGGTATAACTGGGAAAAAATAATGACTGATTAATCGAAAAAATATCAATGTTAATTTTTTGTGTTGATGTTAATAATAGTCGTTAAATTGTGTTAATTCGTATGGCAGTTACAGTTATACTTAGAGGCTAATGAAAAAAATCCACACAAAGAACCTTTTCGCAAAGCCTGTTATAATCTTTTTCATTCAGTCAGTTTTACATAATTTACATAATGACTTACAATACTATGTCTTTACTGCTCTTCGGTGATTCTTTATTATTTAAAAAAGCTCTTCAAATATGTTCTCAAAAACATTTGGTTGGCGCGTGAAAAAGTTTTGTGTTAGATATTTGGCTGATTTTGGCACGCACTCTCAAAAAGGTTGCCCACCCCTGGTCTAAATGATAATGATGATTAATATGAAATACAAGTATAGGTGTTACTAATGTACTACCCATTATGATTTGTAATGATACATACTAGCGAGCCCTAAGATACTAGAGTAGAATAAATATCATATGAATTAGGAATACATATATATATATATATATATATTATGTCGTTAATATATAATGCATCCATACAAGTTATAATGTTAACAAGACTACTTAGAGTCTTTGGCAAATTGAGTGAATCAGGCATGGTAAATCATTTTAGAATCCCCCCCCAGGGGGGAAGCCAGAAACGGCAACCTGGACCAATTCAATTAGAATAATTAACTCAGTCAAATTCAATCAGTCAGCCACTCAGTGCAAATGAACCCCCCTACCTCTCCTTCAATTTGATTTAATTTCTTGTTTTCTTTTGGTCTTTCAAAATTCCCTCGTTGGGAATGCGAAAGGTCCTATCGCATTCCCAAGGAGGGAATTTTGATTCAGTGTAGAACCAAGAAAACGAACGGGAAGCGGAGGAAAGGAAGGGGTGGATAAATATAGGTAAAATGAGAAAAGCTACCATAAAAAAACCATGACCGTGGAGATATGAGATAAACCGCAAGTGGAAAGTTCGTCGAGAAAGACCAAGCAATAACTAGTTCGAACTTGAATCGCCTTTTGTTTGCTTGGCCAAGCGTAGTATTTTTTTCCGTAAGGAATTTACGGTTTTATTTTTATCTTGTCTAATTTATTGTCTTCTAGGGGTTCATTCTGTTACCACGTCCGTTTTAACAAATGGTCTTGGCGAATATGGAGTTCTATCTTTTACCTGGGGATAACTGTGCCGCGTATGAGCTTTACATTAAAAAATGGCACTAACTTACCTGGACTTACTAGTTCAAATCAATGAATCAATAGAGAAAAGGATTAGCACGTTTCAAGCGATGTGACCCATTTCTGGGTCACAAAAGACTTTTATCTCATTTTTTCCTCTAAAAAACAAAGTATGTGTAGAATTATGATGCAGGACTGATTTAGAAAGGTTAATTTATAGAAAATACATTAAGCAAACTCATTTCTTATCAAATTAAAAGTTACATTCTTTTAAAATGAAGGTTTGAATATTTGAAATTTAAAACAAAATTGTTACTTTAATATCATTAAAGCGAACATTTTAACAGCTACATAACATAATGACTCCAATTTTTTAGTTTAATTAGTTTTATATTTATGCTTCAAATTGAAACAAGATAAAAAAAGAAATGTATAGTTTGCCATCACATGACTCACAAAATGTAGAAACTTTTTTGGCTTTCAATGTTGCCTCAATAGACCCTTCATTTGCAGATATCATTTAATAGCATCCTCTGCATCTTTTCCTTGATGTTCTCTTTTGACCTTTAGCTTCTTGAAGGCAGTGTTCAGTATTTCCTGATACGGTCAGATTACTTTTTCTTTGTTTAATCTTCTCGAGAGGAATTTGGCGAGAATAAGAAATAATTATTTACTCCTTGAAAGAACGAAATAAATGCTCCTTGAAGCATAGATTTTATTGTAAATTATCCAGAAATCATTTAAAAACCTACATTTCTGTACCACTTTCGTGATTTCTTCAGAGGGGAGTAATAAGATGAAATCTGATATGAAATATTCACCCCTTTTTCACTCGAGCTATAATCTAAGACCCTAAGGTTTTTAGATAGGGACACCGGCCTAGCTTTTTCTACCGCTGTCTATCAGAGTGGCATCATGTTCTGGTATTGTAGAGTAAGGATGCTTATTTTGTGCTTCCAGTTGAATACCTTTATGCCTTTTTGCTTTCTAAAGCTTTAATTTCTCCTCTTTTAAGTTTAGCCTTCACCACTGTCTTTGTTAATTTTCTTCTATTTGCTCTTAGTGAGCCACACAAGTAAATATTTTTTGAGAGGAGATGTTCTGCCAGCATGAGGAAAGTGTAATAATTATCTGTAAACAAAGTTGCTCCCATGTCTAGGTAATTTTTTAAAACTCGCAAGACAAGAGATTCTGTGCAGCTAAGAGGGAGTGTAGGCTCCTCTTTCCCTATAATATAACTATATATTCAAAGTATATCCATCAGAAGTGCAAAGTTTCAAAAGTTTCATTCCATATTTGTGACGCTTTCCAGGAATGTACTATCGAAAAGATAACCCTGCCTCTGAAAGGTACCATACTTTCATCGATTACAACTTTAAATACTGGTTTATAGCTTTTCTGAAACTTATCTACTAGCATATTAGCTAACGTCTCTGATTTATTAATCCCTCGTGGTATGTGTTTCTTTATTGTTACCAAAATGAATGATTTTTAACAATAACAGAAAGCGATCTCCTGTCATAATTTCTGTTGCAAGTTTGTTTAGGTAAAGAATACATTTAGACCAATACAATTGAATATTGAGAATTGGAACTAACCCCATTTACATAATTAGAACAAAAAGCTTTTCGACGAGGGGCGCTCAATAGGTTTTGCGAATCGGTAGGGCAAAACAGAGAAAGGGGGATGGCTGATTGTGTGGGTGTTAGGACAAGTTATGACAAGTCAGGATCTGCAGCCGCACGCTCCTGCCTTGTCTATTTAAGAATCAGTAGCTGATCGCAGATCGTCAGTCACAAATCTTTCA
This sequence comes from Ceratothoa steindachneri, assembly GCA_963969495.1. NCBI lineage: Eukaryota > Metazoa > Arthropoda > Malacostraca > Isopoda > Cymothoidae > Ceratothoa > Ceratothoa steindachneri. The sequence continues at coordinate 194,295,570 of OZ018318.1, forward strand.
ACAATGGACAAGGTTGAGCACCGCGCAGTGCTCAATTTTTGACCAAGGAAGGCAAGAATGCAAAAGAGATCCATGAACGCATGGTTACAGAGTACACCTACACCGCCCCTTCCTACGCAATCATTGCTCGCTGGAAAAGGGAATTCCTCCATGGTAGTGAGTCCCTTGAAGATGACCCCCGTCCAGGAAGCCCGTCAAGCGACGACCAACGAGGACATTGTGGCCCGTGTGAAGAGGATAATCCTTGAAAATCAACGAGTGAAGGTTGAAGAAATCGAGCGAGAACTTGGAATATCACATGAAAGTGTTATCAACATCATCAACGACAATTTGGTCATGACTAAGGTCTCTGCTTGTTTGGTCTCTAGAAACCTCACGCCCCATGATCGAATTTAACGTCGTCAAAGTCCACAAGTCCAGAGTTGCACAAGCTGCCCTGCGCGAGTGCGGATTCGAGAGCTCAACCATTCTCCCTTCAGTCCAGATCTGGTCCCTAGCGACTACTTTTTATTTTCCCAGCTCAAGGCTGCGCTGCGTGGACCCCGGTTTGGAGACGATGAAGATGTCTAGCTCGCCGTCCAGGAGTGGATTGAACAGCAATTGGGAGATTTGTGGTTGTCGGGAATTCGAAGCCTCAGGGACAAGTTGCACAAGTGAATTGAAGTGGAGAGTAGTTATATTTCAAAAATAAAACACTTTGCAGCATATCTCGTTTCCTTATATCCGAATTGCAAAACTTATTGACCCCCCCCTCGTACATCATTTTTTTTGTTGGAACCCATTTTTGCATTATAATTCGGTAAACATGTAGATTATCGGCCCGGCCTAGGAAAAATTGTTTTGTGTAAATATTATCGTTCACCCGTGTTTGAATCTTCGTTCGCGTTATTTTTCACCCGTGTTTGAATATTCATGCGCGTTTGAGTTTTGTTCGAATGCTAGTTGCCGCCATTTTTGGGGGGGAAATCTCGAAATTAAACCCACCGAAAATGCTGTTTACGTAGGCCATTTTATTTACCAAATTGCCCGAAAAAAAAAAACGAAACACTTTGTTTCCCGTACTTAATTGCATTGGTTATCATTCCGAAATAGCGGAGAGGGAAGCCTATTTATTTTGCGCGCCTGCGTCGTATTCGAAATCTAACTGACGCCATCTTTCTTATCCAAAAATAAAGAACGATAAGCGCTGTTAACTTACTTTATTTCGGGGGGTACACTTCAGAAATAGCGATGAGGAAGGCGTGGAATCGTTCTTTAATTCCCGTTTGGGTCAACGGGAAGCGATTGCAGAAGATGGCGGTTGCAAGATAGGCGTCGAATTGAGCGGTTTTTCTCCCGTATTTGGGAATTGAACCTCTCGCATCTCGCCAGACGCGTTCAATATTCTGGGGTCACCTCTAATTGCCGGCCACAGATTTCGCATTCACTTTTAGTTCGCACTAAATTATGCACTTCCAAAAAGTTGTTTAATTTATCTCTAGCAGAAACTAGGCTTAATAATTCCGCAATAGACGACGGACAAACTTGAAAATTCGATTGCATTTTGAAACTGCGGTGAAGACGTGCGATTGAGAATTTTCAAACTGCGTAAAAGGGGAATGTTTGACACCCAAACTGCTAAAAAACAAGTAGTTCCTTGAAATGATCTAGCTAATTACATTTAATTGTATAAAACAAGGTAATAAAAAGAGTAAAATGGGGAAAAATATATTGAAAAATAAAAATGACTCCGAATGGGGATAATAAAAAGCTATTAAGTATGAAAAAAAATTGAAATTAAGCATTTCTGACGTCATACCCCCCACCCCCCACCCCTATTATAATTTGCAAAACGATTAAAGACGCTGACATGATGTAGTTAAAGCATTCCCCTCTGTAAACGGCAGAACATTATAACAATTAGGATTATATACTGGGGGGCTGTGCCCCCCAGACCCCCCCAATTTAATGAAACTCAGGATCATCGTAGTGTGCCCCCCCCCTTTTGCTTACCCCCACACGAGCCGTCCCCTTAAAAATGAAATCTAGCATTTCTGACGTCATACCCCCCACCCCCCACCCCCTATTATAATTTGCAAAACGATTAAAGACGCTGACATGCTGTAGTTAAAGCATTCACCTCTGTAAACGTCAGAACATTATAACAATTAGGATTATATACTGGGGGGCTGTGCCCCCCAGACCCCCCCAAATTTAATGAAACTCAGGATCATCGTAATGTGGTCCCCCCCTGGTGCTTACCCCAACACGAGCCGTCCCCTTAAATGTACTCCAAAAATGTGAAACATTTTGGAACACGTACGAAAAAACTACGGTTTATCGGCCGGGATCGGCCGGGATCGGCCGGGCCGATAATCTACATATTTACCTATAATTCTTCATGTTATGACCTTTCCAGCCATTTGTTGATCAGTGTTCTGATCCAGCAAAAGAAAAAATACGAATTTCTTTACTCAACAATTCCTATTCTTTAGCAAAGAGTAGTTCAGCCTCATATAACTCATTTTTTTCATCACTGACATCAATATCACCATCATTTTAATTTGTGGATACATCTTCATCCGATGTACTACTTTAATCGTCTGAAATTTCGTAATCAGAAGCAGAAACTGAAGCAGAGCTTGGTCATCAGGATTGTTCTTATCTTCTTTAGAAAATTTTGATTTTGAAAAGAATTGTGCAGCATTTATCCTAGGTTTTGTGGAAGAGGAAATAAAATTAGTTCCATATAAAATAGAAAACTCTCTCTCTCTCTCTCTCTCTCTCTCTCTATATATATATATATATATATATATATATATATATATATATATATATATACATATAGGTTATATTGAAGTCCACAGCTGTGGCAGCGTTATTAATTTTAACTTGTATATTCTCAATTTTATTAACGGGGTCTTCAAAGAGAGAAAAAACATCCGAAAATATAAATTTTTATTCCTAAAAGTCTTTCGGCCATGTCATCTTCAGGGAATGAACAGAAATGGAATTAAGATAAGATAAGATAAGATAAATAAAGTCAGAATTTGTAAAGAGAGTGAAATAGGATAGATAGAAATTGAAGTGTTGTGTGTGTGTTAATGTGTGTAGGATATGTGAAGATGTTAGAGATTTGTGCCAGGTTGCCTGGCTAACGCTTTCGTTTTTCTTTTATTTTTATTATATTTTTGTGATACATTATTACTTTAAGCATTGGAGCCTTTGTTTTGTTTTGCTCAATGGAGCGTTTGTATCATTTTATAGTTTTTTATTTTATTTTATTTTTTTTATTCATTTATTTATTTATTTTATATTTTTTATTAATGCTATTATATAAATATATTTATGTCTATATATATATATATATATATATATATATATATATATATATATATATATATATAATTTTGGCAGTAATTACTTTTAGTTCCTCTTCGGGATTCCTATTTGGGTTGTATACTTGGTAGTCGCAATCGGTTGTCCTTTCTAGATGTTGCACTATAGTTTACTACCTATAGATTGGGTTGACGTTTATTAACGTTTTTCTCAGGTGTGATAGAACGGTTTAGGGCCGCCTAATTTCAACCGCTATCACAAGTTGTTTAGAAAGCCGTTGCTACCCACGTGCATCTTCGCCTTGAAGCCGGGCGCATTATCACCCCCACCTGAGTCAATATTTAACCAAGGAAGTTCATCCCCCTCCCGTTTCGCCCCATGCGCCGATCACGCCAGATTGAGTAAGGCTTATGGGCAGATAAGGTATTGTTCTCAGGCGCGGCTGGGCATTCCCTCAAAGCCCCCACTCCATTGTCCCCTACGCCAAGGGGATGGCTCGACTATTTATATGGAAACTTTACCAATACGAGCAAATTGAGATCTAGATTATCTTCGCGAGACATCCCACCGATCCGGTCTCACCTTGTGCTACAGGGCCCTCTACCTCGAGATCCACTATTTTGTCCAGAAGAGGACAATATCCCTTGAGTGCAAAGGTTCGAGCCTTCAAAACGCCAAGTCCACAAGGCCTCCCCTGTTGTTCAGAAAGAGAACAACGTTAGAACAGCCATTATTCTTTGAGCCCGTTGACAAGAGACGGTTCTCACCCTCCACCCCTGTTGTTCAGAAGAGAATAACATTAGAACAACCATTGTTCTTTGAGCCCGTTGACAAGAAACGGTTCTCACCCTCCGCCCCCTGTTGTTGAGAAAGAGAACAACGTTAGAACAGCCATTTTACTTTTAGCCCGTAGACAAGAGACGGTTTCCCCCACCACTGTTGTTCAGAAGAGAACAACGTAGAACAGCCATTGTTCTTCAAGCCCATTCGTCAAGAAACGGTTCTCATTCCCAAGACGTCACATAAGGATCATTTAATTCCCCCCCCCTTTGGCTGAAACTCGCTAGCGGACCGAAGATTCCTTTGCTTCGCCTTCCTCTGCACAACAACTTAAAATTACGTAAGCTGAACATTACCTTTGAGTATTTAACCTTTTTTTCAACCCTATCCTGTGCTTTAAATGGTTTAGCGAGCCCTCCCATCCCTTTCATTTTTATTTGTTTTATCTTTTTGAATCTCTCCAAATCTCAATCCTCGGATTAGCCAGATATTTCCACGACCCTTTCCATTCTCTGTTTATGTAAACATTTTTCGTTTTGTGTGTTGTTGGTAGTTTATTTAATAAAACTCTATTTTATTAATGATAGCCATATTATTATCCTTGAGCTCAGTTCTACTTCTTAAGCATATTGAGGATAAATAACATCGGTCAACCAGATAACCACGCACTCTAAATATAATTGAATAGTTCCCTCAACGAAAAGTTATATATGGTATACCGTCGAGAATCCATTCTACGACATCAGGCTACCGTCGAAGCATTGTTTATATTGCGTACGATGGATTTGGTCTTCTTGTACGATGGTTTGGTTTATTATATTCTGTGGAATCGTATTTTTAATCTTTTCCCACAGATTTCTTGCTCTTTTATGTATGACTATGTTTATGGGTTGTATAGTAGATCTGTGGTGGAGTTCTTATGCTGGTATCTAAATATAATTGAATAGTTCCCTCAACGAAAAGTTATATATGGTATACCGTCGAGAGTCCATTCTACGACATAAGGCTACCGTCGAAGCATTGTTTATATTGCGTACGATGGATTTGGTCTTCTTGTACGATGGTTTGGTTTATTATATTCTGTGGAATCGTATTTTTAATCTTTTCCCACAGATTTCTTGCTCTTTTATGTATGACTATGTTTATGGGTTGTATAGTAGATCTGTGGTGGAGTTCTTATGCTGGTATCTAATATTGTCTTCCTGTGTTTGTTATAAATCTAGTGGATTGATTTTGGACTGTTTGGCTCGTATTGATTTGGGAGTTACTTAGTGTATTCAATAGTACCGGTTGGGTATAGGAGCTTAGGTTGTACTAACGCCTGGTATAGTTTTCTTTCATTTTTGGTTGAAAGTTGTCTGAATCTGTATAGTCCTGCTAAGGTTGATTTTGCCTTGATGATATTTTGTGGTAGGTGACTTGTATAGCCTGTCGTTGTCTATTTTAGACTGAGGACACGTCCTTCTGTTCAGAAAGGATATGCCTTTCCATCTACACGTACAGTAGGTTTAATCCTTCTGTTCATGGGAATAAGTTTGAACTTATCCTTGTTAGTTTATATTTTATTTCTTTTCTCGTAATCATTTAGGTTTTCAATTTATATACCTGTTCTTAGGGCGATGTCCTTAAGTTTTTTCTATCGCTGGTCATTATCTGAGTGATATCGTCCGCTTATTGTATGTACAACGAACTTTCATCAGTTTGATGTGGAAGGTCCCTGGTATACACTTTTTACAGCGTAGGTGAGAGGCAGCCTTCCTGTGGGACCCACGTTTGCAGATTGATTGCATCGCCCGTTTTGCCGTTTATCTGCAATATCGCTTTCCTCTCATCTAGATAGCTGCAGAGTATTTTGCGGAGGTTTATTTCCAGGGTTGAGGACGCAGGTTTCGGCTTTTAGGCCGGGAAACCACACTTTGTCAAAGGCTTTGGCAACATCACGAAGTACAATGACAACTCTGTTGCCTCGTAGCATTTTTTTTGGTAATGATTGCTAGCGCGGTGTCCGTCCCTGGCTTGCTTCGGAACCACTGCTGTTGAGCGTTGTATAAGATGTTTATGTCAAGATGGTTGATCAATCTTTCGTTAAGGAACTTTTCTAGAACTTTGCCTAGAAATTTTAGGAGGGAGATAGGACGGAAGCTTCCGACTTAATGTTTCGGTTTGCCCGGCTTCAGCAGGAAGATCATTTTTGCAGTTTTAAATGCGTAGGAAAAGTCTCGGATATTTAGGCAGGCATTGAAGATGTTCACTACGGATTCGTGTAAATTATCTGGGGCATTAATTAGGTGAGCTTTAGATATTCCACTTTGTCCTGGAGCCATTTGTTTAAATATTTTAATGCTTTCAGGTATTCATTCATCATAAATGGCTTTCCTTCCCCCAAGGGATTGTCTCTTTGTTCGTCGACGTTTCTAAACGGTATAATATATTCACGTTGTGTTGCCAGGCTATGTATGATTTCTTCCTCATAGTTTAGGTCGAAATCTTGATTTAGTTCAGTTAAAATAGAAAAAAATTTTATCGAAGCGTTCAGAAATGTTCTTGTAATTCCTAATTTTGTTCTACTTTCTTGTTCTGTATTTTCATGCTTATTTCTTCTTTTGGCTGTGATCAGCGTAATTTCCTGAATTGTCTCCAGAATATCCTGAATCCTTTTCTATCTCCATTTTACCTATTATGTTATCCCACAGCCCGCCTGAATTTTCCTTGATGAGGGTGTCTATCCTCCTTCTAATTATGATAATGCTTCTGTACCTTTCGATCGTATTACCCGATACCCTGATTTCATTTATTACATTTTGAAATGCATCCATTTCATCTTGGATCTCTTGGGTCCATCTAGGTGCAGGTATGGTTCTGTATTCTATTGTTGGGGTGTGTAAATTATCCGCCTCTCTGATTTTACTGGTAATTAACTCTAGTTGAGCATTTATTTCCTCTTTAATTTGGTTGTTAAGGGATCCGATTTCTATTGTGTTTAAGTATTGTTTGTATCCATCCCAGTTTGTTTTGCTGGTTGCTTTTGCTTCGTGATATTTTTATTTGGATGGGCGAAGTTGAGATGGTGATAATTATGCTTAAATGATCGGAGGGAGTTGTGGGACCTGGTTGTGTGTGGTGATTTAAATTGAAGTTTTGATTAGTTAAAATAATATCTGGGGTAGTCGAGGCTCGGGCTGTGAGATACGTAGGGAAGTCAGGTCCTTCGCTGTTTAATAGGCCTCTTTGCATCAGGAGTTGTAGGGTTTTTCCCGTTCCGTTTGTATGGGTTGTGTACCCTGCTTCCCTGCACCTTGCATTAAGCTCTCCAGCTAGAAAGGTTGAGGCTTTTCTACGGAATAGCTTGATGAAATTAAGTATCGGTAGATACGAGCGTCTAGGGGGTTGGTAGGCCTCGGCTATGACTAGGTCACCTGTAGTCATTATTATTTTCACAGCTAAAAATAATTCCTCTAACTCTTTTATTTCTGTAAAGTGTATACCTTTTATAATGCCTAGGACAACTCCGTCATATCTTGAGTGTGAGTGGTTTGTTGTTAAGAATTTATAGTTGGGGATTTTTATTGTTTCTGTATCTATGCATATGCCATGTTCTGTGCAGATGATTAGTTCTGGATCTCCATTTCTTACTATGTTGGAGTAGATTAAGCGTTTTTCTTTCCAGCCGTTTACATTCAAGGGGACTATTTTAAGCTTACGTTGATACATGTCCATTCCTTTTATGCTTGCTTGTGTTCTATACCTGACTTTACTTTTTCTGGTCAGCCTGGGGATCAATGCGTCCATTTCTTTTCTTTTTAAATTCACCGCATGAGATGTTGGTGCATGATTCTCGAGCGATGAATAACCTGCCATGTTTCAGTGTGTTGTGAACTTCCGTTTCGTCTGCGTCTGCTTCATATTCCCATCAAATTTACCCTTGACTAGTCTGTCGACTATTTCCTTCTGCTTGTATTGCTTAGGAATGGGGTAAGCATGAGATCCGTAAATTTTGATGTTGAAGTGTTGGGTGGTCATTTTTTATTTTTGTTTTTCTGAGGTCACTTTTGTGCTTTCTTCTTTTGATTCGGTATCCATTTCACTTTTGTCTTCTTCTTTTTCTATTTGTCTAATAGTTTCCTTTGGAGTCATATTCATTTTGTACAACTCATTCAAGGGTGTGTTCTCCGGGAACCACATTTTTTTAGTCCGTTTTTCTCAAGCATGGTGTTGAGTTCAATTGAATATGAACCTAGGCTCGCTATGTTGACAAAGTGTGCACGCATTATGCACAGTACATATTAAGTCGTGCCTCATGGTGTCCTCGATATTGACCGTTTTGGTCTGCATGGTAGGTGCAGAGATGCTTCCGTTAGCTGTTGCTGCAGCGTAGGTAGTATTTTTTCTCCTTTCTTTCTCTGTGTTGATATCGGCTTTCTTCTTCAGAATAAGTTGCTTTTTGACTGTGCATGACATGGCCAGAGTCCTATGTCCATTTCCGAAGTTCCAGTATTTTTTCTCTGTGCTTCTGCACTCATCCCACCTGTGTTCCTGGCTTGAGCATTCAGAGCAAGCTTTACCTTTGAAGTTACACTCCTAGGTTGTGTGCTTGTCTAGCCCGTAGCATGTGAAGCACACTTGCACTGAATCGAATGTTTCCCTTCCTATCTAGTCGGGGAGATTTTCGTGTAAAATGCTAGAATTCCTTGCTCGGTGGCCTTCTTTGCCATCTCTGTCGATCGGAAGAGCACTTTAAAGACGTGTCTGTGATCCTCTCCACTCTGGTCCTTGAATTTTATTACTTCTTCAACTTTTGCCCATTCTTGCTTTCTTTCTAGTTCTTCTTTTATCTCTTGGGCTGTATGTTTGCCTAACCATGGGTCAAGACGTCGGCATATTACTGATCTCGTGGTTGGACGTCAGGTGGCGTCCGGCGTCTAGTTCTATTTTGCTGAGTTTCTTAGGCTGCGCCCTCCCTCAAAAGGAGATCGACGTCTTTCTCCATGTCGCATAGCGTCATTGTATTGGTCTTTAAGCCATAGGAGGACCACTACTATATCCGCATATATGCTCTTCAGCGTCTGTTTCCGGGAGGGTTTCTCCCGCCCGGAAAGGATGCGAAGGAGAACCCTCTTCGCTCCTTCTCGGTCGTCCATTGCGGTTGGGTTGCTCTCTCCTTCAAGTGGGTTCTGGATGTTCGTCGATGTATTTCTCTTAGTGAAGGGTCCGATTCTTCTTTTGGAAAGGTTTTGAGTGCTATTTCCTCCTCGTTGCAAGCAAGTTTCCATGAATATGAACTGCCGGATGGGTTGAATTATTCATTGGACATTGGACATAAAAAAAGTAGTCAAATTTAGGTAGAGTTAGAGAGAAAGATAGTAGGAGAGGAAAGTGGTTAAAAAGTTGAATTTAAAGAATAGAGAATGTGTGGGAGACAGAATAAAAAGGTCCCTGGTGAAAAGGTAGCTCTGTTGTTTTAATTTTTGTATGGATTCTGTTAGTTTTTTGTTTTTTTAATAAACTATGAAATTATAATTTATTTAATTAAATTAATCTAGTTAATTTAATTTTAGTTTTTTAGATCCTAATGATCATTTGGCATTAAAGCCTTTAATTAAAACGGGGTTTTTATTCCCGCTGTATGTATTTGAATTTTTTTTTTTATTTTATTTGAATTTTAGCAATTTTGAGTTTATTTTGAAATTTATTTTCACTAAAGAAAAAACTTGTGCATTACACTAGTCGTTTTCTGTGTTTTGTCAATTTTGTCATGTGTATTTGGGAGTAACGTCAGCGTAAGTCTGTATTTTGCTGCTTTTAAAGTGTCTTATTTGTCGGTCTACCTCGATATCAAGGTGTGTACGAGAGAATTCAGGGGTCAAACGGGCCCCAATGGCATGCCATATCCTCTTAGCTCTCTTGTGTAAGCGCCACGTTGATTGGAGATAATCCAACCGAGTTGTGGAGCTCCCTCTCTCGTTTCTAATGACGCCGTATTGAAATATTTTTGATTGTTTTTGTGCGGTCAGTTCGTATTCGAAGATTAGTATAATGTCAGGGTCACTTTGTCGCATAATATTGCCATAGATGGAACCCTTTTAGTCCCAACCATCGACATTCATTTGTATAATCGTAAGTCTGTTGGTCATTTTGTGTACGGTTGTTTTTTTTTTGTGTGTGTGGGATTAAAGTAGACGCTTATTCGCGCTTTACCTTAGCCCCATGAGGTGTACTGGGCGGGTTGCGCTCCCTGCCGTTTATTTTTTTTCCTGTATTCTGTGTCCGTAATCGTGTGGAAGCAGTCAGTGGTCAATTTAATCATATCTTGGGCGAGTGCCTCCTCAACCTGCCCCTCCGAAACCTCACTTGAGCATTTCCACTTGTATCTTCCGGTCCTAAGACTCTACGATACTTCGTGGCAATCTATTTCGGTTGGAAGGGCGCCAATTCGGGGGCATATAGCTTGAGATTGAAACCTTTTGCATGATATTTGAGTTGGTGTTTCCTGCATCGTGATGAGGAGGTTGACTTTGGGCCACGAGTTTTTGAAGTTTTTCCCGACCGTGGAGACATGGTCTCTTTGGGTCGAACTGCTTCCTTGTTTGGTGACTAGGTTTGTGTTTTTGTTGTAACGGTGGTATCTTTTGGGGGTGTAAGTGGCGCTTGTTTTGCTGTTTGTGTTGTTGGTTTGGGTTTGTTCATAAGTGGATCGCGTCTGCTGGCTGTGTTCTGAGGTGCGGGTACCTTTTGGCACGTTTCTTTGCACTGAAGGACTACGCTTATTTGCATAACCTCCTCTGAAGGAGGGTTGTCTGGGAACCACATCTCCTGCAGGCCGTTCTTTACGAGCATGCGGTTGACCTCGGTGGCAAAAGTACCTGGGCGTGTGATGTTTGCAATGTGTGCATGATAAATTTAGCACATTATCTTCGGTGAGTGTTCATTTTCCATGTGAAAGAATGTCTTTTGGTTGGTTGTCTCAGCAATCGCGGCTTTGGCTACTTTTGCATAATTGGAATTGGTCTTCTTTTCCTCCGTTTCACGCTTTAACTGGGTTTGCTTTTGGATCTCTTGTTTACTAATCTTGCATGCCATAGACATAGTCCGATGGGGGCCTTCCCAATTTAGGCATTTAAGAGAGTTACTCTTATAGTCGTGCTAAAAATGGTCGCGACCGGCACAGATCGAGCACAGCGTAATGTCTTTCTCAAGGCAGTTGGATGTGGAGTGTTGGCTGTACTTGTAGCACCGAAAGCACATTTGCAAGTCGACAAACTCTTCACGTTCCATCTGCTATGGGCAGACATTTACGTTACAAGAAGCAAACCATTGTCTTTAGCCTTTTGAGCCATAGCCGTGTCCTCAAAACAACCTTAAATATGTGCGTGTAGTTTTTTAATTTAATGACCTCAGCTACTTTTGCCCAAGGGTGGTTCCTTTCCATTTCGTCCTTATTGTCCTCTGCTGAGTGGCTCCCGACCTAGGAGTCGAGGCACCTACAGATTACACAACGGTGTGTTTTAATTTGTGGCAGTGTGGGGGGTTTCCAAATGATTGTCTTCAGGCATTAAACTGCTTTGCTTGAGGTCAAGGCTTCACAGTCGGCCTCCCTCGCGCAAATATATCAGTATCCATTTTGAATGTCGATGAGTCTGACCAGTGCAATTCGTAAGTTTCCGTAAATTTGTTCGAATACCTTCCCTCTGTCCGGTTTTGGGCCCTCCGAGAGAACCCGGAGAGTGATGCGGAGAGTCTCCCTTATTTCTCCTGCATCCTATCGAAAATTAGGTGATGAAATTTAATAAATGTATATATGTATACTCTGAGAGACGGTTTTGAAAAAAAGGGGCTAGGGGAGAGAAATAAGGGCCAAAGTTCTAAAAAATTTCCAAAACTTTACCTTAATTTTCTCCTTCTTTTAGGCTTGCCGGTGGGCTAGTTAGGGCTTTTGTCCTTACCTCCACGAATGAGTGAAGATTCACCCTTCACCTTCTAGAAATCAAAAAAGGCCAGGGGTCCACTTTTCAAACACATCGAGCTTTTTTGCTTTACACAGTTTTTCTTCTTACTACTCGAAGCGAATCACACATTTTACTTTATTACCGCAGAAAATTCACTGTGAAAAAATTCCGAATAAGGATTTGCCACAGCGGTACAGTAGACTTACTCAGGCAACAAAAGAAATCCAATGGAATTATTCAAAAATTGCTACATTATATATAGTATTTCTACGTGAACATAAGTGTTAAAAAAGATGGCCAATCATGGTGCAGGAAGCCCTACAAGAAATATATAAAATTGGAAGGCTCAGATTGTCTGGCATTTGGAATGAGAATCCCCCTGAAATCATGGCACCAGAAAAAATTTTCAACGTTCAGATCTGCTTCCAATGTTACGCCTTAGAAGACCACGTAACCAGAAATTGCCCCCACAAAGAAATAAAAATCTGTTTAGAATGCCGCAAAATAGACCATACTTTCATAGAATGCAGGGAACAGAACAAAAAGTGTATTAACTCCAAGGGACAACATAGGACAATGGCCGTTAACTGCCCAAAACGCAAGGAAATAGTAGAAAGAAAACAGCAGATACAAAAAGAAGAGATCCAAAGAAAAGACAACCAGACTTATGCCAGTGTCGACACTAAAAGAAGCGAAAAATTCACAGGAACCAAAGATAAATATTAATGTCAACAAAGGAAACGGACTCGATATATTGACATGCATTATTTTTGCTCATGTGCACAATATTGCGCAGCCCGGTACATTCTCAGACACATTGAATATGCTGCTAGAAAAGAATGGAATACGCAAAATTTGGTTCACCCCCAATCCCCCCTCGGCACTAATTTATGGAGTCACTGCAGGGAAAATGCTTAATGTAAAAGATATGAAGGAAATAAGAACCACAATAGAGGAAAGGGAACAAAACATGGAGATAGAGAAATTAGAGAAATCAGAGGAAGGAATAGAAAAAGACAACTGAGACGAAAATCAACCGAAAGAGCAAGAGAGATATGGACTAACGTGGAGAGAAATCATCCTCAGATAATAAGAGACATAGGAATACCTAACAGAAGCACGAACATGTACTTCTCAAGCAGTAAGAACAACCTACAGCAGGATGAAGAACCAATGTACACTTAATCATAACCCAGCAACAAAAAAGATGCCAAAGGCATGAAGGCCTTAAATAAGAAAACTAATATTTAATGAAAAAGAACCAAATTTAACTAGAAGAAAAATACGAAGATTATAAAAATAAACATATTTACACAATTTTATATATGTATGTGTGTGTATATATATATATGTATATATATGTAAATGTATGAATGAAAATGAATTAGAAGTTACGTACCTGCAAAGGACCACAAATATAGAATATAATATATGTAAATATATTTATCACAAATATAAAGAAACAAATAAAAAAGCAACATACCTACAAAGGTCAAAGAACAAACAAGAAGTAGAATAAAAACAGTATATAACAAGGAAATAGAATTAACGTATCTGCAAAGGTACAAAATCAAAGAATAAATAAGGAAAAGAAAAAAAATATGAAAGAAAAAGATCAGCCAGTCACCTGGCAAAGAAAAATTATCATCTTAACATCATCTCGTTCCACACTGTAGATACTCATACTTCCCATACATTCCCCCCCAAAATAAAATCTCATCCTTTCCTCCTATCTCCCCACTATATTCTTTCATTTGATCTGCAATTGAATTCGCCGCTTGGATCGCTAATAGACGACTCAAGTTATGCTTGGTAAACCAAACTCCCAGCAAAACCTCAGCCCATTCTCGATCGAATTTTTTTTACGTATATGATTTTTGTTACGTATTACTCTCACGAGGATATTTACACGAGGATATTTACTCGCCAACGAGATTCACGAGGAAACCGCCGCTCATTTCATTTTCACCATTTTTCAACTTAATTTTCATCTATCGTCTTAATCACCTTTCCTCTCTCACACCCAAAATCCTCCCTTACAGGGAGGTACTAAATAAAAGAGAGAAATACATTTCACCATAACTGACTAAACCCCTCACCCTCTGCCCGCTAACAAGGCCCAATGCCTTAGCTAAATGACGCTGATATTCGACCTCGTCCTAACTATGCAGAGCACTAGCATATGCTTAATTGGGTATAAGGGAGGATGAAGGTTTGAGGATTAGCCCACTGTTAGATACCCGTACCAGAGGAACCCAGGACAATAGCTGGGCTACAACCTCCACAGGGGAGCATAACATCTTCGTCTGTGGGGGGCTCCCAAGACCACTGAGGGACACGCAACCATCTCAGTGTATGGTAGGATGCAGCCGCGGTTATTAATTCCCTCGAGGAGGCGGCACCGTGGCTAGCGACGATTGATTCCGCGCTAGCCAACAAAAAGTCCGCCACTTTTCACCCCTCAAGAGGAGCCCACCTAGGTTCATCCTATCATTATTCATCACATTATATCAGCCATTTGAGCGAGGGTGGGTCTACTGGATTATTAGGGGTACGGACCCCCATAATACAAACATGAACCAATCAGGACCATATATACTGACTTAAAAATTGCGCTGACGAAACTCATAGAAGTACCAAATGGGTACGTGGCACTCTGCCACAAAGAGGAGGACGTTGAAAAGATGGTAGCAACCGATTGGCTTAAACCTCTGAGCAAAATCGGCTTATCACCGAAACGGTTACCATACACATGTTTTTAAAGTAGTATGTATTTCATCGGAGTCAGCCAATAAAGCTACGAACAACGGAATTCTGGCATTCGGAATGCGGATACCACCAGAAAACATCGAAATAGAAAAATTAACTAATGTTTAGCCCTTAAATAATGTTATGCCATCAAGAATCACATCACAAGGAACTACCCGAACAAGGATGAAAAAATATGCTCGGTATGTGGAAGCACTATTCACACCTTCAGAGAATGCACGGAAATCATAAATAAGTTCGTGAACTTCCAGGGGCCAGCCACACAGGAGCATGGCAGTAAACTGTCCCAAAGGAAAAGAAATAATAAACAGGAAAGAGTAGGAACAATAGAAAGAAAAGGATTTTAAACTAAACCAAACTCATGCCACCGTAGCAAAAGCTACGGCAAAAGAAATAAAGGAGAGCTAAGAACCAAAAATTAACATTAATGTGAACGAGGGAACGGGCCTCGATATTCTAGCCTGCATCGCACAACCACCGGGAAATTTCTCAGAAACGCTCAATCTTCTCCTTGAGGAAAACGGAGTTAGAAAGATGTGGTTCCCCCTGAAACCCCCTCGGCATTATTATACGAAGAAACGGCGGGAAAATCCCTTCAAGTGAAGAATATGTTGAATATATGAGCAAAGGAGGAAAAAAAAGAGGAAGGAATTGAATCCGACGAACCTAATGAAGAGGAAAAATAAACGGAAACCTCAGAGAATGAACAAAAGGAGAGAAAGAAGAGCCAAAAGAAAACAAGAAAACACCCATCTAAAAAGAATCAAACTGAATGGGACACACACACCGACACGGAAAGCAAAACGGAGAGAGAGGAAGGCTGGCGTTACGAAGCAAGAGATTTCAAACTTTAGATCTTCGTAAACGAGGCCAATTCCCTACCCAAGGGTACTAAACTGAATGATATAAATAAAGGTATTCAAAAATTCGCCTGCAAATGCAATTACATGACAAATCATAAACAAAACAAGATAAGGATCTTCCCCAGCGACGTCAGAACCATCAAGAACGATATATTTGAGACAATTAAAAACGGCAAATGAAAAAACTTCAAAGCAAAGTAATAATCAGATGCAATAATGTGGAAAACAAAATAACCAAATAAGAAGCAATACAATACGGAAATAAATAGCGAAATCAAGCAATAAAAAAACTATCACAAAGGCTTGAATGCCCAAAACAAAAACTAGGAAATAATTTCATAAAATAAAAGAAACTTTAGAACAACTAACACAGAGTATAAAATGAAAGGTACCCTAAGACACAAAATTAAGATTTTGACATCGATAATAAAAAAAGCAAAGTACAAAAAACTTAGAAGTTACCATTAAAAGTCAATCCTAAAAGCAATTAGAAGATAAACAAAAAAGAAACATCAGAAGATAGATATCAGCCAGTATACTGGCTTTCTTTTATTTTCCACTCTCTCACACACACTAACACTCATCCCCCCCAAAAAAAAACTCATGTTATATTCTCACTATCTCTAATCTTCTCTCTTATACATCTACGTCTACAACTGCTGGACGAATAGTCAACTACGTAGCATTGCCTTACTACCTTCTGGAGAGCGATTTTAAATACTCGTTCTTAATTTACCGAATATTGAGCCTCGCCAACTAAGAACGCGACTGTCCTGGAAGTCATCAGGATCCCAGTTGATCTGCAAAGATTCAATATATCTTTTCGCTGCGAGTGTCGAAATAAAATGAGGGCTTAAGCAGCTCATTGCTCCCGTCCACCGCCCTGCGTGGAAACCTGCTCGGATGACTGCCACTCATTAATTTCGTCTTACTATGTCGGCCACTTGGACTGGCATAGTTAAGGGCTTGCGTGGAAACTGGTTTGAGGATTAGCTCACAGCCGAAGCACAATTCAGAAATTTTCTCGAAACTGGGGCAAAACTGCGAGTCCTGGGCGAAGGAGAGATCCTCATCGCCCGGGGGACCCGCTAGAATCATAGAGGGAAGTACACCCGTCTCTATGTAGTTGGATGCAGTTTTGGCGTACGTACCGTGAGGGGGTGGCAACAACGTAGCGGTCGTTGATTCGGCCGCTATGTATTAATTCCATCAAGCTCAACTCCCTGAGGTCCCCACTCGAGACTCACCTCCATTTATAATCACCCATCATCCCGGCACCACACAATCGGGTAACTAGCAGGAAATTGGATGGGAGCGCTTTTCTCATTTGACGCTCCAAACAAGCTCTCGGCTCTGCCTTCCTTATCACTTTTAACATCACTTTTCTCACCCATAGCATATTAACTAAATATTTCTTACAGAGAGGAACAAAAAACTAGAAAGAAGAGAGAAGATGCCGGTGACGATGGAGGCCCTCCCTAAGAGCGTCCCTCTAAGGACCATCGAACGACGCCCCGTAACTGCCTCAAAAGGAAAGAAATCATCAAGAAAATGGAAGAGGAGGAGAGAAAAAAATCGACCACCTACACGAACACACTGAAGAAAAGTGAAGGGATGTCCTCAGCAATGGCAACCCCCTCACAGATCATCTCCACAAATGACTTAGTGCCAAGATATTAATTTGCATTACACATGCAAACGTAGCAAATGCGGTAAAACTTCGATGCTAAAACCAGGTTCTAAACGCACTTCTAAAAGCCAATAACCTACCATCCATCATCGTGCCCGCTAATCCCGAATGCACCAAGGCATTCAAGGATAGCGTTATGAAAATATCCAAGATAAAGCCACCGGATTGAAAGAAGTAATTGAATCTCCCTCATTGGAGGAATCCGAAGAGGAAGACGATGAAGTAGATGAGGATAAAGAAGAAGATGAAACTCCTTGAGAAGATCCTCAACGAGAGACTGGTGTCTCACCTGGAAGAGAACTCCCTCTACAACCCTTGCCAATACGGATTTAGAAAGAAGCGGCGTACGGAAATGTTAATCAATGTCATTACGTAAAAGCTTGCCCAAGCCAAACAGGACAGGAGTTATGTGGATATTGTTTGTCAGGATTCATCAAAGGCGTTTGATAAGCTGTGGCAGCTGGGCATGCAGTATAAGATCTTACGGCTGGGTCTAAGTGAAATCCTGGAAAGAAATCTGTGACTAAATCATGGAGAGAGCGGCGTATGTCAGTCTAGGGTGCATGTCTTAGGTTAGTCGAGCTCATATATATATATATATATATATATATATATATATATATATATATATATATATATATATATATATATATATATATATATATATATTTGTTTTATTAATTTTTAATAAACCAAATGAAATTTGACATGAGGCGTAGATTCGTGCCTCCGTGATCACTTAAGGATCGTTCTCTAAGAGTGCTAATCTTTATTTTTATTCTAGTGAATGAATAAAAGGAGTTTCTTTTTTGACTTTATCAATTATTGCCACTTCAACTCGTTCGGAAATAATTAAAACAGTGCATTTACTAAAGAAAAATAGGCTTTAATGAACATAAACCATCTCACTAAATAACATAAAACAAATACAGATCTAATACACTTAAACAAAGAGAAAATGGGATTACCGGGTGAGCTCTCGCAGCTCGATTCGAGATATAATTTTACGGGGGGGGGAACAATTTTAGGTTAATATCGTTGTCCTTGGCCAGACATCTAATAAACTAATTATTATTCACGCGGACATAAACGACAAAATTAATCTTTACTCACATAAGGTAATGTAGATTAAATACTCGCGCCCAGTTAGACTATCTTTGGAGATTTTTGATTGGAGTTGGTTGTTTGTTCGCTAGAGGGCGCTCGACGACTTGCCTGGCGAGTGGACGGGTGACGTGACGAGGGATCTTGAGTAGAGGCGACTTCAAGCTAAAACTTAGCCCTTCCACTTTGCTTCTTTTTATTTTTTCTATCTAGTTGGGGTTTGTCCAACTCAGATAGGGTAAGATTTAGAGTCCTCAAACTGGCTAGCTTGATACTAAATCTCTTGGGGGCTCGAGCGGCGCCGAGCTGTTTTGGAACGATCTGGTTTCGTACAAGGACTGCAAAGTTCTCCTCAACTTGCAGAAAACTTTCTACCGGTGATTTTTCTGTTTTCTTCTCTAACTCGAAAAATCTCTCAACCAGTGACTTACTTGTCTCTTCAGTTAGAATGAACAAAAAGCCTTGTTTCCTTGGGTAAACCTGTTATATACACAAATTACTCCGGCGGGGTAATGGGGAGGTGGAGGGGGAACTGGCAAGGTGAGACCTAAGGCTGGTCTCCCGCGCTTGGCGTCTTGTAGCTCAAAGAGAGGATAATACGAGATCAGCAGTTTTCACTTTTCAATGGAATTTTATATGTACACCCTCGAAGGGCCTGCCTTTTTAGCTGAGGTCAGGAATCTGTCTCGTAACATATACCCTTTTGCCTGTTCTCCTATGTTACCGGAGAACATAGGAAGGGCAAAGCTAAACCCAGATATCTTTTGTTATTATTTCCTTGGCTTCGATACATATATATATATATATATATATATATATATATATATATATATATACTAAACTCTTATTATACCTCTACAGTGCATGGACAGACCAAAGTTTTCTGCTCACTGCGGGCTTTCCGCATGAGAGAGTCTGTCCCCCACCCTAAACTCAATATACACCGCGGATATCCGAGTTTCTGTGTACCCCTCTTCCTTTAATATTCAATACGCCGATAATTTCAGCCTGATAATCATATCTCCATGGAGGGATGCACCTTGGCAAGCTCGCATGACAGTGATAGAAATCGAAAATCTAAACAACTACGAGGCTATATGGAAAATTAGAACTACCTAAGAGAAGTTCAAGATGGTCTCCATTCGACGCAACCGAAAAGCCGACGTGCGAGTGGGATATACGCGCTATCCCTATACCAATGAATGCAATGTACTAGGTATGAAAATCACCTCTAATGGGTACAAGAAGCACGTTGAGAAAGAATTCTCGAGCCTCGGCCGCTGTCAGAACTCTATATACGTTAAAAAATCTACGTGAAAGAAACAAAAAGATCTACAATGCCCTTGTTAGATCTACGTTGCTTTACCCCGCCTCCACCCTCTCTTGTGCCTCAAAAACACAAAAAAGCGACTTCAAGTAGTGCAAAATAAATGCATGTACCTAATCACAACACAACCACCTTGTCGTCGGTGAGAGAGCTTGCGTGATCTTTTTGAGTTAAGCTAGCTAAGCTGGGGGACTTTTAGTCCGGTAGGCTCACCCATGCCAGTAAGGTAGCTGTAGTAGGATCCAGACTAATGGTTGTCAAACTTCTCTACTACTTCTTTGATGCGTCTCCTTGCATCCCCCTACCAACCTCTTCGATTCTGTTAGTACTAAGTTTCACCAACTCTCTTCAACTGTCAAAAAATCAAAACAAAAACCCAATAACAAAAAAAAACCTTCATCTCTATTACACATAATTTATTTATTAATAAGGGCCTCACCAGCTCCCTTATGCCGCGTGAGAAGAGAGGCTTTGGAACCTCTTTAAAAAACGCCTTACAGCACTCATAGGTTACAAGAGACTGAGATTGAAGGGATCTTAGGCGTTCGGGGTACGATTAATGGAGAAATGCTAGGTACCCCTTAGAAGCTTTCTCCTAACGTGTAATTGCCTGACCAGCTCCCTGTGACCGCTACTTGGTGAATAAAGGCTCAACTGATCTTTGGAGAGAGAGCTTTTGTGCCTTGCTGGTTGCCAGATCAGCTAAAGATCTCGGATGAAGTCGTGGGCCCTTAGCTTTACTATTTGCCTCAAGGCTTGCCGTTTTTAGTTGATTAGTAGGGCTTAGTAGGAAGACAGTTACACCTCAAGCACCCCTGTCGAAAAATCAGAGAACCAGTTCACTGGGTCTCTCGTGCTGCTCAGTTGGGAGCTGCGGCACGATTGGGGACGTCCGGCCCAGGGGAGAACTTAGGGTTGGTGTGCTTGATCAAAGGGTTTCTGTTCCCCGAACGACCGAACACCTCCTGGAAATAGGCGGATGTGAATAGTGCGAGAGAAAATCACAACCAAAAACCCCTTTTTTAATGCGTATGGTCCGAGATTTTTGTAAGATGGCAAAGAAGAATGGTCCTCCGTTTCGAAAGCTAACCTGCAAAATATGCAAAGTCTACAGATGGAGTGAAGACTTCGGGGGAAGGAGTTGCAAGGAACTCACAGATGGCATCAGTGTCTGTGACTTCTGCAAACTCAAGAAGCACCTAAGCGAGAGCATCCCTCACCTGAGAGAGGAGAACTCCCTCCTTAAAAGGGAAGTTCAACTCTTAAAAACAGAGAGATGCAGATGCTCAGGCGAGAAGGCTCCGGACGTCCAACAGCCGATTTCTTCTGCTAAAGGGCTTCCTCAACGAGCCAAAAAGAAGAAAAGAAAGAAGAAAAAAGAGAAAGTAGAAATAGAAGAAGAGAAAGTAGAAAGAGAAGAAGAGAAAGTAAAAGGAGAAGAAGAGAAAGGAGAAAGAGAAGAAAAGAAACTGGAAACAGAAGAAGAGAAAGTAGAAGCAGAAGAAGAGAAACGGGAAACAAACGAAGAGATAACAAAGGAAGTCAAGAAGAAGAATAAGAGGAAGAATAAGAAGAAGAAGAAAAAAAAATTAGAGATACAAGAGGAAAGCGGCAAGTCGCCTCCGAAAGGAAAGACTAAGTCGTCCGCAGACAAATGTGCAAGAGTCACCCTTATTGGTGATTCTCAAGCACGGGGTCTGAAGCCCCTGCTAGCGGCCCGCCTTCGCACAAGCGTTAAGGTGAGCTGCATCCCAGGCTGTGGGAATAAGCAGGTAAGAGCTGAGGCCGAGAAGTCTCAGATTTCAGAGACTTCAGTCGTTGCCCTTATGGTAAGTGGCAACGACCTCTACCTCAGAAGAGGTAGGGTAGGCCCTACAGGTGGGATTATTAGGACAGTTATGGGCGCTGTCGACGACTGTGGATGGAAAACCCGCAGACGCGTCGTGGTGGGGATGCTCCCGAGGTGGAGTCCAAGCCGGACTGCCCACTTGAGGAACATGTCGCTAAACAGGCGCCTTGCAGACCTCTCTACAGCTGAGGGTGTCTTTTTTGTGGACCCGTACGCCGTATTCTATAGGAGAAAAGACCTCTGCCAAAGGGACGGGGTGCACCTCTCCTTTAAGGGGAAGGCGTTCCTAGCCAACCTCATCCAGGATGTCGTGGAGCGCACCCAAAGGAGTGTCCGGCCCATTGGGAAGGCGGACGTACGCCAGTACGCCCGAGTCACTCCCCAAACAACCTTCTCGGAGGTTGTCAAAAATGGTGCCACCGCGACAAACAAGAAGCCGGGAAACGGAAGAGTATAGGGAGTCCTACATTAGGGGACTCCCTGAAAGTTCTTCTGTTCAATGCGAGGTCAATCAGGAACAAGTTTCCTGAGCTCCGTGGCCTGGTAGCGACGGAAGAACCCGAAATGGTAGCCATAACAGAATCGTGGATAAAAACGTCAAACCGAGACTTTGAAGGCGAATTCACGGTTCCTGGATACCAACTCTTCCACAAAGATAGGCCAGACAGAGAGGGTGGCGGTGTAATGTTGTATGTCAAGGATACAATCAAATCTACAAACTCCAACGTTATATCCGACCACGAGCTCGTAGGCGTTGCCTTAGAGATCGGTCCTGTCAGATACAGGAACCTGCTGCTTTACAGACCCCCTTCCCAACCCGTTGAGAAGGACAGGGAACTGTACCAGCTGCTGGGTGAGCTGGTTTAAGGCAGAGTGTGCATCGTTATGAGCGATTTCAACAGCCAAGTTGACTGGGAAACCAGAGCAGCCTGTGGCGAGAGCGCGCTACTCCTGGAGTTCGCCAACAACGAGTTCCTCACTCAATGGGTCAGAGAACCGACGAGAGGAGACAATATCCTCGACTTTGTCTTCACCTCTGAGGATGATATCGTTGAGGATATCTCTGTAGGCGAAGAGCTCGGTGGCAGTGATCACCAGCTAGTTAGATTTAGCGTCAAGATCCCGAAGGTAAGGTCTGTTGCCAGTCAATCAAAGAAACTTGACTTGAGAAGAGCAGACTTTGCAAGCCTTCGAGCTGGACTGACTGACGTGAGGCTAGAAGTGTGCGATGCCATTGAAGACTCGTGGAATAGTTTCAAAACCACATTCATGAATCTTCAATCGCGTTTCATCCCTCCGAAATGCCCCCGTCTGTCTTCTGTTCAACCTAAGTGGTTTAATCGAGAAATCGGCCAACTGCTTAGGGAGAAGAGAAATGTGTACCGGCAATCGAAGATCTCGGGTGACTTTGACGAATACCAGAGGCTAGCCAGGGGAGTGAAGTCCAGCATAAGGGCGGCTAAGCGGTCTGAGGAACTCCGAGTGGCGAGACTCTGTAAAGAGAATCCCAAGAAGTTTTTTTGATATGTGAACAGCCGTAAACCAATCCGTAAAACGATTGGCCATTTGAGGAATGAGGAGGGGACATTAAAGCATTCAGATGCAGAAAATGCTAACCTCCTCAACGACTACTTCTCTTCAGTGTTTACTGAAGAGTGTGCTCCCATTCCCCAGCCGGCGGATTCCTACTCGGGGGAAAAGCTGGAGGCAATGGACTTCACCGAAGGAAAAAATAAAGAAAAAGATCGCTGACCTAAAGACGAATAAGTCCCCTGGACCGGACGGGTTTCTACCTAAAGTGTTGAAGGAAGTGTGCGATGAAGTATCACGACATCTGTGCGCTATCTTTAACTTGTCAATCCAAGCCAAATGCGTTCCTAGAGACTGGCGTGAGGCGGAGGTGACTCCTATCTTCAAGAAAGGAGACCGTAACCAACCGTCGAAATACCGACCTATCAGTCTGACTTCGATAGTCAGTAAACTCATGGAAAGCATCATGGTGGACTAAGTGACGTCTCATTTAGAGTCAAACCTGCTACTGAGGAGTTCCCAGCACGGCTTCCGAAGGCAACGGTCATGCCTGACGAACCTTGTGGAATTCTTCCACTTCGTTTTCAGTGAGCACGATCGGGATAAGGCGGTGGATGTGGTCTACCTAGACTTTTAGAAAGCCTTTGATAAGGTACCACACCGCCGCCTTCTCCGGAAAGTGCGAGCGCTTGGCATAGACGGAAAGGTAGCCGGCTGGATCGAGAACTGGCTAAGTGGCAGACGGCAAAGGGTGGTGGTAAATGGACAGTCTTCTGAGTGGGTGCCCGTTACTAGCGGGGTGCCTCAAGGTTCTGTCCTGGTACCACTACTATTCATCATCTACGTCAACGACATGGACGGTGACATGGTTACCAAGATTTTCAAATTTGCCGATGATACCAAGCTTGGTATGAACGTTGCAAAGGATGGAAATACTGCCCGCCTGCAGGAAGATCTTGGGAAAATTAGGGAGTGGTCGGACACGTGGCAAATGCCCTTTAACGTGGGCAAATGCAAAGTGATGCATATCGGCCACAGAAACCCCCAATCTCAGTATATCCTTAAGGGCACTGCTATGGAATCCACCGACACTGAGAAGGACTTGGGTGTAACAATCACTTGTGACCTCAAGTTCTCGAAACAGTGCATTGAGGCGGAGAAAAAGGCCCAAAGGATGCTAGGCTATATTAAGCGCCAGTTTGGTTATCGGAACCAGGAGATTGTACTGTGCCTGTACAACTCACTTGTCCGACCGCACCTGGAGTATGCCGTACAATTTTGGAGTCCTTCATTGCGAAAGGACATCGCGAGATTGGAACGCGTACAAGCCAGGGCAACCAAGCTGATTCCCTCTATCCGACATAAAAGTTATGAGCATAGACTAAGGGAATTAGATCTGTTCTCACTGGAAACCCGTAGACTGCGTGGTCAGCTCATCGAAGTTTTCAAAATACTTCGAGGGTTCGACAATGTTGACTCCCGGGATATTTTCACACTGAGTGAGAACAGAACGCGCAATCACGGCTTCAAACTTGAACTGAAGCGTTACAACCGCAATCTGTGTGTAAATTTTTTCACCTACAGTATCTGCGGTAAGTGGAACGCACTTCCAGTGGAAGTTGTCAACAGTGAATCTGTTGACCAGTTCAAGTCAAGACTAGACAAGGTCTTGAAAAGTGGCCGTTTAGGGACGCAAAACAATTGAGCAGCCTTGTGCCCGCTCGATTGCAAGTCCAATGGTACCCTCTTTGAATGGACTGTAAGGTCTCCTAGGGTACCTTCTTTCCTTGTTTAAACTCCTTGTTGTTACATTCAGGCAAGAAAGAAGACGAAAAGAAAACCTGAACAGAAAGGCAGGGATAATTCCCATTAACAAAGTCATCGAAGAACGGACCCGGAAGATACAGGATCTGGTTAATCGAGAACTGAGTGAAGAAATTACTCAGATGTTTAACGAGAACACGCTACAAAGTAATATTGAAAGTGATAGGCCTGATCACCAGACTTTAGCATCTCTTTACACCTTACCCCACTGTTTTATCAACTCACCGCTTGTCTATTTTCTCTATCTATCCACACATCCCTATCGTCCTTCCCTACACGCACAAACACTTCAACTTAATTGAATTTAATTGACTCTGAAACTACCTGTTTTCTTGCATCATGAAGAATAGCTGTCTTCCTCCAACAAGCGAACTCCAGGAGACTAACTTCGTGTGAGAATATTCATGCGAAGTCGGTGACTGTGAACAGCGCAATGCAAAGTACATTGGCGTGACCTCCACAACCCTGCCAAGGTGACTAACAGCTCACCTTCAAGATGGCGGGATTAAAAAACACGGCAAATCTCATGGCATTACCGTAACCAGTACAAAACTGTATCAGGACACTTCCATCATCGTGAGACTCTAAAATCGCTGAAGATTGCGGATGGCCGAAGCCGTCATCATTTAAATGAAGAAACCGGCAATTAACGTGCAACTTCAGCCGGAAACCATACTCACTACACCCCAGTGTCCTCGAGTTGATCGCCGTTAAAAGAAGCACGTTTTCAAACTGTCATTTTCCTTTGCATCCTTTGCCAGAGAACTAGATCGGAGCGAAAAATAGTCAGCCTTTGTCTTTTGTCATTTGTCTTTGGGAAACTGGTGAGTATATGAGTGTGAGAGATAGTGGTGTATTAAAATAGTGGTGTTTGGGGATAGTGGTAAAATAAGTAAGTCTGAGAGGGGCAAGATTTGGAAAGATGCCTGAAGATCAGGTTAATCTCTTTCATTGTTTGTTATATTATTATTGTTTTTTTATAAATGTATATATATATATATGTATACCATTATCAAGCATATATATATATATATATATATATATATTTATATATATATATATATATATATATATATTATCATTATTATAAGGCGTTCAAACTTTTGGATTCTTGTACTACTTTGCTTTTTTTAATATTAACTTGACGTGTAGTCTGGTTGTTTAGATAAATTTTATGCTTTTTGTTTCTACATCATTTCATACGTGTTGTCTTATTTGGTTTTATAACTGTTTTGCTAAATTCATCTCTGGTTGTATTGTATTTGTGTTTTGTGTGTTCTGTGTTTCGTACTTGCCTATTTTCTTCATATTGTCTTTTTCTTTTTTTGTTGTCTTCATTAGGTTGTTTTCGTCTTCTTTGGTATTGAGGTATAATCGGTTCGGTTCGTCATTATCGGTTAGTTTTCATTATCGATT
Organism: Ceratothoa steindachneri; assembly: GCA_963969495.1. Taxonomy (NCBI): domain Eukaryota; kingdom Metazoa; phylum Arthropoda; class Malacostraca; order Isopoda; family Cymothoidae; genus Ceratothoa; species Ceratothoa steindachneri. The sequence goes on from OZ018318.1 coordinate 194,321,983, forward strand.
TTAGTCGATAGTTTATTCCTATGCAAAAAATGGGACAATTGCTTCCCCAAGCTTGCTGACGCTGCTTGGGAATTTTGAGCGACTGGGACCTTGTTGGTTTACTTCGATGAGTGCTCTAATTTCCTCATTGCTGTATATTGTAATTTTCTCTTTCATATCTGATGCTCTTTCCTTTAAGAGCGTATTGAGCGGTTTGATGTCCAACGCTCTGTGCAGATCTGTTGGCCTCCTCATTTCCCTCCTCCATGTATTAGTAATAAGATACATACGCTTATTTTGTATCTTCTGCAACTCTTTTTGTGCTATTCTATGTAGAGGCTCCGAACAGAAATGCAGAGGAATAGGTGAGGGTGGGTCTGACTAGCGTTAGATACAGTTTCTTTTTGTTCTTTTGGCTGAGGTTTCTTAAACTGTAGAGGGTTCTGACTGCGGGGTTGCTTTTTGGATCCGTTCTCTGAGGTGTTTCTTATACCTGTTAGAATTGGTCTTCATCCCGAGTACATTGCACTCGTTTGTGTAGGGATAACGCGTATCCTCCATTCTCACATCAGCTGTTTTTCTGCTTCATGGAATGATCTTGAATTTGTGCCATTAGTTCGGATTTTCCATTTGGATTCATAAGAGTTGATTTTTCTTATTTCCTTGGCAGTCTTTCGAGCTTGCCAAGGCACGTTTCTATATCCACTTACTATGATTTCACTTATGTTATCGGCGAACTGGATATTCAAGCTACATAGAGGGGTGGGTTGGCTCTGGGATGTCGACTGTATATATCGAGTATAAGGTTGGACTGAGGCATCCGCCTTTCGGCAATCCTGCCTGTAGATTAAAGGTGGGACCGTTAGTGCGCCCTATACTGATTTAGGCCAACCTCTCCATGACATAATCACAGAGGATTTTTTCAAGTTTTGAGCTCAAACCCAACTGGAGGATCTTGTATTGCATCCCTCTAAGCCATACTTTATCGAATGCCTTTGACACTTCCGTGCATACTATGTCGACAAAGCTCCTGTTTTTCTTCGCTTAAGCAATCTTTTCCGTGATAAAATTTATTGTCATCTTGGTGCTTCTTTTCTTTCTGAAGCCGTATTGCTGTTCGTTGTAGTGCGAATTTTCCTCCAAGTGTTCGACGAGTCTTCTATTTACTATTTTCTCTAAGAGATTCCCCCTAATTTCCAGAAGGGATATTGGACGATAACTCTCCTTCTTCACCGTTAGTTTTCAAGTTTTGGCAATGAAGATAATTTTTGCAGTTTTGTATGCATCGGGAAAGTAGCCTACATTTAGGCAGGCATTAAAGATGATGAGTAAACCTTCCCGCACGCATCTCGGTGCTTCGACAGAGTATAACTTTGTCAAGCCTGACCGTCCTGGGGCTTTTTTTCTCAAAGGGGTGGAGCGTGCTTTCTATTTTTTCTAGCGTCACTCTTTCTACTTCTCCTTCCTGCCTGTACACTTAGTGGTTAGGATGCGTCTTCTCAATGATCTCATTCAGCTCGTCTATAATCTGATTTTAAAAAAATATGACGAAGTCTTCATTTTCTTTTTCACTGATTATGAAAATGTGTTCCCAGTATTGCCTGAGAATCTCCTCCATTCCATTCTCCTCTGATTTAATTTCACCTTGGTTTTCTTCTAATTCCATCTTTTTCTTCAGGAGATTTACTTTCATTCTCCTGATTTTCGCCTAGAATTATTTCGGTGTTGCTTCGCTATCTAATTCCTCGATAGCTTCATTGCATTTTTCCTCTTGTTGATCGTAGATTATAATTTTTAGTTCTTCCTTTATCTCTCTCATACGGTACATTATATCACGGGATATCGCTGTGTTGATAGTCACCTGATAAACTCCTTTCAGTTCACGTTATAAACCTTTCATACGATCGGTCCATTTTTTTTGTGTGTACTTTTGAGAATCGAATTTCTGTCAGCCTCAATCATCTGGGTCTCTAGTCGCTCCATTTCTTCGTCTATTTCCTCGAGCGTTGCTTCGTCCAAGTTTGCTATACTGTGAACACGGGTGGGTCCCATCGCAGTCTCAAAAGAAATATATTCTTGTACTGCGATGTGAAACACCAGTGACTCCCACTTTTGCTCACCTTTTACAATTCTTAGATTTTAAGAGATAACAAACTACACCCACTAATGACTATAGCCTTGGCGGCACTAACGTAATTAAAGGATGGAGAGCATCGCAGAAGTCAAAAATATGCCAGATTCGCTGCCCCAGGAAACGCAGATCCTAAACAAGTATTGTCGTAGAATGCCCCCCTTTTTGTTCTAAGAGTGCTAAGAGTGTTAATATTGATATCTTAAGAAGAGAGCCGTTGGAAACACGTGAGGATATAGAGAAACGCATAATAATTCCCCAAATAAACTTATATTTTAACTTTAACAATTGAATACACAAAATTTAAACATTACCCACAGCAATACTCCAAATATTATCATAAACAAAAATTAATTCAATTAGTTTGACCCTCTAAAATTGGTTAATTTCGCTACACACAGCAATATATAAGATTTAGGCTTACGGACTCTACTAGAGTTTAAATACCTCAGGAATGTTATTGCCTCACGACGCGTGCCGCCTGGCCAGATGTAGGTGGGCAAGATCACGAGGTCCTTTTGGCGAAGGTAGCAGCTGGGGAGGGCCACACAGTATTCCGGGTGGGGAGGGTTCTTCAAGGACGAGAACAATTACGGTGCTTTATGCGGCACCAAGGCAGTCGTGGTCTCTCTAGCGAGAAGGAGTCGAACTTGGTTCTTAAACCAAGTTTACTTGGAGTGCGGTGTGACCACCAAGTAACGAGCTCGAGGGGAAGCTTTTCTTCTTCGTTACTTAATTCCTCATGGGTGAGGACTGAACTCGGGGAGGGTCTTGTTCAAGGGCGAGGATAACGGAGGTGGGTTTCTCTGGTGAGTATAAGTTGAACTTGAAGGTCGGTTTGGTAACCAGGAACTAGCTCGAGGATGAGCTTCTTCTTAGTTCCAGTCTTCCTCAAGGGCGAGTATAACGGAGGGGGGTTTCTCTGACGAGAATAAGGTGAACTGGGTTCCTCAACCAAGTTAACTTATGAGTTTGGTGTGGCCCTGCCTCTCTTGCAGGGTACTTCTTGGTCTGGTGAGCCAAGTAAACTACCAATCCAGTCTAGGTAGGTTGGGGTCTTAATTCCGAGGACTTCGTCACCTGGAGACTCACGTATTTTACCCCGATTTTCGTCCGTGTTCCTAATTTATACCTTGTCACGCCACTTGGAAAGTGGTAAGAGGGGGAGGGGCTTCAGGACGGCCCCAGCAGAGTTCTTATGCCAAACGGTTTTTCTCACCAAGTCTTACATCGGCTCCTCGTTAGCCTTCGAGCTTGGAAGAAACACGTCTCCAATTTCTTACTTAACGTGAAATTGAATCTCACTCTACTGGGGGAAATCTTGCATTTTAACCGAGTGGTGCTGCGCTGCGGTTACGCGCTTGACCCGAGGGTGCCTGGGGCCGGATGTCTTTGCGGTAACCGTCTCGTGACTCCACCACGAGCGAATATGGGAGTGACGATTTCCCTACAATTATAAAGAGTACTTTTTCCCTTTCTAGGCATTTGGAGCTAAGAATATTGGAGTTTATGGATAGCTTTAAGATGTTTCTCATATTAATACTTCTTGGCTTAATTCTTTAGGGGCACAATCTATGTTAATGTATGATGAACGCGTTTTTTTCTGAAGAAAATTACCAGTGCTAATCTAACGATTTTATCGAAAATTAATGGTTTACTCATTTATATAATTAAATGATTTAAAAGTACTGCGACTTTACCAAATTGTAAGCATTACTTAGCATCCTAAGGGAAGATGAACTACAATGGTTATGATAGCCATCTAAAAGAGACCCGGTTAAAGTCGGGCTCATGTTGCGGGGAGTATGTTGAACGGACCAGGTGTTCGAATCTTACAAAAAAAATTTAGTAGCTTCTTTACCAAAAGAAGAATAAGATCTAATAGAAAAAGCTTTCGAAAATAAAGTGTTTTGATAAAAACGACATTATTTAAAAAATACACCTTTTAAGAGAGAGAACATTCACTTAATAAGAAAATTCTAATACTCCTTAATACATTGTCCCCAAAATTGAGCTAACCAGGTTATTGGTTATTATTTTCTAAACTTTCTTTTAGTTCATTTTGAAGTTATTTTCTATCTACAGTTATCCTTAGTAATATAAGTTTAGCAACTAACTATAAAAATTTGTCCATTATTTCCAAGTCAAAGTCAATCATCAAAATTAAACTATATGATTTAATGAGTTGCTACTCTTTAATTTGGCAGCAAGCGATATGTTTGAGTTTCTATGAGATCAGGTGCTTTTCTAGTTGTAGTCCAACAAACATCCTAAAACAGATGATAATTTCACTTTCTCTGCTAACTATTTTTCCATTGAGGAAGTGCCATATAGTGAACTTTCCCATTGCTCATTACTCACCGCACCACAATTTGCAGAAATAAATTGAAATGTGGAAATAGGAAGCTAATTTATAAAACTATACAGTAAACCAAACACACATATGCTTGCAACATTTTTATGAGTAAAAATTAGCGATTTTTATTTAATTTCTTTACTAAAGATTTTTTTTACTCAACTGCTAGAAAAAGATTTGCAAGAATGATTTGCCCTCTCTGAGATGTTTTGGTATTAGCGACCGCACAATCACGCATCTTTGATCTTCACCTGACTGAGTTTAGGGATTTTCTTTCTTAGATAATGGAAAACAGCACCAATTTCTTTTAAATGATTTCCCGAAATTCTTCACTCTTCCCAAATTCATAAGCACAAGACTAGAATTTTTTTTTTCTTTTCCCGAAAGATTATTCAAAATTTGAGTAGGTTTTTCAACTCAGCACTATGGCATGCTGAAATTGATACCAGAAAACAATACATATAATGCAAAGTTGGATTACATCTTGGTGAATGTGTAAAACAATGGAACAGAAAGTAACCAAAAATGTAATCTGTAGTAATTCCTGAATGAAAATTAAAATTTAATAATTTTATTATCCTATTCCAGTTGCTACTATTCTATAAGTTCTGCAAAATGAAATTCAACTGCCTTGAAATTTTTTCACATTATCATTAAAATTTCACATCTAGTGCCCACGATCCCCAAATGGGAATCAAAATAAAGTTATTATTCCTATATTAATTATATTAGATAATTTTTAATTAAAAACCCTTCTAAACAAAATTTGGGAGCTAATGGGTTAATATCCTCTGTATGTATAGTCGTCTGTTGGTATTGATCCATGATTTCTCTTCTTGGATTACTATAGCGGCCATGATGGACAGGCGGCCTTAGTCTGTTTTTTGTTTAATTTTGTTATTATGCATAAGCAATTCTCTTGTCATTTGAATGCCATGATGCATTTCAACGTTGATCTTGAGAGCACAATATTGTAGGTTTATAATAATGCGACGGGATAAAAATGATATTGCCATACCAGTGTATTTTGACGGAGACTGAAGTTTACATTCTTCAGGAGTGCAATTAAATTCGTTGATTACTCTGGGAGTGTTTATTTCATTTGTTTAGTTGGTATAAATTTGTTATCAAATAAATATTGATTTTCTTTATGCGATAGTTTGTTATTACTTGCAAGTGTTCTTCTTCGTTAGAGCGTTTTGTATTCTGGTGTATAATAATCTTAGTAATTCTTTCCCCGAGTTTGTATGAATCACTCATTTCGTTCTTGTAAAAGACTTTTAGTTGGATTTTCTTATCGTCTTGCTTGCTCTTATGTAAGGTTTGAAGAAATATGTTTGTTTGTTTACTCATATACCATTAGACAAGCAATTACGAGTACTTGTTTTATACTTTGGATTTCCTTGTCAAAGGTATCAGCAGCACAAAATATTAAACCAATCAATTCATGAACTTGTCTTAATGCAGAAAAAGTGTCCATAGTGGTACAAAATAAGTGCCCTATGGTCATACACGCCTTTAAATTTAATTAATAGTTTGGTGTATTCAACAAGGAAATTCAAAGAATAAAACCTCTACTGATTAAAATGTATAGATACAGCCGCGAATAAAAGTTTTTGGACACCTGTAAAAATATAAGAATTTAGATAAATGCAGGGGATTAAAGTTTTTATTTACATATGAATATAACAGCGAAATTAGGAGGTATGTTCTATATAACCCCTCAAATCAACAAGAATTAAAGTTTTTTCCCAAAAGTAACGTCAGAACCATATAACAGATAAGCAAGTGACGGCCTGTCAAAATTAAAGCAACATCGAACTGCTACTGGAAGTTTAGGAGTTATGGATGGAATTGTCATTTCTCGGATATCATTTTTTCTAGATTTTCCGAAGATGAATGGTGAATTTGTTGTGTGCCAATTTCTCTGAAGTGTCCTGATGAGTCATGGTGGTGAGGTTAGTAGAAGCTGAAGGGTTTTAGACTTCAAAAGGATGCTCTTTTGGGGGGGGGGACTTCTTGCAGTGAATTCAGATTAAGGCCAAATGACCAACGCATCTCACACGAAGGTAGAGATCTGACATCCCTTATTTATATATTGTAAAGTCGCATGGACATAGAATCCTCCTTGAATTAAACAAAAGAAGAGAGCCATTTGCTTCATCCGTCAAGGAAGCCACATAGTGACAACCAGCGATGGGCCTCACCTCTGAACCTCTGGTCATACTAGTATGGGGAAGAGTAAGATCGACTCGAGAAACGAGCGAGTGAGCGGAAGCCAAGGAAACCCGACCTCGAAATAAGCTTCGGCCCAACAGCTTCTTGGCCAGATTTTGGACCGGCTTGCTGAGTTTGTACATCTTGTTATTTAGGGATGTGAGGTCGTGTTCGGCGGGAGAGCTGCGCAAACCTATTTAGGTCGGAATATTGTGAGCGGCAGTGTTTACTAGGAAGACCCCACCTAACCCATTGTGACCTTAGACGCGATTATAAGTTTCTGACAAACTGTCGAGATATTTAACTTCCTCCAGCGCCTCAAGAATGTATGGTTCATAAATGGGGAGACCACTGTGTAAGGCTTGTCTAAGCTGTGCCAATGGGAATTTGGCACCGGCGGCCTCTCGCCAGGGTGATATTCATAGTGAGATTTTACCATCGTTGCTTATCAGTGGGCTCGTGGTGTAAAGATCGATTGCCATGAGAGCCTGGTAAGTCCTATGCTCTGCTGGCAATTAGAATGGTGAGACCGTTGGTTCCATGAGGTTCGGTGGTAGAGGATAAAAAGCCATCATCCGTTTGGTCTTGGTGCACGAGACATTTTAGCTTAAATACCAACTTGCTGAGACGGACCCAGTGTTTCGTCGTCTCGCCTATCTAATATTAAGGCACTAGAATCGCCGAAACAATTGCTCTCTTCCCATCTTTTGTATGTTTGTTTTCCCCCGATTATACCGGGTGACAGCCAAAATTGTCCCCTTTTCATAATGTTGTAATTTGTTAGCCACTAAAGCTTGAAGTTAGAAATAAGTATCATTACAAAGAACTATATTTCAAATTTTATGACCTAGCTTAGGTAGCCTGGGCTTACGATAGATTTTCTATCCTAACCTAGGACAGCCTACCTATTAATATATTAAATGGTTTTAGGCTCTCAAAAATGGCACAATTAACTTTTGAACAGCGAAGGTTTGTCTTCGAATTAATGATGCGGCCTGGTTCCATAATCAAACCAATTGATCATTTTAAACAAAATATGTTAAATGATTAGAGAAAAAACATTCCAGGGAAATTACAGCAAGTGAAATGCACACAGCACAATTCTTAATTTAAATAAAGAAAACTCTGATCGTAAGAAAAGTATGAGGAGGAATATTAACAATGTAAAGATTTAATTGATGCAGATGGAACAAAATGAGTGAGAAAAAAGCTTCTAAAAAATCCTAATTTAAAGTCATATAAAAGTCAATGTCATAAAGAAATCTCAATTCAGGATATGCATCGAAGGTTATTATTTTGCTTCAGGTTTAAAGAAATGTGTGATTATAAACAACTAGTATTTAATAACATAATTTTCAGTGATGAATCTTAGGTTTACCTGAAAGGCATCTCAAATAAACAGAATTATTGGAAGCGGTCATTAATTAAGCCAAATAATCAAGTTCAAACCCTTTGCTCTGACCAAAGGTTACAGAATGTTGTGAAATAGGTGCAAATAAGATTTCTGGGCCTTATTTTTTTGAGGACCATGAAAGAGGACAAGCTCACTCAATTAACACTGTCAGATATCTTGAAATGCTCAAAAGCATTTTCACCAATAGCACATATCCTGACAAATAGTTTCAGCAAGATGGGTTACACCTCATAATGTATGTGCCACCATGACATCGTGGTAAAGGCTCGAATTCCTCAACGACTAATGTTCCATAGGACAAATTTCCCTTCGCCCGCCATGTCACCAGACTTGTCACCTTTAGACAAGTTTCTATGGAGTTTTCTAGAGAAAGACTATTTCGAGCTGCACCATCTAATATCGCATATTTTTTAGAATGTTATAAGAAAGTTTGCTAATCGTAATGATAAATGCATAGAGTCCCGTAGTCCCGTGGTGGTCATTTCCAATGTTAAAATGCTAGCTAAAAAATTATAATTATTGTTCTTTGTAATCATACTTATTTCTACCTTCAATTCCCAATGGTAAACAAATTACAGCATTATAAAAAGGGGAAACTTTTGGCTGTCACCCGGTATATATATTTATATATATATATATATATATATATATATATATATATATATATATATATATATATCTATATATATATATATATGTATGTCTTCAAATATTTCAATGTAAAGAGTATTGAAAGGTCTCTATGTTTTTCCTCGAACGAAATCGTTACTTCCTAATCTGATGCGAGAGCCGCATGTTCGATCGCAAACAAGGTATCTTAATAAATCTGGGGATGAGGACCGGAGTTCTTGCGTCATTGCAGGCTCCGTTTCTACCTACCTCAATATCTATAGTTTGCTGATGCTTGAAACCTGCCATCCTTCTTACACTCGTGAGCAGTAGTTACTCCGTTACAGCAGTATCCAATTTGGGAGTCAAGAGACGCCTGTGCGTGAAAATATTCCGCTTGGGAACATGCAGCTCTCTGAGTGAATTCACGATCTTTATCAGAACAGCGGTTGTTTCACTGGCACGAGAGATCGAAAGGACTGAAATATTGTTTTGATTGAACCCTCGTCCACCTTTGGGACCAAATCGAGTAGATCGTTCGCTCTCTCATCGGTCGTGAATTCCCTGCAGTTACCATCTAACTAAGCCTGATGTTCACCTACCGTTTCAGATATATTAATACAAAGTTTAAGTATGCCAAATCTTAATGATCTCTTATATATATATATAATTGCCCATAGCTATTGTTCTCCCTATACCGGCTTCCACTATTATTAAACTTATTTTCCTCTGTATTAATAACTGTAAATTCCCCTTTGACGGGAAATATTGCCTTCAAATCTTTGGAATGGCTATGGGCAATTGTTTTTCCCCGGTACTGCCCAACCTATATATGGAGTTTTTTTAATCCAAAATACTTCCCAAGACCAACATAACCCCTATTTTATGGATGCGTTATGTTGATTACATGCTTTGTTTGTGGCCTAATGATCTTAATATCAATACCTTTCTTGTAAAAATCAACACGTTAGTCCCCTCAATTAAATTTACTTTAGAAAATGAAAAAGATAACACCATCCCTTTCTTAGATATTTTGATCCACCGAACAGACCAAGGTTTCAAATATGAAATTTTTTCAAAACCTACAGCCATTGACTCATGCTTCCATTTCTATTCTGATCACCATATTAGTATCAAAAAAAGTGTTTTCTCTTCCATGTTTCTCCTTGCCCTGAGAATTGTTTCCCCTGAATATTTTGGAAAAGAGGTTGATAGGATATATACTATAGGTCTCAATTTATGTTATCCTTTCTACGTAGTTACAAATTGTTATAATTCTGCTAAGCGTTCATTTTATAAACCTAATTGTAACATTCCTAAATTTCATACCAAAAATGTATTAGTTTTCCCTTTTAACTAAAGTTTCATTAAATTACCTCATTTACTAAAACCTTTAAACATAAATGTTATTTTTAAATATGAAAAACACTATCCATCGCCTTCTCGTAAAAAATTCACCACCTAAACCAAGCATTGTATATTCTATTGGTTGCAATAATTCTGATAAATGCTACTATGGACAGACAGGTAAAGAATTGAATGTTAGAGTTAAACAGCACCAAAGTAATGTTCATAATTTTTGTCAGCAATCTGCATTATTTTTACATATGTATAGTCAGGATCATACTATTAATTGAAATAGTGCTAAACCTATTATTAAATGTACAAACTACATTTCAAGAAAAATTGGGAGTGTATCTCTATTAATACTTCCCAAATTTTAATATTAGCCCAGGATTGTTTAGCCGAGATCCTATCATATCTAATTGTATTAAATCACAAATTAAAGTGTTTAAAGTATTTGTACCCCCTAATTAGGGTTTTGATACTGGTAGCTGTATTAACCCCCACTCCTTACTATTTAAGACATTGTCTGTCATGACCTACGTTATTCCATGAAGAGGTCTTTTAGAATAAAGACGAAAGCGCTCGGGGTAGTTTTTCCATTTTCCTTGTGGGTGTTATTTATCATATATAAAAAAAAAATATACTAAAGTATTTTTTTTTCTATCATTTTTAAATTTATCGAATTTTGTTTGCTAAAACCAAAAATCGCGTTCTGACCTTGTTCTTGTTGAAGGTGAGTTTAATCCCTGGAGCTTTCCTCTTTTATCAAAAGTGTAAAATTCTAAAAAATATGGGTTAATTGCAAGATGTGGCGTAAATGTACTCTATTTCATAATTTTTTTTAGAAAAATAAATGTTTAACTCCATTTCAATTTAAGAAATGGTTCTTTTAATTGGATAGCGTGCAAATAATGTTGTTCTCCACTAAAGTGGCCAAAAATGGAAGAGGATTGTTTCTACGGGTATTGCATCTATGAGTATTACCATTAAGATCATTAATAACTCTAAAAGGACTGGTTACATTCTTGTAATTAAGTCTTCTAGCCTCCCAAGAGCTTCAAACGAACGCAAAGTTTGCCTCTCGGTTTGATATCATATCAAGGATCGGGTTGCCTGGAATGGCAAGCTTGCGTACGATTGGAAATAAGCCGGTGTGAACGCTTCAGCATACACAGTGAGTCGAGAAATAAGAATGAATTGTTTAAGACTATGACAAAGTGATATTCTTTGATCATGACCCCTTAGGCTTTGGGATCTTGTGAAAGATCCCTCGTTGTGAGAATAAAAGAGCTGCGTATTTCTGTATCGTTTTGACGGTAAAGTCTCCGGATACTCCTCATTTCTCGGGCTGCTTCTCTTCTAAAGGAAATAAATAATCAATAACAATTTTGTCCAAGAACCCTGCCATGAACTCATAATGGTACCAAAACATACTTCATCTGCAGCTTTCTATAACAGTTAAAGACCTATTTAAAAATGATAACATTTTTTCGTCATGATGGCGCAATTTGTCACAATAACAAAGTTTTTAGCTTAAAATAACAGGGATCCTATGGGATCTTGGCTCGGAAGTTCTCTAGATTTCAACGAAATTTAAGAATTTTTAGGTGATAACTAAACTGGTGGCTGATAAACAAAAGTAATCCAATAGTGGGCAGTTTCGGGTGCTTATTGAACAAATGGAGCAATATCAATCAAGATATCTCAAAAATGGCCTCCAGCATGCCAAATCGAATTGAAGCAGTCATGAAGAACAAGGCACATCATTGTAAATATTTACTGCCAGCATAAAGCGACTGTATTTAGTAACAAAAATGGGTTTTGGCTCTAAATTTTGTATATCGTAAATTCAATTATAAAACTAACATTACAAAATGGAATGACTTCCCGCGCAAACTTAAATAATATCCATTGTTCGAGTTAACGATAATTTTGCACTTCCCGCTTAGCTCTGTCCTATTGTAAACGGTCATGATCCAATTAACTATTTTCAACTATATATATATATATATATATATATATATATATATATATATATATATATATATTGCCCTGTTATTTCATATTAAAATTATATTTGGGGGATTTATCTTTATATATCCTTTGATCTGCAACTTGGCAAGCCAATAGATAAATCTTGGTCAATCGTGAACGCACTCTATAAAAATCAAAGAGGCCGCTTCCCACTCCTTAAATTGCTACAAAGCATATTGCAGAGAGCCTCGGGTCGGCTATCTGCCCGTGCTTGTGTATGCGCCCTTGCTCTGAGCGGCTCTTTACAGGTATACCTCCACAAATATTTTCTTTTACCGTGTATAATTCGTATCGATTTACCTGAATTTATTTTAGGTGTATATTGAACATATATATATATACATATTCATATATATGTATATATATATATATATATATATATATATATATATATATATATATATATATATATATATATATTTGCAGGAGTCTTTTCCAAAAATTATGGGGCCAGTATGAAAAGAGTTCAGAATATTATTGAACCTCATTTATTTCATACTTGACATAATACAAATAAACATTTTGGCCTATATTCTATCAATAATTAATATTTGATGTGTCCTTTCTTTGATTTTATATCAGCTCTTATGCGTTTTTGCATACTTGAGACTAAGTTGGCGCAGGTGGTTGGCTCAATTATCTGGCACTCTTCGTGAGTTTTCGCTGTTAATTCACTTTTTGTGGAACATGTGTGCACCTTCACTCTTGTGCCCAAGTGTGACCAAAAATGTTCAATTGGATATTGAGAGCTTCATTCCATCGACGTCCCCTTTTTCTTTTCAAACCAACCCTTTCAGACTCTAGATGTTTTTTACGAAGCATTATCTTGTTGGAAGATTAGACAATCTGGTATGTCATCATTTAAAATTGTAACTACGGAAGGTTGATAAGCCCGGGCAAACATGCTGGTGTAAGTAAGTTTTGGAATTTACTCTCCTCTCACAAGTGAACAACAATACTGGACCTGAAGACCACATGCAGCCCTAGATCTTACACTGCCACGCCCAAAGTTAATTCTTGGCACAACATATTTCGGATCATAAACCTTCCCAACTCATCAAAATAAAAGCTCCAGGGGTTCCAAAGATCTGAGCAGAAATACAAATTTTACTGATCATTTTTGGTATCCATTAAAAATTTTGGTATCTAATAAAAGTGTGTACAAGCGTAATAAATTTGTGGAAACTAATGTGGTGAATATCCAAAGTTGCTTTCATCAGGTCAAACAACTTTAGCCGAATCATCATCACTCCAATCTTCATGCTCTTTTGCCCATGACAATCGCTTCTTCCTGTTCAGCTGAGAGAGCTACGGCTTCTTTCTAGCCTTACATCCTTTGAGCCCAGCTTCTACTAACTTTGTTTTCACTGTATGTCTTTATATCTCTTCGTTTGTTTGTGCCCGAAACTCAGCAGCTATATTAGAAGAGATCTTTTTTCTATCAGCCAGAGATATCCTTTTGAGCAACTTCTCTTCCTTCGGAGTTGTACACATTTTGCGACCTTGACCATCACGGATTTAAAAAGAATTAGTCTCATTGTGCCTTTTAATGTTTGGTTAGAGATCGTTTCTCGAGCATTTTAATTTTCTTGCAATTTTGACTTGGAATAATCCCTCTCTACAGAATGGAATGATTTGATCTCTTTGACCTTCAGGAATGTTTCTTCGGGGACATTTTTAACAAAGGGTTACCTCTTCTAAGTTCACAATAGGACAATTACTGAAAAAAAGAAATAAATGTTACTATCACAAATTGATTGGCAGAAAGTTGCCCGAACCACTTGCAAACAATATGCAAACACGCATAAAAGAGTTTATAAAAGAAACAGGAAAACATATAAAATACTAAGTATGATTGATGGGATATACTCGACTGTTTATTATATTGTTTTTAATTATTATGTGAAGGATATCTATTCGTATTCTATATTTTCATACCTACCCCAAAATTTGGACCAAGGCTGTATATTTATATATATATATATATATATATATATATATATATATATATATATATATATATATATATATATATATATACATATATTTATATATATATATATTAAGAAGAACAATTTTTTTCTTATTGTTTGGATGTACGGGGAAAGGTGAGTTGGGTTATACCACAAGAGATCTATTATCTATATCTATATCTAGAAATCTATAATCTGTTATTGTGTCTTAACATGAGAACGTAAATTTGGTTTAGAATGTCGCGAGATCTATTATTGTTTTTTTTATTCAAATTTATAATGTATTTATTTATTTTCTTTCTTTTTATGAGATCAGGGAGACGGGTAGACAAATAGTTGAAACCTTTATGAACGGGGTTTAAACGAATAAGTTAGAGAGGAAATAATATAAAGCATTTCAGAAATTGCCTATTTAATTAGTTTTTAATACCGCTCATTCTTTAGGAATCACATAATACAAATCCTTTTTAACACTTTTTGCTTATTTATGTTTTTATTTATTTATAGGCAGATTAAGGGGTGTGTTTGGCCAAATTTTTTAAACCTTAGTGAAAGTGGGAGGAAAAAAAGCTGTTTGAAAGGCCAAAGAGGCCAGAGGTCAAGAGCCCGAATGGCTGGTAGTAAAGCTCCCTCCATAGGAGGCGAGTGGCGAAGTCTTGGCTTGTATATATATATATATATATATATATATATATATATATATATATATATATATATATATATATATATGATAAAAATTAATGCAATATCGCAAGAAAAGATGAGGAATTAATCCACATTCTCCGAAGACAATTTGATTCCGAATAGTTTCGGTGTATCTCTCACCCTTTTTCAACTGACACTGGGCAGAAAATATATAAGAGAAAAGCATAACACAAGACCCTCCTCTTTTTCCCCCTAATCCCCTACTTGTGGCTAATCTGGGGGGGAGGTTATGCCTAAACATATTGAAGGGCTGACATTTTACTATTTTATTTATTTGCGATCTTATTACAGGATTAAAAGAAAATTGACCCTCAGATAGATTTAAATTAGGAACTGACGATATCAAGCTCGATTCTACGATTCTTCTCTTAACATAGTTAGCCGATTTAAATACCATTTTACTTCCATTGAAATCGATCGTATGATTCTTGTCTCTAACATGGCAAAAAATTCCACTGCTTTCGCTGCCCACTCTAATATCTCTTTTGTGTTCGTACAATCTCTTGTCTAGATTCCTCCCCGTTTCCCCTATATAAACTTTATGGCAATTGTTGCATGGTACTGCATATACTCCTATGTTATGATGTTCTTTGGGTTTCCTGGCCATCATCAATTGGTTTAAGGAATTATTATATTTAAAGGCTAGATTAATACCCACTTTTCCAAATATGTCCTTTAAACTATTTAATTTATTATTAAATGGCAATGTTATACATTTGTTGAAGTCATTAATGCGGGAAGGCTTATTACCATAGAATGTTTTCCTAGCTGCAAAATGGGCAGACGATATTAACCAATCGGGGTAATACAAATTAGAAAAAATGGTCCTGATAATGACAAAGTCTTCATCTAAATAGGAAGGATGACATATTTTGTATGCTCTAAGGAAAAGTTTAGAAATTACCGATTTTTTAACAGTATTATGGTGAAAAGAAAAATAATGTATATAGGCATTCGAGTGGGTTGGTTTCCTATACACGTCAAGTTTTAATTCATGGTGATCTTTATTAATGAGGACATCTAAAAAGGATAATCTATTATCATATTCCCATGTTTATTTAAATTTGATGGAGACATGCAAATTATTCAAATTATTACAAAAGGTATCAAAATCATGGCCATTAGGCCATTCACAAAATACATCGTCAATGTAACTTAACCATATAAAGTTAGGGGGAGAAATTGTGGGAAGGAGTTCAGTCTCAAAATATTCCATGAAGAGACATGCCAATATCGGAGATAAACTATTTTTCATGTTAAGGCCAAATATTTGTCTATAAAACTCATTATTTACTCGAAACACATTGTTAGAGAGACATAATTCAACTAAATCGATAAATTTACTCGTAGAAATGGGAATATCCAAATTAAGTCTAGGCATGATTTCCCGCAGAAGGCCCATGGTTTGGTCAACCGGAACTTTGGTAAACAAAGAGTTTACATCAGAGCTCAAAAGTTTTTCATCCGGTAATTGCAAGTGGTTGAGGTGGTTAACGAAATCTTGAGTGTTCTCAATGTGTGCAGATGAGATTCTTCCTACTGCTGGAGATACATGCTTGGCGAGCCATTTGGAGAGCTTATAAGTGGGAGAATTAATATTGGAAATGATTGGGCGTAAGGGACATCCCTCTTTGTGGGTCTTTGGGAGCCCATACATATAGGGAAGTGAAGGGTTCATACTCCTGAATTGTTTAATTAAATCTGCGCTTTCAAATATTCTCTTCAATTTGTTGTTGAAATTGCTTGTTTTGTTATTGAGCGGATCACTTTGTAGCTTTTCATATGTGTTCACATCATTAAGAAGTTCATTTAGTTTATCATTCTAACTATGTTTTTCCAAAATGACTAACTGATTCGTTGTATCGGATTTGGTTATAACATTGTTGTTATTAAATTTAAGTTTATTTAACGCAATCTGAAATCTTTTAGGAAAATGTGTGTGTGTTTCCTATACCCATATTTAACAGGAATACAAAAACTTTCTTAACTACCCAATATCTCTCAGACTCCAAGACTCCATATACAGATGTGTTCCAAAACCACAAGATATCTATGTATTATATATGCAATAAATCTACTATTCCTTTAACTTGTATGATACTCAAAAAATGGGCGTTTTGGAGTGGTTTTGTTTATTACAACATCTGTAGTTTTTTCCTTGAATATGTACTAAACAAATTGCCCGGGATTTTCCTTCTCTCTTAAATTTCCTGTGATTTCACTGTTACTTTTACGCACTTACTTAATTTAAAGAATCTAAGTGTCATATATATATATATAAATATATATATATATATATTTATATATATATATATATATATATATATATATATATATATATATGTATATATATATATATTGTTGAAGATCATAGTGTATTTCGCCTCAATTAATTTCCTTTGGCAACTTTCTCTTCTTCTATCTTTTTTATTCCATCTTGTAAATGGTGGATCATTTGTCCTGTATATATCTCTCTTTTAAATGGATGTGTTTGGTAAAAATCAAACTAAATTGCTAAGCTTTTGATCTTATTCGATCCTCTTTGGAGCGTTTTGATATGTTCTTGCCTCCTTTATTGCCTAGGTTGAGCTTAACGTTAGATGAAACGGGCCAGTCCGGTGAATCCAATTTTGAAAATAATTTTAATGTTCGATTCCAGCTTGTCGCTTGACTGTTGATGGCTGGCTTATTTTTGTTTAATAATATGGCTTCTAAGATGTTTAGCCTGGCTTTATTGACCTCTTTTCTTTTACTAACGGTGTTGTCAACTAGCATATCTCTTGTTAGGTTAATGTTATGTGCACTCTTGATATTATTTTTAGGCTCTCCGCTTTGTAAATATATAGTTAAACGTATCGAAAGTGTAGTACTTGTTATGCCAATATATTTTGAGTTGTTATGAAGCTAAAAAAATTTATTGGGCCTGATGAACTGACAAACTATGTTGGTTGACTTGAGATTCGAGGAGTTTTGGCAGCTGTTGTTTTTCATCAGAAGATTGCTGGCTTTTGTTGTTTTATAATATATGATGAGTTGAATTTTATTTATTAGATTTTTTACCTTGTGTTATAGTTAATAATCTTCTTGATTTTTCTTTATCTATTTTATAAGCTGTGTAAATCTGGTTTATCTAGTATACTTTGATGTCGACTTCTCCATGATTACTTTCAGTTTTATCGCGTCTTCCTGATCCCTTAAACTCCTCCGACGACCGACTGGTTTATGACATGTCCCTAATAACCGAGTCCATTAATTATGCTGTCCTCCCTTTCCAGCTCCCGTCATTCGGTAAGGTTCTCCGCAAGGCTCCAAAGGGCTCGTGGGCAGTCAAAATAGAGCTGTGCCATGGTTTATACCACAGAGGCCTCCACCCCAGGGCCCGGGGGTGGTTCGGTGAGAGGTATGATAACCGCACGTACAGATTTAAGAGACTGCCCATGCGTTTCAGTGGGAGCCCCTAGACTATGCAGCAGTGCATAGCCCCCATTTATCAGTCTATGGCCCGTACCAGGGGTTGTGTGGCATTCACATACTTGGCCGATATTCCTCTGATAGGCTCGCATAAATATCTGCAAATATTACTAAGGGAGGTCGAGTACTCGTCCCTGGCCAGTAATGCCCACAAAAGTACCCTGCTGCCCACCAAGTCCCTCGTCTACCTTGGAGTGGAGATCGATCTACGTTTCAGGACAACTCACCTCACCGAGAAGATAGCCCGACGGACCCGCCTGGCCTTGGAGTAGGCCAGCAGAGCTCAAAAGCTTTCCCCCTTTTGGGGGCGGCTACAGGGGTTCCTTACCTTCGTGTGTGGGGTTGCCTCTTTTCCCAGGTTTTGGTCTCAACTGGTCTACGTCCGCTCCAACAGGGCCTCCCTACTGGGGGCGTTCTCATCGGAATGGGTCCCGTGGTTCTCTCCACGATGATTGTATCCATCTACTCCGATGCAACCCCCTACGCCCTTGAATGGGTCCTTCCGAATCAGGAGCTGGCGACGTTCCTTCTTGCGAGCACCACCCATACGATTCGCGTTGAGTACATTGCGGCTTTTATTGCCTTCTGCACAAACCCTGACGCGTTGTTTGCACGGATTCTAGGGCCTCTTTGGCCCTTATGTTAAAAGGAGCCATTGCATTGTTTCCTGGGCCTTATGCCCACACGGTTTCTTATATATTTCCATTTACTGTTTATTAAAAAGAGAGTGACGAGGACTTGGGTCCCCCATGAAGACAACCTGGCCAAACTCGCAATTTTTGATGACGTCATAACAATCATGACGTCGCTACGCTCCGACTCTATAACGGACGCTCGGGTCGAAGGTTGAAGAATTTCAAAACATAATAAATGAAATCAAGTTTTGGGGAAATACGATGAAAAGGTACAGAAGTATTATCACAATCAGAAGGAGGATATACACCCTCATCAAGGAAAATTCAGACAGTCTCTGGGATAATATAATATGTAAAATGGAAATATAAAAGGTCAAACACACTGTAGGAAATTTTTTGGCAATTTCACCGGAAAAGAATCAATAATTCGACCAAAACTACGAATAAGAAATCATACATAACCTTCCCATGGGGGAAGGAAATCCTTTTACAATGGATGAAGAGCTGAGAGCCTTAAAATCCTTTAAACAAAAGGCTCTAGGACAAAGTAGGACATCCAAAGCTCACCTAATCAATGCCCTAGAAAATGTGCACGAATTGGTAGTAAAGATCTTCAATGCCTTCCTAAATATGGGATACTTCCCCAAGCATTTAAAACGGCAAAGATGATCTTCCTAACGAAGCCGGGCAAACCGAAACACCAAGTCGGAAGCTTCCGTCGTATTTCGCTCCTGGAATTTCCAGGTAAAGACCTAGAAAAGCTGCTTAACGAAAGTTTTATCAACACCTTAACGAAAACAACCTATACAACCCACAACAGAACGGGTTCTTAAGCAAGCGAGGGACAGACATCGCGCTAGCAATTATAACGAAAAAAATTGCTACTGAAATAAGGCGAGGCAACACAGTTGATATTGTACTCCGTGATGTTGCTAAAGACTTTGACAAGGTGTGTTTGCACGGCCTAAAAGCCAATCTCTGTGACGTTAATCTAGAAATAAACCTCAGCAAAACACTCCGAAACTAACTAGACGAGAGGACATCAGTATTGCAGATAGACGGCCAAACGGGCCACGCAATTAATCTGCAAACGGGTGTCCCAAAGTCAGGCTGCCTCTCACCAACACTGTACACAGTGTACACCAGAGACCTTCCGCATTCAACCCATGAATGTGAAATATATATACAACTAGCAGATGATATCACACAGATAGTGACCAGTTACAGGAAAAACCCCAAGGACATCGCCCTAAGAACAGGAATAAAAATGAAAAACCTAAATGATTACGAAAATAAGATTAAAATTATGACAAACAAAGATAAGTTCAAACTAATACCTATGAACAGAATGAAAAAAGACATTGTACAAGTAGATGGAAAGGCATATCCTTTTTCAACATAAGTACGTGTCCTCGGACTAAGATTAACAAGGTTAGGCTATACATGCTATCTACCACAAAAAATAATCGAAGCAAGATTTACCTTATCAGCACTACACAGAATCAGACAACTATCAACCAAAATAAAGAAAATTATACCTGGCCTAGTACAACCTAAGCTCCTATATCCAATAGTACCACTGAACGCATTAAGTAACTCCCAAATCATAAAGATCCAAAGAGTCCAAATTCAGGCCACTAGATTCATAACAAATACAAGAAGACAAGATTACATACCAGCAAAAGAACTCCACGGCAAATCTACTATTGGACCCATTGACACAATCTTACAAAAAAGAGCAAGAAAACTGTAGTAAAAAATAAAAATGCAATACCCCAGAATATAAGAGACCAAACCATCATACAAGAAAACGAAATCCGTCGTACGCACTATAAACAACGCTTCAACAGAAGCCTGAGAAAAACATTAACAAACGTCCATTCATTCTATAGGTAATAAAGTATAGTACATAAGCGAAGCAGTCAATAAGTTTTTCGAATCGGTATGGCAAAAATGAGAAAGGGAATGGCTGTTTATGGGGGTATTAGGACAAGTTATGACAAGTCAGGAGCTTCTACCACACGCTCCTGCCTCGTCTATTTAAGAAGCAGTAGCTGATCGCAGATCGTCAGTCAAAAACCTTTCAACAATGGAGAAGGTTAAGCACCGCGCAGTGATCAAATTTTTGACCAAGAAAGGCAAGAATGCAAAAGAGATCCATGAACGGATGGTTGAAGTGTACACCGACACCGCCCCTTCCTATGCAACCATTGCTCACTGGAATAGGAAGTTCCGGCATGGTCGTGAGTACCTTGAAGATTATCCCCATCCAGGAGGCCCATCAGACGTGACCAACAAGGACAATGTGGCACGTGTAGAGAGGATGATCTTCAAAAATCGACGGATGGAGGTCAAAGAAATCTAGCGAGAACTTGAAATATCACATGGAAGTGTTATCAACATCATCCACGACAATTTAGCCATGAGCAAGGTCTCTGCCCGTTGGGTCGCTAGAAACCTCACGAAACCTTACGCCCCATGATTGACATTAGCGTTATCAAAGTTCGGAAAAGCTGCTGCTCCTGTACAACCTTGACCCGGCGGGATTCGAGTCACGCATAGTGACTTGTGATGGAACGTGGGTCCATCACTGAGATTCCAAGAGCAAGCTCGAAAGCATGGCCTGGAAGCACAGGGGCTCTCCGACCATCATCAAGTTTTGGACCCAACCCTCAGCCAGGAAGATCATTGCCACCATCTTCTAGGATTCTGATGGTGTGATGGTGCTGGTTTTGGACTATGCACCTCGTGGAAGAACCATCACAGGCCAATATTACCCCGAGGAACTGGCTGGGTTGAAAAAATGCATCCGTCAGAAGCGGCGTTGCAAGTTGACACGTGGTGTCCTGCTCCTCCACGACAATGCCCCTGTCCACAAGGCCAGAGTTGCACAAACTGTCCTGCACGAGTAAGAATTCGAGGAGCCCAACCATATCCCCTACAGTCTAGATCTGTCCCCTAGCGACTACTTTTTATTTCGCCAGCTCAAGGCTGCGCTGCGTGGACGCCGGTTTGGGGATGATGAAGATGTCCAGCTCGCCGTCCAGGAGGAATTGAATAGCAGTCAGGAGATTTCTGGTTGTCGGGAATTCGAAGCCTCAAGGACAAGTGGCGCAAGTGCATTGAAGCCGAGGGTAGTTATATAAAAAATAATCAAACACTTTTCCGCATTTTTCGATTCTTTATATCTGAATTGCAAAACTTATTAACCGCAACTCATAAATGTAACTACCAGAAATGTAACAACTAAAACAGGACAACTGATTAAGACTAGCAACTATACAACTCAAATGAGAAACTAAAAGTAATTACTGACCATAAATGAAAATAATTTTATAAATAAATAAATACTAAAAAAAGCAAAAGAACCACAAAAAGTAAATAGAAATAATTAAAAAATGATACAGACGTTTAATTGAGCAAAAGAAAACAAAGGCTCCAATGCTTAATATAAACATGTATCTCAAAAAAAAAATTATAAAAGAAAAACGAAAGCGTTGGCCAGGCAACTTGGCACAAATCGTTAACATCTTCACTGCATCATCTTCATCAATCATCCTACACACATTAACACCCAGACCAACACAACACACTTTAATTTCTATCTATCCCATCTAACTCTCTGTACACATTCTAACTTTATTTATCTTATGCTCGTATGGTAGGGACTCGCGTTCTCCCTGATAACTTTAACTAATGTTTGTTTAAATTAACTTAAAAGTCATCTCATTGTGTTTAAATAGTTCATGATCACTATTTTGTATACATAAATAAAGAGGTGCATGTGCATGGTGGTGCTCGCTGGTAAGTGACTTTTTGTTTCGGTGTGATTCTCTTTAGCGAATTCGTTCGTACTTGGAAGGATCCGTTATCGGACACCTTCTCATGCCTCCCAAGAAGTCGACTAGGAAGGTGACCTATAAGAAAGGGGCTAAATTGGCCATGCGATCCCGCACCTGCCGTTCTATTTGTTCCGAACCCGTACTTCCCATCAGAAAACGTGCCCTTCTTGCCCCACCTCTCCTCCAGTTCTTCCTTCAGCCTTGGAATCTGAAGAGGAGGACACCCTGAGGCGTCAGGCGCTTGACTGCCTTAGTACTCTGAAGGGGCTGACCCAGCCAAGGAACAGCAGGATGGACATAAATCTGCTGAACTCGCACAGAGACCTGGCCCCTTCCCTTAATAAATTTACTAAAGCTGGTTTCTAGCCAGCCCTTGGTCTACCCCAAATTGTGCAACCCCGTCAAGTCGTCTCCGATTAGGACTTGGTAGTGGACCATTTGCGTGGCATGACAACTACTATACTTTCGAGACGTTTTACCATGCATCTGCAAAGCGGAGGGCCTAAAAATCATATGGAAGTGCACATAACATTGACCTAGTGAGAGATATGCTCGTTGACAAAACCGTTATTAAAACAAAAGAGGTTAATAAAGCCAGGCTGAATATCTTAGAAGCCATATTAATAAACGAAGATAAGCCGGCCAGCAACAGTCAAGCGACAAGCTGGAATCGAACATTAAAATTATTTTTAAATTCCACTAAGCGGACTGGCCCGTTTCCTCTAACGTTACGTTTCACCTAAGCAAAATAAATATCTTCTTTGAAATAGTTTCCTTTCATTCTGTCAGATCCTCACTCCATTCATAACATCGGTAAAAGAGGCAAGAACATATCAAAACGATCCAAAGATGATAGAATAAGATCGAAAGCTCAGCAATTTAGTTTGTTTTTTACAAAACACATTAATTTAAAAGAGAGATGAATACAGGACAAGCGATCTACCATCTACAAGATGGAATAAAAAAAAGAGTTAGAACAAAAGAAAGTTGCCAAAGGAAATTAAGTAAGGTGAAATACACCATGGTCTTCAACAAAATGGCATTCAAGAAAGACTGCTACCCAACTATACTAATATATATATATATATATATATATATGTATATCAGAACAATTGTTAAATCCAATGATAGATTCCAAATATGTAAATAAAACCACTGTGAAGGAGCGTAGTATTTATTATCTCGAGACCAGTTTCGCCATGGAGTTTGTCATGCCAGCCTCAGTCATTCTTAGTGTTCGACTGAGGCTGGCATGACAAACTCCATGCCAAAACTGGTCTCGAGATAATAAATACTACGCTCCTCCATAGTGGTTATATATATATATATATATATATATATATATATATATATATATATATATATATATATATCGGTGTATAATCGAAGTAGCTTCTCTTCTATACATGTTTATTTAAAGACCAGGTTGCATTTCGACCCTACCGATTTTATTTTAGCGCGTTCTAACTGTTGAATGCATTTTTTCTATGCGGCTAAAGATTGAAAATAAACTGAGGAAGATTCATTTTATTTGGTTTTATAAAAATTTGAATATTTTTAAAGCCAAAAATGGACTAGTGTAATATGTGTGGTGAACCGACTCATTAGAGAGAAAGAAGAATTGAAATGAACAACTCAACTGATGAAGATCCATTTTATTTGGTCTTATTAAAAAAAATGAAAAAATTAAATTAAACTAAATAAAATGGATTTTCTTCAGTTAATTTTTAATCTTCTGCCTCATATCACAAACTGCATTCGTCAGTAACAAACAAGCCCCGAAGTAGCTTCCGGCTTCCTAAGTGAGTATCACTATCATTCATGTTTCAATTTATACTGAATGAATTATTATATGGAAGAGATAAATGATTATAAAACGAGTCCCTTAATTCCAAAGAATATTCGTTCTTTATACAAAACTTTGAGAATCAGCGATCATTAATTATAATTAAATTTACGTTTTTCACAACACACAAAATGAGACACATTTTCTTACTACTATGTATTAAGAATATATTATGTATCAAGGGGCAAACATGTTCCATAGTGTTAAATGAATGGAGCAATGAGTAAGTAAACTAGAGGATCTTGGCTATATATTCTACAATATATTTTATTGATCGATAAATGAAGATCTTACAATTGAAATCGAAATCTGAAAACGAGACTTTGAATTACAGATTATTGATCACCTGGGAAACATTACGCAATTATGACGTAGTTATCGTCAAATAATGAAATATTTTTCATGGTTCTCTCCTATTAATTTAATCTGTGATGGAATTAGAATATACTATATGTATCAATCCTAAAATTTATGCTCGAAAGATTATTTGAGTTACGGTTGCTCACTGAGACAAAAGACATCGGCTCCATCGTAGTGACAAGTCGACATCTCTTGTGACTTGTCCATTACACTCGTCGTGATAGACTACAGAGTATATGAGAGAAAGAATTTACCAAGGGAGAAGAATTGCCAAACTATTCACATAAAAAGATATTCCACGTAGGGTGGAGGGCGAAGGGGTTTAGTGGCTTGGAGAGTATATTTTTATATATATATACTTTGATATATGACTGGAAAAGCCAAAAATAGACTCGAATAATATGTGTGGTGAAAGGACCCGTTAGAGAGAAAGAAGAATTGGGATTAACAAAATCGAAAGAGTAAAGCTCCGAACAATGCCCCAAGAACAATATCATAATTCTAGAAGGGGTTTATCCCCGCCTGTAATCATGTTGAGACCAATTAATTCTCCGTTAGGGTCTTCTGTTTACCGTATGATCGGAACCCAGGGTATCTAGTGTGTTAGACTCGAACGTTACAGTCCCGAAACACATAATTCTGAAAGTCAGAATCCAGTAAAACCGAAATTCTGAGTATCAGAAGATAGAAAGGCTGAGATTATCGAAGTCGTAATTCCGAAAGTCAGAATTCACTAAAGCCGAATTCCTCGAAGTCGTAATTCTAAAAGACAGAATACAATAAAACCAAAATTCAGAATGTCAGAAGATAGAAAGGCCGAGATCATCGAAGTCGTAATTCCGAAAGTCAGAATCCAGTAAAGCCAGAATCCAGAATTTTAGAATATAAAAAGGCTCAAATCCTCGATGTCATAATTCCAAAAGTCAGAATCTAGTAAAGCCGAAATCTAGAATGATAAAATCTAAATAGGCTGAGATCATCGAAGTCGTAATTGCGAAAGTCAAAATCCAGTAAAGGTGAAATCCAGAAATCTGAATATAGAAACGCCCTAATCCTTGAAGTCATAATTCTGAAAGTTATAATCCAGTAAAACCGAAATCCAGAATGTCAGAATATAGAAAGGCCCAAATCCTCTAAGTCGTAATTCTAAAAGTCAGAATTGAGTAAAGCCGAATTCCTCGAAGTCGAAATTCCGAAAGTCAGAATCCAGTAATGCCAAATGTCAGAATAGAGAAAGGCCGAGATCATCGAAGTAGTAATTCAGAAAGTCAGAATTCAGTAAAGCTGAAATGCAGAATGCTAGAATATAGAAAGGCCATAATCCTCGAAGTCATAATTCTGAAAGTCAGAATCCGGTGAAGCCTAAATCCCGATTTAATTCTTTCTGCCCTTGGTTAGGTTAGGTTACATCTCATTTTTTACCATTAAATAGCTACGTGAATTCAATTCATGGCGCTCTTCTTAATATGTTACAATTTCATACATTTTCTCCCTATTCTTGGCATGTGTTGCGCAGATATAATATTTAATGCTAAGGTGTAGCCAATATCTACCTGGCTGTAAGTTTAATACTGGGTTAGTTGAATCGGGTTTTGGTGCTACACGATTTTGGTGATTTTGAATTTTGTCTTTTCAAGATTTCAGGTTCTTGGAATTTTAGGCTTGCGAGATTATGATCCAGATCAAAATAGTCGATAATGATTAATTTTAAAATTATAATCATATTTTATGGATAGATATATCGATGATTGTGGAGTATTTGTTTGATTTTGTCTTAAGGATTTTCGAGGCCACATCTATTGTCTCATATTCAAAATTCACTCAATACACTAGCCAACAAATTTTAACTTTGTCTCTGCTATTTGAGTAAATGTTGTTGTAACTAACTAACTTTGTTACAACAACGAGGCTATAATGCTCACTTTGTCACCTTGGATCAATTAATGATATAATTATTACGAGTTTGAGAAGAATGAGACGTATCTGGGCAAAGGTTTGAATCGGGGCACCCTATTTGGTAGTATCTACGTTCTTTTGTAGACCAATACAAGATACTGGTATGTATTACATATAAAAGAAGTAGTAATCATATAACTATAAATTTCTTCAAAAATGTTTGACTCTTGCTCTTTTGCTTGTACATGGATATAGGAAAGAAATCTAGATGCGAATGCAAGAAATGCATCTCAAGAGACATCCGACCCCCATTCGTTGATAGGCCCTTACCATGTTGTCCACTAGTTCTTCATAGTTTTAAGCCCTATGTTCACCAAAGATATTCTGCACTACATGAGCAAATGAATCCCATGCTGCCTAATCAAGTGGAGTTAGTTTATTTCTGAACTCCCTGTCACGTATCAATTCTCTGATCTCCGGCCCTACAAAAATGCCAGCTTAAAGTTTAGCATCGGTTTTCTTTGTACCAAATTTCTTTTTGAGATACTGGAATGCATCAAAATCATACGCCATTGCTTTAAGAAAATTCGTGATAAGGTCGAAGTTTGATATGAAGTGGTTGAATGTAGATCTTCTTTGGATGTACCAAGGGCATGTGCTTTACATTGTATCGGCCAACTATGTGTACTTCTCTTTCGGGACATTTTTTGATAATATAATGATTCCTGTCGTCACGGCTGTTCCATAGGCTTTAGAAACACATATTCTTTGTATATCCTAGCTGCAGTCAAAGAAGTCAAGAAATTACCTTTAGATCACCACAGATATTCCATTTATGATACGAGTAATGAACACCTTCCAAAATAAATTTTATTAAGTCATATGTCTCTATCATCTCAACAATAAGTGCGATAGGAATTGAAGGATTTTTGTTACCATTGTGTAGCAACGCAGCTTTGAGGCCAGCAGTGGTTGCATCGATGAATAGTCTCCCTTCATCAGGTAAATGCTCGTTTCCTACTCAAAGCTGATTCATGAGGCAATTAACATCAGTAGAGAAACAAGCACCATCTTCTTATATGTATATAGAATGCAGCTAAGGCCTCATGGCGTTTAAGGCAAGGAGATATTTTTGCATCGTCCTCTAGAATATTCCTTTTCTCTAGTCTGGTGCTCAACAGTTCTGCGCTCTCCTTTCTCAATGACAAATCTTTCAGCATATCATTCAATCTTTCTTAATTTATCAACTGGATCTTCTTTTCCTTAGAATCATCCTCATACATTTCATCATCATTGTTATCCTCCTCTTCAGGCGATGTATCATCTTCTTTAACTGCAATAGCTTATGAGCTAAGTGAGATTAGCATTTCCATATTATGGGGGACAGATTTTATAGCTAAAATACAATCGGGATATACAAGTTTTGACTTGTACTTATTTGAGAACCTTACAATATTTGTCATACAAAAGTAGCGAAAAAAACATCATTTGTTGGCTCAGTCCACAGCATTAGTACAGCAAATGGCATACCCTTTCGTAAACCATAATACCACGGTGTGAGTCGCCTATAACACACAGTAGAAGATTTGTGAGTGAGGTGATTTAGGGCTTATATTGGTCACCAAGTTTACAACCAAAATAATAATTTGTAGCAGTTTTCACTCTTTTAGCAAAATTTCTCCGCTCGTTGCTTGGGGTATATCTTCCAAAGATATAAAAAAAGTTGCTTGGGCTATTTATACTTCATCGGTGATTCATGTTTTCAACTTAGTTTGTATATTTCCTGTTATATACTTTTGTACAATCTTATTTTATTTACAAATTAATTGAGAAATAAATCTAAAAGAAAAATGCAATTAATCACTGTATGTAAATACTGTTTCAACACCACTAATATAAGGCTAAATTTGACAACCTAATAAAGTAGGAGTGTAACGAAAGAACCAAACACACAACACAACCTATCACTACGGTAGCCGAAGCAACACTGTCCATATGTCGAACTAAAGAGTATGTGTGTAACTCAGGATCCCTACGCGCTAGAACAATTCTGATTAGAGTTTCGGAATCAGAATGCTCTATTTAGTA
This sequence comes from Ceratothoa steindachneri, assembly GCA_963969495.1. NCBI lineage: Eukaryota > Metazoa > Arthropoda > Malacostraca > Isopoda > Cymothoidae > Ceratothoa > Ceratothoa steindachneri. The sequence goes on from OZ018318.1 coordinate 194,350,886, forward strand.
TAAATCACAAGCTATTCCCTAAGTAGCAAAATCATTGTTCACTAGTGAATTATTAACGTCCACAAAAAAATAAAGTATATCCTCGTTTTTTTTATTTGAATGGTTCATCTGGGTGACTGACTGCCTGGGCTCGGCACTCTAATAGAAAGGCTATTAATTAGAGTACGTTTAAATAAAAAAAAACACACAAAAAATCACACTCCCCTAATAACCCAGAAAACACAAAAAAACCGACCCCAAAATCACCCAAAATACCAAAAGAAAAGGCAAACTCCAATTCTTTTGGAGGGGGTAATAGTGTGTTTTTAGTTTCTTTAAATTATTCTAATGTTTAAACCTAGCTAATATATATATATATATATATATATATATATATATATATATATATATATATAAATAAATATATATATATATATATATATATATATATATATATATATATAAATGTAGAAATTGGTACATCCTTCGGAAACCTCGATTTTAGTATGTAGGTTAAAGTCAGAACCAGTATTCGGAACATATATAATTTGGAACGTTTCGAACATTAGCTATGTTCATCTTCAGCCTATAATGGAGTAAAACAATATGAAAGTAAGCAAGATTAGAATACATCAGGTTCCCATAAAAATGAGAATTGCACCCTCCCCCCCCCTCCAAAAAAAAGAATATAAGTCAAAGCTAATTTCTTCTGTAAGAATGACTTTTTTCATAACAACATCAATTTTAAAAAGGCTAGTGCAAATGTTAAAGTTATTAAATTGGCTTATACATGAACATTCAACAAGGTTACTTTTAATTAAATCATTTGATCGAAAAATAAATTTTGCGGAATTCCAATTAATTAAGTGGTTATTTTCAGGCATATGCACAAAAAAACACACTAATATTTACAGCTCTCTAAACATTGTATTTATGCTGATTAATACGGAGTGATAATTGCTTTCCTGTCTGTCCAAAATATTTACTTGGACAAACAGAACATTAGAACGAATAGACTCCCAAAATATTATTGCAATTATTGTGAACTAGAATGTTTTTTTTATAGTTGACTCGTATTTGAAAGCAACTAAAATAGTAGAGTTTTTTAAAAGACTGGGGAAGGTTAATGAAACAAACAGAGAAGTGCAAAACCAAAATGTTTTTACATTAAAAGGGATAGCAGGAGCTGTATTATAGAACGTCATTTTTGCAGAGAAAACACAGTTTAGCAGAGAGAGATAGGGTAACATAGTTTATGGCCAATTTCAAAGATATTGGAGAATTCAGAATCCATATATTCAGGACTAACAACAGGAGCTGCCAAGTGTAGGCCATGAATGGTCTTTTGCAGTCTCCTTCTTTTCTTATGTTCTTATGTTCTTATAAAGGCCATAAAAACAAAGAGGAAAAACGGAACGTTTGACCTTAGAACTAGGCAAAGAGTAAAAATGAATATAAGAGTTTGAATTAGTAGGTTTGCGATAGATGGAGTATTTAAAACCAGTCGGTTTTCTATTAATTAGAAGATCGAGAAAAAGAAAGGTTATATTTACCCATGAGGTTGAAAATAATAGAACTCTTCCCTTAAATTACTTATAGATAAATTTGTGACTACTTTAGGAGCAGGTCTCGGGCCGGGAGGATTTTCAATAAATTTGTTAAATTTAAATGTGCTTTCAGATATTGGAAATTGAAATTTGTTTAATCAGTATGGACTCAACTATCAGTCTTTCGTAATATTTATCAGACTTATAGACTAATTTAGAGCTACTTACGAGGGGCGCTCAATACGTTTTGCAATTCGGATATAAGGAAACGAGATATGAGAAAAAGAGTTTTATTATTTTTCAATATAACTACCTTCGACTTAAATGCACTTGCGCCACTTGTCCCTGAGGCTTCAAATTCACGACAACCAGAAATCTCCCGACTGCTGTTCAATCCACTCCTGGACGGCGACCTGGACATCTTCATCGTCCCAAAACCGGGGTCCACGCAGTTTAGCCTTAAGCTGGCGGAATAAAAAGTATTCGCTAGGGGCCAGATCTGGACTGTAGGGGATATGGTTTAGCTCTTCGAATCCGCACTCGCGCAGGGCAGCTTGTGCAACTCTGGCCTCGTGGACTTTAACGACGTTCAAGTCGATCATGGGGCGTGAGGTTTCTAGGGACCCAACAGGCAGAGACCTTAGTCATGGCCAAATTGTCGTGGATGGTGTTGATAAAACGTCCATCTGATATTCCAAGTTTTCTATCAATTTCTTTGACCTTCACTCGTCGATTTTCGAGGATCATCCTCTCCACACGGGCCACATTGTCTTCGTTGGTCACCTCTGATGGGCGTCCTGGACGGGGGTCATCTTCATGGGACTCACGACCATTGCGGAACTCCCTATTCCAGCGAGCAATGGTTGCATAGGAAGGGGCGGTGTCGGTGTACACTCCAACCATGCGTGCATGGATCTCTTTTGCATTCTTGCCTTCCGTGGTCAAAGGTTTGATCACTGCGCGGTGCTCAACCTTCTCCATTGTTAAAATATTTGTGACTGACGATCTGCGATCAGCTACTGCATCTTAAATAGACGAGGCAGGAGCATGCGGCTGCAGGACCTGACTTGTCTTAACTTGTCCTAACACCCGCACAAACAGCCATCCCCCTTCCTCTTTTCGTCTCATTATTATCATTTTATTATTACCATTACTTTTATATATCGGGTATATCAGGTTTTAAAAATGTAATGTATGTTACATTGGAATTATCATTTTATTATTACCATTGCTTTTATATATCGGGTATATCAGGTTTTAAAAATGTAATGTATGTCACATTGGAATTGGATGGCAGTCGTTTATCTTCCAAAATTGAGCTTTGGATAAAAAAATGCACCATGTTATATATAAAATGCTAGTATGTTCAAGATATTTTAAGAACCTGCTAGAAGTTACTGAAGCTACATATTTATTTTCCTTTATTTTTTAACCCACAAATAGGCTAACCAAATAAAAAAATAGCAACACAAACCATAATCAACTTAAACCCACATAAACGAAGCAAAATAATTTAACTAAGACAAAAGGAAAAACACGATCAGGTCTTAGAAAGATGCTCGCTCTCTCAGGGCCTGATCATCCATCCAACGCGAAAAAGCTAAATTCAAGGGATGAGGCCTGACTCATTCAAGAAATCGATCAGTTCCAGGTCGGAAATGTAAGAATCTATCATTTCACAGACAGAAAGCAGGCGATCTACTTGCAAAGATACCGGGACAGAGATAGAGTCACGGATAGTGTAAGAGAATACAGGAATTACAATGCTCCCAGGGCTTCCAATGCGCCCTGTGATTTGTTAAGAATCATAAACCGGTCTTGGACTTGGACACGCTATTTAATCTTCCTTGAGGCGTAGGATATTGTAACCAGCTTGGGCTTGTAAACAGACGCAATGCCTTGCAGATCCCTACATGCAAAGAACAAGAGAGATAAGGGGTGGAATCAGACCTGCTATTCGGATTTGGAGCGTCCTTATACGCTGGTACAGACCCTGCGTGACACGATGTGTGTTTGAAGGAATTCAAACGAGATTCTGCGGGTAAGGTATGATGTTTAGGAGCAGAGATGTCCAGAAAGATCAGTGGAGCCACCGAATTAAGATCTACGTCAAGCACTCGTATGACTTTCCTCACATTGAACCCAAAAGGCTTAAGGTGTGTTAAGGTGGCATAACCTCTGTCTGGATTTTCCTCTATCGAAATTAAAACCGATGGAGACAGAAGGAAACACAGGTTTCAAGCGTACATGCACATAATGCACTATGTACAACCTAAAACTTTGGCATCTCTTCAGCATAGAAAATGAGGCTATCTACACGAGATGTGATGGCATTGTGGTACATCACACTTCTTCCTTTCAAGTTCGGCTGTGGATGGATAGAACTCACATCTGTTGTCAAGATTTTAGAGAACAAGGGAGAAGTAAAAAAAATATCCTGCGTTAAGACCTCTTTGTCCTTATTGGAACTGAGAGAGCTCCCCTTTCTCGTACGGCAAATATACGACCTAGCACAAATTGGGAGGCGTTCCTAACCCATTGTTGGATGGTGCATCAATAATACTCTATCCATACGTGGTATCCTTGGCCTTCTTTAGATCAAAGAACACCGTGAAGAACTACCTTCCAAGAAGGAAGTCCTCACAGCTGTAATATTTCATCCAGAGAAGAACAACCTATGTGGAGTGGAACTTGCGAAAGCTACAACTTAAATTAGACAGGTGCCTTTCGCTGTCCGTCAAAAAGGCCAATTTAATAGTTAACTAGGCTCTGATCACGAGGCAAGAGCAGAGCGCATCAAACATAGCGTAAATAGTTTGTTGAGGGGTTCTCGGACACTAGAATTGAAGTAGAGTGATCGGCACTGACCGTACAACGGCTTTAGATGCTAAGAGAGCATCATCCAGGATAGAAATACGGAGAAGCGGTCGCTAAAGCCACCGCCTCAAAGCGGGGTCCGAGATTGCCATTAGGAAGTAAGCGAGGCTTCTGCAAGGAATTTCCCTGTATTATAATGACGCGGTTCTACACCTCTCTCTCTCTCTCGAGACGCTCCTTGTTGTAGCGAGAGAGCTTGCGTGTACCATAGATTTTTCAAGCTGTCTTCAGGGGTTACCTTTATGGTACCCCTAGTAGGGATACCCTTATCGAATTGGTCGGGAATGAGTCTCAAGATAAAGTGAGTTCATCTTCTACTCTTCTATTCTGTATTATGTTACTGTTTTTTCTTCTCCCTTTGACTGATTAAAAAAACACAAAAAAACAAGCCTACTGCTATCCTTTTAGATTTATTCTTCCTCTATCTAAATTTAAGGACCTGACAGCTACCTCTCTAATTACTGAACATTCCCAGAGACCGATGAGGGGTGCCTCTAGTAGCAACTGTCCGAGGTGATGGGACTTGTTTTAAGGGTCAAGTCTCTTGGTGTGGCGGGATATCCATTAAATGCTACGCCGAGATCCTGGCCACCCTGAAAAGAATTAGTAGGAGTTTAGTACGGGGCTGGTTCTGCTGTTCACCTGGTGCAAAATCGATAGCCCCCTTCAGATGCTGTTAGTGCTGCTTGGTCTGGAGCCACGGCACGCCGGGCTCGAACAACTTGGTCGGACAAACAGTAGTAAAAGGAGCGTGCCGTCTGAAAGATCCGAAACGTCTTCGATGGATAGGCTGAAGCGACTCAGGCGAGTCGAACTCACCAACACTCTTTCTTTTTATTGAGTAGTCACAAAGCATTCAAAGATATGAAGTGTTTAGCATGACTGGAAAGAAAGGACCGGCTGCTCTTAAATACACATGTTCAGGTAAAAAAATGGACAAGTAGGGCGTGGACTTCCCGGATGGGTGTTACTTCAAATGACACCCGGCAAGTATCTGCACTGATTGTGTCCTTAAAGGAGAAGTGCAAGAGCTCAAGGATCTATATATATATATATCATCTGAGCAAAATTCTAAAGAACTGGAGAGGAAGCTGAAGAGAACCTAGAGTCTGAACCGCGCGTCAGCTTCTTTATCTCAAGGACAGGATCATCGAGTTGTCCTCATAACTAGAGGTTCAGTCGGTTTATGATGCATCTCCCACCAACGTGAGTGGATCCGCCGACGAGACCCATGCCCAAGAAGCGAGCACTGCATTGGCAGTGCCAGGCCACCTTTAAAACGTCCCAGCTGGAGTCAGCTGCTGCGGGACTGACCCAATGGATTAAAAAGAATAAGAGAAAGCAGAAACAGAAGTAAAACTAGAGGAAGATAGGAAACAAGAAGGAAGAAGAAGAAAAAGAAGAAGAATATGGAGAATAAAGAGGAAACGGACAAGTTGGTTCAGAAAGAATAAACTGTTTCCTTTTCAGCCGAATGTGTGAGAGTCAACCTTATTGGTAACTCTCAAGCTCGGAGTCTGCAACCACTGTTAGCGGCCCTCCTTCGCACCAGTGTGAAGGTAAGCTGCCTGCCAGGGCGGGAAATCCACCGAATCATGGTAGAGGGGGAGAAATCTCAGATTTCTGAGAACTCAGTCGTTGCCCAGATGGTACATAAGTAGCAACGACCTCTACTTCAAAGAGGTAAGGTAGATCCTGAAGGAAAAACTATACACACGGTCATGGAAGCCGTGGACGACTGTGGGTTAAAAACCCACAGACGTGTTGCGGTCGGGATGCTTCCAAGAAGAGGTCCAACCCGGATAGCTCACTCGAGGAACATCTCCTTGAACCGACGCCTGGCAGATTTGTGTACGGTGGAAGGGGTCTTTTTTGTGGACCCGTACCGTACCTTTTATGGTAGAAATGATGTCCACCAAAGGGTTGTCGTGTATCTTTCTTTTAAAGGAAAGGCTGTTCTCTGTAACATGATACAAGATGTCGTGAAGCTGACCAAAAGTCGTGTTCAGCCCAGATTGAAGGCGGACGTACGCGAGTACGCCCGTGTCACTCCTGGGACGACCTTCTCAGAGGTCGCAAAGAGAGATGCCCCCTCGCAAACAAATAAGCCGTGAAACGGATGAGAGTAGGGAGTCCTAAATTCAGGGACTCCCTGAAAGTTGTTTTTAATGCGAGGTCGATCAGGAACAAGTTTCTTGAACTTCATGGCCTCGTGGCGACGGAAGGACCTGAAATGGTAGAAATAACGGAGTCATGGGTAAAAACCTCAAACTGAGATTTTTAAAGTGAATTCAACATTCGCGGTTATCAACTATTCCATCAAGATAGGCCAGACAGAATGGGTGGCGGTGTGATGTTGTATGTCAAGGATACAAACTGCAACATTATATCCGACCACGAGCTACTAGGAGATGACATAGATATAGGTACTAACACAAACAAGACCCTAGTGCTTTACAGAACCCCTGCCCAACTCGTTGAAAAAGACAGGGATCTGTAACGTCTGCTGAGTGAGTTTGTTCAAGACAGTTTATGTATCGCCATGGTTCTCTCGGAGCCAGAGAACCCGGTGGTAAGAATACACTACTCCTGGAGTTCGCGAACAACGATTTCCTGACTGAATGGGTGAGAGAGCCGACGAAAGGAAAAATACCCTCGACTTGGTTTTCACCCCTGAGGAAGATATCGTTGAGGATCTTTATGTAGGCGAGGAGCTCGGTGGCAGTGATCAACGACTAGTCAAATTTATAGTTATAGGTCCCCAAGGTAGAGTCTTCGACTAGTAAATCGAGGAAACTTGATTTGAGAAGAGTAGACTTTGCAGGTCTTCGTGCTGAATTGACTGATGCAAAGCTAGAAGTATGCGAGGATGTTCAAAATTTGTGGAATAGATTCAAAACTACCTTCATGATTCTTCAATCACGATTCATCCTTTTGAAAAGTCTTCATCGGTGGTCCGTTGAAACAAAGTGGTTTAATTGTGAAATCGGTCAACTAATGAGGGAGAAAAGAACGGTGTACCGGCAGTCAAAGATTTCTGGAGACTTTGAGGAGTACTGTTGGCTAGCTAGGAGGGTGAGGTCCAGCATATGGGGGGCGAAGTGTGCCGAGGAGCTTGAGGTGGCGAGACTCTGCAAGGAGAATCCCAAGGAGTTCTTTGTTTAATGTAAACAGCCGTAACCCAATCCATCGCACGATTGGCCCTTTACTAAATAGGAGGGGACCTTAAATACTCAGATGCAGAAAATGCTAACCTCCTCAACGACTACTTCTCTTCACTGTTTACTGGAGATTGCATTCTCATCCCCCAGCCCACGGATTCTTACTTGGGGTAAAAACTGGAAGGAATAGACCTCAGCCAGAGAGAAATAGAAAAAAAGATCACTGATCTAAAGACGAATATGTCCTGACCAGACGGATTTCTACCTAAAGTGTTGAAAGAAGTGCGCGATCAAGCGTCACGACATCTGAGCACAATCTTCAACATGACAATCCAGACCGGATGCGTTCCTAGAGATTGGCGTGAAGCGGAGGTGACTCCTATCTTCAAGAAAGGAGATCCTACCCATCCGTCGAACTACCGACCTATTAGCTTAACTTCAATAGTCGCTAAACTCATGAAAATCATCATGGTGGACGAAATGATGTCATATTTAGAGTCCTACTTGCGATTGAGAAGTTCTCAGCATGGTTTTCGAAGGCAACGGTCATGCTTCACGTATCTTGTGGAATTTTTCACTTCGTTTTTAGTGATCACGACCGGGATAAGGTGGTGGATGTTATCTACTTAGACTTTCAAAAAGCCTTCCATAAGGTACCACACCGCCGCCTTCTTCGGAACGTGCGTGTGCTTGGCATAGACGGAAATGTAGCAAGTTGGATAGAGAACTGGTTAAGTGGCAGACGGCAAAGGGTGTTGTTGAATGGACATGCTTCTGAGTGGGTGCCCGTTACTAGCGGTGTTCCTCAACGTTCTGTCCTGGGACCACTACTTTTCGTCATCTACGCCAACGACATTGACGGTGACATGGTTGCAAAGATTTGTAAATTTTCCGATGATACCAAGCTTGTATGAACGTCGAAAAAAAAGGAAATATTATCCGCCATTAAGATGATCTTTGGAACATTGGAAAGTGGTCAGACACGTGGAAAATGCCTTTTAACGTGAACAAATGCAAAGTGATGCATATCGGCCACCGAAACCTCCAGTCTGAGTTTATTCTTAAGGGCACTGCGCTTGGATTCATCGACACTGAGAAAGACCTGGGGGTAAGTATAACTAGTGTTCTCAAGTTCTCGAAACAGTGTATTGAGGCGGAGAAGAAAGCCCAAAGGATGCTAGTTTATATAAAGCGAGAGTTTGAAATTCGGAACAAAAAGATAGTACTTTGTTTGTATAATTCCCTTGTCCGACCGCACCTAGGGTATTCCGTACAATTTTGGAGTCCTTCGATTCAAAAGGATATCGCAAGATTAAAACGTCTGCAAGCTAGAATAACCAAACTGATTCCCTCTACCAGACACAAGAGTTATGAAGATAGATTACGGGAATTAGACTTGTTCTCGCTGGACACCCAGAGACTAGGTGGTAAGCTTATCGACGTGTTCAAAATAATTTGAGGCTTTGACAGTGTAGACTACAGGGATATTTTCCAGCTTAGCCATAGCAGAACAAGAAATCACGGCTACCCACATGAATTGAAACGTTACCAGCGTGATCTGTGTGAGAAGTCTTTCACATACAGCATCTGTGGCCATTGGAAGGCACTTCCAGTGGAATTTGTCATAGAAACTCTGTTGAACAGTTCAAGTCGAGACTAGACAACGTCTTGAAAAATAACCATTTGAAGACTTCAAGCGAGGCGTGAGTGCTCTTCTAATGCGTCCGTCTGCCCCTTTTAAGGACTACGCCGGCTCAAGTGTTTACTTAAAGTACCCAATTTGAATAAATCGTAAGGTATACAAGGAGTTACAAGGAGTTACAAGGAAAGAAAGTACCCTAGGAGACCTTACAGTCCATTCAAAGAGGGTACCTTTGGACTAGCAATCGAGCGGGCACATGGCTGCTCAATTGTTATGCGTCCCTAAACGGCTCTTTTCAAGACTTTGTCTAGTCTTGACTTGAACTGGTCAACAGATTCACTGTTGACAACTTTCAATGGAAGTGCGTTCCACTTACCGCAGATACTGTAGGTGAAAAAAATTCCACACAGATTGCGGTTGGAACGCTTCAGTTCAAGTTTGAAGCCATGATTGCGCGTTCTGTTCTCACTCAGTGTGAAAATATCCCGGTAGTCAACATTGTCGAACCCTCGAAGTATTTTGATAACTTCGATGAGCTGACCAAGCAGGCTACGGGTTTCCAGCGAGAACAGATCTAATTCCCTTAGTCTATCCTCATAACTTTTATGTCGGATAGAGGGAATCAGTTTGGTTGCCCTAGCTTGTACGCGTTCCAACCTTGCAATGTCCTTTAGAAACGAAGGACTCCAAAATTGTACGGCATACTCCAGGTGCGGCCGAAGCAGGGAGTTGTACAGACAAAGTACTATCTCCTTGTTACGGTTTGCAAATTGGCGCTTTATGTAGCCTAACATCCTTTGGGCTTTCTTCTCTGCCTTGATACACTGTTTCGAGAACTTGAGGTCGCTAGTGATAGTAACACCCAAGTCCTTCTGTGTCACTCGATTCAAGAGCAGTGCCCTTAAGGATGTACTGAGATTTGGGTTTTCGGTGGCCGATATGCATTACTTTGTATTTTTCCACGTTGAAAGGCATTTGCCACGTGTGCAACCACTCCTTAATTCTTTGAAGGTCTTCTTAGAGGCGGGCAGTGTTCCCCTCCTTTGCTACATTGATACCAAGCTTGGTGTCGTCAGCAAATCTGCAGATTTTGGCAACCATGTCTCCGTCCATGTCGTTGACATAGATAATAAACAGTAGTGGTCGCAGGACGGAACTTTGAGGAAGGCCGCTAGATACGGGCGCCCATTCAGAGGCCCATCCATTCACCACTACTCGTTGCCGTCTGTCACTTATCCAGCTCTCTATCCAACCTGCTACGTTGCCGTCTATGCCCTGTGCACGCACTTTCCGGAGAAGGCGGCGGTGTGGTAACTTATCAAAGGCCTTTTGGAAGACAAGGTACACAACATCCACCGCTTTATCCCAATCATGCTCACTGAACACGAAGTGGAAGAATTCCACAAGGTTTCTCAGGCATGACTGTTGCCTTCGGAAGCCGTGCTGGGAAACTCTTTAGTAGCAGGTTTGACTCTAAATACGACGTTATCTTGTCCACTATCATGCTTTCTATAAGTTTACCAACTATCGAAGTCAAACTGATGGGTTGGTAGTTTGATGGATGGCTGGGGTCTCCTTTCTTGAAGATCGGAGTCACCTCCGACTTACGCCAGTCTCTAGGAACGCATCCGGTCCGGATTGATATGTTAAAGATAGCTTACAGATGTCGTGATACTTCATCGCACACTTCCTTCAACACCTTGGATAGAAACCCGTCCGGTCCGGGTGACTTATTCGTCTTTAGGTTAGCAATCTTTTTTTTTATTTCTCCTTCGGTTAAGTCCATTAGCTCCAGCTTTTCCTTTTTACTCCTTGTTACTCTTTCAGAGAGTTCTTTCCCGTTAAGTGAATACTCATGCCCAACAGGAAAGGAGGCAAGTGTTCTTCGAAAAATATAGAAATTGTTCCTCGCTCGATGAAATTTACTCACGTTGAAATGGTTTGGGTGGTGCTTCTAACATATAAGGGAATTTCGATTAACTCTGAGAGCAGTCTCCCACTTGGCCCACCATCTAGAAAATGGAAGGCGTTCTAAACGCGCAGAAGATGTATTCATGCTAGTCAAGCAGGCGCCAATGAGGATCCTGGAGCTATGGCTTTATGAAACGACCTAATCTCCTCAAGTAAGATAGAGAAATCAGCTATTTTTGCTACAAGCACCCCCAAGTTGTTTGTTTATGTGGCAGTGACTCGGCAAAGGCGATTTGAATTGGAAAGTGCTACTCTAAAGGTTAGCAGCAACTTCCTACGTAAATTAGGTTGTGCCTCCAGACATCACAGGGATAAGTTAAGGAAAAAATATAAGGTGGTTCTCACACAATGATAAGTGAATTCTTCCACATCCAAGCCGCATTCAATTAGGCCCGGTAGGAGCTGGCCTATGGGATTGATATTTTCGTCACTTCAGAGTGTCCTTACATTTGAAATACCTAATGGCTTAAAGGATCCTCGACAACCATGCTGGAATGGGGAAATTTGCCGCATCGATGTCATCGACGGTGTAATATATGTTAAAATATTAGTACACTTCATATGCAGATGAAGCTGAACTGTCACTACCATGAAAGAGGTATTTGAAGTTATAAAAAGAAATAAGACATTCTATCGGGTTAAAAATTCGCAGCAAATGGTCAGTCTCTCATCCCGTGGTGATGAATTTACAAAACACTTATACCTCAAGACAGTTTTCTGGAGGATAGAGCCCAACATGGTTTTTGAAAACAAATAGTTAAAGGAGAATTAGAGTACAGGAATATACGTGTCCTCTTTGCCAGGATTCCTTGTTAACTCCATTAAAGGAAAATGTCCTGCAGGTCTACCAAGAAGAGGAATGCGGAGGACCTCTTTAAATAATAAAGTATCACATGAATCACCATAGTCTTCATCGAGCCAGAACTCTGGAGGCTGCAGGCTGTAGGAATAGCTGAAAGCACGACTGTCTTCGGGGACTCACTGGAGTATTTTTGGTTCGACGTACACGAATTACTCCCCTCCAAACCTTTGGCTAACTTTGAGTTCAGGGATCGCTTATTGTTTCACTGGTGGTATGCCTTTTCAAGACGCTCTATCCAACCATTGTCAGCGGCGTAGAAGCTGAATTTCTCTTTTTGCTACTCTCGTTACCTTGGATTAGGCTTTGGAAGACTCAACGAGGGCTTCTTAACAACTTTCACAGAATATGTATTCTCTGATTTTAAAGACTCCGTAGAGGGCATGACCGCGTCGCTTTTTGCGAATGGGGCGCGTGTAGAGGGGACCCTGGTTTTATCCTTGGTTGTGCGCGAGCAAGAATGGTCGCAAGAGGTACTAAGTTGGCATTCGTGGGTAGTGGAACCGTCAGATGGCTTCCTAACGGCTGTAGTAGCTACCATATTCATAAGCTTGGTTAAACTAGAAGCAGGGGAGGGAATGTTTTTTTTTATTTTTTATCTTTAGGATAATTTTTTTCGTATCAGTGAATTAAGGTCGATCCGCGGGTTGAAAGGCTGACACCTCCTTATCGGGATCTTGGAGGAAGTAAACTCGGCTCGCCACGAAATTGCTTTACCATCTTACAACTTGGAGTAGTTTCCGTATATTTTGGATTGACTCGAATTTGCACTTCTACAAGTTCTGTTGGTGTGAACGAATCCATATCAATGGTAATGGCCTAAATACCTTGAAGCAGATGAAATTGCAACTAGCTTGTACTGACTCAGAGAGCCCTTTGCTGTCAAACTTGAAGTTTCTAGTGTTGAATCTCGCGGAAGCTCCCTGCTTTCTCATCCTACGTTTTACCTTAATTCCTCCCTGGTCGTCTAACTTTTAAGTGATATCATGTAAGGATAGTCAACTAGTTCTCTCGCCTAAAATACTTCTTTTACAAAGTTCATAGTTGAGTGCGATGTCATATGTACAGGCGAACCATTTACCTACTCACCATATTTTTTAAAATATTTTAATAAAGGGGGCTTTGGGAGTGGATGCGCAATATATAACCTTAAGTCTCAGAAGATAAGGTTACTCCCAACTGTTGGCGTACTTCCTGCTCATTGTCTCTCTGCCTTGAACTGAAGGTACGCCCAACGACCGAGTGCCGGGCTGTTCTTGCTGAGCTGCTCTTGCATAGTGAGGGTTTTGGCGTCCTCTACCTCCCAATTCATTCTTCTAGATTATTTGTCCAATAATTCTCTTTAAGGCTGAAATCTAGCGAATTCCCGTGGCAAATTCACAAAGGTTCGATGTTATTTTCCACCAGGAAATTTGTTACTGCTTTGGTTTGTAAAAAAGTGTGTCATCATGCTAAATAATAATTATCCTCACCAAATTTATCCTGAGCCGTTGGGATAAGCTGCTGATGAACCAGGCTTTGGCATCATTTTCAGTTTATGCCAGTGATCGTGAGCAAAAGTGTTAGTGATCCAGCTCCCTTAGTTGAGAAGCAGCCTCAGACATGGAGAGTGACTGGATTCTTTAGCGTGGGCATGATACTTGATCCCTGAAATTGCTCCCCTTTGTTTATTCCCAACGAGTTATCTTCCAAAAAATCTAAACAAGCGGAGATAAGTTTCATTAGAGAATTTTCCCCAGTATTCAAAAATTCAATCGTTATATTTCCGACAAATATGGAGCCTATCCGTAAGGGTCTTCATGGTGAGATGAAGCTTCTTCATAGCCCTTCTCGACATGAGATCTTTATCGAAAATTCTCGGCCTAAATATGCGCGTTGAACCATTCACACCTGTTTCTTTCCAATTGTAAGCGAGCTTACACCTGGAGGCAACCCGATCCTTGAGCTAGGACCTCATTACAAGTAGGTGATCATGGCGTTCATTTGAATCTCTTGGGCGCCCAGAAAACTTCTTCCCCTGAGTTTAACCGGTCTTTTTAAAAATTAATTAATGATGCTAACAATGGTCCTACTTGAAGAATGCAGTCATTTGGCAAGTATTTCCGTGCTTCTTAATTTATTTTTGGTGCAAAACATCAATAGTTGTACCTTTTGGGGCCAAAGAATCAATTCTGGAATTGTAAAAGATTTAAACATTGATTTATAGAAAAAAGATCATAATTACCCAACAATTGATTTCACCCATATTTATTATCATTTCACCCTTTTGATCGAATAGCAAAGACCCCAGGACTGAAACTCACCTCCTAAATGAACTGGATCAGAGCGCGATTTTGTATTTAGCGAAGGAATTAATTTTTTTATTATTATTTATAGATTGCTTACCTTTTAATAAAGAAGAAAAAAAATAATTATTAAAATAATCAATCCTATTACGAAAATTAATACTTTCCGAATAGAATTAATAAATTAAATGTCTCAAATATTTTGTCCGTGTGTACGTTTCAAATATATTGACATTTGATTAATTCACATGTTTTGAATAAATGTAATTCATGTTAGCTTATTTGCATCAATGCAGCTTAAGCATTAATAAAGGAAAGCTTGATTATACAATGAAAAACATCACAAATATTTTTGATCGTAATCATTTTTGTGGAGCACTCTATATATATATATATATATATATATATATATATATATATATATATATATATATGCAGATATACCCACAAAAGAAAAGTGAAAAATGACAAAAGAGCTCGGAATCGTTTTTCACTTTTTCTTTGTGGGTGTATTTGCATAACTTTGACTCACGTGCACTTTGTAACCTTTTTTCATCATATATATATATATATATATATATATATATATATATATATATATATATATATATATATATATATATATATATGTTCTAGGGAACATCGCGTCCAACTAGACATAGAGCTTATTAGTTTTTTAATTGGCAGAGTTTAATTAAACTTTATTATCTCTATGCTCAAAGAAGTAGAATGTTAGAGAATCGAGTGAATATTTGTGAATGCGACTTGGTCGGCGAATTCCAGCTAGCAAGATTTAATTAGAATTGACAAGAAAGAGTTGGTATGGGAGGTGCAAGTGGTGGTCTAAATTTCTATTTGGATACTTATTTTAGGCCGAAGCCAGGCATTGTTGCTATAAAAGTGAAACAGTTTCATATACTGTCCTCCCAAATCTAATTAGATGAAGCATACTTATCATTTAAGAATAAAATAAAATAGTAAAATATGGTAGAGCTGGTTAATTATAGTTCATTAATTAAGTTCTTTTCATTCATTTAGTGATATTTAAATTAATAATTCACAGAAAATATCTCTTGCAAGCGAATTTACGCCTAGTAACAGGAAAACAAAGTTTACTTGAAATTGAATAAGTATGAAGATAATTTCAGTATAGATGGAAATGCTTGTTAAGCTCTGGGGAGATAAATATTTCTTCTTTCGTCTGATTAGAAATTGAGGCAATATGTTTTAACATAAAATAACATAATCTCACGGACGAGAAAAGCCGCAAGGGCCCATCAAGGCTCATCCAAATACATCAAAAACGTCCCATTAACTAAATCTATAGGATTATGTCAGATCATGTTTCTACAATATAAAATTTAAATCAGCATCAGGAATGTGTCAATATGAAAAGGCATCACCAGGAAGGCTGGTCAAAATCATAAAAAACTGCATCCAGACGAATGAGTTTAGGATGCCTCCTCCCCGAAGGTTACCCCCCCTCCCTCTCCCAATATAATCTCCAATCTTCCTTTGAAAAGATTTGTTTGGACTATTTATTGTCTCATGTGGCAAACTATTCTAGTAAGCTACCACTCTTTTGGTAAAAAAATATTTTCTATCATCCAACCAACACCTCTGTTTTTTAATTTTTAAGTGGTGACCTCTACTTCTTTTACTACCATTTAACTCAGTGTTAAGGATATTCAACAAGGCTGGCAAGTCCCGGCTAAGTGCTGGTGCCTAATTTATATTTGAGTGCGTTAATCCAAGGTTGGCAAATAAAAAGGGGGGAATCGAGATTATCGTTTCAGCTTAGGATTTATTGAAAGAAAAAACACCTACAAAAATAATCTTTAATATAAAGTAAAAAATAGAATTATTATTGGTCACGAGAATTAGCAAACTAATATAATAATGAATAAGTGACCAGCGGTGAATAAAGGGGGCAAGGAAAAAATGAGAATAGCGGGGGAATTGTAACAATCACTTGAAAGACCGTTATTAAACGCGGGTTGAGATAATATTAATTAATTGCGGGGAATTAAGGGGGTATACGGGAAGTGAATTAAATGGAGGAAAAATCACAGGACTGGGATCTCGGTTTTACCTCTGCGGAGACGAATTCGATGGCGTTACCGGCGAAGCCTCGAGGGACTTCGTAGGACGGAAGATGAGCGTAGATCAGGTTCCAAGTCTTCCTCCAAATGGGAATCACGAAGGTGGGGGAAACTACGCTCCAGGGGACTGGTGTCGACACGGCGACCAGATGGGTTTCTGCACGGAAAACTTCTCAGACTTCCTTGCCCTTGCTTCACAGTTGAGGTTAAGGTACACGAACCTTGTAGAGTGGATCGAATGAGCAGAGAGTTGATCTCGGTTAGCCCTCCGAATTGGTAATAACGAAGAAGAATAATCCGTCTATGGCCAGAGAGATTACGAAGGTAAGATCTGTTCAAGGGATCACAGACGTCGACACGGTGAACCAACGGGGAACGATCTGACGGAGACAGGATGGAAGGAAACTCTCGCTGACAATTAATGGAGTCGCTCGCATAAATACCGCGGGTTGGTGCGGGGGGAGGGGTTAAGGAGAGAGGCATAGGACTCCTGGCGTCCCATGGGAGACTTGGGATGTAGCCGTGTAAACAGCCACAAGTCACCGGCGTTTCACAGCGGCTGGGGAGGGGGGGATAGTTCTCGTTTTCGACTTTCCTCTGGTGAATGAAAACTAAGCACAATGGAGGGGCGAGGGAGGAATTCGCCCGACAGGGATTTTGAATGATTAAACGCTCCGGGGCCGATAAACTAAGGTGATATGGCCAGACTATGTCTGGGAATGTTTTCACCTTTTATTTGTCTTGGGCTAAACTCTACCCGCCTTCTCTCCTAAGAAAAAAATTCTTTTAAGAGCGAAGATACTCGAAGAACTTTTCCCATCCCTCCATGTAGGAGAAAGGCATTAGACGGGGGAGAAGTGCGTATCTCCCGTAACAGTCACTAAATAATTGGCTTTAGTGACAAAAATAATTCTTATTTTATTTTACTTTTTTTAACATAATACAATGTGTGCTGTGGAATTCAATATGACACACAAAAAAAAGACAAATAAGATAACCAATTAACGACAAAAATTAATAATAGTACAGCAATATAATTCATCATTAAAGGCAAAGAGTAATTAATAATTGACAGTAATATGTATATACAAAGGCATAAAAGCTCATTGTCCTTCAGGGGGATCTGGTAATACGCCTTATACAGATCGATTTCGGTCATGAATTTTGCATCCTCGAACATGTGCAAGTTCTGCTCGAGGAAGGGAATTGGTTCGGAATTAAATGTTGTAATGGAATTTAATTTACGGAAGTCAACACAGAAGCAGAACGACTGGTCGGGTTTTCGAACCATGACAACGGGGAAGCAATACTCGGAAATTGAGGGTTCGATTCTCCTCATCTTTAACAAATTTTCCACCTCTGTATTAAAGACAGGGCGGAGGGGAACGGGTAAAGGATAGGGATTTGACTTGACTGGCTGTTGAGTTGTCAGTTTGATGTCAGTAATATAATGTCGCGCACACCCAGGTATTTTGGAAATTAGGCTCGCGAATTCGGCGACCAGGGACGAAAGTTCAACCTTTTGCGAGGGTTCCAACTGGGGATAAACATTTAATTCTGGGATAGCTTCGATAAAGGAACCAGGAAGGACAGGGAGTGGAAACTTAGTGTCTTTTTCCACATAGAGAGTATGTATTAGATTAACAGGCTCTGAAGGATACGACGCGCTCAGAGTCTCCTATTCATCAAGAGCGACAATATTATTGTCGCTTTCTCGTCGATGATATTTCATGAGCATGTTTATGTGATATAATTTATCACCAGAGGGGGTTTTCATGAAGTAATCTACCAGACCTTGGCCTTCTAAAACGGGAAAGGCCCTTTCCATTGAGAGAGAAGTTTATTGGAGTAGGTCGGGAGGAAGAGGAAAACCTCATCTCCGGGATGAAGGCAACGATCTTTCGCTTTTATGTCGAAATATGTACGGTACTTTTCAAGGATAACGTCACTATTCTTATGTACGATCTTAGCGCATTGGATTTCGCAAATCGAGGGCATAAGCAAATGACAATTTAACTTCCTCATCGGGGCGGGGATTCGAAAAGATCTCGTTGAGGATAACCATAGGACACTGAACATTTCTTCCATACAGGGACTCGAATGGAGCGAAGCCAAAGGTCCTATGAGGAATTTCGCGACAAGCAAATAATGCCATGGGAATGTACCGGTGCCACTCCTGGGGCTGAGGGTGGCACAGCTTCTTAAGGACGCTTTTTAGCGTTCCGTTTAGTTTCTCGCATAGCCCATTTGCATCAGGGTGAAAGGGAGTCGTAAGAATTGGTTTGATTTGTAGGAGCTTACCTAGATACTCAATCAGTTCCAAAGTAAACTGTCTGCCCCGATCAGATATAATCTCCTTGGGGATGCCTACCAGGGAAAAAAATGGTTATGAGCGCCTCAGAGCATGTGATGCTGACTATCTTTTTGAGAGGGACAGCGTCGGGGAATTTAGTAGCAAAATCCTCCAGAGTGAGGATATATGAATGCCCGGCCCCCGACGTGGAATGTATCGGGCTAATGAGGTCAATGACCACAATAAAAAATGATTCAGAGACAATGGGTGTCTTCTGAAGGGGGACCGGGGTGTTTCTCCCTTTGGCCGAAGGCTTCTGGCAGATGTGGCCAAAACGACAGAAGTCAGCTATTTCTCTGGCAGTGCCGGGCCAAAAGAAATATTTAAAAAATCCTTTGCGTGGTTTTATTGTGGCTGAAGTGGCCAGCCATCAGTCCATCGTGCGCGTATTAAGCAAATCGGGGACGCGAACGCGTGGGATGAGCAAACAATACACGTTAGATCCACCATCTAACGTGCTTGAGCGGAACAGAAGATCGCGTCAAACAAGGTATTTTAACTGCCTGAGACCCCTATCCGCCTCGCGTTGCCCCTTTTAGGCTTTTTCCCAAAAGAGTCGAAAGGAAGGTCATTTTCTTTGCTCTTTCGTGAATTCTTCGTTTAGAAAAGAATTGAATTCGGGCGGATAAGGATTTGTCAAGGGCTCAGGGTTGGCAATCTCTTTTTTTGCCTGAGCCCTCCTTACGACAGGCTAGGCTATCGTATCGGTCGAGACCTTGGGACTCTGGCCTATTATTACCAAGCAGAACTTAATAGTGGCAGAGACTGCTTCTGCCCCTCCGGTAACGTAGGGGCATTCTAGGAAGCAGCGGATTACAGGGAACCGATTAGTACCTCGCAAGTAAGCATGAACCAGCGCATATTTCTTATGATCACGGCCTATTAGGGGGAGTAATTTTCCAGATACAACGATACAGCTACATCTTGTATCGCGTTCCAGGGTGGAAACAGTGCCTATTCACCGCTTCTTCCTCAAATTTAAACCCACCGGGGGATTTTTTTTTTAAAGAGGAAGTTTACGTGATGTCCGGGGCATTTATTTTCTGGGACAAAAGCCGGAACAGCCGGGTTAACAGGAGGCTGGAATAGAGAGGCATTTATTTGGTGAATTTGTTGCACCGGGGGAGCGCGGAATTGACAATTTTGTGGACAATTAGATTTTATGTGGCTAGGCACACCACAAGTAAAACAGACAATAGGCCTCCTGGGATAGTATTTCTAAGGGGGTTTAAAAAGTATGGTTTTGCGAGGACCATTATCCTTAACCCAATGGGATTTATTGGGGTTAGCAGACTTAGGAGGGATTTTTCCCTTAGGCAGGCGAGGATGGACTGGAATTTTTAGGGTGCTTAGGCTACAGCCCATGGCTTGACGCGTACACGCCGGCTTCTTCCAAACATTCTTTAAAGGTAGATGCTCGTCTATCTTTAACGAATGAGCGGATTTTCGACGGCAGCGCCAAAATCAACTGGTCCCGCAGGACAAAGTCCACTAAAGACTCGTAGTCCAGACTTAATTAGGCCGCATCGAGCCAAAACTGTAGGTTTCGTTGAGGGAAGAACCCGAACTGTCGATAGATCTGGTTAGGTAAGATCCGGGCTTTCCTAAACCTGGCCCGGTAAAGGCCTGGGTTCATATTAATAGCTTCTGCCTTATGGGTAGAATAATTAATGGTTGCCTCACTGGGAAGAGATATGAAAATTTCCCGCAAGTAGGAATTCAGAAGTGGGAGAAGGAGGGGAACACTATGTTCCTCAATGCCCCAAAAGTTCACTTCGAAGATCTTCTCGAAGTGGGTGAGGTAGGCGCAGAAATCCACGCCAGCCTTATACGCCGGTAACTTAGCCGACAGATTCTAGGTAAGTTCATTGCACGAAATTACGGAAAGCGTCTCCAATTGATTCTTGCTCAGCTCCCGTTCATGTACTCTTATTCTTTCTCTTTCTTCACACTCTCTTTTTCCTTTCTTTCTTCACTTTATCTTTTTTCTCTCTCTCTTCTTTCTTCCCTTTCGCATCTTTCTTGATCCTGGACGTAAGTGATTAACTCCTGGTCCGCTTGACAGAGGATTTCTTCTTGGTTTAAAACCATATTTCAAAAGACGACATATTGACATCGTACACGGATAGCGCTCACACGTACGCAAAATCCTCGACTACCGTATCGGACATTCACTTCGCTATTCTCACAACAAATTTACCCACAGAGAGTTTACCCAGAACAATACACAGACCCACACAGGAAAGCGTACAACAGAGAAAAACCACAACTCTCTGAAAAGACTTAACCTCTTGAGATTGAAAGCCTTGTACTCTTAAATCCAGCTCGGGATTATTTTAAGAGTTCAATCACCACAAATAAATAGCACTAAAAAAATATTTAAAAAAAAATTAATTAGTACCACTTCTTTAAATAACCCTGAGTGAATTAGGTAACTTGACAAAAACAAAATACAGATGGGGGGCCGAAATGAAAGTTTAATGGTTGGACTGGTCTCAAAATTCTGACCCTAATAACTGATACCATAATTTTAATTATTCAATTATATATATATATATATATATATATATATATATATATATATATATATATATATATATATATATATATATATATATATATTTATATATACTCGGGTGTCACGGAACGACACGGTGGTGCCACTCTCTATACAGAGTCTGGCACACGGGAACTCAACAAGAACGGCAAGTCCCGGCTGAGGGCTTGTGCTGAAGTAATATTCGAGTGCGCTAATCCAAGGTGGATCAATGAAAGGGGGGAATCGAGATTACCGTTTCAGCTCAGGAGTTATTGAAAGAAAAACCTCTTACAAAAATAATCTTTAATATACAAGTAAATAATAGAATTATTATTGCTCACGAAAAATAAGCAAACTAATAATAATGAATAAGTGGCCAGTGGTTAATACAGGCGGGCAAGTAATAAATGGGAATATCCCGGGAATTGAAACAATCGCAATTAATTAATTGCGGGGAATTAAGGGCATATACGGAGAGTGAATTAAATGGAGGAAAAATCACGGGACTAGAACCTCGGTTTTAACTCTGCGGCGGCAAATTCGATAGCGTTAACAGTCGAAGCCTCGGCCGGACTTCGTAGAGCTGAAGATGATCGTAGATCTGGTTCCAAGTTGTCCTCAAATGGGAATCACGAAGGAGGGGGTATAGCGTGCTCCAGAGCCCCAAGTTACGGGCGTCTCTCGCTTTTCCACTGAGGTATGATAACCGAGCACAATAGAGGGGGGAAGGCGTCAGGGTTTCGAACTGATTAAACGTTCTGGGTGTCATAAAATAAGGTGATATGGCCAGACTATGTCTGGGAATGTTTCCACCCTTGCCTCTCTTCGGCCTAACCTCCATACTCAGATAACTTGCTAAAATCCAACGTATCCATCTCAGAACAGATTTTGAAAATTTTAAAAAGCTTAATGATATCTCCCATCACACACTTCGTTCCAATATGACCATATTTAGTACCCTCGCTCTATATCCATATTCAAGGTGCTTAAGGGAAGGTATTATTTTTGTTGCTCTCCTTTGTACTGACTCTCGCAGGTTGATATGACGTCTAAAATGTGGTGACCATGTTTTAATACTGTACTCTAAATATGGCCTAACATATGAGTTCTAGAGTTTGAGGATTACCTCTTTACTTTTTTAGCTAACATTGCACTTAATGTATCCTAGCACCCTATATTTGCTCTATTCTTTGCCTCAATACCCTGCTTCGAAAGGTCCAGCGACCTATCTACTAGTACGCCTAAGATCTTATTATTCTCAACTGAATTCACTTTGATATTTACAGCTTCTCCCAAGATCATTTCTAAAAAAAATATGAAAAATAATAGGCCTCTCCAATGTGACCTCACCCCTTTCAGTACCATTGTCTGTTTTCTGTCTTTCAGCCATTCAGCTATCCAATGCAAAGCTTTCCCACATATTCCATGCATTTTCAATTTGTGAAGTAGTTTCCTATGTGGAACCTTATCAAAAGCTTTGCTAAAATCTAATTAAATTACATCAACATTCTTTCCCTTATCTAATTTCTTAGTTACATAATCCATAAAATTCATTAAATTTGTTAAACACGATCTACCTCTTTAAAACCGATGCTGAGCATCATTTATTAACCTACCACTCTCTTGATGGTCAGAAAATCCCATCTTAATTATCTTAAGAATTTTACAAACTTTAGAAGTTAAACTTACTCGTCTAAATATATACGGGTCCTCTTTACTTTCCTTCTTAAAATTGGCACTACATTTTCTAATTTCCAATCATTAGGTATTTCTCCAAGCCCTAGTGATATATTGTTTATCTTCTCAATAGCTACTATAATACTATCTACACCTTCTTTGTGTGACCTAGAATGAATGTTGCCTGGTCCAGATAACTTACTAGTATTTAACTCCAATTTAATTCATTTAACATTTAATTATTTCTCTATCTACATTAGTGATATTCAACATCATTTCCGTTGACCTGAGATAATCTTCAATTCATCTATTTGAATTCTTTCCTGTAAAAACTGAAGAAAAATGATCACTCACAACCTCTTCTCATTAGATTCTTTCAAAACCTTTTCATTTTTAATAAGCCCTACTATATCAGGTTCAGATTTATTATTGATTTTATAATAGCTAAATAATTTTCTAGGATCTTTATTATTATTTTCTGCTAATTTAATTTTTGCTGCCCTTCTGCTCTACTTATAATCTTAATTGTCTCATTTCTGGTCCACCTATAATGATTTAAATTGGTAACAGTATTCCGCGTGGTCAGCTCATCGAAGTTTTCAAAATACTTCGAGGGTTCGACAATGTTGACTACCGGGATATTTTTACACTGAGTGAGAGCAGAACGCGCAATCACGGCTTCAAACTTGAACTGGAGCGTTACAACCGCAATCTGTGTGGAAATTTTTTCACCTACAGTATATGCGGTAAGTGGAACGCCTTTCCAGTGTAAGTTGTCAACAGTGAATCTGTTGACCAGTTCAAGTCAAGACTAGACAAAGTCTTGAAAAGTTGCCGTTTAGGGACGCAAAACAATTGAGCAGCCATATGCCCGCTCGATTGCTAGTCCAAAGGTACCCTTCTTGAATGGACCGTAAGGTCTCCTAGGGTACCTTCTTTCCTTGTTGTTACTCTCGCTGTACTCCCTGGTATCCCTCTTTTTTCTCATAAATTTTCCCATTTATCTCCTGATTTCACCACGATGGCTTCATACATTTTTCCCTAATAGCATTCATTGGGATACAGTGCTTCTGGACTTTGTTTAATATAGTCGTAAATGTGTACCACATCTCGCAAGTATTCTTACCACTGAATTTTTTCTCCCATTTGACCTGATTTATCAAGTTGCGTAGTTTATCATTATCACCCCTATGAAAATTTTGAGTTTGAGAGGTGTTTGCAGAGGTTCTACCTGTCTATATATATGCATAAGTTAAAACTATTTTTTTCTGTAATATTGTGAAGGGATGTTCTACCTTTCCCTATTTCTAAGTCAAAACGATTTCCCATTTTTTTTCTGATTGTTATTTCCTGAGCCAATTGATCATCATTTGAAAGAACGAGATCTAATATATTGTCACCTCCTTTTGCTTATTAATGAATTGAGTCGAAAAATTGTCCTCAAAGTATTCTATAAAGTTATAACCTGTTCCATTCCTTCTTATCATATTTTCACAGTGCACAGAATTTAAAGTAAAGCTATAAAGAATAACTGTAACTACTTCATATCCTCTACTTATTTCCCTGCTCATTAACTCATTAATACCATCATTCTGTCCCGGTAGTGTGTAAAAGGCTCGCAATTGTATTATCTTATTTTTACTAACCTAATATCTATCCACAGTGAAACAACTGCTTGCTTTATAGAATTATTTAGAATTGAAGCAATGTTATTTCTGATATAAATAATCAAACACCACCAGTCCTTTCTCTCCTTTGACTAATATACATATCATAATCCTCTAGTTTAAATTCACTTACTTTGTCATTAAATTTATTTTTATTAACCAATGATTCTCTTATACATATTATATCTATATATTCATCAATAATATAACTAAATAACTCATTCTCATTATTTCTAAGACTACGAGCATTTTTATAAAGAAAATTCATCCCCCTTTAAATTTATCTCCTCTGTATCTCTTTCTTTTTCCTGCCTCACCCTGTACTCTTGTATTCCTCTGACGACTATTTCTGAACCATACTAGTCAGGTTAAAGGAGGCTGTTTAAAGACTGTGGAAAAGACTCTTTGAAAGCTGTTCTTTTACACAATGGCAATCGGTTTCCATCTTTCGCACTAACACAGGCAGAAAAAATAGCTGAGAGCTATGAAACAATGAAGATTTTGTTAGCCGCTATAGAATAGGAGAAACAGCAGTGGAAGATTTGTGCGGATCTCCAAGTCATCTGTTTACTACTGGGCCTTCAGAGTTGCTACACAAAGAACATGTGCTTTTGTGTTTGTGGGACAGCACAGCTGATGCAGAGCGCTATTGAGAAAGGAATAGCCAACAAGACCAAGACATGCGCCTGGTAGATTCAACTGTATTCACAATCCTCTTGTACATCCAGGAAATATATTTTCGCCTTCACTGCATCGAAAATTCCGTTTGGCTAAAAATTTCATCAAGGGTATAGATCAACCTGGTGCTGGGTTTCGATACTCATGTCAGAAACTAGGTGGTATGGTTTCTGAAGCCAAGTTGAAAGCAGATGTCTTTAATGGAGCACAGATTCGCATATTACTTCATTATAGTGGGAATCATTTGTCAATCTGTCAAAGCTTTGGGGGGTAAACTAACGTGCTGACAACTACAAATAAATCATTACAACCATGCTGCAGAATTACCATGCATTGGGAGCAAGGATGGCCTTGAAATTGCATTTTTTCCACTCTTATATTGATTTTCTCCCAGGTAACCTTGTAGACATTAGTACTGAACACATTGAAAGATTTCTTAGAGATATTGCCATAATAGAGAACAAATATCAAGGACAATTTATTCTTAACATGATGGGCAACTATTACTGGACGTTGAGCGAGCAAAGTTCAGAAGCACATTTAAAACTTCATATTTTGTCAATTATAAACGATTTGAACTTATGCTGTCTGATGCAATTTACTATGAGCTTATCTGTGACCTGTTTAATATCGGTCTCTTGTGTGAGGAAATTAACTATCATCTGATAGTAGAATAAAACATCTAAATCAGACTCAACAATGTGAAATTAGTCATGTAAGCATAGCCACATTAAAGACAAGCTGGTCTCATTTGCGTTAAATATCTGTTACATAACACAAGTGCCGGGGTATCGAATATTTGTACCTATTGATATTTTATCAAACCTAGTCTGATAGAACAAAACAAATATCATATTCAAATTCAGCAATATGAAATTATTTTTGTGAGCATAATCTCATATGTGAACCATTTTGGCTGTTCACCAGTGTAATCTATATAGACTGAAGTAATCATTATATTTAACCAATCAGTTATTGGTAATATTTTGCTCAACCTTTATTTAAACACTTTTAGATCCTGGTGTTTTTCTTCAAATCAGATTAGTTCTTGTTGAAATATAAAATAATCATTATTGGCAAATATTTTACCAGCTATTGCGACAAATTGTTTTCAAAACTATCGAAACTTCTATGTTAGGAAGCAATAGTGAAGCACTAATAATGTGTAACTGAAGTCGAAATATATATTTAGACCCTAAGCTAAGAACTACTTTCTTAAGCGGGTAAATTGTAAGAGATCCAGAAGGGACTTTAAATACAAGTTTATAAAGGAAACTGATTTGTTGATTAAATAATATAATTAGCAGAAACGAAGGCTGGTGGTGCTTAAATTTGAAATAGATATCACAAAGATATTTTTTCCCACAAATTTAAAATAATTTAAAGATTTTCCGGATGACCCTTGCAATAAAATAATTTGGGGGGAAAAAGTTCTTGCGTTAGTTGCTTTAGTTCAAAGTTCTCTTATAATCATATTTTCATTCAAATATGGAGTAACTCTAGAACAAATAATAATATTTTTTCCTCTTATTCTCTAATTAGTCTTTTCTTAACCAATACTTCAGAATCATATGAATTTTTATTTTATTTTTTGGTGCTTTCCCTAATGGTCATTTCATTGTAGTGATATTTAGGTAATTTAGGTAATTTAGTTCACATTATTTCATTTTATAAGAATAAAGAAATTTCATATACTAAAATTTTTTACACCTATGTTCTTTCAGCAAGTGATTTTATGGTCTTATGAAGACGTTCTAATGTTGAGAGGGCATCGTGGATTCAAGGTTACAAATATGCTTGGAGAAAGAAGCGCTGGAAACCTATTTAATTTTACTCATTCTTCTATTCTCCCGTAAAGTGATAGCATTTTATTTGTTTATAAAACATCCTCATTACTTATTTTAATATCGTATTTGTATTATAAAAATGAATAAATTTATAGTAGAATCCTTGGCTAATATAGACTATATTATACTACTTATGAGCTGATACACTTCTCATTATTCCCTTCGAAAAGTTTATATCTGTAATCTTACTTTGGAAATTACCTGGCAGAGGATCGTTGTTAGATAGAGAAAATGGAGTAAGGTGGAAAAATGGCAATCAAAGAAACGGCAATGACATCATTAAAGAAACAAATGAGCAACTAAATGTGATTACAGATATTGACACAATATCTTGCCTAATATTGCCAATAATATTCAAGTTAAAATTATTTTTTTCAGTGGATGGCATGCATAGAAATATGAAATGGATTACGGCATACTCGAGGAGATTCCAATATTTGTATACGTATTTAAATGCAGACGAGTTAACTTAATAATTTTAAGGCAATATTCTAAAGCGATAGAGTACTTATAATTTTATCTCACTTATTTTATAAATAGGAACGTTTGTACTGTTTATATGTTTGGGCATCGCATCCAGGCGTGACTATCTGATACGAAAAGTAATTTGCACAAGTAATAGTGGAGAAGGGGTTATATTGATTTACATCAAATAACCTTCCAGTTTTGTATAAAGCATTTGTAAAAAGTTATTATTTTGAAGAGAGGATGCAAAGAATCGGGGATAATTGCGTTCCAGGCGATGATTGGAGAGAATTCGTGTTCCCAGGAGCGATTAATACCACAAATTGATATTACTTTCTTTTTTCATACGTTTCCTTCTGAACTTTAATCTTTCACTTTATTTTTTCAACTACTAGCACAACATTGCTCCATCACTGGCAGAGTCTTAGAGAAAGTAGGAGAGTAAGGTATAGTGAACCCCTGCAGGTGACACTGTTAGGGGCCCATAAAAGTGAGGGATCGGTTATCGACCACGAGCCTGAAACAAACTGTTGACTGATGTTAAGGCCTGGAATATTTCGGTAAGGTGATCCAGGAGTGTTCGAAACAAACAGGTAGGAAAGATAGCAATAGGCAAAAATAGGGAAAGCTTCTTACTAGAGGAAAAAGAAATAATAATTGGGGTCACAGATTTTTTCAGATAAAGAAAAAGAGGAAGAAAAATTAATAGGAATGCCAAGGCACTTCAGGATAAAAATGGAGATGGAGTGGAAAAGAGTTGCACACCGGGAGACGAAATCGGATAGGAACAAAGTGTTTTAAACTTTATACGTAGAAATTAAGGTAGTGTTAGGGAAATTGATAGCTAATTCCAAAATGAGATGCAAAATGATTAGTTTCACAAGAATTTTAGAATGCTCTGGTTAACATGGATGGGGTAATGTAACTTCACCAAAAAGAAATGCTCAAGACACAAGGGAATCCATCGTACCTTGGCAATGAGATGCCCAGAATGAAAAGAAATTATAGAAGAGAAAGAGAGAGAACAAGGTCTGCTGACTAGGATCGCGTGCTCTCACTTTTTCTCATTTATGACCTTACGACCTTCAAATTCTTCAATAATTCCCAGAATAACCTTGGGAGAACTGTGACAATTTTATCATTCAGAAAAAAATGTAAAACAACATAAGGGTTTTAAATTTTGTTAGAATCGGCTTAATAATTACAATGTTATTACCAAAATAAAAAAGCAAAACGGACTGACCGACTGATATAATGAGTTTAGAGTCGCGCGCGATTAAGCGCACCTAATTAAAAATCACAGGATAAACAAAAGGTGCAAAATACCACTCATGCAGGAGTGGCAAAAACAACCATTAACCAAATGAATGAAGCGAAATCACATATAACTCTACCACAAGGACTAGCATCAAACATCTTAGTTTGCATTTTATATGCACACTTGGCCAACATAGGCAAATCAGGAAAGTTTGCAAACACGCTTCACCAATCATTAGAAAAAAATCCGTAAAAGAAAATGTGGTTCCTAGAAAATCCAAGTCTTTCGATATCTTAACAATAGACACCCGTAAAGGAAAGTAAATACACTACAGAAGGAACTCCAACCAAAATTAAATGAAACGAAAAATACAAATAACCAAGAAAACTCCAGATCCTCAAATAAAACAGGAAGCACAAGGGCAAACAAAATTAGACCTTATCTAAATAAAGGAATTGTGTGCGAAGCAAAAGAGTTCCGTTTGAAGATTTACGCGAGCGAATCCATGCAGCTCACCAAGAAAATTAAAGCAAGAATATATAGTCCGAACACTAACCGACAATATTTGCAAACCGTCTTACACAAGTCACAAGAAAATGAAAAAAAAATAGTCGAAAAACTTTTGAAGAAGGGAAGAATTAGAGTATAGCTAGGCGATGTGGTAACATTTTCAAATGGTACATATGAACAGTCATACAATGGATAAATTACTCCCACCAACCCCAATGTCTAAACTTTGGAAACCGCAGAGAGAGGAAGAAGAATCACACGGCAAAATCCCCAAAGATAAAGATAAAATTATGATCCAAATAATCAAATCTTACGGACAAATTGGAGGCAAATGAAACATATATAAAACTAAACATTCTGCTAATAAATACCAAAGGATGGATCGGTAAAGAAAGATCAATTGAAAATAAGAACAGAAAGATCGATACAGATATTGTACTCATCTCGGACAATGGAATAAGTCATGGAAGCATATGTATTAAAAATATACAACTATACAGTCATAACCAATGAACCATCAAGATAAAGAAATGACGAGACCACTATAGCTCATATAAGAGGCCTCGAATAAACCTAAATTCCAATTGTAGCTAAAGCATACGTAACTGTTATAATAGAACTAGAAATTGCTCTATTAATAATATCAATTGGCTACCTATCGCCTATGAGAAATTTTTCCCTGTACATAAGTTAATTACGATATTCGGACAAAGCCACACAACAATATTCATGTGAGACTAAAATGCAAAAGGCATGCAAGTAGATACAGAACAACATACATGGCTGACAAAAATCTAGAGATTGTGCTAGAAAGGTTCATGCTTAAAAAAGTGGGACCAGATCACCCTACATATATTTGAGCAAGCACCACTCCAAATCCAGACATATTCCTAAGAATTTGTGATCTGCCATTAATAAATATTCATATGGAACCGGTATCAATTTCGAGCAGTGATCATGTAGGACCACTACTCCAAATGAATCAAAATTCGATACATGTACCAGTAATTAAAAGGAAACAATAACGGAGCCAATTAGAAGATGTACAAAGAAGAATGAAATGGATATAATCCCAAAGACGTGGCAGACGCTTCACTCGAGCAGAGAGATGAAGAAGTAAACGAATGCCCTGGTGGCCGCAGATACCAAAGGAAAACTCCAGAGGAATTGACAGAATAAGATGATCAAAACCAAGGATTAAAATAAATTTGAAGGACAAGATTGGTAATATGATATAAGATCAGGAAATAGGACAAAAATTCAGATGTCACTAGAAGTCTTATTTTTCCAATTTCACCTGAAGAAATCGAAGACCTCTCTACTAAAACCGAAGAAAGGGTGCATGAGTACCAACGTAATAACATCAAAAAGATTACTCGAATCCAATAAATACACCCTAACAGGGAAGAACGAGTGGGGCCGGGGGCTATAACAACGAAGGAAGAAATAATGAGCGTAATTCGTTCATTTGAACAGTTTGCGCAAAATATTTCAGGGCACATAAAGATCAAATTCACCAATGCCCCGCATACCATCAGAAGATCATTAAAAACAACTTTAATACCAGTTTAAACACAGGTTACTTCTCTGGCGCAGTACAAACAACGTAAATATTACTCTTCCCAAAACCAAGCAAACCTCCAAACCTGCTGAATAGTTACAGGCCTATATAATTTTTTAATATTATCCGCATAATTATAGAAAAAGTACTGACAAAAAGATTAATGCAATATATAGAGAAAAATAATCGATATAATAACTTCCAATTTTATTTCCGGAGAACAGGGATACCACCATGACCCTTTCCTTAATAACAAAAAATATGGCCCAAGCAAAGCAAATCAAAGTTATATAAACTTAGTGCTAAGAGAGGTAGAGAAAGCCTTTGATAAAGTCTGGATCAAAAGCTTACAATATAAGATTCTAAATCTATGAACAAATGTACCCCACTTTGGAGAGAATTCTCTGCGACTAAATCACGGAGAGTAAATCGAATTGTGATAAACGAATACGAGCGACCAGAATTTGAAATGAAAGCCTGATTGCTGCAAGGCGGTTGTCAATCTCCCACACTATATTCAGTATATACAACAGACATGACACTGATAATAAGATAAGAGACAGTGAACTTCTACTACACTGATAATATTATTTAATGTATAAAGCAGAAATGAAAGACAGCAAGCGCGATTAACGGCACTGGAGGTTGGTAACATTAATAGATATGAAAAACAATGTAAAATACGGACGAACATCCAAAATTTCCCGCAATTCCATTGCAAGAATGAAAACAGCTGATATCATATATGAAAGTGAAATGTACAATTATAGATCCTAAAGTAAAGCTTTGGGTCTAAAATATCATAAAAATGTTACATAAGTCATCAAGAAGAGAGGATAAAACAAACAATCCCAACTTTATGATGACTATATTCAAACCGCGAAGTCTCTATAATAGCCAAGAGAGAAATATATATGATATTGGGCGGGGTAACACTAACT
The DNA here is from genome assembly GCA_963969495.1 of Ceratothoa steindachneri. Classification (NCBI taxonomy): domain Eukaryota; kingdom Metazoa; phylum Arthropoda; class Malacostraca; order Isopoda; family Cymothoidae; genus Ceratothoa; species Ceratothoa steindachneri. The sequence goes on from OZ018318.1 coordinate 194,382,805, forward strand.
TACTCCAATACCATTGCATAGGATCTCTGTTACATTCAAGGGGAAAAGATATGCGAAGAGCGAAGAATAAGGCTTGAAGTCCGAAAACGATCACCAGGAAGAGGGAATGGAGGAAAATGAGCCACTTTCGAGTAGAGATCAATAAACTACAAAAAGTAAATTCCTCTAAAAAGGGTTAGGAAATATATGGGAGAAAATGAATAATCCCCCACAAGTATTCGCAGAGCATATCTATATCTCCACCGATCAACACACTCAACTTTATTTCCAAAGCTCATGAAATGTGCTAATGGGAGAAAAAGAGCCATACACACGTTATTAAATCAAGAAGAATAGAAAAATGAACATAAAAATCCCCGATGAGAAAAAAAAAAGGAAAACAGAAAATTACCAAAAATACAGAACAAAGACAAAATCTCCTACGGGAATAATCATTGAATAATGAGAAGCGAATTAAGACAACTAAAAAATTACAACAACTATGAAAACCGAATATGGACGATACTTGAATAAGATACATTAAATAAGACAACCGTAACAGAAACTAAACAAGCAAACAAACACCTGATGAAGGAAAACACATGAAAGAAATATAAAACAGAAACCCGTTATACAAAATATAAAATGAATCTATAGGCATGAATCCCATTACAGACAGTATTTAAAACACATGAAAAAAAACAGGAGCTAGAGAATTGTCAGATCTCCCGATAGCTATTAACGAGAGTAACTTAGTCACTCGTGATATAGAAGAAATAGAAGAGAAACTGCATCCAAAGGCATGGATGTCATTACACAAAGGTTATTGAAGCAAAAACAAAACAAATAGGAGCTATAGCATAGTTGGATCTCACGTTAGCTATAAACCAGAATAAGCTATAGCCCCGAGTGTAAAAAAGGAAGAATGACTGCTAAGTGAATGCATATAGTAGTTCGAAAGCCACATTAATCAGTAGGTCCTTCATTTCCTTTTGTCATGGGTAGTCCATTTTCACCTATGACTACTGAGGCTGCTTATTCTGTTCCTTACTAAAATTATCTCACTGTGGCTTTTGATTTTCCATCTTCTACTACAAATGCTATAAGAATCCTTGCTCCGGGTATCCTACTAAGCACTACCCCTTCGGCTCACTTGAGTTGAGGATCACAAGTTTGGGAAGTATCTGCAGAGACAAGGCCGCCATAGGCCTACTCCTGTTCTGTTCCTCTCGATCGTGGGTGGGGAACAGAAGGGAGGAGGACCTGCGAGCCGTCACTCCCTCTATCCTCCGTAAACAAAGTTAGTAGAGGATCTCTTAGCCTCTAATTTTCATGCATTTCCACGCGTTGGACTTTTCGTTAATTGCGATTAACTTCCTGTAATAAGGAGCGTTGATGTCGTTTAAAATTTTGTGTGTGGAGATGAGTTGCCCTCGTACTCTTCTTGTCTGCAATGAAAACATGTTAAAATTTGCCATCTTGTTACGTAATTTTTGTGTCTGATTGATGATGTTAACTACGTTCCTGAAAGCGACATGACAATGATTGATAACATAGATGTCAAACAAGTCTTAAATTTACTTTCGAAAAGCAAGTGAAAATGCTCAAGAGTCATTTCGTTCGTTTGCAATCGCTTCACTTAGGTAGAATTAACTTTAGGCTACAAATGAGTGAGAATGTTTTTATTTCGGGATAAGAATTAGGAGTTTTTTAATCCAAAGATGTTATAATATCTAGAGTAAAAAGATAAAACCGAGTTGTCATCTCTAGAATTTTTTTTAAATAGGTTCGCAAAGTAACTAACTCGTAAAAACGAAAAAGCAGACCAGTAAATTTGGTAGGAGGGGGAGGGGCGTGATTCTCCTAGATATTAAAGGTCGTGTAACAATTATAATGATATTAGATAGATGAAAATTAATGTAAAACGAAAAGACACAAAATAGTAAATATTTGATGTATTTCTCATTAATCCATCGAGATTGTGTGTTGACAAAACCTGGAGGATAATGAAATAAAACAAGTCTTCATTTAATGTCGCAATGACATGCTTGTGGCAATATTTGTTTACCTCAACCAGTAGAAACATAGTGCCTAAAGAGTATAGCATTCTTACGCTACATGTGAGACAGAATGTTTGGATTTCTGTAATTATTAACGGGCAAGTAATCCATACAGGTTACATATTTGCTCATGTTTTAATTAGAATTAAAAAAAATTGAATGCCCAATAAAGGGTTGTGTCGAGGTTTAGTGAGTGGGTAATCCCAGTTCCACTTCCTGGACATATATTTTATTACCGCACTAAGGTAAAGCGGAAGTGAAGTTTATCCAATAGACCTACGGTAGCCTCTTCCGGTGAATAAGAATAACCCCGGTGCTTCTCTTTTGACCAAAATTAAGATGATGATCCCCTGAGTGTGTCTCCATTCAGTAAAATCCAGTCATGGATGGACCGGTGTAATATTGAGATTTAGGCCGAGTGGATTGCTTAATAATTGCCAAAGGATCGTCCAAAATAGTTAAACACACCGATACAAAAATAATCTTTAATGTACATAAATTTTAAATAAACGACATCGTATATAGGTATAAATAGAATTAATCTTTGCACTGAATAAGTAAGTCTACAAAAATGTCGTGGGGATTATACTTGAAAATTACTCACTAGGATGCTTGCGTATTAATGCCACCCGACAGAATGAATAGAATAGTATTATTGAATTAAACACTAAATTAAGCACTTGGGGATATTCGAGATGATGGGCTTGGGATGAGAATTCTAGTTCACAAATAAACTGGTGAAGTTAGAGTAGGGGATAATTTAATTTAACGATACCTTTGAGTTCGTCAGTATTTTTTTTTAAAATGACGGTGCAGATCTTCTTCTGGTGACGATAATTGAACTTAGTCCAGCCGTCCGAGGTTACCGAATGAAAAGATAATCCTAGACCGGTGATATAATGATCCTATGCCGGATCACAAAGGTGAGCCAAACTGTGGCTCTAATAACACTTCTTTTTCCTCGAAGTGACTGTCTGATAATTCGGCTCCTGGAGTGGGTAGCCAAAACCGATTACCTAGCTACGTCTAGGGTAATCCGCAGAGGGAGGTCCTATGTAACCTCAGACTCTGAATTGGGGGTCTGCGAAAAGGCTAGCACATACAAGTACCGTGACGGCAACACACCAATTCCCCGAGAAGTTCCTTCCTTGCAACGGGCGAACTATTTCCTTTGTGGAACGAGCTCCCCATACACTCAACGTAGGGCCAAGGTCTTCTGCCTGACTCCAGGAAGAAGTTTTCCTTATATTTCTCTCACAAGCATAAATCAAGAGAGAGCCCCGAATTTTCATAAAACCCGCATCGCTGTGTGAAATACCTTTTCATCTGCTGCCAGACAGAGTAAATCTTTCACACCTTCGAGCCCTGTCGCTGTTTACGATGGCGCGAAAACTCGGACCTTCATCGGCTAGCAGGTGTCTTTTAGCGGCAGGTATTTTCCTGAACGGCCGTCTCGAATTTGGTTGTCTCGAAGGCGCAAAAAGGGAGGAGGAGGGATAGAATTCGAGGCGAAAGGTGAATTTGGAAAACGGGAGGGACACGCAGCTTCTGTCGGAGTATTTCTGCGTACACTAATGTACGTGGTATTCAGACTTCTACATCCCTACCCTTTTTACAAGACATTATTCTGACGTGTAACTAGGAATAATGTATACTTTTAACATTGGCTACACAAACAACACAGCAAAAAAAACAAAACAAAGCGGGAGTTCAACGAATACAGGAACATCATAAAATAATCATGACGGAAAAAGGAACATACGGGTTACCTTTCATATACAGAAAACTACTGAATAATTAAGAACTGATGCCTAAGTACAAAATAAATGAATGATTTTATTTAAAACATTAATCCGGGTAGTATGATATAAAAATAAGAAACAATAAAAAATTAATCACGGCAGTTATAGAGCGTGTCATATCATCAACTTTACAAATATAGCATATGAATTAATTAGTGGGTGGACACTAAACCTTTATTCAAAACTTACATAGTTATAATACCGATTATTTACAAAGACTCACTGGGTTCGTTTATCGGGTTCCTAGAGAACCTATCCGCGAGTACATTAAGAGATCTCTTTAGATATTGGATATCCTATTGATATTCGGATAATAACAGGCCCAACGCATGAGTCCCGCATTCTGACTCTTCCACTGTTTCAATACGCTAGGGGTTTGTGATCCGTTTCTATGGAAAACCGTTTACCTATTAAATTTACTTGAAACCTTTGTACCCCAAACACGATAGTTAAAGCTTCTAGCTACACAGTGGCATACTTTTATCCCCGATCGGAAGGTTTCCAACTTGCAAAAACCACCGGGAACGGCACTTCTACCTCGTATTGCAATAAAGCGCATCCAAGTTCAAGGTGGAGGGGTGCCGATCTGAACGCCAAATTTCTTCTCGGGATTAGATAAGTGCAGGATAGAGGCAGTCACTGTTTTCTGTTTGGGTCTCCCAAAACTGTCAATAGCCCTGGGGTTCCACTTAATAGGGTTTGGAGATTTCTTTTTATGCAGGTCATTTAATGTAGATGTGACGGGTGAGAAATGGGGGACAATACGCCGATAGAAGGAAGCTGCTCCTAAAAAGGTCAGATTTGTTTGTTCGAGACTGGGGGCGGCCTATTGGTTATTGGTTTTATCTTATCCTTCTGTGAAGATATGCGGTTCTTGCCAATCTTGAACGCTAAATGGGCAATAGTGCTATAATGAAAATAGCACTTGGAGGGCTTACTTGTTAAGTCGTGAGACCTCAGTGGATCTAAGAGTAGGCAAAGGCTCGTGAGTGGTCCTTCTCCTGTACGCATGGCTACGTACACGTTGTCCAAATAGATTGTGACGTTTTCTAGCCCTTCTACATCTTTTCGCATAAGGCTGTAGTATTCTCTTAAGAGCGAGACCATTTTGGCCATCTTAACGGGCCCGAGTTCGGGGTTCACGTCTAACTTGGGGAAAGGTTCTTCCTGGGAGAGCGGGAAAGAAGGAAGAGTGGGAAGATGGAAGTCCCCGGCTATCTGTCTTCTCTTTTCATCTTCTTCTATTTTTATCATTATTCTTCTTTCCTCTTCTTCTATTTTTATCTTTATTCCTCTATATTTTTCTTCTTTTTTATCTTTATTCTTCTTTCTTAATCTTTTATTTCTATCTTTATTATTATTCTTTCTTCTTCTTCTCTTTTTATCTTTATTGTTCGTTCTTTGGCTTGTATATTTCTTCTTTCCTCGTCTTCTTTTTTATTGTTATTCTTCTTTTTCATCTTCATTTTCTATCTTTATTCTTCTTTCCTAATCTTCTATTTCTATCTGGAAGTCACCTCTCCTGTCTGTTTCCCACAGGGGTTGTAGAGAAGGGCAGTCCTTTTGAACCCTGTCGAACTCAGTGTTATTCGGCTTCTTGAACTCGGGGCCGCATAGGAATTTGACCCGCTCGAGAGGACGGTTTACTCGGCCCACCTGCGCTTGGGTGGTTCCGGTTTGGGTAACCTCGTTCGGGAAGAGTTGTGCGCTCTGTCCGACCAGCACTGTAGAAAAATTTTTCAGGGCTGCGACCACGTTAGCCCAACCTGTGGAGTAGCGACACTCTACATGGCTCCGGATGACAGGGAACCTGTTGGTGCGTCCATAAAAGTCGTGCACTACCAGGGAGGAGTAGCTTGTCTGACACTACGATACAGGTACAAACGGTGTCCCTAACTAAAGTGGTCACTTTGCACCCATTAATCGAGCCAGTTTCAAACGTGAGTTTACCAGGAGAACTCTTATTTAATACGAAGTTTACCTGGTAGTCCTGATCTGAAGGGACTACAGGTTGCGGGGTATCTACGGCGGTTTGCTCTGGAGAAAGGGTGGCAGACACTTGATGTACCTTCTGACTTGCAGAGGGATATAACCTTGAATTTTGTGGACACTGGAATTTTATGTGCCCAAGGGCTTCGCAAGAGTAACATGTGATCGGACTACTCCTGAAGGTGTTGTTTAAGTGAGTGTTAAAACCAGGGGGTTTTCGGGTTTTCTGGGATCTCCTGGAATTTGTTCTTGGGTTTAAATCGTGGAGCAACTTTTACAAACTGAGAGGGTTTCTCATGTAGGTGTCTTCCATACCCAAACTTGTTCTTGGGGGAGGGGTGTTACCTTTTCTGCTTTCCTTTGGATATAAATAATGGTTTGAAGCGTGAAGGTCCGCTTCATCAAGGTAATCCTTGAATGTGGAGGCCCTTCGGTATTGAACGAAGGCTCTAATCTCCTGGGGAAGTGTACTTAGTAGTTGATCCTATAAGATAAAGTCGATCAATGGCTCGTAATCTCTTTCGATTTTAGCTGAGTCTAGCCAGAATTGCAGATTCCTCCTCATGATGAATCCGAATTGCCTGTATGTCTGTCGTGCTTGGAGTTTAGCTGATTTTAACTTCGATATATAGAACTGGGGGTTAAGGTTAATAGCAGATAGAAGTGCTGTTTTTAAGGTGGAATAATCGATTGTGGCCTCATGCGGCAATGCGATAAAAATCTCACTCAGCCGAGGGTGGAGTAAAGGGTGAAGGTGACTTACTTCATCGGCTTCAATATCCCATCGATTCACTTCCAATATTTATTCGAATTGTGTTAGGTACGTAATGAAGTCCTCATTTTCACTATAGAGGGGGGAAGAGTTTGAGAACAGGGGCTTGAGGTTGTTGACACCGGGAACCAATTGAACTTACTTCCACTTAGTCCCTTTTTAATTCACGATCATGATGACGAATTCTTTCCCGTTCTTTGTGTTGTAGTTTTTTCCTTTCAAAATCTTCCTTCCGTTTTTGTTCTTCTTCTTTATGGTCCTTCTGTTTTTGCTCTTCTCTCTTTGCTTCAAGTTGTGGGTTTTGCCTTTCTAAATCGTCCTTCCATTTTTGTTCTTCTCTCTTTGCTTCTCTTTCATTCCTTTGTTCATTGTGGACGTACTCAATGAGTTCCTTACCTTCCAGTTCAAATGCTTGTCCTTGCTTTTGGAATGTTTCGAACGATGTGGAGGCCATTTTATCGATCCAAAGCTAAGAGTATGCACTGGAAGAGTTGCTTTGGCGTAACCTGTTTAAAGAAAAAAAGGGTTATTATAGTTCCCTGCCAAAACGTGGTAGATAAGAGAAAACAATTAAAAACACAAAAACACAAACAAACAACATTAGATAATCACCGTTACCTAACTAATTTTGCTTTGAGTATTTAGACTAGTTTGGTCATTGGCAATTGTTTGATTAAAGTTTTGAGATGCACATAACTTTATAGATGTTGCTTTTACTGATAACCTCACACACCTGATATTACTTATATAGGTCGAGAGGATTTAGTGATAAACCCACACACCTGATATCACTTATATAGGTCTAGAGATTTTATGATAACCCCACACACCTCACACCACTTATATATGTGGAGGTTTAGTGAGTGGAAAATCCCAGTCCCACTTCCTGGACATATATTTTATTACCGCACCAAGGTGAAGCGGACGTGAAGTGTATCCAATAGACCTACGGTAGCCACTTGGGGGAAATAAGAATAACCCCGGTCCTTCCCTTTTGATCAAAATTAAGATGATAATTCCCTGAGTGTGTCTCCATTCAGTAAATTCCAGTCATGGATGGACCGGTGTAATATTGAGATTTGAGCCCAGTGGATTGCTTAATAATTGCCAAAGGATCGTCCAAAATAGTTAAACACACAGATACAAAAATAATCTTTAATTTACGTGAATTTCAAATAAACGACATCGTTTATAGGTATAAATAGAATGAATCTTTGCACTGAATAGGTAAGTCTACAAAAATGTCGTCGGGATTATAGTTGAAAATTACTCACTAGGATGCTTGCGTATTAATGCCACCCAACAGAATGAATAGAATTGTATTATTGAATTTCACACTGAATTAAGCACTTCTTATATTCGAGATGATCAGCTTTGGATGGGTATTCTAGTTCACAAATAAACTGGTGAAGTTAGGGGAGGGGATAATTTAATTTAACGATACCTTTGAGTTCGTAAGTATTTTTTGAAAATGACGGTGAAGATCTTCTTCTGGTTACGATAATTGCACTTAGTCCAGCCGTCCGAGGTTACCGAATGAGAAGAAAATCCTAGACTGGTGATATAATGATCCTATGCCGGATCACAAAGGCGAGCCAAACTGTGGCTCTAATTGGACTTCTTCTTCCTAGATGTGACTGTCCGATTATTCGGCTTCTGGAGTGGGTAGCCAAAACCGATTACCTAGCTACGTCTAGGGTAATCCGCAGAGGGAGGTCCTATGTAACTTTAGACTCTGAATAGGGGGTATGCGAGAAGTTTGGCACATACAAGTACCGTGACGGAAACACACCGATTCCCCGAGAAGTTCCTTCCTTGCAACGGGCGAACTGTTTTCTTTGTGGAATTAGCTCCAAATACACTCAACGTAGGGCCAAGATCTTCTGCCTGACTACAGGGAGAAGTTTCCCTTTTATTTCTCTCACGAGCATAAATCAAGAGAGAGCACTGAATTCTCCTAAAACCTGTATCGCTGCGTGAAAGACCTTTTCCTCTGCTCCCAGACATAGTTAATCTTTCACACCTTCGAGCCCTGTCGCAGTTTACGATGACGTGAAAACTCGGACTTTCATCGGCTAGCATATGTCTTTTAGCGGTAGGCATTTTCCTGAACTGCTGTCTTGAATTTGGTTGTCTCGAAGGCGCAAAAAGAGGGGGAGGAAGGAAATTCGAGGCGAAAATTGAATTTGGAATACAGGAGGGACACGCATCTTGTGTGGAAGAATTTCTGCGTACACTAATGTACGTGGTATTTAGACTTTGTGATAGAACGAGTTGAAGCTGCGTTAATTTCAACTTCTATCACATATTAATCAAAACCACGATGTTGCCCACGTGCATCTTCGATTCGAAGCTTGGCGCCTTATCACAGCCACCGGATGTCAATGTTTAAACAGGGAGGTTATCGTCCCCCCGTTCGCCCCATACGCCGACCTCGCCAGATTGAGTTATGCTTATGGGCAGATAAGGCATTGTTCTCCGGCCCGGCTGTGCATTCCCTCGAAGCTTCCACTCCATTGTCCCCCACGCCAAGGAGATGTCCTGGCTATTTATATGGAAACTTTACCACTAAGATCAGATTGGAGATCCAGATTTTTGTCGTGAAACATCACCACGACCCTCTCTCCCTTTGTGCGCCAAGGGACCTCGACCTCGAGATTCACCATTACTTGTCCAGAAGGAGGACAATATTCCTTGAGTGCCAAAGGTTCGAGCCTTCCGTGACCCCAAGTCCCCAAGGCTCCCCCCTTGTTGTTCAGAGGAGAACAACATTAGAACAGCCATTGTTCTTGAGCCCGTAGACAAGAGACGGTTCTCACCCCCCCTTTGTTGAGAAGAGAACAACATAGAACAGCCATTGTTCTTCAAGCCGTTCGTCGAGAAACGGTTCTCCTTCCCAAGACGCCACGTCAGGATCATTTTATTCCCCCCCTTCGGCTGGAACTCGCCAGCGGACTGAAAATTCCTTCGCGCCACATTCCACTGCACCAGTAGTGTAAAAGTTACGTAAGCCAAACGTCACCTTTGAGTACTTAACCCTTTTGTCAATTCTATCCTGTGCTTTAAATGGTTTATCGAACCATCCCATCTCTTTAACTCTATATTATTTTACCTTTTTAAATCCTTTAAATCCTCGGATTAGCCGAGCCCCCACGACCCTTCCCATTCTCTGGTTATGTCAATATTTTCCTTCTTGTGTTTGTTGATAGTTATTATTAATAAAACTCTATTTTATTAATGATAGCAATATTATTATCCTTGAGCTCAGTTCCACTTCTTAAGAATATCAAAGATACATAATATCGGCCGCCAGACATTAACGCACTCTAAAGATAATTAAGGAAGTTCCCTCAACGAATAGTGATATATGGAATATCGTCGGGAGTCATTCTACGACATATATATATATATACTATTTAAATTTGGTATCAGGTGTGTAAGGGTTAACGCTATATCTTTGCAAACACTGGTCTCAGTCGAGTAAAGCATAGTGTTATTCACTATAATAATAGAATATAGTAGTTCCCTTTTGTTTTAACCATTGCTATCCCCTTTTTTTAAACTTAAGAAGCTGGAGTAGCTCAAGGAACTGTGATAATAATTTGTTTGTGTTTTTTTTGTGTGGTTTTAGTCAGTGGTTATTTAGAGTAAGAAATCAAGTACGAATAGGTCAGTGCCCATATTTAGGTAGGCTAATTCTATAGAGGCATTATTCTTGTTGCAAGGAATTTTAGTTGGTTGACTAGTGGGCCCCCAAGTGCAAAGATGACTCAGTTCGAAATCTGTAAAGCGCAAGGAGAATCCTTGGGACGTTCCGGAAAAGAACTAATTAAGTACATAAGAGAGGAACGGATAAGACAAGTTGAGCTTTACCATTAGATTGAATTAGCTCAGATTGAAGCAGAATTTCAAAGAAAAGAGGAAGAAAGAGAAATACAACGAGAGGAACGAGAAAGAGAAATACAACGAGAAAAACGAGAAAGAGAAATACAACGAGAGTAACGAGAAAAAGAAATACAACGAAAAGAACGAGAAAGAAAAATACAACGAGAAGAACGAGAAAGAGAAATCCAACGAGAAGAAAGAAGGAAGGATTCGCGCCCCTTCCCAGGGAAGCTGACAAAGTTTCCGAGCCCCGTAAAACCCCAAAACTTCTTTCCCCAAAACCAACAACGGGACTCCAAACCTCTCGTTAAGATTTCTTCTCCATCTCTCTTCCCGAATCGACCAATAATATGCTTCACCTGTGGTGTAGAAAACCACATGAGCTGGAACTGCCCCCAAAATTCTAGGCTTAAAAGCGGACCAGCCCACCAAGTTCACCAGATTAATACAACCCCGGCTCCCCCGGTGGTAGAGACCCAAGCAGAAACTTCTCCCCCTCCGTCAGGCCACCAGATAAAGTTGATTTTTGATAAAAGTTCATCGGAAGCTTTGAAATATGAGGAGGGCAGCGTGGACGGCTGCTGAGTATCGACTCTCGTCAGGGACACAGGATGTACGTGTTTCATCGTGTCCGACGAACTCCTCCCAGTGGCCTCTAACCACGAAAAATTTGCGGTGGTACATGACCACCTTGGGCGGGCGAACCGATTCCCCGTCGTTAGATGTTACCTGCAGTGTCAATATTATAATAGATGGGCTGAAGTCATTATAGCACCCATACAATTCTGTTTCGTACTTATAAGACAGAGCTCCCAAGTAAGTTTCGACCCTGTGTTTCAGGCCGCCCTCCTTCGAGGCCGAGATAAGAAAGAAGCCCCGAAGCCCGTCCCCATCAGAACCCCGATACCGTCTGATTTCTCGGAAACCCTTAACCAGGACTTTAGGTCGGCAAAAGAGGAGTGTGAATCACTAACACCCTTAGGTGATAAGGCCCCTAGACAAGGACACGGAGACTGTCCGTGGACCCCAAGCAAAAAAGAACCCCCAACGCGCCCATGGAGATACCTTCGTAGCACTGGACGAAGCATCGGCGCTTGAAGAAGATTACCCCGCGGACTCCCTTAATGTAATCCGGACAGTGTGCATCCAACCTGATGCCGATTACCCTCCTCCTTCCCTACCAGGTGAGTCTTTGGAACCCTCTGACCTGGATAGTGACGCGCAGCTGACACCACGTCAGAAGAGTCAGCTACAAGAGCTATTTGAATGGAGTTACCGTTTAACCACCCTATTAGCTCTTTTTGAGCGACTGCGAGAAAATGGCCTCACCATTGGCCCCCGCAAATGCCATTTTGCCCACGAACCCATCAAATATTTGGGTTTCAAAATAGGACAAAGCAAGTTAGGTCGCCACGAGAACATGTTTAAGGCAATCGCCGACATGCCCCTCACGATTACAAATAAGCCATTAAGATCGTTCCTAGGATCAGCTTCTCCCTATCAGCGATTTGTTCCGGAGGATGACGGCACGAGTCATCCAGTTGCATATGCTAGTCGTCAATTATTACCACGCGAAAAGAGATAGGCCACTATAGAAAAGGAAGCTCTATCAATTATCTGGGTCATAGACAAATTCAAGATGTACTTGATAGGTAAAGAATTTCAAATAGGAACCGACCACCGTCCGTTAGCCTATATTAGGAATGTGAGACACTCAAACGGCCGCATCATGCGCTGGAGTTTACTCTTGCAAGAGTATCAGTGTAAAATAAATTATATAAAAGGTTCCAAAAACCAGGTCGCTGACGTACTCAGGAGGAATGCGTTACCGAATAGCGTAGAATAATTGTATTCATAGGATTAGTATCTCCATGTAGGTATATACCGTCTTGTACAACTTAAATTAAGATTCTCTTTTAATATAATTAATTAATGCATATGTCTGACTTTCCTAACGCTAAATGTCTATTTTTTTGTATGTATATATATTTGTACCCATTAATTTACGTATAAATTATTTTGTCCCCTATGTACTAATTTTATATCATTTCATTGTTCCATCCCTTTTTTTTCTTTGATTAAGTTGTATTAAAGGTTATTTTCCCCTGTAATCTAAAGATCAAAATAATCATATGTATTGAGGTAATACTAGTTAGGTGCAGGAAGGTACGGTTGGTACAAGAAAACGAGTTCCCCACAACGGAGCTCTATCGTTGTCCCTTTTCTCTTTTTTTTCGAAGTGACAACTTCCCCTGGAATGGAGAGATGTGATAGAACGAGTTGAAGCTGCGTTAATTTCAACTTCTATCACATATTAATTAAAACCACGATGTTGCCCACGTGCATCTTCGATTTGAAGCTTGGCGCCTTATCACAGCCACCGGTTGTCAATGTTTAAACGAGGAGGTTATCGTCTCCCCGTTCGCCCCATACGCCGACCTCGCCAGATTGAGTTTGGCTTATGGGCAGATAAGGTAAGTTCTCCGTCCCGGCTGTGTGTTCCCTCGAAGCTTCCACTCCATTGTCCCCCACGCCAAGGAGATGTCCTGGCTATTTATATGGAAACTTTACCACTAAGATCAGATTGGAGATCCAGATTTTCGTCGCGAAACATCACCACGACCCTCTCTCCCTTTGTGCGCCAAGGGACCTCGACCTCGAGATTCACCATCACTTGTCCAGAAGGAGGACAATATTCCTTGAGTGCCAAAGGTTTGAGACTTCCGTGACGCCAAGTCCCCAAGGCTTCCCCCTTGTTGTTCAGAGGAGAACAACATTAGAACAGCCATTGTTCTTGAGCCGGTAGACAAGAGACGGTTCTCACCCCCCTTTGTTCAGAAGAGAACAACGTAGAACAGCCATTGTTCTTCAAGCCGTTCTTCGAGAAACGGTTCTCCTTCCCAAGACGCCACGTCAGGATCATTTTATTCCCTCCCTTCGGCTGGAACTCGTCAGTGGACCGAAAATTCCTTCGCGCCACATTCCACTGCACCACTAGTGTAAAAGTTACGTAAGCCAAACGTCACCTTTGAGTACTTAACCCTTTTGTCAATTCTATCCTGTGCTTTAAATGGTTTATCGAACCATCCCATCTCTTTAACTCTATATTTGTTTTACCTTTTTAAATCCTCGGATTAGCCGAGCCTCCACGACCCTTTCCATTTTCTGGTTATGTCAATATTTTCCGTCTTGTGTTTGTTGATAGTTATTATTTATAAAACTTTATTTTATTAATGATAGCAATATTATTATCCTTGAGCTCCGTTCCACTTCTTAAGCATATCAAAGATACATAATATCGGCCGCCAGACATTAACGCACTCTAAAGATAATTAAGGAAGTTCCCTCAACGAATAGTGATATATGGAATATCGTTGGGAGTCATTCTACGACATACTTCTACAGGTTGGCAATTTTCTAGTCTATTCATTTGAGCGAGTAAGACTGTCTCAAATATTGTAGAAACGCATGAAATGGATCGCCATGATTAATCAAAATCTCCTTCGGGATAAAATTTAAACTCAGAGCGGAACCCCCAAACTAATTATTTGGGTAAACAGGGAGAATTTTTCAGATAATGTTTGTCTATTTTTAACTTGCATATTGTTAGCGACTTGTAAAGTTAAAGGTGCAAGTGAACTTTACTCTAGTATTCTCCCTGAAATTCGCACGAGCTTAATCCAGTTTGTTTTGTCCCTCTTCACTTGCAAATAAACTTTTAAACCTGGGATAAATAAGGCTAAAGTAGCGTCTCGTTTTTAAAAGTTGGTGAGAGAAATATTTGGTTTTAAATGAAGTTCTACCGAATCCAGGTGAATTGTAAGTAGACGAATACAAGCGCCCTCCCCAAATCTCTTTACAAGAAAAAGGACAGATAAAGAACAATGAGGAAACTCGTATCCCACCAGGTGATGCTGATGGCAAACCAAACAAAAAAGACTCATTTAGGCCTAGGAGTACCTCTAAAGTGTAAAGTGTGCGATGTCTTTTTCGTAAGTTTAAAAGTGGCATTAATAAAACTAATTGAAGTCGTAATTGCATAAATAGCCTTATGCTTTTAGTGTAAGGAATTTGGCGTCATACTCATTTGAAACGGAGAAAAGGCAGTAAAGGACATCGGTCTTGAGGCAAAAGCCCCAATATCCAAGTTACAACCAACAGCAGCATAATATGCACAATAGTCGAGAGCTGGGTTAAAGAACACAATCATAGAAGGGAATAAAAAAAATAAAAAACAACACAATTGGTCCCAAATCAAAGAAGTTATTAAATTTAATCACCACTCTTATATATTCAAAGAAATATTTGAAAGCACTGATGTCGCCTAAAAGCAAAGAATACAAACATTCTTGCGTTCAACATGCGCATACCACTCTAAATTATAGAAAGTAAACCTTCTACCGAATACAAATGTGTTTTGGATATTAAAACCTTAAAGACAATACTTTGACTAATTGCCAAACCAAGGAAAAGCTTCCATGTAGTGAATGCGACAAGAAAGGTCAGGCTACAAGTACTGCGACTCAACGATGAATAAATTCCTCAACTATTAGAGAGAACACAGCATAATGCTCCTTAAACACTCCGAAGCTAATCATTAGAAGAAAGGGAGAAGAAACAGGAATCTTGGCCACAAACATATGCAACCGCGGCGAAAACCATTGCAGAGAAGAACAATAAGTAAAAGGAGCAATTCCTATACATAGATTGGGAAACAAATGCTTTAATTGTTATATGTGTAGTAAAAGAACACGTAGTCAAAATACGCTGCCAATTGAGTTTCCGAAGAGGTTATTAACTCCATCATGAGAGGAAATAATTTCCCGCTGGTAATTCGTTCTAGCGCTGACAAAAGAACGACGAAGAAAATCGAAGAAATCATGGAAAAGGAAGATGAAAAACAAGAGGTGGATGAGGATATCTTCAAAACAGACGAAACAGCAATAAATGAAGGAGAGGAAATAAGCTCAACACAGAGTATGTCGAAGATCCCATCGAAAGTTGAAAATAACGAAGAAGATAAAGAGAAAAATAAAATAGCAACAAAAAACCAAATCCATAAGAAAGCATAGAGGAAACAACCTAATTCAATATGCACAAAAATAACTTGAGGCTACTAAGTATTAACAAGAATATATGGCTTGGAAAAAGCGTGCAATATGGTAACATATTCCGTATTCTCGATGAAAATATTATACTCATATCTGACCTAGACGTTATAACAAATGTTTAAGGAAGTAGAAGTTGGAACTACAAAATGCTAACAGAGAATTATTCTCAAGAATGATTCGATAGAGCAGCCATAGCGGCAAAATGGGAAATAAAATACGAATAAATTCGCTGATTGGTAGAATCCTATTTATGAATAATAGTCTTGAGAAACCGATGGGAAGATGGTAAATGCTACAGGTTACCAATCCAAGAGAGGCAAGTAATTGCCTATCCTAAAACTTATAGCCATATTCGACAGGAAGTTATTGACCAGACTTATAAATAACCTAAATTCAAGGTGAGGAGAATCTTGTTACCATATTAGTAATGTGATTGTTAGGTGACTTAACACGCTACTGTATAGAAGCATCCTCCAGGACCTCGGTCTTGACCTCCATACTTATTTTCAGGAAAGGATAGCCCCTAATTCAGATATTTGTTCGGCAAATTTCCTTTCCCTAAGCAAAGACGATATGGAACCAGTTCAAATCCTCTGTTTTGACTATGTGGCGATATTTCTGGCTACTAATAAAAACACAATTCAGATTACCTCAGCGCTGAGGAAAGAACTACAATAAGAAAGAAAGACTGTGAAATATACGTAGGAGTCTTCAAGATTACACGCCAGCAGGTCTGGGCGATGCAACGATCGAGGAGATTGAAGAGGAAATCCACAGGCTAAATCATAAATTATTGCAAGCAGATGAGAAATCCTTCCCCCAAACCGCATAAAAGACAATATATATCTATAGATGGACCGAACTCCATACATTTAGGTAAAAAATATTTCGGCTATTCAGGCACGAATAAACTATATAGCACCAAGGCAAGACAATGCATCCTAGACACTATGCTATTCATCTTCAATAACTACATAAACACAGGCTATTTACCTAATGAAAGCAAAACTGCAAAAATGATATTTCTAGCTAAAGAGGGAAAGCAGGCTGAAAGAAAAGAGACTACCAACCAGTTTCCCTCTTTGAATTAAGAGGTTAGTTGTTTGAGAAAATGCTTAATCGGAGGATCCTCGAACGTGTAGAGGACATATCATTATTGAAAAACATCAATGCCGCTTTAGAAAAAACGAAGCATGGAGATGGCAATCCGCATAATAACTAAGAAGATCGCCCTAAGCGAAAAGAGACTGTAACTATATGGAAAATGTATGCAGAAATATATCAAAAGGACTCGATAAAGTATGGCAGAGGGTCATGCAATACAAAATCCTGCAACTGGGTTTAAAAATAAATTAGAAGCAATACTCTGCGATTAAGCATCTGGGAGTAAAGAGTATATCAGCATAAAGGGGCACTAACGTGAAGAACTTGGACCTTAAGGTGGAGTTACACCAGGGTCCCTCTCTTTCTCCCACCCTTTACTACGCAGATATACACAGCAGATATTCCAAGCCAACAACCCCAATAGTTTTTCCATACAGTTCTCCAACGATTTAAGTCAATTAATTCAATAAATTCAGGAAATCTAGATCGAATGTTGAAGAAAGTAGATACAAGAGATTATGAAGCAAAATGAAAAATCCGATCCAATGATGGCAAATTCCAAATCGTACCTATAGGGACAAGAAAATTAACATAATGTTTTAGTAAGTTAAAGGAGATATATGTACAACACAAGGTGCAATGAACTCGGTATGAAAATTACATATACCCGATACAGGAAGCACGTCAAAGATCGGATCCAAAAAGTGGACATGGCAGTCAGAACTCTATACAGATTCAGAAATCTTAGAGAAAGCAACAAGAAGTTCTATATGGCCTTAGTAAGAACATTACTAGTCTATCCAGCTGCCATAATCAACTGCTTGGTCAAAGCGCAAAAATGGTACTATAAAAGGCCACAAAATGAAAGAATGTACCAGGAGACCCAGAAGAGAGAGGAATTAGTTAACATGTCTCGATAGATAAGTGAAGATGCCATCAATCAACATTATGCTACAAGAGCAAGTAAATAAAATGCAGGAGAAAATATTGCAAATATTAGGACGAGAAAGCAGAAATCTCATTCAAAACAACAAAGAAAGCCTAACCCATAACTGGTTGTCAAGCTAAGTGAATATACTGTAAAGAGCAGAATAAAAACTGAGACATGCTTAAAGAAAAATAAATAATCCCGATTGCGACAATTGAATCACATAAATAGAAAATATGAGCTTAAACGAAGAATCACCGTAAATGAATGCGAACAGAAGAAAAGGATCAAAAGAAGAAAGACAAGCAAACTTACAAGTAAAGAACATATATACAAGAAGGTAACGATACATACTACAAAATACTAGCAAACAAACATATAAATAACAATATATGAACACGCAAGTATACACTCATGTATATAGCAATATATGAACACATAAGTATAAAACATATAAACAACAATATAAGAACACAAGAAAACACAAAAAGCGAACATAAAACAAAAAAGTACGAACAAATCTAATTAAATCAACATGTAAAAAATAGAGAAGACTACAAACAGACACAATATAAAAAACACGCAAAATCAAAGAATTTGACAAACCAGACAAATAAAATAATATACCAAGAAGTCAATAACTTGAATGCCTATATTATATCAAAACAACAAAAATTGAACAAGCATATAATATAAAGACCTACAGGCGTTTTTCCACCTTTTGTAAATCTTCTACATTTTTATTCTTTCTACGCTTTATTTCTTTTTCACCTTATGCCTTAGATTTTCTTCCTTTACACATAAGCCATTACACTAATTAAATTTAAATGAAATCTCTCTCTGAATAAGTTCTCTAAGCAAAATGTCGGAGTAAACTCGTCTCTCCTCATCTTCTGCATTATTCAACGATGTTGGGTGCTCTGTGGATTCGCTAGTTATGTTTACTTAAATGATATTGGATAAGCTCCGGTGTCATTTCTCATCTGTGAAATTGCGTTATGTTAACTTCGGCAGAGATATACTACACTAATAGCTAACCTCAAAAGGTTATTAAAGAAAAACTAGTCAATCCGGTAGGATTTACTAGTTTATTTTATTTTCACAAATTAATCCTTAACGAGTTTATTAAGCTGCATTTATATAGACACTGAATATAGCTGATGTTCCTCTTATACGATAGAAGTAAAAGTCTCCTAAGTAAAGAATTATATATTTTTCATTTAAATTAAAATCTGTAAACTGCGTCTTCCTTCACATCTAGTAAACTATAGAATGCTGAGTTTAAAATCTAAAGATATCCTCTTTATCCAAGTAAATATACATGGAAGGGAAGAAGAGTGGTTGTTGTTATAGAATATATTTAATTTGATTAATAAATGCAGGGATTTGTCATTAGGGTAAAGGAAAATTGGAATTTGATTGAAACATCAAGCTTTTGATCAGGTCGACGACAAATAAGAATCAAATGAACAGGGAGGTAAACGACGATTAAAGCTCGCAAATTGAGCACCTGGGGGCTAAAGATGGGATATGAAGAGGTGCCCGTCGAGGATTATTCCAGTAAAAAACACTGAGGGCTAAATATGCGGTATGAAAAGGTGCCAGTCAAAATTTAATCCAGCAAAATCCCCTTGATTTACGACGAATTGGGAATGTCTCACAAAACCCTGCCTCCAGAAAGCAATGGCTAAAAATACCTCGCTATTGAAGAGCGAAACGATTTCTTGTCCGCGGAGGTAGCGATTAGTTTCAAAGCCTGACGATTTATAGTTCTAAGTGGAGACCTCGAAAATGAACCTGCCTTGAACCCAATCAACTTTTATTGGGTTAACTATTGACCACACTCCCAGGTACATCCCTTGAACTCGACTTTCCTCTCGGTGACATGGAACTCTATTCAAACGAGTAATGCGCTCCGTTTTTATTAAACAGGATTTATTGAGAATGTGAAAGTAGAGAGACACCAGAGTTTCAATGGTAAGCAATGTAACACAACAGGGAACAATCTTACTAAATAAAAATAATACGACTGGGTCTCATTGAAAAAATGCAAAGATCTTAGAAATACACAGTGTCATTATAGATAGGCCTTGTTGTAAACCTCAAACGATCAGGTCATTTAACAAATATTTAAACTATATTAGTAAATATTTTTCTCATTCTACGAACAAAGAAGAATTATGGATTTCCTCATATAACGAAATCGATGGTAATACTGGTTTAACAGAGAATGGCTCTGGTCCATTTAATTTAAAATTCACAACCAAAGGTTCATCAGATCACATTAGTATGTTCCAGTTAATATTACCACTTTCAATTAATTACTAACTAGATCCTAAATTCATGTCGAAATTGGAATAGATTTTCGTCGAAAATACATCCCTTTAATGAGTTTAACCTAACTACAGAAAGTTTTTAATTTCAATGACCATGGCGTATTGCCATGGTACTTATGTTTCAAATGCAGTGTTCTAAAGATTTAACATTTAATATATTGTAACTATTGCTTTACTCCGAGGGTTTGACGGTTCCTAAAAAATGGTGCAATCGTATCAAGAATCGCAAACCCAAAAGGTTTGGCTTCGTTAATATTTAGATGGTAAAATTAGGTGACTCCGCTTTCCAGATCGCCTTTCTTTCTCTGTTGTGGAGAATCCATTCTTAGTTGTATGAAATATTAACAAAGTCAATAAGAGTTTGCTTAGAAATGTTAAATCAAATATTTCAAACTCTTTAGGATTACTAATTACACGCGAACTTGATCTATCTTGCCAAATTTTTACTTCAATCGAGGCATTGGATTCAAGTTACTCATTGCTGAAGTTAAATAAAAGGAGCAAGTCGGGAAATGAGAATATTGGTTAACCTAATATTATTAAAAATTTGGGGGATACTTTTCAACTGACAAATCTTTAAAGGAACGATCTTAATATGGCTATATTGGATGGGAGGATGTTAAAATGGCAATATTAGGTTTCAGAAGGATGTTAAAGTGCGCCATCTAACGTAATTTATTTTTCTATAGATAAAATTAAGATTGCATATTTTTATTCCTTTCTTTACATGATATTCGATATTCATGATATGAGGAATTTGGGTTCCTTATTTATAACACGATTAAGTTTGGGTTGAAAGTTGGATAAAGAGCGTCCCTCAGGCCATACTCGACGAAGTGTAAAGGGGGATACTCATTGCTATGGTAACCGCATACTAACATTGCGCACATCCTAGTTTTCTTTACCATCATTTCGGTGTTCAAGCTCCATTTTTTCAAGTGTCTAATCCCTTCTTCCACCCTTGAACTGGAGTACTGCGGCTGAAACTGTAAAGAAGAAAAATTTAACACTACTTTGTAGCTTTCAAATGAGAATGATAGGGATGAGGGAAGCCTGTCCGTTCTAACTGGTTTTCAAGACCCTTCCATCTCTTGGATGACGTCATATATAATAAAGGACCGTAGTGATGATACTAACTGCAATAATTAGAAAACATCCGATGCTAGGTAATTGGCAATTTTCCATCACTGTTAAAACTTTGAAGTAAACTTAGACTGATATTTTATATAATTATTATGTTATTTATAAGCTTATAAAATAATATATATTTTGAATTACTATGAATGCGCAATATATGCTAACTTCCCTTTCACTTTTACAAATCGTAACTTCATTTAAATGAAACCATATTTTTGAAAGTGATTTCTTAAATGATTTCTGATTTTTAGGTAGCAGAACGATTGAGACCAAGGGTATAATATTAATTATTTATTTTCTCACGTTTTGTTTATCCATTGAGCCCATAATGAACGAGTGCTGTGCATCTTTTTGTTGAAATGCGATATTTTATCATTTTTTACCATATAAATATAGATACATAATCAACAACTTTAGTCTGCAGTTCATCAAGATCACAGACCTTCACAGAAAGCCTGTACACCAACTAAGGAAAGCCTAAGAGATAAAGAGATAAGTTGGGTCTTCAAGGCACGCTAGAGCGCAGGTCACTACAAGATTTATGCTCAAATGTGGAGATGAAAGCAAGATTACTCATGCAGAAGCAAGGAAGAATGTGAACATTAAATGTAGGGTTCTGGGGTGCTGGAATAGGCTCAGTGGGGAAGGAGATAGGAAGGTCATGCGGCATTTAAGGATTTATACGTAAGGAAGACCATTAAGGTTATTCTGTATAGACTAGGTAATCAATGCAGATCAGAACCCAGAGGCGTTGTAGGATAGATACGTCCCCGGCGGAGAACATGGGTTGTAATGATTTGGAAAAGTTTCATGAAAGACTCGAAGAGTGGAGGTTTAAGAACCAGCATGTTGGGAAATGCAGTAATTAAAGCAAGAAGGAACGAAAGCATGAATGGCAATCACAAACCTGTTGTGCTCATGATATGTGCTAATTAGGATATGGAACAATTGTTTTGCTAAGAGCAACATCTGCTTGTGTACTCACAAGAAGATCTTTGTTCTTTCATAGCTGCGTGTAAGAAGGTCGACCTAGTGCCATTTTCTGTTTGAGTTGTAAGAGAATCGTAGATTTTTATGAGTCTCAGAAAACGAAGTGGAGGATAAAGAAACGCAAATTTGCATCTCCTCGCAAGAGAGGAGTAAAATGATAAAATAAGTGGCCTAACAATATTAAGATGAAGAAGATAGATACGAAACAGAATCGGATAAATAACTCATCTTTGCAGAAAATCAAAATACATATCCGCCGTAAGAGATATAAAATTTTCATTATAATTATACGGAGATGAGAATAAAAGATACGAGTGAAACAAGTTAATGGCAGTTTCATAGATACCAAGTCAATCACGATTTTGGTGAATAAGAATATGCTTGACAGTGCTTAAAGCTGCCAAGAGATCCAGACGTACTAGAAGGAAGCCAGACCTGAAACGAAGAGATGATTGAGTGCTGTGTTCAGCCTTAAGAATAGACAGGAAAACTTCATTCTCAGCGTTGTAGTTTAACAAAGTAATCCAGAATCCAGGCTTTCACTAGCCTTTTAAAGACTTTGGAATGTAACAAAAGTGGAGGGATTGAGTGGTAGCTTGCATAGTCCTGTGGAAGTTTTGATGTAAAGTCGCCAATTGTTGATTGAATCCCTGAACAAACAAAATAAATTATCCTGGTTTAAACTAGCTGAATGAAAGGGAAAATGTTGGACACCCACTTTTAAAAGCGACAGATTGGAAGTAAATCAGAGAAAAATTTAAAATTAAAACAATAGATGATCCATCAAAATTGTGAGAGGAGTCATTTCACAAAATTTGGTGAATACTTTGGGGATGGAATCATGCGATAAAAATTGGAGAAACATGCGATAAATATTGTGGAATCATGCGGAAAAATTGAAGAAACAATGGAAGACTGTGTGACGGCCAAGAAGTTGGGTGCAAAATTGCTAATACGAGTGGTAAGTAGGAGAAAGCGACAAAATTAAAAAAGATCTATTTATTATGGCTTTATTTTCATACATAACTCAAAAAACAGGTTCGGAATTATTTTTTTATACTTCTAAGTAATTTACAATCAATAAGAGAGTGATTAATTTCATAGAATATTGATTCAGATCTTACATGGAAACCCTCTCGAGGCTAATTCTCGTAGGTGATCAGTATCGGACCCGAATTCAGTGTACTTCAATCCCAATTAAACCCCTAATTACATCCTGGACAAGTAAATAATTAAATGATAGCTTCTCACTTCTGTGAGCATTCTGTCTCTTCAAATATAAAAGATATTTTTTCAATGAGGGTCCTCCAACAGTCATATATACGGTTGTAAACACGCGAGAGGAGTAAAAACATGTTGATAAAGCTGTTAGTCAATGAGAACCGTTGTATTAGCAGTAAGCGATGTATTTGAGTTGGCGAAAACTTTGCTCGGTAATTTGAAAGCCTGGTTAGTCATAAAGTGAGGTGATGGGAACCTTTTCAAATTTGGGTTATGGACAGAATGAGAGAGAAGGAACACGAATAGAGGAATAATTTACTTAGAGTTTGGTAGATATAAGTGCACTTTCATAAAATGGAAGCAAATAGCGTAGAAGTTGAACAAGTCATTCTGTAGAGAGTGAGTCGTTTTCTCGTATTAACATTCTTAGCCACCCGGTATCATGTGATCTAATTTACTTAATCTTCCTGATCATTTGCCGGCCTTTTTTGAAGATAAAAACTAGGGTCCTAAGTTACAGGCATTTGATTCCTCGTTTTAGTTAACGAACCTGAAAACCCAATTTTTTTGACAAAAAGAAATTCGCCTTTTAATAAAGCTTTTTTCATTATTTGCTGGTCGTTGTGGGCTAGTTTATTATAGCAATGATTTGATTCCTTATTATTATACTATATTATTTAAAAAAATAATGCGAATTTCTTCAGTTCTCTGTTTTCTCCTCTTTTCTCACGCCTGGTTAGACCAAACTTCGGGTAAAAAAAGAAACTTTTTGACCAAGGCCTTAGTTGAGATGGGTTGCGAAAAAGCTTCATCTCACCAAGAAGAAACTTTTGTACAAAATATAAAGAATGAACTGGTGAAGACTGAAGCAAAGTGATATTTTATGATGAAGCTCCCCTCTACTTGTTTGGAGCTTCTGGATGATCCCTCATTAAGAGAGAAAATGGAAGCGTTTTTACGAGTCCTTTGTTGTGGCCACAGTGAAGCATCCGGAAACTTTCTATGTCTGAATCTGCCTAACATCAAATGGAACTGGAGCAATAACGATTTGCTCAAGAACACTTTCATCAACTCATGAACTGATCGTGGCTGGGTGGTCATCAGTTCTTTCAAAACTGATGACCACCCAGACACGATCAGTGAGTACCCAAAACCTCTTCAAGAACATGATGAATAAGATTAGGCAAAACCAAAGAGGAGGGCCAGACACGTCTTTCGGCCTGTGTAACCCTTTAATAAGATGGACTAACGTCATAGCAAAAATATTTCAAAGGAACCTTGGCCTCTCAGTTCGCCATATTTCAGCCCCATAGACTATGGAGTGTGGTAGATGCTTAACCAGAAATCCTCTACTATATTTCCTCAATGTGTTAACGTTCTGAAGTGCAAACTGGAAAATACTGGAAGGAAATATCACCTAAAATCCCGCGTGCCACTTAAGCACATAGACTTCGTCCTATCATGTAGGCTAAAGACGGTCATATCGAATATTACTTACATCAGCTTGTAACAGATTTTGCTTTAGTTTTATTCTAAACATTATCGACCATTACAATTAGGTGATATTACCATTGGTTCTGAGAATAATTTATAAATATTAGTCTAAACTTCATATTTCCACCCTAATACTGGCCATCTTGGATCAATCATATACGGGTGACGATGCTTGCTCAGGCAGTTTTTGTCATCACACTTTGGTTTATTATTACTCTTTCGTCGTTCTTTCTTTCGTCTGTTCTTATTCTATATTCCTCACTCCGCCAATAAACTATTCCAAGAAAAAAGAAGCTCCGTTGATTGGGGTGGCTTCCTTTGTAAATGCACCAAACACTGCGACCCTTTCTTCCTTTCTATTCAACTTTTCTGGGCCCTTGTATTCTCCTTCTTATAATCCTCGGATTAGGGAGGAAAAAAGAGAATAAAACCCACAACAGTAGAAAGACTTCAGCAGTTTTGGTTTCCTCAACTCCTTCCACAAATTATCCCTTCATCACTCCGTGAAGAGTGCGTCAAATGAAACATGGGCATTAAATGTGACAAGACAATTCTATCATTAAAAAGAGAATGCAATGAAACTTAATGGTCTCAAATTTTGTTAATATCGGACGAATAGTTAGGATTTTATTACCAAATAATTCCCCGGCTAACCTTGATAGGAATTTTCCAATTAAATCATTCGAAAGAAAATATAAAACAACATAAGAGTTTCAAATCTTGTTAGAATTAGCTAAAGAATTAGGATGGTATTGCCCAAAGAAATAATTCTCGCGATATCTTTGGAAAGACCTTGGTAATTATATCATTCGAAAGAGAATGTAAAATAACATTAGGGTTTCAAATTTCGTTAAAATTGGCGAGATAGTTTCATTGTTTTTACCAAAACAAAGAAAGCAAAACGATGATCGACCGAACGATGACCGACATAGTGAGATGTAGTTGCCCGCGACTAAAAGTCCTCTCAGAATAAGTGGTTTATCGATAAGTCGAACACAAGGTGACTACACCTTAACCGCATTGCCCTTGCCTTTTGTAGGCATGCACATATAACAGAAGAATGTAATAAAAAAGTGTATGAATCAGTTTTTGAAAAAAATGAACCAGTGATATCTGCTTATTCTTTACTGCTCAGTTGAAGTCTGAGTGAGGAAAATCTTGATATGGGATAAAAAGGTCGAAACGTTTATTGCTCTTTTTCTTTCCATATTAATCGCATGCTAATTAACATAAGTTGTGGCACAAATTAGATGCCAGATAATCGGTGAAGGGTGAAAATGACAAAATGTGTGCCGATCGTTACTAAAGCATTACTCTCACCATTTTTGGCTTTCTCTTGCCACTCTTTGATACTATTCTTTCATAATATATCAATTCATCTAGGATATTTTACAAAATTTTAAGTAAGTTCATATATGTCTCATCATATAGATTCCTTCATTTTATTTAACCAGTACCCCTGTTTTGCTTTCCTTATGTCTGTTAGTATCGTTCAGTCAGTTAAGTTTGTGTAATAGAAAATTTGGTTTCAAGGCCAATATCATAGGCGAGAGAACTTCGTGCCTTCCCTGTGCTGAACATCCAGATACTGACCACGTAATGTTTATAAATGCGGGATTGATCAAAGGATTCAGATACTGATGTGTAAAAACAGTGGCAAAACGAATGGCAATTATATTTTGATACCATTTAGGGTTGAGTTAAACGTCCTATATACTCGTATGTGTAATAGATCAACTGCCTGGGAGTGCATATCCGTTGTATGTAAAAAAATCTAAGCTAAAAATATCTCACCCATGTTATTTCTTCAGTAGTGAAAATATACCTTTGCTAAAATATTCATGGCTGATATGAAGATATAAAAAGAATGTAAAAAATAGAAGGATAAAATGAAAAAAAAACAAAACAAAAGCTAGAAATAAAAAACGAATGAGGCTTAAACTAAAGAGATTTATGCTCTGCATCATAAAATCATTGAAAAAAGAGGTCAGAATTAATTCAAAACATGGATGTGAGAGTGAGCCGAGAAAATATTCAAGAGCATAGCTCTCATAACATTTTGTTCAAGTGTGGTGTTGAAAAGGGGAAATTTTAAATAAACCCGTGTGTATTTCCTTTAATAGATTCGATGCGACCATAGATTTATTTAATCTGGAATGGATTATTTTCAACTTAATAAGCGGCAAATGGAAGATCACAGCTGTTTCACTCTACTTTCTGATTTTCGATATTTTTTTTTAATTTGGGAGAAATTTTCCAATATTAATTTATCTGCTTCAGTGAGTCATGTGATACCCATACAAATGCATAAGATAAACAAACTTTCTTTTTGGTATGTTCTAAGGCACCAAATTAAAAATTCTCGCCAAAGCACAAGTATGGTCATTTTAGATGTCATATCAAATCGATTAGTTCTTAACTGTATTCAACTACCGTACGGAATACTCCAGGAGTATTAAGAATAAATGCATCGCTTATTAGGACTTTCAAGTAAATTGTGACCCTAATACAGCGGAATTGAATTAATTCGACTCATATCTCATCGTGTTAAAAATGCTTACATGAAAATATAAAATTTATGTTGGCATTAATACTTAGCACTAAATTTGTCTATGATGTATAGGACAAGAATTAGAGATATTGCGATTGGAATACCTGTCACCAAAACAGCAAAGAGTTCGATAAGAGAATTGTGAATGTGCTTGAGTAGGTTCAAAGACTTTCAACAATGACTGACCATCGCTATGGTAGCGTCCTGCTACAAATTCACCTTTTAGCATAGTGTGGCAACTCTTTTTAGAGTTTGATCTGAATGATTGGGTGTAGGTATTAGAACTTCGATGTTCTCTTCAAGGTGCAGAAAGAGTACACAATGGATGACTAGAGCAACTGTTTTCATAGATGAAGCACTCTGCTCACTAGAAATGTCTTAGAATGCCAATGGTTTAATGGGAAATTGAGCAAGACTTTCATATGTACTCATCGAACAAATTGAGACCATCTATGAGTTGGCTCACTTCTCATCTATGGGAATTGATTTCTGCATTTCCATCCAAATATAATCCTATGAAACAAACCAAAATGGGAAAAAGATTCCTTGCAAAATTATTGGTTACCGATTCTAAAGCAATATGAATATTAAAATGTTTTTCACACTGAAGAAGAACTCTCATTCTATGAACGGAGGGACTGGCAGAATCTCAATTTCTTCGAGGAATGGCGGACGCAAGGTTAAATAGCTAGACAACTGCTCCTTTAGATAGACTCAGGGCATCGCCTTTCCTAGAGAATTCACGACGTCAGTCTATGCAAACTTATTTCGAGATAACGAGTTGGGTCGGAGAGCGAATTTTGCCTCAGGATATGGGGTTGAGCTTGTTCGGCCGCGTTCGCTGGGGAGGAAAATGCCTGTGAGGCATGGGGGCAATAATTCGGCGTTATCGCGGGGGGAAGGGGAGCGAGGCGTCTCCCGCATAAGCAAATATAGCAGGCTCAGGCGACTTAGCGCAGGACGTCTTCCCCCTGGATGATTCTAAAATTGCCACCCCAAAGAGCACGTGGTTTTGAGCTAAGGGGCTGAAAAGGGTATTCCGAGTGGCTTCCTCTCAAGCTGCTTGTTAGAGAATCATCGTCTCTCAGTTAGATAAGATGCTTGCATCAGTTTTTATCGTTTTCCAAAATTTTCGATGAAAAAGAATGACTCTATAAAAAAATGAAAAAAAATAAGTTTTTTTATACAAGTGCGATATTTAAATGAAATCAACGACATATTCCCCAATACTTCCTAATTAATTTCCTGTGTGTATTTTAACATTGAGTGGAATATATTTTGAGGTACACACTCTGACCTGTTATTTTATATCAATGAGTAATATATATATACATATATATATATCAATTTAGGGGGGATTTTCTGAAACTTAAAGTTTAAATGAATAGAATCTCCTTAGTAAGGGAATATTGCAGTTTAGAAATAGGGATATTCATGTATTTATATCCTATCAAATACAAGTCGCATTTGAAAATCTAAATGAAAATTTCTGAGAGAAACCCATTTGTATGAACTCACCTTCGTAAATGAGTTTTGTTTGCATGACCTTACATCTGGTGGCCAAGTGCTTGACTGCAATTTAAAATTTATCATAGAGATCGATGATAGTAGATAACCCGCAGCACATATGCACTAGCAGCCATAATATAGATGTCAGTAGGAACAAGATTTAAATAATTTTATAGAAGTTTAACAAAACGTTACGACTATATCTTATACACGTATTTAGATATATCTAATATCTATATTTCGTGAAAATTTCCAGTTCAAAGAAAAAATATTTCGTAAGTAATGAGGTAATAAACAAACTATCTTGCAAATTGCAGCGGCACAAAGTTTGGGGCCAATTAGATAAATGAAATACCAACCGAGGTATTTGTGTTTAGGAGATTGTTGATCGATTAACAGTTAGTGTAGAGTTCCATGATGGAATGGGACCCGAGACATATCATTAAGGTCCATGATGGAATAGGACCCGTAGCATGAATTGAATCCATCTGCATCAGTTCTTGTTGCATAATGATTTTTCGTCCACTGCGATATAGTTGTCCTCCAGACTTGAATGTCAGAATCATTAATTAATGTTGACATAGATATTTGGAAGGGAAAAGACTATTATTAAAATGGCGCAAAGAGGTAGTAATATGCATAAATAATCGGCAAATATTAGAATTTACACTAAATGAATTCTAAGCCAATATGGCAAGAGATGTGATAGAACAATATGAGTAGTTTAGTGTCTCTACAGAAAAATAATTGTGCCATAAAATGTAGCTTGCAAAGACGTGACTGAGTTTATGGAGCCATTCGTTAAAGTTATCGTGATAATGGCTTCCAGCATACGTAAAATGGCAAGAATCCGTAAAATTCTGAAACTTTCCCCCCGTGATTCGATATAACTTAGCACGACCCTTGCTAAAGACAAATAGGATGCCTTGAATCCATCATTCACCTCTATTTAAGGGATTTTCACGTATAGATTGTTAGTGATTAGTTATTTTTCCTAAAAAAAACTAAAAGATTCTACTCTCCCATGCCACGCTAGTGGAGATTTTATACACGCATTTTATTCGAGTTTTTCCACAATGGCTCTGATTTCTAAACCTCCAATCTCTTACAACTAGATTTAGAGTTATTGAGTAGAAAAATTATACATGAATTTGTAATGAACACATATTAAAAGCATTACACAAAACGTATAATAAAATTCCGATAGTTGATTATGTTCTAACAATTTCTTTTAAGAGCTATTGGGGGAATCTGAAATCATTTTTGATTTCAGTACAATCTCAGAACTTTTTTGTCGAGGAATAGGTTACCTCGTTAGATAATATATATATATATATATATATATATATATATATATATACTTATATATATATATATATAAATATATATATATATATATATATATATATATATATATATATATATATATATATATATATATATATATTGGTTGGGAGGAAAGAGATAAAGACCAAGAAAATATGTAAATATACAGTTATACATATATATATATATATATATATATATATATATATATATATATATATATCCTATAATGTACCTACACGTCCTTGCTACGTACAAGTACGTTCACTTTGTAAAAGTAATCCGTTAGTTACAAGATATAAGAGTGCGATTTACTACAGGGGCCGATAGCGTTTAACTGAGTTTACCAAGTTGCAGTTCAAAGGTATATTTAAGGAATAAAAACCAAAAAATATAATATTAATGAGTCACAAGTTAACATATATATATAATATATACATATGAGAAATATAGGTAATGTTAACTAAAGGATAACTCTGACAAATGCAGAATAATGGGCAATCGGGCAATGTTAATTACTCGTTAATCAGCTTTTAAATGGGATATTACAAATTAGTTCTACAAAGAGAATAGTTAAATGTCAGAAAGTTGTTAGATTATTGTGAGATTAAAGCGAATGGTCGTTTTCCCGTTAATGGTGCCAACTCGAGGAAGGGAGAAGGCCAGCGGTCGTGGCCCTCAAGTCAATATCCTTCAGCGAGTCGGCACGAGGAATTGGAAGGCCAATGGACGTCGCCCCAGTTCGAATATCATGAGGGTAAGGAGGATGAATGGGAGGGGACCAGAAGACGAGTTCACGATCCTTCTTGAAGATGAACGATGGCACCTCGGCTCCAGAAAAGTATAACCTCCAAATCGAGACTCTAAGGCGGCGCGACGCAAAGTCTCACACGTCAAACGGGAGATCCTTGATGATGAATGGGGGGGTCCAGATGAGACAATTGTAATCTCAGCAATCCTTTGGGTATAAAGCCAATTCGAGGTGAGCTCTGAACAGAGTAAGTCTTCACAAAAGAGATGTGTCTGCATGATGAGATCCGATCTCGATGTATAACTGAATACCGGGGAAACTTAAGTAAACAGAAACAACGATACGAACCGAAAGCGACGGGTTCTCGAAAACCCAGGATATTGATATGACGGCAATTTTTAATGCTTAATCGTCTGGGAGAGACTTCTGTAGACTCGAGTGATTAGTGTTTGTCGTCCGATCCAGGTTTTAATGGCCTCCAACGATGTGGGCAGGAGACTCGGCAAATAGCCTACAAAATAAGGAGATTAGCGTTTTCACAGTGGGATTAAAGCTTTTAGCGAGCTCAACTTAATTAACCGCACCTGCGATGCAGCTGGTTGGTATTCCAATTCTTTGTTTATTTTCCCATTTCTTTGGACTCTCACGTTACTACAGGTTGAGTTAGATTTTCAAAACGAAGTGTAGGAAGAAATCTAAGGGGCAAATTAAAGGGATAATCATCTTTGACTTCTATTTCTTTACATGCTACCCTTCCCGAAGCGAAGGGGAAGGAAAAGGGGCATGTCGACCCAAAACAATCGGTATTAAATGTTAGCCGACACAGTGGCCATCAAAGTAAAAGATTAGCTTCCTTTTATCCCAGGCCATGGATAAAATTTACACAGACATTGGGGTTAATCGGCAATTAACTTATTAATATAAATACAGTTTCATTTAAAAACAAGACCACAATTAAGAATAAGGAATCAATCAAGTGGAGGAACAATACAGGAAATAATAACAAAAACACACAAAAAATCAATAATGATAACACGTATATAAGAGCAATAGACTCAAATACATACATACGCACACACGCACACACGCGCAAAAGAAATTTTACATAGATGAGCAACAAGCTCGAATATATACATGAACTCATATGATGTATGGAATTCTACTTTAAGGGAGGATGGTCCTCTACTGCTTTTCTACCAAGACTGTCTGCTATAGAGTTTTCACTACCTTTTAAATGCAAAATTCGGAATTAATACCTAATCAATAGCAGACTCCAGCGCATAAGCCTTCCGTTTTGGCTTTTACAATTGATTAGGTACGTCAGAGGCCGGTGATCCGTATCGATCACGAACTTCTGACCTTTCAGATAAATTCTGAACATTTGTACACTCTACTATTGCAAGAACCTCAAGTTCTATTACCGCATAATTTCGGCTTGCAAAAGCGATAGGATAGATATTCCTATCTTATTCCTACTGCAGCAACACGCAACCGATGCCATCGTTACTGGCATACGTACAAATTCCAAATAATTTGCTCGGGTTCGGGAGCCGCAATTTGGGGGCAGATGTTAACCTATCTTTTATCTGCTGAAAGTGGGATATTGCCTTGGGACTCCAAATGAGGGAGTCTGGGGAGTTCTCCTTAAAGAGAGCGTTTAGAGGGGACGCTAAGGCGGCAAATTTGGGGCCGAGCGCTTGTATAATGAAGTTGAAACCCCAGAAGGAACGTAGTTGCTTATTGGTACGGGGTAGGGGCATATCTGAAATGGCCCTTACCTTTGCTTGCTGGGGTGTTATTTGATTTTCTCCGATGTGAAATCCAAGGTAATTGATAGTTTGTAAGCAAAATGACACTTGGAGGGACTTATGGTCAGAACATGCTCACGGGGCCTGTTACAGAGGGAAAGAAGGGAGATTAGATGTTCATTCCATGTGCATGTAGTTACGTACACATTATTAAAATAGAAAGCTACATTGTTTAGACCATCTAAGATGCAGTGCATCATTCTGTTGTATATACCCTAAACAGTAACTAGACGGAAAGCGAGACGCTTACATGCATTAGCTACTTTTCTGTAAGGAAGGCAGTATATTTCTGAACACTAACCTTGAAGGGAATTTGATAGTACACCTTGCATAAATCTATCTCTGAATTAAATTTGGCGTTCTCGAACAAATGCAGGCTCTCGTCTATCAACAGGATCGGTTCAGCATAGAAAGCCGTCACGGCGTTAAGTTTTCGAAAGTCCACACACATTTGAAAGGACTGGTTTTGCTTCCGAACCATCCAATGGGTGAACAGTAATTCAACGAGGAGGGTTCGATTATTCTTAATTTTATTAAATTTTCGACCTAAACATTTAACACTGATGGCAAATGAATGGGAAAGGTGTTTGGCACGATCGAACCGGTTCTTATGTAGTCTTCTCGGAAATGACGTCCGGGTAAGCCTTTAAAAACTGGAATAACTGTGCTTTCTGATCGGTCTCCAGGTGGAGATTTAGATCAGGCTCCGTGTAGGAGTTTTTATACAAACCGGGGAGCAACGGGAGAGGGTAATCATTGTAAGATTCTGCGCAAACTGCCTGTACTAGGTTAAGAGGCTCGGGAGGATAGGAGGCTTCAATCATGGCCTATTCGTCCAGGGCAACAACATTGTTGATACAGGTGAGTTCGGGTAGCGTTTAAATATGTTGAGGGAAAACAATTTGTTACTGGATGGTGTTTGAATCACGTAGTTCACGGGGTCATGGGCTTTGAAGACTGAAAAGAGACCTTTCCAGTGGGAACGAAGTTTATTAGTCTTCGTGGGCAGGAGAAGCACAATCTCGTCACCGGGCTTGAACCGTCTTTCTTCTGACTTAAGGTCAAAATAGGTCCTGTAATTTTCCAGTTTCAAGTCCGCATTTTTGTACGCTATGTCCGCACATTCATCCGGATGGTTTCGAAGGTTCAATATATATGTGTATGGGGACTTGACCTTAAAATCGAGCAGGTGGTTAGAAAACAGTTCACTGAGAATGCTCATCGGGCATTGAATATTTCGGCCGTAAAAGAGTTCAAAGCGAGCGAACCCCAGGGTTTGGTGGGGAATTTTCCTGCAGGCAAAGATGGTGACCGGCAGATGTCGATGCCATTCTTGATGCTGTACATGGCACAGTTGCTTAAGGGAGGTCTTCGGCGTATCTTTTAATTTCTCACAACACCGTTGCAGGTTGAAACGGGGCTGTGAAGAATGGAAAGATTAATAGGATTTTCCGACGTACTCCATAAGCTCCGAGGTAAATTGTCTACCCCTATCTAATAAGATCTCCTTAGGGATGCCAATGCGGGAGAAGATGGAGATCAGGGCCTCTGCGCAGGTCACGTTGTCGATCTTCTTAAGGGAGACGGCGTCTGGGAATCTCGTCGCCAAATCCACGAGCGTTAGGATATAAGAATGCTCTTCGCTCGTCGGGAGGGTGTATTGGGCCAATTAGATCAATGAGCACTCTATAAAAGGGTTCTCGCCCAATTGGGGTCTTCTGTATGGGGGCCGAAGGAATTCAGTCTTTCGCCGTGTTCTTTTGAC
Organism: Ceratothoa steindachneri; assembly: GCA_963969495.1. Classification (NCBI taxonomy): domain Eukaryota; kingdom Metazoa; phylum Arthropoda; class Malacostraca; order Isopoda; family Cymothoidae; genus Ceratothoa; species Ceratothoa steindachneri. The sequence continues at coordinate 194,417,323 of OZ018318.1, forward strand.
CAGTGTCACAAGACCTACAGAAGTCGGCGATTTTTTTGGCAACGTTAGGCCAAAAGAAATCGTGAAAGATTCGTTGGGATATCTTATTATGGCCAAAGTGGCCAGCTAACAACCCATCGTGGGCATATATGAGCATCTGTGGAACATACAAGCAGGGGATACAATTTTAAGCGCGTAGGGGAGTGGTTACGAATGGAGGTGAAGCTGAACACCAGTTCACCCTCAACGAGGTAGGAGAGCTCCTTGTGACCACGAACGGATTAGCGCTTGTTGATCCTCGTTTTTTCCCACAAGGCCTATAGGGATAGACTCTTCTTTTGAGCCCTAACAAAAGACTCGTTGTTAAGAGTCTCGCACTCGGGGGAAAAAAAGGTTTTAAAGGCACGGGGCGTGCTCATTCTTCCTGGTGTGGGCCCTCGTGAAGACTGTCTGATCAATGGGACTATGGGAGAGATGCGGGCTCTGTCCGACTAATACCGCACAAAGTTTAATAGGGACATCTACAAAGTCAGCCTAACTGGCAAAATATTGACATTCGATGAAACAACAGACTACTGGGAAGCGGTTGACTCAGCCCAAATAGTCCTGGACTACTGCAAATTTATCGTGGTTGGGGATATAAGGGGGGAGCAACTTTTCCGATACGATCACAACACGTGCATCATGTATCTCTGACTAGGGTTGAAACCCGGCAACCATTAACTGATTCGGGTTCAAATTCGAGCCAACCGGGAAGCTTTTGTTAAGTAAAAATTAACTTGATGTCCCGGGGGACTATTCGCTGGTGCAGAAGCAGGCGTTTCGGGGTGAGCAGACGGAGAAAAAAGAGAGACGATTACTTGGTGTACTTGGTGGCTGGAAGCAGAAAAGAGATGAGAATTTTGTCGGTAGTTAGTCCTTGCATATCGGGGGGTTCTACAAGCAATACAGACGATGGGTCGTCTCGGCTAATCCAATGGAAGGGGGTTAGAAACGGGTGGCTTAACATCCCTAGGCTAAGACGGGTGATGATAGTTTGGTTTGGAGGGACCAGAGACCTTTACGAATTTGGTAGCGTTCTTCGGCTTAAATTTAGAGGTTCAGATGAAACGAGAGGAATCTAGGACAATCCTTTGGTGACAAACAAAAGAGATGGGTCTGCCTGGTGAGATCTGATCTCGAGGTATAAGTGAATATCGGGGAACTTGAGAAAACAGACACAATAAACTTAACCGAAGGCGACGGGTTCTCGTAAACCCAGGGTATTTATATGACGGCCATTTTTGATGCTCAATCGCTGGAAGGCACATAAACCAGGAAGAAGAATTTTGGCACCTATAGGGATTAGCGTTTGTCGCCCGATGCAGGTCTAAATGGCCTCCAACGATGTGGGCGGGAGACTCGGCAAGCAGCCTCAAAAATACGGAGGTTAGCGTATTTAGGGAGGCATTAAAGCTTTTAGCGCGATCAACTTAATTAACTGCGCCTGCGAAGCAGCTGGCGGATATTCCAATTCATTGTTTCTTTCCCCGTTTCTTTAGAATCTCACGTTACTACACGTGGAGTTAGATTTTTATAACGGAGTGAGGGAAGAAATCTAAGGGGCAAATTAAGGGAATATTCCTCTTTGACTTCTATTTCCTTACATTGTTAAAAGATGTTTATTTTTCCATCTAACAAGAATAAAATAGGTCAGATAATTTTTTATCGTACTAATCTTAATAACATATTTTGTTCCAATTTTCTCTTTTACTCTCTTTCTAATTGGGTAATATTAATCAACCGAACAGAATTTGAAAGCAACCAAGGATGGAGATGAACGGATCGCAGCAGTCAGATAACGCTGTGTAACAAAATTTCCCTTTTTTCTTGTCTTTGGCTTAAAAGTGTTATTTCCCAATTCTTTGTGGCTCTATTAATTACAAAAAATCAATTTTAATTTAAAAACTTTATCTTTGTGCCTAAGACATTTTATTTTTAAATTAGACCATTTATGGTAAATAACATTATTTTTATGCAAATAGTAAATATATATAAAAGGTTTCAAGGGTTGTTTTTTTCAGTTATATTATAAACATGATATACTGTATTTAAAAGTTATAGAAATAGTAATACAGTAGCAATAGCTATTTTTTCCTTTATTATTTGTTTTTGAGACCTGGACAACAATGGCAGTTTTCTTAAATTCCACATAGCTACAGCACTAATTTGGTGAAAAATAAACTGTATTCTGTCAACGTAGATGATTGTATTAATACAAAGAATGTCTACTCAACAGATCAGTTTAACTCTAGCCGTCCCAGCGCAGACATCCTTACGAGTTATTGATAGAAGCATTCGTCACAAATGGTATAAAGAGGTTGTAAGCATCGGATTGACGCATTTCGCTATGTTTGCGGTGAGTTTATTAAAAAAAAATGAAAAAGTACTCTGTAGAGAGATCTGCTAAAATTTGTGAGGCCCACAAGGCATATTTCGGCATTCTAGTCGGAGATCAATAAAAACCTTAGGCAACTCATTTCACCTGTGAGCTCTGCAAAAAAACTCTGGAAGGTAATATATAAATATAAGGTGTTTTGTTTATTTGGATACTAGATCTTTTTGAAATTTCTAATAATACCAAGTGAAATGTATTTGTATATTTATACTTATGTTTTCCTTTTGTTTTTTTTTACAGGATGGTGCCGAGGAGAAAAGATGTCTATGAATTTCGCAATCCCACGAATTTGGAGGGAACCAACTTACCACTAAAGCAATTGTTTCTTCTTAATGGTGAACCCTCCCAAACTTCGAGCAGGCGAAGATTCGCCTGTTCTCATGTATCCAGACCTTCAGTCATTTATTGCGCCAGTGCCGCACAGTTCCTAGCTCTCCGTACCCATTGCTCCCAAAATAGAGCAGCAGATTTAGAAAGGAAAAGCACTTCAGAAGAGGATAAAGTCATTGATCCAGATTTCAGAGATGCAACTGAGGAGAGAAACCCATAATACCCCAACTAAAAAGATCTCAACGACATTATCAGAGATCTTATTGGCCTCACAAAGTCCATCGCTGAGCTTTTAAATTCGAGACTAAAGCAGTGGGATTTCTTAGAGTACAGTGTGCAAATATCAGGTCAGAGAAAGCGTCACCAGTGTTTTTCAAGCTTTTTTACTCGTCAAGATGAGCTTTGCTTTTGTCACAATGTGACCGCTCTGTTTAAGATAATTGGAATCACCTTTAAACCCAACGAGTGGAGCTTCTTCATTGACATCTCGTCCAGGTGTCTCAAAGCAGTTCTGCTTCATAACGGGAACAAGTATCCATCTCTTTCACTTGCTCAATCAGTCCAGATCAAAGAGGTATACAGCAGTTTCAAGATATTGCTAAATGCATTGAAATATAAAGAGTACAGTTAGGAGGCTATTGGAGGTTTCAAAATGGTGACCTTATATATGGGTCTCCAAAGCGGCTTTAACAATTTTCCTTGTTATCTTTACCTTTGGGACAACACGGACACCGTGTCATACTACCATTAGCGGGATTGGCCACAATAGACCGAGTTTAGTGTTGGGAGAAACAACGTTGAATTGCAGCCCTTGTTGGACCCGCGAAAAGTACTTTTTCCTCATATGCATTTAAAATTGGGCTTTATGAAACAATTCATCAGAGCTCTAGATAAGGAGTCTGCCCTTTCAAGTATTTCCAAGATTTCTTTCGTAATCTATCTGCGGCAAAGATGGAAGCTGGGGTGTTCGTCACTTCACAAATAAAAAATAATGGAGTGCAAGGAGTTTCCCAAGAAGCTCCCTTAGGCGGAAAAAGCAACGTAGGACAGCTTTGTCGCAGTGGTTCTTGGCTTCCTAAGGTAATCACAAAGCCAAAAACTATGTAAAGTTTATTGAGCACCTGGTAAGAAACTACGGCGAGATGGGTTGCAGGATGCTCATCTTGATAAATATAAGAAGAACATGGGAGAGTACTCCAAAAGGCATGGCGAGCGATGTAACCAGGATCTACTGGACTGTGAATGTTGCTATCAAGGTTTGTATAATGAAAATCTGATAGGATACTATAGTTGGGGGCTGATTTCTAAAAGTAATTTACAGTTAAGCGTAAATCACGGAAAACTACTCATTTCTATTATTTTAGTTGTCTCACTTATGTAATTCTAGAATAAATAAATGCTATTTTTGTATCATGTCGTTTTGTTTCTACTTTATGCAAATGAAAGTTCAATTTCGCCACTTCCATCCGGGGGAAATAGGTAAATTTCATATAAATATCATTATCCTGGACACAAAAGCAAAGTTTAAAACTAATAACAGTGTTTTTTCATGTATTCTAAACACAACTAAATAGAAAATAACAGTTGCTACCCAAAGAGAAAAATCGTGTTACAAAGTCTTATTCGTGACTCTAGGAGAAAATATAAAGAACATACGAACACTCATGTCAAACAAACGACTAGGAAAAAACATAAAATAATGAGAAAACAGAAGGAGAATTTCTAAAAGTTAGCATCATGAGTCTTGACAGTTATTACATAGTCTATCAAAGGTCACTACTAGAGTTTTAACTGTATTAGAAAATGAGGCATAGATGCTGTCGAAGTAAAAATAGGTAGCAATAGTTCAGCAGTAAACCACGTTGATACAAGTGCCTACCAAATGGAGATTTTTTATTCAGTTTCATATGGTTGTCCAATATGAGTTCTGTAATGCCGTTATGAGTGGAAAGTATGACTCCAGGAATCTCAGCAAGCGCACCTTGGGTAAAAGTGAGATTTGCGTATTATCAAGATGAACCAAAGGGAATAACTAAGAGAAAGAAGATAGAGGAGGAAGATAAAAGAGAGAAGTTGATCGAGAATCCGGGTTGAAAGAACAGACACGTGTATATTGTAAAAAAAAGGGGAGATAAAGAGAGAATACTTGTGTTTCGGGGTTAGAGAGATTAGAATGTAGCTTGAATAAAGTGAGTGGCTTGTTTTAGTTTTCTAAAAAAATACAACGGACTTTATGAGGGAGGGTGTAGGCGAGAGTAGAAACTGATTAAGCTATGAAGGCGGAGGTGGGTTTAGCCTGTGGATCAAGAGCACGAGAGCCGATGGATATCTGTCGAGATGACCGTCTGATTTTCCTAAAGTGTAAAGCTGTGGCTGAGATCCAGGGGGCATACTGTTGGTGAATGGAGGTGGGAGGAAAGGGGATAATGGCATTGAGGCTGAAATAAGGGATGTGGGAGAAAAAATGGGAGTCTATATTAAGTAAATGGTTAATTAATGAGAATCTACGAAGAGAAGGCTTGGTGGCAGGCAGTGCGTGAGCAGTGGTTAAGAGAGTGAGATAGAAACAAACCAGAATGAGAGAGTGTATCTGTCGATCGGTCATTGAAGGTCATTAAATTGAGAATGATGACGCGAGTAGGCAAAGTTTATTTTCACTTTTGTTATTCAAGGATGAAACAGATTAATACAGATAAAGAGAGTGATATACAAGTAGATGGTAAGAAATAGAGAGATACATGGAGAAAGAGCGTGAGAGATAGATAGGGGGAGTAGGAGATTATGAGAGTGAGAATGAGAGAAACGATGTGTCTGAGAGTGAGAGAGAGAGAGAGAGAGAGTGTGTGTGTGTGTATGATTTAATTATATCCTGAATTAGCAGATCGGAGAAGGCATGTAGGAAATCGTAAAAGGTCTCAGATATGTAAGCTTGCAGAAGGTTGTCAGAATTTCGGAAATTCACCGAATTCAGCGATGGATCTTACGGTCGGTTAGCCAGGGAGATGATAAATAAAATCAATTATAAAATTGGGTTTGGGAGGCATTTTTGTAAGCAGAATATCTAAAGCGTTTGGAGATTAGATTTCAATGCGAAATGAACCGAGTTATGGGTAAGTAATTCTTCTACTCCCAACAAATGTCCCTGCGTCTAGCAAATCATATAAAACAATTACATCGAGAGAATAAAATAGTTGGCATAATTCTATTCATCTAATCTAAACTCGTTTCTGCTCTGTTGAAACAATTAATATTTCAAGGTTCATATGAGGACACAGATTAAACTCACCATTCTCATTTTCAAGCCAAGAAAATATAAAAGCCAGCACAGTCAGCGAGTAGTCATTAGTTAGATGTTGGGAGTTTTGTAAGAAGTTGAAAAGCAGTGTTTTAGTATGTAAGTTGAGCTGTTCTAATTTATACATAACATAGACCTTCAAAACTGCATTACATTAAAAAAAAGATGCCAAGAGTTCGAAGACTAAATTCATCTGAATTCGAGGGAACAGGAAGGTGATAATAGGATTTATTTAAAGGAGTATAAAAAACGCTTAATCACTACTATCACACTATTAGACAAACCGAAATCAAGAAAATACTACAAATTAGGGAAAGAAAATATACAATGGAGTAGAAAAAAAATTTTGGAATCCAAGATTTTTACTTTAAAACAAATAATCGGTTAGAGAACTCTGGAAATTTTTAGTTTGAGGAAAGACAAGAAGTGAAGGTTAAGAGAGGCACGATAATTTTTATTACCATTTTTAAGTGAGAAAAATGCAGCAATTTTTGGTATCAGTTAAACAATAACTTACTTGTTATGTAACCATAATGAAACTTGAAATTTGTGTAAACTAGTCATTTTAATATTGCCTACTTGAAATCACATAATTAATGCTCATATTGCTGATTTGGGGGTACATTAAATAGTATGTTTGCATCTGTATTGCAACTTTAGTTTTTAAATGCATTTGAGCAATATTCAAACCCGTGTTTTGTAAAGCCATAAACTTTGATTATATGAACTCTGTTTTAAATTCTCCCAGAATTTCTCGATTATTAATCTCGTAATTTTTAGATAAATAGCAAATCGTATTCCTATTGAACTACAATAAAGAAATTAGTAGATTTGATTTAAATGCAGCGTGAAATCAGGTTAGTTACTTTCTCAGAGGACTACCGAGTGAGGATGTTAAGCGGCAATGGATTATGGTTGGGGAGAACAGCATGGACTTGTTCAAACGACTGGAGGAGTATGGTGCAAAGGTTAATAATTTTCTCAGAGAAAAAATTAGAAAGAGTAGAGGGGTTGATGGGAGGAGAGGTGAGGGAAATGGGGCAAGGCTTGAAAAGACGACAGAGGAGACCAAAGATAGTCCGAAGGTCATTCTTGCTGTTAGACAAATGTTTGCGTGAATAAGCGGATTTCTTCTAGAAGAATAAATCGAAGTAGCAAGGTGATAGGCAAGTAAGAGGGAGGTTGTGTCCTGCCCACGGGAGCGTGCTTTACGAAAGGCACGTTCATGGGCACGTAAGGACATCCTTGAACGAATGAATTCCATGGTGTACCAATGGGCGCGGTGATGGCGGTTTGAAGGAGTGATAAGTGGGGCGTGCACGTCAAGGCAGGCGAGTAATGATTGGTCTAGTGAGTTTAAGGTTTGGTCAGGTGAAGCAGTAGTATCAATATGAGGTAGGGCAGAAACAACATCGTTAAGGAGAGAAGTAGTATCAATTGACGATAGTCGCCTTGAAGGAGTAGGATCTCGGGACGAGCAAGTAGGTTGGTTTGTTGGGAATATAGAATTTAAAATTGACCAAGAAGTGGTCGGATATCGTTTCAGAATTGCCTTCTCTCCCCTGTAAACTTTCTCTACACTCGCTACACAACCTGCGCTCTGTGAGGGCTAAAAGCCCTGAAGGGCGCATTATAAATACTTATTATTATCATTATTATTAAATGTGGTATCGTATATGTTCTCATTTAGCATATATTTATGCAGGTAGATTGATTGTTATAGCAGCAGGCAAGTAAAAACATACATTATTTATACGACGTTACTCTCAAATTAACAAGTGGTAGAACGTTTCAAAATTACAGATCTACCAAATTTCTGTTGTGTGCTCAACAATTGTTGTTTTTCTTTTCTGTAATTGCACAATTTATTTCTAAGTTTGTTTTGAAAAATATAAATGGTCAAAATAAAGTTATCTCTGAAAAATTTAGTGTTCCTTGGCTGCTAGATTTAAATAAATCCTTATGATATCAGATTTGATTTTTTTTAATGTGAGCAGTAATCTCAAGTGTCAGGTGTTTGGTTATGAGAACACGTTTTTTATCATGTACGTACCTAAACTAATAATAAAATTTCTTAAATGTCTCATTTTGAGGATTGTACATTATGGAAATGTTTGGGTTTGATGCTTAGAAATTATGAGAATGGCCGGGATTGAGGCTTACAAATTATGAAAATGTTCCGGTGTGAGGCATATAAATTATGGTAAGCCCGGGGTAGAATTGTGTAGATTAAGTATTTGTACTGAAACAGCTACCTAAACAAAGATATGTAAGAGATGCAAAGTTCATTCTTGATTCATGGATTTGGATTAAACTTTTTTCTTTCAGATAGGGAAGTATTAAACCAGACCCTAACAGTGCATAGAATGACTGGTTAACTAAGAGGTGGTGTGATTATTAATTATCTTGTAATTAATCCAAGCTTTAAGGTGGAAGATAGTGGAGTGATTCGTTAGAAACTTAAAGGTGTAAGACAGTGTTGTATATGATCATACCTGTTTAACATGTTTATGAATGAAGTCTGAGAGACGTACGTAAGGTAATGAAGGGAATAGCTGTGTGACTGATGAGGAATAGTGAGGATAGGTCCTGTATATATTGATATATTTTGGATGACCTGCTTTTTGTCTGATAGAGTGAAATGGGATTTGGGAATGTTGATAGCAGCTTATAACATATGTGCGATAGTATGAGTGTTAAACTTAAATCAAAAATATTACGTAAATTAGAGGGTTACAATGGGTAGTCTATATTTTTCGAATCCATGATTTTCCAGCATTTCGTACGAATTGTAAATGATAGTGGTCCAGATAAAGCAGATCGTTACCACAAGGTTTTAATTAGAACGTTAGTGAATGGTAAAGAGTTGAATGTGGAATATGCCAGGAGAGTATTCAAGTGCCCATTTTGTTAGTTGGGAGAGAGACTATGATATGGAAGGAGATGGAAAGATCCGAAGTCAAAGCAATGCAAGTGAACAGTATAAGAGAGATGCCCGGAGAGAGAAAGGTAGATAGAGTGAGAAACGACTAAGTGTGTTCATGGTGTAAGGAAGTGTGGAATAAAGATGTTATTGAAATATCTGACGTAGCATGAAGAATGGATGTGAATATCTTGTAAAAAGAATATGCGAGTGAGAGTTTTAAGGTGTGGAATAGGTTGCGAGATTGCGTAAATAGTAGTTTAAATGTTTGAATGGGCGTTTGAGAGAAAAATGGGTGACTAAGGAGGAAGTGTGTGGTATTGATATGCCAGGTCTGCTTAGAAATGGTGTGTGAGGGGGCGTGCTAGGGTCCTCCTGACCAGGGATTAATCCTGTCACTTTGAAGGGCCAATTTTAGCTTGGGTACAATGATGGCTCACTGTGTGCTTAAAAGGGCATAAAGGGGGGGGGGGGCAGTAACTCTTTACTGGTGTTGAAGCGCGCTAACCACACTTTATAGAACCTGATTTAAAGTAAAGCATTGAATTCACCTTAGTTATTTTTTTCGAGTTTCTTTTTGAGGAGATGGTTTGTTTAGATGTTGTAGTGGGAAATCATTTCATTATCTGAGAGGGAGGTTAGTGTATGTGTATAATTACTGGTAAATGTTTCCTATATTATCGGGATCTTTTGGTTCAGAGGTAGGTGTTGAGAGATTTTATGGAGAATAACGTTTTCTGATATCAATGGGAGTGGTAGGCTTAGTCTTTGTCTGTAATTTATATGGATTCCTCTCTGAAGATAATAAGTAAATAATTCTAGAAATCGCGAGGAAAATAGAGCGGTTAGTTTAAACAAAAGGTGAAACCAATCCTGCAACAGATCCATGAAAAGTCAGTTAACTGGCGAAGAACGATTCCCGGCAACCAAGACCTGATAAGGTGTCGGATATCAACTTTTGCTCTATATTAACTGCACGGTCTATAATTGGATAGGCTGTTGGTAAAACAAATTGGCAGGTTTTAGTTTTACCAACGACCGATTTACACTTATTCAAATCCATGATTCATGTGTTTTCTCTTTATGTTGTAGTATTATTTTGTTGTTTAAGGTAATCAGAGAGTAGCGTGGGGCAGTAAGGGTTGGATGAAATTTATTTTCATTAAAAATCTACAGGTTTGGGTTGGGTACATTTTGTGGTTTAATTTTTCCACATATTGTCGCCATTTTTCCGGTGATTTTTATATTAGGTTGGTCATGCGAATATTGAGATGTGAATTATTATCTTAATCACTTAAACACCGTTTTCTGGAAGAGGTAGGACAGACAAGTGAATTTCAGACGTCCTTAACCTCAGAATAAGATGATCGAAAAGGTAAGAAAGGAGCTAGAAAATTCAAGATTCGGCAACGAGGCCACATCAGTGATGAAAAACCACGGTCGATGAGCTAAAGACATCAGAACGCTGGATTTTGTTTTATAAATCCAGGATATAATCAACAATGATCTTAGAAAGTCGATGCATGCCATTGCGAATGAGAAGGGTGTGAATGGAAAACTCATCAGACTGGAGGGGCATGAGGGCATTTGTTACTTTTCATACATGATGAGGAAAGCTAATTTTGTATCCAAGGTGATAGGAGAAAAGCGTTTCAAGCACATCAAGAAGATGATCAACAACAAGTATAAACAATTGTGGCAGCGAGACATGCTGTCTTTCTTTTCTGGCGAAAAGAATTTTTACCTAGAACAAAGGATCAACTGCCAGAACGATAGGTGGCTCGATTTTACAGCTAAGGACGTAGACAGACTCATTGAGAAGAAATTTACAACGACAATCATAGTCTTTGTTGTCGTCAGCATTAAAGGTGATATCATGCCACTCCAACCTCTGCCTTGTTTGTCTCAGACTGATCACCAATGGCTACATCTGTTTTGAGCGAGTTCGTGCTCTTGGATTGACCGAGTAGGTGCAGGGAGGAATTACGTGTGACAATATGGGTCTCTGACCCAGTCGATAGTCTCAGGCCTGGCATTCAGACAAATTTTCGATCCAACAGCACCTGATATTTTTCCTCACAATTCTCTTGACCGCAATTTAAGGTGTGGTTCATGGTGCATGGTGCAAGAAAAAAACATCAAATCCAGCTGCAATATGAAGGATGAGCTGAAGACCAAGATTAACATGGCCTTCATGGGCCTAAAAGTATGATAGTGACGAATACCTTTGAAACGTTACGAAGTCGTCTGGAAGCTGTCATTAAGGCCACGAGGGTTCCATTAAGTGAGATCGCTAGAGTATCTCATAAAGAGAACCTGACCTAAATGTTTTATTTTTTCCTGATACAGTCATTATGCGAACGAATATCGTCCGTACCTGTATATATATAAACGGTTTCGACTGACTGACTCAATTAGATAAGGGTAGCCGATTTGTCCCATATATTCGGCAAGTTTACGTTTGTTTTCTATTCATATGAAGTGTGGATTTGGTGGACTGGGGTGCAAGAACCCTTTTTTCTCAACGTGCCCTAAGGCGGACCAAATAAAGTGTCAGGGGTGACTGGAAGATGGTACAGTAAAATACACAATATAATCGTGGCCATCCACCACATACAGACACATCTCTAGCCGATTGATTCCAATATGTCTCTGTAACAGATAAACTGAGAGAAGCTGACGATGTACACAACCCTCGGAGACCTCACTATACCATTGAATGTTTCTCTTAGAGAAACGCATTGGCAGGATAGGACAAGCCATCACTTATACAACAGCAACCACCCACACGTGTCCTATATGTGAGCGATCCTTTTGTGCCTATTTTACCGTTACAAACTACATATGGACCCACAGTCAACAAATATCTGAATGAAAGAAGTACTCAATTTCATATCGAAGTAGGAACAAAAAGAAGGTTATTATGTAACAAAAAGAACAAGAAACTTTGACCATACCATTGATACCCTACACTTGAACATAAACAAACTCTGAACCTTCTTTCTTCATAACTTAGATTGGAGACAATGCTTACGTAGTATGCAATAAATTTGAAAGAATCACCATTCTCTATATTATATTGTGTTTTCTCAATTAGCTTTTATGCGAAACTATATTACATGCCTACTGGTAATCCAGGTATAGAAGAAGAAGATGTCTCTAAAGACTAGACACAGGAAATATTATAATGGTCTCCTCGGTACAAATCACATTGAAGATGTTATATATTAATAATTCAATTAAATAAAATGTCATTTTTTTATTCATCTACCAGTTAAATTTTAAATCAGTGATCATGTTTTTATAAAAAAATGTAACTTGCTAAAATCAAGATTAATTCGTTGGAAAAATATGTCACATTGGTAAGATTATAAATAACGAGGTTTTTATCTAAAATGTAGTTTATTAAAATTAAAATATTCTCTCAACTATTGACATTAACCTTGTTTCTATTTATATAGGAATAAAATGTGTTATTTCATCTATTTTCATGTGTAACTTCCATTGACTTTGGGATATTCATTGATGCGAATTTTTTCATCGAATCGTGAAATGTCTTTTTTAATGCAGACATTTTTTTTGTCCAATTTTCTATTTCTAGCTGGCATCGAGTCAGCAATATAAGTAAGAAATTTAATAAAATACCTGGAGGAAAAGTTATTTCGTAAACAGAAAACATATTTTGAATTTCCTCCACTTCCTCCACCCCCTTTTTTGAAGAAGCTTTATTAATTTTGAGTGATTTTACTCCAAGAAATCTCACTATAAATTCCTTAGGTGTTTTATTTTATCTTTAGCTCAATTTTATTCCCTAACCTTTTATTCATTTTAATACTTCTATCAATTTTTAGTTTTTAGATCAATCAGTATTTTTTACTTGTTTCGATATGTTGTTTTAACGTTCTAAGGTATTTTTTCCCTCTCGTCAAATATTTATATTTTCGAGTCGTTTCTATTAAAAGCAATTTGTACTTGTTACTAACATGTTAATTTCAGGATATTCAACTTAATGAAGAGAGATTATGATTAAGTTTTATAAGTTTTAATCTTAACAACTTAAAAATAATTACCTAAGGCGTTGTTAATTAATTATCTCCTTGTACGCTACTATATTTTACGCAAATCGAAATTAATGATGTAATTAATTTCATTAAGATTTTCGCATCTTCTCTGATTAGTGATTGTATTTTATTTTTCCTTAAATTACTGAATCGAAAATGTTCTTAACTAAGGTACTTTGACACATTTTTAAAGCTCCAGGCTGGTACATAGCAGGAAGAAGAAGGATTAAAATCCTCCATTAACACGCAATTTATTCTACCTATACCTGGGAGGCTAAGCATAAAACAATTCATCTGATATTAGTTCAGTAGACTTGGGAACGACTCCCAAAAATATAGAGTAACAAGACAATGGCTTCGCCATTCACCCCCAAGAGGGAAGCTTGCGCTTCGCTACTAACATTAAAATTTATAATCTATTAAAAAGCAGCCATAGTTAAATTTTTAGGAATTTTATCAACTTCGCCAATTATAATAATTTTTAAAAAAGGAACTTTAAAATAAATTTCTCCCTTTCAAAATATCACGTTGCTAAAATATAGTTATAAAGAAGACATAAAAATAAATTTTCTAAACTTCACCATTTGTACTTCTTTGCGTTTTAAAAAATTCACAAAATTTCGATACTTATATTTATTTCTGAACTTCATCATTTTTTTTTCGATATTACAAAGGAATTATTAGAAATAACTTTGTTAAAAATACATAAGTCATAACCAAACTAAGATGAAATTATTATTCAAATACTCAAGAAAATCCCCTTCTTAAATTATAGAGTTAAAGATCATGATGATGATGATGATGATATCTTAGTGTTTTTTATCGCTAATTCTTCTATCCCATTAATGCTTCAAATTTCAATTACTTCAGTATCCAATACCATCTTAAGTTAATTATTTTCCTAAAATATAAAATTCTAAAACCAACGAGGGCACCACCGCTATAGAATATGTAAGGCGAGATTTGTAAAGCAAGTTGTGAAGAATGGAGAACTGCAACTGTGTGGAAGATATATAGCCGCAAATACACCTGCCAGTGTTATGGCCAGGGACGAACGTACTCTTAGAGAGGTCAGCTGCAAAAATGCTCAGTTACTCGACCTGATATTCGTTCACGGGTAAGTCATGACCATAAGATAATTTCCGCTCTTTATCCGAAGTGATTTATTTCTTCTTTAAAACCCAAAGCAAAGATTCGATTTCGGTTTCACATATGGCATTAATATCCTAATTCCCTGAAACAATTAAGCAAAACTCTAGCAATATCATAAAGAAATTATGTATGCGATAATATCGTAAGTAACTGTAGTAATTATGTAATATTATCGTAATTTTCTTACGTAATTACTCATAATATCGTAATTACCTAATTAGGCAATACTATCTTACTTGAATGAAGTGATTTTGCAATAATATCGAAATTACATGAAGTAATCATGCAATAATATATCACTTAACTAAAGTAATTATGTAATAATATCGTAATTACGTGAGGTAATTTTACAATATTATTCTAAATATCTCAATAATTAATGGCAAACTATCTTAATTAGCTGTAGTAACTGTGTAATGTTGTAATTAGCTAAAGTAATTATCTAATAATATACAAATCACTTGAGTATTTTTGCAATAATATTTTAATTACTTGAAGTTCTTATACAGTACTATAGTAATACTATCGTAATTACCTGATGTGATTATCAATAAAATATTGCAGTTTTATCAAATTTATTCATTACCATTAACAATTTTAGAAAAACTTCATTTTGAATTGATAACAATATGCAATTTAATCAATAATGTATTCTCTGTTGTTTTCACGACTTCTTTAAAACGTTTATTTATTTTTTTCGATGCCTCTCCAATAAAACCTCTTGGTTTTCACTCGAAGAATTTGTCTAACCAAGTTCTTAATTCTACATTAGTATTCAACGAAATGCCGTGCAAATTGTTTGAGAGCGATCAGAACAGATGGAAATCCGATGGAGCCAATTCTGGCGAATATGGAGGATGCCACAAGATTTCCCAATTAAGCGTTTGGATGGCGTATTTTGTAATATTGGCAATGTGAGGATGAGCATTGTCGTGTTGCAGAAGAACTGCATAACGTCAAGGAGGTCGCTTCTCATGAATAGCTTCGGTGAGTCGATACATTTGTTGAACGTAGAGTTCTGCATTGACAATCTCGTTGATCATAAAGGAGCTCATAAAGAATGATGCCTTCACAATCTCACCACACACACAGCATCGTCTTTCGTGAATGAATTCCTTGCTTTAATCGCGGAAGTGGTTTTTTATTGGGGCTAAGCCATTGTTTTCGATGGTTCATGTTGACATAAACAAACCACCTTTACTCGCCAGCAATGATGTGGTGAAAAAATCTGTCCTTATAGCCACGAGAAGCCTAGTGACGACCAAACATTCCTGTAGCAATCGTAGAGCGTTAAAGTTTGTTGCTTTCGCTCAAAGCGTGCGGAACCCATGAGCCGAGTTTTTAACTTTCTCCATCGAATGAAGGTGATTCATTACAGTTTTGTGATCACACGCCAATTGTACAGCCAATTCTCTAGTCGATTGACAAGGATTTTCATGAAGAAGGTCGTTCAATCGATCTTTATCCAAATTAATGGGGCCCCAGAACGTTCTTCGTTATTAAGATTGGAATGACTGTTTTTGAAACGTAAAAACCAACATTGAGCTGTCCTTTCTGATAAAGCATTTTCTCCGTACACAGCACAAATATCGCGACGAACTTTGGCTGCGTTTGCATTGTTCCCGTCTCGATTGAAAATGAATAACAACAAGTGTTGAAAATGCGCCTTTCTTTCAATTTGACATTCCATTTGGAGGATAAAGAACAGAAATTTAATTAATACAACTTTTAGATAAACCGCATTGACTTATTACTCAACTTCAAGAAGTAGCCTAAGCAAAAGTCTAATAGTCTGCGCTGTTAAGAGACGTAGCCTAACCTTTGCAAATTTTGCTCTCAGTATTTATTATTGTTACTTAATATGTGCACAAATAACGTCAACAAAACTTAAATCAACACAATATTAAGAAAAACGCAAGAACTTTTTCCTCAACCTATAGTAAATTCATGAAGTAATTATGAAAAGTAACCTATCACTTACATTCTTAGCCTTCGAAGAAAAATACGTCAAAGGTTTTCTCTCTTTATAATGAATGTGATGACCTTCCTGTTCAAGGCAGACTAAAATAATTTCTTTGAAAGGAAGAGCATGAAACCTTTGGCAGTCTTTTCATTAGTGTCACTCCGTCTCCTTTCTTGGAAAGGCCATCATTGTTACACACTCAGCTCCGTTATAAAGAACAGTCAGGTCTCAATTGTCCTCCATCCTTTTCATTGGAGGTATCCAAGACCGAATAATAAAACTTAAATAATGATCAGAATAACAATAGCTTGTGAGCCGGAGGACACTATCGAACGGACCTCGTTGGAGAGGGTGGACTCGAAACCCCTTCGCTGGATCGAAAACAGTGGATGAGCGCTGCCACGAGCAGTGAAGACAGTGGTGTTGTAAATTGTGAATTTGCATGATTACAAATAGAGAAAGAACTCCCTTCAATATGATTGGCAAGATTAGAAGAGCTTGAATCGCCTCCCAATTAAATGGCGGCTACCTTTTCCTTTACGCGTTCGCTACGACAACCCTACTTTATTTATGAACTACTTGTCTCTTTCTCTCTCCTTCATTGAATCAATCTATTTAGTTGAACATTATAATAAAATCTACCACACCCATTATTTCCTTAACATAATCTAGTTTCGCTATCTACGCATTACCAACTGCAATCAAGGAGTTCACAATGTAATCGTTGTTTTTTATTCACTCTATTACATCATGCTCTGAACCATAATCTGAACCCGAATCCTCTTAGTTAACTTTCCTCAAAGAATGCAATAGATGATATACAGTAGAAAAAATTGGGAGATTGATTGCCACTTTTTGCCTATTATTATTATTTATCGAAATAAATGAATCGGAAGGAAATTTATTTTGCCTACAACAGATACTTGCAAAAGAGCATTTTGAATTTAAAATATATTAATTAATTCCGATCAAAGGAGCAAAACAATAGCCGAAAAATACCTTACATGTTTAGATATGAGCTTTGCCTTAAAACGTTTTCCAGGATATTTTGAATCTTGTGTCCTTGTATGTCAATCTCCTCAGCCTCATTCACCCTCTTCACATATACTAACTACTACTCCCCAACCACTTCTCGAGGGAATTCAGAACCCTCAATTTATTTTTGCCGTAAAGTTTTTATATTCTCTGCCAGCAATCCATTTCTCTTTTCAAATTACCCCAACTCGAAAATAATCTTGACCTCGCACATATTTTCCAGTACAAGTTCCAGTTTTGCTGATAATTACATCCGGCAAATTATACGTTATTTTTAAAATAATCGCACTCGCGTGAGTTTTTCCGGACGAATATGGCACAGTGTGAAAATAAATTTATCACCTATTTATTCAGGAAGAACTGGAATATCATCATTAGGAGGGATAACATCTTCTACGCCCTCGGTAAATTGTGAATTAGACGGATGTTTTCGTACAGATACGAGACAGTGAGGTGATATTGATTATTTTTCATGCAAAAATGATATAAAGAGCAATTGTCGAGCTAATAGATTCTCCCGCCCTTTTTTGGTGGAGAGTATAATATAAATGGGTTACATCTTCCGCCGAACATTGCAAGCCTCACATTTATCACACCATTTACTACATCGGCGGAGATTCAATTTACTATCTTAAATCATCCTGGAATAGTCTACACTATAGTTTCAAATTCACACTCCCAGTGAGTTATAACCTTGTATTTGCTATCGAGAATTCAGTAACTTTCAATCCTATCTTAGTAATTATCAAATCACCCACCCCTACTAATAGAACCATCTTGTTTAAGAGTACCGTCATGTTTCTGACACCCAAACCACTAGCAATTAGTGAAAATTCATTAGGGAAGAACACACCCACTAACGGACAGCCTTCGCTCACAAATTTTCGTGCATGCAAAATCGGGATTCCTATGACGTGTTCTTTAAACATGATCTACCCCATAACCTTATAAGAAAAGGTTTTGTTCTCTTTCTATAGAAAATTGCGATCGGCTTTTCTTGAAAGAAGACTCCTTTTATACATTTTAACACTGCCCGAAACACTGACTGCATTCTCGTTCACAAACTTTTAGATGGGTCGTTGCCATTAAACGTATAAGATGAAAATCACATACCGTGGTTACAAAGAAGTATACTTTTGTAGTATATTTATCATTTTTTTCTAAAAATGAACAGTAAGTCTCATATTCAAAGCAAATGAAGTGGAGTGGGACCTATTTTTCACAATAGGTTTCCCAATAAATAATTGGAACTTTCGTTCTATTCTTTTAGTTGTGAATATGAGGATCCAGAAATTATGTTCACGTTCTTTCAAGGAGAACCGATTGAAGGTGTTAGCCTCTTCATACAAAATATTACACTTTATTGCCATCTCCCTGGTTCCTGTATTACTGATGGAATTCAGAAGGTGTATGACGGAATATTCTATGATTTTTAGTGAGAACCAAAGAAACAAGGGCATTTAAAATTTATATGACAAGTATAGATTCTATACCGATCAAATCGAACAATAAATAGTAATATCACATGTCCTATTGAAATTCTATAGTGAAGAGTTATGAGAATAAAGGTTCCAAGTTCAATTGTTTTTACATACCGAAATGATGTCGCGAATCGTCCCATTATGATATTATCAAAACTTGTCAATTCGTGCAGTTTGGCGAAGGTAAAATATAAATAAATCTATCACCGGTAGCTTCCGTAATTTCAAAACTTATATTTATACGATAATCACCTTCCTGTACCAATCACAACAACGGTTTATTAAGTAAATAAATACAAAAAAGTAATTACATACATTACAGCATAATTAAAATATTAATTACAAACATTGTAGTAATAATGATAAAAAAAATAGCGGTGAAAATAGATTTTAGCAGAGGAGGTAAAAGCACTGAGTTGAAGGAGGAAATGATAGCTTCCCGGAGACATGGAAATCATTACTAATTGAATTATTTCTAAGTTAAATTCTATTATTTTTAAAAATTTTAAGGATAATTTACTATAAATTCTTAATATTAATGTTTATATTTACATAAAGCTAATAGCTATTATAATACATTAGTTGTAATTCATTTAATTAGTTTGTTTATTATAATTCACCTTAAATTTAATTTCACATTTAATTTAGTTAATAATTTTTCACTTTTTGCTATATTTATATTTATTTTGTTTACTACACTATTTTCATTAGATTAGTTACACTAAATATGATAAGATTATTTATTTGCTTACTTATTCACTTTTATTATTCACTTTAATTGTTCATTTTTTTCATATTCACTATTTAATTTCTGATGTTTTTTGTCCACTCCGTCTTGCCTTGAATGACGTCATATTCACATTATGGACGTCTCTTGGTTTAATGGACATTATAGATTTTAGGAGTAGAGCCGCAACTTCTTTCCTGGAGTATGGTCCCTCGTACGTCCATTTGTACTCACCAGCAGCTAGGCCGATAATGAGTAACTCCATATCGTCTTTGGGGGCCGGGGACAGGGGGGGGGGAGCAGAAAACACGGAGGCCCACGTCCTTCCCGTTCGAGGATTTCCTTCTTTTTGGTGAGGATGACCCCTTCGTATTTTCCTTCCTCCTCTTCTTCCTCGTCCGTAGTATTTTGTTGTGGCGTCTCCTCGGTAATCTTCTTCTTTCTCTTCTTTTTCTTCCTTGCGCCATTTTTCTCTTCTTCTCCTTCTGGAGGTGTTTGTATCTTTTCTTCTTGTGCGGTTTCCTTTACGCCATTACTCGATGGTGCCCTTTTTTGTTCCTCGATGAATTCGAGATTGAAAATGGGCCGCCGAGTCTGGCTTTTCGGGAAACCAGACCTTCTTTTTACAGCCATTCTTCTCAAGAAGAAGGTCGAGGTGAGTTGAAAAAGAGCCGGGGTTTATAATACTTGCTATGTGGCCAAACATGACCATGGCCATGATTTCTTGCCCTTCCTTGGGCATTTCAAACCTCGTAACGTTTGTTCGTGTAGGGGTAGTCATTCTCGCTGCTGTATCCGCGTGTGTTGTTTTTGTCTCCTTCTTCTTTTTCCTTCTTGATTTTCTCCCGCTTTTTGCGGATCGCCTCTTTTCGGATGGGGCACCTCATGGTCAAAGCCCTGTGGTCACCCCCACAATTTACGCACTTTTGCACCTTTTCCTTGCACTCTTACTAACCGTGTCTGGTTTTGGCGCAGTTGGAGCATGCAGGGTCAGTAGTTGTGCAGTCCTTAGTAGCGTGCTGTTCGACTGCGTAGCACTTGAAGCAGCAGTCGATGTTGATATATTCTTCCTTCTTTATTTGTTCTGGGCTTACTTTAAGGTAAAAGCCGAGCAGCCCCTCTTTTTTTGCCCGAAGTGCCATTGCAATGCTGCTGAAGACTACCTTCACCTTTCTGCTTCCTTTCCAGAACTTATAGACTGCTGTAATACAGGCCCGCTCTTGCTTCGCCGTTAGTTCTTCTTTTATCTCTTCACAGGTGTTATCTTTGAAGAGCGGGACAATCTTCTTAATACGATGGTACGTCGGGCCAGGATCTCTTAAGGTATACTAGCATCAAGTCCAATCTTTTTGAAGTGTGCTTGAGCCTCGTCAGAGACCAGCTTCTTGACGTCCTCCATTGTGCTGTATATGGTTGCGCTCCCATTGGGAGTGTCGAGGAGTCGGATTAGCACCACGTTGATTTTCTTATAGATTGTTTGTATGACTGCCAATTTTGTCGGTTTAGACGCCCTCCTATAGTACGTAGGGGGATCCTCTTGCAGTCCTGGGGGACCGCTCCTATGTTGGGGCCCCTCTTCTTGAAGCTCTTTGTTAAAAGATGGTGCGTAAATAAAAGTTTTTTCTTTCGCACGAATAAAATTAATACTTATTGCGGACCGCCTTTATCGGCGTCCGCCTTTTCACTCCAACACAAATTTTGACTAAGGTACCCACAAAAATTTGGGGTATCCTGTACCAATCACTGATTTAATATAAACCGTGAAAGCTCACTGACTCGTCTAATAAGCCCAGCCTCTTATGGTCACTCCATGTTTACATGGCATAGATTAACGAGATTTCCAAGTCATTATTTCTTATCTATACAAGAATAAGTTTTCTTTGGTGTAAAGAAGATACGAACCTCGGTATTTGAACGTTCACCCCCTTATATGCGTTCTACATCTATGTCCTCGGAGCTCAGCATAATGATGACGTTGGTAATGTTCATGACGTCGAGTATTCTTCGTAGATGGGTATCTTCCTTAAAACCTCCATTAGCTATACTAATTTAAGCAGAAATAACTGTGCGAAATTCCACCCTAATGTTCGTTCGATGAGGGATTAATGATGAAAACGTCGAGTTATTTCGGTAGATACTGTTCCTTTTTGCAGGAATAAATTCCATTGAATTTTCCGATCATAAAAAAAATATAAAATAGTTCTATATAAGTTTTAAGGTGGTTACCTTATTTATTACACAAGACGAGATAATGAGTGAAGGGATTATAAAAAAGCACGATTTTCTCCCCAAGAACTTCATCCATCATTAGGACAAATTCAAGGGGTTAAAAGCCCACCCTTTATCTTATATTGCATAACAGAGATATATATTAGCCCAACGCATTGATAGAATCCTAGGTTTCACTTGGTATGTCATGTGGCATATTTGTTTTGAAGAGACTATAGGCTACTTATTTTATCTGATTTAATCAAGAAGATAGATGCAAAGATATCTGAGATATTCAGAGATTTCTCTCACTAGATGATCATCTCCTTAATATCTAGTGGCCCAAAATATGTTTTTATAAAAACTCATACATGCACGATATTATTTTAAACTACTATAATCTAGTAATATTTAACTAAAAGAGAGACATTTACTAGATAAATATATTCGCATGAAAAGTAATGCCCGTGGAACGGAATAGTTATATGAAGGTATATATAAAAGCAATATTAAGCCACTGTCTATGTTTACTCAGCGTCTTCAACCCGAGGAACATTGTAAGATTTACCTTAGGGACAGAAATATTTGCAAACGAGGTCTAAACCGTATAAGTTTTAGAATGAATAATATAATGTAAAATTAGGGGTATCTATTTCATGTGTTTACAACCGATTCTAAAAGATGAAAAATTCAATCATCGGAGACATGGATAAAGATTTTGTCAAATGTTTACGTGAAGCATGTTTTAATTTAATAAAAGGTTATGTTACGCCAGCATCATCGCAAAATCAAAGGCTATCACGGTTGAAACGATTAGTACGTATGTTAACTCGGAAATTAGGTCATATTCTTCTCAAGAAAATAATAAGAATCAACGTGTAGATTCGTTTCTTCCAATCTTATTCTCTATTCTTTCACTAATCCTCTCCAATCTTCTGAGATAAAGAAAATTATTGTTTCCTACAACATGAAAGAAAAGTAACCTGAAACCTACTCACATTACAAGAAAGACTTTTACCCATACAAAAAAGGTTGATTACTGCCCTAAATATTTGGCCCATCCCACCAGACCGAGAGAAACCATGGCAATACTTCAACCAGCCTTAACCAACCAGCCTTCCCTGGTTGGTTAATTTCACGTTTAGGCGATGTTTCTTGGCCATCACGATCACCTGATTTTACCCCTCCAGATTTATACCTTTATGGATACCTTAAAGAAAAGGTATACGTAAATAAACCTAATAATATTCAAAAATTGAAACAAAACATCATTGAAGAAATCGAAAAAATCACTCCTGATTTTTGCAAAATGTCAGGGAATATATGGTGCAAAGAATCCGCCTTTGTTTTAACAATAATGGTGAACAATTGAAGGTAAAAAGTTTCAAGTAACCTTTGGACCACCCATTATATATATATATATATATATATATATATATATATATATATATATATATATATATATATATATATATATAGAGAGAGAGAGAGAGAGAGAGAGAGATTAAACATTGGAAGCCATATCAAAAAGTTTATTTCAATGTAGCTTTTTGTGTTTAAACAGTCTCAAAAACTTTATTTCAATGTACCTTTTGTATTTTAAGGATTGCAATTCACTATAAGTACGAGTATGTTCTTATATTTGTTAACTAAATAAATCTGTATATAAAGCGCCGTTTTTAAATTCCTTAAGTGATAAATATCAACCTTTGATAATGAAACAAGTGTGTATCGAAACTCGTCAGGCCAATAAATTTATTTGTTTTGCTAAGTAAATTATTTTTCTTCCCTCGTTCATTAATATTTTTCTGATGAATTATGGGGGGGGGAGTATTCTTCTTATTCCCTTTTTATTAATCAATATTATTCTTGTCATCTTGCTTTTTCATTTGGTTTCCTCAATGCAGGTTTGTCTTCCTCGAATCCATTTTCTTCTTCTTGACTGAAATTCCTTATTTCTTAAAGTTGGCCGTTCAAACATTTGTTTTCACTCTTATCTTGACTTCCGTATGCCTCTTGGCTGGGTTGGTCCTTAATCTTCGTTTTCTTTCTCGATGCATCTTCATATTCTTTCATTTATTTGGGTCAATTTCTTTGAGCTTCTTGATGAGTTATTCCTTCAAACATTTTCCTTCCGTTTTCTTTCTTGTGAGATCTTCCAAAAAGTTTTTGGATTCTTGAGTTTTGAACGCGGTAAAGGTGGATTTGAACGCCAATACTCTAGCCTCACGATCGGCTTCAGTCCGTACTTGTTGGTAAATTTATCGGCCATTTATATTATCGAGTTGGAAGGAATTTTTCTCTGAGACATTTTCGCACCCCTACAGAATTATGGCAAACTTATCCATGGGTTAACTCACGACCAAAAGCGTAATATAGGAAAAATCGAGAGATTTGAAAAAAAAATAATTAACACTAAATATGCTACGAAGAAAATCTACTTCCCTACTACACGTATATATATATATATATATATATATATATATATATATATATATATATATATATATATATATATATATATATATATATATATATATAAAATATATATATATATATATATATATATATATATTGTTAAAGACCAGGTGGAATATTTGGTTTTGTCGTTTTAATTTAAAATGTTTTAAATGACGAATGCAATTTTTGATATCTTGCTGGAGATTAAAAATTCAAATCTTTGTCGTGAGCTTTTGGCCTTCTTTAGGCAATTAAAAAAAAATCTCTGCATTTTTCAACATCTTACGATAGAAATTTTAAACTAAAATCTTGTGATAGGGAACAATTGTCCTTTTAAAGCTTGCTTATGAGTTGACCTAACCACAGGCAAATGACCACATTTTAACTGAATTGTCGTCTTACACAGAGTTGGAAAATATATTTTGCTTGACCATTTATGTAAGAGCTATAGCGATTTCATTATCCATTATGAAATGCAAATGTTGTTATATAGAAATTTCTACAAATAAGCAAAGGTTCCATGGAATTCTCATAAATGGTCATTACATTGATGGTTTTCCATGATTCAAATCGCTCACAAGTGCCTTTGAATGGCTAAATGAGGTTTCTGCCATTAGATGACGCCACCCAGCGCCGAATCCGATAGCAGATTTGAATTTTCCCGGGGTGAGTATCCCTATGTCCCATAGTCATATGAATCATTTTATGGCTCTAATTGGATACAATTGAACTTTACCTCTTTTGAAAACAAAGTGACGCCTAGAACTGTCACTTTGCGCAGGTACAAAAATGTACCTTAGGTTTTCTGTAGTCTTTCTTAATAAAATTGACCTCCTTATTCCGAATTTGGCATCCGTTTTTCTCTATCAGGTCCAGTTATTGCGATACAGGAGGTAGTCTTAAATTTATAGATTATACATGCACCATATTACATCAAAATTTCAATAGTTTTTTCACTACTTTATTAACAGTAAATTTTGTTAACATTTTAAGTAATTATGTTAATAAGTTTATATTTTTGCAGGTTAGAAATTGATTAGCATTATAATAATAAGAATAATAATAATAATAATAGTGATTGAGTTAAAAATGAAAAAAAATGTAAGAAGAGTTCCAACAGATTTTGCTATGTTCGCGGCAAAGTGACTTTTTCCGAGCAGCAATGTGCTATCTCTCCTGTTATTAAATCTTTGTATCATGCATATTTTGGAGTAAAGCTAGGATTTCAAGATAAAAGCTTTATACCACATATCTGCTGCAAAAGATGCTACATAAGTTTAAGACGCTGGAGTTAGGGCGAACAGAAGTCTCTCTCTTATGGTGTTCTCATGGTGTGGAGAGAGGGCAAGGACCACACTAGTGAATAATATTTTTGCATGACAAATCTTAAAGGTGAGCATTGTATCAAGTATTTAAGCTTTTTGTATTATACTGGCTCCTGAAATGTCATTATTATGCATAGACTTAGCATAAAATTAAAAAATAACATAGTTCACCAGCATGAACATATCTTTTACTAAACATTTATGTACTATCTGCAAATCCAAATCAACTCCTTTATGTAATATGCTATTATATTTTTCATAGATCTAAATAAGAAGAATAAACATATTGTGGCATATCTTGATGTTCCCTCTGCCATCAAACCTCTGTCCCATTGTCCAGGAATTCCTATACCTTCTCCCCCTGAAGATATAGAGTTCCATGAAGAGATTAATATGGAAGTTGATCAAGATTATGACACATCTGAGTTTTAAGAGGTTTCCACACATGATATGGTCGCAAGATCATTCACTTTAGTTAAGTTAAGTGACCTGACCATGGATCTGAAGAACAAGGAGAAAGATTCCACAGGACATAAAAACAATGTAATCCAGGTACCAAGGTAAATGGGAAGTAAACATGCTTTCTGACTACTGTTGGTGTTTGAAACGTGATGCACCAGATGAGAAGCACAAACGAAAATCGTCAAGGGCGTCTTTTCTTGGAAATTAGAATTATTTTTTTCATTATGTTGCATTCTTTAATTTTTTGTTTTATTAAAAGTATTATAGTTTGCATACGTTTATTCCTGTTTCTATGACATAACAATAATAATGCATTATTAGATAGAAAAAGGTTTGTGAAATTTCTTTTCAGGAAAAATGAGGTAATCTCAATGAAAATGGTGTATGCTATACTAAGAAAATCTGACCTGATTGAACAAAAATACATTCATTTTTTAGCTCAGTTGGTTTGGTTCATTAATAAACCACAAAGAAGTCCTGAGGAACATAAATCCTTTTTTCAAACGCAGGCCTGTGTTATGAATAGAATAAAAATAGGGTGTCGGATTATTCAGACCATATCTGGTTCTCTACATATATTATACGTAAAACAGCGCAACGCTTGCAAAACGCCTAAGTCCATGTCCAGAGCACATGTTGGAAAAATTACATACGAGGAAACTATAAAAGCAAAAACGGTAATCATGTAAAGACATGAGGCTTAAGAGTACTAATGCCTTTACGCCAAACAGCTTGCCTTGGCAGGTCTCTTCGCAGAATACAACTTTAATTCATATGAAAAGATTTAATCACTTTTTTATCTTAGTAAGTTTTATGAGTTTTATTAGAAGAACTGGTAATGGTTGTTTTTACAGATGCTACTCTAGGCATCCTAAGCCTATAAAATTAATAGAGGTGGTACTCTACCTCTACCAGGCCATAAACTTATGAAAATTCAACAATAATCAAGTAAATATGAATAATATTGAATCAATGTTATTTAGCTGTGCGGGATCAAATTAAGGAACGATTTAAGGAAACGAATTAAGTAAGGAGAAATAATTTAATTAGAATTTAATTCCAAATTATTGATATACAGTAAGAGGTAAGAAAATTGAAGAGGATTTATTATTAATCAAAATTAGCAAAATAGGTTTTACGAAGTGAGGGATAAATTGTATTCAATTTCATCCTAATTGGCAATATGCATTAGTAGCAAATTCAGAGAAATCTCGGGAATGAATTAAACATTTTACCTACCTTTAAAGGAGCCTGATGTATGTATTTATTTCAGCGAGTCTATATTAAGATTTGGAGCTTTGTGAGGATGACATGTTGGATAGAAAGGATAATTTACTAGGTATAGAACACGGAGAAACAAATCAAAATATTTTGAAACAGATGCGGGACCTTTTTCCTTTCTATTTCAAAGATCAAAGATCACTTTTCTTTGTTCGTTTCTCATCTTCAAACAATATCTTATATCTTTGTTCTCCATCCTTATTACGGTCTTATGAAAGTAAATCATAGGGCGGAACAACGCTAACGAACACTCTAATCCTGACGAACGTGCAGACAGGTGTGGGTCAATATTAAGCTTTTATTTTTGTCTATTATGTGATTTATCGGTTGGGATAAAGATGATAAATTTTAAATGATTAGGGAAATTATAAGCAATTATAGTAAGGTTGGAAAATGTAATAAACTTAAGCAAATTATTAAATTTTTTCATTAATTACAGTATTACAAAACTTTAACTTGTCCTAAATTCGAATTTTAAAGATAAACTGATTGCTTTTCCCATGGAAAATGATAATTATGGAAAAGATTACGATTAATAATATTTGTTTGCTCAGATTTGTTACATTTAATAAATCTATGCTAATTCTGCCTGATTAACTGTAATTAATTATATGTTCTAAGTTAGTAAACCTATATTAACATAGCAATATTCTTCCCTGACATTAAAGTTCAAGTATAATAAAGTTTTAGGTAGTTGTAGCGAACTAGATTATATTTCGTAGTTTGAATTGGCTTTTGTGAAGATTCAGCTTTTTGATTTTACGATTCTGATTTTTCATTAGCGATTCCGATAATAATTCACTCTGTGGATCGAAAATTCAAACCGAAGTAATAAAATGTAATTTAGCTAAATTTCTAAAATATTGGACATAATACCACCCTTAAATTGCGAGAGAAAATTAAATAAATTTCCTTCCTGATAATTGATTTATTAAATCAAACTCCAAACCGACAAGTAACTTTTATCATTTGGGAGTTATAAATTAAAAAATATTCTATTTTCAACTTTGTTTAGATTTAGATTCCAGAAATCATTAATTAATTTGTAACATGCTTTTTGCCAATGCAAAACTATTATACGATAATATATGTCGTGGTAGACCACTCTATACCATACACTACTCCTATATTATGTGGGTGTGACTTAATGACCTACTACAACGCGAACAGTTTAAGAACTGCTCGCTGGGTTTAACGACCGACTAGGAGGTCGAACTTGAGGCGCTGGGTTTCAAATCCTTAATAATCAGACAGAGTGCATAAATGGTTGGCGAGATTTACTTGAATAGGTCGAAGTATTGTTTTTGGTTAGTTAAAGATGAATTAACAAAAATATAATTTTATTTATAAACTTCAAAATAAGAATTAAAAAATGGCAAAAAGGGATTATTTAAATTAAAATCGTCTCTAGATAATTATTATGAGGAGGGATTCTCAAATAGAATTAATCGATTAGCGTTACTAGGCTCAGATCAAAAGGGGGAACTTGACAATACTAATTATGAAGGGTGTTTCAGCCTTACGGGTCGGTGACTTCGAGGAAAGTCATTGCTATGAGGCGAGTGGGGAACAATCGGATGAGGCCAGTGGAGCACGGTCTGAATGAGGCAAGTGAGGCACGATCCGAACCAACCTCCAGATAAGGATAACCAATCTTTAAAGCTGACGTTCGACGGGAAATGTGGGAATTCTCGTAATTCTACTGGAAGAGGAAACTTCTTTTTCTCAAAAGTAATCGAAGGAGATTTTCTTCGGTTCGATTAAACGCAAGGTGACTGGTGCGCAAATTCAAAGGCTTGCTGATCAGAGGAGCGACTAATTAACTGGGGTAGAATCACGGCGGAGAAAGTCTTCTCTTTGATGAACTCTCATGGGACTTCGACGAGACGATGAGGACAGCCTTGCGGTGCGTGCTTGACGCCTCGTACTACAGTTAAAACTGAGTATTGGTATGCTCGATTCTGAGGGGGAAGGTGGAATTTGGAGAAAGGACTCAGAAGCTCCAAACACCTTAATCTGGAGGCAGAGTCGATTCATTATTTAAACACCAAGGTACGAGTTCGTATAATTGTATCTCGTCTATGGCAGGATACAATCGCACGTGGTCTCCAATAAAGTTAGGGGGGGGGGGGTGTCAGAGGTTGTTCTTTTACAATCTTGTCCTATTTGGTAAGGAAAGACATTTAATTTGTCAACCATCCTATGAACTCATCGAGAGAGGCGTAAAATCCACCTGTTTATGTACAAAATACTTTTCTTAAATTTAAAAGTTTTTTTTCCACATTACAAAGAGTTTCAAGACAACGGAAAGAAAAATATATTTTATTTAGAATCCCAATAATGAAAGAATGAAAGTTGTCCGCTCCCTTCTTTCAAGTATAAAGTTAAAAAAAATAATATCTTACAAACTCCCGGATTTATCTCCAAAAAATGCTTGTTAATATGAGCTAAGCGAAATGTGATAAAAGCCACCGAAATGGAGGCATAACTCCAAATGTATTCAGGCCAAAGTAAAAATAGACACAGGAAATTACCGGTGAATATATCCTTTATTTGATTTGCATATCTCAATTGTATAATTTTTTTATTTTATTTCCCTATTCATTTCATTTCGTCGAAAGTTTTTGCAAAAGTCAGAAGCTGACACACACATTTTAGAAAACTTCGTAAATAGAGAGGAAAGTTTGATTTATAGTTATTAACTTTGAAGCGAAGAAAAGTCTTTCCAGTCCAAAAGTCAAAGTTCTCCAAGACTGAAGGATTTCGACCACTGAAATCCGAGATGAAAGAAATTCTCAGGCAAACCAAGATGATATTCCTAAATTTTACTATTAGGAGTGCTTTATGAAGATAAAAAGAGGTAAGCAGAGAGGTTTATTTGCTGCAGAAAAATATTTTAATGGAGACAATGTCACTTTTGTCTAATTTTTAGTTGAAAAAATATTGTAGAAGTGAATGAGACTTCACTTTCGTCTTGATATTCACTCATAAAAATAAGCATCTAATCAACTGGAAAACGAGTGATGAACCTCATTATTTTTATTTTAATTTAATTTTAATTAGATTGAAGGCTAAAAATAGCGAAGGAAAGTCCAGCAGTATGTTAATCCTCTAAATGCATTTAGGCTGTAAAGGCACACAATCTTCCAGATGTCAGCTGCTGCATGCTGACTCATATTACACCTGACATTCTTTACATATTGGGGCATGGAGGACATGTCATCCTATCATCTTTCAACTGCAGCAAGTTTACACCTGCTAGATAATCTACCCATTCTAGGTTACTTTTTACAGTATCCTATTAATCAGTACGAACAACAAATTCTAGCACCTATCGGAGTCAGAAATGAATTTATCAGGACGAATTAGCATGCACTTATTCAAATGTAGAGGCAGATAAAGGAAAGGACCCCCCCCCCCAAAAAAAAGTAAGAAAGGAATTAGGATTGCTTCTTCAGTAAAATATTCTTTGGATTAAACAGAGTTCATTGGGAGAGATATAAAACCATACGGTATATTTGAAGGGCTATTCTAGACAGAGTGGATGAGAAACAATAGGTGAGATTTGGCTAAATATCATAGATCTTGGTACGGCTAAACTCTTCAGCTAATGTTAAATAGTTATCAGTCTGCCCCGTTGAGGGGCTTTTCATTGACTCTGCTGAATTGAAAAGCATTAAGTCGAAGTAACGGAAAAGTCTCATTATTTAATAAATTATACACAACTGAAGGATAGGCAAAGATAATTTGAACAGAGGTCTATGGAGTGAATAGAGAATGAACCATTGGCCGGCAATTGACACCAAGAAATTACCGCAATTTGGCACGTAAAATATAAGCTCTATCTGTTGAGAAGGAAATCATAATTTGGACTGGAACTAAGCGTTGATTTATGACCTCAGTATTGTTTCTGATAACTTATTGAATGTAAAGTTCACAGTGAAAATCTGACTAACATAACTAGTTCGAAATTAATCTCTCCTAAATCAATTCCCCTCAACTGAAAGACGAATGCTAAACATACCCTGATATTACCCTTAGGTTGGGGGGATTTTACCTTAAACTACCTATTGATTTTCCTCTTCTTTACATTGTAATATTGAATTTTCAACGCCTGCCAATATTCCGTTAAGAATTGGTTTGTCGTTTGCGATTAACATGAAACCATTTGAAATTAACTCACTTTTCGAAGTTGATATCTTCTCATTATCACAAGATCTTCAATAATAAACTTTCTTTTATCTTATCTTTTCCGCAAAAAATTATCTCACAGAAGAATGAAAAAAACCTTGTCTATTTTTGTTTGTCGTCCTATTTATGGATTGTCATAAATACTATCCACTACATTCCAGAAACATTTATCGATTCTTTCGTATTACATGCTTTAATGCCAATTTCCATATTTGATTTTTATAACTTTTAAGTTCATCTCTGTTTTCTTTGGTGTTTTGTTCAAGTTTATATAACGAACAATTTCATGGCTTAAGCAATGCTCGCTAATATTGGTTTTATTAGATAGACAATTAACTTTTGGGCTGCGGCAAAGCAGAGTAGAAAAAACATATATGGTAGATGAGCAAATTAAGCTCATATGGGTATTATTAGTTACTAGATGGAGTTTCGATTCTTATTGAATTTGAGATGGCTGCGAGATCCTTTAATAATCTGGGATTCGGTTTCTATGTTGAACTTATTTCCACAGCGTAAACGCTTAAAATAAGAATTAGGTAAAGATACCATGCCCTGAGAGAGTAGGATTAAATGTCAATATAACCAATTAGCACAGTTCTTTTAAGGTTATTAGATTAACCAATTTAATACAGCTACTTACTCTAGATCGTGATCGTGACTGGACGACGGTTGAAGGTTGGTCAGGAAGAAGGGCGTGTCAACTCGGTCGTAAACGCGTTATTTATGATGCCTTTAGTTTATGGAAAGAACGGTATGGGTTGCGGGTGGTCATGGGCCGCGGGGTATCGCGGTGCCATCGCATACCTTCTTACATGTAGCGTGGTATATACTGGATCTCTAGCGAGTTTTCCTAGTTGTTTTGGAGTCTGGTGTGAGCGTATGTGTTGAGAGGTGCTAATTTGTTGTTGCCATGTAGTGTGACCATTCTCGTGTACAAGGGAGAGAGGCAAGCGCGCTTCAGGGCGGAGTTCTGAATGCGCTGAGCCTTCTGCTGCCACGAGACACTCGCGGCTACGAGTGACAGTTGGGCGTACGTGAGAATAGGTCGCACGAGTTTTTTATATAGGTGTAACTGTAGTTTTCTGCCCGCAGGGTAGAACCTGCGCAGCGATGTATTTGTACGTGAGGATCTTGCTTTTGTTATGTTCTGATGTATATAGAACATGAGGGTCTTGTCAAAAGATACCCCGAGGATTTTTGTATGTTGTGTATATTGGAACCTTGTTGGGTTTAGATGGTTTCTGTCTTCTGTGTGTGAGAAGATTTGTAGGTTGTTCGTGAAGTGGTCTCTTGTGCTGTAGAGTGTCATCTGTGTCTTCAGAGGGTTCGTGGAAATCAGCCATTTATCCTCGTAATCTGTCTTCGCGTCCAGTATTCTTTGTGCGTGGAGCGCGATTTCTTCTGGTCCGCGGCCACTGACAAGAATGGTCTCGTCATCGGCGTAGGACACTGTGTATGTGTGACAGCAGTTTGCGGGTGGGCGTGGGATGTCGTTTGTGTACATGATTTATAGTGTGATTTCCAATAAGCTCCCTTGGAGAACGCCTGAGCGTGGTGTGAAGGGTTGTGAGAGGGTGTTGTTGTATTTTATGTGGGATCTCCGTTCAGTGAGGTAGTACGAGAGGAGCCTTCTGGCGCAGAGAGGTAACTTCGTATTGTGGGCGAGTTTCCAACGGAGTCCATCGTGCCACACTTTATTGAAGTCCTTCTCTACGGCCTTGCTGATGTAGAGTGTCTTTTGATGTACCCTGCGGTACCGTCCAAGACCACAGAGGGAGACTCTACCGTCTCTGTGAGATGTCAGATGTAACTGTTAAATACCAAAAACCCAATAGAGGGGGCGGCATCCCAACTGGAGTCAATTGATTGTGGCTTAAATCATCATTAAGTCCGCCATGTTTTTACACCCTCTGAGGAGCCCAACCAGATCCATACTCACTTATCATTCATCACCACATCCGAATCACTTCATAGAGTCGTTATCGGCGGGGCATGGGGGTGCCAAAAGAAAAGAGAAAGAAGTTTAAAAAAAGGCAAGTAACACGTCATTTCAGCAGGAAAACGAGAGCAAGTACTTAATAGACAGATTTTTGTCTTTTATATTGCATTTTGATATTTTCTTTTTGTTTTACATGCTAGTACATTTTTAGCCTGAAGCCATTAATTATCATTGTTCTCAAAATTGTTAAGCAATTGTTCTTATAGAAACCTTTATATTCTAGCGTAGAAGATGGGTCCAGAGCCCGAACCGTTGGCAATATATGTTATATTCAGTACTTGCTTTCTTTTTCCGGCTATATATATATATTTATATAAACAGGATAACCAGAACAAAACCGAGGAGGTTTCGTAATATTTATTGCAAACTTTTCACGATTAGAAAAAATCCAGCATCAGTGCTCCTGTGTGTGTATGTATATTTTATATATATATATATATATATATATATATATATATATATATATATATATATATATATATATATATA
The DNA here is from genome assembly GCA_963969495.1 of Ceratothoa steindachneri. Taxonomy (NCBI): domain Eukaryota; kingdom Metazoa; phylum Arthropoda; class Malacostraca; order Isopoda; family Cymothoidae; genus Ceratothoa; species Ceratothoa steindachneri. Next base: position 194,451,121 of record OZ018318.1, read on the forward strand.
TATATATATATATATATATATATATGGCAAACGAATTGATGGACGCAAAATTTAGACGAAGCATGAACTCGATAACCAGGAGAGATGAGGAAATAAAACTCCCCAAATAAGCAATTAAACCAATCATAGAATGAAGTAAGAACATAGAGAAAAAAATAGGGGTAGCGAAAAGGGACAAAAAAATGAGGTAAATAATAAATAAAATGATTAATACCAGGTTGATTGAAATATAAAAAGGTTGCGAAGATGATTAAAAATATATGCGGGTAATTTAATCAATAATCTGTTTAATTGGTTATTTTGAGCGTTTTGTCTTCTCTTTCCCGTTATTTCTATATTAGAGTTTTCTGGTTTTTCTTTTGTCATTCGTTGATAATGAACTTGAAATGAAGTTTGAGACTACTAGGAATCTTCATTTTAATATCCTTTTTGCATTGCTGCATTTAGTCATTCCACACCCATACATACACACACATACATATATATATATATATATATATATATACCCTTGGCCAAAATTTGAGGGCATGTATGAAAAAGTGAAGAATATGATTGAAACCAATTTATTTCATACTTGACATAATACAAATAAACATTTTTGCCTATATTCTATAAATAATTAATAATGGATGTGTCCTTCTTTTGCTTTTATAACAGCTCTTATGCGTTTTTCACAGTTGAGACTAAGTTGGGACAGACGGTTTGTTTAATTTTCTGCCAATCTTCATGAATTTGGGCTGTTAATTAAATTTTTTAGGAACATTTGTTCACCTTCTTTCTTGTGCCCATGTGACCACAAATGCTCATTGGGGTTGGGGTCTGGTGATTGAGGGGGCCATTCCATTATCGACAACCCTTTCTTTTAAAAATATCCTTTGATACACGAGATGTGAGGAATGGAGCGTTGTCTCTGTGAAATATTACACCATTTGGTATCTCATAATTGAAGATTTTACCTAAGGAAGGTTGATAAACCTGGTCTAATATGGTGGTGTAATTATTGGAATTCATTCTGGCCTTACAAGTGAACGTCAGTCCTCGAACTAAAGACGACATGCAGTCCCAAACCATTATACTAACACCTGTAAATTTTACGTTTGTGACAACACATCTCGGATCATAAGCTTCCCCAACTCTTCGACTAACACAAACAGTTCGAAGGTTTCAAAGTTCTAAGAAGAAATACAAATTTTACTGGTCATTTTTGGTATCCCCCAAAAGGTTTGGTATCCAATAAAAATGTGTACAAGCCCAATAAATGAGTAGAAGCTAATTTTGAGAAGCTACCTCAAAGTTACTTTAATCAGACCTAATACCTTTACTCCAATCTTCATGCTCTTTTGCCCATTACAATCGCTTCTTCTTGTTCACCTGAGACAGCCACGGTTTCTTGCTAAACTTACATTCCTTAAGCCCTATTTGAGCTCTTTGAGATTGAAGAATCTGTTTCTTCGCAGATATTTTTAACATTGAATTTCTACTTGCAAGTTAAGAATACTACATTAGAATTAATGGCACATTGCCATAGGTAGCATTAAATGAATACTAATAAATAAATCAATGGTGCGTTGCCATAGATGGCATATGTTCATGCTAATAAATAAATTCATGGCACGTTGCCATAGAACTATATAAATGCGAATGAATAAAGTATAATCAATTAATACAAAGCGAAGCGCACAGATAAATTAACGATCTTTAAGAATACTACATTAGAATCAATGGCACATTGCCATAGGTAGCATTAAATGAATACTAATGAATAAATCAATGGTGCGTTGCCATAGATGGCATATGTGCATGCTAATAAATAAATTGATGGCACGTTGCCATAGAACTATATAAATGCGAGTGAATAAAGTATAATCAATTAATACAAAGCGAAGCGCACAGATAAATTAACGATCTAGCAAGTCAGCTAGAGAGCGTTTTTGCGTCCATATCTGCGGCTATAAGTTGACATTGTTGAATTTGTGTCACATATTAAAGATTGGTGTGAGTGAGAGTGGGAGAGTTGCGAGCCGCGGATGTTCAGCGTCCCTTTAGATCCGGTTGGTGCTTTGGTGAGATGAGTGTATGGAAGGTGGAAAAGGGTCTATGGTTGTAATTCTTTGACGACTGTATAAATTTTATGGCTTTGTAAGATGATGAGATACCCTTACGGTGTCACCACTTGTAGCAAGATGAATCGGTTAATACTTGTAGTGCTAGAAGTAGTTGATGGACTTGATTCCGGGAGAAGGGGTTGATTGATTGATTGTAAAGGGGTCCACCAGTTTCAAGTTAGAACAATTAATTTTTTCTCTGCTAAAACAAGGTAAACACAGAATTTAATTGTAGTAAACAGGTGTCGATAAAGAAATCGAACGAGAAGTCAAAATGACAGTTCTCTGTAACCGGAATTGTTGACTTAAAGTAAAATAAAGTGACCAAGTCGAGATTAATACATGAGTGTGGGAAAGAACGAGTTCATGAGTGTGTGCAACTTTTGTGTACATAGATCTCTCTCTCTCTCTAACATGTAAATATATATATATATATATATATATATATATATATATATATATATATATATATATATATATATATATATATATATATATATATGTTAGGGGGCTCCATAGACGTAGGTATATTTTCAAAGTGCACTGATCCTTTCTCCACACCACTGCAATTATTTTGTGCTGCATTTCTCTCGTGTAAGAAATTTCATCACAATATAATGAGATTCATAGGGCGCCTCACATTTACTAAAACACTCTGAAAGACCAATCTTAGTAATTAAAAGTAAAAAGTGGAGCGACCCCTAACTAAATCATGAGACAGAGAGACGAAATTCAAAGTGAAGTGTAATAAAATTACCCCTATTGAAAAAAAGACATATCAAATTAAGCTTTAGCACCACCTTACTATAAATAAATATTTATATATATATATATATATATATATATATATATATATATATATATATATATATATATATATATATATATATATACAGAGAAAGAGAGAGATATATAAATGTATCAACAATTGCAGGACCTTCGCCACTTTTAATCTCTTTCTAAAACGTTTCGATTGCCGACAGATAGATGCAAAGACCGTGCATTGACGACAATAAATGCGTATACTACACGAAGGAAACAATCTAACGTCAATGTGCACCTAGAACAAGAAACCGGGTTTTGGGGGCGGGAGGAATTTAATATCATTATTCCTATCCTGTGGAGATATTTTGTGTTTGGGGTAGATTTAAATTATTTTTCCTGTCAGCTTAGCGGTATATATATATATATATATATATATATATATATATATATATATATATATATATATATATATATATATGTGGAAAACTCACAAAGCATCGCGTGAGTAACAGGAGATGCAATAAAGCCCACAGGGAAAATTAATACGAGGATTCCAAGTACTTTCGAGTTCTTTCGAAACAAAGGTCGAAAGTACTTGGAATCCTCGTATTAATTTTTCCCTGTGAGTTTTGTTGCATATATATATATATATATATATATATATATATATATATATATATATATATATATATATATATATATATATATATATATATATATATATATATATATATATATATATATATATATATATATATATATATATATATATATATATATATATATATATATATATACATATAGTAATATAAGCATATGGATATATTTGTGCATGACTGCATCTGTTGTTTGTTCTTCTGGCATCAAGTTATTTTCCCAACTGTCATTTGTTTAATTATACGTCGGTGATAGTCATTTGTTTAAATAGCATTAGTAAGTGTCTTTTCTTTTTTTGTGACTATTATTTCTTTCCATATTATTCATAAATATGCAAAATATCATAGTTACAAAAAAGTTCAATTGTTAATTAAGTTTATTGCCAAAAAATGTAAATGTAACTACATTAAGTACAACGAAAACATCAATTTAAATAGTCTTTTTTATATACGTAATCATTAGTTTTAACTTGCCCGAAAACTTTAGATCAATTTTCATGTCTCCAATTTTTGTTAATCTTGTCCTCCTGAAGACGTTTTATCTATTGCTCTCAAATATAATTGGTTTCTTTATCACCCTATATTATTTAAACTTTTGAACTTTAAGTTATCTTCTAATTGTTTTGGATAATACATTTTTAACTTGGAGCTACAATAAACATTCCAGCAAATTCCAAAATGTTTTTGTGCGCGTCTATAGTGAAGCCTGAATTAAAGATATCCTACTTAGGTGGGATAAGAATATTTCATCCACATCTTTTCCAGAATACAACACACCTGGTCTCTTAATATCAGGGTATAATGGATTGGACAGAATATCTAGAATATTTGATTTTTTAACAATTTACACTTTTTATAAACTAATCATGGCTATGAAGAAGTTTGATTTTTGCTCAGTGTAAGTTTTTTTATATGTCATAATAGAAAATAGTTATTAATTCAAGGTGAAACATAAGAAAGATTGGTTAAATTCTGATTTTATAAAACTTAGAAATTACATATCATTTAGTAAAATACTAAGTAATTCAAACATACTAACAAAATATTCAAACATATTAGCAAAATATGAGGACTGTTTTTACTTTTCCCAAGAATCTATATATATATATATATATATATATATATATATATATATATATATTAACTTTTTGACATACTGGACTTGTTACAAGGCCAGATTGCTACCGGGGTTGGTTGTTTGAAAGGGAGGAAAAATAACACTGGTCTGCATGATTTTTTTTATCGACTGTATGACATCTTTTTCAAAATATATATGAAAAATGGTGATTTACTTTGTTTTTTATTCATCTCTATCACATCACGTTGTCGAGTTATATGGAGACGTTACTTTTCTCTTTTTGTATAGCATAAGTAAATATTTATATATATTATAATATATATGTTTACATTATATGATATTTCTCTCTCTCTCCCCCTCTCTCTCTCTCTCTCTCTCTCTCTCTCTCTCTCTATATATATATATATATATATATATATATATATATATTATAGATATATTTATAATATTGCTAATATATTTTTCTTTATTTTTAGATTGTGAATATGTTTAGAGGCTGCACAAATTCAGCAGACATATTTTGCTATGTCTGCGGGCAATTCACCTCTTCAGATTCATGGAGCAATATTACTCCTTTGGTGAAGCGTTGTTATTTAGTTTATTTTGGCTGCAGATTAGGAGACCAAGACAAGCCATTTTCCCCACACAAAGTCTGCAAGAGTTGCATCAGTAAGCTCCAAAATGTGGTCAGTTGAAAAACTTAGATGTATGCCCTTTGGAGTACTAATGGTATGGCGAGAGCAAAAGAATCACCATAATGACTGCTACTTTTTTAGGACTAAAGTAGCTGGATTCAACAAAAAGACTAAAGATCGCATAATATACCTGAATATTCCTTTAGCAATGAGGCCGGTTCCACACTAAGATGATACACCAGCGTCTGTGCCACCTGAGATATGGGAAGTTTCATCAGAGTCCGATACTTGTGATACTAATCACTTGGAAGTAGACTATGAACCACCAACAAATGACGATCCCAAACTTTTCAACGAAGCTGAGCTCAACGATCTGGTGCGAGACCTTAACCTTCCAAAAGAAAGTGCACATTTACTTGGCTGTAGACTGAAGAAACACAGGCTTCTAGCTTCTGAAACAACATTCGTTTGGTACCGTCATCGTGAAGCGGAATTCATTCCGTTCTTTAATAAGGAGGATTCTTTAGTTTTCTGTTCAAATATTTCTGGCCTTATTGAACGCATGGGGATACCGTACAAAGCAGATGAATGAAGGTTCTTCATTGATTTCTTCTAACAGAAGTTTGAGGCTGTTCTTCTCTACAATGGCAACACAGTTGCATCTGTGCCAACTTAGCATAGTATCCAAATGTCCGAAACCTACAAAAATTTGAAAACATTAATAACTGCAATCAAGTACCATCAGCACAATTTCTCATTTGTGGTGATTTAAAAGTTATTGCTCTCCTACAAGGTCTTCAAGGGGGATATACCAATTATCCCTGTTTTTTTGTGTCTTTGTGATAGAAGGGATGACAGCCAGCACTATGACAGAAAGGTCTGGCCAGCAAGAACCAGTTTTTTACCCGGAAATCACAACGTGAGAGCTATGTCAATAGTTGACCCCAAGAAAATTCTGCTACCACACTCCACATCAAATTAGGCCTTATGGAAACTTTGTTAAGACCTTGAACAAGAATGGAGCTGTTTTCCAGTACCTGGAGTCAAAGTTTCCTTGTGTAAGTGAAGGCAACCAAAGTCATGAATTTTTGTTGGCCCTCAGGACAAGTATTTTGAGGAAGCATTAGCAGGTGTCGAGGTGAATGCCTGGTTTTACTTCAAGCATATAGTCCATAACTACTTGGGAAAAACTCGCTCCCCAGAATATGAAAAAAATGATCCCAGATCTGACTTCAAGTTTCCAGGAGCTTGGGTCTATAATGAGTGTGAAGATGCACTTTTTGCACTCACATCTTAACTATTTTCCCACAAATTGTGGGAACTACAGTGAGGAACGAGGAGAGCGTTTCCATAAGGATAGTTGCCCCATGGAAACTCGATACCAGGGCAAATGGAATTTCAGCATGATGGCGGATTACTACTTGTCTTTGAAACGTGATGGTCCCGATGCACAGCAAAAGCAGAAATCACAACGGTACGCCTTCCTTTGAATCGGTATATAGGCTGACCATGAGAGCATGGTTTTTTTTACATTCATTTGATTCTATGTTGATGATTTTGATTCATTTCATGTTGATTTGGTATACATATGTTCTTAAAACTAAAATAATGTGCTTTTCCATGATTACTTATTCATTTTAAATAAGTAACAATATATTAAAAATGCACATTTATTGTTAGCATTAATTTGTATTTTATTCGAAATTCTTACGTGATAAAAAAAATGTTTTAGAAATTTCAAATCAGCACCCCCAGAATATGTAAGATCACACCCATGAATAAAAATAAAAATTTTAAAATTCAACAATGCACTCCAGAGTAATTTTCTAGATTTAAAAGTATCATTTGAACCAACCATTTTTACCTCCCGAGGCTCCTTAGTCAATTTGATATCAACGATGTTTTTAAATATACCTCCAATTTGTATTCTATCCTGGTAATTAAGTACCTTCCAAGACCTTGCATTGTTTATTCTATAAAATATGAGAAATTGCCACAAACAATACGTATGCTTGTTTGGTAACTGTTACAGTTAGACGTTAAATAACATCAGGCTAATGCATATAATTATAACGCACAGAAAGCCCTCTTTTTGCACATATTCAATTTTGATTATGTAATTAATTGGGAAATTATCCGTTAATTTTCAAAATGTACCAATTCTGTTTTAAGAAAAAATTTGTTGTTTGGATAAATTTGATCGAGAACTTCAATATACAGGGTTTTGCAAAGGTTATCTTACAGTGTTTTTTATCTATTGAGAGGCTTACGTATATGATAAAAAATTTCCGTTAAAAAAACTTAGAGTTCTACTTTTCTAGCACTTTCATCAAAAAGTCTTTCCCATGGTGTGCAGGTGTGTCTAGATTGAAGTTCAAAGAATCGAGTTCAAAGAATAAGTCTGACAGAGGTTAGCTGTGAATAAGGCCTTTTAAAGGGCCCCAAAGCTCAAAATGACAGTGGTAGCAAAGAAAAAGAAATTTCCTCCTAACGGTGTCCATGGCCGTCAAGAACGAAAGGAGGGGCAAAACCTTAGGGTGCGTTGAAAAGCCTGCTCACTAACCGTATGCAAAATCAACATCTCAAACTCTGCCTTTACCTTCTCAACGACTTAAAGCGTCATGACAATCGAATTCTTATTTTTTACGATGAAGAAACCTTTACGGCCGATCCGGTCATCAACAAGCAGAGCGAACACATGGGGTAAGTTTGGGCAAGGACATCTCCGAGGTCCACTACAAGTTGACAACTAAGCAACCGGCTTCTCTGATGATGCTCAGTGTCGTGGCTTTGAAAGGCTAGAATATAGCTCAAGGTAGTTTGCGGCCGATTACAGAGACATCATCACCACGAGTATCCAGCAGATCACAAAGAAGGGTGACTATGTCATTCAGCAGGACAGTGCCACGACCAACAGGGCCAAGATCGTACAAGAGTAGTTTGGGTCGAACATGAATTTCTGGTCGAACAACATTTTGCCATTGCAGTCAATCGCTCTAAATTCCCTCGCCTACTGCGTGAAAATGCATGTCAAGGGCAAGTTCTGCAAGGTCCGTGAAGGAATGTAGCCGAGCTGAAGTCATCCGTCAACCGCGTGTGAGCCAGCATGAGGAAGGACTAAATACGCAAACTTTGCCCAGCTTTCAGGTTTCACCATGAGCGCGTACTCGCCGCCGTGGGGGCCACATTGATTAATATTACAATATAAACACATATTTATATGGTAAAAGAAATAAAACGAGTCTAACGCATTAAAACTCGGTGTCTTTTCCGTACAGGCAGTTTGTATTTGATTAAGAGGCTCCGAAGGATACGACGCGTTCAGGGTCTCCTCTTCATCAAGAGCGACGATATTATTGTCACACGCTCGTCGTTGATATTTATTTAGCATGTTTAAGTGATATAATTTATCACCAAAGGTTTTGATGAGGTAGTCTATCGTCCCGGACCTCGAGCTTCTAAAACGGGCAAAGGCCCTTTCCATTGGGAGAGAAGTTTATTGGAGGAGGTCGGGAGGAGGAGCAAAACTTTATCTCCGGGATGAATGCGACGATTTTTCGCTTTCCTGTCGAAATATGTACGGTACTTTTCAAGCTTAACGCCACTATCCTTATGTGCGATTATAGCGCATTCCTCGATTCGATTTCGTAAATCGAGGACATAAGCATAAGACGATTTATCCTCGTCATCCAGGCGGGAGTTCGAAAAGAGCTCGACGAGGATGCTCATAGGACCTCGAACATTTCGCACATATAAGAGGACGAATGGAGCGAATCCAAGGTCCTATGAGGAATTTTGCGGCAGGCAAATAATACCACAGAAAGGTTCTGCTGTCACTCCTGGGGCTAAGAGTCCACAGTTCTTAAAGACGCTTTTTAGCAATCCGTTTAGCTTCTCACACATCACGTTTGCTGCAGTTGAAAGGAGGGCGTAAAAATGGGTTTGATTAATAGAAGCTTACCTACATAGTCCATTAGTTCCTAAGTAAACTCTACCACAATAAGATAGAACCTCCTTGGGGATGCCAACCAGGGAAAAAAGGGTTATGAGCGCCTCAGCGCATGTGATACTGTCTATTTTGGGGAGTGGGACAGCGCCGAGGAATCTAGTAGCAAAATCTACCAGAGTGAAGAAATATGAATGCCTGCCAATGGACTGGGGATGTATCGGGCCAATGAGGTCAATGATCACTCTAAAAAATGGTTCAAGGGCAATTTGTGTCTTCTGAAGGGGGACCGGGGGGATTCTGCCTTTGGCCGTCGGGTTCTGGCAGATGTTGCAAAAACGACAGAAGTCGGCTATTTCTCTGGTAGCGCCGGGCCAAAATAAATATTTAGAAACCCTCTGCGCTGTCTTATTGTGGCCGAATTGGCAAGCCATCAGTCCATCGTCCACGGTGTAAAGCACATCGCGGTCGCAAACGCGTGGGATGAGCAACGATTGCACTTTAGATCCACCATCTACCGTGCTTGAACGAAACAGAAGGTCGTCCCGAACGAGGTATTTCACCTGTCTGAAACTCTTATTCACCTCGGGCAGCCACTTTTGGGCCTTTTTACAAAAGAATTGAAGGGAAGGGCATTTTCTTTGCTCTTTCGCGAATTATTTGCTTAGAAAAGAATTAAATTCGGGCGAATAAGAATTTGTCATGGATTTAGGGTTGGCAAACTCTTTTCTGGCCTGAACCCTCCTTACGACAGGCTGGGCAATCGTATCAGGAGAAACCTGAAGACTCTAGCCTATTAGTACCAAGCAGAACTTCCCTAATAGGGGCAGAGACTACTTCTACCCATCCGGTAACGTACGGGCATTCTAGGAAGCAGCGCATTACAGAGAACAGATTAGCGCGCCCCAAGTAATCATGGACCACCGCATATTTCTTATGATCAGGGCCTACTAGGGGTAGTAATTTTCCAGATACCACGATACAGGCTACATCCTGTATTAAATTCAAACCCACTAGGGGAGCTATTGTTAAAGAGGAAGTTTACCTGATGGACCGGGCATTTATTTTCTGGGACAGAAGACGGAACAGCCGGGTTAACAGAAAGCTGGGAGAGAAAGCCATTTATTTAGTGAATTTGTTGCACCGGGGGAGGGAGAAATTTAAAATTTTGTGGACAATTAGCTTTTATGTGGCGAGGCACGCCACAAGTAAAACAGATAAAAGTCCTCTGGGGTAGTAGTTCTGAGGGGAGTTACAGTTGGGGGTTGGCATCCCTTTGTTATTAGGGGAAAAACTTGGTTTTGAGAGAACCATTGACCTTGACCCACTGGGATTTATTGTGGTTAGCAGACTTGGAAGGGATTTTTCCCTTAGGCGACGGTGGACTGGATTTTTTAGGGTCCTTAGTGTACAGCTTATAGCTTGACGCGTACAAGTCGTCCTCACCCAAACAGCCTTTAAATGTAGATGGTCGTCTATCTTTAACGAATGGGCGGATTTACACCGGCAGCGCATACATCAACTGGTCCCTCAGGACAAAGTCCACTAAATAGTCGTAGTCCCGAATTATTTGGGCCACATCCAGCAGAAACTGTAGGTTAGGTTAGAGGAGGAATCCGAACTGTCGATAGGTCTGGTTGGGTAAGATCGGGCTTGCCTAAAACTGGCCCGGTAATGGTCCCGGTTCATATTAATAGCTGCTAGTAATTCTGCCTTAAGGGTAGAATAATTAATGGTTGCCTCATTGGAAATAGATATAAAAATTTCCCCCAAATGGGAATTTAAAAGTAAGAGAAAGTGGGGAACATCATGTTCCTCAATGTCTGGAGAATTCACCTCGAAGATCTTCTTGAAGTGGGGGAGGTAAGCGAAGAAATCCTCGCCAGCCTTATACGCCGGTAACTTTACCGACAGATTCTAGGTAAGTTCGTTGCGCGAAATTACGGAAAGCGTCTCCAATTGGTTTTGGTTCAGCTCCCGCTCATGTACTCTTATTCTTTCTCTTTCTTCAATCTCCTTTTTTTCTCTCTCTTCTTTCTTCGCTCTTTCTTTTTTCTTTTCTTTCTTCACTCTCACTCCTTTCTTTTCTTTCTTCACTCTCTATTTTTTCTATCTCTTTTCGTTCTTCACACTTTCTTTTTTCTCTCTTTTCTTTCTTTACCCTCTCTTTTTCTCTCCTTCTTCTTTCTTCCCTTTCGCATCTTTTTTGATCCTGGACGTAAGCGATTAGCTCCTTGTCAGCTAGACCAAGGAATATTCCTTGGTGTAAAAATATTTCAAAAGACCATATATTGAAGTCGTATGCGGATAGCGCTCGCACGTACACAAAAATACTCGAATGCCGTATCGAGGCTCTTACGTAGCTATTCTCACAACAAATTGACCCACTGAGAGTTTACCCAGAACAATACACAGACCCACACAGGAAAGCGTACACCAGAGAAAAACCACAACTCTCTGAAAAACAATACCTGATTATATTAAAATCTTTATACTCTTGAATCCAGCTGGAGATTATTTTAAGAGTACAAGCACCACAAATAAATAGCAGTACAAAAAATAAAAAGAAAAAATTGATTAGTTCCAATTCTTTAAATTACACTGAGTGAATTAGGCAACTTCACAATAACACAATACGGGGCGTGGGAAATTAAAAGTTTAATGGTTCGACTGGTCTCAAAATTCTGCCCCTCAACACCCGATACCCGAATTTTAATTATTAGTTTATATATATATATATATATATATATATATATATATATATATATATATATATATATATATGTATATGTATATATATATATATATATATATATATATATATATATATATATATATATATATATATATATATATATATATATAAGTATATACGAGGGTGTCAATAAGTTTTGCGAATTGGTAGGGCAAAATAGAAGAAGGGGGATGGGTGTTTGTGGGGGTGTTAGGACAAGTTATGACAAGTTAGGACCTGCAGCTGCACGCTCCTGCCTGGTCTATTTAAGAAGAAGTAGTTGATCGCAGATCGTCAGTCACAAATTTTCCCACAATGGAGAAGGTTAAACACTGCGCAGTGATCAAATTTTTTACCAAGGAAGGCAAGAAGGCAAAAGAGATCCATGAAAGCATGGTTGCAGTGTACACCGACACCGCCTTCTTCCTATGCAACCATTGCTCGCTGGAATAGGGAGTTCCGCCATGGTCGTGAGTCCCTTGAAGATGACTCCCGTCCAGGACGCCCGTCAAACGTAACCAACGAGGAAAATGTGGCCCGTGTGGAGAGGATGGTCCTCGAAAATCGACGGGTGAAGGTCGAACAAATTGAACGAAAACTTGGAATATCACATGGAAGTGTTATCAACATCATCCACGACAATTTGGCCATGACCAAGGTCTCTGCCCGTTGGGTCCCTAGAAACCTCACGCCCCACGATCGACTTCAACGTCGTCATAGTTCGGAGGAGCTGCTGCTCCTGTACAACCAAGACCCGGTGGGATTAGAATCACGTATATTGACAGGTGATGAAATTAGGGTCCATCACTGGGATCCTGAGACCAAGCTCGAAAGCATGGCCTGGAAGCACAGGGGCTTTCCTACCCCCATCAAGTTCTGGACACAACCCTCAGTTGGGAAGAACATGGACACCATCTTTTAGGATTCTGAAGGAGTGTTGATGCTGGACTATGCGCCTCGTAGAAGGACCATCACAGGCCAATATTACGCCGAGGAAATAGCTGGGTTGAAGAAGGGTTTCACAAGCTGCCCTGCGCGAGTGTATATTCGAGGAGCTTAACCATACAGTCCAGATCTGGCCCCAAGCGACTACTTTTAATTCCACCAGCTCAAGGCTGCACTGCGTGGACGCCGGTTTGGGGACGATGAAGATGTCCAGTTCGCCTTCCCGGAGTGGATTGAACAGCAGTCGGGAGATTTCTGCTTGTCGGCAATTCGAAGCCTCAGGGACAAGTGCATTGAAGTTGAGGGTAGTTATATTGAAAAATAATAAAACACTTTTCCTCATATCTCGTTTCTTTATATACGAATTGCAAAACTTATTGACCGCCCCTCGTATATATAGTTATATATGTATATATATACTTAGGTGTCGAGCAACGACATGGTGGTGTCACTCTCTATACAGAGTCGGGCTCACGAGTGTTCGACAAGCCCGGCAAGTGCGGGCTATGGGTTTATGCCTAATTTATATTCTAGTGCGTTAATCTATGGTTGGCCAATAAAATGGTGGAATTGAGATTGACGTTTAAGCTCAGGAGTTATTGAAAGAAAAACCTGTAACAAAAATAGCCTTTAATATGCATGTAAATAATACATTTATTATTGGTCACGAAAACTAAGTAAACTAATATAATAATGAATAAGTAACCAGCGTTTAATACAGGCGGGCAAGGAATAAATGGGAATAGCTCGGTAATTGTAACAATCACTCGAAAAATCATTATTAAACGCGGGTTGAGATAATATTAAATGCGGGGAATTACGGAGTTTTGGGGGAGTAAATTAAATGGAGGAAAGATCACGGGACTGGGATCTGGGTTTTACCTAAGCGGACATGAATTCGATGAAGCCGCGGGAGCGCTTCGTAGAGCGGAAGATGAGCGTAGATCAGGTTCCAGGTTGTCCTCCAAATGGGAATCACTAAAGAGCGGGAGTGAATCCGCTCCAGGTACTGGTGTCGTCTCGGCGACCAGATGGGAATCGGCACGGAAGGACTTCTCGGACTTCCTTGCTCTCGTCTCACTGTTTTGGTTAAGGTACATAGAACTTGTAGAGTGGAGGGAATGAGCGGAGAATTGATCCCGGTTAGCTATCTGTATTGAATAACGAAGGATAGTAATCCGTCTCTGATCAGAGAGATTACGAAGGTGAGATCCGTGCAAGGGATCACAGGCGTCCTCACGGCGTCTCGACGGGGAACGTGACGGACGGACTTCGGAACAACTTTCGCTGACACTGAATGGAGTCGCTCGCATAAATACGGCGTGTTTCTGCAAGGAATGGGGTTAGGAAAAAAGGCGTAAGGCAACCGGCGTCCCATGGAAGACTTGGAATGTAGCCGTTTAAACAGCCCTAACTCACTAGCGCCTCACACCAGCTGGTGGGGGGGGGGGAGTAATAGATCTCGTTTTCGACTTTCCACTGGGGGATGATAGCCGAGCACAATGGAAATGGGGGATCGCCTGACACGATTTTGAACTTATTAAACGTTCTGGGGGCCGTAAACTAAGGTGATATGACCAGACTATGTCTGGGAATTTTTGCATATTTGACCTTTCTTTGGCTAACCTCCACAATAGTAGCTACCGAGAGAGTGGAATAAGCTTTTTAAAAATACTAAATTTTGGTATTTTGAAATTTAAATAAAGGATTTAATCATTTCTTGATTATTTCGGGAAGCCTTTTTGCTTACAACAACATGAATGGACTTAGAATCTATTTGCGATGATTACAAAGGATAAGATTAGTAATTTTTACTGGCAATTTTAAATAGAGCGAAGGTTTTACTCCATAAACTATATCAACTGATATCAATTGTAGTATGTCATGGCGCCGAGTTGAAAATATATTAAAATTTTGAATACTTTTTCGATAGAGTGAACCAGATTATTCTACTCTTTCATAAAATTATCATGATTGGGTAAAATTAATAGGTTTTACGAGGTTCTATTGTCTCTAATTTACAATTATAAATTTTTTTTCGCTAATTCATACATTTTTATAGAAAGTACTTTGGGTAGCATAAATTGGTAGCAATATCTTCAATTTTTGTGTATTCTTTATCTATATAGTCGGGACTACATATTCGAGGAGCCTTAAGATACATGGAGGAAAAAATAGCAGATTTTATTTTTTTGGTATGACTTGAATAAAAATGGACATAAGATAAATTATTTGTCGGTTTCCTATAAAGAGTAAATTTAAATCTATGTGGTTCTCTAATTATTAGGACATCCAAAAATGGAAGGCACTTATTTACTTCCTTTTCTACGGTGAATTTAATTGATGGAACCAATGAGTTGATAATTAAAAGAAAACTATCGATTTCAAAACTGTTGTTTAAAATTACCAGGATGTCGTCAACATACAGGAACCAAACAATTTAAGTAGACCAAAAAGAGGGGATCAACCTAGTTTCGAAAAATTCTATATATAAATTTGACAATAAATGGGATAAAGGAATACCCATAGCCATACCAAACACTTGTTTATGATAATTTTATTTCTTTAGTGCCCATTCTAAAACAACTTAATATTAAGGTAGCCTTTAAATACAATCATACATTAAAAGATACCTTAATAAAGCATAGCCCCAATAATGATAATTATGTAATTTAGCGAATTCCATGTTTGGATTGTAATTTATTCAATGTAGGCCAAACTTCTAAAAATGTTACCATAAGGACCCAACAACACAAAAATGCAGTAATTAAGGGATATCTAAATAATGCCTTAGCTGTCCACAATTCCAAGATGGGACACGGAATTAACTGGTCAAAAACTGATACAATAATCCATAGTAATGATTTTATTAAGAGAAATATCCTGGAATCATTTTTAATCTCTCACACAAAAGAGAGTAACCTCAGAATTAGCCCGGGGCTGTTTTAGATCGATCCAATTTTATCCCTTTTTCTAAAATCCGACTGATCTGATAGCCTTTAAAAGTTGACCTGATAGGGAAACGTGCTTAGTATAAATACTGTGTGTCTTATTTTTCTTACCATTGTGAGTTTGAAAATGTCGAATAGGCGAAAGTACTAACTCCAATCCTTCTTTTATTCAGTTTTCTTCCGTGGTACATATTCATATATATATATATATATATATATATATATATATATATTATAAAATCTGGTATCAGGTTTAAAGGAGTCTTTTAACATGTCTTTTTAGGTTTTATTTTCCTTATTTTAAAATGTTATTTCGATGAAGTTTTTGGCTATTAAGAATTTACGGAGAAATAATCTTTTACATTTAAATCTCCCATTTCCCATCCGCAACTCATTTCCTTTGTGTACCCATTTCTTATTTACCGTGTATGGTTACCTTATGTAATATTTAGAGACATTTATTCGCCAGCGGAATTTTATCCTTTCAGATCCTGAAAGGCTCAGTAAGAATTGTTCTTTGTGTTAGTTAGGAAGAGGTAAAGGTTTTCGCATCAAACTCGGTGAAGCATTTTCCGAGTGCTTAGACAGAAAATAATAATCGAGTCGATGTGCGTAATTTTGTGTTCTTTTTTGGAAATTTGATAATAAGGTTTAAAATGCCTTCTTTTGACCGATTCAAATTGCAAGGCGAATGCCTTGGACTAACCGGCAATGATCTTCTGTCATACATACGAGAGGAAGAGAGAGCCGAGACAGCGGGAAGGAGAGACATAGAAGATATAAAGAAAGATGAAAGAGAAAGAACCCTCAAACATGAATTGGAGATGATTAACTCGAGAATCGAGACCGCCTCCATTAACTCGCGAAATGCCTCTCCGCAAACTGTCTATAAAACTCCCAGTTTACAAGGAAGGTGAAGATTTTGGGACTTACTTAAGGCATTTTGAGAAAATATTCCAGGTCAAACTCCTGCGGTTGCTAAGTTACCAGCTCCGAGATATTTTCATATCACTCCTTTCAAGATCGATTATTCGACCTTGAAAGCGGAACTGCTGATTGCGTATAATATTCCCCGGACTTACATGTATCCGTCATACATGTATCCGACCCAATAAATCTTTTCGTCAGTTTTGGTATACGCTTCAGAGGCACTTCAATCTCTGGCTCAATTCTTCTAAAGTGCCCTACGATTATGAAGCGCTAGTCGACTTAATGTTAAATCACCAGCTTTTGGCTTCGCTCTCTTGCAAAATTAAATCGTTTTCAGGGACCGGAGGTGTTCTTCCATCAAAGAATGAATCCAAGAAGCCGATGTATTTGCAGCAAACCATAAGTGCTACCCTAAAGAAGGAAGAAAGAAAGAACCGTAGTCTCCTAAGGCAAAAGGTGGCAAAAGAAAATTTCCTCCGCGTGAGCCAAGTAATTTTGTGAAAGTAACTGGAACCTCGAAGCACAGAAACCTTTCTCATAAAATCTTTCGGCGTCAGCCTTCCGCTGGATGCCTATTTTGTGCTTCTCGTGTGGTATTAAATGTTATGTGAACACCAATTGCCCTCAGAATTCTCCATTTTGCAGCAGTTCTCGCAACCAAGTACACCAAACCAGTTCTACCCTGCGCTAACACGGTCGGAAACAGAACAGTCTTCCTCTCCGTCTGCCTCTACTGCCGCTGGCGACTATGTTAATTTCTTGTTTGAAAAATGTCCCTTAAAATTTGAAACCGGATTAGTAAACAGCTGCTGAGTCTCAACCCTTATTCGAGATACAGGGTTTACTTGTTTAGTGGTATCGGACAAGCTTATTTCCTCAGTAGCTCGGAACCATGTCAAATTTGTGATAGAACATGACTTACTGGTGTCGGGAAAACCGGTTCTCGATCGTGAAATGTTTTATCGAGTGTGCATACTTTACCGGCTGGGCTCAGGTAGTAGCAGCCTCAATAAAATTATGCGCTGTTCTGAATCGGCTGTGCCCACGTGTTTCCTCTACCCCTGTGGCTGAACCCTTCCCTCACCCTATCTCATAAGAAGAAGAAAATAGAGACACCTGCCCCTATTGAAGCCCCCAGCAACTCTGAGTTTAATAGCGTTATGAATGAGGAATTCACGAAGAATCAAAAAGATTGTTATTTACTCCGTCCCCGGAAGAACGTACAAGAATCCACCCGTACAAACAAAGTCATCAAATACATAGTGAAGGACGACCTTTTAACCGCCATTGCTCATAAATTAATGTTTCCGAGGCCTATGCCTTATGCATTCCTAACTTACATGTCCCACTCATCCTAAACACCGCACATGGCGATTTATTCTCTGGAAACTTTCTCCATACTAAGACGGCTCAGAGAATTTAGAAATATTTTTATTGGTCCGAAGGTGCAGATGACATTTCGAGTTATTGCCAATCGTGCGATATATGAGAGAAAATAGCCGCAAAAGGATTGGTCCAATTCATCCTCCGTACGCCTGAAAAAAGATAGACAGCATCACCCACGCTGAGGAGCTCATCTCTATCTCTCCCCGAGTCGGAATGCCTAAGAAAGTATTATCCGATCAGGGCCGCAGGTTTACCCCTTAACTAATGGAGTACGTTGGTAAACTCCTAATGGTGAAAACTCTCTTCACTACCACCCCTATCACCCTACCTCAAACGGAATCTCCGAAAGGCTTAATGCTACTTTGAAGTCAATCCTAAAAAAGCTGTGTACAGAGTAGCCCCCGGAGTGGCGCCGTTACTTGCTCGACGCCTTGTTCGCTAACCGGGAAATGCCACACCCTCCGTAGGATTTGCCCCGTTTGATCTGCTGTATGGCCGAAACATCCGAGGTTAGATGAGTATATAAAAGAACTTTTTCTAAACAGGAATTAGATCGGGAAATCAATCATCATATGCGTACCTTATGGAGCTTCGGCAAATGTTAGAGAAGTGTACGGAAATCGCGTTTCAGAACGCTGACACAAACTTGGATAAATACCAGAAGTATTTTGACTACAAATCCAAGGAACAGAAATTTAAGCCCGGTGAAGAGGTTTTATAATTACTCCCCACAAAGAGTAATAAACTCCTGAGTCAATGGGAGGGCTCCTTCCAAGTCATTGAAAATCGCGGCCCTGTTGACTATTTAATTCCAACACCATCTGGTGAAAAGCTGTACCATGTAAGCATGCTAGAAGTGTACCCCCGCCGAGCCTGCGTCAATCATATTGTGGCAATTGACGAGGAGTCAGCCATGTGGTGAGAGTTGCTTGTGTGGAACAGTACATAGAGTATCTCTTGCCAACCTTGCCCAGCGCCACCGATTCCCATACAACCGACGTAAATATTAACGATCAGCTGCCATCCGACCTGACGAGTAAGCTGCAGCAGTCACTGAATCACTTCGGAGACATGATCTCAGAGATTCCTGGCTGTGCCGCGCAGTTCGAACATAAAATTATCCTTACTCTCATGGAGCCCATACGTTCCAAGCCGTTCTCGCGCCCCATCGATTTAAGAGAGGATTTCAACGCTGAGGTCGAAAATTGTTAAAAGTAAACATTATAGATTCCTCCGAGTTGGTTACTGCTCCCTCATTTTAATGGCCAAGAAGTCAGACTGGTTATACCGCCTGTGTGTCAATTTTAGAAAGCTTAGTTCCGTTACCGTGTTTGACGCCAAGCCAATTCTCCTTATCGAATAAAACATCTATCTCTTTGAAGAGGCCAACTTCATGACTGAATTAGACCTATGTAAGGCTTACTATCAGGTTCCCGTTAAAGAAGGAGTAAAGAGATATACGGTTATTCCCATGGACAAGGGGTTAATGCAATTGCGCTGGCTCCCCTTTGGCCTAGTGACGGCTTGTAGTGTCTACAACCGTATGATGCGGAAACTATTAGATGGATTGTTGAAGGTGACCTCGTATTTCGACAAAATTTATGTAACAACTCGGGATTGGGAACAGCAGTTAGTTGCCCTCTAATCACTGCTGCATCGACTGCGTGAGCACGGCCTCATGATCGGCCCTAGCAAGTGCCATTTTGCCAGTGGGGCTATCAACTAGCATGGGTTTCACATGGGAAACAAACAATTGGCCCCCGGGAGGACAAAAACCGCGCCATCGTGGATATGCCACTGCCAACCAATTAGAAGCTGTTGAGATCGTTCATGGGATCTGTTTCATTCTACCGCCGCTTTTTCACAATTTGGCCGCGTTCTCCCAGCCTCTGTGCGATTTGCTAAAGAGAAAGGCACCTAAACACCTTGTCTGGACCCCGTTAACAGTTACCCACTTCAATCAGCTTAAGGAAAAATATGCGTGCGCCCCTATTCTCCAAATATCCAACCCTAGCAAACCTTTCGGTATTACGTCCGAAGCGAGTAACAAAGGCATAGGATGCGTCCCACTCAAATATGGGGAAAATGGTGAAAGTTTCCCGTTGCGTACGCAAGCTGTAAGCTACTTCCTCGGGAAAAAATATTCCGTCATCGAGCGAAAGGCCCTTGTCATCATTTGGGCAGGGCAAAAATATAGAATATACCTCCTAGATAAACAATTCCTCGTTGAGACCGACCATAAGCCCCTGTTGTGAGGGAATTCCACGTGGAATCTCTTGTCTATCACGGAACTTCCATGCGCGGGAGAAGGTTCTGTTAGGCTTAAATTGGTAAGCCTCTCCCCCTCCCCCCCCGCCCCCACACACACACTTCCACAAGCGGTAGCCTCGAACCGCGTCCACCACGATTCACCTTTACACGAGCTAGAATAGCTTCGGCAAGAAGATTCGATTCCATTTGAGAGTAGAGCTCTTTCCCACTACCATCCCCCCCTCCCCGCGGGGACAGCCTCAGACATATATATTTCTCGTTTCCCATGAAACCGACACAGAGTTGAGAAGTCTCGCCTTTCAAAGAAGATTCACCTAGTTCCAAGTCAGGTGCTAACAACAAAGCAAAGTGACAGCCGAACTATTTTGTGTATTGGAATTAGCCCCAGCCAGTGAGGTAATTCCATTTAATGATCGCTAACGAGTGATTTTTTTGACTTCTCTCATCAACGCCTGTCGAAGCCCTGCTCGTTCGCCCCTTGTTTCCAGGTGGCCGAAATACTCTCCCCTGGACCGGACGTTACTGCCCCCCCCCCTTTTTGGAGCACCGTCATCAGTTTAAGCTCCTGCTCAGAAGTTTTGAGCGCCCTCGCCTCACGTGCAGAAGACATCCGTGAAGCCTTACCCCGTCGTCTCACCCAGAATCCTCCGTAAGCCAACCCTTCTCCCCCTTCAGTAACCCATTTGAGTTAATTCCCCCCAATTGAATAGTCTTCTCCTGTAATACATTAAATTTTAACTTCATAGTTTGATGCATAACTACAATTCCCCCCCGTCGTTTACCGATGTTATTTTGCCAAGTAATTCTCTCATGTCATTTTGCCCATTAATTGTCTCGTTATTTTTTAGTAAATAAAATTATATTTTTGTACATGCTTCTTTAAATAACCTTGAGCTTTGCCATTGCCCATATTATACCTGACCTCGTTGCACTCTTATCTAGTTGTTTTACACGTTGAAACTCGTGGTGTTCCGTCCCTTTTGTCGGTTCGCCTTTAAGTTATTGGTCCCTTCCCTATAGATATAATATGATATTGATGTAATGTAATGTAATGTAATGTAATGGTAGGCTTATGCACTGGAACTTATTCCTCCAGGAATTTCAATTTAAGATTGTATATTTCAAAGGCTCAGGAAATTGTGTCGTAGATAGCCTAGTTGAAACCCCATATAACCTATCCCAAGCTAATCTAAAGGAAATTTTATGATTGATTGGGCGCACATGTTTGTTTATATATAGTAGTAAATCTTTCTGGTCGCAAACTGACAACGATCCTATAATCCTTTGTATTGCCTGGTTCAATTGATTTCCTTGTAATATACATTTTCTAAATGGATTTGTTCCTGCATTAAATACATTTTGTGTATGTATGTGTTATTTACTTGTATAGATCTCGGTCGTTATTGACCTGAGGTGATCAAACCTCCGTTTGAAATTAACTTTAGTATTTGTCGTGTATCAATTCATTTATTCCTTCTTTGTGTACCTGCAAGAACAATATGCCTTAGACACTTGAGTTCGTTCTAACTAAGGTCAGGTGTCAGCCATTGTTTATTCACTCCATAAGGGCACGAAAATTAGGACGATTAACCTCCATCCAGCGATTGTCATTTGTCACTTTTCCCCAAATAGTTCCATCTTAGGAAGACAATAGATGTAGAGAATAGAGGTTAATACCGTCATGTGAACGAGAAGCCCTGAGGCTGGGCTTGGGTTTAGTCGACGCGGGAAAAAGTCGTGGAACCGTGAGAGATTCGAACCAATTCCGCTGATAAGGCAGAAGCAAGAATTCCAAGCGCAAGGCGCAAGAAAACGCTGCTCGCCTCATCGAGCGTTATTAAGAAAGTCCGCTGGAATTCATTTCTATCCTACAGCGGAGTATTTTGTTAAAATGATCTCCCTCCTTGGCCTGAGGCATTTTAGCATCCGGTCGGCCCATATATAATGCTAGGGTCAGCCGGGAAAAGCCAGTATAGGCTTGCTTTTTCTGTATAGACACGAACTTTTCTCAATTCAGCCCCGTTCCCCTTTTCGAGCTCAAGAGCAAAGATTCTCATCGAAGGAATTTAACCCCAGTCAATTGGCTATCCTTGGATTCGGTTTGAACCTCGTCTAAGGAAAGTACTCTCTCCAATTCATTCCTCAAGGTTAAACTCCATCGATTACGATTTACTCGTTCGATCACCCATCTCAAGTATCGTCTCATAAAGCCTCCAACCCCAAGCTAGGCTCCAGCAACTAAATTTTGGTTTCTTGACCAGTCGACCTATAAAGTGTATGTTAGTATATTGGCTCAACAGGAGCCACTTGTAAGCTCTCGTTTGAATTTAATCACTCCCGATAATTCTTTAATCTGATCCCTGTAAAGAATAGGTATATGTTTGCAACCAATTTTATTTGTATAAATGTCCTATATCTCTTGTAATTATTAAAGATTATTTTGATAACTTCTGCTTGAAAGCACCAGAGTCTCGCAGCCTTCCGTATTATACTAATGACCAATTGCACTCGATTCTGTAGATAAATCCTTCCACGCGCTTGAATTGGGAAACCCCATTCCCCTATCATCCCCCTCGTCTAATGCTGCTTGGAGACGAGCCAAGGTCACTAAATTGAACTTGACAACACACTCCGTCTGAATATAATATATATATATATATATATTTATATGTATATATATATATATATATATATATATATATATACATATATATAGTACAAGAGGAATAAGAATTAGACGCGAATGAGCAAATGAGACAAGTCACCGGAGATTTTTTTTAAGGCAAGAGAGAGGGACATTAGAAGAATCCCGAATCAAAGGGAGCAAGGGCGACACAGTGAAGGCGATCCTTCTTTACCGAGAAGACAGAAATAACGCCAGGGGAAAAAGTTTTGAATTCCTGGCCGGGACTCGATCCTGGGTCTGCTGATATATATATATATATATATATATATATATATATATATATATATATATATATATACACATGTGCTGGTCATTCTACGACATTGGTAATCTTCTAAAGACAAAAACGCGTTTATTATTGATTAACATACAGAAATTGAATCACTAGAGAATTAAGACAAAAGTATTCATGTAGTAAATATCTACAAACCATCCATAAACTCCAATATACTTAGCTCCAAATGTTCAGTAGAGGGAGAATGTCTCCATTACACTTGTTTAGGATTTTTACTCCTCTTCTCTATTTATTCAGTAAATTGAGCTAGTAATTACTGGTAAATGAGTGTTTTTTTATGTTAGGGTCATAGCTGTCATAAATATCCACACGTAAGTAATGTAACTCCATATTCACCAAGACCGGTTGTTACAACGGTAAGAAAATTGATTCAAAAGAAGGCAATAAATTAGACAAGATAAAAATTAAACCGTAACTTCCACCTCTTCGTTTCATCCATCTCCTTTGCCTTTCGTTCATTCTACCTGAATCAAACTGTCTTCGTTGGTACCGCTACAGGTCCTTTGATTGCTGAAAATTGACAGACAAAAGAAATTAATCGAATTTAAGGAGTGAGCTGGATTGATTTGCTCTCGTTGCTGACTGATTGAATTCGACTGAGTTAATTAATCTGATTGAATTCGCCTAGGTTGCCGTTCGCACAAATAAAGGGGGATGAAATTTCTGTTCCCTCGCTAGTGGGGAGGGATTCTAGAATGATTAACAATACCTCATTCTCTCAATTGCCACTGACTTTAAGTAGTCTTTTGTGCATTATAACTTGTATAGACGCATTAAATATTAAACAGTAAATCTACATATTCCTAACTCATATGATATTTCTTTTTCACCGTAGTGTCTCAAGCCTCGCAATTATTTATTATTACAAATCAAATGGAAGGTACATATAAACGCATATATTTTTCTAGCATAATAATAATTTATATATGCATACAATTAATAGTAAATAGATTTCTGTTATCCAAACTGGGGCACTCAAGGAAAGCACCAAAGCGCCCTTTTTTCCTGGATGCTACTAGGCAGTCAAGTTCTTAGCGCTCCTGAAATAAAGTAATTTTATCTTTTTTCCATTGTTGTAAAAACTGTCCTGCCCAGGGTTAGAACAGTTACCCAAAAGTGATGGGAGAAAGAAATTTTTATTGGGATTTGTGAGTTATATATTGAAGGTAACTAAAGCCATACAGGTGTTTGCATTTCCTAAGTGTATGTTGTAATGTATTCAAACGTAGAGATGCTTGCAGACATATATTTGCAGACAGAGCGAGTGGGATTTTTTTCTCCAAAACAGAAGAATGATTCGGCTTTAAGCTGTCAAAAGGGAGCGTCATAAATGTGGATACTAGTGAATTTTATTACTTTAAATGCAAAATCGCGCGTTTCTCCTTCTTCCATTAAAAAATTTAACTCACGATTATTTTGCTAAAAACCGAAAACAAATTGACACCGAGAGAGAGCTTTTCACCTTAGTAGCGAATGCTGGCTTGAGTTAATGTAGTCTCTATAACGTTATGGCATCAATTAGCTAATATTATATAAGCATATTTAAATGTGTTTGAAAGTTGTACAATTACCTGGAGTTTAAACGAAATAATATAATTTAAAGAAATTAACAATAATTAATCAAATGGGCTAATGCTAAAAAATAGGGTAATCCGGTAGCAACAGATCTTCCATTAAAATAAATAGTTTGTTGATGTTGCGAACTGAGCAAATTTGTTGCTCCAATCGGGGAAACTTTGATATTCTCTCAAATCCTACTTTCTCGAAGAAAATAACTTGGGGACCAAGATGTTGTTTTTTAGGACGGTCATCGCTCTTGTGTAGTTGATCAAAGCTACCAATTGACTTTCATATTGAAGTGTGTAATTTGATTTCTTTTCATATATTCATTTTAATGTTACCCACTTCCCAAGAGTTTTAAAATTTGATATTTCATTGTAAATATCTTTTTAGGTTAGGATTAAGGAGAGACACAGAATCATCATTGTCACTTTCTATTGAATTTCGCTTTCTGTGTTGTTATCTAAAAATAATACATTAAATATTATTGTAGAAGAATGAGGTAGAAGAGCCACCACGTGCCCTTCTGTACCCACGTGGTCTCGAAATCATCGCATGGAACTTTAAAAGATCGGCTGATCTACGGCAAGGAGGCAGTCCACGCTGTTTTATGCCACCCCAGCTGTATTTGCTTAGGGACACATTTTCGTGGTCTCAGATTGCCTTTCAGCCAGCCTTCCTGCCCTCGGGCATAGAACAAAGTTCTTCGAGCATTACACTCCAACTTTATCTCGGTTTCCCCGAAGGATTCACCGCATTTTATTCCAGATCGGACGAGTTGTTGAAGCTCCCACTAAGCCATTAAAGCCACCCCGCAGACCGTCTATATAATCTCCCGACTCGGTTTAGCGTGCATCACTTTTAGACTTTCCGCCTTATACCCCGTACGAGCTAAGAAATGGCTCGCCCGTTGTGATCGGAGAAAACGACGTTCTAGATTCGAGGACGAAGGTTTAATTAACATATACGAACTCTGCCCTTGTCAATCGGCGAGTATTTGACGAGAATTTTCATCTCCGAAGGCCAAACTACGTGCGTTTCCTCATCCGCCCCGTGTGGTAACCCAACTTCCCCATTGCAGTCATCGTATCCCGACTGGCTCTTCCTTTCAACGAACAGGTAAGCAGCTGCAACCCTTGACGCCTACAGATCATTCTAAAAACTAACCTACGCGAATCTTCCCATCCTTTGTGCGCGAGCCCCAGTTTAAAATCCCCTTTTAATCACAAACCTGAACCCAACTACTAATCCTATAATTATCCCTCTTGTGTCCTGTGCCGACAATTTAATTTCGCCTGTGCGATCATTCCTTTTAACCCTATATCTGTCTATATTCAAATTCTATTTCTTTTTTTGTTAGTAAAAGTATATTTTCTTTATTTTCTTTCTTTTGACGAAGATTTCCATCTCCGAAGACCAAACTACGTGTGTTTCCTTATCCTCCCCGTGTGGTAACCCAACTTCCCCATTGCAGTCATCGTATCCCGACTGGCTCTTCCTTTAAACGTACAGGTAAGCAGTTGCAACCGTTGACGCCTACAGATTATTCTAAAAACTAACCTACGCGAATCTTCCCATCCTTTGTGCGCGAGCCCCAGTACAAAATCCCCTTTTAATCACAAACCTGAACCCGACCACTAATCCTATAATTCTCCTTCTTGTGTCTCGTTCCGACAATTTAATTTCGCCTGTGTCTATATTTAAATTCTATTTCTTTCTTTGTTAGTAAAGGTATATTTTATTTATTGTCTTTCTTTTGCAACCTTAAATGTGTACTAGCTCCCTGTTCAACTTTGGCTAACTTGCACTCTGAGTTATTTGTTTTAAAAGACCCATAAAGGATTCTTCCAGTTTTTTCCTAAATATGCTCCTATATTCGAGATTTTTCATGAATTTAAGGAGTGATATTCTTCATCAATATAAATTTAGCGATTTAAAATGTCTTTAAACGAAATTCAGAGAATTTCAAAATACGATATATTCCAAATATTTCCTACTATGTAGAATAGCACTTCTGTAACTTTATCTTGTCGAGGAAAGAAAAATATTACAATAATACTTGAACTCCGCCAAAAGTATTGTTAAATAAAATTGGTGAATAAAAATAAAATTTACATAATAAGACAGTGAAGAAAAAAAACTGGAAGCTAATGAAATGATTCGATATGTAAAGTGATTCGCTTAAAAGCTGTTGTAGACTCAAGACGATATGTAAGTTTGTTTTTTACTTTTAAGAGCCCATTTGGCGACTTCCTACTAGAGCAAAAACGCTGTAATCGCACTATAGCCTAGTAATAGGCGCAATACGTGAGTAGTCATGCTTTATTTAACTTTTTTTGAGTAATGTCATTTGTATATTCCGTTGGAGATGCAGAAACCAATATAAAACTGCTACCAATGCGATTCTGAAAGTAAGACCTAGTCTAAACACTGGTTTACCATTGCGTCTTTAGGTCGCGTTCAACTTAGACTGGATTTTGTTATATATTTCTTTTAAATCTAAAGGAATAAAACTGATCTATAACGAGTAGAGGTTTTAAGAAAATGAAATAAAGAATTGGGCAGAAAACATCAGGGAAGCTGGAGCGAGGATTCCTCCTTTATCAATTTTCACCACAACCACCGAACAATCTAGATCTAGTTCCATCTGAGTAATTTTACATTTGCGATGAAATAATCCTAATCTTTAACTGGATCCACGAGACGACAACCATGATTTCGCTACATGTGATTTATTTACCAGGCAACACAATAGCCCTAATTACGTTCGATATGACTTTTTTTGTTAGAGCCAATGAAAAATCTTGATCTCCCATCATCTGTCTTATTTTGCAAAAAACACGAATCATATCTGATTTCTTTCTATCCGTCCTCTTTTACCAGTCATTATACAACCTTGTTTTCTCTCCATATAACCTCTTTTTCATAGACGTACAACAACAATGATCTTGGCACATCTAATTTATTTTCCTAAAACTATACAACAACCAGGATCCCATATCTTCTGACTTATTTTACTACCTCGATCGTAAAACCCTGTTCTCGCCACAACCCTTTTACCACAGCGGACTAAAACCTTTATTTCACTTCACCTTCTCTCTTTTTTTACTACGGGAATACAACCTTAAACTCGCTCTATCTGACTTCCTTAACCACAACCACCGAGCAGCCCTGATGTTATTCCAACTAACTTCCGTTACCAGAGCCACCAAATCCTCCTCATTCGGGTTGGTGGAGAAGTTCTTACTCGACCTAATTCGGGTTGGTGCGGAGAGAGGACCCTCTTATTCCAAATCTCTCTAACGCTGTCTTTGTTTCCTTCATTTCTCTCTTTTAGCTACTTATTTAGGCTAGCTTGGGAACCTTTAGCTTCTAAGTAAGTTTCTTATGTGCACTCCCTTGCAGAGTGTAAAAGGTTAACTACACTTGGTGGGACGTTAAAATAATTTCGGTCATACTTATTATTTTTAAACACTTCATTTTAGAATATTAAAATAACCAAACTCTCCTTCTAAAGCTAATAAAATAGAAACATTGGTATTTATCTTTAAAAAATGCTATTTCATCAATGAGGTCATAAAACATAAACGAGGCCATCGACAATCATGTTTTGGTGGGGTCAGAAGTGTTCGGTGTCATTGCCAAAATCTAAATAGAAATGCTAAGAATGGAGCCTTTTTCTTTTATTGTACCTCTTTTGTCACAGTACTGACCTGTATTAAAGGAATTTAACCTTAAAGCAACTTATTTCGAAGTTTTCAACGATGGATTCTCATATCATTATTTTAGTGTAGATCTTTCGTGACTTATTCTCAAGTTGTGTCGTTAAAAGATCGTTTGTTTTCTTTATGCAAATTATTCCATCAGTCCGAGGTCTTTTCCTGTTAGAAATATTTAATAGTGCACAAACTGTTTGATAGAATTTAAAGCTGTTGTTCTGGTTTCAAAGTTTCAAACATTCTTTCCCCATTATCTTTTCGTCTGTTAGAATTTGCAGTTTTATTTTAATAATTTTTGTACTATCTTATGTATATATGTATTTAAATATCATAAGCAGTTGACTACATTTTAGCATACATACATCAAGGTAATATAGGCATTTAATCGTTTTTGTCATTGTGTCAGTCGCAATGGGCCCAGGATCATCCTTTAATAATCGAATCGATATTACAGCTGAATTATACCGAATGGTTCGGATTATGAAATACGCATGAAACGCAGTCATTTTGATCACAGTTTACCCACAAAATGATGCATCTTTTCAGAGAAAATTCTAAAGGAAATACAAAATTCTTTCAGTATTATCGCAAAATAAACCCTTATCAATAGCAATTGAAGGAAACAATAATAGAAAAATCACACAAAGCAAAATGAAAAGAGGAATTCATGTACTTTCGAACTATATAATATTTTGATCAAGGAATAAATATAATAAAAGAACGCTGCCATATATATACTACACAGAAAGTTAGGGAGGGCCCTTTACAAAATATGAACCAATATTATAGAAAAAAGAATTATACGGCATAGTGAAAATCGGCATGTACAAAATTTAAACGAAAAAAATATTCACATCCACACAAACAAGGGCACTATGTATGTATGCCTAGAAAAAGGGTGTAATGAACTAGCAAGATTTGCAGATGGCAGAGTGTCGAAAATAGAATCTCCTTGTGACCATGTGACCCATCCACACCAGGAGGTCAGGCTTGAGGTCAGTCCACGTGAGCAAGGAAAGTGAAAACAGTCAGAATATTGAACTGATTTTCGCAATAAGCGAGGGATTGAAATCTTAAACGCGCGCTTCCGTCGTCTCTCAGGGTGTTATCAAGAAACCACCGCGGGAGTAATTCCCATCTCTCTAGCGCTGTGTTGGTTGTTTAAGAAATCTCCCCACTTGGCGGAGACAGTAGCGGATCTGGCTGGTCCCTATATATTGTTGATCCCAAAAGCGCATCGACAGTATAGGACTGCCTCTTTCAACAAAACACGTCATTCTCGATCACGACCCTTTATCTCGACGAGCTGAAAGCTATAATTATACAGAAGGATCTGATCCCTAGTCAATTGGCCCATCCTTGCTTTCGCTAAATTTCATTTGGCACGAATACTCCCTCCAGTTAGTTTTACTACTGAAGGTTAACCTCCCTGTGGTTACAGCCCCTTGAATTTTGCTTTCACATTGAGAACAACCGTTTGGCGTCCCAGGAGGACAAAATCCACGCCATTGTGGAAATGCCCCGTCCATCCGTCCAATAAGAAATAGCTGAGATCCTTCAGGGGATCTGCGTCTTTCTAACGTCACTTCGTCCCCCATTTCGCTTTTCTCTCGGTCCCTTTGTGTGACTTACTGAAAAAGAAGTCTCCGGAACACCTTGTCTGGTCCTCATTAGCTCTCTTCCACTTAGAAAAGCTGCAGGGAAAATTAGCTTCCACCCCTATCCTCCGGCTTCCTAAACCGAAGAAGACTTTTGTGATCAGAACTGATGCCAGCAATGAAGGGTTAGGCTGCGTATTGCTACAGTATAGCAATGATAGCGATAGTTACCCCGTGGCCTACGCTCATTGAAAAGGGGGCTTTGGCCATTATATGGGCCATAAAAAGGTTAGAATGTATTTATTAGGTAAAGAGTTCCTTGTAGAGACGTATCACAAGCCACTCGCATATATGCGAAATATACAAAGGAGCAATGGTCGCCTTATGCGCTGGAGTTTATACCTCCAGGAGTATCAATTTAAAATCAATTATATGAAAGGATCCGAGAATTGTATTGTGAATAGCTTGAGGAGGAACCCCTTATAGCCTACCCAAACTAATCTAGGATGAATTTTATGTTTGTAACTGTTATGTTTAAGTTTGTTCCTCTTGTGTAAACTATATATATTCGGACAATAAGTCTCTCTGTTCACAAATTAAGAACGATCCGGTAAACTCTTGTATCGTTCGGATCAATAAATCCCCTGTATTTTATATTTCACTTTTGTATCTCTGTGTAGTGTGGTTTTTTTTAAATCTTCTGTGTGTGTAGCTCTAGGGCGTTATTGCCCTTAGGTGATTGACCCCCGTTTGAACTTAGTTAGTCTTGTAGCTCTTGTGTTCGTGTCGAGTTAATTTATTCCTTGTGTTGCTGGATACTTTTCGTAAGTAAATATGTCTGAGCCACCAAAACCTGGCCCGTTCAAGGTCAGGTATCCCCTATTTAGGTCAGAAAATTTTTAGACTTTTAATACTCATCCAGTGATTGTCAGATGTCACTTTTTTTAAAGTAACATCTTGGGAATAGAGGAGTGTCGAGAATAGAGGCCCCTTGCGGGTATTTGGCCTGTCGAAACCACGAGGTCAGGCTTGAAGTCAGTTCACGTGAGCGAACTGTTTTCCTCGATAAGTGAGGGATAAGAATCTCAAACGCGCGCTTCTGTCGTCTCCTAGGGTGTTATCAAGAAACCCCCGCGGGAGTACTTCCCATCTCTCAAGCGCTGTGTTGGCTCGTGGAAAGACTCCTTCTCCCCCTTGGTGGAGACAGTAAGGGATCTGGCTGGTCCCTATATATTGATAGTCCCAATAGGACATCGACAGTATATATAGGCTTGCCTCTTATAACGAAACACGTCATTCTCGATTGCACTCCTTTTTCTCGATGAGCCGAAGGCTAGAATTATACCGAGGGATCTAAACCCCAGTCAATTGGCCCATCCAAGATAGAGTTTAAACAGCCTAAAAGACATATTAATGTTGGTAAAGGTACAAATGAGGGAACATCTACGATATTTCTTGTAATAAAATCTTCGCAATGATAAATGAATTTAGCAGAATTACAATTAATTATATGATGATTATCTGAGTTATTTAAAAAGAGGGCACTGTTACTTCCTTTTTTTCTAATATTATACTTGTTTTGATTTAATCGGATGGATAAAGGTTTTCTTGTTTGAACAAATGTAAAGTGTATTGCAAACTGACTGAATAAAATATTATTTTAATATAATTATGAAATAACAGTTTGTGAAAAATAAGTATATGTTAACTAGAGATTGGAGATTTGTAATAAACAGAGTATTTAAAGCTTGACGTCGATGTAATTATGCTCAAGCTCGAAGATAAATTTTATAAGGAACACTAAAGAATTTAAAAAAAAAAATAGTGACTTATTCGCCTAAAGATGTTAATATACATATTTCTAGTTCATTTATTCAACCATTTGTAGTTGCACACTCCTTTATGGGGGAGGAATTTGATTGCTACACGTAAATTATTTTCTTTGTTTCAACATTCGGTATCATGGTTAGAAAAAATAATCGGAGGACAAATCTACTCGACTATTAGGTACAAAGTTTCTCAATTATAATTATTTATTCATTAGGCCAATTTTCATTTTCTTTAAATGTTTTAATTACTTTTTTCTGTTCACTTTTGACCATGAAATATTTATGTCCATGAAAGTTGATGCTAATTTTCATTTCTATTATATTAGAATAGATTAATCAAACATCTACTTAAGGCACATTCATTCGCTCTATTAAATTTAGGCAAGATTAAATCTTTTGACCCTAAAGTAGTTTTTTGCCTACATACAACTGCCAAGATATATTCTTCTAATCATACACACGAGGAAATTTTAAGATATCTGGAATGTGACCACAGCACATTGCTATAAAATAAAACTCCATGAAAACTTTCACGCTCTGTCTAATTTGCTGTCGTGATATTTTCTTTTCTTTGAGAAAGGTAAAATAATGATATTTTTCTGTGTGGGCTCTTTTTTTTATTAAAAAAGAAACAATAGGGTTTGCTACATCTCTAGGGATGATTATACATATGTCTTCCAACTAGCTCGAGATACAATGGTATCGCCTTGGTTCAAAACGTCGAGAAAATATTTCTCTCAAAAAAGAACTATCACCCATTTGTATGGTTGAGTGTGGCCCCTGTTTGCTGGCTTAAGCGTCAATTGCAGAAGTTTAATCATGAATATGATTCTTAAATGAAAACGATCCCCTTATGATGGAATAAGAGTTGCACTGAGAGCCATAGTCAGAAACATAGAAAACTATGCATGAAACTGGGCCATGAAAAATTAAGTGCGTACTATCTTCAAACGGTTACAAATGAGGATAAGAGGGTTGATGAAAAATGGAAGACGAGATATAAAGTCTGCGTTGAAAATGAATCCGAATACATTTTAGGAGCAGAGGATATAATGTGTTGTAAAAAGTCGAATAATTACAACTAGGGAAACATTAGCAAAATAGAATAGGGTCAAGTTCACCCTTTCTGCCTTACGAGTGCGTGGGAAGTTTACAATATAAGCAGATTACAGATTAACTAAAAATAGGTTAGCCAATAGTTGACTATCTTTGAGTTCTGGGAAAACAGAAAAACGGGAACAAAAATAACTTTACTAATATGCAAATCAATATTATTTTACAAGGTTAAAATGAGTTTTATAATGAGCTATACACATAATAGTTTACACGGGTCACATCAGCTAAGGGAGGGATAGACGTGGTGAGGACGGTCACCGTACAAACAAACGGACAATATTTACCGATGGACGCTCGAACGACCTTGAGCGTAAACTAAGCAGACGATAAGCTTCTACTGGGGGAGAGGGGAGCACTTGTACAGGAGAGTTGTGCGTTTCTGTTAACTCGGAGATTTTGTTCAAGGGAGTAATCGTTGCCAGGTGCAAAGTACAAACAATAGTCTCTTGATAATGACTATTACGGGGATGAACTTAAATCTTGCTTTCGATTAGAATGAATCGAGATTGAGCGCGCTGCGTTCGAGGAGCGGAGGATGCGGGAAGCGGGTCGAGGTTGACTCAGGTGAATTAACGAGAATACCGGAACTTGAAGAATTCTGTGAGAATTGTGTCGAATCCAACGGGACGTGAATAGCGGGTACCAACGGGGTTGGACAAAGGGTTTTGACGGGGCAGGGAGGACGGTGGATAGTCCGTTCATTCTGGCGGTGGAGGATTTATAGAGGTCGAATGGGGTTTCCCCATCCGTCCTTAAGAGGGTTCTAGAGTCAGACGCATCGGCAGACAAGAATAGATTCGGCTTTGTAGCGCGAGCGCGAAAAGGTTCTTAAGTCTGCGAGGCAAACTTTCTCCGACTTTAGATGGGACCTTCTGGGCTCTCACACTTGTCGCAGCTTTCTGTGATGGCCGTATTTCAGTTCATCGCGGCATCTCACGGCGTCTTATAATTTCGAAACTCCATTAGCGCAGACAAAACGTGTCACCCAGGTGTCTTTTCTCTCTCTCTCTCTCTCTCTCTCTCTCTCTATTAAAGGGCGAGGGGGCGCGTATCTTCCTCTGTCTCTCTCTCAATTTGTGATCTCTGACAGGGGACTTTTGTTTTCCACAGGTGATTTCGTCAAATTCTAATTCAATATGAACACATTAATGTCACTAAAAATATTTCTAACCCAAAATGTATGATTTTGTGAATTTTATGAACCAAATACTAGAGCGTTGCTATGATGAAGCTAAATTTGATGTTGCCATTGAAGACCGATCTACTAAGAATAAAAACACTGGATGAAGAGCTCAAAAAACTGAAATATTAGACGATCAGTTTGTGTTGATACCACAATTAAAGATTCATCAGCTACAAATGCATATAAAGAGGACGTAGTAGGTAATTGTCTTATTTGATTAACACTAAAAGTTAAAAACCAATGAGGGATTTTCCGACAGAAAAATTGTTTGGGAGGCTGTATATAAAATACCAAATAAAAATGCGCCTTAATGGGCATTTACACTGTGGGGGGCAGATAAAAATATATAAATTATTGCTGCTTCCATATTCGTAGGAAAATTAAACCACTTATCTCTGCCTTGGCGACCTGCAATCATCCAGCATCTCGGAAGGACAAATTCTTTTTCTTAACCTGGATACTTTGTCGGCTGGTTGAAGCAGTGACGATTTAAGTTTGTAAAGCTTCATAATAATTGTAATTTAAAATTAGATTCAAGATTAACAGAAATCTATTTCCTGACTACTACTTGGGTATAGGAGCAGTGGTTGGATTAACAGAGTGCTAGGGGTATGGTGTTTGGTAACAGTGTATGTGAATTCTTTTTTCCGATATTGAGATTTGTTCAGACTCTGTTAGGGAGGAAAGTGCCCTACAGGAGGCATTTGAATTTGCCATATTTTCCTTGCCATTTTTCTTTTTCCTTGGACCGGGATGTGTGTTGCCGCTAGGTTGACCCCTAGGTTTATCCCGAGGGGGCTACCCCGCTCTACTTTAAGGTTTTCCTCTTTCCCCGTACCAAGCTTCCTCTCTCTCCTTTTATTCTCCTCTTTCCTTCTGTCTCCCTTCCCTTTATTTTTCCTCTCATTTAATCTAAT
This sequence comes from Ceratothoa steindachneri, assembly GCA_963969495.1. Classification (NCBI taxonomy): domain Eukaryota; kingdom Metazoa; phylum Arthropoda; class Malacostraca; order Isopoda; family Cymothoidae; genus Ceratothoa; species Ceratothoa steindachneri. The sequence continues at coordinate 194,486,426 of OZ018318.1, forward strand.
CTGACAAAATAAAGACTACAAACACTGTACAGACTATTCCAGACTGTAGTGACTCCACAATATTGTAGAGACTTCATTAGAGTGTAGCAAATACGTGAGACTCTATATCCTCCAGGAGATTGTAGAGACTGTACAAGAGAGTATAGACTGCAGAAGACTGTAGAGATTACAAAATATTGTAGAGAATACACAAGCGTGGAGAGACTACACAAGACTGTAGAGGGTGCAAAAGAGTATAGAGTAGAGAAGACTGTAGAGATTGTACTAAGATGATAGATGATACAAACAACTTTAGAGACTAATCAAAACTGAATAGACTGCAAAGAGCTGTGGATAATACACAAAATTTTAGAGATTACATATTGACTGTGAGATTACACAGAACTATAAAAAATATACGAGACTTTAAAGACTATATAAAACTGTAAACACTACACAAGACTGAATACACTCCACAATAAACGTGAGCTAGTTCCAGACTGCAGAGATATACATGAGTCTATAAAATACAGAAGACTGAAAAGACTGCAAAAGGCCGTGCATAATACAAACTAATGTAGATACATCGCTAAATTGTAGAAATTACACAATACTGTAGAATTTATACAAACAAAATATTGTAGACTACATGAGAATGTCGAAACTAGACAAGAATGTAGAGACTAAACTAGACTAAAGAGACTGCATATTAGAGTAAAGAGAACACAAAACAGAAATGACTGCTCAAGACTGTAGTAACTGCCTAATAGTTTAGAGACAGTAGAAGACTACAGAAACTATAGATGAGTCTAGGAACTACAGAAGAGTAAATAGACTGCACAAGGTGTAGATAGTACAAAATACTGTAGTTACTACAAAATACTCTAAAGATTTCACAATAATGTAGAGACTGCACATACTGAATACTAAAGATTGTCCAGGCTAAACAAGACTGAAGAAACTACAAATGACTATAGCGATTGCATACAACTGCAGAGACTCTTCAAGATTGCAGAGAGTACAAACTGCTGTGGATATTTCCCAAGACTGCAGAGACTATGCAAGACTAATTTCTTGTAATAACTAAGAAAATATAGTTATTTTGTATTTGTAAATATTTCTTCTCTTTTCTAATGATTAATCCTTTCCTATCGGATAAGCACATTACACTTAGACTTAGGGTAGGAAATAAAACTAGCATAAAATACAAGAATAATGATGCTCTGTGGAAAAGGAAAGTTCACAGAAACAGAAATAGAATCCATTTCGCAACCTTAAATCTTCCTCCCGTCTGCGGAGGCCTCATGGGTAGTGGATACGGAGTTGGATGTTTGACATCGACGTGTCGAGTTTAATTCCTACTTTAACATGACATAAATTTCAGCGTACATATGTGAGGGGCTGAGCACGTATAAGGCGAATGCGGTGGGCCTACCCCTACAGGGGTAAGTGACTTCTACTCATCTAATCAAGCACATACAGAATCGCAGCAGTGTTAGCATTTATTTTTCGGATTCACAGGGCAACTTCTGCACTCTCATCTACGTTTTGGAGCTTTGCCGATAGGATACTCATTTACACATACCACATTGCTACGGGGATAGTTCTACTCCCATTGGCCCAACAAAGATTAGTCCTTGGTGCAGTTAGGCTAACTAGCGATTGACATTCTGATCTTTATGTGAATTTTCGTATCCTGTCGGGGGCTTATCCTCGGGATGGGAGTTTGGTCCACAAGCAAACGACAAATGGCGCAACCTGCCCGGACAAGACCTCTAAAAAATATTGGATGAGGTTCCTTTAGAAAAGGTCTAATTTTATTACAGCTTTAAAAACTACAGTTCCAGTGACAGCAAAATAAACAAGAACAAGTTAAGAAGTTTAAAAGCATGAAAAGCTATTTTTGCAGTGAGGGAAAAGTAAACAAGAACAAATAATAACAAAGATATTGGGTTGTCTATTTGCAGCGCTCTTCTTCGTCCTCGCTTAGGTAGTGGCTCCTGCCAGCACATAAAAATCTCATCGCCAAACAACAAAACTGCCACTCTACCATGCAACCTTTCGCTTTAAAAAGGAGGTGAGCATCTCACTCACATTGATTTCCAGTTGCTTAGAAATATTTCTTCCACTTCACACATGATTGTAAAGAAAAAACTGAGAAACAACATGAGGCCCGGTGACGGGAGGGGATGAGGCTTAGAAAGTCTCCCTAAGCCAACACAAGGCCTGCATTCATTTATGTACGACAATTTGTTGTGCATTAAATGAAAAAAATAATTGTCATTGGCTTATAAATAAAAGCCTAAGGCAAAAAAAAATTCCTGGTAAATTTTAAGGAGATACCAGCAATTATTTCAGAAATTTCATGTTATTTTCTTACTTTTTTAGGGTAAATAAACACATGTATGATATTTCATATTGCCGAAATTCACTTTCTGGAAAAAGATTAATTTTATTTATAAAAAAATTCGGCAGAAAAGTTATAATCTTTCTTTGGCGATTTTTGTGCCCGGTGGAGAATTCGGGTTTTCCTTTTTCATTTGTGGCATTTCCGAAATCTTGGGAAATCCGCGCATTCGAATGGTCCCATCCACGGGACGAGAGACATGAGAAGGTTTTGATTCTTATCTGTTGAATGAGACCAAAAATAAGTCTCTAACTTCAATAGTTTAGCCGCCAGGATTTTTTATATCTTTTTAAATTCCTGATTTGCTAATTGGATACTTGTTTGAGTTTAACTGCTAATTGGGTTCTTGTTTTGAGACTACCACCACTACCACTACCACTACTACTACACAAACACCACCAACACCACTCCTAGCTCTACTACTACTACACCGCCACTCCTACTACACCATAACCACTTATACTACACCACCACTAGTACTACACAACTACTACGACACCACCCTCACCCCAAAAACATTACTTCTACACCACAACCACCACTTCTTGTACACCAAGACTACTACTACTACTAAACGACTAATGTTACACCACTACTACTACTAACTTACCACTTCCATCACTACCACCATTATTACTACTACACCTCTACCACCAACACTACATTCACCCACAACTAACACCACTACTACACCACCACCACTACAACTACACTACCAACAACACTACTACCATTACTACTACACCACTAACAACACCATCACTCTTACCACTATCACTACCACACCACCACTATTACTAAACCACCACCCTCACGACTACTACACTACAGCCAGCACGACCACGACTACGACCACCGCCAGGAACAACGGCAGCATTCTCTCTCTCTCTCTCTCTCTCGACACACACAAATGAAACCGTTTGTTTTCTTGCATTCTTGTTTTGTGTTTGCTGATTCTTCTCTATCTTTCTCTCTCTCTCCACTTTTGTCTATCTACCTTATTAAGAGAAAGACTAGTTACAGTTTTGAGGTGAGGATGGCTTTACGGCGCATAATTTATCTGACTCCTAAGATAATTGTTTTAACGGTGTTCTTCTTAGCTAGGCTTGTCGAAGTTTCAAGGCAAAGATGGACTAACAAAAGAAACGCTATTCTTAATCTTATGATTGTAATGGGCGAGTGACTAGTAGTCTCTATATTATCCGACGCTAGAAACCTTTAAAGGAGAGAGAGAAACAAGGAGCACTCTGAATTCAGAAGGCGTGGCTTATACATGGGACTGCTACCGTCGGACAACCTATCTCCGTTTCTTATCATATCCTCATTCTCTGGGTGGGGTTAGGATGTCTGTGTACAAGGTGTGTACGCTTACATGTTAAACCTTTATTTGTATTAAGATACAAGTTTCGCTGAGCTATCTCTTCTGGTCAGCAACTGTGTTTACTCGGGCTCTTCCTAAATAAAGATCCGTCTTTCATTACTCTATTTCGAGACACACCTTTATCAAACGCAGGTGTTCAAGCATTTCTTCGCTCCTCTTTTGTCTCTCACACTATTTGCTACATAGGTACATTTATAAAACCCATTTTATTTCTAATACACAATTTGATTTATATATTTAATAGGGCATGCTTGAATTTAATAAGACCAATTCGCGTCCATTTGTGGAGGTATCTTTCGAGCCTATTGAATCCAACAATTTTGGCGTGCCAGAAGCCTATCTATTCGTATAATGAACCCTACAAGTACTCCCATGCCAGCGAAGGAGTTGATCATAAGGTTGTATAACACTACATAGGTCAGATATACATGTACAGTTGTTTCTGGCGCTCCTAATATCGGCAGAATCATTAATAATGAACAGTGCGTCGACATTTACATAAAGAAATACCTGTGTCCAAATTCGCCTATTTATGTTAGGTCCTGCTATATCTTATAACAGTATTCAATTGATGCCTAATACATTTTATATATAATCATTCGCAGCTGCTGTATCTCGCGTTAGGTTCCTACATACACATAAAACTTAAACCTACTAAATAGATAGTAATACATGTACTAAGCTATAGAGGCAATGAGGCGTAAATATATTTATGCCTTTTCCTCTCTCTATACATTATTTCTCTATAATACTACCACACGGATTAAAAATATATAAACGACGGATTTCTAACAAACATCACTCGTCTCCCGGAGCGTGTGAACACGTTTCTCTCTCCGGTGTCTGTAGACTTATCCGTGTGAGGCGAAGTGATCCTGTTCCCTTCTTTCTTCCACCTGACTCCGAGGGCGTCGCTGATCCCTTCGGCACGTCACGATTTTGAGGGGGAGGTAGCCTTGCCAGCTTTAACCTGTCTATTGTGAGTGTCCCACCTTGCATCGGGGAATTGTAATATCCAAACTTAATTGCCGCCTTCAATAATCGGGAAAGGGTCAGCATAGGGCGCGTCAAGTGGTTTTCTTACGCGATCTATTCGCACCCACACATGAGCATGTAGGAAAGGATTGGGCACCGAGTGTTGGTGTCCTAAGGATGCTTGTGCGAAATTTATTTGTGCCATCGTAGATTTCAGTTCTTTTTCGAAATTAGGAGTCAATCTTCGATGAAGATAAGGCCAATAAAGGTTCTGGCATAAGAGTGTGGTTCCCGTGATTGCCATTAACGGTGAAAATCCTGAATCCTTTAGCAAGGCGCGAATTCCTAACAGAACACTTGGTAGTGCCACCAGCCAACCTTGTTTACATGCCATTATTGAGCAATTCAGAGTCTTGTGTGCCCTTTCCACCAACCCGTTTGTGGACGGCTTGTACGCCACTGCGCGAAGAAGATGTTTCCATCTTCTTCACGCAGTGGCGTACAGGCCACTTTTAATAGTTTTGATTCAAATTGGTTACCTCTGTCGGTTACCACATAAAGCGAGACTCCAAATCTGGAAATTCACCCGTCCAGGAAAGCTAGCACAACCGTTGCGGCACTTAGTCCGGGATCAGTAGTGCTTCAAACCATCTTGTCGCTCAGTTGATGCATGATAACAAGTACCAATTGTGCGAGGGGTAGAATTGCCCAGGCAGTGTACACGGTGGGAGTGGTCCAACTATATTAATCTGTACAGTTTCAAAGCCCGAGGAAAGAATATCAATAGGGAAGATCGGTGATTTTATTAGGCGATTTCCTTTAGAAGACTGGCGGGGAAAGCACACTCTCTCGTCCAGAAGAAGATATCCTTGTCCATGTATGGCCAGAAATACCACGATTTGATGAGTTGCAGTGAAGCCTAAATTCAAAGGTGTGAAATGATGTGCAATTGATTGAAAATTGCATTCTCACATCCTAACAGGACAAACAGTCGGGCATATCGAGATGTTACTTCACACAAAAGCTGAATATTCTTGGGCAAAGGGTAAGGTTCCAGGTGCGAATGAAACTACTTCGTCTGTGCTTCATTTTCCCGAACTGCCACTAAAGCTCGGAGGTAAAGAGAGTCAATTTGGACCAAATTGACGTTCCTTTAGAATCAGTCAGCAATCACGTTATCCTGACCAGGCAGGTACGCGATATAACTAATGTATTCCAGAACTGCTATCCAATGGCATTGTTTTCTGCCTGTTTTGGCACTCAGGGGTGATGCAGAAGCTAAAACTGAAGGGTTGTGATCAGTTCACAAGGTCATGTGGTGACCTTCAATTATTTGCATGAAATGCATGACAATAAGATACGAGCTCTCTGTCGCAGGTTGAGTATGTTTGCTGCGTATGGCTTAGCTCGAACGAAAAGAATCCCACTGGTTTTGCAGATGCGTCAGCCATCTGGTGTAGTGCAGCCTCTGCCACGTGCGGGGAACAATCTGTCACCAGGTGATAGGAGGAATCATTGGGCAGCGGGTCACTGAGTTTAACGGAGTCGATTAAGGATGACTTGCCCTACTTGCCTCTTCCTTGCACAAGAGTTCTCGAGTTTATATCTGCAGGCTAACAAGCTAAGTCAGCGCGGCTACAATCGCAGAAATTTGAGGATCATCCTGCGGTAGTATCCTATCATCCCCAGATATCTCCGTAGCTCCTTGTAATCCTTTGTGAGCGGCACGTCCTAATAATTCTATTGCTTCCTTCGCCCACTCACACTACTTCAGCGATATTCTAAGACCATTTTTGACTAGGATTTTAAAGACCTCTTTCGAGTGGATCAGGTGATCGTCATATTGTCTAAAAAAACCAGGATGTCATCTGTGTTTACAAAATATAATCCCAGTATTGCTCTGCAATACTTAAAAGGGTTGCAAGTCATTGAATATTAACGCTATCGCCGGTTCTTCAGACAACTTCACTTCCGACACGAGTTGCGCGCGCAGTCTGTTAGATCATAATGTCTCAAAAAGTCAATGTCTAATAACGGAGAGTTGGAATCTGCTACAATAACGACAACGAAAATGATCGGTGAAGACTGGGGATTACTATATCACTATGAATTTCGCTGTGGACATTAATTGTTCCGCTATAAGCTGTTGAAATATATTGCCAGAATCGCGCACATCACCTGACTTTACCATTCCAGCCAAAATAATCGAAACATTTGTTCCGGTATCAATTAAGAACTCGCACTTGGTGTTATATACTTTGGTGGCGATGGGAAAATAGATGGCACGCCTGCGGCCGCGTTTACTATGGCATTCCCTCTTAGTTTTCCGCCGGTGCTGGTGAAGATGGCCTGTAGGATGATTACATTTACACGAATCCTTCTCCTTTTGGCCACCTGCAACAGGGTTTGCAGAATTTAGACTTTTCGCCGAAAAATATACGTGAACGACAAACTACCTGATTTGGAGCTTTATAGAAGGATCGCAATCCCCTCCGGTGGATTATTCACACTATATTTACTTTCAGCATTACTTGCCGAATTATTTCTAAATTACGAGGGGCTGTCAATAAGTTTTGCTAATCGGTAGGCCAAAACAGAGGAAGGGGGGTGTTAGGACAAGTTATGACAAGTCAAAACCTTCAACCGCACGCTCCTGCCTTATCTTTTTAAGAAGAAGTAGCTGATCGCTGATCGTCAGACACAAATTTTTCAACAATGGAGAAGGTTGAGCACCGCGTAGTGATCAAATTTTTGACCAAGGAAGGCAAGAAAGCAAAAGAGATCCATAAACACATGGTTGCAGTGTACACCGACACCGCCCCTTCCTATGCGACTATTGCTCACTGGAATAGGGAGTTCCGCCATGGTTGTAAGTCCCTTTAAGATGACCGCCGTCCAGGACGCCCGTCATACGTGACCAGCGAGGACAATGTGGCACGTGTGGAGAGGATGATCCTCGAAAATCGACGAGGAAAGGTCGAAAAAATCAGGCGAGAACGTGGAATATCACATGGAAGTGTTATCTACATCCTCCACGAAAATTTGGCCATGACCAAGGTCTCTGCCCGTTGGGTCCCTAGAAGCCTCACGCCCCATGATCGACTTTAACGTTGTCAAAGTCCACAAGGTCAGAGTTGCATAAGCTGCCCTGCGTGAGTGCGGATTCGAGCAGCTCAACCATTTTCCCTACAGTACAGATCTGGCCCCCAGTGACTACTTTTTCTTCCGCCGGTTTGGGGACGATGAAGATGTCCAGCTCGCCGTCCAGGTGTGGATTGAACAGCAGTCGGGAGATTTATGGTTGTCGGAAATTCAAAGCCTCGGGGACAAGTGGCGCAATTGCATTGAAGTCGAGGGTAGTTATATTGAAAAGTAATAAAACACTTTTCCTCATATCTCGTTTCCTTATATCCGAATTGCAAAACTTATTGGCTGCTCCTCGTACTACTCGCATTACTATCCGGCATAAACGCGTTTGAAACGGCACAGTGTCCTCTCAGCCCACTATATGTATTTATACTATGACCCTGAATTCGGTTCAATGTTACAAGTTCATCCGTAATTTTCCCTAATTGTGCCAGGCTTAATTCCTGCTGAGTGGCGATTATCGGTGCGATATTAGGCGGTAATGGTTGGATAACCTGGTGACGTACAAGCTCTTTCCACACTCCTACCTGAATGACTCTCTTGCGTAATTCTCCTAAGTTTGTTGATGGTCAGCCTGTGAGCGAGGAGAAGTTGATAAGCTTCTCAAAAAGCTCGGGTTTGGTCCTCTTGAGTAGGCCAATTACTTCCTCCTTCAAATACTAGTAGTTAAGGCCTGCTATAATGTCGGCCGGAAGACGATTAACAGTCTCGAGGGTAATGAGGCCAAAATATGAAAGAAACGAGGTTTCTCCTTCTTTATCCCGGAGATGTAAAATTGGGTGTCCATAATTTGGAACAAACCTGAGACTGCTGCTTCATTGAAGATGGGCCGTTTCATGCTGATGGCATTCACGAAATTTCCTTCAACTTGTCCTGCCTGACGATTGCTTGACGAGGCCATTCTTTCTCTTATGCCGTCCCTGTCAGTTCGAACGACGGGACACCAGTTTATAAGGGATTGTTGTAACCTGTTTATGGAAGTGGTACGTTACCAGATTATGAGATCACTGCAAATCACCACCTTATTAATGGAACGACTAGTTCCAGCTTTGAAGTGATGGATGGCTTTACGGCAAATTATTTATCTGACTACAAAGATAATTATTTGTAAAGGTGTTCTCCTTGGCTGGGCTTGTCGAATGTTCGAAGCAAAGATGGACTAACAAAATAAACTTTATTCTAATAACAGTATCTTATGATTGCAATCGGCGATAGAGACGGAGCGTATTAAGCAAGAAACTAGTATTTTAATTATTATTCGACGCTAGTAAGAGTTAAGGGAGAGAGCTAAACAAATCTCGGCGGATTTAATCCGGAGCGTGAAGGCCGACGTATTCTTTAAAATTCTCTCGGATTCTTTCTTATTAACTACCTTTTTCACCGAATGATTTCTTTCTATACATTTGATAGGGCATACTTGAATTTAATATGACCAATTCGTGTCCATTTCTGAAGATTTTTCGGGCCTATTGAATCAAGCAATTTGGTGTGAGAGAAGCCTACTTATGCGTAATACGACCCCTACAATTCTTTTTTGAGTATATAACAATGAACATTGGATTGCCTAACGACGTCTGGCAATCGCATTTGAATTCAAACACTAAGGTGATTATTTATAAGATGGGAGGCTTTGCTCCCCCACACACCCGTTTCATGGTGGATGTTGCACCCTTACACCGCTTTATTTCTAAAAAACTCGTTATATACACACCTTGAAAGCCTATCATTAGGTTCTAATTCAAAATCGTTGTCAGAAGTCGCTAGGCGCTCCAATATTCATTGTTTTGTTTTTATTTTGCGTTGCCCTCTGGGCAATTGAATTGAATTACATTTAATATAAATAAAGCAAACCTTTTATCCTGAAAGTAATTGAATTGCGGTGGTATTGAACATCGTATTCATGTTCTTGTTACCTGAAAACGTAGTAAAAAATACATTTTAATGCTGTATTTTCTAATATCAAGAGGATTCAGTAAAAGCAATTCAAAACATGGCAGAAAATTGAATTCAGAACATAATAGAGAAGGCAATTGAGAACTAGGCAGAGAAGGCAATTTAAAACAGATTGGCATTTCCAAGATATTTTATGCAACGTTTTCTCCTGCGTTTAACAAAGGGAGTTGAGCGTTGGAAACCACTGGCAACGTACCCGTGGTCACACCTAGAGGATTATATATCATCACGGCCCCACTACATGAAATAGGATCTGAAGCTATATATACAGTGGGTCAAATAACTATAAATGGATTTTAAGAAATTCATTTCATTTAGGAATATCACGAAACTTGCAATAAATAAATTACATAATAATATGTAATTATAAAATAATGACAACTTGTAAAATTATTGTAAACTATAATACTAGAAACAAGGAGATAATCAGAAATATAATTAATATTTTGTGGATTGTCCACTGTTGGTCAGAAAAGCTTCCAAACTTCTCTTGTAGGATGAAACAAGTTTCTTGCTTACATCAACTCATTTTTCCCTATTCTTTGAAATTTATGCGTTTTAAGTTTGCAAAATTAGAGCGGTACCTTTCTCAAACTTTAATTTTTCAACTCTTTTCAAAGAATTTCTATAGGATTCAAGACTAGCTAGGCCACCTCAAATCCTAAATACTTTTTCAGCCACTCAGGTGTTTGCCTTAATGTATGCTTAAGGTCGTTATGGTGCTAAAACGCCCAACATTTATCTACCTTGAGTTTTCTGAGGGGGCTGAGATGCTTTTCTAAAATTTGGCAGGATTTCTCTGAGTTTATTGTACCTTCTATGGTGTGAAGTTCTCCCGTACCTGACAATGGAAAGCAGCCCCAAACCAAACAAATGTCTGTCTGTGAATCGGGTAAGAAGCATCCCGCTTTACCATTTCCGCTCGAATGAATATATGTAGTTGATGGTAAACCGGATTAGCAACCGTATCGGTCCAGCCACCAGGAAATTTAATGTGGGCTCACTGCGGATTTGCTTCAATGACATCTTTATTTCTTACTTGCCCTTCAAAAGAACCAAACTGGACGTAAATGTGATTTGTTCATCTATTGGATGTTGCCTTTGCCGATTATATACGACAGAAGAAGAATAATTGAGTGATGCTAATACAAGATGATTCTAGACACAAAAAAAAAACTTCTTAGGTTACAACCCGTTGTCTTTTCTGTAAAATTATGGCAAATTTTTCTCCCAACCTTTTGCAGTAGGGGATAAGGATTAGAGCGGTTGGTTGAAATGCCTTTGCCAACCTACTTCATTCTTAAATTGGCCTGCTAAAAGGGACAAGGGAAAACGTCTCGAGTTCCTTGCGGTCGGTGTGTAGGCTTCTGTTTTACCCAAAGTTTCGAGTTTAGAGGCGACTTGATTTTGGCGAGTTAACGGAGTTTCGTGACGCTTTGACTTAATGATTGAATGAATTAACTGCTAAATATTGACTAGAAACTTCACGTAAAACAGAAGCCTACAAAATGACCGCAAAGAACTCGAGACGTTTCCGTTTGCCCTTTTTAATAGGCCAATTTAAGAATAGAGTTGCTTTCTTTGGTCGCGCCCTTTCGAAGTCCTTCCCTTACCCTTATCACAAAGACACCTTTTGTAAACCCAAACTATCTAATCTCAAACCTCTGTCAAACGAATTCCCATCTGCACCGAAGCCTACCACAAGAACATAAGGGATTTCAACCAAAATTATAAATTCACCACCTATAAACTTCTGACCCCCGAGTGACTAGACCTAGGATTGAGGTGGTGGACTCTTTATTTTTGGTGGGCAAACTCACCAGCTCTCTTCTTCTCCATCAATGCATCGAGGTGTCACTGGTCACAGAGCATACCTCCTTGGGTGAGGAGCACTCCATAACCGGTGACTAGGCCTACTTCTTAGGACCTACTTAACGTTCAGGCTGGACTTCACCCCGGATAGATCAGAGGAGTTACAAGGAGTAACAAGGAAAAGAAGTACCTCAAAAGCCTTACGGCCCATGCTGAGGAGGCACTTTTTGCGGTCTCAATTCTTAACACGTACTAATTACTTGCTATGAAATCATCAAGTTTTCAAATACAATTTGTCAAGTCTACTCTTGAACTGTTCAATACTGCTACTCTCAACAACTCCCGCCTGTAATCTATTCAATGTGTCGCAAATGTCATATGTGAATGACTCACACACCGGAATGGTATTGAATCTGGGCAGCTCCACCTTTCATCCGTGATTTCGAGTCGTGTTCCAGTTGAGGGTAAAGTACTTGGTGTAGTCGACATTTTCAAATCCTTTCAAGATTTTAAAAGTCTCTTTTAGACGACCGCTTAGTCTTGGATTCTCTAACGAATAGAGATCGTGCTCTTACAGTCTTTATTGGTATGTCTCCTTGTTTAGCGATGGGATCAGTTTTGTGGCCTTGGCTTGCACCTTTTCCAGACGATCGATGTCTTTTCGATAATGAGGAGACCAGAACTGAACAGCATACTCTTGGTGATGCCTCACCAGCGAATTGTACAAGGGCAAAGCAACCTCTTTTGTTTGAAAGCTGAATTGCCTCTTGATGTAACCCAACAGGCTCTGAGCCTTTTTCTCCACCTGTAAGCACTGCTTAGGGAATTTGAGATCGCTGCTCATCAGCACATCTAAGTCCTTCTCGACATCAGTAGACTCAAAACGCATACCTTGTAGTTCGTAGCCTGACCGTGGATTCGCATACCCGATGTGCATCACTTTACACTTGTCTAAGTTGAAAGGCATCTGCTACTTGTCAGCCCACTCGCCGATCATCCATAAGTCACCCCTCAACATCTCGATGTTTTCGGGATTCTCTACGTTAGCTCCAAGTTTTGTGTCGTCGGCAAATTTTGCTCGACGACTCACCAGTACTGCATCTATATCGTTGATGTAGATGATGAATAATAGAGGGCCTAGCACGGAACCCTGAGTGACTCCGCTCGTTACTGACGACTACCGGAAGGTGTGGCCTCCGATAGTAACCCTCTGTCACCTGTCCGACAACCAAATTTCTAGCCATTTTGCGACCTTTACTCTTATCCCCAGGGCACGTACTTTCGCCATCGGTTGGCGGTGGTGGACTTTATCCATAGCCTTTTGGAAATCCAAATAAAGTATGTCCACCGCTTGACTTCTGTTAAACTCATCATCCCGTGGAAGAATTCGAGCAAGTTTGTTAGGCACGAGTGCTTTCTTCGGGAAGCCATGCTGGGTGTCTCTCAACAGGTTGTGAGACTCTAAACGATTCATTGTCCTATCCATTATGATGCCTTCCGTACTTTTCCAACTATTGAAGTGAGACTTATTGATCGGTAGTTTCCTGCGGTGCCACGTTCCCCCTTGTTGGATCGGGGTGACAGTGGCCATGCACCAGTCTGCAGATACTTCGCCCACTGTCGAGTGATGAGTTAAAGGTCTCAGAAAGATGTGTGCTCACCTGATCTTTCACTTCACTCAGCACTCTTGGCAGGAATCCGTCAGGACCTGGAGATTTATACGCATTTAACTGGCCTAGCCTCTTAGCAACCTCTTCGAAAGTTGTAGTTTTTGATTCTAGTGATTCTAACTCACGATCTATCACTATCGGAGGCTGGATATCTCTCCGTCCCTTTCCCTTGTTGAGTATGCCAGCTATTTCCTCATCTGAATCCCGGAGAACACCGAATGAAAAGAAAACTTGAGTTGTTTCTCGCCTTGCATTTTCAACTGCGCTTTGATAAAGGTAAATTTGCTAATATTTTTGTAGGTTCAGAAATTCCTTCACCACATAAAATTTCTAGCTATTCGCTGCAAATTACAGGATTTTCTGGTCCCCATTTCTGGCACCAGTATTAATCTGTTTCTTAAAGCTTAAGTTTTTGTGTTTTATTTTTGAATTTTTCGTAGAAACTATATTTACGATCTTCGTAAATTAGAAAGAGTAATATCGTTTCATTACCAACCATGACAAAAGAACTGGACTAGTTCCTCCTAATTCCAAATTAAAAGGCAAAAGATGATTAATCTCAATAATACTACGAATTTTGAGATGATTCATGTGGAACCCGAAAGAATTCCCCTCATATTCAATGACAGAGTAAGATTTTTGATTAATCAAAAGCCATAAAACCTTAAAGACGACAGTACCTACAATAATTTTTTTCTCCTTTCACACTTACCTGCAGTCTGTCCTAACTAACATTAAAAAAAGTTATTTTAGTGTCCCAATCTCACTATGTATATTATAGAAAATTCAAAATTAACAAAGTTTTAAGTTGTTTTTCCTACCATCTCAGTCCGGAGCGGTGTAGCAAAAAAAATATTTGTTCATTAAAAAAAATTTTACCTCAAGATAAATATCTCAAAATTCGTTACGAGTTCTGTTTCTAAATCTAACTTCTATTCCAGTGAATGAGACTATCAAACTTGCCATGCGAAAAGCCTTTTCTTTGGGTAATTCAAATTTTATGGATGTCCTCCATCTCACTTTGTTTCTTTATTAGAAGTGATCGTTAACGATAACTACTTAATACTTAATGGAATAGTTTATTCGTAGGTAGTTGGTGTTGGCATAGCTTCTTCTATTGTCTCAATTTTGAGCAGACATTAATATAGAACTTGCGAGCATGATTGTTCTGAGCTCAAGCACACTACCTTCTATACCTCTTTTTATAGTTGATATTTTCTACACCTTCCTTATTTTCCACCCCAAAACTGGACGGCGTCTTAATAGACTTCGTAAATTAACTGCACGGTAAAATTATTTTTACGATACGAAAAACGGCAAAATAATTCGCTTTCATTCATGGATATTTTGTTCCCTCGATATGGATCGTCATTTATTACAGCATCTCATAGCAACTCCCCTTCTAAAGGAATTGAATTAAATTTCTTCAAAAGCTGCAACTTCTTTTTATTAAGGCGTATTACTTCCTTATTAAATCGTGCTAAAAACTTGTTATTTATCTTCTTCTTAAAGCAAGGTAAATTCGAATATTTACTACACTATTTTGTTAGCACCGCCATTTCCTCCTCTTATGTATATAAATTTATTTAGAGTCGTTTGGATGAGTTGAATCCAAATTTCCCAACAAGTCGATGTTCGTGATTAAACGTGTAGCACCGTCTCATCATGGCCCACTTCATACATTTTATATAAAAAAATACCCAGGTTAGTATTTTATTCCTGGCCAACTTCTTTGGTATCGTATATCAATGTCTTGCTCCCATTTTAACTTGGGTACTTGTATGATTTTTTCTATATCTGTCAACTATGTTTTTGTACTTATCTAAGTATTTGTTTTAATGATTGCAATCTTATTTTGCTCTTTTACTGCATGATTTTACAGATTGCAAATGAGAACCATGATGTTCAGAATCCCAAGAATTTTGATGTGTACCCACTGAAACTCAATTAATTGCTATTTAAATAGGATGAACCCCCGCAAACCTCTATTTTGCAAGGCAGCCGTCTTCCTGGGCAATTACGAGGTCGAAAAATAGATGAAACTGGATGATACTGGTAAAGAATTACGGAAAAATCAAGTTGATAGATGTTCGTGATAATCCATACACTTGACACTCCTCTTGATAAAATCAAGGAGAACATAGGACCATAACCAAAGGAGCAAGGCATGCATTTTCACCAGGATATCCTAGACTTTGAATGCCGCTATCAAGAAGGGTATAAGGAAAACGATGGGGTATATTTGGGTCATGATGAGTGAAATTCTTTTACAATACAACTGCAAATATAGGAAAAATACTCACATCTAAACTTTTGGATTCAGTTTCATATGACTTTAATCTAAATAGATATAAGTTGATTTATATGTTTATTCTAATTTAATGAGACTTAAAATCTTGAAACTCGCTAAATTTCCCAGTGAAATCGGTAAATTTCACAGATAGCGAAATCAAGTCTGAAATAAACAAAACCATTTTCTATACTCTTTAAACCTAATCAATTAGGAAATAACACTTACTACCAATGAACTAAAATTACTATAATTCAGTCATCAAACCCCCTAAAAGTTTTAAATATCTACTATTACGTCTAATTCCATATTGTTCGAACAGCAAAGACCTGAAATTCTTCTCAAGCAATATCCTAAATAGTTTGAGAGTAAAACGGTCTCTTGTCTGTCTTTTTCATTTGTTTTATTACTAAACAAGATATGTTTTAATGGCGATGTTACATGGTTATATATATATAAGGGAGTAAATATACTAATGTAAGTTAATGGTATTTCTTTATTTTAGTACTACTCTTAGAATTGAACTAAATTCATATCTACTGAGTTAAAGGCTCTATCATAGAGAAGGAAATCCCTGCATTTCGTAGTCATTTGTTCTCTGCTATCTGTAAATGATTATAAATATTATAGCTATTTCTGTACACAGTTTGTTTGGTAGCTCATTGCAGTTAATTGTTTGTGTTAGTGTATTAGTTCTTACTTTTCGAACAAATTTATATGTTGTTGATAGGTGACTAATTGGCCTCTAGTTGTTTAAAGGGCGATCAAAGGAAACGTTGCACCACGCCATATGAACACCACCTTCCTTTGAACATTAAAGGTAACAGACTTGCTGGCAGCTCAGCGAGTCGTTCCATTCCTCGATTTTGCATAGAAGCTTTATCGCATTTTTAGGTTTCTGCAAGATTTTCTCTACCAATCAATACCTGGTGAAGGTCCATCAGTATTAATTAAGAAGTTAAGTTCTGTTGTATGGTTGCTAACAATAAAACGATCTTTTTTCCCTTTGCCAAATATTGTGTATTTTATCGTAATTTATTCGTTTCCATAGTTATTTGTCAGATTATATTATATGTTCCATCTGAAATTTTTACAAACCTCTAGTTCCGTATATTCACTCCTTCTTTAAGTTGTAATATATATTTCCATTTTTTGCCTTCTGTCAAAATAATTACGGATCCTGTCTAATTTATGTGTTAGAAGATCTTGAATCGTACAAAAAATATTATATGCAATATAATAAAAGTATTACACAGCGTAATACCAAGAATTATACAAGAACTTCGTGTAGCAGGATGGCCTTTTTATCTCATCACTCCACTCTTTGACACCACTTTTGTAGCGGTATGCTTTGTGGTACGTGAGTTACTTCTTTGATGAAGTAGGCTTTGATCTAAGAGTGCTAATTCGGTAGTTTACTTATTAAGAAAGAGCTATTTCAACACGTAAGGATAAGAGGAAACACAAAATTTATACCAAAATAAACATATATTTTAAAAGGAACACTTAACTATGACAAACAAACAGTTAACACATTTGTATCCTTGTCTCAATGCTAAACTCGACTATTATGCTTGTCATCTAGGCCTCTCACAATGCCTGCTATGACAAAAATAAACAACTAGGCTACACGTAAACACACCGATGCCGATTAGTATTTTTATTGCGACTTTATTTGATTAGCGTTAAACATTATATTAACGTACTCTCGTCTACACGCAAATATGAACGAGGTTCACGAACAATGGTTTCTACTCCCCTTAAAACGTGAGACGTACTAAACTTCTGCTATCGCAATATGAATATAAAAGTTCTTTCTAACTTTCATGAGGGGAGGTATTAGGGATTGCCGGATGTCGCTGAAGGGCTTATCTCTCGCTTCAGAATGTTGTGGCCGATGGTTGAATTTCGTCGAGGAGGGATGGCTTGACGCCTCTTGGTCTCTGATTCTTCAACGTAATTAAAGGACGAGAGCTCATTGGGGCTGGGTTCTTCTCCTCTCACTTTTACGGAGCTTGAGATGTGAAAGTCACTCGAGTGTGAGTGGGTTTCCTTTTCTCAGTCAGATTTCTTCTCTAGTCTGTCAAGGATTCTTCGGTATGGCACCGATATAAAGCTTGACTATTTATGTTAATACAGCCCAGAAAGAGGGGATCAATTTTCTTAATCTGATCCTATTGTTTTTCACGGAAATATTCTTGTATGGCAGAAGGATCGATCTTCACGAACTGAACCTTCTTCTCTCTTATCGAATTCTAATCTTCTTGTCTGGCTGAAGGATCGATCTTCACGAACTAGTCCTTCTACTTTCGTATCGACTTCTAATCCTCTCTTTCTTTGCGGGGCTTATTTATAGGCGGATCACCGCCCCATCTAAAGCGGAAAGTGACCAGGCCACAGGGGGGGGGGGGAGGCAAATGGTGAGTTCACATCTTGGGAGAGCTAGAATTGCAAAGATTGGCATTGGAGTGCCCAAGTCGGCTCGCTAATTAGAGGCTCGCGACCGCACCGCTACTTGGCGTGCCTTTTGACTCGCACCGCTTTTTTTCCATAACCACGGGTTTATGGGTCTCGTAGGTAATTGGATCGTTAGAGCGTCGTTTAAGGGACTTATGTGGTCGCCTTAAAACAAATGTTAGCTCCAACTGTCCAAAGCAAGGGGAAATCAAACAGGGTAGGCAGTTACGGTTATTCGCCGGCTACCGTTCACACGCTTCCCCTCATAGGGGGCTTTAAAGTACCTATACTCCTCGGGGACGCTTAATGTAGCCACTTCTCTACACTCGGAGTTCAGTATAAATTAAGAAGGTCCATAAATTCTCCCGCCCTTCAAATCCATATTCCAAAACAGTAACCTGAGGTATTATATTATCTCTATATAGATATTTAGCAATTTTTTATTCCCATTTTTCTCTTTTCAGGATATCCCAGTTCATGCTTCCACCAGCTCCCTCGTTGCCATCGTGATTGAGCGTTTTCGATGTGTGGCGATGACGTTACGACGGAAGCTCTCATCCGTCTGGGTGGTCGCAGGAATCTGGGCTAAGGTGATGGTGGTCTTGATTAGATTTTATTTGATGTAATAAGAATGAAAATGTGTGGAAGGTATATGAAGGTAAAAAAGACGTTGAGTTTTGTCCTGGTGTAGAGGGCATCTCTCATGTATTTTATCACTTCATTTGTTCTTCTTTTTCTCTTATTTGGTCGGATTGTGTTTTTTGGTGTGTATATACATATTCTTCTATATAGGTATATCTACTTCACACATATATACCCATATATATATATATATATATATATATATATATATATATATATATATATATATATATATATATATATATATTATTTTTTTTGAATAATTAAATAAATATATCTCTTTCCTCCGTCGCGGCATTCAAGCCTTTCCAGTCTTTTGTTTGATATATATATATATATATATATATATATATATACTTTTCTCTGTTTTTTAATAATAATTTATATTTCTACTTTTTCCGGTGTTTAGAATATCATTTCTCTTTTATTCATTTTGTATGAGTTGTGGTAATTCGCCTCTTTTTCTTCCTTTTTGTTATTTTAATTAGTTGGTTGTATTAGTTGGTTTTAGTAGTCTTGATTATGTAAATAGTCCAATTAGGTTTTCTCGGGAGCAGTTTATTCCACTCGGAAATGGGGCTCGCCTGGTGACGCATCCTCTAACTGCTCTCGGATTATCTAAGTCGAGATTCATTTTCGGGAGTATTTCTTTTTCGATTTTATTCCATTTCTTACTACCTAGCCTTTGGAGTTCCATATTCAGTGCATTGAGACCAGTTCTTGCATGCATATCTATTTGTCGAATATCTTTGATCCTTCATGCTCCAACTATAAGCAGGGCTGCTTGATTCTGCACTCTCTTCATTTTTTCTGAGAGAGGTGGAACTCGCAGCCTGGATGACCACTGCCGGATACACTAAAGTCGAGCTCACCAGAGAAGTGTATATCTTCTTAAGATTTTGGGAGCTGATGTTTCTGAATCTATACAGTTTTACAAGCTGTATTTTGGCTAGGAAGATCTTGTTGTTAATGTGCGCTTTGTATCCTTTGTGAGGGAATAAACAGACCTAGGACTTTTCCTTGGTTTCCATACGGGAACACTTCGCCGTTCACTAAGACAAAAACACGTTTTTGTCGGTTTATTGGAAAATTCTAGGAACTTTCGACGGTTGGATTTGATTATCTACTTCATTTGTTATCGACTGATGTTATCTATTTCAATAGCTGAAATCCAGCATGTTTGTAGTAACTGGGGATGATCTGTGTGATGTCGTGTGCAAACAGCAGGTACATCACATCCTCCCCTACTGGATCAGGTAAGTCCGGTGTGTATACAAGGTACAACAGCGGACTCAGACAACCACCTTGTGGAACACCCGCCTCAAGTTCAAACTTGGGTCCTTTGTAGCCCTCGATCGCAATTAGGGCTTTTATATGCATGATATAGTCACAGAGGACCATTTCCAAGATTCAATTTATCTAGAGACCTAAAATCTTGTATTGTAGACCTCTTAGCCAAACCTTATCGAAGGCCTTTTGTACATCTCGCAACAGCACGTCTACGTATTTTCTTTCAGCTTTACAGCGGACGAGATTTTCAGTGAGAAGGGCAAGGGCTGTGTCAGTCCCCCTTCTCTTGCAGAAACAGCGTTGCGAAGGGTTGTGAGCTTCTAGCTCGGTCAGCTGGTCTTGTAACCTGTTGGCTCAAAGTTTTTCATAGACTTTGCTTATAATCTCCAGTAGTGATATTAACCTGTATTACACCAGTTGATCTGGCTTCTACCCTTTAGGTATAAAGATACTTTTTGCCATCTTGAAACCGTCGGGAAAGTAGCTCGTATTCAGGAATGCATTGTTCGTGATTCCCTGAATGATTTGTTGGAGGGCATGCCCAAATTGTTTTTAGTGATGCCCGTCCAGCCTGGCGCCTTTTGTTTAAAGTTTTTATGACTGCCATGACCTCTTCAGGTGTAATAGATCAGCCATGGTCTGCCTAAACCCTCCCGTCATCACCATAGGCATGTTGGTGCGTGCGATGCGCAATCTGATTAAGATCTTCAATCAGTTAACCTTTGAATTCCTGGTTGAATTCCGCATTGTCTTCTAGTGTAATCGTGAAGACATTTTTCCAGAAGGTGAGGAATCTCTGTCCCAAAACAGTCGGGTCTTCAAAGTAAATATCGCACTCTTTAATGCGGATCTTTTCTCTAGTTACCAGACATTTTAACTTGTTCATAAGTCGCCAGAACTCATCTGGTCTCACGTGGCTGTCTACTTGTTCAATTAGGTCGTCCCAGATCTCAGCCTGTTGCTGGTTAATAGCCTGTTTTAGTTCTTTGCACAGGCATCGTAGCAGCGAACTTCTTTTCCCATTTGTACCTTCTCTTCTGATTTCTTCATACACTTCCCTGTGAAGTTTAGCGATCTTCCTCATTTCCTAAGTCCATCTGGGTTGTAGGAGAGTTTTGTACCTCTTCATCGGTACACTCTCGCAATGCACCTGGATGATGTGAGCAGTTTTCTTCTCCAGCTCCTCGTCGATCTTCTTTAGCTTTGCTCCGTTTAGGTCCGTTTGTTAATATCTAGCAAGGATTTCCTTGTACCGCGATAAGTTGGCCAAAGCGTAGATTTGCGAAGAGAGATTGGAAGCTGGATTTGCGCGAGTGAAATGGTCGTCAAGATCGCTATGTGGTCGCTAGGAACTGTTGGGCCTAGCTTACTATGGTAGTTGAAGGGGAAGACATCGCTTGTCATGTTTATATCGGGGTTTGTTGTTGCCCATCTGGTCAATAAATCAAACGTGAAGAGAAAGAACAGAGAGGTATCACTGTGGGCGACCACAAGTGATCGTGTCGTGGAAGAGGGAAAGGTTCGGTAAAAGAAATTAAAGAGATAGGAAGAGTCAACTGATTTTGGGCTAGACATGGACGCGAGGTGTGGTGTGTGTGTATGATTTTGTGATATCAGGTTCGCCTGGGGTGGTGGGAAGATAGGGTGATGGAGTAGATAGATGGGTAATTTCAGAATAGGTAAAGACTACCGAAGAAAGGGAGGGGCCTACGGAAAAGATGATGGGGCAACGGAATGGAATGTGGAGACTGTGGGAAATGAAGTGGGGACGATGGTAAGGGGGTATGAGATGCTAGCAATCGTGGAAGGGAGGGCAGGGGTAGTGGAGGTGGGTGGAGATGGAACCTAGAATGTGGGAAGAGCAGAATAAGAGACAGAGTAAGTGGTGGAGGATTGGGAAGGGATGGAGTAATTGTGGGCAACCGGGTATTGGGAAGAGCCATAGGCGTTGCTCTTATTAAAGAGTTTCACTGCCGGTACACCACTGAGGAGCCCCATCTTCAGTTTCTTCTGAAGGTTGTGGATCAACATCGACAGGACTTCCCAACATCCTCAAAGGCTCATATGACATATGGGCAACAATGAACAGAGTGGCATTCGTAAAAGCTCCACCTTGATTAGTTAGTACCCAGACAGACGTTTTGTCTTTGGGAGAACCATAGCTAGTCAGCGTATACAAACTACAGGAATCTTGAGCTACCTCTAAATATTCTTAGATTGGTCTAAAATAAGCACTTGGAAGAGAAAAAAAACGCAACTTCATCTTTGCCTTATATGACTTGGCCCAACCTGATACATTCTAAGTTGATTTACTGACTTTAAAACAAACATTTCACAAGTCGTCCATGAATTTTTTCAGAAATTAAGCAAAAGAAAATTTCGTCTCTCCTTTTTACTAAACAAGATTTTTCTCTTCTTCGGAACTTCAGGCGGAATAAGGAAATTGTTGTCACCAATCGTGATAAGGGTAATGAGGTGAGGATTTTGAATAGGACTGATTACACTTCCGAAATATCCCAGATTTTGTTACATAAATCCAAGTTTACTGAAATTATGGAACAACCTTTGACTATCATTCACCGTTTAGAATACAAAATTAACCCGCATTTGCAGAAGCTAAAGTCTTCGGGTGTTCTTAGTGATTCTGTTTACAGTTCTCTCTATATTTCATCATCTTACTTAGGTCTGTTCTATGGGCTACCTATGATACATAAGACTGAATGCCCTCTTCGTCCCATTCTTGCTTCTTACACTCTTTCTTCCTATAAAATTGCTACGTTTTTAGTTCCTCTATTAACCACTTTTACTTCAAATCTATATACCATTAATAATAGCTTTGATTTTGCTTCAGAAATCGCAAAATTTAAATCGTCAAGTCCTTTTTTCTTTTCTAGCTTTGACATCACGTCATTATTTACAAATATTCTTCTTCAGGCAACTATAGAGATTATTTTGACTAAAGCCTTTCCGGATAGAAATGCCCTATTTAATAGTTTCAGCTTTTCACAATTTTCGCAGTTATTGCATCTAGCTGTCAAGGACAACTATTTCAATTCCAATGGCGTGGTTTATCATCAAATTGAAGGTGTTGTGATGGGAAGCCTACTAGGTCTGATTTTTGCAAATATTTTCATGTGTAATTTTGAAGATAGATTCTTCCGTGATTGCCCTTCTCAATTTCGTCCCTTATTTTACAAAAGATACGTTGACAATACCTTTGCGGTTTTTCTTCGGGTTCTTGTTCAAAAAGGTTTTTCGATTTGATAAACAATTTACACCCTAATATTACTTTCACTCAAGCACATGAGATTAATAATATGTTGCCATTTCTAGATCTTAGTGTATCTCGTACCCCTCACGGCATTCAAACGTGTGTTTTTAGAAAACCAACTTTCACAAGGCAAGGTTTAAATTTCTTTAGTTTCTGTGATTTAACATACAAAATTGTCGACATTAAAACACTCAACTTCAGAGGCTTTAATTTGTCTTCCAATTGTTTTAGAGTGCATTCTAATTTCAAATTTTTAAAAGAATACTTTGTAAAAAATAATTACCCCTTATCTTTAGTTGAAAGCTGCATTAGGAAATTCCTCTTTAGGCTTTATAACCCCTCCACTTCTTTTAATATCCCAAAGGAAATCAGGTATGTCCTGTTACCAGACATCAGCCCTTGTAATGACCTTCTCTTAGGAAATTTTATTGTCAAATTAATTTTAAACTTATATTCATTAATAAGTAAAATATTGGTAATTTCTTTAAAGTGAAGGATATTATTCCCACGCCGTTTAGTTCGTGCATTGTATATAAATACATTTGCCCTAGCTGTAAGTTGGGGACCTATATAGGAAGCACAGTACGTACTCTTCAGTCGCGTTTTTGTTCTCACATGGGAATTAGCCAGAGAACCGCTAAAACATTCGGAAACAAAGAGTTTTCTTCCATCAGGAAACATGCTATTGATTGTAAAACAGACGTGTCCTTAAATGATTTTTCTATCTTAAAATTTGCTAAATCTAATTCATCTCTTCGCATTAAAGAATCACTCTGTATAAATACAACCACCACAATTTAAATGAGGACACGTGATCCTTTCCTCTGTTTATAACTTAACCAAGCTGTATTCATTCTTTAAATTCCTTCCTTTTTTCACTTGTCATTGTGATCCGACCATGTAAGGTAATGTTTCAGTGTCTATATTTTAGTTTTACCTTTTGTTTGTATCCCATTCTATATTATTTCATTTCAATTGTTTAATTTTGTAATATTAAGTTTACTTTGTTTGCCCTTAATTGATAGTATCTCTTTACAAATATTTTGATGTTCTTTACCTCACTATTTTGTTTGTTCATTAACGTAACGTTCATTTTATATTTTTAACGTCATTTTTGTGATTTTCTCTGATCTGTAGTTTTTAACTTTGAACTTGTGCTGTTCTTTATGATTTTAGGCTTAGATTACTCATTTGGAATTTGTTTTTAGCTACTGAAGATGGGTTTTGTAATAACCCAAAACGTTGGAATTAAAGATGGGACCCGCCTTCTTCGTTTTGTCCTTCTTACTGAATATAAGACTCAAGCTTTGTAGAAGAAATCTAGGGGAATATATATACATATATATATATATATATATATATATATATATACATATATATATATATATTTAAAGGCCCAAGGAAATGAAAATTGGCAACACAACCAGGAAAAACGCTCAGGAGAATATTACATAAACCAATGAAATCTTAAGAAGGACAATGGGAGATATAGAGAATTGAAAGATAGGGCGAACTATTTTAACCGTTATATGAAAATAAAATAAGAAAATTGTATTTAAACTTGTGTCATCAAACGCTCATTGCTTATATGACCACGATGCTCACCCACATAGATACCATCCTCAACCCCAAAAGAGGTTGATTCAAGAAGCCTTTTGAATACCGAAGTGTAGGTTTTTATCTTGGTGTTAAAAGCCCATAAAACCATACTTTTAACTCTATTCCCATCTCAATTGGAATATGGTTTGATCCATGCAAAACCTTACTTGATTTTCCCTTAATTTGGCAGGGTCATATCAAAAACTTTCCTTGAACTCAAAAATTATTTTGAAATTTTGAAGAAACATTTTATCTTCGTAACCTCTTACTCACAAAGTATTATTCGCGCGCTCCCTCATAAATTCACTCTATTCTCCTAATGCCATTCATCTATCCCGCATGTAGCCCTTTTTCTCTAAAAACACGCATTCATATAACGGTCCACATTTTATAATGTCTTCCAACGCTTCACTACCTCTGACCATCACTAGTATTTATTTTTACACATCTTTTTCCTGCCAATCATCCTATATGATACATACAACCACAAAAGACTCATGTAAAACCTAGCTCATACCCTCATGCACTCTTCCACATTCATAATCCTCACAACACAACTCCAACAGCCATATCATAACACAATCCCTACAACAATTTAGCATCTCAGCCACTCTGGCATGTACTAAAGCAGCCTACACGATCTTCAGAACTATCACACACAGGCCAATTTTTCAAACTTAATAGTTCTATACACCGACCTACTGTCACACATTCGCTTTTACTGCCAAGTCCACAATTTGCAGGTGAAAAAAATACTCTCGACATCTTCTTTCTACCATCCTTTTACTCACCAGTTACACCCTATTCTTATGTTTAATGTTTACTCATCTATTTTTCTCTTAAAGCGATTGTTGCCAAAGGTTGAAGTGTTTCCCTTTTCGCTGGGTGGGTCTCTGGGTGTTATTCCCACATGTTGCAGTTGTCATACTTTGGGAGACTCAATTAAAGCCCTCTTGCAAGTGATTTCAGAAGATAACACACTCCCACAGGTTGGGCAGGTTCTTTTGGCTTATGCCCTTCCCGATACTGAGCGGCCAAGTAGTCTCCTCTTTAAAAAGATCAGGCTATAACTTTACATAGGTTTTTATTTGCCATAACCTACACAACCTCTAGAAAGACCTTCTGATGGAGATGCCTACGTTGATTTTCGCTTCTTGGTTATATGATAATAAATACCCCACCAGAAGTTTATCCAAATCCGGAAACTGAAAATATTAAGGAGGACGCCAAGTCTTTTATCGTTGAGTTTCGCTTTTTCTTCTTTTATAATCTATAAATTGCGAGATAGAATCTTTATTATCCTCTCTCCCTTACTTCCCCTGCGAGGGGGATACACATTCTCTTCGTTTTCGAGTTGCATTTGTAACGAGGAAGCAATAAATAAAACAAGAAAATTAAATAATTGAGCAAAACAGAGGATGGAAAAAAAGAGATCCGAAAAAGATTTCCTTTGGGAAAAAAATCATGGCTGCAAATTCGTTTTGAAGGAAGTGCCTGGGAGGTAAAGGGAAAGAAACCGAAAGGAAATTGGGAGAACTGGGTTCGAATCCCCGTCATAGAAACCAAAATAATACTCTTTTGGGGAGTCGTTATTCCATTACCTTCAATATACAGTATTGCAGGACTGCCGTCGTCTCTATTCAAGAAATGTTTGTTTTTAACAAGATGAACCACCACTACCTCTCATCACATATTTAAAAAGGGACCACCCATCACCCATTTAGAAATGGACATCCCACAACCCATTTAGGAATGTCCCTCCCACCAGCCATTTAGGAATGTACCTCTCACCAGCCATTTAGGAATGGGACTCCTACTACCCATTTAGGAATGGACCTCCAACCACCCATTTAGGAATGGACTTCCTACCCCCCATTTAGGAATGTCCCTCTCACCAGCCATTTAGGAATGTACCTCTCACCAGCCATTTAGGAATGGGCCTCCTACTACCCATTTAGGAATGGACCTCCAACCACCCAATTAGGAATGGACTTCCTACCACACATTTAAGAATGTACCTACCACCACCAATTTAGGAATGTACCTCCTACTACCCATTTAGGAATAGACCTACCATCAGCCATTTAGGAATGTACCTCTCACCAGCAATTTAGCAATGGGCCTCCTACTGCCCATTTAGGAATGGACCTCCAACTACCCATTTAGGAATGGACTTCCTACCACCCATTTAGGAATGTACCTCCCACTACCCATTAAGGGAATGTACCTCTCACCAGCCATCTAGGAATGGGTCTCCTACTACCCATTTAGGAATGGACCTTCAACCACCCATTTAGCAATGTAGCTACACAACCACCCATTTCCTTGTGAGAGAGGAGGGGCAAATTCCAAACCCGGACTGTAGTCTGACGAAATCCGCCATTCAGGATTTACTGAAAAGGATTGTCAATGACTGCGGTAAAAAAATATTGAATATGAAATAAATAAATATTGCGATCATGGCAGGAAATTGATATTAATTTTGTGCGATGAAACATTTGCATGTATGGGCAACCATACAGAAGGTGATATTGGGAGATCCGGCGTATTGTGTTTCAGAAAGCCCCCAAAGGCCCTATGTTCTTTCCCTCACTGCTTTAATGTATGCAGAAGGATCTGCATCTTTGTATCTGTCATATATTTTCATACACTCTACTTCACCATTTTCTTTACAGATCCATCTTTACAAACTCCCGACAGGAAACGTCGTCGCTGGATTTCGCTTAAAATAAAAGGAAGGTCTGCTGAACAAAAGTCGCGTGCTCTTCCTAATTTTGATTTATGACCTCAGAACCTTCAAAACTTTCAATAATTCCCAAACTAACTTTTAAAGGGCCTGGGTAATTATATCATTTCAAATTAATGTAAACCAACATAAGTGTTTCAAATTGGGTTAGAATCGGCGGAATAGTTATGATGTTATGGTCAAAACAGAATAATTCCCGGACTAACCTTAAAATGACCTTAGCAATTATAGCATTCGAAAGAAAATGTAAAACACCATAAGGGTATCAAATTTCCTTAGAATCGGTTGAATAGTTGCAATTTTATTATCAAACAATAAAAAAGCAAAACGGGGACCGACGACATATTGATTAAAATAAATACAATATTAATTTTTAACCATGAGGAGAAAATATTTGGGGTAAAATGTGTTAAAATATAATCTCTCTTGGCCCAAAGGCTACAAAGATATTCGTAGATGAAAAATGAGAAGATATACGCGAAGCCAGAAAAAAACACCTTGCCTAACCTACGAAACACACATGAACATTCGTTATCTTATTTATAAAACCATTAACATAACCAACCAAACCTAACCTAGGAAAAAACAAACACCTGAAGTGAGAAAATTTCGGGTGACTTATCTATAAGTTTACGTTTAGGGTTTTTTTATCATCAGGTGATCCAAATAATTACATATAAGTATTTTGAAAATAGCGTTACGAGAAGCAAAATTTTAATGCAAACCACTAGTTAATTAAGCAATGTGACCACATTCTTGTTGGCCTAATCGCCTCAATGGCTTTTTCTACGAACTGTCCCACCTTCAAAACTCATCTATTGAAATTCTTCCCATTTTCTAATCATATTTTCTTGTTGTTCATTTTCGGCATTTATCTTTTGATTTAGGTTAAGCCACCTCCATTTAAAGGACTCTCATATACAACATTACATTGGATTACTGTCTCCAGATTGTCTGCCATTCATCCTTACTACGAATAATGTGTAAAGCATAATTTTGTCTTGCTAGACATTTATAAAATTAGGTTTCATCTTCTGGAAAATATACTACCTTCGTCCGGAAAATTCCTGGACTAAGGGAAAAAATAGCAATAATTATAAATGCCCATTTATTTTAATTTGTTCAGTCAAAATAATCTCCTGGGCCAATATACTTTGTCCATCGTTTCTGCAGGCCAATGAAACAGACCTGATACGCATCTTCTGAAATGCTCCGATGTACTTTTATTACTGATTTCTGAAGTTCTTGAAAATCAGATTACCGTTTATCTTTCAGGGCGCTATTCGCCAGTGGAGACAAGAAAGTGTCATAATGCGATAAATATAGGAAATATGAATCATGTGGTAATGAAGTGAATTGTTTGGGGGAAAAATAACACTACGGAAGAATTTTTTGCAAAGGTGTTGTTTACTATAATTGTCATACTGTTCATTAATCAATTTTGTGAGCTGATTATAGAACACTTAAAAATACATTGAATTTAGAATATTAAAAGCTGCACAATGGCATGATTTATATACTCTGCAATTTAATGCATCTTTTCTGTTTCAGGTGTTTCCTTACCTTGATTTCTTACATTGATATGGATCTTCTCCCTCACCAGTCACTGTTGTTTCCTCCAACCAGAACAGCAAACAAAAATTACAACAAGGAGAGGCGATATGGTTGGCTAATGAAGGACACAATGAGAAAAGCCGCGATGAAAAGCCATTAAATTTCAAAAAGAGAATCACCAAGGAAGACAGTCAATTTCCTTTTAAAAGACTGCAAGGGAGGAACAGATACTAACACTTCAGGAAGAGTGCTCCAGAGATTTAGGATCCTAACTGAAAAGAAACGAGCTCTAACGTCCGTGAAATACCTAGGTACACAACCTTCTTAGTATGACCTCTGGTAGCAAAACTGTCAGCATAGGCAAACAAGTGTTCAAGATGTGGGCAATGGCCATTCAAAATTTTCCAGACCATGATCAAATCAGATAACAGCAATCTACACTTAATAAAGAACAAATTCAGGTTTGTTTACCGCTCGATAAAAGGAAAATTTCTCAATCCTTCAACATTTTTGGTCCAACTTCTTTATACAGATTCCAGGAGTTTCAAATCACCGACATAACCAGTATTCCAAAGTAAACTTGCAAAATAAATAATGGGACGAACATAAGAAATAAAAACTTTTTTCAGAAAATCAGGAGACGGCAAACTGTGCCCCGGAGAATACCATTTAAAACTCCACCTGCTTTGCTAAACACTTCCCTCATATGCAAATGAAATTTAAGAGAGGAATCCACCATAACATCAAGATCTTTGAAGGAGGATTTATTAGGAATAGGACAATTCCAAATAAAATAATCAAAAACAGATATAGTGTTGGGCCTACAAAAGCAGACTCGAGCACACTTATTTACAGTGAATTTTCGACCCCATGACTGACTTGTGCGGTAGGTCAAGGATATATCATTTTATAGAGTCTCACTGAAACCAAGAACCCCAGTAATATCAAGTGGTGAAGCCAGATACAACTTAAGGTCGTCTGCACACAAAGTAATTTTGCAACTTAGACCTGCAGCAACATAATTTATATATACATGGAATAAAACTGGTCCAATTACAGAGCCCTGAGGAACCCCACTTGATATATCAACTTCACAACTAGAAGAGCCCTGAACGACAACCTTAATTTTCACACCACGCAGGAAATCCCTTATCCATACTAGCAGTGGGTCACCTATCTCTATCCGAGAAACCATTAATAGAAGCAGCTGATGGTTAACCATATCAAAGGCCTTGCTATTATCAAAGTATAGTACATCAACAGCTTGGCTAGAGTCCACTTGATTGCTGATATAATCATTGGTTCTCAGAGGCTGGTCAGACACAGATAACCTTGCACGAAAGCCAAATTGATGAGGCGGAAAGATGTTATCGGCGTGAAAAAATATATTAATATGGGAAACAATAATTCTTTCAAGAGACAGACTGATGTCATGCTAATTGATCTATAGTTTGAAGTGATTGAATGTATACTACCCTTAAACAAAGGCTTAATGTTGTTAGATTTACATTCAGTTGGTACTTTCATCGATGTAATGCTCTTGTTGAATATAAGATAAAGCGGATAAGAAAGAGCTAATGCAATTTCTTAAAGATGATGGAAGGAAAGCCATCAGGTCCACAACCAGATGATAGCTTAAATCTTTGAAGGGACTTTAATATTTCCTCTACAGTGACTAGAATAAGGATCATACGAGCTGCGAATATTTGGTGGGAAAATGGATCAGGCAAGTTTTCGACAACAAATACAGCATGAATTGGTCAGATTATAGGATAGCCATTGGTTTACAGTCGCTGTACCACATGCCATCTACTCTTAAAAGACCAACCGATGGACGATCAACCTTTTTGCCTCTCAAATAGGCATGAAGTCTCTTAGAGTTCTGCTCGTCAACAAAGGATTTTTCATAGGGAGAGACAGCATTACGCACATCAAGCATAAAACGGATATTTGCATTCATGATTTCCAACCATGCTTGAACAGTAATCGGAGAATTTCGCTCATAATTAGATCTTAAAGTATTGAAATGAATTCAAGCCGATTTCTTTTGAGACTGAAGAGCTCGAGAAACCTTTTTAACCCAGGGTGGACATAAGGGACTTTGTGATTTATGAGGTTCATAGAACTTAAAGGTATTATGCAATATACTAGAAGATTTAGAGTAGTTTTCATGTATATTCACAACCTAAATGTATGTTATTCCAGTCAATCAAGAACAAATAATCATTAAGTGCATTGAAATTGCATTGAAACCAGTGAAGGCATAACTCAGAATCAGGCTTGGATGTCCTTGAGAGAGAACAAGCTGAGCAAGATGAAATACCAACATGGCCAAATCCAGGGAGAGGGTGTGTGCCAGTTAGCTCTAAAACACGTACATGACTAGAGGTAAAAACTAAATCCAATATATTTCCAGAGGTGAAAAAAGTAGGAAAATTTACTCACTGAATAAGGCCTAGCGATAAAAAAAATCCAAGAAGGAGCAACCAAGCAGTGTGAAAGCCTGTGGAGTGGGCAGCATCCAGTCAATATCTGGTAGGTTGAAGTCTCCTAGCAGAATGACCTCTCTGGAGGAACAAAACCAGTCGATATAAGAAATAAGACAACAATTCTCATCTGAAGTATAACTTGAAGGCCTGTATACAACTAAAATATATATATTAAATTATTCAGAGGAAGCCTCCAAGAGTATTATTAACTTCAGTAAACACATTATTATACCTAATAGAGTTTTTAATATTCAGACCAACTCAATGTTTACGAAAATCTGAAGGGGAGTCATTCGGGAGAAAGGTATAACCAGAAATATGTACAGAAGACAAAGAACCTGAGGAAGAGAGCCAAGATTCTGTAAGGGCTACAATATCTACACTCACAGAAAAACAAAACAAAGAAAGAAGATTAAATTTATTAACAAGAGAATTCCAATTAAAATACCAAACAACTACACAAAAATTAAAAAAGTTATCTACAGGTTATTTTGAAAATTAGCTCTATGAGTTCTAACTGTACTGCCCGGGGTCGAATAGGACTGTTCTATGGGACCAACTCGAGTAGTACATAGAGCCCCAGCAGAGACTAGAAGGGAGGGACCTAATGGACGGACATTTGAACCGGAGAGCGTAAGAATACCACCTGTCTACTTCGAGCAGCTATCACTCTCCTACTCCTCCTCTCCATTCTTTGCTTATAAGTAAGGTCTTTATTGATGAATATATTGGAATGTTGAGTGCCAGCCAAATTCTTAGAATTAGTCAGAATAGTCAAACGATGCTGTGTGTTGGCTGCCTTTGACCTTATCAGATTAGGCTTAAGGGGCAACACATCAGTAACAATTAGTGAACAAAGGTTAGGGAAAACCAACGACACAACCTCATTGAATTTTTGCTGAAAATTTTCAAGAGCAATTCCATGTACAGTAATGCTGTCACACCTTTTGTCTCGCTGATGAAGTCCTCTTACTTCGTTTTTAAAACGTATAGAATGGGATATTAATTTGATTCATTTAAGGTAAAGGTTGATACATGGAGCAATTGCCTTTTTTAGACACAAGATGTATGAATTTTTCATCAGAAGTGTCAGCAAGTAGCAGCAACAAAGAAAAGAAGGAAACATTCGTGCCAAGAATGACTGTTTATCGTCACATTCCGAAATCAAAGTGAACTGGATGATTTGATCAGAGACTTAGGTCTCATTAAGTGAAAAATTGAATTTTAGCATCTGAACTAAAGAAATAAACTTACTAGGGAAGACTGCTGGACATCACTGTACCTGAAACGACTTTATAAATTTAAAATCTACTTACATATGTTAGCGGAGATATGTGCTACTGCAAAGATGTGAATTATTGGTTTACTACTGGTGGATTGAACCATGATGCTAACGAATGACTATTGTTCATATACAGTTCAACGTTAAGTCTCATAGGAGCGTTACTACACAATTCAAACCAATATCTCTCTTTGCCTCGTGCATACTCAGTACTGAGAAAAGAAAACTGTTAATGTTAAAGAGCTTCTTGACAAAATCAACTATGCTGAGTTAATATAGGATGTTTGTGGGGACTTCAAGATGTAATTCGTTTCATGATTCCAAAGTTTTGAAGGAAAGGATCATGGGTGGTATATTTATTGGACCACAGGTAAAAGCAATGTTGAAGTCTGAGAACTTGAGATAGCATTGACCAAATTTGAAAGAGAAGAATGGTGTGTATTTCGTGGTGTAGTTCTTAAATTCTTAGGAAATCACAAAGATCCAAACTATATCCAAGCATCTGAGTTGGTGTAATTTCAGTGATAAATATGGTGGTAGATTCTAACAAGATATCTCAACAATAGAGAGAAGATATAAAGAAGGATGTAATACTTTTCGTTTGGGAGACTATACGTATATGGTTTCTAGTCAGAAACCTGAAAAAGTTCACATTAGAAATGACCGATCCCCACGAACTTCTAATGTAAATAATCTTCATTATTTTTTGCTCATATTTTGTTTACACTTCTTAATAAATATAAGGTAATAAGTGACAATACACATGTTACTGTATTAATACACTTATAAAACAGAAAAAAATGGATTAAATTGTAGAATATATAATACATGCCATTGTACAGTTTTTAATAATATAAAAAACTGTATTCTTGTATGTTCTTATAATCAGCTCAGTAGTGTATTCCACGATGCTAAGAGCTGTGTGGTGGCACGCATTGAGGCTAAGAAGAAATTATTTTTCTGTTTTACATAAATCATTACACTTTCATCTAATGCTGTCTAGTTAACTTTGTAATATATTCAAGTAAAATTACTGATTGACAGTTCAATTTTTCAGGACAAATTCCTTTTAAACTACGCGTATTTATAAAAAAATGCAATCAACCTCACTTTTCTCCACGATATTAGGCCACGAGGGTTCCGTGTATGAATGTATTAGCCCTTATCCATTTAGCACTTTGTCTTATCCTTTATGGAGAGTCATGAAAACACAACGCTTGTCCCTACAAATGATTAATGTAAAGAATGTTTCATTCGTTGTTTGCATTTTCAGTCGATATGATCAGCGAAAAGAGGAGAAAGATATTCCATTTCATTCGGTGTTAGAAAGAAACAAACAAACCTTGCAGTCAATTTTCTTATGTCAAGGTTTTCGCGGAAAATTTAATGATAACACATCCTGCTAATATCCAGTTATCACGAAAACATTCTGAGAGTATTTTGAGTTTACTGTAGATAAAATATATTCTTTTTTGCCTACTGTTTATAGCATTACGCGGCATAGCAAGACGACCCGATCTTTTGTCGTCTCTCTACATTTTTCCAAAGTTTCATGGAGAAATTTATATTACTCAGCATCATACAGGCAAAGGTTGATATATGTTTATGTTGGAGGAAAAGGTATAAAATTATTTTTTAAGATATTGCTTAAGCTTAGAAGAAATTATTAATCAGACATATTCAAATAACGTTTCAACCAAAGAGGCTGTAAATCTCATGGATTGCTCCTTATGGGGGAAGTCTCGGTAACTTCTTGATGAAGCTAGTACAAATTCCTTATCAGGGACAATCGGAATGTACTCCATTGTATAACAGGCAGAGATAGCTCACATAGTTTACTGTTATTTTACATATTTGTGGTACTTGTTTTCCATCTGCACGTAATTCATGCAGGAACTATTACATTTCTGCTGAATCATGTTTGAGCCGTAAGGAGTGAATTTCCTTTTATTATGAGCCATAATTTACGATTTTTCAACCTTCAATGCGAAATCCTTTTCATTTAGTGATTTACAATGGATCTTTAAACGGTTTATAAGATATTATCCCACCCAAAATATTCTGCTTCACATGGAGGCATTCAATTTCATCCCATCTGCAATCGCTTAAAAACAAAAACAGGGATGATTCCAGTTATTAGCCGGAAATCTATGACATCGTATTTCCATTTCATACTTTTTTCCTGAAGCGTCTTTCTATAATGGATTTATTATCACTTTTACTTAATAATCTGTCATTTTAGCTTATAGCACAATAGTAAAAAAAATTGTCTTAGTTTTTAAAAGTTTTGACTACTATGACCTTTAGATAATTGAAATTTCCATTAATTTTAAAAATATGGTTTCTCGGAAGCTGAGACAACAGAATAAATGACGCCCCACAAAATTTAAACAATAAATATTTATTAACAAAAGTTTCAAGCTATACGTAAACCATCCTCAGTCTCAAAGTTCACAAAAGTCAAGGTAAAAAGATATAAAATGAATGGGAATAAAACGATTCGAGTAAAATATTGAATACTATAGGATTACTGAGCAAAGGTATGAGTACGTAGGGAAAAAGAAATAAAACATTAAATAAGATACAAACTAACTTTAAAATGTATAAAATAATAGGAAGTTAAACATACCTCAAGTTCGGGCAAATTTAACATAAAGGATAAAACTGGGTATAGAAGTGCGCTTGAGTTTTAAATAAAGTGAAAAGCAATGGAATGGATCAGTCCGATTGATGAATTAGGTTATGAGTTTGATGTAGAAAGTTTGAAAAATTGTTAAAATAGTGGAAGATAGAGCCGAAGAAAAATAGTAAAATCTTATGGTTAAAGCGAATGCTTTAATGAATAAAAATGTTGGCTAAAAATGGAATGTCCTTGTATAGAATTCAGTTGATATGTTCGTCATAAGTGAGAATTTTCCACCAGAGGGACATTCACGTTGTGATTATTACAAGAATCTTTTGTATCGGTCGCTTTTCGCTGTAAGGATCTCATGCAGAACACTCTCCACCTGAATGAAAGACCTCGGGTAATAAAAGAGGAAGGAATACAATGGCAAGGGAAATGCTTAGAGAATCGACAAATTTCACGTCAGAATCAGATATTTCTTTTTAATTACCTCGAATAAAAGTACATATATTTACATATTTCCATCTTCGCTTTTCGTTGAATGTAAAGTTGTATGAGAAGTGTAAACATTCACCCTACTAGTTCTGAATAAACAATTATCAATTTCCTTAACAAAACTGAAAAACAAGCAAACAATTTATTGGTAGCTACAGTCAGATATATATCAGTTCATACATTGTAGAGATTATTAAGAATATGATTATTTGTTTAAACATAATTTTATTGTATTTATGTATATTAACTAATATTTGTTTCGTTTTACTTTATATTTATTTAAAAATTTCTAATTTATTTTACATGATTTCTGTACTTAAATGATTCGGATGTTTAAAGATAACTTTCATGTCGATGTTTAGAATTTCTCCTCCATATTTTTGTCGCGTCCTCTCGCCAGTGTCACGCCTGAAAAGTCACAGATTTCCTGCAGTATCGAGCGTGTTACTCAATAATATATAAGTTTCTATTTGTTCCGCCTCTTTGCCTACGATATCCGAGGGGAAAGGGATGGAGTTTTTTAGATCTCTCTTCGTAGCCAAATCATTTTCGTGTTATGACGCTGTACTTGTTTCATGATGTCTGTCTATACTTACTTATGCATGCTAGAAAAGAGCAGCATAATCTAACGGGTCTGACTAACGATGTATATATTTTAACATAGTGTTTGATTTGCACTGATCGGAAACATTAAGCTACATACCAAAATCGTCACAACATTTAAGCAATTTTTTATATAATTTCCTTCTTTTTTATTATCTTTTTTGTATCTGCCTTAGTTTAGTATTGTTATCAAATTAATTTATAGTGCGCTTTATTTTAGACGTGTAGTGTCTTATGTAAATTATGAAAATTAGAGAGGTCCAAAACAATTCCTTAAGGAACTCCACTTGCGAGCTGTAGCCAATCGTATATATCACCGTTTAGAAGAACACTTTGCTTTTGATTTTGTAATCCGTATTTCATCCAAGTTATCGTATTGTCTTGATTGTGCATAGCTTTTAAATTTTAAAGATGATGTTGAATAAGAGTTTATCAAAAGCTTTAGCAGATTATAGATATATCGCATTGTAACATAACTACTTTATTTTACCTATAATTAAAGTTAAGCCTCCTGGCCAGTTTTTTTCGAAATTAATCAAACAGACACAGAAGTAAAACAAAAATTTCGTTTTCACTTTCTTGATAATTTTTCATATCTCGTCTATGCTGTTCACTTTATCCAGAAATGTTTAATAATTGTTTTTATATAGTCACTCCTAACTATTATTTCATTCATTTTATGAAGGTTAGTCCTTTATATTTTTTAGGTTTTATTATTTAAATTCGGCATTTCCTTCTTCGAAACTTGAGCAAAGTAATTAATAAAATAGTCGCCTTTTCAACATCATTCTAAAATAATCCCTCTGCTTTCTTTAACCTTTAATGCCACTCTTTTTTATAGTATAAAAATAATGTTATTTATATTTTTGCCCCCTTTACGCTAATCTATTTTCCTACTTGCATTTATCCGCATCCACTTCTCTTTTTATCTGTCTCTGTCTGTCGAGAATGTTTGCTCTAATGAGTAATCATATTTTATTGCAAGCTAATAAATCACTGACATTGTTTATCTTTGTCTTGAGAAATTGGTTAATCCCAAATTTGTATAATTCATATTTCAAAACGTTTAATAAGGAATCTTGTCTGCAGAAAGCTTAATAAACTCGATAAAGACGTTATAAGCCCAAACAGATATTTTATTATTCTCTCTATGCAAGTTCGTCTCTTTAATTGATTACTAATCGCTTACTAATTAATATACAAGAACCCATTGCGCTTTGAATTTAACTATGCCGTGTTATTTAAATTCACAACTAGTTCCTAAACTTCAGGCGCATAAATTAAATTTTCCATTTTACTTAAAACTAAATCAAGTACCTTGCTTTTTTCTTGTTGGTTGCGCCACAAACTGCTTTAAATATATATTCCAAAATGGGTTGAAGATATGGTTATCCGAATTTTAATTCATCCTATACCACACCGTAAGGGGCGCGGCGATTTGCCATCCTGGCCGCCGAGCTGAAGGGATCCAGCGCTCCGTCCGACCACAGCTTAGCCTCTCTTACTTCCTTCAGACATGTAAGGGGCGCGGCGATTTGCCATCCTGGCCGCCGTGCTGACGGGACTCAGCACCCCGTCCAACCCAAGCTTAGCATCTTCTCCTTCCTTCAAAACACTTGTTTCCTTGATTTTCATACAACTTCTCCCACAACTTTCTCTGGTCAGCCTCTAATTTCGCACGGTAGATGCTGACCTTCTTCTCAGCCAACCGTCCCGGATCGGGACTGATAGGGGAAGGGGACAATGTTCCCTAACCCCTGAGCTCCGGTCTGGGGTGGCTGGTTTTTAACAACCTGCTTTATTCCCACCCATACCTTCCTCACATCCCTTCACAATCTATCTTTTTACGCTGCGTCTAAGGTGGAGCCGCCATGCGAATGGAATGCCAGGCCACCAGGCGGGAGGGGTGGTCCCAAATGGCGGTGCCAGGCCTGTAAGCACCTCTTGCAGTGCGGGCAACTAAAATAGTTGAATAGCGATTAAATCCCGTAGAATAAATAGGGACACCATGCCTAATGATGAGAAACACAAAAATCTCCCCTAAATTCTCCCTGTGTCACCAAACGGAGCCGCCCTCGGGCAGCTCCACCGAAAAAATGGAGGTTCCCCTCCCTCTGCTTGCTCAGGGGACCCTCCATATCTCTCTAACCGGAGAGTAGGCTTACTCCTCTCCTTCGCTTACAGGTGTAGGGGACTCCCCCTCACCCCCTTCTCTGGAGGTGCTTTCGGGCACCTCCATTTTTCCAGCGGCAGTCCCCTGTGTTCTTTCCAAGGGGGCTGCCAAGAAAGCCATCAGGCAGCCCTTAACCAGCCGCTCCACGTTGAAGCGACTCGATAGGGTAAACCCCCTTGGGGGGGAGAGGGAAGCCAGGCCCCTTCGGTCGCTTTCCTTAAATGACCTGCTGGCAAGAATATTCAAACTTACCGGGATCAAGGCCTGTGCCTTCCCACACAAGACTAGTGACGATACTGCCAATGGGACCTACGATTTCTTGTGGGAAGGGGGAATGGCCAACTGGAGGCCCCCCCTGAGATAGACATGGTTTTTGAGGAAACCCAGCCTCAGACGGTAGGGCCTTCCATAAGGCGGAAGCCGGGCTCGGTTCCAAGCACCGAACCCGAATCCGCCCCTATGCAAGGTCCTCCTCCAAACGGTTAGGGTTTCCTAAGCAGTACAATGAGGGGAAGGATCTCCTCCGACCAGTGTACCCACGACTACCAGGACCTTCTCCATTTCAAGGAATGAACTGGCTGAGGCCGGTGTATCTGGCCTGGGGGCTCCTTCCGGCAGAGGTGAAAAGCGGGTTCATTCCCCGCCCTCCTCTCCAAAAAAGAAAAAGAAAAAGACTAAAAAGATTAAAGACTCGGGGCTCCTCTCCATCCTCGGGGGTTACGGGGACGAATCGGCATATCCAGATCCGCTGCCCCCCTCTCCGTTGCGGAGCCCCTGACTGAGACCAAAAGTGCACAGGGTGGAGCCTCGATGACATCGGGGCCACTCATTAAGAGGTTAACTGGCATTTTTGAGCCCGCTAGCTTCAAGCGCTTCCTCGTTATTCGCTCCACTGATGGTACCATGTTGTCCAAGGGCAACATGATCCATCAGAGGAGAGTATTGGCTACTGCAATTGATAGAGAGCCAAAGGTGACCCGTTTCTACGACGGGAGTCTTCGGCGAATGTGGCGAATCCCGCCGAGGCGTCTAAGATAAGTGCTCTTCGGACACTTCATGGCACCCCGGTGAGTGTGACGCCACACTCTACCATGAACTTTGTGAAAGGAGTAGTTTATGCTAGGGAACTCGTTGACTCCTCCATTGAGGACATCACCTTAGGGCTGCCCAACCATGGGGCGGTCAAGGTCAAACGTGTGATAAGAAAACAGGGAGGGGCCTCGAGACCCACCCCTACACTGTTTGTCACGTTCGACTGTGACAATCTTCCTAAGTCGGTGCGTCCTGGTTAGGACCGCTACCTCGTGAAGGCATTCGTGCCACTGCCGCGGTGGTGCTATTACTATCACCGCTTCGGCCATACGAATCGATCATGTAGACGTGCAAGTTCAGGGTAACCCGAATTGTGTGTAAATTGCTTTAAGGCCGCACACGATAAGTCCAAATCGTGTGTAGCCAAGTGTGTTAATTGTGGAGAGCTGCACCCTGCTTCTTCGAAGCAATGTGGTGCATATTTCCTTGAGAAACAAATCCTGGCCGTTCAGGCCCAGGATCGACTCTCATTCCGTGAAGCTAAGGACTTAGTCCTGGTGCGCCCAGCTCTGCCTGGGACGTCAATAGTTAGAAAGGCACCCTTTGCTCCTGGCCCATCCAGGCCAACGATCACGGTTGTTTCCGAGCCCATTCGGAGCCGTTCTGCGGGCTCTATTTAATCCGGGCGCTTCCCTGGTAAAGCTGGTGGCAAACAGGGTTCACACCCAGTCCCGGTTAAAACCAGGTATCCCCCCTCTTCCCCCAGCGTGACCGTTTCCCGTAAGGCGAAACGGCCACGTGCCTCCACCGAGTCGTTAGACTCCCAGGAGGCAACACCCCTGAAGATGGTCGCTAAGCCATATTCCGGGGTTCATAAAGCTGTCCACCGAAAGGACAGCAACAATGTAGCTTTGGCTTCTTCGCCCACGCATAGTGGTAGAGCGAGTGGCTCGGAGACGGTGGTTTGTCGAAAAGAGGGCCCCCCGCCTCCGAAGCCGCTAAGCCCGCCTAAGGTTTCAAGGCAGAGGGAGGAAAAGACTTGCATGGCAAGCCCAACCTCCCTCAACAAGTCCTCGAAGGTAACAGCGCCTTCAGCGCGGTGTCCGGCGACCAGCGACCAGCGCCTTCAGCGCAATGCCCGCCTAAGGTTTCAAGGCGGAGGGAGAAAAAGACTTGCATGGCGAGCCCTACGTCACCCAACAAGTCCTCGAAGGCAACAGCGCCTTCAGCGCTTTGCCTGTTGACCAGCGCCTTCAGCGCTTTGTCAGGCTAACAACGCCCGGCGTTCTGCCTCCGGGAAGCGTACGGCCATTTCCGTGAGAGTGTTCTTTTCGAGGAGGAACCCCGCGTCTCCTCCTAGCTAGGCCTGGAGGGGATATTTCTTCAATGGAATTGCCGTGGAATCCGGGCCAACTGGGAGAAGCTGCGGAGGCTCGTCTCATCCCGTTCCCCGTTAGGTATCTTCTTGCAGGATACTATGCTAGGCGCGTGTCCCCTGCCTACCCTCCCAGGGTATGAGGGTCTTGCCACCTCACCACCCCTGGATAACTGGGCTGGGGGATGCGCGTTTTACACCCGGTATGATGTCTCTGTTCTTCCTTTCTCTTTAGATACCTCCTTTCAGAAAGTCGCTGTGCAGCTGCACCTGGATAGGAGGTATACTATCATTTCTGCGCACATTCCACCGTCAGCTGACTTCGACGCGGGGTACTTCCGCGGCGTCG
Source organism: Ceratothoa steindachneri (assembly GCA_963969495.1). Lineage (NCBI taxonomy): Eukaryota > Metazoa > Arthropoda > Malacostraca > Isopoda > Cymothoidae > Ceratothoa > Ceratothoa steindachneri. The sequence continues at coordinate 194,528,023 of OZ018318.1, forward strand.
TGGCATGGTTACCGAGCCCTTATCTCTTGCTTGGAAATTTGAACGGCAGGCATCCTCTCTGGGGAGATTACTCCATAAATCCCAGGGAAAAAGACCTTGCTGATCTGATCGAAGAGCTCGAGATGGGTGTCCTAAACTTGGATGAGTTTACGCATCACTGTCCGAGAACCGCCCTTTTTTCTTATCTTGACCTATCTTTGTGCTTTTCGGATGCACAGCCTGATTTTGATTGGGGGCTGGTTGATGACCTCCATGGTAGTGATCACTTTCCCACTCAAATATCATTTTCAGGGCAACTGCCGCCTGAGAGCCCACCTCGAAGGTGCTTGGCGCGGGCGCGGTGGCCTGCATTTTAGGAAATGACTGAATTTTCTATCTCAGTCGAGGAGTTTAGGTCGGTAGATGAGGCCGTTGAGTTCTTCTCCGGCAACCACATCCTCGCGAGCCTGACTACTAGGACGTCTAGGCCATTTTGCACGCTGACCACTCCCATGGTGGTCGGACGAGTGTAAAACGGCCCTCAAACAGAAGCTTTATGCCTACATGCGCTATAAACACCGCCCAAACGATTTCAAGGTGGCTGAATTTCGTCGAGCTAGGGCTAGGTTCCGGTATATTTCGAAGCACGCCCGCCACTCTTCTTGGCGGGCACACGTGTCTTCAATTAAGGGGAGCGTTGAGTTGCTGGGTCGACTTGTTAACTATTTGCTCGGTTGATCTAAAACTTTGCTATTATATGTAAAACGTTATTTTAAAACCTTTTTGTTCTCACAATTTATTTGAAAATGTTGTTATTTGAGAAGTTACATAACAATTTTGCATTTTGGGGGGTTAGGTTAGATTTTTAATTCCTTCAAAAGTTTTTTATGTATACATATATTTTTTTTTTTAGAAACATGGCAAATGCGTGTAGAAACAAATGTATGGCCTTATTTTTCTGTTTTTCGTTTTAGTTTCGAAATTAAATCAAATTTTCAACTTTTATTTTTTTTTACCTGATTTTTTTCAAAAAATCTCAGATAAAAGATTTTAAAAAATAATACTGCAATTTTGAGGCCGTAGGAAGATTGTTCATACATTCTTCTTTATTCTGACACTTGTATGGCGAAAATCGCATAGAAACTTTAGAAGAAATTACGTTTGGTAGTGAGCGCATTTTGCAAAAATAGAAATAGCAGAAAAATGCAAAAGAGGGTTCGTACTTGCAAAAGGGGTTTTGACTGCATATTATGCATCCCCACTATGGCATCATCGGTCATATAACTTCTCAGTGAAGGGGGATTTTTGAACAGTGGAGACCCCTCTTCCCTTCACTCCATTATATAACCCTTAGCCTTTGGTTTGGGTTCGAAACCTAAGTCATAAGAGCAGCGCTTAAAAAGCCCCCGCAGCATAATCGGTGGTGTCGGTGTCATCGCAGTGTTTCTTTTTTTTTTTTGCTTACTGGTGTGAGTGAGTGCCGAGTTCTTTCCTTGTCAGAATGTTCCAGCTGTCTCTTTTTTCTCAGATTCATAGGAGTGCTGATCGGTAACTGTCACAGAACATACTCATTATTATGTCTTAGCACAGCCAGACCTATGGAGTATTTCGCTGTAGGTAATGACACAAACTTATTTTTGCCTCCCAAGACAGTCTTTTTCCGTTGTTTACCGGTCTTAGTTGTTATATCTTCGGCTGTGCTTTTCTTTATTAGTCTAAGTCTTGTGCCAAGTCTTTTTGCCACATGGTTTATGCAGTCTTCCTTGCAAACTGTAACATTCGAATAAGGGCCTTGTCCGTCATTGAGTGCAGTAACTACATTGAATGCACTGCTGTCTCCATCACTAACAAATGTAACATACCTAAATTTTAGTGCTTGTGATCGTTGCCATAGTCTTACAGCCTGTTCCTTCTCCATCGCACCTGCTTTACCATCAAAGTTTTTGTGACAGACCCTTGAGTGCTTCAATTTTTGTTCATTGCCTTAGACCTTGTACACACGTAGCAAAAATTTGAGAGTACTTCATGGTCTATGACAAAGCCAGTGTGTGCTTCGATGACAGCAGCAGCTCCTATATGTGATGTATGACCTCTTTTCATCCAGGTTCCATCGAAAGACACATCAACATCAAGGACTCCCTGGTCATCCGGAAAAATGCCTAACTCTTCATATTTTTGGCAAATGCAAACTCTAATACCTTCCTGATTTGCAGCATTTCTATCAATAATTTCTTTTCTATGCAATGCTTATAAGTCTCATACCTGTTTGTGCTGATATATGGCAAGTTCAACTGCGAAACTGTCAATATAAGGCCACTATACCCTTGTCCAGATGCCAGAGCATTATATACAAGAGCTGATGTGTCCTTCATTTTGTTCTTTTTACATTCTTTAGATGTGTCTTTAGTCGAAAAAAGTTCAGTGTCACATAAGGCGCACTTGACATTCACAATAACATCAGAGTCCATATCTACAAATGATACCTCACCTGCTTCACAACAATCCACACAATAAGATGACGCAACCAATGAACGTAAAGTTTTTTTATCAAGAATAACATTTTCATAATCATCATTCTCGGAGATTTTACTGTCTGGAAATAATGCCCTATTTTTATTTATCAAATTCATTCTCTTTTGAAAGGTTGACAAAGTAGCAACAAAGGGTTCACAAACATTTTCGTTAGCGGCTGTGGAGTTGGATGCAGCTTCGGATTCACGTTTTAGATTTTTGGTCGCTTTTGTTGTTTCTCCACCAACTTTCGAAATTTGACGTAATTGTTTCTTTCTTCTTGACAAACAACCCATTATAATCATCAACAAAATGCACTGTAATAGCACTGATTGTCTAACAAACACTGAAATATACAGCAATGATATATTAGTCGAATCGCGTAGTCAGAAGCTCTGAAATGGCACAAGCTCACTCGACCATAACGTATTCAACACTAAATTATAATGGCTTCTGTTCAGTTTTCTTTGAATTTTTTCATCAATTTTCTATGAAGAATGGATAACTAATTAAAAAAAAAAAGAAAAAAAAAGTTGAAAATTTTTGGAAAAAATGACTCAACGCTCCCCTTAACTGGAGACCCCTTTAGCAGAGTTGGGGAGGTGAGTAAAAAGGATTTGGGGTATGTTCTCGTAGGACCCTCCTCCCGTTCTCTAGGAGAATGGGACTGAAATCTCGGCCCCTACCTATGTGGTGATATCCTTCGCGACCACTTTTTTCGCATTCTCTAGCCGAGATGCTGCTCCGCCAGTATTCAATGCACGTCACCATGTCGCGGAAGGCCCCCGGCTGGACTTTACCTGCCGAGACGGGGAACCCTTCAACAACAGGTTTACTGGGAGTGAGTTGCGCTCCGCTCTCGCTTCGTGCGCGGACACCGCCCATGGCCGAAGATGTCCCGTACGCCATGTTCCGACACCTGGGTGAGCAAGGCATAGCATTTCTGTTGGATTTCTTCAACAGGATCTGGTTGGAGGGTCTTCTACCAGATTCCTAGGGAATCGCTACTGTGCTCGCCTTTCGCAAACCGGGGAGAGATCTGTCTACTCCGACCGATTTTCGCCCAATCTCTCTAACCTCTTGCGTGTGCAAGTTGATGGAGAAATTGGTAAATGTTAGATTAGCCTTTTTCCTGTACAGCGGAGGCCATCTGTTTTCTGCACAGTGCGGCCTCAGCAAGTTCCACTCGACGTCGGATGCTCTGCTCCGACTGGAAAATGCAGTCTGCAAGGCGTTCCTTCATAGACAGCACTACGCCACAGTGTTTTTCGATCTGGACAAGGCCTATGATACCGCATGGCGATAGGGTATCATTGAGACTCTCCACACGATGGGGGCAAGGGGACGCCGGTGGCGTCCATGGTTCAGCCCAGGACGCCACCCTGGAGGGTACCACATTTGGCTATTTGTCGACACGCCTCTGCTCCCAAAGCTTGTACGGCGCCGAGAGTATTGCGTTCCACCTTTCTGGAGCAAAGCTCGTGTCACGCTGGAACCCTGCCAGTGTATACGGATGGCTCCAAGTCCCAAGAAGGGGGCGGCTTCCACACTGTTTCCCCTCTGTTTGAAGTCAGCGGGGCTCTGCGTGGCGCTGCGTCTGTCTTCACGGGTGAGCTGGTGGCAATACACCACTCAGGAGGGAAATTAGGTGACGTGCTCGGTTCGGAGACCGGATTGTGATCTATAGCGACTCACAAATCGCACTGAGTGCTCTCGGAGCATTGGAATCTCCGCATCCACTGGTTCGCGATATCCGTGACGCCACGGTTATGGCGAGCCGGGCAGATGTCGAGATTATCTTCTGTTGGGTTCTTGGACATTTAGGAATTGCGGGGAATGAGCGCGCCGAATTGAGCGCCTAGGGTCCGCAAGGACTCTGCAAGCGGACCAGTGTTGCGCTGTTCCTCAAACTGACTACATGGTAAGCATACGGGCAGCTCCTGGGACCGCTTAGCAAAGAAGATGGGAGACGGTCGAAGGGAACTTATAGTTGCGTGTAATTGCGCCGCAAATATTCCTATGGATCTATCCTCCAATGCCGCGATGGCTTTAGGTCGCTTTCTGTCGTCTCCGAATCGGACACACTCGTGTAACGCATTGCTATTTGATGGAGTGCTCGCCTGCGCTCTATTATGACGACTGCGTCGTCCTCCAGACTGCTCGTCGGCACATTCTTTTCGAATGTCCCAGTTTGGGGGATCTTCGCGCACGTTACCTGTTCCGGTGCCGGGATCGGCGAGGTCGCTACTGCCTTGCCCTTGTACTCGGGTCGAGTGCGTACACCATGCCTGGTGGACTGATAACTTTTGGGGAGAGGCTTGCCTTCTCCCTATTATTTAATCAGGGTTAGTTTTTTTTGTTTTTTTTTGTTTTTTGTATTTTTTTCCCCTTTTGGTTGCACGCTCCTGCACCGGGTGGACCTCCCGCCGACGCATCAGCTTGCTTCTTTTCCCCTTTTTTGCGGTGTTTTTTTCGTTTATTTAATTTTATTTTAAAGTAGCCTAGAACTAGGCCAGTTTTAATACGGCGACTAATGCCCAATTAGGCAGTCGCCAGATGAGGTCTTAAAAAAAAAATGATCTCTGTAAGGCTAATTATCAAGTTCTTCCTTCTGATAGTGCTGAAAGTCTAACCGCCTTTCCTACTCACTTAGATCTAATGAAATTTTGTCGCCTGCCTTCGGCTTAGCCACTGCCTGTGCTACCTACATCCTCTTGATGAGACTCGTGTTAGCCGGTCTACCCAACGTACTCTTCTACTTCGACAATATCTTCGTATATTTTGTACACTGGAATGAACACTTTGAAGACTCAATCGCGTGTTTGAACGCCTTCGAGAACATCATCTGACCGTCAAACCATCCAAATGTCCCTACGACCAAAGTATGACAAGATCAAAGCTACTACCAGTATACTTCCTCCCACGAGTAAGAAATTATTGATCATTCCTAGGTCTGGACTTGTTTCACAAAGTATTCATCTCTCGAACTTTCGACTACACAGGCGCATTATCCGACCTCCTAAGGAAGTCTAGTCAGAACCTCTATCTTGGAACGCTTCGGTCATCTGAAGACTGCCATTTCTTCTGAACTGCTCCTACGGCTGCCGAATCCCCAAATGACTTTCGTCCCAAGAACTGATGCTTATCTTCATGGACTGGGAGCTGTCCTCCTACAATAACAAGAGAAATGTCTCCATCACGTTGCTTACGCCAGTAGAAAGCTCCTGAACCGTAAAATGAGGTAGCCGGCCATCGAGAGGTAATGTCTGGCCATCGTATTTTCTATCACCAGGTTTCCTTTCTACTTTGGTGATTAGGAGTTTATTTTAGAGGTTGACCACAAGTCTCTTCTGTCTCTGTCTACATTTAAGTGCAAAAACGATAGATTACTCAGATGGGCTTAAGCCCTCCAGGCATACAAATTTAAGGTTATCCATATTGCTGGGAATAAGAACATAAGAAAAGAAGAAAACTGCACAAGACCATTCATGGCCTACACTTGGCAGCTCCTGGTACTGACTTTTTGAGTAGGTCCCCTAATTCATTTTTATAATTATTTTTTATCTTTTTCTCTTTATCTAGCTTATATCGTCAACTTTAATTTTATTAATGTTTAATCTACTTCCAGTAGATTCTTGTTCCGGAGGTGGTGTAAGGGCAGCTCAACCTAGCCGCATGATTCATAATTTTTTTCGAACTCTTCCGCTCGCTCGCCCACCTCAAGTCCATAATCTGCGAGCAACCTACGACTGACTCATCTTGAAAATTTTTTCCTTTCTCGCGCAAAATACACACACGCGCGCCGAATAGCCTACTAAACTACTATCGGAAAACAATGCATCTAGCCACCGACTGCGTGACCAACGTCACGTACACTCCTCTGGCGAGCTAGTATTAATAGGGGCCCCCTTCTCCACTCGCGGAAAAAACCCTTCTAGACATAATCCAGCGAGTAACTTCTGCCATTATACCCTGTCAGGTTTGACGCTGATTCCTTTTGCTGCTGCAACGATTTTTGCTATCTCCAGACTCGTACTCCATTCGTTCTCCGTTGGGAACCCGATTACCGTGGGCTATTTAAGGGTATATCTCGTCACTCTACTACCTCCGCCCTTGGGTCTCTGCCATCTCGACCACCTCCACCCTTGGATACTTGGCCATCGAGTCTTCAGTCACTCGTAGATCCGTCGTCAACTAGACCTCATTCACCCGTGTGCCATTCATCCTCTAAATCGCGCCGCCCTTGGGCCTTGCATCATCTCGATCATTGACTCCAACCGTTGGTCCATGGTAATATCAATCGTCACCACCCGTGTGTTCTTTGTCCCTTGGATTTCCGTCACTTGGGTGTCACTCCAATGCTTTTGTATCAGGTATTTGGAATATTTCTCTCGTCTTACGCCCTTTAATTTATTAAGTGCTCGTGTCGATACTCATCGCTTTTGTGAGAAGGACGGGGGAGGGGGTATTCTTTTTAAACCTCTTACCTAAGTAGTGTAGTTAATTATTATTAACGATGCATGTCGTTTCAGCGTAAAGTATTTAATTTTATAATATTCCTCATTATCCGCAGATTATATTTAATAACTACGTGTTGTCGCTAGGTGGTTTTGAAGTTTGTGACTTTTTATTATTTTTTGTACCCTCTTGAACTCCATTGACAGGTTATTTTTACATTTTGTAAATAATACGGTTGAATATTCCTGTGTAATTATTTTACCCTTGTGGATATTTGAGCAACGTCCTGTTAACCTTTTTGGTAAATTTCTCTTGTGTGTATTTTGGGGCCGAGAGAACAGAGTTCCTCGTTTGCCTTCACACTGCCTCCAGACCATTAGTACGCTAAACATGAGTCCCAGCCCTTTGCATTTCACTCAAGCGGAAAGGAACTTTACACCTGATACAAGATATGTGATGTTGCTAGCGTTTATGCTGGTCACTCTAAAGATTCTTGACATGTTTATTCAACTGTCTCTGTTATTGTCATAATTGTAACTGATCCACATATTTAACAGAAACTGTCTGTAGAATTTTTGCATTCTTTAGACATTTTAGCTCTGTCTCCTGTAAAGAAAAACACTGTGGTATGTGAAAAAAATATAAATAGTAACGGCAACAAATATTAAATAAAAAATGTAAAAATAGGAAGCATTTATAGTAAGTTACAAAATTATGAAGCATTACGTAAAAGTTACCTCGGACTTGGACCCATACACTTAAACACTATTGAGTATACTTTCATACATTTCTTTGGTTAAGTTTCCAAGTACCTTATGAACACCTCATTAAAATTATATTAAAATTCGTTTATAACTTTTAGAGTTGTCAGTTTCAGCCCAATCCTGTTTGATTCAATCCGTACAGAACCATCAGTGTATTTAACATAAGTAAGATAGTAATTTATAATAAACTGAGGGTCGCAGTAAGAGACGGATGTTATATTCGTGATTTACGCAAAAAATACCCATATAAAAGGTCACTCATTTTCCTTCTTTTTGCATTGTTGTACAGTATAATATTTCAGTCTAGTACTCCGGACTTTCGGTGTGAATGTTTCCTGCTATGAAAAACCTTTTTTATGCTATTTTATCTAAAATAGATCAAATGTATAATCTATTAGAATTTAATGTTAATTTGGATATATTAGCATAAACGACTACATATGTATATTGTTCCATGGCGAAAAGGAAAGTAAATGGATCGCAATTAAGTACTTTTAGGAAGTACTATATATGCATCTAGTCAGAAGCAAAGAAAAGTGGGGAATAAGTGATGAAGATGTAATAGTAGATGATGGCTGACGTCTTTAACCACGTTGGCTTTAGGTATTTTTTGTTTATTCGCTCTTTTAAAGTCAGCGTGCTTCCAATAAGGCACATGTTCTATCAGCGTCAGGCATTAACCTAGATTCTTAAGAGGGAATCGAAGGTTGCCCGTTTCCATGAGGGGAACCTTTTTGTTTTTGTGATTCACCTTGCCCAAGCGATCATAGTTAGTGCTCTACAACTCTTAATGGCAAGTCTGTACAGATGCCCCCACACTCTACCAAATTGCTAACGCTCCTTATATGATATTAAAGGGGAGGCCCCCGAGGCTTCGCTACAATCTTCATCACTCATAACCATCAAAGGCTATTCCAAAGTCGATGGGAGCTCGATAGTTTCGTTATCGTTTGGAGACATCATTTGCATTAAGTCGGAGTTGTTACCCCTGCAGCTATTCAGCTATACTAATATAACTTGTCGCATGCAAAGTGAGTCCTTCAAGGTCCTACATGATGAAACTGTATAGAGCAAGGCCAGGTGTCTGAAGTGTGCCAAACCCTACCAAGCTTCCTAGCCATAATGTGACTCTTAATTATTCTGCAAGGAGTTTCTGGCCAGCAAAGTTGCGGACCGCGCTTCGTTCACATAGTCCAAAAAATTAATCATGTTGCAGCCTTTGAGGCCTGAAACTTTCTACGCCTCTCAGATCAAATGAGAACCATTTTCATCCAGTCTTCGTGTGAAAAAGTACCCGCATTAATTAATATTAATTATACGAGTTCTAAATCCACCCGAAGGTACCCTAGTAGAGCTAGCGGCTATTTGTGCCTGCATCCAACCAAGGCTAGCCAGGGTGCCCTTTTCTCTGCATCTGATAAAACGTTTAAAGCGACTCACATAAATCAAATCTCTGAAAGTTGGATGTGAGGACATCCCCGGGACTGTTAAATTCTTTCTTAATAAAGAGGGGCGCAACTAGAAAGTTTCTGCTCTCTTGCCCTTGTCTAAGGCTAGACGAGGGTAATCTTTGGTCCTGCTATGGACCAGGGATTGTGGATCCATAACCACCACCACAGCAGCCAAAAGTTCAGATAAAGGGGAGGGGGGAACGCATCGTACATCAAATCAAGACTCATGCAGTAAGACATCGAAGGCAGCAGCACCTTTACTGCAACTGTACTGACAAAGGTCCCATGAAGTCTTTCTCTAGAAAGATACGGCCATTGCCCTGAAGATTCTTACATCAACGAAGTTTACAGCATCTTCTTATAACTAGGCTTGGAAGAAATTTTCTTGCAATGGGAACTGCTATGGACCACGATTTGATTGGGAGAAGCTCTGGCAGCTATTCCTCTCCTTTTCCTCTTTGGCTGTTTCCCCGCAGGAGAGCATATTGGGCCCATGTTCCTTGCCCCACTTACCTGGTTCAAAGGTTTTGCATCCCAAGCACCACGAAATAGAGGCCAATCAGGTAGATGTGCAATTGACACCCAACATTACCGACATTCTGCTTTTCAATTTAAATATCTGAATTAAGGGAGTGCAGTTAAACGTGGTAGATTGATGTTGCTGTTGGGTTTTCTGTGGCAGAAAAAATGAGATTTACCTTGCTACTATTCCTCGAACATCAGACCGTTTTGTAAATGTCACCTTTTCATGAAGGTCAACCGAGTATGAGACGGCCCTCTGAGAGAAGCGATATACCTATATATACACTTTTCCATCGCCACCTAGACGATTTTACCTAGTGTTATTTCTACGAATGAGAGCCAGCTACCAGTACGTTTCGAAACAAGGTTGCCTCTCTTGTTGGCCGGCAAATATATATATATATATATATATATATATATATACATGCAAAAAATCTCATAGGAAAATGAAAGGCGGATTCCAACTACTTTCGAACTTGTTCAGTTCATTATCAAGGAATAACGATAGATTTTACAAAGCTGGTATATATATATATATATATATATATATATATATATATATATATATATGAGAGACAGCATAATAACGCCCCGCCTATGTACAACGAAAGGGCACAAAATAGAAAAATATTATCAAAGATGTATATGAAGTACAAAACCAAATAGATAAGGTCTACTTCCGGAAGTTCCAACTATCAGCACATAATGTAGACATTTAGGTCACTAAGATAAATACATATACACCTAATTGTGAATATATAAAAGTAAACGAGAGAAACATATCTAAATTAATAAATCAAAGGGCTAAGATATAAAATGGAACATTTCGTTATAAACAAGCCTTTTAATAACTGGGTCCAGTTTAATGAGATCGGGTGATATATTAAATTAAGGCGAGAAATTAATGAATGAGCATTCAACAATATTTCTTTAAATAAAGTCGTAAAATTTGTAAATAAATTCAGCCGAATTCCAATTAATTGGGTGACCGTTTTCAGATAAATGAACAAAGAAAGCACTACTGCTTTTCACCCTTCTTTTATGGTATTTAGGTTGCATCAAGCGTACACTTAATGATTTACAGTTTAGCTAAAGTATTGCTTAGGGCAAACTGAACAATCGACAGAATAAAGCCACCTCCCCTATACTATTATTATTATGAATCAGCATTATGCACATGGTAGACTGATAATTAAAAAAGACAGAAACATTTAACTTATTCAAAAGGCGGGAAGCAAGGAAAAGGACTCAGACAACGGTAAAACAAGGGATATTTAAAAAATTATATGCGGGAGGGGTTTCAGTTGTGTAAAGGGATTTTTTCGCCAAATCTACGCAACCTAAAAGAAATTTTTTAAGGTAGCAAAGATTTTTAACCTATTTCAAAGATCTTGCAAATCTCAAGATCCAAGAATTCAGGGCTGGCGACCCGCAACCCCCGGAAAAATATTGAGATAAATACAGATCGTTTGACTTTATCATTATGACCTGAGTAAAAATGAATAAAAGAACCGGCGTTGGTAGGCTTACGGTAGACAGAAAATTTAAATCCAGATGGAGTCCTATGAATAATTACATCTAATAACGGGAGGACACCATTTTATTTGAGTTCAAGGGTAAATTTAATAGAGGGAACCAGAGAATTATGCTCAGTAAGAAAACCATTAACATCCTTAGAAGAATGCCACAAACAAATAATATCGTCTATATATCGGAACTAAACGAGGGGAAAATCGATAATGGTGGAGAGTAAGGTAGTTTCAAAGAATTCCAGATATATATATTGGAAAGAACAGGGGATAATCAATATGACAAAGCTAAACCAAACATTTAAAGATGAAATTTACCTTTAAAAGAAAACTTAGTTTTTAGTACACATTGAGATGAGTTCAATGAAAATATTTTATTGGTACGGGAATATCAAAGTTACGCAATTACTCACAAAGGAATGGGAAAACCTCGTTTATAGGCACTTTAGTAAAATGAGAACAAACATCAAAACTAACGCGGAAGAAGTTATTATATTAAGGGATGGACTTGAGTTTTTCAATAAGGTCGTAACTATTTTTAATATAGGAATTAGAAATAGTTTACCATTTCTAATTGCCCCATTAAATTTCGTCCGGTTTAATATAGACGCTATGTATACGACACTTTTTTATTATTTAAACATAAGTTACATTGTAAACCCTTCCTAAATTATTTAAATTCGAAACGCGCAAATATTAAATTTCCCTGTGAGCTTGAAAAAAATAATAGCCTATCGTTTCTTGACATGAAGATTACCCGAAGAGACAATCACTTCACGTCAAATGTTTATCAAAAACCCACCTTTTCTAACCTTGATTTAAGTTTTTTTTAGCTTCTGTGATTCTAATTTTAAAATTAATACCATCCATACTCTCATCCATAGAGCATATAACTTGTGTTCAACTTTTGCAGCCCTACATTTGGAATTAGAATTCTTAACAAAATTCTTTACCTCCAATGGCTATCCCAAATCACTATTTCTGAGACAAATTAGTCTGTTTCTCAATACAAAATACTCGACTCTGTTCCAACTACAAACTGTTAATAAATTAAAGATCTTTTTTCCCGTACGATACTTTGGTTTCCAATCAGAAAAACTTAAAGAGTAGTTAAAACTGTTAAATTTAGCCTATCCTCAATTATTATCATCTATTCTTCTCACTATTGACTTCAGACTGGGATCATTATTTAAGTTCAAAGATCAACCACTCACCACGTTTTTCGTTGTACGTGGAGTAGCACTGCATCATATGTGGAGGAAACAAGGCGTACGCTTTACTCCAGCTTCATGCAGCATAATGTTAGATCTGAAAGAACTGCAGTACACCTTGCTTAACCTGATCCATCCCAAATTCGAAACCATCTGTCACAATGTGGCTCTAGGGCTACACTCGAGAACTTCACGATACTTAATGCGGTAAAAAACATCTCGAACCTTTACCTGATAGTCAATTTAAAAATATAACTTTAACCCAGTCTAAATAATAACTTATTATCCGTCCCATTAAATATATTTAAAATTAAAAAACATGCTAATTTGTTAAATTTTACATTGTTTTTTGCAAGAAAAAAATCCACTGTCAATTATTTTCCTATTTTTCCTATTTTATAAAAATTCTCTCGTTGTTGTTTTTTTTTCTCCGTATTTCCATGTAATCAATTCATATATATATACATATAAATATATATATATATATATATATATATATATATATATATATATATATATATATATATATATATATATATATATATATACATATATAAATATATATATATATATATATATATATATATATATATATATATATATATATATATATATATATATATATATATACATATATATATACATAGATATACATATATATACATATTTGCCTAATGAGGTAAAAAAAAAATCTTTCCCTAATTATCCCTTGCTCATCGACGGAGCCGCCCTCGGGCAGCTCCACCGAAAAAAATGGAGGTCCCCTCCCCTGTACTTGCACAGGGGACCCTCCATATTTCTTTAGCCCTAAGTTCTCTAGAAGCATTGGAATCTCCGCATCCCCTGGCTCGCGATATCCGTGACGCCACGGTTATGGCGAGCCGGGCAGATGTCGAGATTTTCTTCTGATGGGTTCCTGGACATGTAGGAATTGCTTGGAATGAGCGCGCCGATTTGGGCGCAAAAGAGTCTGCGAGGACTCTGCGACCGGACCAGCGCTTCAATTTTCCTCACACTGACTACATGGCAGGAATACGGGCAGCTCTTCGGACTGCTTGGCATAGAAGATGGGAGACGGTCGAAGGGAACTTATAGTTGCGTGCCGCGACGGCCTCAGATCGCTTTCTGTAGTCTCCGAATCGGACACACTCGTGTGACGCATCGCTATTTGATGTAGCACTCGCCTGCGCCCTATTGCGACGACTGCGTCGTCGTCCAGACTTTTCAGCACATTTTTGTCGAATGTCCCAGTCTGGGTGATCTTCCCGCACGTTACCTGTGCCGGTACCGGAATAGGCGGGGTAGCTACCGCCTGTCCCTTGTACTCGAGACAAGTGCGTGCACATTGAATAGTGGACTTGCTGTCTTCTTGGGGGAGGCGGGCCTTCTCCCTATTATTTAAGCAGGGTTTGTTTTTGGTTTTGGTTTGTTTTTTTGCATTTGTTTTTGTTTTGTCCTTCAGGTTGCACGCTCCTGCGCCAGGGGGAGCTCTTCCCGACGCCCAGCTTGCTTCCTTTCCCTCCTTTTGGGTTTTTTTTTTGTCCCTTTAATTTTTTTTTAAGTAGTCTAGAACTAGGCCATTTTTAATACGGTGACTAATGCCCAAGTAGGCAGTCACCAGATGAGCTCTAAAAAAAATATATATATCAACGACAGGCTTATGGGGAACGAGTTGCGCTTCGCTCTCGCTTCGTGCCCGGACACCGCCCATGGTCCGGACGCTGTCCCATACGTCATGCTTAGACACCTGGGTAAGCGAGGCATGGCCTTTCTGTTAGATTTGTTCAACAGGATCTGGGGGGAGGGTCTTATCCGAGATTCCTGGCAAATCGCTACTGTACTCGCCTTTCGCAAACCGGGGAGAGATTACTCTACTCCGACCGGTTTCCGCCCAATCTTTCTACCTGCTTGCGTGTGCAAGTTGATGGAGAAATTTGTGAATGTTAGACTAGACTTTTTCCTGTCTTCTGCACAGTGCGGCTTCCGCAAGTTCCACTCCACGTCGGATGCTCTGCTCCGACTGGAAAATGCCGTCTGCGAGGCTTTCCTTCGTAGACAGAAATACGCCACAGTGTTTTTTCGCTCTGAAGAAGGCCTATGATACCGCATGGCGATAGGGTATCATGGAGATTTTCCACACGATGGGAATGAGGGTACGCCTCCTAGTTTTTATATCTGAATTTTTGCGAGATCATCGATTCCGCGTACGAGTGTGGGGGGAGCTCTCTCCGGCCCAAAGGAGCAGGAAGAGAGTGTCCGGTAGGGAAGTGTCCTCAGTGTCACTCTCTTTGCCCTGAGCATCAACGACATCATCTTCGGTGCTGCCAAAAAGTTGTTCTCGCTACGCTCTCCGTGGACTACCTTTTGACCTCTTTTGGCGTGGTTCAGATGCCAACTTTGGAGCCTCGACTCCAACAGGCATTGAACCGCGTCTCTCGCTATGCCGAACCGGAAAGGATACGGTTTTCGTGGGCCAAAACTAAATGGGTGCATTTCTGCCGCCATCTACGGCTCCACTCCGACACAGATTTATTTCTTAATGGTGTGCGCCTGGAAGTGGTTGAGTCGCACCGTTTCCTTGGTCTTGTATTCGACCGACGCCTCACCTGGGAGGCTCATATTCGCAGCCTTAAGGTCTCTTGTACCCGCGCCATGAATATTCTCCGTTCCGTGACCTTCAGCGCTTTAGGCGCTAAATGGGCTACTGCCCTACTTCTTTATCGATCCTTTGTTCGTTTGAAGCTCGACTACGGATACGAGTTTTATGCATGCGCAGCCGAGCGTTTATTGCGGAAGGTGGATTCGATCCACCACACCGGCTTCCGCCTTGCGACAGGTGCCTTCCGCACTTCCCCCATTGAGAGCCTGTGTGTCGATGCTGAGGAGATGCCACTCGCTCTGCGCCGCGTGCAGTGCATCACTTGCCTGTACGCGCAAGCACGGAGCTTATCTCAGTCGCCAAAAGCTTCCAATGCATCCGCAGCTGATCTCGACGGTGACTATGCCGCCGAAAGACGCCAGTCATACCCTAAGCCCCTTAGGTTTAGGGCCAGGAAACTACTTCTAGAGCTAGAAATAGCTCTGGAGGCCGGTGGCGCAACCTGGTTCTGCCCAGGACGCCACCCTGGAGGGTACCACATTTGGCTATTTGTCGGCTAACCTCTGCTCCCAAAGCTTGTACGGCGCCGGCAGAATTGCGTTCCACCTTTTTGGAGCACACCTTGTGTCACGCTAGAACCGTGCCAGTGTATACGGATGGCTCCAATCCCAATAGGGGGTCGGCCTCCACGCTGTATCCCTTCTGTTTGAAGTCAGCGGGGCTCTGCCAGGCGCTGCGGCTGTCTTCACGACCGAGCTGGCTGCAATACACCACTCGGTACGGGAGATTACGTGACGTGACCGGTTTGGAGACCGGATTGTGATCTATATCGACTCACAAACCACCCTGAGTGATCTCGTAGCATTAAAGTCTCCCTGTCGTAGAATAAACTCTCAAAAAAAAACATATATAACTATTCGTTGAGGGAACTTCTTTAATTATCTTTAGAGTGCGTGGATGTCTGGCTGGCCGATATTATGTATCTTGGATATGTTTAAGAAGTGAAACTGAGCTCAAGGATCATAATATTTTTATCACTAATAAAATAGAGTTTTATTAATAATCACTATCAACAACACACAAAACGAAAAATATTGAAATAAACAAATATAAAGTTAAAGGAATGGGATGGTTCGCTAAGCCATTTAAAGCACAGGATAAAGTTGACAAAAGGGTTAAATACTCAAAGGTAACGTTCGGCTTACGTAATTATACTTGTTTTGCAGAGGAAGGTGACGTAAAGGAATTTTCGGTCCGCTGGCGAGTTTCAGCCGAAGGGAGGGGATTAAATGATCCTAACGTGGCGTCTTAGGAATGAAAAGCGTTTCTTGACGAACGGCTTAAAGAACAATGGCTGTTCTACGTTGTTCTCTTCTGAACAACAGGGAGGGGGTGGGGTGAGAACCACCTCTTGTCTACGGGCTCGAGAAAAATGGCTGTTCTAATGTTGTTCTCTTCTGAACAACAAGGACGAAGGATGAGATCCGTTTCTTGGCGAACGGGCTCAAAAATACAATGGCTGTGTTACGTTGTTCTCTTCTGAACAACAGGGGAGGGGGTGAGAACCGTTTCTTGTCAACGAACTCGAACGAACAATGGCTGTTCTAACGTTGTTCTCTTTCTGAGCAACAGGGGAAGGGTGAGAACCGTTTCTTAGCGAACGGGCTCAAACGAACAATGGCTGTTTTACGTTGTTCTCTTCTGAACAACAGGGGGGGGGGGGTGAGAACCGTTTCTTATCAACGGGCTCAAAAGAACAATGGCAGTTCTAAAGTTGTTCTCTTTCTGAACAACAGGGAAGCCTTGTGAACATGGCGTCACGAATGGCTTGAACCTTGGCACTCAAGGGATATTGTCCTTCTTCTGGACAAGTGATGGTGAATTTCGAGGTCGAGGTCCCTTGGCGCATAAGGTGAGAGTGGGCCGTAGTGATGTTTCGCGACGAAAATCTGGATCTCCAATCTGAATCTTAGTGGTTAAGTTTCCATATAAATAGCCGGGACATCTCCTTGGCGTGGGGGACAAAGGAGTGGGAGCTTCGAGGGAATGCACAGCCGACCCTGAAGACAATGCCTTATCTGCCCATAAGCCTAACTCAATCTGGCGAGGTCAGCGCATGGGGCGATGGGGGAAGATAAACCTCCTTATTTAAACATTGACTCAGGTGGCTGCGATAAGGCCCTAGGCTTCAAAGCGAAGATGCACGTAGGTTGCATCGTGGTTTTGAATAACATGTGATAGTGGTTAAAATTAACGCGGCCTCAACCCGTTCTATCACACCCCTCCATTCCGGGGGAAGTTGTCACTTCGAAAAAAAAGAGAGAAGGGACAACGATAGAGCTCCGTTGTGGGGAACTCGTTTTCTTGTATCAACCGTACCTTCATGCACCTAACTAGTATTACCTCAATACATATGATTATTTTGATCTTGTGATTACAGGGAAAAATAACCTTTAATACAAACCTAATAATAAAAGGGGCATGGAACAATGAAATGATATAAAATTATTACATACGGGACAAAAATAATTTATACGTAAATTAATGGGTACAAATATATATAAATACAAAAAAATAGACATTGAGCGTTACAACATTCAGACATATACATTAACTAATTATATTACAAGAGAATCTAATTTAAGTCGTACAAGACGGTATACACCTACATGGAGATACTACTCCTATGAATACAATTACTCTACGCTATTTGGTAACGCATTCCTACTGAGTGCGTCAGCGACCTTGTTATCGAAACCTTTTTTATAATTTATTTTGAATTGATACTTTTGCAAGAGTAAACTCCAGCGCATGATTCGGCCGTTGGAGTGTCGTACATTCCTAATATAGGCTAACGGACGGTGGTCGGTTCCTATCTGAAATTCTTTTCCTATCAAGTACATTTTGAATTTGTCTATAACTCAGATAATTGATAGAGCTTCCTTCTCTATAGTGGCATATCTCTTTTCGCGTGGTAAAAATTGGCGACTAGCATATGCAACTGGATGACTCGTTCCGTCATCCTCGTATTGAGGGAGTACACCTCCAATGCCCTCGTTGCTCCCGTCGGTCTTAATCCCAAAGGTTTTTTCCGGGTTGGGCAACATTAAAATAGGGAAAGAAATGAGCTTACTCTTGAGCTGATTAAAATGGGAAATAGCGACATTATTCCAACGTAAACGATCGAGGGAATTCTTTTTTAGAAGCGAGCTGAGGGGCGCCGGAATTGCAGCGAATTTCGGAACAAATCACTGATACTACGAAGCTGATCCTAGGAACGATCTGAATTGCTTCTTAGTATTCGGGAGGGGTATGTCGGCGATTGCCTTAATCTTGTCCTCTGGGGGACCTAACTCGCTTTGTCTTATTTTGAAACCCAAGTTTTTTATGGTTTCGTGGGCAAAATGGCATTTGCTGGGGCCAATGGGGAGGCCATTTTCGCGCAGTCGCTCGAAAAGAGCTAATAGGGTGATTAAATGGTGACTCCATTCAAATAGTTCTTGTAGCTGACTCTTTTGATGTGGTGTCAGCTGCGCGTCAATATCCAGGTCAGAGGGTTCAAATGATTTACCTGGTAGGAAACGAAGAAAGTAATCGGCATCAGGTTGGATGCCACTGTCTGGATTACATTAAAAGACTCCGCGGGGTAATCCTCTTCAAGCGCCGATGTTTCGTCCAGTGCTACGAAGGTATCTCCATGGGCACGTTGGGGGTACTTTTTTTCTTGGGGTCCACGGACAGTTTCCGTGTCCTTGTCTTGGGCCTTATCACCTGAGGGTGATAGTAATTCACACTCCTTTTTTGCCGTCCTAAGGTCCTGGTTAACGATCTTCGAGAATTCGGACGGTATCGGGGTTCTGATGGGGACGGGCTCCTGGGCTTCTTTATTAGCTCGGCCTCGAGGAAGGGCAGCCTAAGACACAGGGTCGGAACTTACTTGGGGGCTCTTTCCTATAAGTACGGAACAGAATTGTATGGGTGCTGAAATGACTTCAGCCCAGCCATCATAATATTGACACTGCAGGTAACATCTAACGACGGGGAATCGGTTCGCCCGCCCAAGGTAGTCATGGATCACCGCAAATTTTTCGTGGTTAGGGTCCACTAGGGGAAGGAGTTCGTTGGACACGATGAAACACGTACATCACGTGTCCCTGATGAGAGTAGAGACTTAGCAGCCGTCTACGCTGCCCTCGTCAAATTTCAAAGTTCCCAATGAACTTTTATCAAAAACAAAATTTACCTGGTGGCCTGACGGAGGGGGAGAAGTTGCTGCTTGGGTCTGCACCACCAGAGGAGCCGGGGTGGCATTAATCTGGTGAACTTGGTGGGGTGGTCCGCTTTTAAGCCTAGAATTTTGGGGGCAATTCCAGCTCATGTGGTTTTCTACACCACAGGTGAAGCATATGATTGGTCGCTTCGGGAAGAGAGATGGAGGAGAAATCTTAACGGGAGGTTTGGAGTCCCGTTGTTGGTTTGGGGGAAAAAAGTTTTGGGGTTTTACGGGGCTCGGAAACTTCGTCGGCTTTCCTCCGAAGGAGCGCGAATCCTTCCCTCTTTCCCTGTAGGGGGATTGGTGAGAAGTTCGATTTTCCTTTGGGTATAAATTATGGCTGGTGGCATAGACATCCACTTTTTCGGTACATTCTTTAAAGGTCTGGCACCAACGATCCTTGACGAACGCGCGGATCTCCATTGGAAGAGACGCCAAAAATTGATCCCGCAACACGAAGTCTGTTAAGGACTCGTAGTTAGGATCAACCTTTGAGGATTCTAACCAAAATTTAAAATTCCTCTGAAGAATGTATCCGAATTGACGGAACGTCTGTCCTGGTTTAATACGACCTTCTCGAAATTCCTGGCGGTAGAAATCGGAAGTCATATTATGAGTGGCCAATACCTTAGCTTTTAAGTTGCTGTAGTTAATTGTACACTCAGAGGGTAAAGATATAAAAATTTCGCGCAATTTACAATTTAACAAAGGAAGTAATTTGGCTACACCTGCAGCCTCCAGATCCATGTTATTGATTTCGAGGATCTTTTCGAATTGGGCTAAAAATGCTCCGAAATCCTCTCCGTTCTTAAAATTGGGGACCTTTAGTGGGAGATTGGAGGGAGGGGGGCTTCCGAACGGGAACTGGATGACTGTATTTCTGCCTTAACACGAGCTAATTCAATCTGATAGGGAAGCTCAGCTTGTTTTTTTCCGTTCCTCTCTTTCTCTTTCTTCTCGTTGGATTTCTCTTTCTCTTTCTTTTCGTTGGATTTCTTTTTCTTCTCGTTGGATTTCTCTTTCTCTTTCTTCTCGTTGGATTTCTTTTTCTTCTCGTTGGATTTCTCTTTCTCTTTCTTCTCGTTGGATTTCTCTTTTCTTTTCTTCTCGTTGGATTTCTCTTTCTCTTTATTTTTCTTCTCGTTCTCTTCTTTGCTCCTCTTGAACGTACTCAATTAGTTCTTTTCCGGAAAGTCCCAAGGACTCTCCTTGCACTTTAAAGATTTCGAACTGAGTCATCTTTGCACTTGGGGGCGCAATAGTCAACCAACTAAAATTCCTTGCAACAAGAATTATGCCTTCTAGAGAAATAGCCTACCTAAATATGGGCACGGACCTATTCGTACTTGGTTTCTCGATCTAAATAACCACTGACTAAAATCACCAAATAAAAAACCACAAACAAATTATTATAACAGTTCCTTGAGCTACTCCAGCTTCTTAAGTTTCCAAAAAAAGGGGATGGCAATAGTTAAAACAAAAGGGAACTACTATACTCTATTATTATAACGAATAACACTATGCTTTACTCGACTGAGACCAGTGTTTGCAAAGATATAGCGTTAAACCCCACACCTGACACCAAATTTAAATACTCTTTATATATATATATATTTATATGTCGTAGAATGGACTCTCAACGATATACCATATATAACTATTCGTTGAGGGAACTTCTTTAATTATCTTGAGAGTTCGTGGATGTCTGGCTGGCCAATATTACGTATCTTCGATATGCTTAAATAGTGGAACTGAGCTCAAGGATAATAATATTGCTATCATTAATGAAATAGAGTTTTATTAATAATAACTATCAACAACACAAAAACGGAAAATATTGACATAAACAGGGAATGGAAAGGGTCGTGGGCAATCGAGCTAATCCGAGGACTAAAAGATTTAAAAAGGTAAAAAAAATATAAAGTTAAAGGGATGGGATGGTTCGCTAAACCATTTAAAGCACAGGATAGAGTTGACAAAAGGGTTTAAATACCCAAAGGTAACGTTCGGCTTACGTAATTATACTTGTTGTGCAGAGGAAGGCGACTTAAAGGAATTTTCAGTCCGCTGGCGAGTTCCAGCAGAAGGGGGGGGGGGGATGAAATGATCCTGACGTGGCGTTTCGGGAATGAAAACCGTTTCTTGACGAACGGCTTGAAGAACAATGGCTGTTATACGTTGTTCTCTTTTGAACAACAGGGGGGGTGAGAACCGTCTCTTGTCTACGGGCTCGAGAACAATAGCTGTTCTAATATTGTTCTCTTCTGAACAACAAGGGGGAAGGGTGAGAACCGTTTCTTGGCGAACGGACTTAAAAGAACAATGGCTGTTCTACGTTGTTCTCTTCTGAACAACAAGGGGGGGGGGGGGTGAGAACCATTTCTTGTCAACGGGCTCATATGAACAATGGCTGTTCTAACGTTTTTCTCTTTCTGAACAACAGGAGAAGGGTGAGAACCGTTTCTTGGCGAAGGGCTCAAACTAACAATCACTGTTCTACGTTGTTCTCTTCTGAACAGCAGGGGGGGGGGAGAACCGTTTCTTATCAACGGGCTCAAAAGAACAATGGCTGTTCAAAAATTGTTCTCTTTCTGAACAACAGGGAAAGCCTTGTGGACTTGCTGTCACGTATGGCTCGAACCTTGGCACTCAAGGGATATTGTCCTTCTTCTGGACAAGTGATGGTGAATTTCGAGGTTGAGGTCCCTTGGCGCATAAGGTGAGAGTGGGTCGTAGTGATGTTTCGCGACGAAAATCTGGATCTCCAATCTGAATCTTAGTGGTTAAGTTTCCATATAAATAGCCGGGACATCTCCTTGGCGTGGGGGACAAAGGAGTGGGAGCTTCGAGGGAATGCACAGCCGAGCCTGAGGACAATGCCTTATCTGCCCATAAGCCTAACTCAATCTGGCGAGGTTGGCATATGGGGCGAACGGGGAAAGATAAACATCCTTGTTTAAACATTGACTCAGGTGGCTGCGATAAGGCCCCAGGCTTCAAAGCGAAGATGCACGTGGGTAGCATCGTAGTTTTGAATAACATGTGATAGTGGTTAAAATTAACGTGGCCTCAACCCGTTCTATCACACTCCGCATCCCCTGGTTCGCGATACCCGTGACGCCACGGTTTTTGCGAGCCGGTCTGATGTCGAGATTATTTTATGCTGGGTTCCTGGACATATAGGAATGTCGGGGTTTCATCGCCCCGATGAGGGCGCCAAAGTGTCTGCGGGGACTCTGCCTCCGGACCAGCGTTTTGCTCTTCCTCACACCGACTACATGGCAGGAATACGGGCAGCTATTCGAACTGCTTGGCAAAGAAGATGGGAGACGGTCGAAGAGAACTTAAAGTTGCATGCTATTGCGCCGCGACTGTTTCCATGGACCTATCCCCCAATGCCGCGACGGCTTCAGGTCGCTTTCTGTCTTCTCCGAATCGGACACACTCGTGTGACGCATCGCTATTTAATTGAGCGCTCGCCTGCGCCCTATTGCGACGACTGCGTCGTCCATCAGACTGTTCGCACATTCTTGTCGAATGCCCCAGTCTGGGTGATCTTCGCGCACGTTACCTGTCCCGGTACCGGGATGGGTGGGGTCGCTACTGCCTGTCTCTTGTACTTGGGACGAGTTCGTGCACATTGACCGGTGGACTTGTTGACTTATGGGGGGGAGGCCAGCCTTCTCCCTTATATTTGAGCAGGGTTTGTTTTTTTGTTTTATTTTGTTCTTTGCATTTGCTTTTTTTCCTTTAGGTTGCACGCTCCTACGTCGGGGAAACCTTCCCCCGGCGCACCAGCTTGCCTCCTTTTGCCCTTTTTGGGGTGTTTTTTTCGTCTCTTTAATTTTATTTCAAACTAGCCTAGAACTAGGCCAGTTTTAATACGGCGACTAATGCCCAAGTAGGCAGTCGCCAGTTGAGCTCTTTAAAAAAAAAAAATCCATTCAAACAATTGGGGCAAGGGGTATAAGTTTCTATCTGATACTATCTCACTTATATTATTACCCAAGAAGTACTTCAATTTTTTGCTAAAAATATAACCATTTTAAATATCAGCTTTAATGAAGCAGAGATTTTACTAATTCTGCCTAACAGGATAAAATTTACCCACTCATCTTCAGATTTGGAAACTCGATCAAATATTTGTAGAATCATTTATATGATTAAAATAGTGCATTTTAATGTCATTCAAAGCAGTTTAATTAAAGGCAAATATCAAATAAGAGACCGATAATTTAGCGACATTCGATTGTAAATATCAGAACCAGTAATTCAAAACGAGTACGTGAAACACAAGGAAAGATGTAATTTAATGGAAGATGTTCCCCATTGTATCTTTTAAAAAGAAACGCCCTAGTTAAACGAATTTACCTTAGTTTAATTATGATATTACATGTTTTGCAATGATTAGTCTATCAAAATTAGACTGCACATTCGTGAGTAGGTTGTAATCTGATAGAGCAAAGTATAACAGCTGCGTAATGTTTTCCAAGGTAAGATCTTCAATTCTTTTTATGCGTTATTCAACCCATTATTATTAGAAAATTAAATAAAATTACGTGCTAAAAATCACAAAGGCTATAAGTCTAAAGCTATCTAGATGGGAGCATTACATAGAAAATTTAAGGAATAGCGAAAAGAAAGATTAGTAACAGGAAAAGAAAGATGAAAGACACAGGGCTCTGGGCCGCATCAAGCGAGAGTAAGGAGAAGTGGTACAACGACTGAAGGTCAGATCCATGACTACTGAAATGGTATAAGACTCACTCTTAAATAAGTCACCGTTGACAATTCAACGGTTATTCCACTGGCTCCAAAGTAATTGGTGGCATGTAAACATGCCATGCATAGAGTAAACTCTCTGCTTTAGAAATTGGTTATAGTTCTGTTTAGCTTCCATCATGCTTGCAACTAGCTATGCAAAAAATAGTGAGTTTTGTTTAGTCGTCGATAACCTGTCCAAGAAACAGATACTACGGGAATATATGTTAGTAGTAACGACGTAAAATCGCCCAGCTCACTTCAGTATGGAGCTGTGCATTCTTGATAGAATCTACATATAGATGATTGCTCGTTTTAAAAATACGCGTGGCTGAAAGAGCTAGACATAGCAACTTTGAATAGTAGATGACTGAGTATGGAACTTATAGAGACATTCAAAATTATAAACTATTTCATCAATATATATAGACTCCAAATTGCTCTCGTTTTTGGAAGAAGACGGATTAACCAAAAGCAATGTGTAGAATTTAAAAGAGAATCGATTTCACACATGAGTCGCGAAGAATATTTTAAAATAAAAGATGGTGATTTTCTGAAAGACTCCTCTAGTTTACGTGAAAGAAGGCTCTCCAAATTACTCGTAGTTGTAGGTAAATAACGAAAATAAATATGTGAAAGAGCTCAAACATCGTTTAGAATTTAACAACACAGCGAACAATGGAAATAATGAACCAAATGACCTGTCTTGTTCGTTTTTTCTCAAATTCAAATATCGTGTTGGTTAATGAAAAGAGTGGAGGCTGCAAATTTGACCAAAGATCTTTGACTTTAAGTAAAAGAATCTATCCAAAAACGACTTGCCTCCAGCAACAGTGACGTTTTCCTCTTAAACTAACAAATGAATAAAGAGACTTTATATTGATTTTATACAAACTTTGTTTCTATAACTAAGGAA
This sequence comes from Ceratothoa steindachneri, assembly GCA_963969495.1. Taxonomy (NCBI): domain Eukaryota; kingdom Metazoa; phylum Arthropoda; class Malacostraca; order Isopoda; family Cymothoidae; genus Ceratothoa; species Ceratothoa steindachneri. Next base: position 194,552,997 of record OZ018318.1, read on the forward strand.
ATACCGATGAATTTTTTTTATCGTATGCGTAAACACTGCATATATCAACTTTCAACCGCAATTTTTTCATTCTTTTCCGTCTGACTACGGGGATGAGACATTTATTCTATTAATTTTGGTGTCACTGAATTCAAATATGACAGTTTTTTGCTTATCAGGTCCATTTTTTTTCTATTATCCACCTCTTTTGGGGATGAGTCATCACTAACATTATAGTGAGTTTCACATTTACCCTAATCTTGTTATTCAATTCATAATGTACTTTTACTAATAATTATATATCAAGAAAAACAATTAATTAAGACAAACATGAAAATAAGATCTTGACATACATAAGTTATTACATTATCTAAAAACCTTCGCTCATGGAAAAACTTTTCGTCTATAAATTTTCGAAAATGTTCTATTTCCAGAGATTTTCCTTAGGTAACCCAAGAGTAGTCAGCCAACGTGTGAGTATTACAAGACTTTTGGTATCGTCCCTCTATAGCTTTTAATTTGGGGGAAATTTTACACTTTGCTCATCACTTACGTCATCTAATTTTCAAGAATTCAATCTAGTTGAAAATCACCTTCTTTGTTCACCTTTTAACATACTGCTTGTTTAGATCTGGTTGATAGGAGAGGAGGAGAGGTGATAATTTTAGTTAAATCTACCCGTGGTTGGTTTATGATATTCTCAAAAAGCTAATCATGTTCTAATCGGCAGATTTTCACGGGTCCAAGGTTTGTCCTTAGGTGTACTTTCCCATATCCCCAAAAAAACATTTGTTCTTTGGGGTATCCTCCTTGTTACCCATGTATAAGTAACCATTTTAAGATACACACAGAAGATCCAGTTGAGGTAATCGTCCTTTTTGATTAATTATATAACTTTTTCATATTCGCATTCTTCTCTAAGATATATAAATTGACCAAGTATACCTGAACCATATGAAATTTTAATGTGGATTAAGAAATAATTGATAGTTTTCTTTGGTATGTTTAAAAAATTACCATTAATATGAGTCGTATGATGTCACAACCATTACATTTAAAACTTGTCACATCATGACAAATAAACTAAATTACTGTCAACTGTAAAAATTATTTTTTACTCTTCCTTTATTATTACTTTAATACCTCAATGGAGTAAATTAGGATCATTTATTAGAGAAACTGGCAATTCTGATTATTCTTTTGAAATATCCAAACCTCTTAATAAGTCATTCATTTTAAACTGATTACAGCATTGTCGCCTGGCGGTTGAATCGAGCTTTTCAAAATATGGACCAAAACTTAGTTTTTACCATCACTTCTAATATACTAGTGCAAGAAGCACAAGTATCATATCTGAATGTGACAATGAGAAAATTACAGTTTTCATTCTTGTGTAGACAGTTTTTTTATTTCTATTGAAACCTGAAATAATGACCAGCCAAGACACACAATGTTGTGGGTAGCGTGATCAAAAACTGTATATACATATATTAATGAATAATATTATAGATAAAATAATAGTTTTGAGATGATTACGGAAATATCTTTATTCTACTTAATTTGGGGGGACTGATAAAAGTGGGATAGAGTGTAAAACAAACGTCGTGATTTTAAAAACCCAATGTTATATTTGAGTTAAGCGGCCAAAAAATTAATCAGTAAAAAATGTGGTGGCCAATATGATTAACTGTTCACAGAAATTATATTTATCGGACAAAACTTTGGAACTATTCTGTATATAGATGGATTTCTCAATAGGTAACATGCAGAAAAAGAGAAAAGGTTTTTGAGGAATATGAACCTCGCGAAGCGACCGGAGTTTGATTCGGACTTAGTAATTACTTTAGAAGTGTGTTTTTTTCCCTATTTCTCTATCACCATAAGTACGCGCCTCTTATCCCGACGTGATTTTTCTTGCCTCGTGATTTTTCTTTGCATATAGCATAATTTTGATGGTCTATAATCTTCTTCTCATGAGAACAGGTCAGTTGATTTTTGTCATAATAAAAATTGCCGTATCGGAAAATAAACTTTCTAACGAAATTTAATTTAAAAATGGAAGTTATTGAATAACCTTTACACTAGAAGGGCCGTGGCTTCAAAAACGACACTTTGCAATTTCTAATTTTATTTTGGCCACTAAATCTATACATGTAACGAAATGGATTGACATGACTTTTAATATTTTACTTAAAGTTATTAAAACATAAACGGGTTTATCCATAACTCTATAATTTAAGATGGGGATTTTTAAAAAATTTATAAATTTTTTTTTTGCTTAGTTGACAAATGATTTCAGGTGTTTTGGAAATTCAAAGGATTGAAATAGTTAAAAAGATCATGCAGAAGAAGAAGAGGAAGAAGAAGGTGAAGATGAAGATGAAGATCAAGAAGAACAAGGAGAAGAAAAAGTTTTCTAAATTGAAAACATTAAATTAACAAATTATTATTTTTTACTGAAAAATATTCTTCACGTAAACTTAATAATGAATGTTGTTGATGATTACAAAATGGGATGCACTTTTCAAACTCATTAGTGATTTTCCTAGAGGACTATGATAATGTGTAAATTTCATGCAGTGTTAAGTAGGAAGTAGCTTTAGTTCTTTCTTTAATTACTAGGAGTCATACGAGTAATAAAGTCTTTTGATAGAACCCAAATTATCAACTTGATCAAGCAATCTTCAAGCTGTGAAATAAAAAATTAAATCAATCTTGATATTGATGATAACATTAATTTTATTTGTTCTGAGGTTTTAGATCCCCCCTTAAAATATAATCAAGCGGAAAAACAACAAAAAACTGAATGCGTGTTTAGGAAAAGGTAGGGATAAATTAGTAGGGGATTTAGCACACAGATCCGCGCTCAAGTAAGATACATTTCTTTCAAGTTGTTGGGGTCTACTGATTAACGTGGAATCCGAAAAACGAGTGTCCACATCGTATGGCAAGCGTCTTCAAGTTGATCCGAATTGGACCACATCTGGTAACTAACCACACCATATGTGGCTTAACTTTGATAAACTAGGAAGTAATGTTTCTACTTGTTAAGCCATAGCAAATTTAAAACTATTGTAACGATTTGGTATTGCATGGAAAAAATCTCACGTAGTTGAGTTTGTCAGATCAAAACAGACCCAATATTCCAAGGTAATCCTGGTGTAACTCAAATTTTACTAGTATATAATGATTTAACGCGGCATATAGCAAAGAAATGCTTTATTAAATAGTTAATGCTAAGAATAATTGTTAAGTGCACCATTGCCGAAGAAAAAGAATAACTTTTAAGTTAACAAATTAACATAACGATAGGCTGTGGGGATTAATGAATAAGTTTAAGCCAATATCAGTTTTATTGGGGGTAAAACCACTTGAATAATAACTAAAACTAAGGTTAATTAGACCAAAGTTTGCTAAATGAAAGATCCATTTAACCTTAATTTGTTTTTTTTAGGTCTAACCACAAATAGGTCTGATCCTTGCTGGAGTAAATGAAAGCCATTTAAGTTTCTAATTATTGATGAAGAGATGGTCACTGCCTTGAGCCAGCGATGTTTTGTTCCCTTCTCTTAACAACAAAGGCAAAATTATATAACAGCCATTATAATGCAGATACACCCACAAAGGAAAAGTGAAAAATGATTCAGAGCACTTTCGTCTTTATTCTTAAAGACCTTTTCAAGGTCTTTAATGTCTTTAATGTCTTTAAGGAAAAGACGAAAGCACTCGGAATCGTTTTTCCCTTTTTCTTTGTGGGTGTATCTGCATAACTTTGACTCACGTGCACTTTGTGTGAGCTTTTTTCACCCATTATAATATGAAGTGATAAGAAGAAGAGATATAGATGCAAACTTTACATAAGTCATAAAAATAATATAATCCTAAAAAGTACAATGTTACTTATCGGAGGAGAACGAACCTCAAACTGACATGACAAGCAGGGTACAACTATGACATATGTCCTAGAAAAGAATACCATTAAGGAAAGACAAGGGAGCGCTTATTATCCAAATCGTAAGAGGGGGTCTGCATTCACGCTTTATTTCCTTTGTTTGAAATAGGCAATGCTCTACCAGGAGCTACGTATATATTTACGGCCGAATTGTTGGAAATACATTGCTTCGGCCCGGGAGATAACACGTTGCTTATGGTTCGGAAACCGGATCTTGATCTATAGCGACTCATGAAGCAACGTGAGTGGAATCTCTGAATCTTGTGTTTCGTGTTATCCGTGACGCCTTGATTGACGCGAGCTGGGCAGATATCGAGATTATCTTCTGCTTGGTTTCTGGACATATGTCGATTGCAAGGTATGAGCGCATTGATGGGGGGCCAAAGAGTATGCGCGGATTGAGTGAGTAGACCAGTGTTCCGCTCTTCTACATGGTAACTAGAAGGTAGGAATCAGATTAGCCGTCTTGACCCTCTAAGTAGCAAGATGACAAACAACCGACAGGAACCTAAAGTTGCGTGGCATCTCGCTGCGAGTGTTCCCTTGGATCCACTCTCAATGCTCAACGGAATCTAGTCGCTTACTCTCATCTCCAAATTTAACACAACGCGAGGTGAGGTGCAATTTGATAGAGCGCTGTTATTGCGACTATTACCTTGTCTTCCAGACTCTCTGGTACATTTTTTTAAGTCTCTGAGTATGTGGGATCCTTGCGCATGTTATCTGTCCTGGTATCGTGACAATCAGTTTCGCTATAGCTTAAATCTTGTATCCGAACGGGTTCGTGTAAACTTACCGTGGTTTAGATGACTTTTTAGAAAATACTTTTGAAAAATGTTTTTCTCCGCCTTTTTATTTAATTTTCTTGGTGTTGAGTGCATGCTCCGACGGAGGGGAAATACGGGCCACTTTCCGACGCCGAATTATTATTTTCCATGGTGATTTTTGTACTTTTTTGTGTCTGCTTCTTTCATAGATTCTGTCAGGTGTCTGGTGTCTATTGATGCTATTATTTCATTTTTGAATATAGCCTACTTATTAGACTAACTTGACTACGGTCACTTATGTCTATACAGGCTGCAGCCATAATATGCTACTGAATAAATTAAACTATTCATTAACACCTATTTTGATAAGTACTAGCGCACTATCTTTGCTAATGTCGGTTTAGGTTCCAGCTTACTTTCTCCAACTACGCTTCGAAATACTTCTTTTGTTTCTAGTTCCACGTCTATGCGTAGGGTTTCTAATTCTTCCTATCTGATTATGATGACGATTCATCCAAAATTTTGTAGATTCAGTTTAATAGGACCGAGGTGATGTGCCATAGGTTTGCTCTCGCAGACAGAGTTCTTGGGTGTGGAAATCCCTCCTTTTAATGGCCCTAATGTAATTCTGTAACTGAGGTTTTTTTGTAGCTGCTTTCTATTTCTTTTTTATGGTATATTATGAGGTTGTGGGGGAAATAAAGTGGTTTACAAAGATAGCTTTCTACTCGTATATCTTCGTTACTAAGATGTTCCGGAATCTGAAGAGAGTGCCAAAATGCCTCCTCGCCAAGTGCACTATTTCTAACTTCGTGGCCTTGGTAAAACACTAAAGGCGTTAGACCCCGTAACTGCCGCGGCGATATGCCATCCTGGCCGCCGTGCTTACGGGATCAGGGGCTCCGTCCGGCCCCAGCTTAGCCTCTCTTCCTTCCTTCAGATAGCCTGTATTTCTCCCCTACTTCATTACTTTTCAAACAACCTCTCCCACAGCTTTCTCTGGCAAGCCTCTAATTTCACAGGGTAGATACTTACCTTACATTTTTTTAATAACAAATATAAAAGTTCAATTCAAGCATCTTTTATTTACATAAGTGGTTTATATAGGTACCAGGGGATTAATCTGTTGTTGCACCATTACAGATATTTTGTCTTGGCTAAAATTTAAAATGAGGAAAGCAGAAAGACGACACAGCTTACGATCACTGAATTAACGAATCATTTGAGTTCGTTGTTTTTAATAAATCTTTTTTATATAACAGATAAAAAAGTTCCGATTTTAAGAATCAGGATTTTAATTAAATATTTTAATGGAAAATTTTAACCTTATTGAGTTCGATTTATCGAGAAACATTCTAAAATTTATTTAAAGGATGAAGGAAGTGTAATTTATGAAGGGTTTGTTCCTTACTTTGTTATATTAAGTATTAGGGAGTGGTGTGAATGGGCCTAATCCCCATCACTCTCCAGATGATAAAGGATCGCCACCACCGTCTCAAAAGAAAGTGGTGCTCATTCTCAAGGCGTCTTTTGCACACATCTTTTAAATCTCTCGCTCTCTTTTCCACGCCTGAATAGACCTAATACAGGGTAAAAGAGGGGGTTAAACTTTCCTTAAAGAAAGGACTAATTCCTTTGAACCGCATCTGAGTTTGAAGGTTGCTGCAAAATCAAATCTTTCAAAAATCTGCACACCTAAAAGAATTCTGAGGAATTTACTGAGTAAAGAAGAATAAGTTATTTATAAATTGTTAAATAAGTTTCCATGTTGCAGGTGAAATCTGGAGGAATGCATGACCTCCTTGTTTCAATGTCATTAGTTATATATCCCTCCACCAGCCCACAATACCTGCAGGAAAATTTGTGGCTCTTTCTTTCAACTATTTTCACTTCTTCTGACTCCCCTTTTTTTAAAGATTTTTCCTTTCATAATTTCTGGGTTATTTTCTTTCGTTTGGTTTCGCTTTAAATTATGAGCCAAAAAATTGTGATGTTTTCTTCAAAGGTAAAATTTTCCCAGAACGTAAAATCTTTCCTAGACCCCAATACCTGCAGGAAAATCTATGGCTCTTTCTTTCACCTATTTTCATTTCTTCTTAACTTGACCCCTTTCTTTAAAGATTTCTTCTTTCATAATTTCTGTGATTTTTCTTCGTCAGTTTTTGCTTCAAAATCTGAGCCAAAAATTGTGATGTTTTCTTCAAAGGTAAAATTTTCCTGGACATTTATCCTGTAGAAAAAAAGAAAAAATGGTTTCTGATTAATAAATTTATAAGTCTAAATAAAGCTCCAGTCTGTAGAACAAAACCACAATGATACATTTGGGCTGTTTTAGATCAGGCACGCAATATTTAAAAGCATGCAATATTATCATTATAAATATGGTAGACAGAATAGAATCTACTGACATATTAACAAAGGTAAAAGCTCTTGCTAAATCGTAAGTAAATATAAGGACATATAACTCGTGCTATCATTCAGTAGGGACTTATAACCAGTAGTAAAATATAAAAACTGCCAGAATGGTCTGAACGCCCTTTAGAAGTAAACGCAACACAAATAAACAACATTAGCAATGGCAAAAAATTGCTGACACTACTACTAATTAAGAAATATAAATCTATAATTCTAGCAGCATAGGGCATAGTTTGGTTCATGAGACGATAGAAAAATCACCTGAGCTAGTGATAAAAATTTTAAAATGCTAGAAAATAGAAACGCTGCCACTAACAGTCGTTTAGAAACCACTACAAACTTTAATTTACAAGGTGAGCTTTCAAGTTTAATAACATAACCTTTTTCCTTCCCGTCCTCCACCTTTCCCCTCCAAGCACATTAGATGCTGATAAATTCGGATAGACGGGCCTCTTGATAAACCCTCCCACAACCATCGCTTACTCTTCTAAATTATGTAGGATTGGATTGAGTTAAGAGGAAGCTCGGCTCACCTGTTTCTGCCTCTCTTCTTTTCCTTTCCTATTTTTCTCCTCTTTTGTTCTTTTTACTTTTTTGTCTTTACTTTCATTGTTTGTACTCAAGATCAAAACAGTACACTTCCGAAACTAGTTCCATATTTAGTTCTTCCAAGAAATTTCTCCTCATTTTCTCATATATAGCTAAATGCTTTAAAACTTTTCCTACAAATGTTTAAAAAAATTTCATATCTCTAATCCATCTTGGTTAATTCCCCTCCCTTTTTTTATCTTATGTAAATTAATTCTAAACACTGATATTGAGCAAAATCTGCGTTAAATTATATATTTAAATGTGTATATTGAAATATTTATTCCTTAAATAGCCACAAAACAAGCTTTCCTATATTACGAGGGGCGGTAAATAAGTTTTGCTATTCGGATATAAGGATACAAGATATGACGAAAAGTGTTTTATTATTTTTCAATATAACTACCCTCGACTTCAATGCACTTGCACGACTTGTCCCTGAGGCTTCGAATTCCCGACAAGCAGAAATCTCCCGACTGCTGTTCAATCCACTTCTGGACGGTGAGCTGGACATCTTCACCGTCCCCAAACTGGCGTCCATGCAGTGCAGCCTTACACTGGCGTAATAAAAAGTAGTCGCTAGAGGCTAAATCTGGCCTGTAGGGAGGATGGTTAAGCTCCTTGGATCTGCACTCGAGCAGGGCAGCTTGTGCAACTATGGCCTTGTGGACTTTGATGACGTTGAAGTCGATCATGGGGCGTGTGGTATCTAGGGACCCAACGGGCAGAGACCTTGGTCATGGCCAAATTGTCGAGGATGATGTTGATAACACTTCCATATGATTTTTCAAGTTCTCGCTTGATTTGGCGTACCTTCACCCATCAGTTTTCGAGGATCATCCTCTCCACACGGGCCACATTGTCCTCGTTGGTCACGTCTGACGGGCATCATCTCTAAGGGACTCACGACCATGGCGGAACTCCCTATTCCAGCGAGCAATGGTTGCATAGGAAGGGGCGGTGTCGGTGTACACTGCAACCATGCGTTCATGGATCTCTCCTGCATTCTTGCCTTCCTTGCTCAAAAATTTGATCATTGCGTGGTGCTCAACCTTCTCCATTGTGAAAAATGTTGTAACTAACGATCTGCGATCAGCTACTGCTTCTTAAATAGACGAGGCAGGAGCGTGTGGCTGCAGGTCCTGACTTGTCATAACTTTTCCTAACACCCCTACAAACAGCCATCCCCCTTCCTCTGTCTTGCCTTACCGATTCGCAAAACTTATTGACCGCCCTCGTATTTTATAGTTTCTTTCCGGCCCGCTTCTTATTTACTGTATCAGCGATATTAAACAACCTCTGCTACTAAAAAAAACTTGTTGATTTCTCGATTCCTCCCATAAAAATCTCTATTATCAGTCTTCTTTTGTCTTCTCCCTCACCTTGTTGATATGATTTTCCCCCCATTTTGATCTAGCCTGATGCCATTAAATATAATATACGCTGCTCTTTATTCACGCCAAAAAATAACTCCCTGCGTTGGCGTTCGAGATGGTGATTCAAAGGATGGTCGTCCCGCACGACTTTACAGTTGCAAACGTCATACCTATCTTCAGGAAAGGTGACAGAAGCAGGGCCCAGAACTATCGACCTGTTAGGCTGATGTCGGTAATTGGTAGACTGATGGAAAAAATTCTGCCAAACAGAATTGTTGAACATCTGGAAAACAATGGCCTCATCAAGGACACGCAGCACTGGTTCCGAAAGGAAAAGATCTTGCCTAACGAATCTTATACATTTTTTTCATGATCTACGCTAATAATAGAGCTGTGGACGTAGTATATTTAGAATTTATGAAGGCGTTTGACAAAGTCGCCTATGCATGGTTGATAAAGAAATGTCACGCACACGGCCTGCTTGGCAATATATTGCGCTAGTCAAAAGATTGGCTTAATAATAGAGAACAAAGAGTGGTACTAAACGGTGTTCGGTCACATTGGAAACCGGTTACGATTGGCGTCCCCCAGGGGTCAATCTTGGGTCCAGTTTTGTTTATTATTTTCATTGATGACTTTGATGAAGGGTTAAAAAGTAGGTTGATTAAATTCGGAAACGATACAAAACTCACGGGGAGTGCACTTACAGATGAGGATAGGACATCCTTACAAGAAGACAGAAAAGTATATTCAATGGATAGAGAAATGGCAGATGGATTTTAATGTTCCAAAGTGTAAAGTGGTGTACATTGGTTATTTTAATAAAAAAATCAGTATAATATAAGCGGTAGAAATCGTTTTAAAGGAGCGGAACTTGGGTGTCTTTATAACCGAGTATCTCAAGCCCAACGAGATGTGTATGCAGGCGTCAAAGAGAGCGAATAGGATTCTGGATTTCATCTCTCGTAATTTCTATTATAAATGTTGTGACGTAATAGTCCCGCTTTATAAATCCTTGGTTCGCCCAAATCTCGAATATGCCGTTCAATTTTAGTCACCATTTACGTCAACGAAATTGACAGGATGGAAATGGTGCAGAGACGAGCAACTAAATTGGTTCCAAAGATCCGTGGTTTGGAGAATGAAGACAGATTGAGACAGCTGAAATTACCATCTCTTTAAATGCGTAGACTAAGGGGAGATTTGATCGAAGTTTTTAAAATACTGGAATGTTATGATAAACTAGATTTTGAGTGCCTCTTTACCTTCAGTGAAATGAACAATACCCGCGGAAATAACGGTTTCAAGTTCGATGGTCGTAGATTCGAGACTATTATAGCAAATAATTTCTTCACGTATAGAGTCATAGACAAGTAAAACAAATTGCCAGCTGAAGTGGTAGGAAGTGAATCATTGAATAGATTTAAAAATCGTTTAGACAAATATTTCGAAAATTGTAGGATAATATAGCACAATAAAAATTTATCATCATGACTCATTAAAATTCGCAAAACTTTTAGGGCTGCTTCAAGTGGGTCGGTGGCCCTTGCACGCCTGTATCTCAATAAACAATAAACTCAATCTTACAAGTTACTGCCCGAACTATGAAGACTGGACTGCTTCTAAATTTCTTAGAAGCCTGTATCTTGATATATCTCCTCCACCACCATTGATGAGAACTTTCTGCGAGTCTTTAAGCCTGAACATAACCTTAAATCAACTTTCATAATTATAACTGACTGAATTGGCAGTGCGGCTGATAGTGGTCAGCCTTCCATCTTACTAATTATTTGTCACTCGGCAGCATGTGATAATACATATCGTCATCAAGACTTACGGGGGTTTCAGGAACCGTAATTGACCGGTCCTTCTAGTACATATTACCTCACATTAAGCCTCTTCATATTCAAGTAACCTAACTAGAGAGGAATAAGAGCGCTTTGGCATCCTGCAAGGCCTATTCCAGAACTGTTATTTTTTTCTTACCCATCTTCATCTCTTTAGCATTCTTGAAGGTCGCTTTTAGGTTACCATTTGTTTTCAATGCTGGTTACACGCAGGTTTACTACCTTTCTCTCCTGCCTAGTTTTTCGTGACTGTTAAAAATTTATCAGCGCACAAATAAGTTCTTAGTTCGTAGAAACGCGATGTGCGAAGAGTAACATAGAATGTCGTCATATAAAAATCGTATTATTTTCATTACTCATCTAACTCGGTAAAAAAAATTGACGCAATCTTTAATTCATAATCTTAATTATTATTTTTATTGAGGTAGTAATGCTAAAAGATTTAAATTAAATAACGTTAAAATCTAAGCTATGTTTTTTATTATTATTTTTTTTTATTAACCTGATGACAGGTTATTTAGGAAACTTCTGGGTGCAGTAATGTCTTTCCCTGGCTCAATTAACGTTTGCATCAGTGAAGACCTTGTTCAGGAGCGACTTACAACCAATGCAGCAAAGTTTTCCCTACAATATCACTTACAACCCATTTGGATTTTTTTTTTTTTTTTAAGAGCTCATCTGGCGACTGCCTACATGGGCATTAGTCGCCGTATTAAAACTGGCCTAGTTCAAGACTACTTTAAAATAAAATTAAACGAAGAAAGAAAACAACAAAAAAACACCCTAAATGGGGGAAGGGAAAAAAACAAAAACAAATACATGAAACAAAACAAAACAAAAAACAAACTCTGCTTAAATAATAGGGAGAAGGCCAGCCTCCCCCCAAAAGTCAATAAGTCCACCAGTCGATGTGCACGCACTCATCCCGAGTACAAGGGACAGGCGGTAGCGACCCCGCCCATCCCGGTACCGTGACAGGTGTCGTGCGCGAAGATCACCCAGACTGGGACATTCGACAAGAATGTGCCGAACAGTCTGGGGAACGACGCAGTCGTTGCAATAGGGCGCAGGCGAGCGCTCCATCAAATAGCGATGCGTCACACGAGTGTGGCCGATTCGGAGACGACAGAAAGCAACCTGAAGCCGCCGCGGCATTGGGGGATAGGTCCATGGGAACAGTCGCGGCGCAATGGCACGCAACTTTAAGTTCCCCTCGACCCTCTCCCATCTTCTTTGCCAAGCAGTCCGGAGAGCTGCCCGTATTCCTGCCATGTAGTCAGTGTAAGGAAGAGCGAAACGCTGGTCCGGTCGCAGAGTCCTCGCGAACTCTTTGGCGCCCTCATCGGCGCGCTCATTCCCCGCAATTCCTACATGTCCAGGAACCCAGCAGAAGATAATCTCGACATCTGCCCGGTTCGCCAAAACCGTGGCGTCACGGATTTCGCGAACCAGGGGATGCGGAGATTCCAATGCCCCGAGAGCACCCAGGGCGCTTTGTGAGTCGCTATAGATCACAATCCGGTCTCCGAACCGGGCACGTCGCGTAATCTCCCGTACCGAGTGGTGTATTGCCACCAGCTCGGCCGTGAAGACAGACGCAGCGCCTGGTAGAGCCCCGCTGACTTCAAACAGAGGGGATACGGCGTGGAAGCCGACCACCTCTTGGGACTTGGAGCCATCCGTATACACTAGCAAGGTACCAGCGTGACACGATGTGTGCTCCAAAAAGGTCGAACGCAATACTCCCGGCGCAGTACAAGCTTTGGGAGCAGAGGCGTGGCGACAAATAGCCAAATGTGGTACCCTCGAGGGGGGCGTCCTGGGCAGAACCAGAGGCTTCACCGGCCTGAGAGCTATATCCACCTCTCGAAGGAGTTTCCTGGCCCTAAACCCAAAAGGCTTAGGGTATGACTGGCGTCTCTCGGCGGCATAGGCACCATCGAGATCAGCTGCGGATGCAGTGAGAGCTGTTGGCGACTGAGGGAGCCGCCGGGCTCGCGCGTACAGGCGGGTGATTTTTTTTTTTTTTTTAATTAAGGGGCTATCTGGCGACTGCCGACTTAGGCATTAGTCGCCGTAAACAAACAGCCTAGTTCTAGGCTACTTTAAAAATTAAACAGGAAACAATAAAAAGAAATAACAATAACAATAAAAAAGCAATAACAAAAACAATAACAAAAACAACAACAACAATTAAACCGGGTTAAATGAAAGGGAGAAGGCCAGCCTCTCCCAAAAAGTCAATAAGTCCACTAGTCATGGTGCACGCACTCGTCCCGAGTACAAGGGACAGGCGGTAGCAACCCCGCCCATCCCGGTACCGGGACAGGTATCGTGCGCGAAGATCACCCAGACTTGGACATTCGACAAGAATGTGCCGAACAGTCTGGGGGACGACGCAGTCGTTGCAATAGGGCGCAGGCGAGCGCTCCATCAAGTAGCGATGCGTCACACGAGTGTGTCAGATTCGAAGACGACAGAAAGCAACCTGAAGCCGCCGCGGCATTGGGGATAGGTCCATGGGAACAGTCGCGGCGCAATGGCACGCAACTTTAAGTTCCCCTTAACCCTCTCCCATCTTCTTTACCAAGCAGTCCGAAAAGCTGCCCGTATTCCTGCCATGTAGTCAGTGTGAGAAAGAGCGAAACGCTGGTCCGGTCGCAGAGTCCTTGCGGACTCTTTGGCGCCCTCATCGGCGCGCTCATTCCCCGCAATTCCTACATGTCCAGGAACCCAGCAGAAGATAATCTCGACATCTGCCCAGCTCGCTAAAACCGTGGCGTCACGGATTTCGCGAACCAGGGGATGCGGAGATTCCAATGCCCCGAGAGCACTCAGGGCGCTTTGTGAGTCGCTATAGATCACAATCCGGTCTCCGAACCGGGCACGTCGCGTAATCTCCCGTACCGAGTGGTGTATTGCCACCAGCTCGGCCGTGAAGACAGACGCAGCGCCTGGTAGAGCCCCACTGACTTCAAACAGAGGGGATACAGCGTGGAAGCCGACCCCCTCTTGGGACTTGGAGCCATCCGTATACACTTGCACGGTACCAGCGTGACACGATATGTGCTCCAAAAAGGTTGAATGCAATACTCCCGGCGCAGTACAAGCTTTGGGAGCAGAAGCGTGGCGACAAATAGCCAAATGTGGTACCCTCCAGGGTGGCGTCCTGGGCAGAACCAGGGGCGCCACCGGCCCGAGAGCTATATCTACCTCTCGAAAGAGTTTCCTGGCCCTAAACCCAAAGGGCTTAGGGTATGACTGCCGTCTCTCGGTGGCATAGGCTCCATCGAGATCAGCTGCGGATGCAGTGAGAGCTGTTGGCGACTGAGGGAGGCGCCGGGCTCGCGCGTACAGGCGAGTGATGAACTGCACGCGGCGCAGAGCGAGTGGCATCTCCCCAGCATCGACCAACAGGCTCTCAATGGGGGAAGTGCGTAAGGCACCGGTCGCAAGGCGAAGGCCGGTGTGGTGGATCGAATCCACCTTCCGCAATAAACGCTCGGCTGCGGATGCATAAAACTCGCATCCGTAGTCGAGCTTCGAGCGAACAAAGGATCAATAAAAAGTAAGGCAGTAGCCCTATCAGCGCCCCAAGCGCTGAACGTCACGCAACGGAGAATGTCCATGGCGCGGGTACAAGAGACCCTGAGGCTGCGAATATGAGCCTCCCAGGTGAGGCGTCGGTCGAATACAAGACCAAGGAAACGGTGCGACTCAACCACATCCAGGCGCACCCCATTAAGAAACAAATCTGGGTCGGGGTGAAGCCGTGGATGGCGGCGGCAAAAGTGCACAACCTTAGTCTTAGCCAAAGAAAACCGAAACCTGTGCGCTTCGGCATAGCGAGAGACGCGGTTCAATGCCTGTTGGAGTCCACGCTCCAGAGTTGGCATCTGGGCCGCGCCAAAAGAGATCGAAAGGTCGTCCACGTAGAGCGTAGCGAGAACATCTTCCGGCAGCACCAAGGTGATGCCGTTGATGCTCAGGGCAAAGAGTGTGACACTGAGGACACTTCCCTGCGGGACACCCTCTTCCTGCTCCTTTGGGCCGGAGAGGGCTCCCCCCACCCGTACGCGAAATCGACGATCTCGCAAAAAATTCAGATATAAACATTGGGAGGCGTCCCCCTTACCCCCATCGTGTGGAGAGTCTCCATGATACCGTGGAAGCCATGCGGTATCATAGGCCTTCTCCAGATAAAAAAACACCGTGGCGTAGTGCTGTCTACGAAGAAAAGCCTCGCAGACGGCATTTTCCAGTCGGAGCAGAGCATCCGACGTGGAGTGGAACTTACGGAAGCCGCACTGTGCAGTAGACAGATGGCCTCCGCTGTCCAGGAAATAGGCTAATCTAACATTTACCAATTTCTCCATCAACTTGCACACGCAAGAGGTTAGAGAGATTGGGCAGAAACCGGTCGGAGTAGAGTGATCTCTCCCCGGCTTGCGAAAGGCGAGCACAGTAGCGATTCGCCAGGAGTCTGGGAGAAGACCTTCCACCCAGATCCTGTTGAACAAATCTAACAGAAAGGCCATGCATCGCTCACCCAGGTGTCGAAGCATAGCGTACGGGACATCGTCCGGACCATGGGCGGTGTCCGCGCACGAAGCGAGAGCGGAACGCAACTCACTCACAGTAAACTTGTCGTTGAAGGGTTCTCCGCCTCTGGAGGTAAAGTCCAGCCGGCGGCCTTCCGCGACATCACGACGTGCATTAAATGCTGGCGGAGCAGCATCACAGATAGAGAATGCGGAAAAAGCGGTCGCTAAGGATTTCGCCACGGACGCGGGGTCCGAGATTGCGGTCCCATTCTCCTGGAGAACGAGAGGGGGGTCCTGCGAGAACTTGCCCCGAATCCTTTTGACTCGCTTCCACACCTCAGCTAAAGGGGTCTTCCCGTTAAGTGAAGACACGTATGCCCGCCAAGAAGAGCAGCGGGCGTGCTTCCAAATATACCGGAACCTAGCCCTAGCCCGACGAAATTCAGCGACAGTGAAATCGTTCGGGCGGCGCTTATAGCGCATGTAGGCATAACGCTTCTGTTTGAGGGCCGTCTCACACTCGGCCGACCACCATGGGAGTGGTCGGCGTGCAAAACGGCCAGACGTCCTAGGAATAGTAGTCAGGCCCACGGCGATGAGGTTGCCGGAGAAGAACTCAACGGCCTCATCTACCGACCTAAACTCCTCGACTGAGATAGAGAATTCAGTCATTTCCTGAAATGCAGGCCACCGCGCCCGCCCCAAGCACCACCGAGGTGGTCTCTCAGGCGGCAGTTGCCCTGAAAATCATATTTGAATGGGAAAGTGATCACTACCATGGAGGTCATCGACCACCCCCAAATCAAAATCAGGCTGTGCATCCGAAGAGCACAAAGATAGGTCAAGGCAAGAAAATGAAGCGGTTCTCGGACAGTGATGCGTAAACTCATACACGTTTAGGATACCCATCTCAAGCTCTTCGATCAGTTCGGCAAGGACTTGTCCCTGGGATTTATGGAGTAATCTCCCCAGAGAGGATGCCTGCCGTTCAGATCTCCAAGCAAGAGATAGGGCCTCGGCAACCGTGCCACGACGCGGCGGAAGTCCCCCGCGTCGAAGTCAGCTGACGGTGGAATGTACGCAGAAATGATAGTATACCTCCTACCCAGGTGCAGCTGCACAGCCACTGCATGAAAGGAGGTATCTAAAGAGAAAGGAAGAACGGAGACATCATGCCGGGTGTAAACCGCGCATCCCGCAGCCCGGCCATCCCGCGGTGGTGGGGTCGCAAGACCCTTATACCCCGGGAGGGCAGGCAGGGGGCACGCGCCTAGCATGGTCTCCTGCAAAAAAAATAGCTAACGGGGAACGGGACGAGGCGAGCCTCTGCAGCTCCTCCCAGTTGGTTCGGAGTCCACGGCAATTCCATTGAAGGAATATGCCCTCCAGGCCTAGCTCGGAGGAGACGCGGGGGCCCTCCTCGAATTGAAGACCCTCACGAAAATGGCCGTGCGCTTCCCGGGGGCAGAACCCCGGTCACTGTTGGCCGGACAAAGCACTGGAGGCACTGTCGCCTTCGAGGACTTATTGGGGGAGGTTGGGCTTGCTATGCGAGACTTTTCCTCCCTCTGCCTCGAAACCTTAGGCAGGCGCTGCGGCTTCGGAGGTGGGGGGGCCTCTTTTCGAGGAACCACCGTCTCCGAGCCACCCGCTCCACCTCGGGGCGTGGGCGAAGGAGCCGAAGCTCCTTTGTTGCTGTCCTCCTTTCGGGGGACAGCTTTAGGAACCCCTGAAGATAGCCTAGCGACCATCTTCAGGGGTGTTGCCTCCTGTGAGTCTAACGACTCGGGGGAGGCACGTGGCCGTTTCGCCTTGCGGGAAACGGTCACGCTGGGGGAAGAGGGGGGAGCCCTGGTTTTAGCCGGGGCTGGGTATGAACCCTTATTGCCGCCAGCTTTACCAGGGGAGCGCCCGGGTTGAGTAGAGCCCGCAGAAGGGCTCCGAATGGGCGCGGAAACAACCGTGCTCGTTGGCCTGGATGGGCCAGGAGCAGAGGGCGCCTTTCGAACTACTGAGGCATATGACGTCCCAGGCAGAGCTGGGCGCGCCAGGACCAAGTCCTTAGCCTCGCGGAATGAGAGTCTATCCTGGGCCTGAACGGCCAGGATTTCTTTCTCCAGGAGATATGCACCACATTGCTTCGAAAAAGCAGGGTGCGGCTCTCCGCAATTGACACACTTGGCCACACACGATTTGGGCTTATCGTGTGTGACCTTGGAGCAATTTACACAGACTTCGGGTGACCCCGATTTTGCACGTCTACATGAGCGATTCGTATGGCCAAGGCGGTGACAGTAATAGCACCGCCGCGGCAGTGGCACGAATGCCTTCACGCGGTAGCGGTACCAACCAGCACGCACCGACTCAGGGAGCTTGTCACAGTCGAACGTGACGAAGAGTGTAGGGGTGGGTCTCGAAGCCCCTCCCTGTTTTCTCATCACACGTTCGACCTTGACCGCCCCATGGTCGGCCAGCTCTAGGGTGATGTCCTCAATGGAGTAGTCAACGAGTTCCCTCGCATAAACTACTCCTTTCACAAAGTTCATGGTAGAGTGCGGCGTCACACTCACCGGGGTGCCATGAAGTGTCCGAAGAGCACTTATCTTGGCCGCCTCGGCGGGATTCGCCGCATTCGCCAGAAGGCTGCTGTCCGAGAAACGGGTCACCTTTGGCTCTCTACCAATTGCACTAGCTAATCCTCTCCTCTGATGGATCATGTTGCCCTTGGACAACATGGTGCCATCAGTGGAGCGAATAACGAGGAAGCGTTTGAAGCCAGCGGGCTCGAAAACGCCAGGTAACCTCTGAATGAGGGGCCCCGATGTCATCGAGGCTCCGCCCTGTGCACTCTTGGTCTTAGTCTTGGTCAGGGGCTCCGCACACGAGGGGGTAGAGGGGCCACATTTGCCGATCTTGACTTGGTCGCCTACCAAAGTGGCAGCAGACCCATCCGTCCCCGCAGCCCTCGCGGATGGAGTGGAGCCCCGAGTCTTTTTCGTCTTTTTAGTCCTTTTCTTTTTTGGAGAGGAGGGCGGGGAACGAACCCGCTTCTCAACTCCGCCGGCAGAAGCCCCCAGGCCAGATGGACCGGCCTCAGCCAGGTCCCTCTCCGAAATGGAGAAGGTCCCGGTTGTCGTAGGGGCACCTGTCGGAGGAGATCCCTCCCCTCCTTTTACTGCCTCGTAGCCCTCAGCCATTTGAGGAGGACCTTGCATAGGGGCGGATTCGGGTTCGGTGCTTGGCGCCGAGCCCGAATTCGCCCCCATGGAAGGCCCTACCGTCTGAGGCTGGGTCTCCTCAAGGACCATGTCTATCACAGGAGGGGCCTCCAGTTGGCCATCCCCTCCCAGGACATCGCAGGTCCCCTTGGCAGTGTCGCCAGTCTTGTGTAAGGAGGCACAGGCTTTGACCCGGCAAGATTTAAATATTCTTGCCAGCAGGTCTTTTGAGGGAAGCGACCGAAGGGGCCTGGCTTCCATCTCACCCCTAAGGGGTTTGCCCTACCCAGCCGCTTCGATTAGGAGCGGCTGGCTAAGGGCTGCCTGCTGGCTTTCTTGGCAGTCCCCTTGGAAAGAAAAGAGGGGATTGCCGCTGGGAAAAGGGAGGTGCCCGAAAGCACCTCCAGAGAAGGGGGTGAGGGGGAGTCCCCTGCACCCGTAGGCGAAGGAGAGGAGTAAGCCTCCTCTCCGGTTAGAGAAATATGGAGGGTCCCCTGTGCAAGCACAGGGGGGGGGACCTCCATTTTTTTGGTGGAGCTGCCCGAGGGCGGCTCCGTCGATGAGCAAGGGGGAGTTAAAGGGGTTTGAGGTTTTATTGATTCATCCATGGGCATGGTGACCCTATTTTTTCCACGGGACGCAATAGCTCATCACCTCTTGCAGTTGCCCGCACTGCAAGAGGTGCTTACAGGCCTGGCAGAGCCAGGCGCTGCCATTTGAGACCACCGCTCCCGCCTGGTGGCCTGGCAGTCCATCGGCATGGCGGCTCCACCTTAGACACGGCGTCAAAAATATAGGTTGTGAAGAAGAGAGGAAAAGGGATGTGTGGAAGGTATGGGTGGGGATGAAGCAGGTTGTTAAAAACAAGCCACCCCAGACCGGAGCTCAGGGGTTAGGGAACATTGTCCCCCACTCCCTCAGCCCCGATGCGGAACGGTTGCCAGAGAGGAAGGTCAGCATCTACCCTGTGAAATTAGAGGCTGACCCGAAAAAGTTGTGGGAGAAGTTGTATGAAAAGCGACGAAGTAGTGGAGAAATCGGGCTATCTGAAGGAAGGAAGAGAGGCTAAGCTGGGGCCGGACGGAGCGATGGATCCCGTCAGCACGGCGGCCAGGATGGCAAATCGCCGCGCCCCTTACGGGGCAACCCATTTGGAAATAATTGCTTTTAAGACCGATATCATCTGTAATTGGTGCCGGGCCCATCCATCAGTTGCTACAGTTGGCGCTACTGTCCGCTCCCTCTAATGTGAATTAAATGGCTGAGACGTGAATTATTGCTTCTCTCGTGGTCGTTCGAAAAGGTTTTAGCATCTACGTCCAAAGGCTGGACGGCGTTTTCTCTTTTTCTCGGGAGCGTGATGCCATTGCTGATATGATCACATATTTAAGATAAAGCTAACAAAGTGTGTTTCCTATATTTTACTATCAGTGAATCTAGTCACCTCCCTTCATATTGTGGCATATTTGGGGAGGAATTACAAAGAACACCTACTCTTTCAGGTTGATCCAGAAACCAAAATCTTGTTTCTTGTATATTACTTCGCAGCCGTCATCATTCATCCCGTTAGTTTTTATGAAAAAAAATAAGCCACTATATTATTTTTAATTACAAGTTAAACACGTTTTTTTTATTTGAAACCCAATTGAAATACGGTTTAAACATAGTCAAGTTTAAAACGCTCATTCGCTTTAAATTTTATTGTGTTAAGTGTGTCACATGTGATCTTCAGAGTTGAATATTTTAACATTTCGATTAACTAGTTCAACTTAAGCGGCACGAAAAATTGACTTTACACATATAGTATTTTAATTCTCTTATACACAGCTCTTCTTGAATTTTCTGGATCAAGGCTGGATGCCGCTTATTAAACATGCAGTGATTCACCAAGGTGTCGCGTTTTTTACCTCAATAGGCGGCATCATTTTGCCTTCAAAGAATAAATGAATAGCCACTCCATATATGTTTCCAAATCAGCACAGAGAATAGAAGCCCTGTGGTAATTTTGGAAGCTTGAATACGCAAATACTTTGCAATGTGTATTCCTTGCCGAATCTCATGGAGTTTTAGTCCATTTTAGATGGAAAAAATGATTTAATTGTTAACGCAGCATCAGTTCTTAAAATGGTGAGTATCAGTTTATTCGAATATTTTAAATGTTAGACGTCTTAAATTACGTAGGTCAAACTTTCCCAGCTTTCAATGGTTGAGTCTTATGAGGTCTTAACTTCCTATTCCTATTTGTGCACAACATCTTTGTAATTCTTAAATGATTAATAAATTTACAAGTGGATTTGAATAATAACCTGTGTTTATTTTAATAATTGGTACATACAGCTGTTGTTTTTTAGGTTTCTTTTCGAACCCTATCTTTGCTTATCTTTCATTGCAAGTGTCTTTGACTCTTTAATTTTTCAAAGCTATGACTTAATTAATCACTATTCTTTATTGTATGTATATGAATGCGCAAGCACCAAAACACAATCTCCTTTCAGGTTTACATTTACCGTTCTCACTCCTTTCAGAGTTACTCAATGCCTTCGTTGGTTTTGGATTTGAAATAAAATCGCAAAAAGGTGTAGTCAGTTACAAGTATCAGCAAGCTTCGAGAAGTAGTTTCTGAACGCCACATTTGATGTTATTTGTGAGGACCCATAATGATAAATGCATAATAGCTAGTGATTGGTGTTCACATTATAATATTGAATAAGAAATTGAAAGAAATCGAAAATGGGACATTGATGTGTTTTATGAAATATTTTAAATGGTACAAGTCGAACTAAAGTAAAATTTGACTTAAGAGAATTCGAATGAATTTTATTTGTTAAAAAGAGCACTTGTTCTCGAAAGCGTCTTACCTCTGTTTTGAAAAAGTCCGAATGGACATGCGTTTTTTTTTGTTCCCTATTGGTGAACATCCAAAACTAGAAGAACAATAAGGGGCGCCTATAAATATTGCCAGAACCCTCAAAGAAATGAGGAGATGGAGTGTTAGGTGTTAGGTGCGATGAGCTCTGAGCTAAGACTACCGCTCTCCTAATTTTGAATTGCTTGGTTTGTATAGGTTTATTGTGCAATAGCGGGTGTGGGCAGGGAGCTGCTCGCTGGACCGCCTCGCTGTGAAGCAGTTCGCCAGCCGATCTGCCTCTTGCTGTGGGCGTGGGTGGGTAGCTGGGCGGGTTGGGGCAGCGCCTGAGGCCTTCCTGAAACACCCCCACAGATGGCCAAGGGAAGTGTGTTGGCTGAAAGAGGCGCACGACTCCAGCTACTTTGCCTCCCTGGCACTCATGGACACGTGTCGCGCACGGGCTACCACGTCCTGCAATAGCTGCAGGTTGATGTCGGTCGGGCGCTTCTCGTACAGCCTCCTGTGGACGTTGACGCGGTGATTGTGCTCCCAGGCTTCCTCGTTATAAAACCACAACTGTGGGCGCTGGCGGTGGTTAGAGGCTGCCCTGGGCATGGCCGCGTCTGCTGCACTCTCTATGGCCGTCGTAAGGTCCCTTTCCTTCAGCTGCAGGTCCGCAGGAGGCACATACTTGGACCACCATTCGTCCAGGGCGGCTTGGAACTCTGCCCAATTCGCCCTCATGACGTTCCCCTGGGGCGGCGGGATAGGAGGAGCGAGTGGGGCCAGAGTGAGGGTGTTAAGGGTCCTGTAATGGTCGCTGGGGAGGGTAGAGTGAACCTGCTAGGTGGCCCCGGGCTGTAGGTCGCCCAAGACCAGCGTGAGGTCGATCCGCCCGCCATGGACATGAGTGGCCTCCCCGGTGTTCAGTAATCGAACGTCAGGGACTTATTCGAGCAGGTCGGCCAGGTGGCGCCCGGTCACGTTAGTGAGTGACACAGAGTGCAGCACGGGTTAGTGGTCATTTAAGTCGCCCGCTACAATGAGGCTGGAGCTGGATGCGAGGGAGAGCAGCTCCCCAGCATCCAAAGGATACCGCTGGCTCCTTTATATATTGTATACCGTGAGAGTGAGCGGCCCCAGCTGCAGCTTCAGTGCCAGGACCTCCACGCCGTCACCCCATTACACGGGTGCGGCGATCTTCTTGTGCGAGATGGTGTTCCGTATGAGGGCTGCACAGTTACCTCCATTTCCGTCACCAGCCAGAAGCGATTGGAGGGTGTAGCCTGCGACTTGCCATTCAAGGCCGGCGGGCGTGAGCGTCTTCTGTAGGAGTACCAGGTCCAGATCTTCGTGGAATACGGCTTGCAGCACCTGATGTTTCTTGGGGCGGAGGCCCTGCACATTCCACTGCAGCACCTTCAGGGTGGGCCCCGGCGCTTGGGCTGGGTGGGTGGGGCTGTCACTCTGCGCCACCATCTTGGTTGTGAAAGTGCAGTGGGTGGAGAGGGTGTTCAGTGGGCCCCCTCGATGTTAGAGATGATGGTGGGGGCTGGAGCGCACCCCATAACACTGCGCTGAGTACCTCTTCACAGATGAGTGCGTGCCCTGCCGCCGGTCGAGCATCCTCTTTACAAGTCGTAACACACACACGAGGATGAAGTCTACAATGGCTCTGCCCTCTTCGTTGAGTGCTTCGCCGTAACTAGATGGTCCACGTGGAGACATTCTCAGAGGTTGTGCATTGGGAAGCACCGTGGACGGATCCTCGACGGGGCGGAGGCGGCCGTCCCGACGCCTGTATCTACCCCTCCTCTGTGGCTTGGGGACACAGGAGGTGGGTGGCTGGTGGAGGTGTGAGCAGAGTTGCTGGTTGTGCAGCTGCTGGTACCCACTCTCGTTACCTGCCTGTCCTTTTCCCCTATCTCGACCTGACTTGTGCTAGGCTGTTGAGGGGTGGGTGGTGGGTGGGAAGCCCACGCCGGGCTGTTTGGTGGTGGTGCTGGAACAAGGCGTCGACTGCTTTTTTGCTCGGAGGCCCACGTAGTTCCTTCTGCAGCTCCTCCTACTGTGTACCGCCCAGACGTGTGCGGGGCAGGCCGAGAGTCGCCTGTAGATGGGTAACCCGCGCCGACTTGACTGTGGGTGGCGTGGCAATAAACCGACGCTTTCTTCTTTGCTGGGTTGGGGGGGGGGCACGTAATTCCATCAGCTGCTGCCGTCGGTGACCCTGTGGCATCCTTCTCATCTGCTCGGGGCACTTCCTGTTCCAGCGTGATGCCCCTTGGTGCAATGTGGGCAGCGTGCCGTGGTGGTCTCGCTGGCCTTGAGGTGACCGATACACTTCTCCGTCGGGTGCGCTTGGCTGCACACGCCACACTTTACGGGGTTTTTGCACATGGCCTGGAGATGCACGAAGCGCGGGCACTTGTAGCATCTCACAGGCTCACCCTGGTAGGGGCGCAGGGCGTAGCGGCCCCAGCTGCCCAGGTCCAACTTTGTTGGTGGGAGCCCCTCGTACACTTCCAGGATCGGCCTGGTTGGGACCTTGTCTCTGTGTGCGAGGAGCCGTGTTGCCGAGAGCACGGGGGGTGGGCCTCGACAGCGTAGAGTAAGAGAGTAGTAGGATAGCGTTCAAGCACCATCTTGTGCCTCTTTACTCTGGGGTCGAGCAGGATCACTCGATCCCCCTCCTCGGCAAGGTGGTGCAGCAAGTCCTCCGACCCATCGTCCTTCGGGGTGAGGACGTATTCGCTGTTGAGTGTGGGGCGAATGATTATACGCAGGACAAGGTGTGCTCTCTCGAAGCTCTGTCACCGTCTGTTAGGCACTGGTTGTGTTCTCCTGGTGCACCAGTTTGAACTTGGACCGGGGACCTCGTCGGGAATGAGAGACTGTTACCAAGCCTGCCTCATTCTCCTGCTGGGCCTCCTCAGTTTCGGGGCTCTCTTTGATGACGAGGCAACCGCTTTCATCGCTGGGGGCCTCCTCTGCCTGTGAGAACTCCAGCTCCAGGCTTCTGGCGGTCCTCTTCGGCGTGGAGGTCTCGGTCGGTGAGGGTGGAGTAGACCCATTCCGCGTCCGCTTTACAGATCTTGGCGGGGTGACTATGTACGCCGACCCCTGCACCGTGGCGTAACTTTATTTCGGCTATCAGCGCCACGAGTGAAAAGGGGAGAACAGACCAATGCCCTCTTTACAAGCAGGACAGGAACAGGAGGTATCTCCAATCAACCCGTCCACGCTTGCTTTTGTCTCTTTTGAGAGCCACGGAAACAGGAGCAATCTCCAATCAGAACGTAGCTACCCTTATGAGACAAACGAGGCAACAAAGGAAACCTTCTTGGGCGATTAACTCGCTGTGCTCTACTCTCAAGGTTAATAGTTACCTATTGGTAACATTCTTTGGCTATTAACTCTCGTGGAAGTGGTGATGATTCTTCAGCTCTTGATGTCTTGATGATGCGTGAAGTGGTGTGCATCAGTGATGCCCTAATTTTGAACGTTCAGCTAGAAAAAAAATTAGTAAAATTTATACCATTAAATTCCGTCAATAGTATAATCGATATGTTGACTTTTGTAAAAGAATAGACACCTTCATTCATATTTTTCCAAGGTAGTATCATTTGCGTACGCAGTTCCTTATTTTGTCCATGACTAAATTATTTTTTAAACTAACTCTCTAAAATTTTTTACTGGATTTTAAAAACAGACCAAAGCCATGAATATAATATTTCAGTTTGAATTATTATAAAAAGCAGTGTATAAAAGTGTAGAAAATAATTAACTACAACGCAATGTCATCTATATATTTAATTTAAATCACATGCATGGAGGATTTGTTAAAGAGATGTGGCAGCATTTAGTAACTATTAAAGGGATAGTTCCCAGAATTCACCATTTTATTTTTTTAAATATCAAATATTCTCCATCTAAGTATTTTTATTCTTATAAAAACAATTAAAATTACAACATTACTTTATTGCTGCTAAATTAATATTTATTAAAACAATCCATATATGATAAAATAGAGTACAAAAAGCTAAGTTCAAACCTCTTAAGCTCCCTAATTATTAACAGACTATATTAAAGAGATGATAAGGAAAACTACCAAATTATTTGATTGTGTATACATTGTCTATAATAAAACATTGAGGACAAAATAAATTAATCATAGTTTAAATTCATAGTAAATGTACAACAATTAGTTCCATTTGTAACTCATGTTTGCCGCTACGTGTACGGCCCTTTTATATGAAGGGGTTATGGAAACTCCCTGAAGATGGCAGCAAAGCGAACTACCTCCCCGAGGAGCTGCGCCAGCACGCCCTCAGGGCCATGTCTGAGGTCACGGAGCCAGGCAGCGCAGTCTACTTCACCGATGGCTCCGTTGACCCCGACAGCGGGAGGTCCGGGGCCGCCTTTGTCACGAGCGGCTTGACACAGGCGTGGAGGACATCAGAACACTGCCTCACCCTCCAGACGGAGCTGGTATCAATCCTGCACGCCCTCCAGCACGCTCTGCTCCGCCGGGAGGCCACTGTGGTTATACACACGGACTCTCAGTCGGGACTGCAGGTGCTGAAGCACGCTCACGCCCACACCAGGGACAACATCGACCTCATCACCACCATACTGTGCACCCTGCAGGACCTGGCAGCTCGTGGAAGACGTGTCCGGCTCCACTGGATTCCCAGCCACTTTTGCGTGCGCGGCAACGAGGCTGCCAAGCGAGCCGCCCACGGCCCCACCATAACCTGGACCGTACGCCCCAGCCTTCAGCAGCTCAAGGTGCCAGCCAAACGCAAGGCTGCCCACAACGCCCACCAGCAGCACCAAGAATGGGAAGCAACTAAGAGGCTAGTGGCGTGGTATACTGCAGCCACAGCCTATCGCCCACTGAACCCATCCTTCCAGCAGCCCAGAGCAAACAGGGTGCTGCTAGAGCGTGTGAGGCTGTGCTACTCCACGCGGGAAGAGCTGCACGCCGACTTTGTGGCTGGGAGGTTCGCACACTGCGGCGGCCGCTCCAGGCGCCCACTGGTGCACTACCTCCTCTCCTGCCCAGCCACCGCCCGCCTCAGGCCAGAGCGAGCGCCAGCCCCTCCTCCTGTAAGAGGCGCCCTACTGAGGGTGCAAGAGGCAAGAGACATCCAGGTGGTCCGCCACACCCCCAACAAACGAGCTGCTGGAGGTGCTCAGAACAGCACCCATCCTCAGTGCTGATCGCCGCCCGCGCCCAGCTGGGCGACAGGTGTTGAGGACCGCCCCTACCCACTTGCAGCAGATAAGACACGCGTGGGACGCTCCGCCGCGTCTTGCTGCACGCCAACACTGGCGGGCTCCCCGCCAGTGTAATGTGTCCGCTTATATTATGTGTATTTATATATTATTATATCATTTTATTACTGTATTTGTATTAGATTATGTATAAATGTAAGCTATTGCACAATAAACCTATACAAACAACAAAGCCTGAAGATGAAGATAACATATGAAGACTTTCGAATTTCCCACCGAATGAAAACTACTAAATCCAGCTCCAAAGATTTCCTTTTCCTTAAAGTATCTCTGAATACCTTTATCAACAGCAATCAAGAAAGACAGCCTTCAATCAAGAAAAAACAGAAATCTACCAACAGGAGTCAGTGCCTAACACTCTAGGCACTCCCCAAAAGCTGATTCAAATCTTTCCCTTGCTACCTAGGAGTAGTATCGAAAACTCGGTAAAAAATCACCTTTTGAAACCAAACCTCTCACTATGGGCACAACCACTATAATTGCAGCAGATGCAAGGTCTTAAATTCTTCAGAGAAAGTAAACAGCCGATTTCATTACTCCCACGAACTTTCCTATAGTACC
The DNA here is from genome assembly GCA_963969495.1 of Ceratothoa steindachneri. Classification (NCBI taxonomy): domain Eukaryota; kingdom Metazoa; phylum Arthropoda; class Malacostraca; order Isopoda; family Cymothoidae; genus Ceratothoa; species Ceratothoa steindachneri. The sequence continues at coordinate 194,580,393 of OZ018318.1, forward strand.
ACTCCAATAATGGATTTGTTACAAAAGCAAAAAGAACTTACTTTATTCTTACACATCACATCATTCATTTAATCCATATTTATATCATCATTTTACCCATTTGATCGACTAGCAATCTCTAGAAAGTGAAAGTCACCTCATACAGGAAATAGACAAGAACGCAATTTGAGATTCAGATAAGGAATACACTTTTTTATCAATATTTTTGAAATACCCACTTCTTAATTAATCTGAAATAATCTAATATTATAATAATTTATTATTATTATCACGTAACTTTTGAAACGAACGTAAAAAATAAAAATATATAGTAATCTCAAAACTTTCTGGCCATATCTGTATACCATTCATTCATCTATCCATTCTTCACACTTAAAAACGGTCAAAAAACACAGTGTGTCCTATATACAGTCAAGAAACGACAAGTGTAGCGCTACCTATTTGTACATATATATCATTCTTCAACTCGTTTATCTATTAACCGCATCATGATGATTGTTTTCTACTGTAATTCTTCGGAATTTTAATTTAGTAACACTGATCAAATATTTTATTTTTATAAAATGCTAATGATTTATTGGTGCTGACTTCCTGTAATGATTAAGTCATTTACGTGCATTTCTATGAAAATTCAAAAAAGTAATCAGGTAACCAGCAGATTTCGGGAATGATATCATTTAGGATCGAATTCTTAATCTTCATTAATAGTGGCGCATTCGTTCTTTTACCTCACCATAAAGTTTTACGACTAGGAGAAATACAGCCTATGCTCTCCAAACAGCCTGACAACGATCTTCTTGGTTGACTACGATCACCCAAATCTTCGAAATCGAGTATGACAGCTCTTTAATTTCAAGTTATCTTTCTTCCAACCTAAATATAGAGTTTTGAAACTTTTGAGTCCTTGACTTCTTTCGTTGCGAAATATGATACTAACAACCATGTTTTTTCAATAATTGTAAAAAGAAATATAGGTTTATTTCGGATTCAGAACAAAAGGAAAAAATGAGCGAAAAGAATAGGTGAACAGGGAAAACAAATAATTATATTTTATTACTAAGGAGAAAAGGAGGTTACATTGTCCATTTTAACAAAGGTATGTTCACACAAATAGGAAATAATCCGGTGTGGAGGGCTGAAATAAAAGAAATTTATGAAGAAAAGGATTCAGGGGTCTAGTATAAAACCCTCGTGCACAGAGAAGAGTCCATAAATTTCAACACGCTATAGACAAAAATTTTAGATTCTGCCCCAAATCACCGCCAATTGCTCTTGTTCGAATCTATAAGTATACAGAAATCGCACACAATTGAATAATTCTGAGAGCAAAACGATAGAACCGAATAACAAGAGGCGTTTAATCTATTCTTTCTAAGGCGCAAATCACCCTGTGCACAGCATCTTACCTCCTTCACCAAACCCAGCCACCACTTTACTCTAATATACAAACCTATTTCTTATGACAATCTTTACCTTTTCTCCGATAAATATATATAAATATATATATATATATATATATATATATATATATATATATATATATATATATATATATATATATATATATATATATAAATATGAGGAATTCAACCACATTCTCCGAAGACAATTTAAATCTATCTGAGGGTCAATTTTCTTTTAATCCTGTAATAAGAAAGCATATAAAAAAAATAGTTAAATGTCAGCCCTTCAGTATGTTTAGGCCTAACCCCCCTTCCAAATTACTCCCAAGTAGGGGATTGGGGGAAAAAAAAGGGGATCTTGTGTTATGCTTATATGCACTTCTTTTATATTTCTTACCCATTGTCAGTTGAAAAAGGGTGTGAGATACACGGAAACTGTTCTGAATTAAATTGTCTACGGAGAATGTGGTTTAATTCCCCATCTTTTCTTGCGATATTGCATTAATTTTCATTATATATATATATATATATATATATATATATATATATATATATATATATATATATATATATATATATATATATATATATATATATATATAATATATATATATAAATATATATATAAATATATATATAAATATATATATAAATATATATATAAATATATATATAAATATATATATATATATATATATATATATATATATATATATATATATATATATATATATATATATATATATATATATATATATATATATATATATTTGGTTGCACCAAGTAGGGAAAAATAAAGTTTAATTGGAGCTGCTACTTTCGTTATCTTAATAACAATTTCAAAATTTGCATTTCGAAAAAATGGCTACTGTTTTACCTGATACTACACACCGTTAAGAAGAAATCCCTTAGATGCTGTAATTAAGAATTTTAATAGAGACCTAAAAAATATTTGAATAAAACACAAATCAAATAAGGACTCAGTCTCTTCAGGTGGTTCATTATTACCTTATTTTTATAGCCTAATAAAAACCCTTAATCCAAGCAATCCAATAAGACCAATCATCAGAGCAACTGGGTCAATCCAATATAAACTCTCAAAATATTTAGTAAATTTACTTTCCCTGATCTTAGGATCCATATCGCCCTCACATATAAAAATCCTTATAAGTTAGACAATATTAATGTAATTTCAGACCTGAGATTAGTCAGTTTTGATGTTACCTCATTATTCACTAAAGTGCCCCTTGAGGCCTTATTGGATTTCCTAGCTGGTATTCTAAACTCTTATGGTTTGCCTTTACCGTCCAACTCGATCATTCAACTTATTTGTTTATGCATTTAAAAAAATATAAATTTAGTTTCAATGGCACTGTTTAGCATGGCTATGGGTAATCCCTTATCTCCCTTATTGTCAAATATATATATGGCATATTTTGAATCCAGGCTGATTCCACCGGTTTGATCCACTCAAATTGTTTGCTACCGCTATGGAGACGATGATCTGGGAATTCTAAAGGAAGTTTTTTCTCTCGATGGTTTTCTTTTATTTATTACTTCATTATTTCCGTCAATTAAAATTTACTTTAGAAGAATAAGAAAATAATAGCCTTCCTTTTCTGCATGTTCTAATAATTAAACAACCAGATAAGTTTAAGTTTTCTATTTTCAGGAAGCCGACAAATAATTTATCCAATGTCCATTTTTATTCAGGTCATTTTAAAAATATTAAAACATCAGTATTTTCTTCTATGTACCTTAGGGCACTAAATATATGTAGGCCTTACTATATAGATCAAGAATTTACCAAAATTAAACAGATTGCCTTCAATCTGTGATACCCGAAATATTTTTTGGAAAACCGCAAGTTAAGGAAAACAGAACCTCTACACAACATATTACTTTTATCTTACCATGATAATTTCTTGTATGTAGTACCAATGTTAAAACAACTTGATATAAATGCAAGTTTTAAACAGAATTATGCATTAAAAAATATGTTAATAACACAGTTCAAGGAAAGATAATACTGTAATATATAGTATAGCTAGTTTGGATTGTAATTTATTCTATGTAGGTCAAACTTAAAAAAATATCTCTGTAACAATTAAGCAACATCAAAATGCAGTATTTAAGGGATATACAAAGAATGCTTTGGCCATCCAGAGGCTTAAGATGGGTCACCTGATTAACTGGTCAAAAGTAGATACCATAATGCATATAAATGATTTTATTAGCAGAAATATCTTTGAATGAGTCCTAATCTCCAGCAATGTAAATAAGAAATTTAAATATTAGCACCGGTTTGTTTTCTTTAGATCCAATCCTATATTTCTTCCTCAAATCAAACTTATCAGAGGTTAGAAAAAAATCTAACCATCTGATTTTATAGGGAAAACATTGCTTTGTATAATACAGTCTCTCTATATTTCATAAAACATGGTGAGTTTGAAAATGTTATTGAGATAACGAAAGTACTAGCTCTAATTAATCTTTCTTTTTCCCTATATGGTATAATCAAAACTTTCTCCTATTCACGTCTCACCTCTCTTGATTTGACCTATATATGTATATATATATATATATATATATATATATATATATATATATATATATATATGTAAGAAATTTGTAAACTAGTTAGATTAAAAATAATCGTATGGGGAATGTGAAGCAGCAGAGGTGGGAGTATTCAAATTGGGCTCAACGGAATCTGTACTCATGCAAGTTTAAGTACGATATTACACATAAATACGGTTTTTAAGAGTGGGATAAATAGGAAAAATTATAGCATGTGAACTATTGAAAAGGCAGGCGTTTTAATAAAGCGTATATGGGTAATACCTGATGATTTTTTAAACACAACCTGAGACACCTGTTTTGTGCATCTTCCCTGTACAAAACGGAGAGAAGTACAAAAACATGGGAACGATATGGGTTGGTTCTAGTGGGAGTGATTTTGGGCATGTGCGGTTTGTGGGTGTTTATATGTGTAGTAATAATGGAGAGGAGCTTGTGTCGGAGTTCAAATTGGGTTTTCTAAATTTAATGTAAAGGAATACCAGTGTTGTAATTTGGCTTACGGTGCTGGCTGTCTTTAATTCAAACTTTGTTTTAGGTGAGGTTTGTTCTTGATGTCTGGTTATATATTTTAATGGGATAAGGCAAAATTCGGGAGTAGCAAGGGGTGTTCTATTTCTTTGGCTGATCTATAGATGTGCAAAAATACGGAGATGTGGTTTGCTTTGTGTCGATCCCAAATATACATCGGAATTACATCTTGATGAGGTGAACTTATATATGATCGATGATTGAAGCATCTTTAGTACTTTGTATATAATGTTGAAAAGATTCTGTCTGTACTTTGCGTTGCTTTATTTCGAAAGTACTTGGAATCCTCGTATATATATATATATATATATATATATATATATATATATATATATACGAGGATTCCAAGTACTTTCGAAATAAAGTTCGAAAGTACTTGGAATCCTCGTATTGATTTCCCTGTGGGCTTTATTGCATTTATTGCTTACTTACGCGATACTTTGTGAGTTTTCCCTATATATATATATATATATATATATATATATATATATACAGGGTGTTTGAAAACTAATTGAACATACTTTGGCAGTAGTTATAAAAACCCAAAAGAACGACTTTTACAGGAATAATTAATAGTCGAAAGATCCATCATTTTCTAGATATCGAATCGTAAAAATTGGAGATCTCTAGGGATATTTCTTACTTTCGGCATTATCCTAGATTCGCAAATATGGCAACAGTTGTTTACTTTAATGATCATCGGCTATCAGTGAACATTGTAAAATGGCTCCGACAATATGAATCGCTTCACAATTTCTGAAATGGCAGATACACATGCCATATGGTGCGGCGAATAGCAATGCTAGATTGGCTGCTCGTTTGCCTGATCATCGCGTTTTCACCAGGGTGCATCAACGGCTGCGAGACTCTGGCAGTTTTCAGGTAAACAGAAGAGAAGTGGGTGGTCGTCGTGAACGGGTTAGCGTTGAGAACGAAGAACGGATACTACAACATTTAAATACAAACCCTGGTACAAGCACTCGGGCTGCGGTAAATGCACTTGCAATGCGTTACCACTCAATAGTATGGCAAACACTTCATGATAACGGCCTCTACCCAACAGATGGATACAACGCTTTGGGCCAGTGACATGGCCAGCGAGGTCTCCAAATATGACACGTTTGAACTTCTACCTGTGGGGCCACATGAATAGTTTAATTTTCTGAAACTCCAGTGGAGACAGAGATGGATCTTGTTGGAAGGATAGTGGACGCTGCAGGACTCATTGTGTATAATCCACGAGTGTTTGCTCGTGTTCGAGAAACGCTCTGCGTAGGTACCAGACCTGCATTTCGAACACCTAGTGTAATTCCAATTCCATTTTAAAGTATAGGCTCAAATATGTTTCCTTCACCTATTACTCTGGAGACTGCCCCCACGAGAGTTAGTTTTACCATACTCAACTTTACGATTCGATATCTCAAAAACGATCGAATTTTGGACATTTCTTATGCATGTACTATTGAAGTCCGCAGCTATGGCAGCGTTATTAATTTTAACTTGTATTTTGACCCTGTTAGGTCATCTTCAGGGAATGAAGCATTGGACATTGGACATATAAAGTGAGGAATATAGTAGTGGAGGGTTGTTGTTCGTTTTTTGTTTTGTGTTTTCTTTTTTTTTTTTAGTAAGAGAAAATAGTGGGGAAAAATAAAGAAATTTATAGAAAAGCTAAAATTAAAACAAAGATGAAAGACAGGTCCCTGGTGATTGATCATCTCTGGCTTTGTTTGCGTTTTGAAATATATTTATATTTATATATATATATATATATATATATATATATATATATATATATATATATATATATATATATATATATATATATATATATATAGAAGGCATTCAAGCCTTTGTAGCAGTGAGTTTTCTGCTCTCTACTGCTTTTTGTGAAGACTTTGTATCTTCTTATCTGGGTTGTTTACACCCAGATTTTAAATTTTTTTATTATTCTGTTTATTTTGTACCTTTTGTTGTTGAGAGAATTTTTGGCGAGTTTATTGCGCTAAAATTTTGGGAAAAATTTAGAAAATTAGCACTTTTCTAATTTAGTGAAAGGTGATTTTGTAGGGCTTTGTTTCTGTTGGGTATTGTAAAAAATCTAAGTGAACCTTGGGTCTACGTCCTCGTCAATGAGTAGTCTGCTGCTTTTAAAAGGTATTGCGCGTCCGATGTCATCAAAGTACATGTAATCGAGTACAATCTTGGCAGGGAGGTTCCGGTGTACTTTCTCCCAGATCTGAATTGCTCTCGAGTGAAGCTCCACGTTTATGGAGGATATCCCCAGTTCACCATAGAGCTCACTTTGCCTTCTCCGCTCTCTCCTCCGGGTTCCTTTATGATATAGACCGCCCTATTTTGGACCATTTGCAGTTTAAGGACTTTGGTCTTGGGAATCGCGTTTATAGAGACCAGTGGATACAGAAGTTTTAATCGAATGCATGCATTATAGATCTTTATTTTGTTGGAGGTACTCAGGTTTAGAAACTTGAAAAATTCTGCCAAGTCCTTCCGTGCTTTCGATGTAGTTTTAGCTACATGACTCCAATATCCACGAGTCGTAATACGAAATCCCAGAACCGTGCCCTCTGTACGGTATGGGATGCGTGCACCCGCCATCCTTCTGAATAATGGAATTACACGGAACTTTGGGGCATTGGTAGACATCTTCCATCTTTTCTCGAAAGAGTTGATGTTTTCAATTTCTACCGCGATATTCTTTGTCATGTAATTCACATTCTGATAAGGTTTTGTACATATCATCGTTACATCGTCAGCAAATTGGACGCACAACGAGCTTCAGTCAGAGGTTAGGGAAGGTTGATGGTGTATATATTATAGAGCAGGGAAATTATACATCTGCCTTGTGGCACCCCTACCTCGAGGTTGAACTCGAGGCCATTGAAATCTTTGATTTTTAGAAACGCCCACCTCTCCATTTCGTAGTCGCATAGAATCCTTTCAAGTATAGGATTGAGGACCAGTTGTAAGATTTGTATTACAGGCCTCTCCTTCATACTTTGCCCAAAGGCCTTTTGACGTCGCCGAGTACTAACTAAGCGTGGCGTCTTTCAGCTTTTACTTTTGCCAATTTCTCGGTGATCATCCTAGCGCCGTGTCCGTTTCTCGCTTCCTTCTGAAGCCATGTTGTGGCTTATTGTAAGACTTATTTTCCTCGAGGAACGTATTACTCTTTTGGCCTATATCTTCTCCAAGACTTTTCCTGCAAATTTTAAGAGAGATATATGTAGGCCTGAAGTTAGCTGGACTGTCCGGTAGCTTACCGGCTTTGGGAATGAATATAATTATTGCTACCTTCCTAGGGGCAGGGAAGTAACTCACGTTCAGGCAGGCATTCATGATATTCATGAGCCCCAATAAGATGTTAGGCAGCGCTCGAATAAAATTCTCCCTTGCCAGTCCTGTACACCCTGATGCTCTTTGAAGAAAGGATTTTAAGGTTTTAGAGAATTCTTCGGCAGTAATTCTACCGCCGAGCCCCTCCATTTCCCTTTCTTGCGACACACAATGGTGAGGGTGGGTTCTATGTATCTGGTCGTTCAAGTCGTTTATTATTCCGTCTTCTAAGTCTAAATAAAACTTATCAGTCTATTCCGGAAATATCTTAAATATACGAGTAGATGCCCAGAAGAGCCTGAATTTCTCTTCGATTTCTTCCGCGTCCGTAATTTCAGGATTGTCACTTGTAAGTTGTATAGACTTTTGTGGCTGTCTGCCTCTTAGTCTTTTTACTGTCTGGCAGAATGTACGTGAGTCGTTTTCTATATTTAGTCCATCTATCAAATTGTTCCAAATTACATTAATTTGTTGCGTATCTGTCGTGTTCGTCTCTGCGTAGTAATGTTAGGGCCAGTCAGGCTCACTTCATTGATCCGTTCCCTGTATTCCCTCACGAGGGATTTCATTCTCGGGGTCCAAGAAGGGCCAGGAAGCGTTTAATATTTAAAGAGGAAATGGCTTCCTTATAGGCTTTTAATAAATTATTAATTTTATCCAACTCCTCGTCAATCTCTTCTAGAGTGACATTAATTAAGGGGTCTGGCGTGTAATTTTCGAGGAGTCGTTTATAAGTATACCAGTTGGCGTTCTAAGATAGGGACTTTGAGAGGAGGTTTAGATTTGAATAAGGATAGCTTGGTGGTTGCTGGGGATAGGAGAGCCCGGTTCAATAAAGTAATTGAAAAGAAATACAGTGCTAGTTAGCACTATGTTCGGGTTTGTGACTAATCTGTGTGTAATGTATGTGGGTAAGTTTGGTCCAATTCTTGTCATAATTTGTCTTTCAATAAGTGTCTCAAGATTCCTTCCTGCTGGGTTGGTCGATGAGTAATCTGAGTCAGCACTCCTCGCATTGAGGTCGCCGGCAAAAAGAACGGTTCTTCCGTGACCACAAAGTTGCAGGAAGTTGTGAAGAGGCAAGTACCCTACCCTTCGGGGGCTGGTACCCTGTTGCCAGGAACAGGGGGCCCACTTCCGTACGGACCTCAACAGCGAGGTATGACTCGTCGAGTAATACCTCAAAATATCGTAATAAAATTACTTAGCAGCGGTGCTAAAACATGTCCAAAAGGATTCACTAAACGCGCAGTACAACGTACAAATCTCAAAGCGATATTAATTTAGGCACTAGCACAGTCTTCACGAAGGCATAGAGAATTAAACGAGCTAAGGCAACCATAGCAGTCAGAAATGAACCACAAATTATTACACTTATTATATAGTCTTTCTACGTGAACATAAATATTACAAAAATAGGCCAATCATGGCGCAGGAAATTTTTAAGGGCAAACTAAGCGCTACAAGAAACATAAAATTGGAAGGCTCATATTTGACTTCTACTTACGACTACTCTCAGCGTTGGATACCTGCTCCTGCATAGGAGGAGGAGAAAACATGCACGAAAGTTTCTACTGCTGCCAGCGGATTTTCTAATACGGATTGTGGGTGAAGAAGTTTATTTTGCTCCTAATTCCCACAACTTAGTCCATGGATATTCGTGATACACATGTGGGTTTCTTGCGCGTGCGAGCGCACTTTCAAGATCTCGCTCGGACCACGGGCGGAAGAATTTGATCTTTTTCTAACCACAGCAGCACATTACGAGTTCGGATAACTTTTCTGCTAGTTAAGATCTGTCGAAATCGCCTTTCTTCTGACGTGTCTGAACCTCCGAAGCAAGACCTACAGTGGGTGCGAAGGAGGGGACCCCAGTGTGTGGTGGAGTGGTCAAGACAGGTAGATGGACCCTGTGAGACACGATTATAGGTAGATCAGATAAAGGAGAACTCTGTGAATTGTATTAAGTCAACGCCCCGCGATAAGGCGTCTGTTCGGTTCGCAACGGGAACCGCCGCCTTGGGATCATCATGGACGACCCCAATGACGATAAGCGCATTCCCCTCAGGGTCATTGAGCGCTGTTAGAATCCGGTGACGGAGAAAGTTTTCGAAGTTACCCTCTCAAAACTTGGGATTGCTCTTTGCCCAGTGAAGTAACAAGCGTATGGCTACTTGGCCATATGAATACGAGCCAGTACATAGGCAATATTTTCAGCACAAAATCTAGAAATGAATTTGAAAAGATCGGCCTCGTTCCAAAGGTACCCACTCAAGTTCCTGCCGAAGAATTTCAACATGAAATGGAGTCCAAGCAAAATTGGGCTAATATAGACGATGTGTATAAATTCAAGAATAGGGAAGGACAGGGATACAGTCATGTATTCGAAGTAACATTTCAAACAACTGGATTGGTAAACAAAGCTAAGAAAAATGGAATGGTCATGTTTAACTTCAAAGTTTTAGCATTCTGTATTGAATGAGAGGTGTTTATTCCACTTCAAATTTCCTTCACCTGTTATGCCTGAGAGAAACACTTCGCAAAAGAATGCTCGTTCGAAGGTAAGGTGTGCTCTGAATGCGCCGACAGAGATCATAAGTGGAAAAAGTGTAAAAACACGCAGAAGAAATGTATAAATTGCAGCAACCCGCATCGAACACTATCCATGGCCTGTCCGCTTAAAAAGACCTTAATAGCTCAAAAGAAGAAACAGATAATAGAGGATAGGAAAAAAAAGGCTAACACGACGTACACACAGGCGGCAAAAGCAGACAACCAGAAAAAGACATTGCTCAACATAGACCCGGAAATGCGACCAGATTTGGTGATGTGCATCTTCATACACACTTTGCCAACATTATTAAACCAGGAAGCTATGCAACGGAAATAAATAAGATGCTAGTTCACAGCGAACTTGAACCGATGTGGTTCTCTGACAATCCTCCATCGGGGGAGCTGTTCCAGTCCCAAATCAAAGCAATGAATGAAACTGTGACAAGATCTCGCTTCACGTCTATAGACCCCGCCTAGATAAACCAAGAACGTTGGTACCTAGTGACTTCCTAACACAACTACGCCCCACGCCTGAAGATGGGATCATCACTACAGCCACGCAAATGAGAAGTAAAGAAGAAACCGAGCCAATGGATAGTACTGTTCCCCACAAATCCTGTAAAACAACAGAAGAACTAGGTATGAAGATCTACAGTTCACCATCTGCACCGATACCGAAGATTTCGAAATCAACTGACATCATATCTGGAATCATTAGGGGAAATACAAATACGACTATGAAGCTGAAATAAATGAAGATGACCTGCTAGCGGCTCTAAAACAAGGTTTAATTGAGATCTCACAGGGTTCTTTCTTTAACCTTGCACATGAGATCTTTAAAAAGAAGATAGGTGGTCGGATAAGATCCATAGCCAGAGAAGGCGGATTGAAACCGAAACAGTTGCATAATAACTAATCATGGATAATAAAATAAGATATATTAGAAAATTAAAATCTTCTCACTCAATGTTAACGATTAGACAAATAAGTAAAGGATTTACAGCGAATTTATAAGGAACCTGGACCCAGATATCATCCTCATTTATGAGCACGCATTGACATGAGGACAGATTATATAAAAATAGACAATTACGAAGTACTAATGGCAAATCACTCTAATGAAAGATTTGATGGTGTTGCAATTGCAATCGGGAGAAGAATAAGATTCCAAGAAATTCCCGGACTAGATGAAGCTTACCTTCATATTTGCCATTTCTAACTTTACCTGTTTATTCCGCAGAAACACTTCTACAATCATAATCAGAGACCTCAATGCCTGCTGCAGAGTGGCGGGCTATACGACGGCACTTAATGGAGCGGGTAACTCACTGAGCCTCCTAATTAATAGGAACATAGTGCAGAGGGAGGGCCTAGATTTCGCCACCTTTTGAACCGTAAAGTCCTTGACCACGCCTGATATTATACTAACCAACGCAAACTTTGCACTTAATCAAGTGACAGTACCAAGCGCTTACATACCATCTGGCCATATCAGCCATGTAACAACGCCTTCAACCTTACCGATAGAGGTCGAAATACCCAAACGAAGGTGCTTGAACAGAGCTGATTGGAACGCATATAACGAAAGAGCCTTGCTAGAGGAGATAGATGAATATCTTTGCAATGAAATGTTGTAGAGAAAATTCAAGAGGCTGACCGTCTAGCTATCCCATGGACGAGGTGTAAAACTCTACCGGGCCTAAGGTGGGATAGATATATCATCGAGAAGATGGACCGCATGAAAGTTCTTTTCACCTTATAAACTTGTATGGAAACAGAACCCATCGTTATAGAGAACTGCGGGAATTGAGATACACCATCAAGCTTCTCATTATGGAAAAGACTAAGCAGACTTGGGACAACATAATTGGCAATATGGACACAGAAGGTGACCCGAGAAAATTTTTTAATCAACTTAAGAGATTGAGAGGAACCCCACCAAAGGATAAAATAAGATTATTAGTTCACAGAGAGGAAATTACCAGAGATAGATATGTAGAGCGCTATTTCAAAAAATACTGGATAAATAGATTTCGTATAAGCGAAGCCGAAAATGCAGAATTTGACGGCAATTATGAAGAGCAAGTAGAAACAAGGTTAAGAGAACTGAGTTATGAGCTCACACCATACCATCTGGTTAACAGAACAAGCCCTGCTCGTGAGGAAGAAAGACCATTCGCTCATGAAGAGTATGAAGAAGTATCTTATAAACGCCCCCCCAAATGCTAATCAAGCTATTTTAAATATCTTCAATGCATGCATAATTGTTTGCCACTTCCCAGAGTAATTATAGAAAGCCAAAATGATATTTTTAGAAAGCCTGGAAAACCAAATAAGGCAATCAGTGGCTATAAGGCCAATATTCCTGTTGGAGTATATAGGAAAACTTTTGAAAAACTCTTGAACACCAGACTTAGAAACTACTTGGAAACTGAGGACCTATATAGCAACCAACAGCACGGTTTTCGTAGGAAACTCGGCACGGAAACTGCACTGGCCCTCATAACTGAGAAGATTGCTATTGTTAAAGGCAAAGACAATAGAATAGACATAGTGTTAAGAGACGTGGCCTTGGCATTTGACAAGGTCTGGGTACCAGGCCTGAAAAGAAAGATCTACGACCTAGGCATGGAAGATGGTATGACGAGGATTTTATGCAATTACTTTGAAAATCGAAAGGCCCTGATTAGCATAAACGGTATCGAAGGGGAATTCTTCGACCAGGAACCAGGGGTTCCAAAAGTGGAATGTTTGAGCCCCACATTATATGCAATATATACCAGTGACCTCTCTCACCCTAACTACGATTTTGTTCAATATATACAACTAGCTGACAACATCATCCAAATCGTGACGAGCGAGTATCGTAACCCGAGGGATATAGCCAACCGAACTGGAGGAGAAATCGCAAATATAAACACCTAGGAAGAAAGAAACAAAATAAAGGCAAACATCAACAAGTTTACGATAATTCCAATGGAACGCATTCGAACAGTGGAAGTAGTGGTGGAGCGTAAACATTACCATTACTCTACACAAGGCAAAGTACTTGGCTTAAAGATGACAACACCTCAAAGAAAATATGGCTGTAGCCAGAAAGACGCTCCGATTTCTATTCCGTTTTGGACTACTGTCACCGTCCAATAAGAGAAAATTATACCTACTTCTCGTGAGACCACTGATGCTGTATCCCGCCATTCCCACGCACACCTTAAGCAATACAGCACTGAGGGAAGCACAGAGTACAAAACATAGCACTGAGGTTTATCTCAAATGTGACTCTTTTGGACAGTCTTCCATCAATATTGCTCCACGCAATAAGTAAAAATAGAACCAATAAACGTGACTCTTCATAAGCGAGCAATTGCTATATGGGAAAAAGTTATCAAAAAAAGCCGGAAGAAATAATAAATCAACTGAGACTACCGAATGGAGACAACCCTGATATATACTTCAACCAAGCGTTTGCAAGCAGCCAACTGAAGATGCGAAGAGAAATTATACCGATATATACCTAAAAAAAAGAATAAAAAATACATGTATAACTTAAGAAAAAGATCCGAAGTTCATATATTAAAAAAAAACAACTACAAAATAATAAAAGGTCAGAATTGGAGTCAACTATAAAGAGCAAAAAAAACAGAATGAAATTCCCCTATTAAAATAAGAGAACTACAATATATTAAAAAACTCGAACTGGAGAAAATTAAATAATTAATTAAATTAATATAAAAAGATCCGAAGTGTACACATTACTTCCACTTACTTCACCGACTAAAAGTAATATAACAAGGCCACCGCTGTGCCCAGAGCCACTTAAAGTAGGGTATAGTGAACCGAAGGAAGGCCCAATAAGGGGCGCGAAGAAAGGGGGTCCTTAAGACCACAAGCTCGAAATTCTGTGGATGTGCATCTTAGCTTAGACCTATTTAGGTAGGGTGGTCGTGAAGCGCTGAAATAAGTAGGTAAATAAGGGACCCTAGGCTGCTAGGTAGTAGGGAACGTTTTCACTTTCCTTTTTTAAAGATTTAGAGAGGACGAAAGAAAACAAACATAGGCTTTGGAGGAAGGAACGAAGAAAAGAGTGCATAGGCGCTCGACTAGCAACAAGATAGGAGATCATATCCCTCTAGGGAAAGGAGGCAGCCTGAAATGGATACGAGTACCTCTACGAGCAATTGGCCATGAGATCAAGCCGGACAAAGGAAAACACTGCGTGAGATTATTTGGACAGTTAAAAGTATCTCTCGTCAAACTTATCGACATCCCAAATGGCTACGTGGTAATTGCAAGTAAGGAAAAAGAAGTAAAAAAAATTAGTATCCCAGAAAGGAATAGAGACACTAAAGGGAATAGGGCTAAGCCAAAAATCCAGCCCCAGATAACTGCAAACAGAAGTATCATATGTAGAAAAGTCAACGTTTGTGTTGGTTCTCATGGCAGAGGAAATGAAAGAAGAAATAGAAAAAAAATCACGAAGGCATAAAAATAAATGAAATAATTAAATTTGGCCATCACACACATGTCTTTAAAATTATGTGTACAACAACAGATATGGCAGCAAAGATATTTCAACGAAGACTGCTCATGTTTAACATGAGAATTCCATCAGAGAACATGAAGGTTGAGAAACATATTAATATTCAAATATGCTTCAGCTGCTATGAGATGGAGGACGACTTGACGCGTGACTGCACGGAGAAAGATACAATATGTTCTGAGTGCGGACAGAAGAAACACGAATGGAAACAGTGCAAGGAAAGTACATAGAAATGCGTGAACTGTATTGGGACACATAAGAATATATCAATGACATGCCCCAAAAGAAATAAGATAATAGAACGAAATGAAAGAAAAGCGAGAAAGGATGAAGAAACTAGAAGAAATGCAACACACGTAGGAGTGGCTAAAGCAACTGTGAAACAAATGCAGGAAGCACATACCCATTTTATTGTGCCACAAGGGGGCATCAACAGAAGTGCTTACATGCATACTCTATGCCCATGTGAAGAATATTGGAAAACCGAGCACCTTCGCTACGACACTCAATACAATGCTAGAAAAAATGAAATGAAAAAGATGTGGTTCCCTGACAATCCCCCTCATCTGAAATCGTCTCAGCATCTGCACCAACGAACAATGAGGAACACACTACTGAATAGAACGCATTTTCAAACATGTCAGTGCAAAGCAATGAAGGAGACAAAGTATTACGCATGGAAGCACAGGAAATAAAATTTAAAGTCTCCTGCCAAGAATGCTCCTCCTTCCCGAGAGGAAAGAAACAGGAAAATATCATTAAAGAAATTAAAGAACTGAAATGCAAATGGTATTTAAAGGAAAGACCGGGGAAGGCGAGGAAGAAGTACAAAAACTCCTAATGGAGGATAAAATTCGAATCTATCCTGACGAGTGCGTTACGATCTGCAATTCTACCTTTCGAAGTATGAAGAATGGTAGGTTTAAAGGCAACGAAGCAGAACCCAACAAGAGGTCCCAAGATGGTCAGTGTGCTCGACCTCGGACTGCAGCCGATGCCTAAACGGAGGTCGAAGCCGGGAACACCGAAGCAGAGACAGAAGCAGAAGCTGAGGCTCAAATAAACCAAGACTGCCTGGTCACGTGGGCAGTGGCTCTGCTCTTCCTTGGGAAACGTGGAGACCAACCTGGGCCCTACAACATGAAAATGTACACTATGCAGTAAGCACATCACAAAAACACAAACACCCATAAAGTTCAACAACTCCACAACACACTAGGTACATCTCAAATGCACAAATACTAAAACCACACAACACACCGGATGTGCCCAAAACACCAAGCATGACACCCATAAACGCCCACCCAACCGCAATCAATAAACTTACAACCCACACTCCCACAAAAATCACAAACCCCCTAGACAACCAAAGAAACAAAACACAGAGAACAAACATCTAAAAATACTACAAATAAACATAAATGGACTAAACAAGAAAACGACAGAACTCGAGCGCCTCACAAAAAAACATGAAATAGCCATAGTCACTATCCAAGAAACGAAACTCACGGAAAAACAGAAAACCTCTCAAATCACAAATACACATCAATCAGAACCGAAAGAAAACACAAAGAGGGAGGAGGCCTCATCACATACATCAAAAACAACATCACCTATAGAGAGATCCCCATCCCAACAACATAAACACACAAATGACTGGAGCAGAAATCACCAAAATCCATCTAAGCAAAACTAAGCACTTACATTCGCAAACCTCTACATGCCACACAGAGAACCCAAACCACCCAAATGAAGATGTAGACATAAACTTTTCACTTATGCAACCACTCTCAGGACCTCTATAATCACAGGAAAAATCAACACACACTCAGAACTTTGGAACTTACTCACAGAAGACCACAGAGGAGAACTCATCGCCGACATTATCAAAAACTCAAATCACATAACCTTAAACGCAGATACACCAACCCGCATACCCACCCATATCAACCAAAAACCCACTTCGCCTGACATCACCACTGCAACAAACGCCCTACAGAGACACCTTACTAGGAACACAATCAACGCCCTCTCCTCTGACCATCCCACCATCTTAATCACATTAAAAACACAAACAAACTTCAGGCTACAACAAAACCTCAAAACATACAAAAATTATTACAAAGCAAACTTGATAAGATACACACAAGAAATTAAACAAGTACTCCCTAACATCCAACTCCCCATGCATGCACACACGGCAAACAAAATACTAACTAACAATAACTTACAAGCATACAAACAAACATCCTACGTTGGAAAATACACGGAACACATAAACTACTCCCCGAATCAATCAGAAAACTCATAGTACAAAGGAACAACACTAGAATACAAAACCCATCAGACCGCAACGTTATAGAATAAAACAAACAAATAGATCGGGCCATACAAGAACACAAACAAGAATTATTGAAACATCACCTAGACCAGCAATTGGACTACAAAACAAACACAGACAAACTCGTGAAAACCATTGCTGGCCCCACAAACAAAAAGCTAACACAGCTACAAAACAAGATCATCACCTTCGGAAACAAAGAAGCAACAAACCAAAACAAATAGCGGAATATTTGAACAAACAATTCACAAACAGAACCATACACTAAACGAAAAATGAAATCAGGAAAATAAACAGACTTAAAAAAATCTCCCCAAACCACAAATCACAAGAACAACAGAATAGACCATCAGATCCATTAAACAAGCACGACACAACAACTCCACCGGCCCTGATAACATAAACATCAAACACCTCAAACACCTATGTCAAAACGACATAAACATCATCACGCATACTTACAACCTCGCTATAAACACAAACAGCATACCTAAACAATGGAAAATAGCAAAGATATTTCCAATACCCAAACCAAACAAACATATAAATAAAGGAGACTACTACAGACCAATAGCCTGCTTTCCCCTATAGCCAAATCACTATAAAAAAAAACAACCTACCATACATCACACCCAATATCTCAAACACATCACACCAGCATGGGTTCAAACCCATGCACTCAACCACCACAGCATTAAACACAATACACAACATAATCACAAATAGATTCAACAAGAAAATTTCACCACATAGAACCATACTAGTTGCCCTTGACATGTCCAAAGCATTCGTACATTAGACCTACACCACATCATTACATACAATACACAATATAATCACAAATGGATTCAACAAGGAAATTCCACCACATAGAACCATACCAGACGCCCTTGACATGGCCAAAGCATTCGACACATTAGAACTACAAAAACTAATCAACAAGATCCACAAACTCACCATACCCACCACCCTCATCAAGCACATAGCAAACTTTATCAAGGGAGGACTCCAATGCACCCAAATACAAAACATAAAATCTAAAGAGAGACGCACAAAATTGGGAGCTTCCCAAGAAGGAGTACTTTCCCCAACACTTTTCAACATATACATCTCAGATACACCAACTACCCAACAAACAGTCAAGATTGTCACCTACGCAGACGACATCACAATATTCTCATCATATAACAAACCAGAAGCCACTGTCCAATAGTTACAAGCTTACCTCAACAAAATACACAAATGGACAATAGTAAACTCACTAAAGCTAAACGCCACCAAAACAATGACCACTCCCTTCACACCAGACCATGAAGAATACAAAACAACCAAGAAAACATACCACTACCCACCACAAAAGAACCTAAGATCCTTGGCTTCACTTTTAACCCTAAACCCACATACTCCAAACACATACAAAACACAATATTCAAGGCCACGAAAGCATTCAAAGTCATCAAGACAATCACAACTATACACTAGCGGATAACCAAGGAATCATCCATTAACAGATACAAGACAAGCACTAGAATACGCCATCACAATCTTGTCTCCAATCATTTCAGAAACGAACACCAAAAACTACAGACAATGCAAAACACATCCATCCGCACTGCCACAAGATGCACTCTTGACACAAACACCCAACACCTACACGACGAGAGGAACATCATACCAATCATAAATCACCTAAAACTACATGCATCACAACTCAGGCAGAAAACACAATATCCAAATCATCCCCTCCACCACATCACCAGGCAACCTCCTAATCACTGACCCCAAAAAAACATACTATTTTCGATAACAACAACAAATACACCATTAACTTAGACACAGACCCTAAGACAACAACAGAAGACACAATCAAGCAAAACATGGAAACAATCCACTCTCAGAACACACAACAATGCTTGATAAACAGAACCCAAAACAAAATATTAAGTGCACCACCTCCAACCATACACAACTAAGAACAAACACTCACAAAGCATATCAGAAGAACACTAGAACAGATACAAACAAGCATATCACCCCTTCTGACCTCATACATGCACAAAATATCTCCCTCACCTATACAACACCAAACTGCCCCAAATTCTTAAAACACAGATTCACGATACCACATCTCTTTTCAACTGCCCAGAGATACACACATATCTAGGCCAGGTGGATCTCTGGGAGAGACCCCGGGAGGTGGCAGGTCTGCTCTTGCGATAGTCTGAAGAGCTGGAGTGGGGCCTGGAATAAGTGTAAGAGGTCCGACTCACTGTCAGGCCGGGGACAGGGTCGCCACCACCAACCAAACAAGAGATAGACCCGCTAGAAGTGCAAAGATCTATAGACGACCAACTTTAATAAACAATGGAACTAGAAAAGAAAAGAAAGCTCAGCATTCTGCAGATCAGCACAAAATAAATGGACCTGTAAAACATCGAATTATGAAATAACTTCAGAGAGATCGATCCAGATATAATATTAATATCAGAACACGGAGTAAATCAAGAAGAAAAAACAACAATCAAATCTATCGATTACACCATCATAAATGTGAACCCTTCAGGGGAACGTCATGACAGAGGAGGCCATAGCAATAAGAAAAGAGCTGAAGTTTAAAGAGGTTAATAATTTGTATGAGGCATTCTTGGCCGTAAAAATTCAAACAGAATTAACGCCAATAATAGTAGCCACGGGATACCAATCACCAAGAAGATATTACTTTTCCCTACACAACCCTTTTAACATTTTTAACACAGGTTTCCCAACAATCGTTATGGGAGACCTCAATGCCAGTTAAAGTGCAAATGGATACCACTCCAGAAACAACAGAGGAGCCCACTTAGAAATGATGTTGAAAAAACTTTTTCAAGAGAATAGGGCCAGACTTTCCAACATATGTCACAAGTAATGCAGCTACAAAGCTAGACGTTGTGCTCCGTAGCTTCAATATGCCATAAAACATCCATATACAACCAGTTACCTTTGCATGTAGCGACCATGTTGGAACACATTTGCTCATGAACTAATACCCGATACAGATACCGGTACCGACAAGAAAGGATTACAAGAGAGCAAACTTAGCAGGTTGCACACAAGATCTTAGTAACTTCGTCCCAAAGGATCTCACTGACGCAAACCTGGAACATATCGATGAGGAGAACTTAAGATTAACAAGAACGATCATTAAGGTGGCGAAAGATAATTACCAAAGACAAGATACCGTACTATACTACATCCTCGATCGACAGAGGAAATGAAAAGAAAGAAGTGGCAACTATGAGGATGACTAGACCAAATAATTCTCCATGGACCATATAGAGAACGATATAAAAAAATCAAAGACGGATCTTGCTTACGTAGGCGGGGGTCATAAGAAGCCGAGCGAGACATTGGCACTCTTTTCGACATGCTTTTATTTGGGCTTGGAATAGGTCCCCTGACGGTGGGCTATCAAGAAACCACATCTGTTAGAGACCATTGTGGACCGACATCTTATTTTGCTCCGTTGCATAATTTCCTGGTTTCGTGATATTGGTGAAATGAGCATGCAAAATGCACATTATACGGTCTATAGAATATATAAAATAGGGATAAATGTGTGCTACCCTTTGTACTTTCTCAACAATTGTTATAATTTCGCCAATCGTTCTTATTATCAAACTAATTTTAATATCCCTATGTTTCAGGCCAAAAACTTATTAGTTTTACTCTATAACCATATTTTCATAAAATTACGTCGTTTACTTTGGCCTCTGAACATAAATGTTATTTTTAAGTGCGAGACTACCATTTATCGCATCCTTGTAAAAAGTTTCCCCACCCAACTAGGCATTGTTTACGTAATCACAGTGAACACCCTGCGCTTTTTCTACATATGTACAATCTTAACCATAGCATTACCTGGAACAGTGCCAAACCAGCCATAAAATGCAGTAATTATATTTAGAGAAATATATTAGAACGTTTCTTCATTAACGCGTTCCTAAATTTAAATCTTGGCCCTGGTTTATTCATGCTAGACTCCATAATCAACACATCTATAAAATCTCAAATAAAGTTGTTTCAGGATTTTGTACCTCATAATTAAGGTTCAGAGGTGGGTAGTCTAATCCCTCCTTCCACTATTTAAGACAATGTAGTTCCAGCCTCCTGTTCATTCCTTGGAAAGGTCTTTAAGAATAAAGACGAAAGTGCTCCAAATCGTTTTTCACTTTACCTTTGTGGTGTATTTGCATAACTTTGACTCACGTGCACTTTGTAAGCTTTTTTCATCAATAAGCAGAATGTAAACGAACCTTCCAGAAAAATATAAGGAAAGACCAAAGCGTTTGGATAGTTGTTTTTGTTGAGATATTTTTATTACTGTATTTCATAGAGTACCGCATTACTGTGATTTAAACTACTTCATTTCAATTATTTGCTTACTTGCACAATGATTGCAGTTCGCAATTTTTCTCTATGTACTCTTTGTATGAGCTGGTTTCTGGGCTTTTATAATGTTCATATCGTTCTAGCTTTTAACTCACTGTAAAATTTTAGAGAGTGTTTGGGTCAGGACAGTCAGAAGCCGGATTCTTCTTTCACGTGTTTTTTAGATAGTGTCTGACGTTTTTTCCTGGTGAGAAAACTGCGCAGCAGGCAATTCCAATTGATAACAGGTGAATTTTGCCAACAAAAATCACTGTACATATAAATAAATCCATCTCTTAAGTATCGTGAGACTTACTTTATCTGCTCTTCTTAAGTAAAATATTTGGAGCTGAATCAAGTCAAAGGTGGATAGATTAATTTTGCACAACATTTAGTTATCTGTATATACATTCGATTTCGCTGTATAGAAAAATCTTTACTCGGTAGTATGAAAGGACTGACCTTTTTCTTAAAAAATAAAACTAATGTGTGTCCACCAGGGAAGAATCCAAGAAAGGAACCGCTAGGAAGGGTAGTTAAATGATCCAAAACAAAATTCCCTTGATTAACCTAGTCTAACAAGAGAAACTAACGAGAGGTGACTACTTAACCAGAGAATACAAGCGAAACAGCTTTAACACCGCACAGGTTTTACGAAAGCGAAACACAAACCTATCTACGTGCAAACTTAAGATGGAAGGGGTAAGACTTTTAATTAATTGTCAAGAAATACGAAATAGGCAGATCTTCAGGACCATTCAGGTAGCTAAAGGATTAAACTGTCTCTACCGGATACGTTTCCTCTGTTTTCCCATCAGGGTCGCTTCAGAAATTCATTCATCCAATCCCATCTGTTCCATTTCCTTTTTCGCAAAGACTCAACGCGAAGGTTAACTTTCATTTTAAGAACGAATTAAAAATTGATCGTTTAAAATAATATTAAGTATCCGAAGTAAAATATCATAAATTAAATAATTTAAAATATGAAAATAATATAAAACAATTTAACTATAGTAGCCTAGCACAAAAGTAAGGAACCGAATACTTTATAATATAGGCTCAGTAACTGTTTAACATGTTCAACAATGGCCAAAAGTTTACAGAAACCCTTGATATTCTCTTATTCTTTAGGTATCGTAATAAATATGTTAGTGTAAGTTTGCATACATGCGTCCAATACAGATCGAAAGCAGAATAAAGTACAGGCTTTCTTTTACCTTTTTTAAATATCTAAAATAGCGATGCTGTAAAAATGTATAAAATACTAGTATCAGTATATAGTATGTTACAGTCAAAATGTCCTTATATAACATCATATTTATTGATTATTATTATCATATTTTATATCGCTATAATCTGATAATGGTGCGATAATGGAGAAACACGTAACTATAATGTGGAGGAAAGAAGTCTGATATTCACGCGGCACGAAGCGGGTCTCAGCCCTCGACAAATCTGTATGAGTGTCTGCGTATCACATTCCAGTGTTGCAAAAGTGTTGAAGAGGATTTGAGAAAGTGAGAACATCTAGCATGTAACGTGGCTCAGGTCTTGGTGTCCAATGAAAGTAAGAGATCGAAAATAAACCGCAGTTCAGCTGTAAAATGGATTGGCAGAGGGCTGTCAGGTCAATTCATCCGTCAGAAAAGACCCCAGGGGTATACTTGCACAAGGTCTGAATTCGGGTAAAGCCGGCCTGTAGCTGTTGATCAAACTTCAGCAGAAGCGATGTCGACTGGCTTGCGCACTTTCTCAGCGAAACTGGACCAAGCGTCCGTGGGGAAGTGTCTTATGGTACGAAGAGTCCATGTTTCAGTTGTTCTCGACACCAGGCAACGCTCGAATCCGCATGGAGGCCATGGGAGAAGTGAAGTCAAAAGTGGATATTGCCAACATTAAGGCATGGTGCCCGCTCTGTAATGAGTTGGGACTGTGTGTCAAGTTCAGGCATTAGTCGTCTCACCGTCTGTGATCGCCTTTAAATTCGGAAAGTACTAAGCTATTCTGAGATATCACATTTTGCCCTCATCCAGAGACCTCTCACGAAGTGCCAGGGTTTTGATTTTCCAGAGGTTAATGCCCCATGTCACCAGTATGCGTCACTGGAAAGCATCTGTAATGAGCTGAAGAAAGCCGTAAGCCGTCCTCAGCCACCCTAGAGTGAGTAACTGAATGCCGTCTTCATGTAAGAGTGGGGCAGCATCACCCACCTTAGGTATTTCACCCTCAGAGAGAGCATGCCTTGAAGAATAAATGCTCTCGTCTCTGCCAAGGGACTCTTGAAACGCTACTGAGCTTCTTGTGTCAGTTTGGTGGTGATTAGTTTTTAAAGAGCACCATATGCTTATCTGTTATATGTTGTTGATGTTACATCTTTAGGAAAAATTTTTAAATTCTTTTTGAATGTTTGGGGCATATAATTCTTATTTATTTCTCCATATTTCACTTATATTTATATTAATATGCAAATAAAAACTTTATAACTAGGCATTTATCTAATTTGGTATAATTTCCCAATTATTTCCTGTCTATTTTTAATGGTGACACTGTTCATAAAGTAAATAGATGTTAGTTTGTGATCCTATTTGGAAATGGCATTGAGGGGATGACCTTGATTCCTTTCACTTGTCTGAACCTAGTACAAGTGGAGACATAATCCGGTATAATCTCCCAGCTCTTAACTGCTCATTACTAGTGCTGCCGTGACAAGCTTAATCCTTTTCACTGAATCGAGTTCTCTTTCTCCATCTTAACTTCCAAAAATAGTTTAAGAACCTGTGACCAAATATTCCTGGTTGCGAGTACTTCCTTGCCTTTGCCTCTTTCTAAAAATGCTAAATTGTTGCCTCTCACTGAGATCTCCCAATCCTCTTTGTCGGATATTAATTTGGCTGAGGACACGGAGAAATTTTGTTAACGTTAATAATATTTTTAATTGATTACGTAGAGTTAGTTGTGGTAAAACTACCTTGTCTATCGTGGGCGAGACCTCGACCAGATAATGAATTTAAGATAAAGATCTGCTGACAATCACAGGAAAACTCGAAAGGATCAAAAGCCAGTCCGCCTGGGGGTGAGTTGAGTGAGGGAGAGCGGTTGGAGGTATTTTGCTATCGCTCACTGTGCAGGAAATTTTGTGGCCCAGGGGAGAGCCATCCATTCCTTGCGAGGGGAGTGTAGATATAGAGACATTTGGTGGGATGCATAAACGAAGAGTTATGTGTTGCGTATGTATAAGAAGGGAATTGGAGACAGCATTGTTGTGATTGTATTTGCATGTAGATGCTCTCGCGTATGTGTGCTCTGCGCTCCGACCTTTGGCGGCAGCTCACTGCGAACGGCGTAATTATATGTTCCCTCGTGCCAGGAAAAAACTCGCTATCTATTCATAGCAATCCAACCACTCATCCACTGCGTTATCGGGAAATTCAGAATGTCAATTAAGCATTGATAAATCTCTTGGAAATGATATTGGAAATCTTTAATACGAAGACGCCAAAAAACTAGTCTTCAAATTTGGCAGTTGTCGTTTTTTTATTGTAACTTTACATCAAGCAATTTGTGAGGTCAAAGTTTAATCAGGAATCTTCCACCCCAAGCCCTTACAATCCGATCGACATTCTCGGCGGGAGTTATTAGATGTGCCTCGAAATTTTACAGTGGCCAGATGTCATGTCATGGATTAAATACCAATCATTCATTAGCTCGATGTTAACTCTTTATTCCACGGAATTTGAGCTAAGCGGAAAAGAAGAGAGTGAATGTCATTTTCCAGATAATCAAAAAATTGATAACAATATCCGATTCCGATGCTTCGATAACCTTAATACTTTCACTACCATTGGGATAATACGTTCGATCAAATTTAAAATATTTTGAGGGGCAAAATATATTTTATCTTAAATCATTTTTTCATCCCATTCGTACTTTATAGTCTACCCTATCCTGGATGCATCTGGCAACTCTCCCAACATGCCATTATTCTATCTCAGAGTCTTTCAAGTGCAACGTGTCTAAAAGTATAATTTTTGTCACTTTTTTCAGAGTTAAAGATAATATATATATATATATATATATATATATATATATATATATATATATATATATATATATATATATATATGATGAAAATTAATGCAATATCGCAAGAAAAGATGAGGAATTAAACCACATTCTCCGAAGACAATTTAATTCAGAACAGTTCGGTGTATCTCACACCCTTTTTTAACTGACACTGGGCAGAAAATATATAAGAGAAAAGCATAACACAAGATCCCCTCTTTTTCCCCCCAATCCCCTACTTGTGGCTAATCTGAGGGGGGGGGGTAGGCCTAAACATATTGAAGGGCTGACATTTTCCCATTATATTTATTTGCGATCTTATTACAGGATTAAAAGAGAATTGACCCTCAGATAGATTTAAATTAGGAACTGACGATATCAAGCTCGATTCTACGATTCTTCTCTTAACATAGTTAGCCGATTTAAATAACATTTTACTTCCATTGAAATCGATCGTATGATTCTTGTCTCTAACATGGCAAAAAATTCCACTACTTTCGCTGCCCACTCTAATATCTCTTTTGTGTTCGTACAATCTCTTGTCTAGATTTCTCCCCGTTTCCCCTATATAAACTTTATGTCAATCGTTGCATGGTACTGCATATACTCCTATGTTATGATGTTCTTTGGGTTTCCTGGCTATCATCAATTGGTTTCAGGAATTATTATATTTAAAGGCTAGATTAATATCCGCTTTTCCAAATATGTCCTTAAAACTATTTAATTTATTATTAAATGGCAATGTTATACATTTGTTGAAGTCGTTAGTGCGGGAAGGCTTATTACCATAGAATGTTTTCCTAGCTGCAATATGGGCAGACGATATGAACCAATCGGGGTAATACAAATTAGAAAAAATGGTCCTGATAATGACAATTTCTTCATCTAAATAGGAAGGATGACATATTTTGTATGCTCTAAGGAAAAGGTTAGAAATTACCGATTTTTTAACAGTATTATCGTGAAACGAAAAATAATGTATATAGGCATTCGAGTGGGTTGGTTTCCTATACACGTCAAGTTTTAATTCATGGTGATCTTTATTAATGAGGACATCTAAAAAGGGTAATCTATTATCATATTCCCATTCATATATATATATATATATATATATATATATATATATATATATATATATATATATATATGGCCCGGAGTGGGATGCAGGGCAGGGGGAAATGCGTTGAGTTGTGGGGGTTGAAGATCGAACCTAGTAAGCATTTGTGTGAAATATTTATACGGTTCACACATGAACCTAAGAAACATTTGTTTGAAATTTAAACGTTCACACATTAAACCTTATAAATAGGAAGATAAACTTCCCCCTTTGCAGTATTTCTCCATCGTAAAAAGGAAGTTAGACTGCCCAGTACGCAGTACGATATCTTGTGTCGGCCATACGTAGCTCCGTACAAAAATAGATCTTGTTCATGAAGTTCCGTGAAGAAAAGGTTAAAATCGATGGCGTTCTTGACGTTCCTGTCCCTCGACTTTTCCTTTTTTGCCGGCTGTGAACTTTTCTGTGAGCTCAAATTTTTGTTGATTTTTTCCAAGTCTAAAAATTCGGAAGGATTTAGGGAATCGTAAAATATAGAAAAAGGGCGTGATAGTAAGAGAGGTAAAAGATAGAAAAAGTGGTATTTTAGTAATAGAATGATGTCCCAGTACGTCTGGCTATGGCTTTTCATGCACTTGTATGATGCTTCCGTGCAGGTTATTTAAGCATTCGAGCCTTTGTTTTAATACTTTTGCATTTTTGTAGCGAAAGCTATCACTATTTCTTGGTCACTTAGTTGTTTTGATGTAGTTTTACTCACTACTGATAATTTTATTGTGCCGTATTCATTTATCATCTTGTCCAATACGGATCTTTTTTTTTGTCCACTACAGATCTTTTTATTTTGTAATATTCAGTTTAACATCCAATTATTCGGATATTTATCTTAATTGTTTTTTAAGTGAGAAATAGTTATCTGTAGATCGGTTCCAGGCATTCTTGCAACCGCTGTTAGCTACTGGCGAATCCTTGTTGGTAATGTCTATTCGGGTCGTCATTTTGGGGAATTTCTATATCTTGCAAGACTCTTTCGGGTAAGTAGTTGTGCATGCTCCTCCATATTCTTGTCGCTCTTCTGTGCAATGTCACATTCAAGGGGTCGATATCTGTGAGTTCATGTAGTCTAATCGATGGGACCATGTCTAGTAAACTGAGATCAAGGATGAATCTTAGAGCTTGATTTTGCACTGCTTGTGTCGTGCGAATTTGTATCTTGCTTGCAAAATTTAACGGAACGGCGGGGTATAGCAAGATTGGCCTAACTAAGGCCAAATACAACTTCCTCTTATTTCGGAAGGAGAGTCTCCTGAACCTGTAAAGTTGTCTAAGTTTAATCTTGGCTTGCGAGACTTTCTCCTTGATATGATTATTATACCCATTTGACGTAATCTTCAATCCCAGAACACGGGCTTCTCGTGTATATGGATAGTAATTCCCATTTGGTATAATGTCGGCCGTTTTGACACGTCCGATAGGGAGGATTTTGAATTTATCCATATTGGTGCGAATTTTATTTCTTTTTCCGTAGAGGTTGAGGTTGTTGATTTCCCCGGCTGTCTTATTTGTGACGTCTATAGGAGCTTGGTAGTCGCTTGTTATAATTTGCGTAATGTCGTCGGCTAGCTGAACATATATAGCGTAATTCAGAGTAGGAAAAGGGAGGTCGCTCGTGTAGATGGTATACAGTGTCGGGCTCAGACAACCCCCTTGATGCACTCCTGTAATCAAAGAAAAGGGTTGCCCTTCGTAATCATTAATTTTTATGGTTGCCTCTCTATCCTCCAAGTAATCACAGAGGATTTGTGAAAATTGGTTTCCATCTCGAGGTTACATAACTTGATCTTCAATCCAGTTATCCAAACCTTGTCAAATGCAGAGGCCACGTCTCTGAGTACAACGTCCACCCTCCTATTTTCGGCCTTCGCATTTGCAATGTACTCTGTCATAAGAGAAAGGGCAGTTTCAGTACCGAGGTGACTACGGAATCCATGTTGTTGTCTCTTGTAGCCGTGCCTAGTTTCTAGAAGATTCCTCAGTCTGTCGTTAAGAAGTTTCCCCAAAAGTTTCCCAATGAATTCTCGAAGGAAGATGAGCCTGTAACTTTTGACTTCCTTTTTTGGTTTCCCTGGTTTCAAGATAAAGATCATTCTGGCCTCTTCATGAACAAATGCAGAAGAAGGGATCAACTTCGGCAGAGGGACCTACACCGCAGGCCAAAACTGGAGCCGATAAATGTTGCAACCCAGAAACTAGCCAAAAAAGTCTGGTCTACAATAGCCAATGATATCATACCAGAATTAAGAAGAACTAGACGCAGGATAAACATCCCTGCTAGGCTGCACGGGGAGGTTGTTCGTAACCGGCGATTCCCAAGCACCAAAGTCTGTTCG
Source organism: Ceratothoa steindachneri (assembly GCA_963969495.1). Lineage (NCBI taxonomy): Eukaryota > Metazoa > Arthropoda > Malacostraca > Isopoda > Cymothoidae > Ceratothoa > Ceratothoa steindachneri. Next base: position 194,609,617 of record OZ018318.1, read on the forward strand.
GAGGAAAACATACGACCAATTTACACTTAAACACTAACAACACATAGTATGTTACGAAAACCTAAAACATAACAGGATAAACAAACAACTTAAATTCACACGAGGTACGAACACATAAACGCAAGCTAACAAAGGCTTGAAAGCTCAACAACACAGATACAAGAATACAGATCAAACGAGAAAAGAACAAATACACAGAAAAACAATAAGAAGAACACATACAGAGTAAAACATGAGACAACAGAAATAATCACTCAAAGGAAAAATAAATATATAAAAATAAAGTATGCCTGCGATGCCAATAAAACAAGGGCAACCCTACCCCCATTTCACCATCTTTTATCTACTGTTATCCAAATTTTTCAAAGAGTGATTATACCATCAAAAATCAGTCAGAATCTAAAAATTGATTGTTATTTTAAAAAGAAAAATTATATTCCTTGTTCTCCATTTTAAAAGATTATTCCGGTTATAATATACAGGAATAAAGAATCCAGATATAAATATATATTTTTGCTTCATCCTGTAAGGAAGCTGATGATCACTTAAACCAGTCAGGCAAAACTAGAAAGAGAATACCATAACTGACTCAGACCCTACAACTGGTGACCCCTATTCGTCGAACAATATAAGTGATCATTTTGCAAATTGGATTCGCTAGGTGACGCATCAAGACTTCAACAAGCTGCTCAATTTCTCCCACACCAAGGAGTGGAACTCGCAAACGCGATCTCTATCAGACCTCCTGTTTTTAATGAAGAAGCCGTCGCAGGATGGTCTAAAATTGTGGAGGCACAATTTCACATTTCGAGGATACAGCGAGAGGAAACGAAATTTTACCATATTCTGGCTGCGTTACCTCCCGAGACGGTCGACCACCTCCCAGCTGCCATACTCTCGTCGCAGAATTATTCGCTCCTACGAAAGGAAATCTTGAGGCTTTTTGCGAGGACAAAACCAGAGCTCTTCGAGAAGTTAATCGCGTCTTCTCCGCAGACCGGACGTCCTTCGGTGAATCTTCGAGAGCTACGGAGAACAGCGCTGCAAGTTGGAGTAGGCGAGGACTTGGTGAGACACAAGTTCATCTAGTCTTTACCTCTAAACACCGCCCCTATCATCGCCACGCAAAGGGACTTACCTCTTGCCCAGTTGGGGAAACTCGATGATGAACTCATGACGTTTTATAAAGCACAGTGTTATAACGTAAGTAAGAGTCAAACTAGTGATGATTGTGCGTTCCCCGATATAGTTGCTCTTAGTGTTAACCCGCCGGTAAATCATGTGTAATTTATAAATTCTCATTCCGTGCCCGTCGGTGTATATCCTAGGGTTACAACCTAGGTTTGTGCATAAAAAGTATAATAATAGTGATAGGAATTATTCTAAAGGTATACCGTTTAGTGTACGCCCTTTCCATCGGGATCAAAAACCAATGGTATGCCGTACACACTTATACTATGGGTCTAGTGCGAGGTCTTGCAAACCGTGGTGCTCTTGGCCAAAGCGAGGTGAGAACCTTCAGATGCAGCCGTCGTCCAGACCGTCTTCCCCGACCCACTCGGAAAACGAGATCGGCAGGCCGCAGTAAATGCGACGACCGGCGTGCCGACTCTTCTCACTGTCGCTGCACGTATTAATGAGAGGAGGTGCGAATTCCTAGTAGACACTGGTGCGAGCGTGTCCTTAATTCCATATAATTTAGTGCGATTATGTGTGATTCGCAAATTGGGTGTTAACATGGAGACGGCTAATGGAGGGAAGATAAAAGTACACGTAGAAGTTCAATTGGAAATAGGCATCCCTACCCTGCGACGTTCATTTAGATGGACGTTCGTAGTAGCAGAAATTGCTTCGCCATTATTAGACGCCGACATTCTTGCTCATTATAACCTATTAGTAGACTGTGCTCGTGGTGTCCTAATTGATAACCAGACTAGCCTAGTTTTAAAAGTAAAGCATTCAAGCGAACCGGTGATCTCGTTGATAATTAATGACCTCTCGCATATCCTACCTAAGTGCAGGACAGTTCTCCGTAAATATGAGGGTATTTATAACCCCAAGTGTGTTGACGTTTGTTCACCCCTGGCTAATTCGATGGTTCACACAATTGAGATGGGTAGCGCCCCGCCAGCCTTCGCCGTCCCCAGACCACTTCCACTGGAGAAACTGCAAATTACAAAAGCGACTTTTGAGACTCTGTTGAAAGAAAGTGGGGTGTGGCCGTCAAAATCTTCATGGTCTTTACCCATTCACAGGGTGCATAAGAAGACCCCAGGCAAGTATAGAGTGGTGGGTGACTTTCGGTTCCTCAATGCGGAGACCAAAGCGGACAGATATCCCTTGCCAAGGATTCAGAGCATGGTAGACCATCTCCATGGCAAGAAAGTCTTCTCTCGCCTGGATTTAGTACGAGGCTACCACCAGATTCCAATGAATCCAGCGGACATTGAGCAGACTGCTGTCTCAACTCCCTTTGGGCTGTGGGAATTTTTAAGGCTACCGTTTGGTCTAAAGAATGCTAGTTGCACCTTCTAACGCCACATGAATAATTTATTTCGAGTCTTGGCGTTCGTTTTTGTGTATGTTGACAATATTTTGATATTTTCGGAGAATATAGACGAGCATGTGGAACATATAGAGCAAGTTTCTAAAATATTGGCAGAGAAGAACCTTCGAATTTCTATGGAAAAGTGCGAGTTCATGAAGGAGAAATCGATTACCTGGGCCACCATGTCTCAGCTGCAGGTTTGAGCCCTTCAGCTAGGAAGGTCTCCGAGATCACCGAAATACCATTACCAACTGATTTCAAAGAACTTTGTCAATATTTGGGCATGTTAGGTTTTTACAGACGTATGATGCCTAACTTCGCTGCAATTGCTGCCCCTCTGACTGAACTCCCAATTCGCAGTTGGTGCTGCGCTCCATCAGATAAGGGATGGGTCTCCCCAGCCAGTGGCATTCTTTTCCGGGAAGTTGAGTAAGACGCAGCAAGCGTACTCCACTTATGACAGGGAACTACTTGCTGCATATCTTGCTGTGCTTCACTTCAGGCATATGATCGAAGGTCGCCAAGTGACTTTATTCACGGACTATAAGCCACTAGTCTCTGCCTTCTCCTCACCACTACGTGCAAAAACACGCAGTCAACAACGGAACTTGCCCGCAATCTTTGAATATGTCAATGACATAGCTTATGTTCGTGGTGAGGACAATGTGGTTGCTGACTGCCTATCTCGGAATATTTATTCGGTCCAAGTAGCCTCATTTGATCTCCGTTCTTTGGCAGCAGCACAAGAGCAATACGAAGAAATGAAGTCATCTCGATCTGGACTGAAGGCATTTCCTTTCTCGGTGATTCCCAACTCTTGTGTGAGGTAACATCTAAATACTCACGACCGTTTGTTCCTTCAACCTGCATATCAGTTATTTTTAAACAACTGCATAACATTTCACATCCAGGGATTAAGTCATCGCTTCGGTTGATAAAAGCGAGATATTTCTGGCCCAATATGGACAGAGATATACGCTCCTGGACTCGTGAATGCCTCTCCTGCCAATCTTCTAAAGTGAATCGCCACACTAAGTCCCAGGTCCTGCCTATTAGCATACCCACTTAGAGATTTGAGACGGTTCACATAGATATAGTTGGTCCACTCCTGCCGTGTACCCTGCCTGGGCAAAGATACCCATCTCATAACTGGTACCTGCTCTCATGTATAGACAGAGCCACCAGGTGGATTGAAGCAATACCGATTCCAGACATAAGTGCTGCAACGGTTGCTTTAGCCTTCTTGGGCAGCTGAATATCCCTGTTTGGCGTTCACTTATACGTCATCACCGACAGAGGAGCGCAATTTTAGTCTGAACTCTTCAAAGAATTATCGGCCCTCGTTGGTTTCCATCGTTTGCGAACCGCAGCGTACAGACCTACCACTAACTGGATCGTGGAAAGTTCGCATAGGACTTTGATGAGCTCTATAATGGCTCGCCGACAAGTTTGGTTAATGGCCCTACCAATCGATCTTCTGGGCATCCGGTCCTTGCCGAATGATTCGGGTTTTTCACCCTTTACAGCGGTCACAGGAACGACCCTTCTCTGCCCAAAGCCCTTGGTCACCTCTTCTTCATCCAAAGCCGTTCCGAAATTCATCTCTGAACTGGCGAAGACTATGTTGCAGTTAGATTTCGCGCAGACCTCTGAAGGCCACCTGCACTCGGTACTCAAAGCGTTTGTACCCAAGGAATTAAGGGACGCCACGCATGTGTGAGTCCGTGTTGATCGCGTTTGAAGCCACTAGAAGCGCGTTATGCAGGCCCGTTCCGTGTTGTCGAATGCGACGACAAAGATTTTAAATTAGAATTCCCGGATGGCCATCAGAACACGGTGTCTATAGATATAGTGAAACCAGCTGTATTGCCTAAGGTACATAATGAGAGGAATATAAACTGTTCGCGACCCTCAAATAATCAACCCGTTGTAAATAATCCTTTAGAATTAGATACCCCGCAAGTAAATGAGGAAGTATCATTAGGGGGTAATAGCAGAAATTACAGTTACGTGGAATCTGTTCCAAATACCCATGATAATGGTAGTGAATCGAGCGTTTATACTCGTTCCGGTAGACACGTAAAATTTGCGAGAAATCCCTCATACCATTATTTTTAAGTATGTCATAGCATATTAAAATATGTTTATATATGTATGTTTATAATTGTAAGGCCTAGATTTATTTATGTGTAAACCTACTCCACGGTCTCGCAATGAATTCCTGTGGTGCTGGAACTATAGTATGGAATCGAATATGACTCAAAAATACCTCAAAGAGGAGCATTTTAAAATCTTAGGAAATTCTACACTTGGTTCACAGTAAACCAGACCATATAAAAATATATTTGTATATATATATATATATATATATATATATATATATATATATATATATATATATATATATATATATATATTTGTGTATAATTGTAAGACGTAGATACTATTTATGTCTTAAACACTCCGTTTTCTTGGGCCGTAGTACTGTACGGGTCGCAGATCGAACCTAGTAAACATTTGTGTGAAATATTTATACGGTTCACACATGAACCTAGGAAACATTTTTTTGAAAATTTAAACGTTCACACATTGAACATTATAAATAGGAAGATAAACTTCTCGCTGTTAATAGCTCTCTTTTGTAAATAGGAAGATAAACTTCCCGCTGTTAATAACGTTTTTTTTGTGAATAGAAAGATAAACTTCCCGCTGTTAATAACGTTTTTTTGTGAATAGAAAGATAAACTTCCCCCTTTGCAGTATTTCTCCTTCGTAAAAAGGAAGTTAGACTCCCCAGTACGCAGTACGATATCTTGTGTCGGCCATACGTAGCTCCGTACAAAAATAGATCTTGTTCATGAAGTCCCGTGGAGAAAGGTGAAAATCGATGCGTTCTTGACCTTCCTGACCCTCGACTTTTCCTCCTTCCCTGGCTGTGAACTTTTCTGTGAGCTCAAACTTTTGTTGATTTTTTCCAAGTGTAAACATTCGGAATGAAAATGATGTACTCAGTTTTTCGAAGAGAGATGGTATAGTGGAAGATATAGTGGGTGCAAATTAGAAAAGGGGGGGATTTTGCCCTAGTAGGGAGGGCATCGCTTTATTTTTATTCCATTTCATTTTTCCTTTATTTGTCTTGTTATTTTGTGTTTTTTAATGTCTATTTGTTTCTTGATGTGTTTGTAATGTTCTTTTTATTGTATTTTGTTTCTTCTTCTCTGTCTTTTGACTTTTAGTGTAATATTGTGGTTTGTAGCATTCAAGCCTTTTATAGCTTTCTTGCCGACACTGCTATTTGAGTGTTGTCTGTAGTCTCATTTTTGGTGAGTATCTGTATGGAACTAGATGTGATGTGTTGTGATGCTTTTTATGTGTATATTGGAGTGATATTTTCTCGTGAACAGAGTTTTGTGCTCGGGAACCGGCTTCTGAGTGAGGCTTTCGCCCGTAGCCACACGGGTATATTTAACCTGCTGCCTGCTTCCTCCAGTTCTGGATGACATCATCCGTTAGATTGGACCAGATCTTTTAGCCCAGTTTCTGGGTGACGACATTGATGGGCTCCAAGTGTTTCCTCCGATTCAGGATGATTTGCCTGATTCGGTCACGCCTTCTTGCTTTGTTAATAATCAGAGAGGCAGTGTTCTGGATACGTTGGAGCCTTTTCATCAAGGTTTTATTAGCCGCTTGGGACACCACTGTGGGGTAGATCATCATAGCCCGGACATACATCATATAAAATTTCCTGATGTTGGCTGAGCTAAGATCTCTAAACCTGTAGAGCTTGGAGATTTCTCTCTTCGCCAGGTTCCGTCTCTCCGTGTGGTGTCTCGAGTATCCATGGTCGGTGATTTTAAGGCCCAGGACGGTGCCTCCGGTGGAGTAGCCGTTTCTCCTCCCATCTATGATGATGGGCCATGTCAACTCGCGGTTCAACGGGACAATTTTGAACTTGTCCCTGTTGGTCTTGATTTTCCATCGTCTCTCGAATCAGCTGATGTTGTTGATTTCCGCTATAGTGTGGGCCGCCTGCCCCCTTGCTTTTCTTTCCGGGCACGGGACAATTTGTGTGACGTCATCTGCGTATTGCAGATACATCGTGTCCCTGTGCACTTGAGTTGGAAGGTCGATGGTGAAAACCAAGTTAAGCAGATGACTCAGGCAGCTTCCCTGACGAACGCCCGACTTTAATTCGAATTCGGGGCCTCTGTGCCCTTTAATGATGAGACACGCCCTTCTGTCCATGATGAAGTCACAAAGGATCCTTTCCAGGATTGGGTCTAGCTGGAGGTTCAGGATCTTGTATTGAAGTCCTTCCAGCCAAGCACCGAACCCGAATCCGCCACTATGCAAGGTACTCCTCAAATGGCTGAGGGATCTGAGGCAGTACAAGGAGGGGAGGGATCTCCTCCGACAGGTGCCCCTACGACTACCGGGACCTTCTCCATTTCGGAGAGGGACCTGGCTGAGGCCGGTCCATCTTCCAGGGCAGCTTCTGCCGGCGGAAGTGAGAAAGGGGTTCATTCCCCGCCCTCCTCTCCTAAAAAGAAGAATAAGAAGACAAGAAAGACCAAAATGACTCAGGGCTCCTCTCAATCCGCGGGGGCTGCGGGGACGGATGGGTCTGCTGCCACTTTGGTAGGTGACCAAGCCAAGATCGGCACATCCGGGCCCTATACCTCCCGTGTGCGTAGCCCCTGACTAAGACTAAGAGCAAGCGTGCACAGGGCGGAGCCTCGATGACATCGGGGCCCCTCATTCAGAGGTTAACACGCGTTTTTGAGCCCGCTGGCTTCAAGCCCTTCATTGTTATTCGCTCCACCGATGGCATCATGTTGTCCAAGGGCAACATGATCCATCAGAGGAGAGGATTAGCCATCGCAATTGGTAGAGAGCTGAAGGTTACCCGTTTCTCGGACAAGAGCCTTCTGGCGAATGCCGCAAATCCCGCCGAAGGGGCCAACATAAGTGCTCTTCGGACACTTCATGGCACCCCGGTGAGTGTGACGCCGCACTCTACAATGAACTTTGTGAAAGGAGTAGTTTATGCGAGGAAACTAGTTGACTACTCCATTAAGGACATCAACCTAGAGCTTGTCGACCATGGGGCGGTCAAGGTCGAACGTGTGATGAGAAAACAGGGAGGAGCCGCGAAGCCCAGCCCTACAATCTTTGACACGTGCGACTATGACAAGCTACCTGAGTCGGTGCGTGCCGGTTGGTACCGCTACCGCGTGAAGGCATTCGTGCCACTGCCGCGGCGGTGCTATTACTGTCACCTCTTCAGCGATACAAATCGCTCATGTAGACGTGCAAAGTCGGGGTCACCTGAAGTAGGTTTAAATTGCTCCAAGGTCGTACATGATAAGTCCAAATCGTGTCTGACCAAGTGTGTAAATAGCGGAGAGCCGTACCCTGCTTCTTCGAAGCAATGTGGTGCATATCTCCTTGATAAAGAAATCTAGGCCATTCAGGCCCAGGATTGACTCTCATTCCGCGAGGCTAAGGACTTGGTCCTGACGCGCCCGGCTCTGCCTGGAACGTCAAATGCCTCAAAATCTAGAAAGGCACCCTCTGCTCCTGGCCCATCCAGGCCAACGAGCACGGTTGTTTCCGCGCCCATTCGGAGCCCTTCTGCGGGCTCTACCCAAACCGGGCGCTCCTCTGGTAAAGCTGGCGGTAAAAAAGCACATACCAAGCCCCGGCTAAAACCAGGGCTCTCCCTACTTCAATCAGCGTGACCGTTTCCCGTAAGGCGAAACTGCTACGCGCCTCCACCAAGTCGTTAGACTCGGAGGAGGCAACTCTTCTGAATATGGTCTCTAGGCCATCTTCTGGGGTTCCTAAAGCTGTCCCCGAAAGGAGGACAGTAACAAAGGAGCTTCGGCTTCTTCGCTCACGACTCGAGGTGGAGCGGGTGGCTTGGAGGCGGGTGTTCCTCGAAAAGAGGGGGCGCCTCCTCCGAAGCCGCAACACCCGCCTAAGGTTTTGAGGCGGAGGGAGAAAAAGACTTGCATGGCAAGCCCAACCTCCCCCAATGAGTCCTCGAAGGCAACAGCGCCTTCAGAGCTTTTTCCGGCCAACAGCGCCCGGAGTTCTGCCCCCGGGAAGCGTACAGCCATTCCCGTGAGGGTCTCTAGTTCAAGGAGGGCCCCCACGTCTCCTCCGAGCTAGGCCTGGAGGGCATATTCTTTCAATGGAATTGCCGTGGACTCCGGGCCAACTGGTAGGAGATGTGGAGGCTCGTCTAGTCCCGTTCCCCGTTAGCTATCTTTTTGCAGGATACCATGCTAGGCACGTGCCCCCTGCCCGCCCTACCGGGGTATAAGGGTCTTGCGACTCCACCACCGTGGGATAGCCGGGCTGGGGGATGCGTGGTTTACACCCGGCATGATGTCTCCGTTCTTCCTTTCCTGTTTAGATACCTCCTTTCAGGCAGTAACTGTGCAAGCTGCACCTGGATAGGAGGTATACTATCATTTCTGGGTACATTCCACCGTCAGCTGACTTCAACGCGGGGGACTTCCGCCGTGTCGTGGCACGGTTGCCGAGGCCCTATCTCTTGCTAGGAGATCTGAACAAGGCATCCTCTTTGAGGAGATTACTCCATAAATCCTAGTGGACAAGTCCTTGCCGATCTGATCAAAGAGCTTGAGATGGGTATCCTAAACGTGGATGAGTTTACGCATCACTGTCCGAGAATCGCTTTATTTTCTTGCCTTCACCTATCTTTGTGCACTTCGGATGCACAGCCTGATTTTGATTATGGGGTGGTCGATGACCCCAATGGTACTGGTCACTTCCCCATTCAAATATCATTTTCAGGGCAACTGCGCCTGAGAGCTCAACGCGAAGGTGCTTGGCGCGGGCGCTGTGGCCTGCATTTCAGGAAATGACTGAATTTTCTATCTCAGTCGAGGAGTTTAGGTCGGTAGATGAGGCAGTTGAGTTCTTCTCCGGCAACCTCATCGCCGTGGGCCTGACTTCTATCCCTAGACGTCTGGCTGTTTTGCACCTGACCACTCCCATGGTGGTCGGCTGAGTGTAAGACGGCCCTCAAGCAGAAGCGGTATGCCTACATTCGCTATAAGCGCCGCCCGAACGATTTCGAAGCACGCCCGCCGCTCTTCTTGGCGGGCATACGTGTCTTCACTTAACGGGAAGACCCCTTTAGCTGAGGTGTGGAAGTGAGTCATAAGGATTCGGGGCAAGTTCTCGCAGGCCCCCTTCCCGTTCTCAAGGAGAATGGGACCGCAATCTCGGACCCCGCGTCCGTGGCGGAATCCTTAGCGACCGCTTTTTCCCATTCTCTAGCCGTGATGCTGCTCCACCAGCATTCAATGCACGTCATGATTTCGTGGACGGCCACCGGCTGGACTTTACCTCCAGAGACAAAGAACTCTTCAACGACAAGTTCACTGTCAGCGAGTTGCGTTCCGCTCTCGCTTCGTGCGCGGACACCGCCCATGGTCCGGAAGATGTCCCGTACGCCATGCTTCAACACCTAGGTGAGCGAGGCATGGCCTTTCTGTTGGATTTGTTTAACAGGATCTGGGTGGAAGGTCTTCTCCCAGACTCCTGGCGAATCGCTACGGTGCTTGCATTTCGCAAACCGAGGAGAGATCACTCTGCTCCGACCGGTTTCCGCCTAATCTCTCTAACCTCTTGCGTGTGCAAGTTGATGGAGAAATTGGTAAATGTTAGATTAGCCTTTTTCCTGGACAGCGGAGGCCATTTGTCTCCTCCAGAAGTGCGGCTTCCGCAAGTTTCACTCCACGTCGGATGCTCTGCTCCGACTGGAAAATGCCGTCTGCGAGGCTTTCCTTCGTAGACAGCACTACGTTATGGTCTTTTTCAATCTGGAGAAGGCCTATGATACCACATAGCGATAGGGTATGATGGAGACTCTCCACACAATTGGGGCGAGGGGACGCCTTCCAATGTTTATATCTAAATTTTTACGAGATCGTCGATTTCGCGTACGGGTGGGGGGAGCTCTCTCCGGCCCAAAGGAGCAGGAAGAGGGTGTCCTCCAGTGAAGTGTCCTTAGTGTCACACTCTTTGCCCTGAGCATCAACGGCATCACCTCGGTGCTGCCGGAAGATGTTCTCGCTACGCTCTACGTGGAGGACCTTTCAATCTCCTTCGGCGCTCCCCAGATGCCAACTCTGGATCGTCGACTCCAACAGGCATTGAACCGCGTCTCTCGCTATGCCGAAGCGCACAGGTTTCGGTTTTCTTTGGCCAAGACTAAGGTGGTGCACTTCTTCCGCCATCCACGGCTTCACCCCAAACCAGGTTTGTTTCTTAATGGGGTGCGCCTGGATGTGGTTGAGTCGCACCGTTTCTTTGGTTTGTATTCGATCGACGCCTCACCTGGGAGGCTCATATTTGCAGCCTTAGGGTCTCTTGTACCCGCGCCATGGACATTCTCCGTTCCCTGACATTGAGCACTTGGGGGACTGATAGGGCTACTACCCCAATCTTTTATCGATCCTTTGTTCGTTCGAAGCTAGAATATGGATGCAAGTTTTATGCATCCACAGCCGAGCGCGTATTGCGGAAGGTGGATTCGATCCATCATACCGGCCTTTGCCTTGCGACCGGTGCCTTCTGCACTTTCCCCATTGAGAGCCTGTTGGTCGATGCTGGGGAGATGCCACTTGCTCTGCGCCGCGTGCAGTGCATCACACGCCTGTACACGCGAGCCCGCCACCTCCCTTAGTCGCCAACAGCTCTCACTGCATCCGCAGCCGATCTCGATGGTGCCTATGCCGCCAAGAGACACCAGTCATACCCTAAGCCCTTTGGGTTTAGGGCCAGGAAACTCCTTCGAGAGGTAGATATAGCTCTCGGGCCGGTGGCGCCCTTGGTTATGCCCAGGACGCCACCCTGGAGGGTACCACATTTGGTGATTTGTCGCCACGCTTCTACTCCCAAAGCTTGTACTGCGCCGGGAGTATTGCGTTCGACCTTTTTGGAGCACACATCGTGTCACGCTGGAACCGTGCCAGTGTATACGGATGGGTTCAAGTCCCAACAGGAAGTCGGCTTGCACGCCGTATCTCCTCTGTTTGAAGTTAGCGGGGCTCTACTAGGCGCTGCGTCGGTCTTCATGGCCGAGCTGGTGGCAATACACCATCGGTACGGGAGATTACGCGACGTGCCTGGTTCGGAGACCGGATTGTGATCTATAGCGACTCACAAAGCGCCCTGAGTGCTCTCGGGGTATTGGAATCTCCGCATCCCCTGGTTCGCAATATCAGGGACGCCACGGTTTTAGCGAGCCAGGCAGATGTCGAGATTATCTTCTGTTAGGTTCCTGGACATGTAGGAATTGCGGGAAATGAGCGCACCGATTAGGGCATCAAAGAGTTTTGCGAGGATACTGCGACCGGACTAGCGTTTCGGTGTTCCTCACACCGACTATATGGCAGGAATACGGGCAGCTCTTTGGACTGCTTGGCAAAGAAGATGGGAGACGGTCGAAGGGAACTTAAAGTTGCGTGCCATTGCGCCGCGCCTGTTGCCATGGACCTATCCCTTAATGCCGCGACGGCTTCAGGTCGCTTTCTGTCGTCTCCGAATCGGACATACTCGTGTGACGCATCGCTATCTGATGGAGCGCTCGCCAGCGCCCTATTGTGACGACTGCATCGTCCCCCAGACTGTTCGCCACATTCTTGTCGAATGTCCCAGTCTGGGTGATCTTCACGCACGACACCTGTACCGGTACCGGGATGGGCGGGGTCGCTACCGCCTGTCCCTTGTACTCGGGATGAGTGCATGTACATCGACTGGTGGACTTATTGACTTTTTGGGGGAGGCCGGCCTTCTCCCTATTATTTAAGCAGGTTTTGTTTTTTTGCTTTGCTTTGTTTTTTGCATTTGTTTTTGTTTATTTGTTTTTTTTCCTTTAGGTTGCACGCTCCTGCGCCGGGGGGACCTCCCCCCGACGCAGGAGCTTGCTTCCTCTTCCCCATTTGGGGTGTTTTTTTTTCGTTTAATTTTATTTTAAAGTATCCTAGAACTAGGCCAGTTTTAATATGGCGTTTAATGCCCATGTAGGCAGTCGCCAGATGAGCTCTCAAAAAAAAAAAATCTCCTCTTTTTCCGTCCACTTAGGTTGTGTGAGCATTTTTTAGGAGATTATAGGAACACATCTCTCGTCGGCTTCAATGAGGAGATCGGTGATCTTGTTGATCTTCTCATCAATCTCTTTGATATTAGCGTCTCCCAAATCAGTTGGTTAGTATGTACTGAGTATCTCTCTATATAGCTCCCAGTCAGCTTTCACGTAACTTTTCCTAAGTGTAACGGGCTTGATTATTGGCGCTAGCGAGATGTTTGTGAGAATCAGGATGTGATCGCTTGGAACCACTGGTCCGAGCTCATTGACAATGTTCAATGGAAAGTTTTTGGATGTCAACACAATGTCCGGCTTTCTTGCCGAACGTTGTGTTATGAAGGTCATGAAATCTGGCCCGGCCCTCTGGAGTCTATCTCTTACGAGTAGAATCTCCAGCTTTCTTCCCCTTTGATCGGTGCTTTCGTAGCCTCATGCACGGCTTCTGGCATTAAGACGGAAATTGGACATTGGACAAAATAAGAGATGAAGTATAGGTAGAATTAGAAAGAGAATAGTAAGAGAGTAAAGTGGTTAAAGGGTGATTTTGAAGAATAGATGATGTTTCGGAGACAGAATAAAAAGATCCCTGGTGAAAGGGTAACTCTGTCAATGTGCAGATTTCTGTGTTTTGGGGTTGTTTTGCATTGTTTAATAAACTAAAAATTATAAATCTATAGTTTATATAATTAAATTAATCATGGTTAATTTAATTATTATTTTCGATCCTATTGATCGATTGATCTCAGGCATTCAAGCCTATATTTTGGTGGGGGTTTTATTCCCGCTGTGACTTCTGCAAAAAAAATTGAAAAGTTTTTCGTTATCATTTATGATTGAATTTAAAAGTGAATGTAAATTTACTTCTAGCTTGCGTTTTGCAAGTGGTTTTTAATTGAATTTTAAGGCTAAAGGAACCTGCGCATTACTTTGTATGTTTTGTAAGTTCTCTCAAGTGTATTTCGGAATCACGTCGTTGTCTGTCTGTAACTTGCTACTTTTGAATGGTCTTTTTTGTCGGTCTACTTTGATTTCTAAGTGTATACGAAAGAATTCAGGAGTCAAGCGGGCGCCAATGGCTTGCCATATCCTCTTAGCTCTCTCGTGGAGCGCCAAGTTGATCGGAGATAATCCAACCGAGTCGTGGAGCTCCCTCTGTCGTTTGCGTTCTCTTCTTCGGGTGTTTGTAATAAGTAGAACCACTTTGTTCTGAATAACTTGAAGTTTCACAATGTGGGTCCTGGCGCTCGCATTTAGCGGCATCGGGGGGTATAAGAGTCTCAAGCGGATGCACGCAAAAAATATTTAGAGTTTATTTGAGCGAGTTAGGTCAATGAACCTATAAAACTCCCTCAAATCTCTCTTGCTATTCGCAACTGTCCGCCCGATATGACTCTTGTATCCCCCTGTGGTGATTTTGAGCCCCAAAACCGTGCCTTCCGAGCAGTAGGGGATTCTCTTTCCCCTCTACCCGTATATCGTTGAAGGTCTCGCGAAACATGGGAATTATTTTGAACTTTTGGGCATTGGTTGATATCTTCCATTTCCTCTCGTAAGTGTTGATGTTAGATATCTCCCTAGCCGTGTTTCTCGCCATAAATTCCTTGTGAACGTAAGCGGCTGTACAAATTTGTGATATATCGTCAGCGAAATAGACGTATATCGTACCTTCGGAGAGAGGTTGTGGTAAGTCACGTGTATAGATGTTGTATAACAGGGGACTGAGACAGCTCCTTGCGGGCCCCCTGATTTGAGCTCGAATTCAGGGCCTTTGTGTTCTCTAATTTGTAAATATGCTCTCCTCTACATTATGTAATCGCATTTTGTTGATTTGAGAGTTTTTCTTTGTTATTTGTTAAATTTTCATTACTTTACTTTTGTTTTATGTCCACTACGGTTTTTTTTTTCTAATGAAACATGTGAACTATGGTTTCCATTTGTCCTTATTTTGCAAGTTTAGGGGGCATTTTCCGGTAAATTTTCTTCATCGAAATATTTGTAAAACGTCCTCCTGCGTACGCAAGCGGCTGCTTTCAAATCCGCGATTGTATAGTCGTACACGGTTGTCGTAATTCAGTTGTCGTATTTCTTCGTTAGTCCATTCATCGATTCTTGTCCAAATTGTTTTGGCTCTATTGTATAGGGTCACATTTAGGGGTTCCACCTCCGTGAGGGCGTCGAGGGTATGAAATCCATTTTTGATACTCCGAGGATGAAGCGGAGCCCCTGGTTTTGTACCGCTTGCATCTTCCTTATTTCGGGAAGTACACTCCAGGTGCAACGGGATAGCGAGATACAGCAGAATGGGTGTTACTAAGGCTAGGTACAGTTTCCTCTTATTCCGGAGGGAGAGTCTCTTAAATCTATATAACTGTCGTAAGCGAAGGCGGGCCTGCGCGATTTTCGAGTTGACGTGAGCACCGTATCCCGATGACGTCACAGTCAACCCGAGAACGTGAGCTTCGCGTGAATACGGGTAAAATTCGTCTTGGACCAAGATTTCAGCCGTCTTTCTGCGTCCAATGGGAAGAACCTTGAACTTCCTCACATTGGTGCGTATTTTTTTACAGGCCTCGTAGTCATTAAGGTGGCCTATTTCCCCGGCCGTCCTGTTTGCAACGTCGATCGGGTTGAGGTAGTCGCTAGTAACTAATTGCGATATGTCATACGCTAGTTGGATATATTTCGCATAGTCCTGGGTAGGTTGGGGAAGATCGCCGGGGGAAATTGTGTACAGGGTCGGACTTAGGCACCCACCTTGGGGCACCCCGGTTGTTGATGATTTTAATGGTCGCCTCGCGGTCCTCAAGGTAGTCGCAAAGAAGTCTGGTAACATTGGTGGCCATGTCCAGGTCGCATAGCTTTTTTATTAAGTCCGGGGACCTACACTTTGTCGAAGGCAGATTACACATCCCTGAACACCAAATCGACCCTCCTGTTATCAGCCTTGGTGACGGCGATGTTCTCCGTCAGGAGGGCTATGGCCGTTTCGGTTCCTAGGTGCCTCCGGAAACCGTGCTGCTGTACGTTGTATCCCTCGTTATCCTCCAGGATAGTCTCTTAGTCTGTAACTCACCAGTTTCTCAAGGAGCTTTACCAAGAACTCCAGGAGCGAAATAGGTCTGTAGCTCTTTATCTCCCCTTAGGGCTTACCCGGTTTCAATAGAAAGATCATCTCAGCCCTTTTGAGTCTATCGAGGAAGTAGCCAGCGTTAAGGCAAGCGTTAAACAGGTTCAGGACCGCCATTCTGATGTTCATGGGTGCAATGACAAGGTGAGCCCTGGTGATGCCCGAGATGCCTTGGGCGTTCTGCTTGAAGCTCTTGAGAGCAGCCTCAAACTCGTCATGGGTAAACGGTCTACCCTCTCCCTCCGTTTGTCTGGTGGTATCGAAAAAACCGAAGGGAGTCAAGTCGGCCCACGAGCCTCCAGGTCAGCCAGGACCTCATTCTCGTAATCCTGGTTGAAATCTAGGTTTTCTTACTCCGTGATCGAGAACCTATTTTGCCAGTGGTTTCGGAAGTGGCGCTCGATCTCCTGGTCATCAGAGATTTTCTCCCCATCGACTCTGATACTTAGTTCTTTTGGGGGGGGATAGTGCCGCTCAGCTTCTTAAGTTGGTTTCAGAACTTCCTGGGATCTCCTTCCTCATATATCCGATCTACTAGCCTGTCCCAGGTCGTACTCGACTGCTCCGCTATGAGCAATTTCAACTCCAGATGGATGTTCCGGAGTTCCTGGTAGTGGTGCGCCGTAAGTCTAGTTTGTCCTATTTCGCCGACCAGCTCGTCCAGCCTGTCCTTCCTTTGTATTATCCCTTCGTTCCAGCGTGGCGCAGGGAGAGTCTTGTATTTGACTCTAGGGATCGTCGCTCTATCCGCTTCCACTAGCTTCGACATAATTACGTCTAGGTGCTCATCGAGATCCTCCAGTGACGACCCGTCCAGATTGTCCAATCCGTAGTCCTGCAGGAGTCTTTTGTATTCTTCCCAGTCTGCTTTGGGCATGCTCCCTCGAGATGGAACTTCCAAATGTATAGGGGACGTGGAGACGGTAGTAACCATGCTGATATGGTCCGATGGGGTGTATGGGCCATGCACTGTCAACTGGTTCAGCAGAAAGTTGGAGTTTACCAGGACGATATCCGGAGTCGTCGAGGATCTTCTCATCAAGTATGTTGGAAAGTCCAGACCGATCCTGCGTACCAGATCTCGGTCGATAAGAATGCTCAGAGTGGTTCCTGCCCCGTTAAAGCCAGCGGTGTATCCAGCCTCTCTGCTCCTGGCATTGAGATCGCCGATTAGGATGGTCGAGGCGTTTCTCCTGAAGAGCCTGATAAAGTTGAGGACGGGGAGGTATGGGCGTCTTGGGGGTTGATAGCCCACCTCGATAACGAGGTCGTCGAAGGTCGTCTTGATCTTGATGGCTAGATACGACTCTTCCAAATCTGTTATTTCTTTGAATTTGATGCCGAGCGAATTGCTATCGCAACGCCATCGAATCTTGTGTTGGAGTGATTAGCTGTTATAACATCGTAGTTGTAAATTTTTAGGGGACTCGCGTCCGAACTGATGCCGTGTTCCGAAATAAGTAGAATGTCGTGGTTCACTTCGCGTATGATGTTGTTAGACGTGAACTTTTTGGTTTCCCATCAATTGACATTTAGCGAGAAGATTTCGATTCTGTTTATAAATTTGATGTTATGAGCCATGTTACTCAGACTGGACGTTCTGTACCTTTGCCTGATCTGCCTGAGCTGGTTATGTCACCCTTCCTGATCTTTTTTTCTTGAATTGATCGTGAGACAGGTTGTAGCATGATTCTGGACAAACTACGATGCTACCTGCTTTGAGGGCAGATAGCAATTCTTCCTCAAATTTCCTCGCTGTCGTATTAGTACTTGGATTTGCCTCTTAATACGCCCTTAACAATATCCTTTACCTTAGCCGAACTTGGGAGTGGTGACGAAGGTGAGGCATAAATTTTCATATTAAAGTCTAGGGTTTTTTTCTGGGGGGGTGTGGTCCTGTCATCTCTGGTAGGCTTAATACGAGGTATTGCTCCCTTTTGGGCGTCCGTCTTCTGGGGCGGCAGGTCGGTCACCATCTCCTCGGTGGCGGATTCTCAGCCCGTTTGGTAAGACGAGGAGCCCTAGACTTTAAGCGGGTTCTAGAAACGGTACTGGGCTTGCTACCGTTTGTGTTTGATAGAGTTCGTTTGAGGGGGGATTATCGGGAAACCACATAGGTTTTATCCCATTTTGCGTCAGCATCTTGTTCAGCTCCGTTGCGTAGCTCCCAGGTTTTGCGATGCTTACGAAATGTGCGTGAATCACGCACATTACCAAATCCAGATTCATGGATGGGTCTAACTGTAGTAGGGTTTTTCCTTTGTCCTGGTTCTGTGCTGCCTGGGTATATGGGGTGCTTGTCTTATGGGCCATTTCGTCTTGCAGGTTTTTCTTCTTGTCGGCGACCAGCGATTTTTTCCTGGAGCACGACATGGACAATGTTCGGTGGGAGCCTGCGCAGTTAAGGCATTTCACCGTTCTCCCGTTGGTGCATTCTTCCCAGGTGTGTCCCGCCCGGCGCACTCAGAGCACACTTTGCCCTGGAACGTAAACTCCTTCGTCGTGTGCTGCTCGAGAGCGTAGCAGGAGAAACAAACCTGCCCAGAGACAAAGGTTTCTTTCTCAATGCATGACGTCGCAATCTTGGTACAGAACAAAGTCAGTCCTACTTTTGAAGCCTTGGCAGCTATCTCTGTTGTTCGAAATGTTACCCTGAACAAGTGGGAATACTCGCCACCTTAGCGGTTCTTGAACTTATAAATCTCGTCAACCTTGGCCCAGGACTGTTTATCTTCGATCTCCTTCCTGATCTCTTCTGCGCTATGTCTCCCGACCCAGGGGTCGAGGTGGCGACAGATGATCGATCTCTGTGCTGATACATTAGGCGGAACCTTGAGGGACAGGCCAATGCTCTGCATTTTTACGCGAGAGTCTACGCTCAGCAACTTGTCAACATCGAGATTGTTGTCGCATATGGCCATGTAGCCATACGACTGTTCGACGAGTCTGCACAGTGCAACCTTGATGTCCAAGAAGATGGTCTGGAAGACGGTCTCCCTGGTTGGCTTGGCGTTCCGGTCTATCAACCAGAGCGGGATTCTCTTCTCTCCCCTGGGGTCGTCCATGACGACCCGCTGAAGGCGTGTCTTCTCCAACGACCTACCGGTCTACTTAGGGTGTTTGCCTAACCAACAAACTCGTTACACCTTGTCTGCCCTACCTACGCTAAAATGTCTAGCAGGGCCCATCTGCCGGTCCTGTTCACTCCGCCCCCTACTGGGGCCCCCTTCTTCGCGCCCCCTGTAGAGCTTCCTTCCGGGGTTTGGACACGACAGAAACCGGTGGTCTCTACAGGCCTGAACCAGCAGACAAGTTATGAGGAAACGAGGTGTGCTGCTGTGTAGTAGAAGAAACTTCAGAGCGGGAATGGTTGACGCCCAACGGGTGCTGTTGCGTGCACGCCCGCTCACGCGCGGGTGCGCGTTTACTCCCGCGACACTACTAACGAGTAGCGACAAACAGCGATCTTGACGCGTAAAGGATAAATTTTACCTTAGCAATTCTTGTAGCCAAAGCTTTTGCAAAAGGACTTATAAATTCTTCAAGTGTGGCTGGAGGAACTCTATTCAGAGTGAAGCACAGTCTTAAGACGGAAAACTAACTTTGGTCGTGTTTATGTGTAAACGATTGAAGCGTTAGTAACATTTTGATCTATCCTGGCGCCTGATTGGTTGAAATGTTATAGAGTAATTTTAGATGAAATTACTATTTATATAGGTGATTTTTTGTGTAAAAATCATTGTGTGTTGCAGGAAAGAGTGATGGAGGGCTATGGGAGTAAAATAACTGCCCAAGAGCTCTCCGTTGCACTAAAATCTTTTCTTCAAAGAGCACTGGGTACCACGGGGCTGACCAGGGAGAATTTCATCATGGCCCCGCCTAATGTTCTGAGTGGGCTTCTTAACATCATGAATGCAGCTCTGAACACGGGCTATTTTCCCGATCAGTGAAAAATGGCCAAGACGATCTTCCTTCCCAAATCGGGAAAGCCCCGGACTGCCCTGCCAGCTGCCGGCCGATATTTCTCTTGGAATTTGCTGGCAAATTCTTTGAGTAGATATTGGCAAATAGGGTCAACTCTTTTCTCGACGAAGCCAACTTGAATAACGAGCAGCAACACGGCTTCAAAAAGAAAAGAGGGACTGACACGGCACTAGCCGTTATTACAAAAAAACTTGCAAACATCAAGGCAAGCAAAAGCCATGCCGACCTGGTGCTCCACGATGTTAAAAAAGCTTATGACAAGGCTTGGAAGTGAGGCCTGCAATTTAAGATCCTGCAAGTAGTCCTCGACCCCATTCTTGAGAGGATTCTATGCGATTACATAATGGAGAGGAGAGCATATATACAAATTAGAGAACACAAAGGCCCCGAATTCGAGCACGAATCAGGGGTGCCGCAAGGAGGCTGCCTCAGTCCCCTGCTCTACAACATCTATACACGTGACTTACCACAACCTCTCTCCGAAGGTACGATATACGTCTATTTCGCTGACGATATATCACAAATTTGTACAGCCGCTTACGTTCACAAGGAATTTATGGCGAGAAACACGGCTAGGGAGATATCTAACATCAACACTTACGAGAGGAAATGGAAGATATCAACCAATGCCCAAAAGTTCAAAATAATTCCCATGTTTCGCAAGACCTTCAACGATATACGGGTAGAGGGGGGAGAGAATCCCCTACTGCTCGGAAGGGACGGTTCTGGGGCTCAAAATCACCACAGGGGGATACAAGAGTCATATCGGGCAGACAGTCGCGAATAGCAAGAGAGATTTGAGGGAGTTTCATAGGTTCATTGACCTGACTCGCTCAAATAAACTCAAGATATTCAATGCGGGCATTCGCTCGAGACTCTTGTACCCCCCGATGTCGTTTAACGTGAGCGCCAGGACCCACATTGCGAAACTTCAAGTCATCCAGAACAAAGTGGTTCCACTTATTACAAACACCCGAAGAAGAGAACGCAAACGACAGAGGGAGCTTCACGACTCGGTTGGATTATCTCCGATCAACTTGGCGCTCCGCCAGAGAGCTAAGAGGATATGGCAAGCCATTGGCGCCCGCTTGACCCCTGAATTCTTTCGTATACACTTAGAAATCGAAGTAGACCGATAAATAAGACCATTCAAAAGTAGCAAGCTACAGACAGACAACGACGTGATTCCAAAATACACCTGACAGAACTGAAAAAAAATACAAAGTTATGCGCAGGTAGGTTCCTTTATCATATTAAAATTCAATTAAAAACCACTTGCAAAAGGCAAGCTCGAAATAAATTCACTTTTAAATTCATTTAAAAATGTTAACGAAAAAACTTTCCTAAAACTTTGCAAAAGTCAAAGCGGGAATAAAAACTCCGCCAAAAATAAAGGCTTGAATGCCTAAGATCAATCGATCAATAGGATCGAAAATAATAATTAAATTAACTACGGTTAATTTAATTATATAGACTATAAATTTATAATTTATAGTTCATTAAACAATGCAAAAAACAACCCCAAAACACACAAATCTAACGCATTGACAGAGCTACCCATTCACCAGGGATCATTTTATTCTGTCTCCGAAACATCATCTATTCTATAACCTTACCCTTTAACCACTTTACTCTCTTACTATTCTCTCTCTTATTCTACCTATATTTCATCTCTTATTTCTTCCAATGTCCAATGTCCAAAAATCAGTCAGAATCTGAAAATTTATTGTTATTTTAATAAGAAAAATTATATTCCTTGTTCTCCATTTTAAAATCTTATTCCGGGCTATAATATACAGGAATAAAGAATCCAGATATAAATATATATTTTTCCTTCATCCCGTAAGGAAGCTGATGATCACTTAACCTAAGCCTGCAAAACTAGAAAGAGAATACCTTAACTAACTCAAAGCCTACAGAGTAAGGCAACGAAAAGTTGTGGTGATTGTTTCGTGCCTCTCCCAGGTTTTTAGTGCAGTAGAAGTCGGTTGTGTCTAGCAGACATGTTGTTATAGGATGAGATTTTGATTGGAGACATGTTTTTATTTCAGTTTCCTGTGTATTTTCTAAGGAATCTATTCTTAATATGATTTATTCTATTCAACGATTTGAATTAATGGCTAAACGGAGCAGATAGAGAATAGAATTGACCATCGTTGGGATAAACCAACGAAGTTTGATTGAGACAAGTGAACACCTTGAGGACGATATAAGATAGAGGAACAACAATGTAAGTGACGGTCAAGTGTCAGGAAAGACAGAGACAATTAAACTCGTAAAAACTCGAATAAAATCAGAAAAACTCGAGTATAGCTAGAGAAACTCCAGTATAGTCAGGGAAACCTCAAGTAACGTCAGGGAAAGTCCGATTAGATTCTTTTCAAGCGAGTATAGTCAAGGAAAGTTGTGTAAAATCAGAGAAACTCAAAGAGAGTCAGGAATTGCATTACAAATAAGTTTACGTAACAATGATTTTATTTATCTTAATTTGGAATGTTTATACTCATACTTTGACTCGCTCAATCTGGTTTGAACGAGAGTTTTTGTATTAAATACGTTGAAGGTGAAGCTATTAAACAATTTCTACCCTGACTTTCTGATGCTAAAGTCAATAGAGATGTCTTCGTGTAGCTAAGAGTGAGAATGATAATCTGGTCTCAGGATCTTGAAGACAAATGAGTTCAAATGTATAGGCTTAGGGAGCATTGTGTAATATATGGATTGCCATGCTGCAATCCACTATCTAGTCAGACGTATCGATTTTCATATAGTAACTAAGGCACTGTTTTCGAATAAGCTAGATAGAGATTCCATTAAGCTATCAAGCCAGTGTAGAACAAATATCAAAGACGCTGTGATTAACGATAAAGGGAGGATATTTATCGCCAGTAGTAGGAAATGACTGAAAGACCATTTAGACAAGGGTCGTCCTTCATTAACTTTTAAGTAATTACATTATTCATGTTTTCTAATATCTTCCATTTCTTCGATTAGATTTTTTTTTTATTAAATTGTATACGTATCTACGACACGTTTGAAAATTATATAAATTAATAGGAAAGGAGAAGGCTGGAGAAGTTTTTCTTTCATCAATAGAGGGTGTGGGTCCTTGTTTGGGGACTGCGAGGAGATAATGAGTAGGAGGGAGAGCACTCTGCTAGATATGTAGTCGCAACTCGTGTTGCATATTGGTGGAGGAATCGCATAGGCTTGTTGATAACCAAATAATTTCCGAAAGAATTTATTTGACTCTTTGGCGGATTATAGCTCGGTGCCAATGCAGAATACATTGAAAGCTGTTGTCGAAAGTTAGCTTTCTCCATTCTCGCCTTGTGACTGTGTGCTATGTCGCCAACGACCTCTGGTATCTACTAAGACTCTCATTTGGTTGATGGGGCACGCAGTCATGATAACCAGGCCGTCGGCGCATCAGAATCCTTCTTGCTAAGAAAGGACTGCTTGGTTATTTTAGGCACAGTGCAATCCGAATTCGAATGTCGCTTCTTGCAGGGGAATTAATCGTAGTAGAAAGGCGTTTGAGCCTAAGTGATCACAGCGACTCGACCTGGTGCTTGCCGGTCTCTGATAAAGACCTCATACGACTTAATAGCTGAGAGCAAAAGAAGCTGTATGGCTTTTAGTTTTATTTACAATAAAGGATTTTCAAAGATTGTCCCTATCGATCTAAAGTTTACCAGAATTTTATACAACACTTATATGGGAGGAGCTAGGGATGATCACAAGTATGGCTTACCAATAGGATATTATTAAGAAGGAGCTATTGACAAATTTATTGAAATTTTTTCAATCCTTTGTTAAGTGAGAGAAGTTTTCACAGGATTTTAACGGAGTTTACCAATACTAACATTGCGGTTTATTTTATACCTCCATGACTAGTGGGCGGGCATATACTTTTTCTACCCTCCCTTGAAATTAATTTGCACCAGACGCATATGACGTCAAAAATAAAACGATTCTCCTCCTATAACAAAGGAAAGGGGAATTTTTGAGCAGTGTCTTGGTTTTGAGGATTAAAGGACACTTTATTGTGATAAAATAAAGATTAATAAAACCAATCGAAACTTTGATCAGTAGAGTTTTAGTATACAAAAAAAGTTGAGCTTTGAAATATAATGTAAATTTATTTGAACTGTTCAGCGTTTAATTCATATATGTTTGTCTATCTATGATCTATCAATCTATATATCCACTAAATTCAAATGTATGTATCTAAGTATGAAAGTGAGAGGCAGGTTCTTCGTTTTATTTAACTCTGCTATAGTTATTTTATTGTTAAGGCAATTAAGACTTCTCCCTTTCAAAAAGAATTAAGGAACCTTGGCCAAACCTGCAAGTTCCGCCACAGCAATGTCGACGATCTGAAGTCCTCCGTCACCCACTGGTGGTCCATCATGAGGAAGAACTTTATGGGAGAATAGGGTCGAGTTCAACCATTCCTGCCTTTCTCAACCAAGGTAGATGACGGATGTGTACGTGACAAACTTATAATATAGACAAAGTGCAAGTTAATCGGATTTTAAGTTGGCCAAAAAGTCAGCTATCTTGGAAGTTATCTGGGACAATAGAAGACAAGTAGAAAAATAACTTTACTACTATGCAAATTAATATTCTTTTTACAAAGGTTAAACAG
Source organism: Ceratothoa steindachneri (assembly GCA_963969495.1). Lineage (NCBI taxonomy): Eukaryota > Metazoa > Arthropoda > Malacostraca > Isopoda > Cymothoidae > Ceratothoa > Ceratothoa steindachneri. The sequence continues at coordinate 194,634,056 of OZ018318.1, forward strand.
GGGTTTTGAAGCTTGCTATATAACACATTTAACGTAAACGAGTCTGAGCTTCTAAAAGGGAATGGGGGAGGATTTTAAGAGGACAGTCGCCGTACCCACAAAGGAAAAATACTGACCGAAGAGTCGCTCGAATGACCTTGAGCGTACCCAAAGCCGACGACGGATGCTTACACTGGAAGGAAGTTGTAGGGGGTAGAGAGAGCATTTGCACAGGGCAGTTGCGCTTTGCTGTTACCTCGAAGATGTGTTCCGAGGGAGTAACCTTGCCTTGGTGCAAAGTTCAAATAATAGTCTCCAGGTGATGAGTATTAAAGGCACGAACTTAGATCTTGTTTTCGAGTTTAGAACAACGAATCGAAAATGGGCGCGTTCCGTTCCAGGAGCGGGCAAAAACGAGTACGAAGCAGGCTCACGCGAATTAGACGAGAATACCTGGAGCTTTAGGGTTTCTGCGAAGAATTGTGCAGAGACCAGCGGGTATGAACGGGTAAGTGCAAAATGCGGACACTGACGTGCGGCAGGCGCCGGAGGATTTATAGTGGGCTCAAATGGGGTTTCCCCCCCTTCTTCCGAAGAGGGGTGGTTTCATGTCCCATCGCATCGCCAGCCGAAGGTAGTCTCACCTTATTAGCAAGATCGCGGAAAAGTTCCTAAACGGTGAGGCGAACTTTGTCCGACTCCCCATGGGCCCTTCAAGTTTCTCACAGCTTTCCATGATGACGGGATTTCAGCCTACCAAGGCGTCTTGTGATTCGCACCTTCATTAGCGCAGTCAAAACGGGTCGAGACCAGGTGTCTGTTCTCTCTCTCTTTGAATGGCGTGGCCGCACACATCTCTCTCTCGCTCTCTCATCTCTGACAGACTTGGTTCTCAACGTGGGCGCGGTATTCAGGTCTAGCCTGGAGCGCGAGCTCGCCACCGAGGGCAGCGAAATTGATTAACATTACAATTCAAACACATATTAATAGGATAAAACGTTAAAACGTGTCAACGTGTCTAGATGCATCAAACCCTTTATTTGTGTCCCTTGTTGAGACAGTCGTATCGAGTGTAACATGCCTTTTGTAAAACCTGTTATACCTAGATAAAAATTATATAGTAATTTGATAGGAGAGTCTGTTTTATGCCATATTCGAGCGATAAACTAGACGTTTTAAACCTGTCTTTAGGTAGGAGAATATTTAGAAACGACACCACTCAGACAAGCACACGAATAAGAGGCATTATCCACTAAAACTATAATGCGCCACACCCCCTCAACCACAATCATAATGGTTACTAGCATGTATTCAATAATATAATGAAATGAACAAAAACGAATTATTAGGATTTTGTCATGTTGCTCAGTGCTTGGATGGCCTACATGAGCCTGCTCACTGAACAGAATCTTTTTTATTTCATTCATCAGCCGAGGTCAGATGAGTTTATTCAAATTGGAATTATAGTTTTATATAATTCCATTTTTTTTATAGAAGTCAAAACAGTAAACTTCCTGGACAATTAATAACAACCTGCAAATCATGACTATAAAGCTATTTAAAGACTTTTCTTTAGCAAAGCGCCCTATGCTATATGAAATACTCAACCCCGTGAATGTCGGAAAATGCAACATTATCTTATTGAATATCCACACATAACGATTTGCGTTCATTGGGATATTCTAAAGTAGGAAGTAAAGACTCCCAAGCCCCCTACAGCCACTGAAAATGCCCTTCACAATAGCACAACCTGCATGCTTTACTGTTATTTAGGGGGACTGGGTCGCAATAGCGTGAGAATTGCGTGGTCGCGAATAGCCCCAGGCTGCGATTGCATGCATTAGAAGGGGTTTTCTTGGCTAACCAGCACATTACCCACTGTTTAACAGGTTAATTAATCTTTGGATTTTTTGCCTTAGGCTAGTCGCTTCCTGATAAGTGGTTTGGTGAAAAGTGGCTGGGGATAATCGTAAGAAGAGGTCAACCGAGTTCTTTCTGCATCCGATGCTGAATTGTACGTTTATTTTCTCTCTCGACTGTTTCGGAAGACAATTCTTCACTTCAAAAATCTGTGATACGGAAATCATTCAATAATTTACGCCATATAGAATGTATCACGCTGTAGATGTGTTCCTAGGTCTGTAGGCAAGGGATTTCAGTATAAGGATGTAGGATTGGAGGCTATTAGAAAGGGAGGAGGGAGGCAATTAAGGTTTTTATGGGGCCCTCACCAACCATAATACGCTTACCCCTTTCCTCCGGAGAAACAAATGTGTCCTTTAAGAGATAAAATTCAGACCTTTTCACGCAGTGGGGTGGGGTGGAACCATCGTGAAGAACTTTACCAAAAAAATATAGTGAACACAAGGGACTAAAATAAAGGCTCATACGTAGACACATAAACACATCCAGACAAATATATATATATATATATATATATATATATATATATATATATATATATATATATATATATATATATATATGGTTATTTTTCGGTTTATGCCCGCCCTAAAATATTTAATAATGTATATATATATATATATATATATATATATATATATATATATATATATATATATATATGTTTAAAAACAATTGTTTTTTATGAAGACAATGATTTGCTTGGGCAAATTAAAAAAGTCCTTTTTTAAGTAAGGGTGGTGGTGTTGTTATGCTATTACAATCTCATCCTATTGCATTATATATAAGTTTTAACTTTATTTATAAATGGGGAGCTCCGCCCCACAGTTAATTGAAGGGTTACACACCACCCCACCAGCATATTTAAAAAAAAACAGTAAGTATTCCTAATTCAAAGCCTATCCTTAGTTTCGAATTCAAAGTCGCGTTTGCCAAATCTCGTTAAGCCTCTTCTTGTTTATACTGTTTTACCTAACCCGTTCGCACCCGTATGTAGACAATTGTAGCATTTTAATTAAAACAGAAATATTTAAAGTGTTTTTACAAAAATAAAAAACTAAATTATTAAAACCCTATGTAACCAATTCATTTGAGGCGATGACTTTACAAAAAGAAAAATAAGCTAACTAGATTCTTTCAATTTCAAGATGGCGGCCAATCTATATCTGGTCATAACATGATAATTAGAGATTTGCCTACATTAAGTATTGAAACTGCTATATAGTGTATATCATAATTGGGATAGAACAGTCTGAGGCCGCTTAATTTCAACCGCTATCACATGTGGTTTAGAAACACGTTGCTACCCACGTGCATCTTCGCGTCGAAGCAGGGCGACCTATCGCCACCTGAGTCAATATTTAACCAAGGAGGACATCCCCCCCTCCATTTCGCCCAATGCGTCGATCTCGCCAGATTGAGTTAGGCCTATAGGCAGATAAGGTATGTTCTCAGGCGCGGCTGGGCATTCCCTCGAAGCCCCCACTCCATTGTCCCCTACGCCAAGAGGATGGCTCGACTATTTATATGGAAACTTTACCGATTAGAGCAGATCAGATCCAGATTATCTTCGAGAGACATCACGCCGATCCGGTCTCACCTTGTGCACCAGGGGCCCTCTACCTCGAGATCACCATTATTGTCCAGAAGAGGACAATATCCCTTGAGTGACAAGGTTCGAGCCTTCAAGACGCCAAGTCCACAAGGCCCCCCCCCCCCTGTTGTTGAGAAAGAAAACAACGTTAGAAACGCCATTGTTCTTTGAGCCCGTTGACAAGAAACTGTTCTTCCCCTCCCCCCTGTTGTTCAGAAAAAGAACAACGTTAGAACAGCCATTGTTCTTTAAGCTCTTAGACAAGAGACGGTTCTCACCCCCCTCCCTTCCTGTTGTTCAAAAGAGAACAACGTTAGAACAGCCATTGTTCTTCAAGAAACAGTTCTCATTTCCAAAACGTCACGTCAGGATAATTTAAACCTCCCTTCCCTTCGGTTGAAACTCGCCAGCGGACCGAAGATTCCTTTGCGTGGCCTTCCTCTGCACAACAACTTATAATTACGTAAGCTAAGCATTACTTTTGATTACCTAACCTTTCGTCAACCCTACCCTGTGCCTTAAATTGTTTAGCGAACCATCCCATCCCTTTCATTTTTATTTGATACCTTTTTTTAAATCTCTCCTAATCTTAATCCTCGGATTAGTCAGATATTTCCCACGACCCTTTCCATTCTCTGTTTATGCAAACATTTTCCATTTTGTGTGTTGTTGATAGTTTTATTAATTAAACTCTATTTTATTAATGATAGCCATATTATTATCCTTGAGCTCAGTTCCACTTCTTAAGCATATTGAAGATAAATAACGTCGACCAACCAGATAACCACGCACTCGAAATATAATTGAATCATTCCCACAAAGAATAGTTATATATGGTATATCGTCGAGAGTCCATTCTACGAAATATATATATATATATATATATATATATATATATATATATATATATATATATATATATATATATATATATATATATAATATATATATATATATATATATATTTATATATATATATTTATATATATATATATATATATATATATATATATATATATATATATATATAAATATATATATATATACTATTTAAATTTGGTTTCAGGTGTGGCGTTTAACGCTATATCTTTGCAAACACTGGTCTCAGTCGAGTAAAGCATAGTGTTATTCGTTATAGAGAGGAACAGAAAAGACAAGCTGAGCTTCACCATCAGATTGAAATGGCTCGTGTAGAAGCTGAAATACAATCAGCCAGTTTAAGTTCCAAAGCCCCACCCAATCTCCCACTTAAGCTCCCCAATTTTAGGGATGGAGAGGATTTCGGAGCATTTTTAGCCCACTTCGAAAAGATCCTCGAGATCAATAACTTGGATCTGGAGGCTGAAGGTGTAGCAAGATTACTTCCCGTGTTAAATTGTAAATTGCGCGAAATTTTCATATCCTTACCATCTTAATGTACAATTAACTACAGCACCTTAAAAGCTGAGTTATTGGCCGCTCATAATATGACTCTCGATTTCTACCACCAAGAATTTCGAGGAGGTCGTATTAAACTCGGACAGATGTTCCGTCAATTCGGAAACATTCTTCAGAGGAATTTTAAATTTTGGTTAGAATCCTCAAAGGTTGATCCTAACTACGAGTCCTTAAAAGACTTCGTGTTGTGGGATCAATTTTTGGCGTCTCTTCCGACGAAGATCCGCGCGTTCGTCAAAGATCGTCGGTTCCAGACCTTTAAAGAGTGTACCGAAGAAGCGGATGTCTATGCCGCAAGCCATGTTTTTTACCCCAAGGAGAATCGAACTTCTCACCAACCCCCCAACCAGGAAAGAAGGAAGGAACCATGCCCCTTCCCAAGAAAGCTGACGAAGTTTCCGGGCCCTGTAAAACCCCAAAACTTCTTTCCCCAAAACCAACAACGGGACACCAAGCCTCCCGTTAAGATTTCTCCTCCATCAGTCTTCCCGAAGCAACCAATCATGTGCTTCACCTGCGGTGTAGAAAACAACATGAGCTGGAATTGCCCCAAAAATTCTAGGCTTAAAAGCGGACTAACCCACCAAGTTTACCAGATTAATGCCACCCCAGCTTTCCCAGGGGGCAGACCCAAGCAGCAACTTCTCGCCCTCCGTCAGGCCACCAGGTAAATTTTATTTTTGACAAAAGTTCACCGGGAACTTGAAATTTGAGGAGGGCAGCGTGAACAGCTGCCGTGTATTGACTCTCGTCAGGGACACAGGGTGCACGTGTTTCATCGTGTCCGACGAGCTCCTTCCCCCAGTGGACCCTAACCACGAAAAATTTGCGGTGGTACATGACTAGCTTGGGCGGGCGTGCCAATTCCCCGTCGTTAGATGTTACCTGCAGTGTCAGTATTAGGATGGCTGGGCTGAAGTCATTTCAGCACCCATACAATTCTGTTCCGTACTTATAGGACAGAGCCCTCAAGTAAGTTCCGACCCTGAGTCTCAGGCCGCCCTTCCTCGAGGCCGAGCTAAGAAAGAAGCCCAGGAGCCCGCCCCCCTCAGAACCCCGATACCGTCCGAATTCTCGGAGACCGTTAACCAGGACTTTAGGACGGCACAGAAGGAGTGTGAAGTACTAACACCCTTATGGGATGAGGCCCAAGACAAGGACACAGGGACTGTCCGTGGACCCAAAGAAAAAAGTACCCCCGACGCGCCCATGAAGATACGTTCGTAGCACTGGACGAAACATCGGCGCTTGAAGAGGATTACCCCGCAGAGTCCCTTAATGTAATACAGACAGTGTGCATCCAACCTGATGCTGATTACCCTCTTCCTTCCCTACCAGGCGAGTCTTCTGAACCCTCTGACCTGGATATCAACGCGCAGCTGACAACACATCAAAAGAGTCAGCTACAAGAACTATTATGTCAGTTTGACGACGCTATTTCAGAGAAGCCTGAATGCGCTACTAGTTTCGAGCATGCTAATAAATTAACAACCTTAGAACCCGTCCGTTCAAAACCCTATCCCATGCTGATTCATTTACGCCAAGCTTTCAACGCCGAAGTTAATAATTTAATTAGTTTGGACATAATAGAACCGTCCAGCTCTAGTTATTGTTTCCCAATCGTCATAGTCAAGAAACTTGATGGCTCTTATCGGATGTGCATCTACTTCCCGAAGTTAAATTCGGTAACTGTGTTCGACGCCGAGCCCATCCCGTTTGTAGACCAAAACCTTCACCTTTTTGAAAACGCCAAGTTCATTTTAGAACTCGATTTGTGCAAGGCGTATTATCAAATTCCTCTCCGGCCCAATGTGAAAGCATATACCGCCTTTGCAACGGAGAAAGGCTTAATGCAATTTAAGCACCTTCCTTTTGGCCTCGTGACCGCTTGTAGCAACTATAACCTTCTCATGAGAAGGTTGTTAGATGGACTTCCGAATATATCCTTTTACTTCGATAACGTCTACGTTGCTACTCGTGAATGGAGTCACCATTTAACCACCCTATTAGCTCTTTTCGAGCCACTGCTCGAAAATGGCCTCACCATTGGCCCCAGCAAATGCCATTTTGCCCACGAAACCATAAAATACTTGGGTTTGAAAATAGGACAAAGCCAGTTAGGTCCCCAAGAGGACAATATTAAGGCAATCACCGACATGCCCCTCCCGAATACTAAGAAGCAATTAAGATCATTCCTAGGATCAGCTTCTTACTATCGGCGATTTGTTCCGAATTTCGCTGCAATTTCGGCGCCCCTCAGCTCCCTTTTAAAAAAGAATTCTCCCGATCGTCTACGTTGGAATGATGTCAATGTTTCCCATTTCAATCAGCTCAACAGTAAGCTCATTTCTGCCCCCATTTTAAAGTTGCCCAACCCGGAAAAATCCTTTGGGATTAAGACCGACGCGAGCAACAAGGGCATTAGAGGTGTACTCCTTCAATATGAGGATGACGGAAAGAGTCATCCAGTTGCATATGCTAGTCGCCAATTATTACCAAGCGAAAAGAGATATGCCACTATAGAGAAGGAAGCTCTAGCAATTATCTGGGTTATAGACAAATTTAAAATGTACTTGATAGTAAATGAATTTCAGATAGGAACTGACCACCGCCCGTTGGCCTATATTCGGGATGTACTTCACTCCAACGGCTGAATTTTGCGCTGGAGTTTACTCTTGCAAGAGTACCAATTTAAGATAAATTATATAAAAGGTTCCTATAACCAGGTCACTGACTCACTCAGTAGGAATGCGTTACCAAATAGTGTAGATTAATTGTAATTCGTAGGATTAGGATCTCCATGTATGTATGTATATACCGTCTTGTACGACTTAAATTAGATTCATTGTAATATAATTAGGTAATGTATACGTCTGAATTTTGTGGCTCAATGTCTATTTTTTTTCTCGTATGTAAATATATTTGTACCCATTAAATCACCTATAAATTATTTTGTCCCATATGCACTAGTTTTATATCATTTCATTGCTTCATGTCCCTTTTATGATTAAGTTTATATTAAAGGTTGGTTTCCCCTATAATCAAAAGATCAAAATAATCATATGTATTGAGGTAATACTAGCTAGGTGCATGAAGGTACGGTCGGTACACTAAAACGAGTTCCCCACAACGGAGGTCTATCATTGTCCCTTCTCTTTTTTTTTTTTGAAAGTGACAACTTCCCCCGGAATAGAGTGGTGGGCTAGAACGGCCTGAAGCCACTCAATTTCAACCGCTATCACATGTTGTTTAGAAACACGTAGCTACCTACGTGCATCTTGGCGTCGAAGCAGGGCGACCTTTTGCCACCTGAGTCAATATTTAACCAAGGAGGTCATCCCCCCCAATCCCGTTTCGCCCCTACGTCGATCTCGCCAGATTGAGTTAGGCCTATGGGCAGATAAGGTATGTTCTCAGGCGCGGCTGGGCATTCCCTCAAAGCCCCCAGTCCATTGTCCCCTACGCCAAGGGGATGGCTCGACTATTTATATGGAAACTTTCCCGATTAGAGCAGATCAGATCCAGATTATCTTTGCGAGACATCACGCCGATCCGGTCTCATCTTGTGCACCAGGGGCCCTCTACCTCGAGATCCACCATTATTGTCCAGAAGAGGAAAATATCCCTTGAGTGCTAAGGTTCGAGCCTTCAAGACGCCAAGTTCACAAGGCCCCCCCCTGTTGTTCAGAAAGAGAACAACGTTAGAACAGCCATTGTTCTTTGAGCCCGTTGACAAGAAACGGTTCTCACCCTCCTTCCCTGTTGTTCAGAAAGAGAACAACGTTAGAACAGCTTTTGTTCTTTGAGCCCGTAGACAAGAGACGGTTCTCATCCCCTCTGTTGTTCAGAAGAGAACAACGTTAGAACAGCCATTGTTCTTCAAGCTCGTTCGTCAAGAAACAGTTCTCATTCTCAAGACGTCACGTCAGGATAATTTAATCCTCCTTCCCCCCTGCCTTCGGCTGGAACTCGCCAGCGGACCGAAGATTCCTTCGCGTCGCCTTCCTCTGCACAACAACTTGTAATTACGTAAGCTAAGCATCACTTTTGATTACCTAACCTTTCGTCAACCCTACCCTGTGCCTCAAATGGTTTAGCGAAACATCCCATCCTTTAAATTTTATTTGTTTACCTTTTTTTAAATCTCTCTTAATCTTAATCCTCGGATTAGTCAGATATTTCCCACGACCCTTTCCATTCACTGTTTATGTTAACATTTTCCGTTTTGTGTGTTGTTGATAGTTTTATTAATTAAACTCTATTTTATTAATGATAGCCATATTATTATCCTTTGAGCTCAGTTCCACTTATTAAGCATATTGAAGATAAATAACATCGGTCAACCAGATAACCACGCACTCGAAATATAATTAAATCATTCCCGCAGCGAATATTTATATATGGTATATCGTCGAGAGTCCATTCTACGACAATAGTGTATATCATAGATATACACCATATAGCATTTGTGTGTTTTTTATGAAAAAACTCACAAAGTGGCACGTGAAAATTAACCCACAAGAAAATGAAAAGATGAATCCAATCACTTTCGGACAATATATATATATACATATATATATATATATATATATATATATCAAATCCATAACCTTATATTTTTAGGTGATTTTTTAATTTTTTTTAAAAAGTGCACAGGTAAACTGGTAAGAATTTCTAATGTATTCTTTACCCCGCCCTTCTACCCCCACCCCCCTTCTCCTCCATTTGCCTCTCTCTCCCTCTTTCTTAATCTCTCTCTCCTTCCCGCGCTTCCCCCGTTCCTTCTCCCTACCATCTCTTCCATCACTTTCACCCAACTCTCTATTCCCTCACCCTGTCCCTGTCTTCCCCTCTATATTCCCCCTCTTTCTTCCCCGTCTCTCTTTTTCCCTCTTTCTACTCACACTCTCTCTCCCCCTCTCACCTTTTTTCCACTATCTCTCTCCTACACTCCCCTTCTTCTATCTCCCCCTATATCCTCTCTGCCCCCCTATCCCCCTGCCCCTTCTCCTCTCCTCCCCCTCCCCCTTTTTACACTCTTTCCACCTCTATCTAGGTATCACCTATATCATTAAACCATCTTCTCTACTATGGGTAGAGTGTTGGATAGATGATGGGAGACATTAAGGGGTGAGTGAGGGTGAAAGAGAGGAGCTGTCGAGGGTGGAAATAGTGTGGGATGTAGAGAGGAAAAACTGTATTTTTTTAGAAAGTGATTTTTATTTTAATAATTCATATTTTATTACAGCTTAGATTATCAATGAGTTCCCCCCTGTTGAAAAGGGGGAGAGAGAGGCGCTAAAGGGATCAGGGAAGATAGGGAGGAGGAATGGGCGAAGGAATGGCGATAGGTGAGGGACTGAGTTAGGGGGAGTAGTAGGTGATGTGATAGGGGTAGAGAAGAAGGGGGTGAGAGGGTAGGGGCACATGGAGATGAGGGGGATAGAGATGAGCACTATCGATTCGATAGGTCAAATATGCCGGAGGGCAGGTAGCGAGTGAAGCGAAGGGCAAGCTCCCCACGTAAATAGCAACTACAGGAATCTTCCTCTCCGTGTCAGTGCCTGTTGTACTCCTTCGATCCATCCTTTTTTTGATCTTCCAGGTGGTCTTTCTTTCTTTGGGGATCCATAGCAGAGCTCTTTTAGGGTCTCTATCTTCGTTCATTCCTATTACGTGTCCATACCACTGCAATCTTCTTTTCTTAATAGAGTTAAATAAAGGTTCTACCTTAAGCTCTGCTCTTATTGCTGTATTTATCTCTCTCTCTTTCTCACTTTATATATATTTAAGGTGAAGTGGATACGTCCTGTACAAAAGGCCTTCTTGTCAAAATATGGGTTTGATTCAGTTTATCTTTTGCATAGAGTATGGGTCTGATGTGACGTCATCTTCTTTTTCTTCCCGTGGGTCTCTGACGCCATATTTGTTTGCTAGGTAAGATTTTGATAATTTACCTGTTTGATATATATTTTACGAGTAACATTATAGTCCACAGTGATCGTGAATATTGTGTGATTCCGCTGGTTATGGTTTCCATGGTGAATATGATCATTGTTAAGGAAAATTAGTGTGATATCATAACAGTGACCTGCTTAGGGATTTTGGTGTTTACAGTTTACATAAAATGTCGCGTAGTGCAGGGTCCGTATAAAATAGGGGAAATTCGTAAAAATTATACTAATGACGATTTTATTTGAAAACTACTGTATGTTGATCATTTAACATTGTTTTGTGTTTAAAATGTGAAAAAGCGACCAAAATAGTAATAAAAATACAAAATATTAAGGTGCAAATTTGACCATTTTCATCAGGGTTAAATGATATTATTTGTGTTATTATCTAACATAATTTTACGTTAGATACAAAAGTTGACTATATATATATAGTGCTGTTTTAAGTGTTATAATATATTTAGAAAATATAATATAAAATAACTATTATAACCGTTTTTTATATTATATGGATTTGGATAACATTTGTGTATCATTTAGTAGTAGTAGATCCTTTAAATTTAGTTGTGGCCTTTCAGAATAAAATGACAAAATATGGTCCCGAAGGTGTAGGGAGCTTGTCCTATATGGTCACGATCCGTACAAAAACACTCTTTTCAAAAATGAAATCATAAATCGGAACTGGTCAACATATCTCATAGTTCTTAGGTTGAAAATAAAGCTATTTATATTAGCTACCAGTTCAGCACTTTGGATTTCTACTAACTTAAAATTTTTAGTTTTCATGACCAAAAATCTCTAAGCAGTACGATCTGTGTCTACCTGATCCTATATGAATATATATATATATATATATATATATATATATATATATATATATATATATATATATATATCATCACTAACTCTATAATTTAACGAGGGGGTTTTTGAGTATTTGAATAATAATTTCATCTTAGTTTGTTATTGTGAGGGAATTCCACGTGGAATTTCTTTTACAGCACGGAAGTTCCATGTGCTGGGGAAGGTTCTGTTAGGCTTTAATTGGTAAGCCTAACTTCCCGTCATCCTTTCACAAGCGAAAGCCTCGAACCGCGTCCACCACGGTTCACCTTGACACGGGTTAGAATCGTCTGGGCAAGAAGATTCGAGGCCATTCGATAGTAGAGCTGTTTCCGACTCTCTCCTGCAGGAAGAGCCTCAGAGATATATAGTGCTCGCATCCCATGAAGCAGACACAGAGTTGAGAAGTCTCGCCTGGAGCCAAGAAAATTCCCCTAGTTCCAAGTCAGGTGCTAACAACAAAGCAAAGTGACGGCTGAACTCTTTGTGTATTGGAATTAGTCCCAGCCAGTGAGGCAATTCCATTTAACGATCGTTACCGAGCGATTTTTCCGACTTCACTCATCAGCTCCTGTTGAAGCCCTCCTCGTTCGCCCCTCATTTTCAGGTGGCCAAAATACTCTTACCTGGACCGGACGTTACCGCCCCGCCCCCCTTTTTGGAGAACCGTCATCACTTTAAGTTCCCGCTCAGAAGCTCTGAGCGCCCGCGCCTCACGTGCAGAAGACATCCGTGAAGCCTTACCACGACGTCTCACCCGGAATCCTCCGTGAGCCAACCCCTTTTCCCCTTCAGTAACCCATTTGAGTTAATTCCCCACTAATTTGAATAGTCTCCTCCTGTAATACATTAAATTTCAACTTCATATTCTGATGCATAACTACAATTCCCCCTCACGTTTACCGATGTAATTTTGCCCAGTAATTCTCTGATGTAATTTTGGCCATCATTTCTCTCATTTTTATCTAAAGAAAATTATATTTTCGTACATGCCTCTTTAAATAACCTTGAGCTTTGGCATTGCCCATATTTTACCTGACCTCGTTGCACTCTTATCTCGCTATTCCACCCGTTAAACTCGTGGTGTTCCGTCCCTTTGTCGGTTCGCCTTTAAGTTATTGATCCCTCCCCAATAAATATAATATGGTATTGATGTAATATAATGTCATACCACGATAGTTATGACTTATGTAAATATATTTTACATTTTTATCAAGGTAATTGCTATGAATTTCTTTAGAGTTTGAAAATACAAAATTGTAAAGTTCAGAAAAAAATATGATTATCCAATGCTCAGTATGTTTTAAAATAAAATGAACTAAAATTGAGGAAGTTCAGAAAATTTATTAAAATTTAAGCAAGGCTACTTTTTTATTATATCTTCTATAGATCTATATTTTAGGGAACGTGATTTTTTGAAAAGGGCGAAATTTAGTTTAGAATTCCTTTTTAAAAATACCAGGTAATGGATTCAACCACCCCCCCCAGAGGGAAGCTAGCGCTTCACTACTAAGATTAAAATTTAAAATCTAAAAAAAAGCAGCCATAGTTAAATTTTTATAAATCTTCGGAACTTCGCTATGTAGTTATAGAGAACAAATCTCATCTTCAGTGTTTTTTAAAATTGATAAGTGGTGATTTATGAGGTGTATTTTCTTAATATTGCAATGAAACTAAAACCCGCTACGTGGCTTTGATTGCAAACGTTTCTTGACTATAACAAATCACATCATCAGTGCCAAAAATCAATAAAATAGACACATAAAGTCTATACATAAAATTCATGGGAACAAAACTGTGAAAAATGAATCTTAAATTTGAAACGAATTAAATAAAATGGAAGAACAGAGAGGAAATCCAATGAGGAACAAAATTGAAAATTATATTTTTTCACCATGAACGTGAACATACTTAACAAATTAACATGCTTGTTAATGTGTTACTCTATGTAATCGGTCAGATAAGGAGTTATTATTTAAAGAGGGTTAGAGGTTTTAAGGTAGAGGGACTATAATTTAAAGTTCTGAGAAATTACTCGCAATCTCATAAACTAGCCTTCATTTATCAGTTGATTTTCGCATGTATAAGAAAAACTTTATAAGTACACATTTTAATGTTTTTATTTATTTTTAGCACCGATGATGGGATTTATTATAACCCTGAAATGTTTTCATAAATCTTATGAAGCATCAGCGGTTTTGTCCTGTTTACCCGATTTATAATTCTTCTAAAGTTTGTGTTGATCACTTTGCTCGCAAGTTATATTAAAAGCCATTACCATTAGAAAACCTTGAAGGACATATAGTATGAAAACTGCCGTACAAGGTTGGTAAGGTTGAAAGATGATGTTGTCTTTCTCGTCTTATGCAAGTGCTATAAGTTGTTGCCAAAATTTCTTAGTTTCAAATTATACAAACAGTGCCCGCAGGATATCAACCTTTATAAGCCTATCAAAAAATAATCCAATTTAAGTTTCTTAATTGGAAAATTCAGTTCGAACGCGAAAATATATCTTTGTTTACATTCCATTTCATTGCATGTAATGATATTCGCTTAAGCCTATTACTTTTTTATAATTGTTGTCTCGTTTTTGTGATCAATTCTCGTCTGATGTTGAAGAGAATCATGCACGAAAATTACAGAAGTTTAATATATATATATATATATATATATATATATATATATATATATCCAGCAAAACATTTTCTTCGTAAAAAGTTACATCCTAATTCGCAAAAATTCCGTACACGGGTGAGATTCGAACTAAGCACACTGAGGAAGCAAACAACCGCTTTGATTTTAATTAAACCACCCCTTAGACCACTCGGCTACGCAGGAGACAAAAATCTTTTGAATAAACAAGCTTTTAAGGCACGCTTCGCAAGGTCGCTCAGGACTATGAAAGAGAGAGAAATTAATTAGGAATTCTTTCATAGTCGCTTTGTTTTAAATTTTCGGGCTTCTTAACTTTATCTACTCAAATTTTCTACTTCTTATATATAATTACACAGGTTTAGGATCGATTATCTTTATTTTGTCGAAAAAGGCAAGTTTTTTGTTTAACTGGTCAAATTTTATAGTTCTTATGTTTAAATGTCAAAATTCGGGCGTGAATCTCTACTTGATCAAATCTCGAAAGATTGTTAATGGTTCAAATTGGAGACTATTTATCTCTTCTTGTCCAAATTTTAAATAGCTCATGTATACTGGAGAAATATTAGGTCGTTCTCATCCCTATTCAGTCAAATTTGTGAGAAAGCATCTATACTGTCCCTATATTTAAGGTGAACGCATCTATACTCGCTCTAAATTAAGGAGTGCTCATTTAAATTCAGTCTAAATTAGTGTGTTAATTTAATTTCAGTCAAAATTTGTGAGTGCTTATTTAATTTCAGTTAAACTAAGTGAATGTTCCTTTAAATTCAGTTCAATATAGACAGTGCTGATTTAAATTCGGCACAACTTAGTGAGTGTTTGTGTTCACTTGTACAAACAGCAAAACAGGAAAATTTCATGAGAATGATAAAGAAAAATGAAACAAATCTTAATGACCAAGAAAGCTAAAATAAACAGATTTTTACTCCTAAATCCTCTAAGTGGGAAAGCAAATTATAAACCGTCTGAAGTAAATCCTTGAATCCTTTCTGAAGGCATTACTAGGATTACTGAGTTGATAGATACATGTTCGAACCAGTGGAAATTGGGCTTTATGTATGAACTTGGTCTTGGAACTTTATATTTGATATAATTCCCTTGTAAACCGATAAGGGTTTCAATGATAGCCCTGGCAATCGCGTCGAAGGTAGGAGCTGCAGAATTCGGTGCCCTCCAGGCCTCAACACCTTATTGTGAACTTTTTCTATTTCTTCGTTTACACATTTTCGCTTTCCTGATCTTCGCCACTTTCTTCACAGATATCTTCCAAAAAGGTTTCTAGCGGAGTCGTCCTCGTTGGTTTCCGTTTAATAACAATCCACAGTTGTTGGAATAAATCAGTGAAAACAACTACAAATGTAAATTGCGTCCCCAAAGGGAATTTTTTCTAAGTGTATTTTTTAGTCAATTACATTAAATTTTATGAATTCGTCCGATTTTCCGGAAATATTAAATGTCTTTTATGTTGAATCAATCAGTAGATTCCTATTTTAAATTAAATATTATCTACGATAAAATGAATCGAATTATTCATGAGGATTTTTTTAATTCGAGTGTTTTTGTAGTTACCTAAATAGGAGTATTTTCTACAATGCCGTCTAAAACTAAAGGCCAAAATAGCAAAATCTACATTTTCTTGGAAATACTCGTGTAATTTCAATGTAAATTGCACAGAATATTTTTTAGACTTTTCCTCTGGTAGTTCCCATATTTCATTTGATAGAGCAGCGGCTAAAAAAATTGTGACAAAAGTAATGATTATTTGTCATAGAACATTGAATGCGTCCAAAACTAGATAACGATAAATTATAAATTTCAATTTACATGTAAGAATTTGTTTGATATGTATAATAATATTTTACAAGTATTAGTAGCTGTTACTAAAGGTATTAATTAGTTATCAGAATGGCGAGATCAGTCAAGGTTGATAAATCGTTCGGAAAGTAGGTTGCCCAGTGAAGGAAAGTCACTGTCCCACATTTTGCGGAATTGTAATCGGTATTTCACCTCATTTGGCCGAGAATGTGAACCTTAATCTGTCTCGAAAGACAGTTTCACGTCACTTGAGAGAGGTGGTACTCAATGAAGACTCGAATGCTAATAATAAATTCTTAGGAAAAATAAATAAAACAGCTAGGTTGAGCTTGGCTACTGAGCATGTCCTACGCAATGCTGAAAAGTAGGGAAATATTTTTCAGTGACGAAAGCAAATTTAATTTGTTCACCTCGGATAGAAAGTAGAATATAAGGTGCCAAAGATATGAATGCTTGAATCTCACATTTTCGAAGAAGAATAATCAAATTGGAAGTGGCAGCGTTGGGGTGGTTGGCATGTTTTAAAGCATGGAGTGTATCCACTGGAAGAAGCTGCATTATATAAAATCTAATTCAGGTGCATGAGATCATCTCTCTCCAAATATCGCGAGTACGTGAGCCAGTTTCATGATATTCAATGGTCCGTGCCACACAGGTAAACGGTGAAGAAGTTCTTGGATACTGAAAATATCGAAGTGAGGAATTAGCCGGCGAAAAACAATGATTTAAGGTGTCAAAGATATGAATGCTTGAATCTCACATTTTCGAAGAAGAATAATCAAATTGGAAGTGGCAGCGTTGGGGTGGTTGGCACGTTTTAAAGCATGGAGTGTATCCACTGGAAGAAGCTGCATTATATAAAATCTAATTCAGGTGCATGAGATCATCTCTCTCCAAATATCGTGAGTACGTGAGCCAGTTTCATGATATTCAATGGTCCGTGCCACACAGGTAAACGGTGAAGAAGTTCTTGGATACTGAAAATATCGAAGTGAGGAATTAGCCGGCGAAAAACAATGATTTCTACCAGATAGAAAACTTGTGGAAGATATTCTGTGTTAAGGTTGAGGCTCGGAATCCGACGATTGTAGAGGTTACCTGTCAAAAATATGCGACAAATTGGTAATGTCGATTCATTGAAAACAAGGGCAAGCATTCTTATTAATAATATATTGGTCAATTATTTATGGGATACTTATATAGTTTTCCTTTGTGGCTACATTCATTCTTATCTTTTTCTTGTTTTCCACGCAACGTTTCTTCAAATTTACTAATTTCCTTATAATATTTTAGCCCTGATTTTATGAAATGAACATTAAACAATATAAAAAGCAAATATCAAGAATATTCTGTTTAATTTTCATGAAAATTAAAGGAATATCTTCAGGAAAATATAGATTTGGGTATTTTATTCGCTAGATATGGACAGTAGTGTACACTATAAATGCTAACTACTACTCGTATTGATTTACATATTTCTATTAATTAACTATTCAATATATTTTCTTCGCTATAACTCGAGGAGTCAATATAAGGGAAAAAGTCCGAGTTTTCTTTGAAGTAATTTATTGTTAATCTAAACTTTTAGAGAAGTTAACGATTTGAATGCAGAAAGTTAGGAGCTTGTCACTTATAAGATCTTAACTTGGCATAACCATTTCAAAATTAAAAGTAAATGAAAATGGTTCTCAGGTACACACACACACACACACACATATATATATATATATATATATATATATATATATATATATATATATATATATATATGAACTCAAAATGGTACCAAAACGTGCTTCATCAGCACGTTTTCCCAACAGTTCAGAACCAATTTGAGGATAATTACTGTATTTTCGAGCATGAATGAGAACCTCCTCACAAAACAAAGTCACTAAAAATTTTTTCCCTTTAAAATAACATCGAACCTTTGGTTCTTTGGCCCAGGAAATCCCAAGATTTGAATTAAGTAGAGAATTCGTGGGTGATAAAATAATCAAATGCGGTGAAGAGAAAGCATCAAATTGTGAGCAGTTGCGAGTTTTTAGTAAATAAAAATGGGGCGACAAAAAGGATTATATTATAAGGATTCCACCCTATGGTAATTATATTATTAGCCTGAAATTACGATTTAATGGGGAGGAAAATAGGAAGTAATGCAAATTCAATCAATTTACTATATAGACTTAACCTTCATCATTAAAGTTCCTAATGAATGGATAATGAAATATTCTTCTCTTTTTGTCATAGCGACAAGTCTTCATTTTTTCTTTTGTAATGCAATGAAACCAACAGATATATTTTTTAGATCATTTTGCTCTCAGTCAATAATTAGTGTATCTAAGATGCCATACTATTAGGTGATCCCTTAAATAATGCGGCATTTTTCATGCTTATCATAATTTATTGATAGAACTCTGAAGTTATTATATTCCAATATGTTTAGTTATTAATTTAATATAATTTTCTCCAATTTCTACCACTACTTTCCGACTCTCTAGGAAATATTCAATCGTTTGACTTTCATTTAAAATAAATCATTATGGTTTTTTCTACCTCTTTTGTTTTTGACATTATCATTAACCTAACACCCGAACCTCCTGACACGTGGGCCAGTTGCGCTGAGAACGTGCCAAAGCCAGTCGAAGTCGCTTCTGTTTGGAATTTTGATCAGCGGCTTCTGGCGGGCATTCATGAATTCAGACCTTGTGCGAGAAATGAGCGACGGACTCTAATGAAAGATGCATTAACATGACCGTCCTCTGTCCAGTAATGTTGAAGCTGGACTGCGGTTCTCTTACGATTCCGTAGTCCATTTCAACCAGGGATCGGTCGTCACGTTGTGTACTGACCCTTGATCATCCGGAACAAGGTCGGTCTTCAATGTTCCCACTTTCTCGGATATTCTTCTACACTTCATTCACACCGGAATGTGATCCGCCACGGCCTGGTGATTTATCAACATCTGATACCCTCCTAGAGCAGAGCGCATTAAAACTTTTTCCCCATAATAGAGTTACGTATTTTCGCCATTATCATATGATTATCAGCCTTTCTCGACATGGATTATCATATTAAGAAAAAAATATGAAGATATTCTGACTGTAACATACCAAATACTGATACCAGTATTTCGTTAATTTAAATAGTTTTGCCCTTTAGATATTTTGAAAATAGTTATGATGAAACATCTACTTTTATTTTGCTTTCCAGGTGTATTAGCCACATGTAATCCATCCATGCAAACCCACACCAACCATTTCAAGATTTACCTAAGGAAGAAGAAAAGTTCGAGAATTGCCATTTATGTCTATATCTTTTTACGATTATAAAAAAGCGTAAACGAGTACTCTACTATTATTTCTTTCTATAAACCCCTAAAAATTAAGACAATGATGATAGCATACTGTGTAAAATTCCTTTTATTTAAAGCTGAGGTAAATAGAACTGAAAAGGATCATAACTATAATAAATTCAAAGCATCCAAACGCAAGATAAAGCACTTTATCTCATTTTATAAACGGAGAAATCACAGGAGAGTTTTTAGGACTTTATTAACAACCACAACAATTGAGACGGAGTACTTTATAAGGAAGTAATGTAATGACAAATATCTCCTAATAGAGTAATAAACTTGTGGCTTTTCAGTAATTACAAACTTAATGGCTGTTTCTCAAATGGTAGCTGTCTCATATGAAGGTAAATAATAAAAAACTGATCCTTACGGAACCATTATGACCTCATCAACACATAATAGTAATAATAATAATATACTTCCCTGCGACAGAATTATCTCCAATCAAGAGTAAGTAAAAATTCTAGTGAAGTTATACGAGTTCAATAAATGTGTAAGGGAGACGAAGTTTGGTGCCCATTTAAAGTTATTTTCTCGTCTCTAGCCCTGCCCCGTTGGTCGACGACCCGCGCGCGCGCTCGATAATTATTTCAGGATAGTGGCGTGCGCAGGAGGCTGTTACGTCACAGCACCCGTATAAAAGGACGTTTCCTTCTCTCGAGAAGAAAGAACCCGTTCAAGTCCATACAGCGAGGACCCTTGCTTTATCTCCTGTCAGTTTGACGCTGACCTTCTGTACGAGTGCTACTAATCTTGGACGTTGACAGTTCTCCATTTGGGAAGTTTGAAAGCCGTGGGCTCGTTGTGGCTCTCCCCCCCCTCACCTATCTTTTGTGTTAGTCAGGATTATCCCCGTGTGGTACGCGGGTCCCTCTCCAACGTAGAAGGCGGGGCAATTTAGAGCTTTACACGGGATTAAGTAGATGCTTGCATCCTTATTTTGGGATTATGGCTTGGTGGAACGGAAAGATGTATATAGGAATTGGAATTAGTAGGTTTTCGGAATAAATCATCTTTTACGGTATACCGAAAACCTGCTAATTCCAATTCCTATGTACATTTTTTTGTCATGATCTTAAAATAAATAAAAAAATTGTAATATCTATGTATTTAAGAGCCTTTCGAATTTGTGAATCCTGTTTTTTACAAGACGAGATCACTTTCATAACATGCATGCTCAATGAATTAAAATATCCACTCTATTGTATAGATGAGAGCCTATCTAAAGCCAGGGCAATATTCTACCTTCACCAACAAAAAAAATAATCTTACATATAAAAAGAATTGCTTATCTCTACCATATTCCCGCTCGCTCTGCTAATAAATAGTATCCATACGAGTGTAAGAGTTGAGAGCAATGAGAAGAAAACACCTGAAATAGTTTCTTATTACAATATGACTAAATGTGACGTAGAGTTCTCAATCAAATAGAGCGAAAATAGTTAGTCATTGTCAAGGCAGTGGCTAATCCACACTTTTTACAACGTTCTTGATAAGGCAGGTATCAATGCTGTAATCGCGTATCGAGCTGTTAGTAGCCAAAGGATTTCAGGGAAGTTTATGCAAAAGCTGCCGGAAGAACTAAGGGGGGATTATGCAAAAAATAACCGATCTACAAAGCAGCTGTCAGATTATAACGATGATTCTGATCTAGAGGAAGTAGAAACAGCCAGTAATTGTTGCTGCAAGTGTCAAGTTCGTCAACAATTTAAGGAGAATAAGACTAAATTAAAGTGCACAAAATGCAAAAAGATGGTTTGCGGGAAGTGTACTGCAAAAGTAAAGTATTCCTTCTCTTTGACAATAAATATCATAATAAAACATAGTTCACATGTATAGATAGATACGACAACTTATTTCATAGCAAATTTACGAAAAAATGGTTTACAAATCTCAAAGTTGTTTGTTCATTTATATTATTCTGAAAAAATTATCTTTGGTGATAAAAATATAATTACTTCCTTTTATGAAATCAACTAGATATATACTTAATTAAATTATTAATTATTATATGAAAAACTTGACAAAGGGTTATTTTTTATGCTTATCGTAATTTACGATAGGAATCATACAACTCTGAAGTTTATATTTTAAAATAATATTAATTTTATATAATTTATCCGTTTCTACCATTGCTCTTCAACTTTATAGGAATTTTTTCAATACCATGGCTCTAAAAATTGTTTGAATTTCCTTTAAAGAAAATCGTTATGGTTGTATGTATCTATCTCTTCTGTTTTGGATATCTTGACTCTCTTCAGGTGAATCGCTTACCCCCCAAAAGAAATTAATCTGATAAGTCTAATGCGGGTGAGTATGGAGGATGACTCATGACTTCTTTACTTTTTTTCTATGGTATCTTTTGCAATATGTAGTGGCGCGTTGTCTTGAAGAAATAACACTTTTTATATTGATTATTACGGGAAATTTTCTTCAAGTACTGCATGTAAAGGGTCAAACTGATTATATTCTGTGATGGCAGTGTGCTTTGTTAGAGAAGTTTAAAATATACTATGCTTTTCTTATCCTTAAATACGCAAAAAGTATCTTCAGTGGATGACGCCCCTATTTTCGATAGAGTTTTAGGTTTCCCCCTGGAATAACTCATTATCTAGAACAGTCGTTCTCAAACTGGGGTCCGGGACCCCCTATGAGACCCCAAAGCATTTTCAGGGGCGGCACGAAGGGGCCACTCATTTGAAATTATGAAATATTTGTAATTGTTGACAAGTTACATTTTCATTTGCATTTTTTGTTCTGTGCCTGAATTAATTAAAGTAGAGAATTAGAGAGCACTGCAAGGGTAAAGTTTTATTTCTAAGTGTGAGAGGTGTAACATGCTTAATGTGGTTATCAGTTAATTATTTGGCAAAATAATTTTGCTTACGTCTGGCAATTATAATAGCAGCGTTGTGATTGCAAAGGGTTGTTTTACAGCAGGATTGCCGCTGCTGAGTTTTTCGACCCAGATCTGGGTTCATCGAGTTATATCTGGGTTTCTGAGTTATTATTTTGCTAATAGAGCATAATCGGGGTTTTGGGTACTTTAAATAAGTAAGACCATCATAATTATTCACTATTTGCTTAAGAATATATTAATATCACCTATCAACATCAATTTACGTATAAAAAACAACTTAAATATTCTACGATTTATACATATAAAGGAATTTGAGTGAGTTGCAAACATGTTCATTACTAGTATCCCGTTCCAACGCTGCTCTGACGGCGCTGTGTCGTTGCAGTCCTGCTAGCTACAGCGATCCAGCTTGATGAAACAACAGATATCGCCAACCTAGCCCAACTTTGTGCCTACGTTCGATATGTATATGAAAATCATCCGGAAGACGAATTTATCTTTTGCGAAACTCTCAGCACCAGAACAACTGCAAAGTAGACAGAATTTTTTAATCATATGGTATCAAATGTGAACGTACCTTTGGCGTTTTTACAAAGGAACTCAAGCACTGCTTGTTTTCTGTTCTGGTTTTAAAACTTTGGCACACACTGCACTATTCATCGCCAAGCCTTAATAATAAAAACTGTGCCTGATGAGTTAAACAATGTTTTCGCTGAAGTAATTCGAGAAATTAACTTGATTAAAGCAAATGCACTCAACTCTCGTTAATTTTTTAAAGAAAGTGATTTCGAATTTTTAAAAAAAACTTGTTGCACTCACACGTTAAGTGGTTTTACAAAGGTAATGTTTTGACGATAGTTTTTATATTACATGAAGAAATGCAGCAATTTTCGCAAGACGCTAAACCAGACATGCACGCAAAATTCTCTGATGTCCGCTTTCTTTTAATCTTGTCATTTTTGGTTAACATATTCGAATTCGTGAATTCCATCAATTTAGCGTTGCAAGTAAAAGAAATCACAGTGTTTTCATGGTCCTGAAAAATTAACAGCCAGCTTTCAAAGTGAAGCTCGAACTATGAATTAAAAGTTAGAGAAGAAGGACTTTGCTCCATTTTCCCAGCTAACTAAATATTTTGATGAAAATTAGCTCAAGTTGATCAAGATATACTTGATGTGATGAAACAACATGTATTAATTCTTAGTGACGAATTTTCTTATTATTTTCCTGACTTACAAGAACTTGAAAAATACTATCGATTGATCAACCACCCGTTTATACTCTCCATTAATGATCTGCATTCGGAAGATAATTTAATTCAAGGACAGTTCATTGATTTGGTTAATGATGGGATTGCACAACATATTTCCCGTAAAATGTGTTGTAGTCATTTTGGGATTTAAATGGCACAGTCCTATCCCGATGTTGCAAAGGTGGCTTTAAAAGTGCTGATTCCATTTACAACCATCTATGAGTGTGAGACATCGTTTTCCACACTACTTGCCATTAAAACAAAATACTGAAACATATTGGAAGCGACAGATGACATGATAGTTGCATTTGTCAAAACAAAGCCAAACCTAAAAGAACTAACTGGTTCAAATAAAGCAAATGCACCCATCCCATTGAATGTACATTCTATGTGTCCACGAGCCATCTAAAAAATTATAAAAAGACTGCCAGACAAAAAACTTTAAAATAGTTTGAAAACCACTGGTCTAGAACGTTGAATATCATTGTACAAAACCAATCTCTTGCGTTCTGCAACAATCTTACTAAAAAAGGTTCACTTTTTAGTCAAGAGAAGAGAGAAGAGCAAATTTCGATTGCCAGTTGCCAGTGTACTGTTGAAAGGTGTTGAAGAATCCATTGCTCCAATCGTGAATGCTTACTTATCTCCTTTAAATGACGATGCACAGTGTGATGAGTTGAATGTGCAGGGTCTTTTTGTTTTTACATATCCTACAGTTGAAGTTTAATAAAATCGAGGATAATTTTGTGATCATAATAAAACTTTTAAAAGTTGTTTGTAATTGTAGGGAAATCGTCCCTCCCCCTTCTCTCGTGGTGAAGTAACGAGGCGGTTACCGCAAAGACATCCGACCACAGGCACCGTCGGAGCAAGCGCGTAACCACAGCGCCGCACCACTCGGCGCTACGAAAGGCCTAAAGGTTAAAATGCAAGATCTCCCCCAGGAGAGTGAGATTCAATTTCACGTCAAATAAGAAATTAGAGACGTGTTTCTCCCAAGCTCGAAGGATAACAAGGAGCCGATGTAAGACTTGGTGGGGAAACCGTCTGGCATAAGAACCCTCCTGGGCCCGCCATCAAGCCTCCCCCCCCTCTTAGCACTCCCCCAGTGGAATGACAACTTATAAATAAGGAACAGTAAGTAAAATCGTGGTAGTATACGTCAGTCTCTAGGTGACGAAGTCCCCGAATTAAGATCCGGCTACCGAGACTGGAGAGGTAGATTACTTGGCTCGCTAGACCAAGAAGTACCCTGCAAGAGAGGCAGGGCTACCCACCTTAAGGGGCTAAGAAGCAGCTCATCTCTGAGCTAGTCCCTGGTTATCAAACCAAACGATAAGTTAACTTTGTTAAGTTCAACTTAGTCTCGTCAGAGAGAATCCTCATACCCTGGGGCATCTTAAACACCAGGGGTATTCCTCGTCCTTGAGGAATTAAAGAAAAAAGGAAAAGGTTCCACCTCGAGCCCGTTACTCGGTAGCCACACCGAACTCCTAAGTTAACTTGGTTGAGGAACCAAGTTCAACTTATTCTCGTCAGAGAAACCCCCCCTCCGTATACTCGCCTTGAAGAAGATTGGAACTAAGAAGAAGCTCCTCCTCGAGCTAGTTCCTGGTTACCAAACCCAACGTTAAGTAACTCATTCTCGTTAGAGACACCCCCCCTCATCGATCTTCGCCCTTGAAGAAGACCCTCCCCGAGTTCAGTACTCGCCCATGAGGAATTGAGTAACTAAGGAGAAAGGCTCCCCCTTGGTTTAAGATCCAAGTTCGACTCCCTCTCGCCAAAGAGACCACGACTACCTTGATGCCGCATAAAGCACCGTAATTGTTCTAGTCATTGAAGAACCCCCCCTCCCCGGAATACCGTGTGGACCCTCCCCCCCAGCTGCTACCCTCACCAAAACGACCTCGTTATACTGCCCACCTACATCTGGCCAGGCGGCACGCGTCGTGAGACAATAACATTCCTGAGGGATTTAAACTCCAGTGTAGAGTCCGTAAGCCTAAATCTTATATATTGCTGTGTGTAGAGAAATTAACTAATTTTAGAGGGTCAACTAATTGAATTAATTCTTTTGTATGATAATATTCGGAGTATTGCTGTGGTTAATGTTTAAATTTTGTGTATTCATTTGTTAGAGTTAAAAATATAAGTTTATTTGGGGAATTATTGTGCTTTTCTCTATAGCCTTACGTGTTTCCAACAGCTCTATTCTTTAAGATATTAAAATATCAATATATTAGCACTCTTAGCACTCTTAGAACAAAAAGAGGGGGCATTCTACGACATATTATAATTGAAAAAGTTTTTTCTAAAATGCCTAATTAATTCATTTTATTTTGTAGAAGTTATGGGAATTTTAGTGAAGAATTGTTTTTTGACAAATTTTCGCTGAACTTTAAGATATTTATTGACTATTAAAACCGATTTTATTTTAACTAATTTTATTTGCTTAAAATTAAGAAAAACTAAGGCTAATAATAAGTTTAAATAATTAACATAATAACTTAATATATAAAATACATTCTTCTTTTCAAATGCTAACCATTCTTCTCATAACATTCATTTAATCGTGACGAAGTTGCTCTCATTAATTTTTTCAAAGGTTCTTCATCGATGTTATTAATTTCCTCATCGATATTATTGTTTAGTTGTTTGATATTTCTAGGATTATTTCGCTTAACACGATCTTTTAAATATCCTCATAAAAAATTATAAGGTGTTAGTTAGATCGGGGGATCTTGGAGGCCACATAGATTCACTGTTTGGAGAAATTATTTTTTCTCTGAAGTTTTGTCTTAACAACTGCATTGTTTCATTCAATGTTTGTGATGTTCACCATCTTGCAGGAAAAACTGTTGTTGTCTATTTAGAAGTCTTTGAAAATTCGGTCCTGCCCCAGCTTAGCCTCTCTTCCTTCCTTCAGATAGCCTGTATTTTCACCTTCTGCCTCAATTCCCCTACAACCTTTTCCACAACTTTCTCTGCTCAGCCTCTAATTTAGCAGGGTAGATGCTGACCTTATTCTCAGCCAACAGTCTCGGATCGGAGCTGAGGGGGGAGTAGAAAATGTTCCTTAACCCCAGAGGTCTGGTCTGGGATGGTTGGTTTTTAACAACCTGCTTCATCCCCACCCATACCTTCCCCACATCAAATTTCCTTTTCTCTTCACACCCTCGTAAGGGGCGCGGCGATTTTCCATCCTGGCTGCCGTGGTGATGGGCCTCTCCTCCTCCTTTCAGACAGCCTGTATTTCTCCCCTACTTCGTCGCTTTTCATACAACCTCTCCCACAACTTTCTCTGGTCAGCCTCTAATTTCACAGGGTAGATGCTGACCTTCTCAGCCAACCGTACCAGAGGGGGGCTGAGGGGCGAGGGGACAAGGTTCCCTAACCCCTGAGCTCCGGTTTGGGATGGGGGTTTTTTAACAACCTGCTTCATCCTTACCCATACCTTCCTCATCTCTTTTAAATTCCTCTTCACACTCTATCAATTATACGCCGTGTCCAAGGTGAAGCCACCATGCCAATGGACTGCCATGGACTGTACGCACCACTTGCAGGGCGGGCTACTGCGAGTGGTGATGAGCTATTGCTTCCCGTTGTAAAATATGGTCACCATGCCTTATGATGAGAAAATTCAAAATTTTCCCTTAATTTTCCCCTGTTCATCAACGGAGCCGCCCTCGGGCAGCTCCACAGAAAAAAAGAGGTCCCCCCCTTTGTGCAGGAGACCCTCCATATTTCTCTAACCGGAGAGGAGGCTTACTCCTCTCCTTCGCCTAAGGGTGTAGGGAACTCCCCATCACCCCCTTCTCTGGAGGTGCTTTCGGGCACCTCCCTTTTTCCAGCGGCAGTCCCCCTTTTCTTTCCAAGGGGACTGCCAAGAAAGCCAGCAGGCAGCTCATAGCCGAGCGCTCCCCACTGAAGCGGCTTGGTAGGGCAAACCCCCTCAGGGGAAAGAGGGAACCAGGCCCCTTCGGTCGCTTCCCTCAAAACACCTGCTGGCAAGAATATTGAAACTTGTCGGGGTTAAGGCCTGTGCCTCCCCACACCTGACTACAGACAATGATGCCAACGTGACCAACAATGTCTTAGGGGGAGGGTGTCCAACTGGAGGCCCCCTAAGATAGACATGGTCCTTAAGGCAAGCCAGCCCCAGACGATAGGGCCCTCCATGGGGGACAATCCGGGCTTGGCGCCAAGCACTGAACCAGAATCAACCCCTAGGCAAAGTCTTCGTCAAATGGCTAGGGATTCCGAGGCATGACAAGGAGGGGAGGGATCTCCTCCGACTGGTGCCCCTACGACTGCCAGGACCTTCTCCATTATTGAGAAGGACCAGAATGAGGCAGGTCCATCTGGCCTGGGGGATCCTGCTGGCCGAGGATAGAAGCGGGTTCATTCCCCGCCCTCCTCTCCTAAAAAGAAAAAAAAAATAAGAAAAGACTAAGAAGACTCGGGCCTCTTCTCCATCCGTGGGGGCTGCGGCGACGGATGGGTCTGCTTCTACGGTAAGCGACCAAGCCAAGATTTGCACATGTGGCCATTCTACCCACCCGGGCGTGGAGCCCCCAACTAAGACTAAAAGTGCGCAGGGAGGATCCTCGATAACATCGAGGCCCCTGATTCAGAGGTTACCTGGCGTTTTCGAGCCCGCTGGCACTCTACCATGAACTTTGTGAAAGGGGTAGTTTATATGAGGGAACTCGTTGACTACTCCATAGAGGACATAACCTTAGAGCTGGCAGACCATGGGGTGATCAAGGTCCAGAATGTGCTGAGAAAACAGGGAGGGGCCTCGAGACCCACCCCTACACTCTTCGTCACGTTTGACTGTGACAAGTGCCTGAGTCTGTGCGTGCCGGTTGGTACCGCTACCGCGTTAAGGCACTCATCTCATTGCCGCGGTGGTGCTATTACTGTCACCGCTTCAGCCATACAAATCGTTCTTGTTGCCTTCAATGTTGGGGTCACCCGAAGTCTGTGTAAATTGCTCCAAGGCCGCACAAGATAAGTCTAAATTGTGTGTGTCCAAGTGTGTCAACTGCAAAGAACGGCACCAAGCTTCCCAAAGCAAGAGGTGCATATCTCCTTGAGAAAGAAAACGTGGTCGTTCAGGCCCAGGATCGACTGTCATTCCGTGAGGCTAAGGACTTAGTCCTGGCGCCTCCGGCTCTGCCTGGGACGTCTTATGCCTTAATAGTTAGAAAGGCACCCTCTGCTCCTGGCCCATCCAGGCCAACGAGCACGGTTGTTTCTGCGGTCATTTGGAGCTTTTTTGCAGGTTCTACTCAACCCGGGCCCTCCCTTGGTAAGGGTGGCGTCAAAAATGGTTCACACCCAACCCCGGCTAAAACCAGGGCTCTCCTTCTCCCCCCAGGGTGACCGTTTCCCGTAAGGCGACATGGCCACGCGCCTTTACAGAGTCGTTAGACTCACAAGATGCAACACCAGTGAAGTTGGTCACCAGGCCATCTTCCGGAGTTCCTAAAGCTGTCCCCCGAAAGGAGAACAGGAACAAAGGAGCTTCTGCTCCTTTGCCCACTCCTAGTGGTGGGCTGAGTGGCTCGAAGACGGTGGTTCCTCGAAAAGAGGGCCCCCCGCCTACGAAGCCGCAACGCCGGCCTAAGGTTTCGAGGCGGAGGGAGGAAAGGACTCGCATGGTGAGCCAAACCTCCCCCAATAAGTCCTCGAAGACAACAGAGACTTTAGTGCTTTTCCGGCCAAAAGCTCCTCGGGTTTCTGCCTCCAGAAGGCGTACGGCCAATCCCGCGATGGTCTTCTGTTCGAAGAGAGACCATGTGGTCTCAAGGCCAAATGGGAGGAGCTGTGGAGGCTGGTTTAGTTCCGTTCCCCGTAACCTATTTTTCTGCAGGAGACCTTGCTAGGCGCGTGCCCCCTGCCCTCCCTCCCGAAATATATGGGTCTTGCGACCCCACCACAATGAGATCGCCGGGCTGGGGTATGCGTGGTTTACACCCGGCATGAGGTCTCCGTTCTTCATTTCACTTTAGATACCTCCTTTCAGACATTGGCTCTGCAGCTTCACCTGGATAGGAGGTATACTATCATTTCTATGTACATTCCACCGTCAGCTGACTTCGACAAGGGGGACATCCGCGGCGTCGTGGCACGGTTGCCGAGGCCCTTTCTCTTGCTTAGAGATCTGAACACCAGGCATCCTCTCTGGGAAGATTACTCAATAAATCCCAGGGGACAAGTCCTTGCTTATCTGAACAAAGATAAGCCTGAGTTTGATTTGGAGGTGTTCGATGACTTTAATGGTATTGATCACTTTCCCATTCAAATATTATTTTCAGGGCAACTACCGCCTAAGTGCCTACATCGGTGGTTCTTGGCGCGAGCGCGGTGGCCTACATTTCAGGAAATGACTGAATTCTCTATCTCAGTCGAGCAGTTTAGGTCGGTAGATGAGGCCTTTGAGTTCTTCTCCGGCAATCTCATCACCGTGGGCCTGACAACTATTCCCAGAACCTCTGGCTGTTTTGCACGCCGACCACTCCCATAGTGGTCGGCCGAGTGTGAGAAGGCCCTCAAAATAAAGCGTTATCCCTATATGCGCAAAAAGCGCCGCCTTAACCAATTCACTGTCGCTGAATTTCGTCGGACTAGGGCTAGGTTCCGGTATATTTCGAAGCACGCCGCCGCTCTTCTTGGCGGGCATAAGTGTCTTCATTTAACGAGAACACGTCTCTAGCAGAGGTGTGAAAGCAAGTCCAAAGGATTTGGGGCAAGTCCTCGCAGGACACCTTCCTCTTCTCCAGGAGAATAAGACCGCAATCTCGGAGTCCGAGCCTGTGGAGGAATCCGCATTCTCTAGCCGGAATGCTGCTCTGCCAACATTCAATGGACCTCATGATGTCGCCAAAGGACATCCACTGGACTTTACCTACAGGGGCGGAGAACCCTTCAACGGCATGTTTACTGTGAGTGAGTTGCGTTCCGCTCTTGCTTCATGCGCGCACACCGCATTATGCTTCGACAACTGGGTCAGCGAGGCATGGCCTATCTCTCAGATTTGTTAAACAGGATCTGGTTGGAGGGTCTCCTCCCATAGTCCTAGACAATCGCTTTTGTGCTCACCTTTCGCAACCTGGAAAAAGATCACTCTACTCCGGCCAGATTTCGCCTGATCTCTCTAACCTCTTGCGTCAGCAAGTTGATGGAGAAATTAGTAAATGTTAGATTAGCCTTTTTCCTGTACAGTGGAGGCCATCTGTCTTCTGCACAGTGCGGCCTCTGCAAGTTCCACTCCACGTCGGATGCTCTGCTCCGACTGGAAAATGCCGTCTGCGAGGCCTTCCTTCGTAGACAGCACTATGCCACGGGGTTTTTCGATCTGGAGAAATCCTATGTTACCAGATGGCCATACGGTATCATGGAGACTCTTCACACGATGGGAGCGAAGGGACGTCTCCCAATGTTTATATCTGAATTTTTGCAAAATCGTCGATTCCCCGTACGGGTGGGGAAGCGCTCTTTGGCCTAAAGGAGCAGGAAGACTGTGTCCCATAGGGAAGTTTCCTCAATGTCACACTCTTTACCCTGAGCATCAACCTCATCACCTCAGTGCTGCCGAAAAATGTTCTCGCTACGCCCTACGTGGACGAACTTTCGATCTCTTTTGGCGCGGCCCAGATGCCAACTCTGGAGCGTCGACTCCAACAGTCATTGAACCGTGTATCTCGCTATGCCGAAGCGCACAGGTTTTGGTTTTCCTAGGCCAAGACTCGGGTGGTGCCCTTCTGACGCCATCCACGGCTCCACCCAGACCCAGATTTGTTTCTTAATGGGGTGCGCCTGGAAGTGGTTGAATCGCACCGTTTTCTTGGTCTTGCATTTGACCGACGCCTCACCTAGGAGGCTCATATTCGCAATCTTAGGGTCTATTGTACCCGCGCCGAGGATATTCTCCATTCCGTGTCGTTCAGCGCTTGGGGCGCTGATAGGGCTACTGCCTTACTTTTTTATCGATCATTTGTTCGTGCGAAGCTAGATAACGGATGCGAGTTTTATGCATCCGCAGCCAAGCGTTCATTACGAAAGGTGGAATCGATCCACCACACCGGCATTCGCCTTTAAACAGGTGCCTTTCGCACTTCCCTCATTGAGAGCCTAATGGTCGATGCTGGGGAGATGCCACTCGCTCTCCGCCGCTTGCAGTGCATCACTCGCCGTTACGCGCGAGCCCAGCGCCTACCTTTTTCGCCAACAGATCTCACTGCATCTGTAGCTGATCTCGACGGTGCCTATGCAGCCAAGAAACGCAAGTCATACCCTAAGCCCTTTGGGTTTAGGGCCAGGAAACTGCTTCGAGAGCTAGGTATAGCTATCAGGCCAGGGGCGCTTCTGGTTTTGCCCAGGACGCCACCCTGAAGGGTACCACATTTGGTTTTCTCTCGCTACGGCTCTGCTCTTAAAGCTTGTACAGCACCGGGAGTATTGCGTTCGACCTTTTTGAGACTCACCTCGTGTAACGTTGGAACCGTGCCAGTGTATACGGATAGCTCCAAGTCCCAAGAGGTGATCGGCTTCCACACCGTATCCCTTCTGTTTGAAGTCAGCGGGACTCTGCCAGGCGCTGCGTCTGTCTCCATGGCTGAGCTGGTGGCAATGCACCACTCGGTACGGGAGATTAAGGAATGTGCCTAGGTTGGAGACCGGGTTGTGATCTTTAGCGACTCACAAAGCACCCTGAGTGCTCTCGGGGCATTATAATCTCCGCTTCTCCTGGTTCGCTATATCCGTGACGGCAAGGTTTTGGCGAGCCGGGCGGATGTTGAGATTATCGTCTTCTGGGTTCCTGGACATGTAGGAATTGCGGGGAATGAGCGCGCTGATGAGGACGCCAAAGAGTCCGCGAGGACTCTGCG
The DNA here is from genome assembly GCA_963969495.1 of Ceratothoa steindachneri. Taxonomy (NCBI): domain Eukaryota; kingdom Metazoa; phylum Arthropoda; class Malacostraca; order Isopoda; family Cymothoidae; genus Ceratothoa; species Ceratothoa steindachneri. Next base: position 194,666,620 of record OZ018318.1, read on the forward strand.
CCCGGACAAGCGTTTCGCTCTTCCTCACACCGACTACATGGCAGGAATACGGGCAGCTCTTTGGACTGCTTGGCAAAGAATATGGGAGACCAGCCAAGGGAACTTAAACTTGCGTTCCATTGCGCCGCCACTGTTCCCATGGACCTACCCCCACTGCCGCGACGGCTTCAGGTCGCTTTCTGTCGTCTTCGAATCGGACACACTCGTGTGACGCATCGCTATTTGATGGAGTTCTCGCTTGCGCCTTTTTGTGACGACTGCGTCATCCCACAGACTGTTCGGCACATTGTTGTGGAATGTCCCACTCCGGGTGTTCTTCTTGCACGTTCGCTGTCTAGGTACCGAGATGGGCGGGGTCGTTACCACCTGTCCCTTGTACTCGGGAGGAGTGCGTGCACATTGACAGGTGGACTTGTTGACTTTTGATGGGAGGCCGGCCTTCTCCCTTTTATTTAATTAGGTTTTGTTGTTTTTTTATTGGTTTTCTTTGTAGGTCGCACGCTCCTGCTCCAGGGAGAGGGGGACCTCCCCCCGATGCCTGAGCTTGCTTCATAATTTGCATGTTCTTTTTCTCCTTTTTTTTCAATTTTTTATTTTAAATTAGCCTAGCACTAGGCTGTTTGTTTGCGGCGACTTATGCCCAAATGGGCAGTCGCAAGATAGCCCCATAAAAAAAAATCTTCTAAAGTTCGGTAAAAAATATTCTTCAGGCATGTGTCGGTATCTTTCATCATTCACAGTGACTGAATTACCATTTTGATTCTCATAAAAATTCGGCCAATGATCTTATGAAGTGTTATCCCACACCACACAGTGGTTTTTGTAGGATGCAGCTCTTTCTGGTTTATAGCTTCTGGGTTGTGATCCGACCATATTCAGTTGTTCTGCTTATTATTATAGCCGCCGATATGGAATTTCGCTTTATCAGACATTATCACGGGCGGTACATCAACTTCCCCAAATTTGCGTCTAAATTCTTCTGTATACAATTTTCTTTTCTCGAAATCGTTGTCTTCGAATTTTCGCACAACCTGAATCTTGTATAGCTTAAGTTTCTGTTTTTTCTTCATTACATTGTATGTTGCACTTTTTGACAATGCCACTTGTTCTGATCTTCTTTTCAATGATTTCTGGTGCAACCGTTCGACATTTTGATGCAACTCTTTTCTGCCAACACGCCATTTTCGTCCATCTTCTACACTACCGGTGACTCAATTTTTTTTTATTTAGTCTGCATAGCGCTCGTAATTATAGTCCGTCTGAGCTCTCTCACATCTCACCTGTCGTTGTGTTGAAAACACTGAACAGTTGCATCTGAAGTATCTTTCAACAATTATTTTTTTTCGTCTAATCATTTCAAGGAGCTTCCATGTTTTCGGTTTGAAAATTTTCTTAATTATGATTTTTGCTAGAATATTTTTCTCCTCTTATATTCTACGAATGAGTATGATGTTAGTAAATTTGTTACACAATTTTCGCGAAAATTTTGCTAAGAATCGACCATTCCAAAAATCACTTTTTAACAAGTTAAACTTTTTACGCTTTCCGTTTCTAGCAAACAAATTACTGATTTACTAAATATGGGATAATTTCTAAAATAATGAATCAATCAATTAGCGACTTTAGAAAATCTGAACTTACAACTATTACCAACAATAGTACAAAGTTTTAATGTGATCACAAAATTATTCTTGATTTTATTAAAGTTCAAAATTGCTAAATATAACAAAAAAGACCATGTAGTTTGACAGCCAATCCTTATGTAAGAATATTAGATTTGATATGTAGAAACTATAGAGATATTTTTTGTAATTATGGCTTATTTAATCTTTTCATACTTAGGTCAAGATCATTCACAAACGAGTATGCTTGTTTGTTTATGAATGGATTTAAGTGCTTAAGAATTGAAATCTTCGAAAGAGAGACAGGTGTTCGTCGTATTAATATGACAGGTGAGAAGAGCTTCTATTGATTGGAAAATGAAAAAAGATCTTCAATTTTTGGAAGCTGGTATTAAGGTTGCGTGTTAATTTCATCCTTAGTGGACACACCTGGATAATTTGTGACATTTTCAAAAATGGGTTAGTTAACAATATGATGTGTTAGGCTTAATAACCTTCTTCGAATGCCCAACTTGGGACATTTTGACACCTTCATTGTTTCATTTTTATAAGTTTATAAACTATTGTATTTATATTTTTTTTCAGTTATATTTACTTTAGAATGCCAATTTATGGCTAAGATTATTTAATTTTAATTATTATTAAAAATTATATTCAGTTAAACAAGCAAAAATTCCACTCCCTATTTTTGCTATTTGTAGATAGCTATACACATAACATTTTACACTGAATAGAGGTACCCACACTACGGTCTTTCTTACAAAGAGCTTCACTTGGTGTCCTTTTTGAACGATACTCTGTCATGGTCTGCATCTTTGATCTGTGTTTCAGATTTATCAAGCCTCCTTCAGTGCATGTATGGCTCAGCTAACTCCTCCGCAAATCGTTGAATAATGCTCGTCTGAAAATTTTCTCTTTAGTCATTTCCTTGTAAATGATAAACGAGTATTTGGTAGCTTGATCCAAAGTATTTTGATAGAATGCAGAGGTCACCTCCTTGTACATCGCCTTACCTTCTTCTTCATAGCTATTTGGACAAAGAGATCGATTCTATATTTATTTTCATTATAATATTTGACAGCTTCTGGTGTGTTCTTTACAGTATCATCTTTGAGATCATTTGGCCGGAGAATGCTAAGAAGAACGACAATTTCTTTAGCGTTGCCTTGATAAACTGTGAGTTTTACATTAACAGAATGGTAAATTTTAGTAGAGTAAAGCTCTTCTCTTGTTTCGTAATGCACGCAGAATTTCCCTCCTAATTTTATTCGCTGTTCCTAATATGCTTTTTCCTTTCGTCCTTCTCTGCTTGGTCAGATTCAGATATATAAATGTAATAGAACGGGTTGAGGCCGCGTTAATTTCAACCACTATCACATGTTATTTAAAACCACGATGCTACCCACGTGCATCTTCGCTTTGAAGCCTGGGGCCTTATCGCAGCCACCTGAGTCAATGTTTAAACAAGGAGGTTTATCTTCCCTCGTTCGCCCTATGCGCCGAACTCGCCAAATTGAGTTAGGCTTATGGGCAGATAAGGCATTGTTCCCAGGCTTAGCTGTGCATTCCATCGAAGCTCCCACTCCATTGTCCCCCACGCCAAGGGGAGGTCCTGACTATTTATTTGGAAACTTTGCCACTAAGATCAGATTAGAGATCCAGATTTTCGTCGCGAAACATCATTGCGACCCTCTCTCACCTTGTGCGCCAAGGGACCTCGACCTCGAGATTCACCATCACTTGTCCAGAAGCAAGACAATATCCCTTGAGTGCCAAGGTTCGAGCCTTTCGTGACGCCAAGTCCACAAGGCTTCCCTTGGTTGCTCAGAAAGAGAACAACTTTAGAACAGCCATTGTTCTTTTGAGCTCGTTGACAAGAAATGGTTCACCCCCCCCCCTGTTGTTCAGAAGAGAACAACGTAGAACAGCCAATGTTCGTTTGATCCCGTTTGCTAAAAAACGGTTCTCACCCTTTCTCCTGTTGTTCAGAAAGAGAAAAACGTTAGAACAGCCATTATTCGTTCGAGACCGTTGACAAGAAACGGTTCTCACCCCCCTACCCTGTTTTTCAGAAGAGAACAACGTAGAACAGCCATTGTTCGTTTGAGCCCGTTCACCAAGAAACGGATCTCACCCTTTCCCCTTGTTGTTCAGAAGAGAACAACATTAGAACAGCCATTGTTCTCGAGCCCGTAGACAAGAGACGCTTCTCATCCCCCCCACTGTTGTTCAGAAGAGAACAACGTAGAACAGCCATTGTTGTTCAAGCCGTTCGTCAAGAACCGGTTCTCATTCCCAAGACGCTCCGTCAGGATCATTAAATCCCCCCCTTTTCGGCTGGAACTCGCGAGCGGACCGAAAATTCCTTTACGTCGCCTTCCTCTGCACAACAAATATAGTTATGTAAGCCGAACGTTACCTTAGGGTGTTTAACCCTTTTGTCAACTCTATCTTGTGTTTAAATGGTTAAGCGAACCATCCATCCCTTTAACTTTATATTGTTTTTACCTTTTAAATCTTTTAATCCTCGGATTAGCTCGATTCCCCACGACCCTTTTCCATTCTCTGTTTATGTCAATATTATGCGTTTTGTGTGTTGTTGATAGTTATTATTAATAAAACTCTATTTTACTAATGATATCAATATTATTATCCTTGAGCTCAGTTTCACTTCTTAAGCATATCGAAGATACATAATAGAGGCAAGCCAGACATCCACGCACTCTAAAGATAATTAAGTAAGTTTCCTCAACGAATAGTTATATATGGTATATCGTCGAGAGTCCATTCTACGACATATATATATATATATATATATATATATATATATATATATATATATATATATATATATATATATATATATATATATATATATATATATATATATATATATATATTATTTAAATTTGGTATCAGGTGTGTAAGGTTTAACGCTATATCTTTGCAAACACTGGTCTCAGTCGAGTAAAGCATAGTGTTATTCGTTATAATAATAGACTATAGTAGTTCCCTTTTGTTTTACCGATTGCTATCCCCTTTTTTGAAACCTAAGAAGCTGAAGTAGCTCAAGGAAGTGGTATAATAAATTGTTTGTGTTTTTTTTTGTGATTTTAGTCAGTGGTTATTTAGATCGAGAAACAAAGTACGAATAGGTCAGTGCCCATATTTAGGTAGGCTAATCCTATAGAGGCATAATTCTTGTTGCAATGAATTTTAGTTGGTTAACTATTGCGCCCCCAAGTGCAAAGATAACTCAGTTCGAAATCTTTAAAGCACAAGAAGAGTCCTTGGGACTTTCGAGAAAAGAACTACTCGAGTACGTTCAAAAGGAGCAAAGGAAAGAACGAGAAGGAAAAGAAAGAGAAAGAGAAATCCAAAGAGAAGAAAGAGAAAGAGAAATATAACTAGAAGAAAGAGAAAGAGAAATCAAAGACAAGAAAAAGAAAGAGGAAGATAAATCCAACGAGAAGAAAGAGAAATAAAAATCAAACGAGAAGAAAGAGAAAGAGAGGAACGGAAAAGACAAGCTGCTCTTCACAATCAGATTGAATTAGCTCGTGTTGAAGCAGAGAAACAGTCAGCCAGTTTCCTTCGAAAGCCTTACCCCCAATCTCTTACTAAATCTCCCCAATTTCAAGGATGGAGAGGATTTCGGAGCATTTTTAGCCCACTTCGAAAAGATCCTCGAGGCTAAAGGAGGCTAAAGGTGTAGTCAGATTACTTCCCTTTTTAAATTGTAAATTGCGCGAAATTTTTATATCTTTACCATCTGAGTGTACAATTAACTACAGCACCTTAAAAGCTGAGTTATTGGCAGCTCATAATGTGAGGTGCGACGTCTACCGCCAAGAATTTCGAGGAGGTCGTATTAAACCCGGACAGACGTTCAGTCTATTCGGATACATTCTTCAGAGGAATTTTAAATTTTGGTTAGAATCCTCAAAGGTTGATCCGGACTACGAGTCCTTAACAGACTTCGTTTTGCGGGATCAATTTTTTGCGTCTCTCCCAACAAAGATCCGCGAATTCGTCAAGGATCGTCAGTGCCAGACCTTTAAAGAATGTACCGAAGAAGCGGATGTCTATGCCGCAAGCCATAATTTATACCCAAAGGAGAATCGAACTTATCCCCAACCCCCCAACCAGGAAATAAGGGAGGATTCTCGCCCCTTCCCAGGAAAACTGACGAAGTCCCGGGCCCTGTAAAACCCCCAAACTTCATTCTCCAATACCAACAACGGGACTCCAAACCTCCCGTTAAAATTTCTCCTCCATCCCTCTTCCCGAAGTGACCCATCATATGCTTTACCTGTAGGGGGAGAAAACCACATAAGCTGGAATTGCCCCCAAAATTCTAGGCCTAAAAGCGGACCAGCCCACAAAGTTCCCTAGATTAATGCCACCCCGGCTTTCCCGGTGGTGCAGACCCAAGCAGCAACTTCTCCTCCTCCGTCAGGCCACCAGGTAAATCTTATTTTTGATAAAAGTTCATCGGGAACTTTGAAATTTGAGGAGGGCAGCGTGAACGGCTGACGAGTATCGACTCTCGTCAGGGACACAGGATGTACGTGTTCATCGTGTCCGACGAACTCGTTCCCCCAGTGGACCCTAACCACGAGAAATTTACGGTGGTACATGACTACCTTTGGCGGGCGAACCGATTCCACGTCGTTAGATGTTACCTGCAGTGTCAATATTATGATAGCTGGGCTGAAGTCATTTCAGCACCCATAAAATTCTGGCTGTACTAATAGGACAGAGCCCTCAAGTAAGCTCCGACCCTGTGTTTCAGGCCGCCCTTCCTCGAGGTCGAGCTAAGAAGGAAGCCCAGGAGTACGTCCCCCTCAGAACCCCGATACCGTCCGATTTCTCGGAGACCCTTAACCAGGACTTTAGGACGGCACCAAAGGAGTGTAAATTCCTAACACCCTTAGGCGATAAGGCCCAGGACAAGGACACGGAGACTGTCCGTGGACCCCAAGAAAAAAAGTACCTCCAACGCGCCCATGGAGATACCTTCGTAGCACTGGACGAAACATCAGACCTTGAAGAAGATTACCACGCGGAGTCCCTTAATGTAATACGGACAGTGTGCATCCAACCTGATGCCGATTACCCTCCTCCTTCCCTACCAGGCGAGTCTTTTCAATTCTCTGACCTGGATATTGACGCGCAGCTGACACCACATCAAAAGAGTCAGCTACAAGAACTATTTGAATGGAGTTCCCATTTAACCACCCTATTAGCTCTTTTCGAGCGACTGCGCGAAAATGGCCTCACCATTGGCCCCAGCAAATGGCATTTTGCCAACGAAACCATAAAATACTTGGGTTTTAAAATAGGACAAAGCAATTTGGGTCCCCCAGAGGACAAGGTTAAGGCAATCGCCGACATACCCCTCCTGAATACTAAGAAGCAATTCAGATCGTTCCTAGGATCAGCTTCTTACTATCGGCGACTTGTTCCAAAATTCACAGCAATTCCGGCGCCCCTCAGCTCACTTCTAAAAAAGAATTCCTCCGATCAAGCTCATTTCTCCCCTCATTTTAAAGTTGCCTAACATGAAAAAATCCTTTAGGATTAAGACCGACGAGAGCAACGAGGGCATTGGAGTTGTACTCCTTTAATACGAGGATGACGGAACGAGTCATCCAGTTGCATATGCTAGTCGCAAATTATTACCACGCAAAAAGAGATATGCCACTATAGAGAAGGAAGCTCTATCAATTATCTGGGTTATAGACAAATTCAAAATGTACTTGATAGGAAAAGAATTTCAGAAAGGAACCGACCACCGTCCGTTAGCCTATATTGGGAATGTGCGACACTCTAACGGCCGAATCATGCGCTGGAGTTTATTCTTGCAAGAGTATCAATTTAAAATAAATTATATAAAAAGTTCCGATAACCAAGTCGCTGACGCACTCAGTAGGAATGCGTTACCAAATAGCGTAGAGTAATTGTATTCATTGGATTAGTATCTCCATGTAGGTATATACCGTCTTGTACGACTTGGATTATATTTTCTTGTAATATAATTAGTTTATGTATATGACTGAATTTTGTAACGCTCAATGTCTATTTTTTTCTATGTTTATATATTTGTTCCCATTAATCTAAGTATAAATTATTTTGTCCCGTATGTACTAATTTTATATCATCTCATTGTTCCATGCCCCTTTTTATGGATTAAGTTGTATTAAAGGTTATTTTCCCCTATAATTAAAAGATCAAAATAATCATATGTATTGAGGTAATACTAGTTAGGTGCAGGAAGGTACGGATGGTACAAGAAAAACGAGTTTCCCACAACGGAGTTCTATCGTTGTCCCTTCTCTCTTTTTTTTAAGTGACAACTTCCCCCGGAATGGAGGGGTGTGATAGAACGGGATGAGGCCGCGTTAATTTCAACCACTATCACATGTTATTTAAAACCACGATGCTACCCACGTGCATCTTCGCTTTGAAGCCGAGGGCCTTATCGCAGCCACCTGAGTCAATGTTTAAACAAGGAGGTTTATCTTCCCCCGTCGCCCCATGCCCCGACCTCGCCAGATTGATTTAGGCCTATGGGCAGATAGGTCAGTGTTCCCAGGCTTAGCTGTGCATTCCCTCGAAGCTCCCACTCCATTTTCTCCCACACCGAGGGGATGTCCTGACTATTTATTTGGAAACTTTATCACTAAGATCAGATTGGAGATCTAGATTTTCATCGTGAAACATCATTACGACCCTCTCTCATCTTGTGCGCCAAGGGACCTCGACCTCGAGATTCACCATCACTTGTCCAGAAAGAGGACAATATCCCTTGAATGCCAAGGTTCGAGCCTTTCGTGACGCCAAGTCCACAAGGCTTCCCCTGGTTGTTCAGAAAGAGAACAACTTTAGAACAGCCATTGTTCTTTTGAACCCATTGACAAGAAACGGTTCTCACCCCCCTTCCATGTTGTTTAGAAGAGAACAACGTAGAACAGCCATGGTTCGTTTGAGCCCGTTCGCCAAGAAACGGTTCTTACCCTTTCCCCTGTTGTTCAGAAAGAGAACAACGTTAGAACAGCCTTTGTTCCTTTGAGCCCGTTGAAAAGGAATGGTTCTCCCCCCCCCCCTGTTATTCAGAAGAAAAACACGTAGAACAGCCATTGTTCGTTGGAGCCCGTTCGCCAAGAAACGGTTCTCACCCTTCCCCCTTGTTGTTCAGAAGAGAAAAACATTAGAACAGCCATTGTTCTTGAAGCTGTTCGTCAAGAACCGGTTTTTATTCCCAAGACGCCACGTCAGGATCATTTACTCCCCCCCCCTTCAGTTGGAACTCGCCAGCCGACTGAAAATTTCTTTACGTCACCTTCCTCTGCACAACAAATATAATTACGTATCTAAGCTTTAGCTTTGAGTATTTAACTCTTTTGTCAACTCTATCCTGTGCTTTAAATGGTCTAGCGAACCATCCCTTCCCTTAAACTTTATATCTGTATAACTTTTTTAAATCTTTTAATCCTCGGATTAGCTCGATTCCCGACGACCCTTTTCCATTCTCTGTTTATGTCAATATTATCCGTTTTGTCTGTTGTTGATAGTTATTATTAATAAAACTCTATTTTATTAATGATAGCAATATTATTATCCTTGAGCTCAGTTCCACTTCTTAAGCATATCGAAGATACATAATATCGGCCAGCCAGACATCCACGCACTCTAAAGATAATTAAAGAAGTTCCCTCAACGAATAGTTATATATGGTATTTCGTCGAGAGTCCATTTTACGACAATAAAATATGTATCTGTTTTTCATTTCGTCCTTTTAAGATAAAGTTTAATATGGCGCATAATGACATGATCAGAAATTCTTACTTCTGAATAACGAGACTTATCCTTACCGAAATAAAGAAAGCAATTTACGAGATATATGCTCTCCTTGTCAACGCTCTACCAGTACTTTAGGGCGAACTTATGTTTTGAAGCAATAAACCGAGTGATAGGACGTCGAGACTAACTCGGAAAAAGTTGTTCGTCAAGAGCAATGAAAGCTCAAGTTCGTAAAATGAAATGTAATAGATGCAATGTGATAGAAGATGCAATAGCTTTTTTACCTATTAAAACCCCTATTTTTATTCGAAAAAATTTATAAAGGCCTATCATTTCCTCTTGCAACCCATAGTATAAAGATAACAGCGATAAATGATTCTATCTCCTTACCAGTGTGACTGATAAGAAGGATACCGGCACAGACGAGAATTTGGTCCTATTGATCAAGGTACAGCCTTTATAGTAGTTTTTAAGGAGTCAATGAACAGTCTCTGTCGATGGACGAAGGCGAGTGACCAGAGAGTCTCTAAAGGTATACACTACTGTACGCCAGGCAGCCAATATCGGCGCTGAGCTCGGGTACACTTGAATTGGAAAAAGGTATGCACCTTCTACTTAGAATGCGATATTATTAGGTTGGCATTTTAAAAGGGAATACTTGGCCGGTTTCGTCTCAAGGGTTATTCGAAAGATAAACACCTCTACGAAAATAAACTTTAATACAAATTATAGGAACAAGGACACAGATAAATATGGAATTCTAAATAATAATCAGTACGGCAAAAGAATATTATAACAGGCAAAAATCAAAGAAACTAGATCCGGTAAAATATATAAGTGATCCAATACGTTGGATTGAATGAAAGATCTAGCAAGTCTATTGGCGTTACACCAAATGAGGAATTCTTTGTAGGACTTGGAACGAAAGGTGGGACTTAACAGGAAACGACTGCTAGTTACCTCTCGAGGATGAACTGGGGATGTGGAAGAGCAGTAGCTAGGTTTTCGTTGATAGGGTCTCGATGCGAAGGCGTCCACAGAGAATAGGTATGGGGTTGAGATTAGCTCGGCTCCAGAGAGATATAATCACGAAATCGAGAGTCTAGACAGCAAGAAGCTTGGGTCCTCTTTTACTGATGAGGATTTGCAGACATCACCTTAAATAGGAGCCACAGCCATGGTCGACAGCGGGCGTCCCGACCTGATATCGGACGCGGCTTAAGCAAACATGGACCTTGATAATTTTTGGCATCGAAGAGGCGAAAGGGAATTAAGCGAGATTTTCGATGGATATCGGATGCGGCTTAAGCAAACATGAACTTCGATAATTTGGGACATCGACGAGGCGAGCGGGAAATAAGAGAGCTTCCATTCTACCACAAGAGGGTGAAGATGGACATGGATGCCACATGGGAGCGGGACAGCATTATCAGACTGAGGGGAAGACGGTGATAAAGCTAGTTTGCCTTGACCAGAGAAATTATGTGTGATAACGGCGTATTGAGTTTCATGCTTCAACACGCATTCCCTCCTAAGATGAAATTTAACAGACGTAGGGGATGGAAAATGTCATTCCCCACAAATGGGAGAGATAGGGATTGAAGAAAACAATTTACCTGACCGAATACAAGCTAATAGAGGAATCTTTAACTTCGGGCCTACATAGCCGCGAACACAAAAAAAAACATTTCATGTGAGGTTGTGGAACGTAGTAGTTAACGATAAGTAATAATAAGACAAAAAAAAATTAACATGGCATCCATTACAATTAATTACAAAAGAAAAAAATAATTAAATTCAATATATATACAGATTGACATGGCTAAACAATATATACAATTGTGAGTACACACCCTCGTTAACTCAATCTTACGAGGTAGGAGAAAGCTCCTCTATCGGGTTCCTACTAAGAGAGTCAGCCATGAAATTTTCGGAACCTTTAATATAAAATATGCGAAATTGGTCATCCATCAACAATAATCTCCATTGCATGAGTCTACCATTTTGACTTTGGCTATTTTTTTATAAATATGCTAAAGGGCAGGGAGAGAGAGGACCATTGACTTGATGGACTTGTTGGATGAAGAAAGAGAGAAGGTGAAAGTTTGGGGATCAGTTGGTTCTTACATGTCCGGGCATTGCGCACGTGAAACAAACGATGGACCGTCGGGGGTAATTGAATGGAGCGGGATTATTTAGGAGGTGCTTAATATCTCTCAGTTCTTGCAGGGGAGGGAATCTAGGTTTGGGGGACCAGCCACTTTGACAAAATCGGGCAGATTTTTGTAGGACGACTTAGAGAAATTACTTTTACTCTTGGAAGATGGGAGATGCGATTTCTGGGGGCCCTTCGGAAACAGATTATGGATGGACGTGTGTATACCCGCCTCTTCCAGGCATTCCTTAAAGGTAGACGTTCATCTATCTTTTACAAATGCAAGAATCTCGGATGGCAGCGAATTGATGACGTAAGACGAAAGCGAAAAGAGACTCGTATTCGCGTCCTACTTGAGCGTCGTCCAGACAGAATTGTAGGCTTCTCTAAAGGATGAAGCCAACTGGCGGGAAGTTTGGCCAGATAATATTCTTGCTTTAAGAAACTTAGCCGATAGAAATCGGGATTCATATTGATTTCCGATAGCAATTCGGCCTTAAGAGTCGAAGAATTAAGGATGGCCTCGGCAGGAAGAGATATGAAAATTTCCCGAAGATGAGTGTTGAGCAAGGGAAGTAAGCGTGTGACTCCATTATCCTCGATGTCCCACTAATTCACTTCAAAATCTTTGTAAAGTGGGTGAGATAGGCAGTGGAGTCTTTGCCATCCTTGAATAAAGGGTTAGCTTAACCGAAGGGGTTTAAGGGGTCTCATTTCTTGAACTAACCGAAATGGTTTCTACGTTATCTCGACTTAGATCTCGCTCACGTTGACAGTTTATTTCCCTTTCTCCTGCTTCTCTTCGCTCTCTTCGTTTTTTGGCTTCTCTTCCCTCTCTTTCTCTTCTTTTTTCTGCTTCTCTTTGTTCTCTTTCTCTTAGTTATCCAATTTCATTTCTTTCTTCGTTCTGGATAGAGGCAATTAAATCCTCGCCTGTTAATCCCAAGATTTTGAGCTTGTTTGTGAAATCAATCGAAGGACGATATCTTTGACAGTACGTGCGCGTCTAATAGTACGAACGTACACGTAGCACATAACAAAGATTATGGGCTCTCACGGAAGATTTCCTTCTTTTTTTTTAATTCTACTAAGATTTACCTACAAAAAAAGCACTGCATACCCCCCAAAAAAGAAATATGAAACATAACAGGAAAAATTTAGTCCTTATCGGATATATATATATATATATATATATATATATATATATATATATATATATATGTATATATATATATATATATATATATATATATATATATATATATATATATATATATACATATAGGGAAATCGATACCCCATCCTCCATCCTCACAACTGAGTCCCTGGTCATTAATCACAAAGTCCTTTTATTTTTGGCGGCTTAGGCGACCACTTAACCCACTCCCATGCTTTCTCCTAGACCCTTGCATCGAGAAGAAGCAGAAAAGTCGCTTAAAACCACATAATACATTACTCATCACATGTCGGATCCCGGAGAGCCTAACATTGGTCAAACCGGCAATATTCCCCCAAAGATTTGATATTCAATTTCACTTCATATGCGAAATTAGAGGAACGTTGGCCTAAAGCCAGCAGGCGCTGTTTAGGTCTAGCTGAGAGACGCCCTGAGAAAAACCGTGAGAGGGGGAGATGTAATGCAGCCGTCTTCATCCCCCCCCTTCCTTTTCCTACCTCAAGTGGGGTGGCGAAGTATATAATCCAATAACTTTGCAAAAACGAGGTAGATCGTGTTAGTCATCGAGACAACTCAGTCCGGCTAGAGGCCCGGCTACCAACGAAAGGGACTTAGAAGAAGCTCATCCTGAGTTAGTTTTAGGTGGTCAAACCAAATTTAGCATCCTGTCACCGCTAGATCGTGAAAATCATCGAGACAGCTAAGTCCGGCAAGTGGCCGGCACCCTACGAAAGGAACTTAGCAGAAGCTCACCCTCGAGTCAGTTCCTAGTGGTCACACCGAACTTTTAGTTAAATTGGATTGAGAAGCAGGTTCAACTAACTCTCGTCAGAGAAACCCCTACCCTGGTGTATCCCAAAACCCAGAGATAGTCTTCGCCATTGAGGAACACCCCAAAGTGAACACCCTCAAGCACTCATCTGCGTCCAAGGATTCACTCATTGGCTCTTCGCTCACCAGTGGAAATTATTCCCAGAGTAACCCGAAGATTGGATGAAACATTCTTTTCCTGTCCCGTGGTGAAAACATTTCATCAATAATATGTGAGTAACTCCATCTGCCACACGCTCCGAATTCCTCTGCGGCTTTAAAGCATTCCTCCTTTGGAACACATCTGGTACGGCCTGTTCACGCGCCGGCCCTGGAACCTCATTCTTGAGGAGACCTAAAAAAAAATTGAGGCCAAGGTCAAACTCAAATCCGATTCTCGTGGGAAACTTGAAAGGTATTTAAATTACGAGTATCTGTTTTGTTGAAGGTCAATTTGCATTCAATTTTAAAGTAAGCTTTGGGTCAACCATTAATGTATATTCATTTGTGTAATATAATGTAGTAGAATGGCCCTTTTTTGATCACTATACTCTTTGACACCCTTTTTGTATCGGTATGCATGGGGTGCGTGAGTTACTTGTTTAAAAAAGGAGGCTTTGATCTAAGAGTGCTAATTCGGTAGTTTTGTTCTTAAGGAAGAGCTATTTAAACCCGTAAGGATAAGAGGAAACACCAGATTTATACCAAAATAAACATATATTAAAATGAAACACTTAAAGATGGCAAACAAACAGTTAACACATTTCTTTGTGGTCCTATTGGCATCTAAGCCTATCGCACGGATACGATGACAAAAATAAACAAATAGGCTACCCGTAAACATACCAATTGCCGATTAGTATTTTAATCGCGACTATTTGATTAGCGTTAAACATTAAATTAACGTACTCTCGTCTACAAGCAAATATGACCTAGGTTCACGAACAATGGTTTCTACTTCCCTTAAAACGTGAGATGTACTAAACTTCTACTATCGCAATATGAATATAAATGTTCTTTCTAACTTACATGACAGGAGGTATTAGGGATTGCCGGATGTCGCTGGAGGACTTATCTCTAGCTTTGGAGTGTTGTGGCCGATGATTGAATTTCAACGTGGAGGGATGGCTTGACGCCTGTGGGGGGCTGATTCTTCAACGTAATTAAAGAACGGGAGCTCGTTGGGGCTGGGTTCTTCTTCTCTCACTCTTACGAAGCTTGAGATGTGAGAGTCACTCGAGGGTGAGCGGCTTCACTTTTCTTCAGTCCGACCTCTTCACAGTCTGTAAAGGATTCTTCGGTATGGCACCGATATAAAGCTCGACTAATAATGTTAATACGGCCCGACAAAAGGGGATCGATTTTCTCAATCTGATCCTATCGCTGCTTACTGAAATAGTCTTGTATGGCTAAAGGATCGATCTTCACGAACTGAACCTTCTTCTCTCTTAACGAATTCTAATCTTCTTGTCTGGCTGAAGGATCGATCTTCACGAACTAATCCTTCTACTTTCGTATCGACTTCTACTCTTCGTGTCGGGCTGAAAGATCGATCTTGACGAACTGATCCTCCTTCTGGCGTATCGACTTCTAATCTCTCTCTTTCTTTGCGGGGCTTATTCATAGGCGGATTCCTGCCCCATGTAAAGGGGAAAGTGACCAGGCAACAAAGGCAGGGGGGGGGGGAACGCAAATGGTGAGTTCGCATCTGGAAAGAGCGAGAATTGCAGAGGTTGGCACTGGGGTGCCCAAGTCGGCTCGCAACCACACCACTACTTGGCGTGCCTTTTGACTAGCACCACTTTTTTTTCATAACCACGGGCTTATGGGTCTCGTAGGTAATTAAATCGTTGGAACGTCGTTTAAAGGCCTCATGTGGTCGCCTTAAAACAGATGTTAGCTCCAACTGCCCAAAGCAGCGGGGAGATCAAACAGGGTAAGCAGTTATGGTTATTCGCCAGCTACCGTTTCCACGCTTCTTCTCATGGAGGGGGGGGGGGTCGCTTTAATGTACGCATACTCCTCCAGGATTCTTAATGTAGCCATTTCTCTACATTTAGTAAGCCTCACTTAAATTTATTTAATTCATTAATGTTTAGTTTGTTTTTTAAATTGCAATTTTGGTTCTGGTCTTTAATTAAAGTTCTATTTTCTAAGAAACATTTTTTTAATTCAATCCTCGAAACGCTGAGCATGGCAATAGGAACCCTCAAAGATAAAAAACTAACGTAATAATAATAATAACAATCAAATATAGCACTCTTAGAGAAAAAACTTAATCAACGAGTTTTGTAGTACATAACCAACCTATACGTACAAACACCATCACTCAGTCCTTGCTATACCACGACAATATGTGTCTATATATATATATATATATATATATATATATATATATATATATATATATATATATATATCGAGGGACGAAGGGACGAAGGCGTGTGAACAAAACGTCTCTAAAGGTACACACTACTCTACGCCAAACAGCCACTATAGGCGCTGCGCTTGGATACATTTGAATTGGGAAAAAGGTAAGGACCTACTTAGATTGCGATAATATTAGGTTGGCTCTTTAATAGGATATACGTTTGCCGGGCTCGTCTCAAGGGTTATTCGAAAGATAAACACCTCTACAAAAATAAACTTAATACAAATAATAAGCATAAGAGCACAGATAAATATGGAAATCTAAATAGTAATCAGTGGGACAAAATAATATTATGACAGGCAAAAATTAAGGAAACTAGGTCCGGTAAAATATATAAGTAAGTTAATAAGTTGGATTGAATGAGAGATTTAGAAAGTCAATTGGCGTTACACCAAATAGGGAATTCTTCTTAGGAGGGGGAATCAAGAGGTGTGACTTACGCAGAAAGGACTTCTAGTTACCTCTCGATGATGAAGCTGGGAAGTGGAAGACTAGTAGCCTGGATTTCGTAGATAAAGTCTCGCTTCGAAGGCGTCCAGAGTGACTCCGAAGGGGGTTGAGATTACCTCGGCTCCAGAGCGAAGTAATCACGGAATCGAGATTAGTCTGCAGAAGGCAAAAAGTCTCAACCAATGTAGTGAGATGATAGAGACCCAGGACAATCTTCTGGGGGATAAACGGGTTTCTCTATTCTTTCTCTGATCAGGGCGGATTACTCGAAGACACGATTTGCTGATGGGATCACAAGGACGAAGGGACTACTTAACTGGAGACAGATACTATTTTTTGGATGGCAAGAAGCTCGGGTTCTCTCTATCTGATAAGGATTTGCAGACATCACCTTAAATAGGAGCCACAGCCATGGTCAACAGAGGCCTGCGCGCGCGAAAGCCTCCCAAAGTGATATCGGACGCGGCTTAAGCAAACATGGACCTTGATAATTTCGGGCAGTGACGAGGCGAGCGGGAAATAAGAGAGATTTCCTTCTACCCCAAGAGGAGGAAGATGGACTCAGCTGCCGGGCCCGGGACACTTTTTATCAGATTTGGGGGAAGACGGTGATAAAGTACCCCAATGGAAACACAGCTGCGCTAGTCTGTTTTAATGGCGTATTGAGTTTCATGCTCCAACAATCTCCACTCTGTAGATTTATGTTCATGATGAAGTGCAGCCATGATAGCCCAAATAATGTTGCAGTACACTAAAATATCTTCCTCAGAATATAAATCCTGAAATTATCCCTGGCGATTACCAAAAACACAATTTAGTGTTAGTATGGAGAAGATTACAACCTTTCACTTTAGATCCCCAAAGCTCGGCTTCTTTTTTAACGATTTCAAATCCCGAACAATGTCGTTTAATTTGCCGTAAATTATCAGATGTCGTTTACGGGCAGAGAAGCCTTCTAAAGTTAGATGAGTTTGAGGATGCAGCACAGGTAAGCCTTCGCCATGAGACACCGGCCTTATAGCATAGAGTAAATTTAGGTACTGCATTGTGTATTTGGATTTACTACTTATTTCTTATATCTTTTTAATGCAGAAATAACAGACCAAAAAGTGGTGTTGTGTTTCGCGCCACACGATGGAATGGCAATGTTCATGTTCGGATTAACTTAGCCCAGTCTGTCATACGTTTCACACAGCTCTGACAGCAAATGTGAGGGGCCTAGCTCTTATCTTGATCCCCTACTTTACAGCCAAAAGTTATTTTTTTAACTAGTGGAGTCAAATTTCTTCGAAATTCCCTAAACGTCATATCCCCACAAACGTAAAAAAAAAGTTATCTGGAACGGTTTATGTACTTACTTGGTATATTTATTTACTAACACAATTGCCACAGTAATTATAAATCACAAAACAGAATGAAACCAGAGTACGTGCATACACAACGCTTGTTCAAACAATACTGGTGTGTTAACTGTATCATTCAGAATACTGCTCTACATTGATGAGCTTCAACCTGCAGTGAATATTTTTTAACTATAGATGCCGCTCACTGCAATTAATTTGAACTGCTCACGTTTTTAGCACACCCTCTGTTAGACATTACTAAATAGTTTCATAAGTTATCCCTTAAAAAATACATCGAGTTCCGCAAAAGCAGTACTTGGAAAATGTTATCACACAAAGACTACGTGATGAAAAATTATTATTGCATTTTTTATTTCAGTGCAAAAAGATACATAAGGAACACAATAAAATTATCATGTGACAAAGTCTGTGTTTATTAGTGTTATTTGCAGTACTGGCTATATCTCGAAAAAAATTTATACGTTTTTCTTTTTCTCCTACTTCCTTCCGGATTCTAAGCTAAATAATTTAGTCTCGTTTTGCCTTGTATTCCAGAGATATTCGATGAGATATCTGATCAGGTGATTTTGAGAGCCAATCAAGTTGTGTGATTACTTTTGTATGTTCACCATGGGAATAAGTCACATCTCTAGCCGTTGAACGCGCTGGTTGTGATCCTGGAAGAGAGGGATTTAAATAATAACTTCCGCATTAAGATAAATTATGAACGACGAAAACTGGTCCGCTAGAAGCTCAATGTAGGCATTTTAGTCCCAATTGATGGGCCTTCAAAAAGGCCCTTCACACGGACTTTCTCGAAGGCCTCTTTAGGTCAACGATGAACACGACACCCGGCACCATTTACATATAGGCATAAACGGGATTCCACTTACCAAATAACGCCTTTCCATTTTTCTGCTTCATTGTTTGTGCGGATTCTCCTCATTCAATAGTAATTACAGGCCCCAGTAAGTTAAAATATTTTAACCACGCCTTTGGCAATTTTTGGACGGTGAGCTTATTATGCGGTTTTAACTATTCTAGGTAGAAGAGGTCTCTTGGTCAAAACCATATCAAATTTATTAAAATAAAGGTAACCTATATGTATAGGCTTATGCTGATCAATGGTTGAAATCATTTTAAACAGGAGCATTGAGCCCGAAAACTTGCTGATCCTCTTTAATTAATTTTTACTCTCCAAATTTTCTACGATTCCGGTTTCTACTAATAGATTCTCACAACTAATTTTTATAAGAAAACAGTAGAAATATGTCGAGTCCTGTTTTCGACTTTCCTATTATGAGTAATTAGCTTTTAAGATTTTACCATCTTAAGCGAAGAGAGAAAAATAGCAAAATCCAAAGTCTGCAATCAATTAAGAATTTTCTTTAAAAATTATAAAATTATAGGGTCTTTCAATAAGGTCGCTCAATTTTTAAATGTAAATAAAACAAGTTGTGTGTGATATATGCACTTAATTTATTTTAAATTTGAATGAACATTTTATGGCATTAAATATGTAATATGACGGCCTTTAAATGTCCGCCGCAGCTTCGCTTCGTGGAATGTAATCGTGAGGCCCAATTTTCAATGACTTGATCGCATAAATCTGGCTGAATTTGCTGGCTGGTGTTCGTTATGTTGACTTTGAGGACATCAACTGTTTGCGGATTATTCGCATAGACCTGCGATTTAAGGTAGCCCTAAACAAAGTAGTCTAATGGCGTTAAATAGCATAATCTCAGTGGCCAGTTTCGTCGCCGCCGCGTGAGATGACCCTGACCTGAAATCACTGGTGCAAAATGTCTATCGTGGCGTGCGAAGTGTGGCACGTAGCGCCGTTCTGTTTCACCCCTATGTCAGCAGTATCCATATCACGCATATAATTCAGTTTAGGCCATAGGAAGTTGCTTATCATCGATCTGTAGGTCTCGCCGTTGACGGTTATGGCAATCCCATCTTCGTTCTCAAAAAAATAAGGACCGATGATTCCATTAAACGAAAATCCGCACCAAACATTGACTTTGTTGATATGCAATTGGTGCTGGTGTATCTCATGTGGATTGTTCTCGTCTTAAATAAGACAATTCTGCTTCTTCACAAATCAATTCATCCAAAAATGCTCTTCGTCGCTGAAAAAGATAGAAATCACGTAATGCGCGGAACGTTTGTCAAACGGAGCACTGATATTGATAATAACATTTGATGATTTTCACACGTTCTTCAACGCTATAACCTTCAATCTTGACTTGCCAAGTACTATTGAACAGTTCACAGTGAGGTTGCCAGATGTTGCTTTGACAACATGGCCACTATCGCCTGACAAAGCTCAAGCATCCTTGTTAAAAGACCCTTTATTTATATCTAATGGAACCATGTGATGATTATTATTCCGGAATGATTTCCCCAAATGTATAATTTGTTGTATAAATTTTTATCACTAATCTAATGCAGAAAGGTCGTGCGTTGGCTCATCAACTCCTCGATAAATTATCATTTATTTAATTTATTACAAGCTTTCTTCCCTTGCTTGCTAATTCGGTATTGAAATTGACGTTGAAGGGAATTAAAAACCTCCGCATAATACTCTTTTATTTTTGTCTAACTAATGTCAAAACAGTTTGAAAGAGAATACTACCATTATTTTCACTGTATTCGCAGACTCTAGATAGACAAAGAGCTGATAGGAGATCTCTAGACAAATATATTTGATAAACTTCTATGCACACAAGTCATGCACGCACAACATACTTGGTAAACATACACCCAAAGAAAATAAATAGTTTATAATTATTTATCGCGATTCTTTCAGGAGGAAATGGCAACTGACTCTTTTTAATAAAAAGATAAAATAATAATTCTTTAATGGATTGAAAAAATTCATTTAGTGAGTTTGCTCGAAAATATTTGAATGCTACTAAACCCAAAGATTGAAGTATATGTTTAAAAGAAAATATACTTATATACTTTACATTACTTAGGTTAATTGTTTTTGATATATTGTTATATAGTTTCATAACTTAAAGAGAGAATTTAATCAAATACCTTGTAATGATAAATATTTACTTAGTAAATCTACATTTAGCTCCTAAGATGTATGTAAGTTGAAAATTAAAATTTAAAAGATTTTAGCTCCTCCTAAGCCTCTAAATGTTGGAATCAGTATTAGCATATTTATGATCTGATTTAAATAGGCATCATAGCAAGCCTCGCGAATGCTAACAAAATTAGCTTTAAGCCAAAATCAAAAAGGGACCTGGTGCATCAGAGCCCCGCCGTAACTCTTCAAGAGTTTCAAGGAAATACACCAAATCAAGCGTCAGAGTTTTTTTCCACGTTTTTCTGAATAAGAAAATTAAATTAAATTTCTTCTAATGTAACACTGAAGAACTAAGATCAAATTCCAATGAGGTCAGAATACCATCACGTTGTGGTTAGTCTGCGTACATTGCATTTTACCTACCTACTAATATCACGTTGATTTGATAGTAATTATTATGAAAATATATCCCAAATTCAAAATCATAAATGTTTAAATTTTCACATGTCACTGCGTAGGAATGGGCAGTAGTCTCTATTAACACTTTGTATAAATATGTTTAATTTAAAAGTTTTGCTTCGTACATTTAAGCTTGTACCTCTTTTCTCCTGAAGTTCGTTTGTAACGCTTAAGTGAAATGAAATATAATGTTCCAAATATTAAAACGGACACATTCTCTGACTTTCAAGTTTAATTTTTCGCTCGTTTTCTTTTTAATTTATATAAGATAGTTTCCTCTATTTCAAAACTTGATTGTCCCTCTACCCCTTAACATACTCTCACATCAGGATACTATTTCCTTGTGAGGTGTCCATCTTTCATTTCTCTTTGTATGTGAAAGAGAGAAGTCATTACCCAGGGCAATTAATATCAAATTATCATCGATAACTCCGATCGAAATCGAACATAGTTAATTTCATTTCTTCTCTTTCCCTTATGAGGAATTCATTGTACTCATTAATAGTGGAAAAGTAGCAAAACCTTTTTAATCGTTCATCTCTCCTAAAAAGAATATTTTTGTTTCTAAATCCAAAGGGAAGTCTATTTAATCAAACCTAAAATGTTAAATTCATGACTTAAAGAAATATTCAGAGAGATTAATTGTCAAAATTATTACCACCGAAATACGATTACATAACGTTTTTAATTTTCACAAATAATATTTTGTTAATAAGTGAGAACAAAGAAATCAAATCACTGCTTCAAGAAACCATGGAAACAACGTTATTCCCAAAATTATTCTCAGGAGAACAAAATTTCGAGCCAAAATCAAACGGTCATATACTGAAGTTAGAAAGTGACGACTAAAATATTAAAATCTAAAGAAAAATACGCTGATCAAATTGGGCGAAAATCAAAGTGGATAAAATAGGATGAATACATTCTCCGTAGACTTAATTTTGGTTGGAAAGCATTTGGAAGAGAAAGAGGAATCTTTAACAATAAACTGCCCATCTCTCTAAAAAACAAAATATGTAAGTGTAGAGGTATAATAAGAGTTTAATATATATATATATATATATATATATATATATATATATATATATATATATATATATATATATATATATATATATGTATCGAGGCCTAGGAAATAATAACAAAAGACATCTGGGTTTAGCTTTGCCCCTCCGATGTTCTCCGGTAACATAGGAGTACGGGCAAAAGAGTAAATGTTACAAGACAGATTCCTGACATCAGCCCCAAAGGCAGGCCCTTTTAGGGTGTACTTTTAAACAATCTATTCAAAGTGCAAAATGCTGATCTCGTATTACCCTCTCTCAGAGCTACAAGACGCCAAACGTGGGAGACAAACCTGAGGTCTCACCTTGTGAGTCCCACCTCCACCTCCCCATACCCCGCGGGGGTAATTTAGGTATATAACAGGTTGACCCAAGGAAACGAGGCTTTTTGTTCCTTCTAACAGAAGAGACAAGAAAATCACCGGTTCACAGAAGATTTTTCGAGTTCGAGAAGACAACAGAAAAATCGCCCGTAAAATGTTTTCTGCAAGTTCAGGAGAACTTGCAGTCCTTGTTCAAAACCAGATTTTACCAAGGAAACTCGGTGTCGTTCGAGCCCCAAGATTATTGAGTATCAATCAAACCAGTTTTAGGACTCCAAATCTTACTGTATCTGAGTTTGACAAACCCCAACTAGATAAAAAAAAAGAAGACAACGATTTCATCTCGTCCGGAAGAAAACGAGGGCAAGGTAGCCCCTAGCGTCTAAAAAAATAGATGGACTTTTCGCTTGAAGTCGCCGCCACCCAATTCAGATCCCTCGTGAAGTCACCCATTAACTCAACAGGCAGGTCGACAAACGCCATCTATTGAGAAAACAACCAACTACTCGAGCTACGCCTCTCCGGAACAAAATCTCCATGGATAGTCTAACTGGTCGCGGGTATTTAATCTCCATTACCTTATATGAGTACAGAATAATCCTGTTGTTTGTGTCCCAGGGCATAATAATGAGTTTATTGGATGTCTGGCCCAGGACAAAGATATTAACTTAAAATTGTTCCCCCCGTAAAATTCTATCTCGAATCGAGCTTCGAGAGCTCGCCCAGCAATCCCATTTTCCTTTTTTAAATGTATTAGATCTGTATTTTTTTATGTTATTTACTGAGAGGTTTATCTTCATTAAAGTCTATTTTTTTAGTAAAAGCACTGTTTTAATTATTGTCAAAGGAGGTAAAGTGGCAATAATTGATAAAGTTTAGAAAGAAACCCCTTTTATTCATTTATTAGAATAAAAATAAAGTTTACCACTCTTAGAGAACGATCCTCAAGCGATCACCGAGGCACAAACCTACGCCTCAAGGCAAAAATTATTTGGTTTATTAAGAATTAATAAAACAAATAAATATATCTATATATATAATATCAGCTAACCTACGACACTAAGTAATTCGGAGAACCATTTGGAAATGAACTTGAAAATTAACATAGAAATCCCATTAAATGATAGGACAATAGAAAATATATGATTACCGCATTTTGGCGAAAATACCATGGCCTGGCAAATGCGCTAAAATCAATTGAGGTATGTCTCATACGATGATTTTTTTCTGAAAAGATAAATTATAGATTACTCTCCCTTATTCCATTCCTAGTTTTAACATCTCTATCTCTTTGCAAGTTGTATATTTGAATTATAACATGGGAATGCTCGCCCGATACTTAAGAAAGCTCACCAAAACTCAACCACGCGGGAAATTGAAGCGCAGTATTTCAGCTCCCGTTCTTTTTAAAACCTTCTAATGGCTGGTGTCAACACAGATTACGTTTCCTCCAATACTGATGTGATTTGCCAGTTTGCTTTCAAAACAGGAAACATCACTCAGTTATCTCCCGTATATGTAACTGGGGGCGTTCGTAGTGTCCCGATATTGACCAACCTTGCATTCTTGAACATCTCGATCTCTTAACCCTATTCCTAAATTCTTGAATATTTTTGAAACCTTCTTTAAATGTTTTTTTCTTATATATCATATCGTAACCTATTTACTTATATTACAAAAAATATCTGGAATTGCGTTTTGAGTTTTAGAAACCTTCAGGATTGATCCATCCCTGTTTTGTCTCTATCTTCTTTACCTTGCTAGACCTAACGTTGTCTTGTTCTATCATTTTATATTTTTGCTGAAGAAACGCAACTCTATCTCTCTTTCTCTCAATCCTCGTTTGCTGCGATTCCTATAAATCTTCTTTTCGTCTAGAAAAACATTCTTGAACTTTAATAAGCTCACAGATGAAAAAACAAATGAAATCCTTATTATTAATCACTTGAATATGGATAGATTCTATAATTACTACTCATTTTCTTAATTTTAGTGCCTCTTCCTTTTCTGTTTCAGACAATTAGAAATGTGAGCGCTAGTTTTAATCGTAAGCTATGTCTGAAAACCCACGTTCCAAACAATCAGCAAATAATATTGATCTTTTCTCTCTTATCATAGCCGCATTCTTCCACACTGTGATCACTTAATTCGGCAACCCACGCCCTAATTATTCCAATTATTTCTCATTGGATCAAAACCGCTTGGCACCTATATCGTGTCTTCTTCTACAGCAGATCAACATTGTGCACCATTCTTTGCACTAGTTATCCATTCAATACCTAATCACCTTTAAAGTCATTCTAAAAAAAATAGAATAATTACCTAAGCAGCTTCCTATGAGCGCCTCCTCGATATTTTGTATTAGAGTCTAGATTTATTTAGAGTTATATACACATTCCTTTCGCTGTAATCTTTCAGGTGAGGCTTTGAAGAACTGCCACTTACCTTAATCGTTCTATAACAAGTAGATAAGTGATCTGTGAAAGCACATGGCATTGAAAAGGAGCATAAAAATCGTAATAATTATTAAAATATTATTTATTATGTATTCAGCACCAAGTCAATGATAGAGGTAGCTGCCAGTGGATCCAAACAATTATATATGAATTAGGAGCTCATTTATCAAGGAAAGTTACTGATCAACCATGTGGAACTGAGCTATTATTAAATCATATGCCTATATATGCAGTTTTAACCCCATTTAGGAAAGTTCTGCTAAATTCAAAGATGTTTTAAAAAACAAGAGTTTACAATTTCATTTTATCTCAACAAAAATCGTATATACTCACCTTTACCGTCTGATTGTCTCTAATTAAAACACATATCATTATCAATCTCCACTTTACCCTTCTCCAATTCCCAATTAAAGCAAATCTTATTGTCTATCCACATTTTCCCTGTCTTCAATAAAAAAAATGCCTCTCCTGTTCTACCAGCAATTTCCCCGTCTCTATCCAAACGTATCTCATTGTCTATCCACACTTCCCGTGTGCTAATTGAAACGCATCTCATTTTAAACCTACACTTTTTCTGTGTTGATTACAACGCATCTCAGTGTCGATCTAAACTTTACCTTAAAATTAAGTTGAATACATCCCAAAGCCAGACTCAAACTCTATTGAAAAAAAAATACATAAAATATTTGCCCCTGAATTCAAATGAAAGTGAACCGAACCGAGACTGGGTATTTTAATCGTAAGTGTGATCCTTGTTACTTCCAAGTAGGTTGAACATCTGTGTCATTATACTACTTTCACATAAGTGCTAAAAATCACAAGTATTGTGGTGGTGCAAGAAGACCCTTAATGCCTTTGCAAGCGAGTTATAATGATTTAACTTTCCCTATTTATCCGAGTGTAAATCAGGAGAGAATATCAAGATTGCTCCATAAAAGGGAAAACTTTTCGAGGTCCAGAATATGATGCAATTTCCCTACCGACATCCTCCCTGTTCCGCCACAAACTGGCCTATAATCGCTTTTGTAGTTTTTGGTTCCTATTTTCCATTTTAAGGCGAAAGAGAGTGAGACCTATTTACAATGATAATGAATAGAAATGTATAGTAGTTATTGTAAGTTGTGCCCTCCTTCCCTCGAATCATGGACTAGATCTAGTGACCAGTCAATGCCATCCACATTAAGATCAGAATGAATATGGCTGGTAAGCATGGCTGGTAAGCCCAAAGGCGATCGTTGTTTTGAGGTGGGTGGGAGTATTGTGTTTTGACCCTGATGAACAATTAGAGACAATCGTAGTTCCGATACATGGGTAGGGATATAAGTATCCCCATAGTTCTCCACTTGGAAGTATTAGAAATAGGAGGTCCCCCTTAAGGGGATAATATTACGAAATGTGATTGACACAAAGTTAATGATCGGAATTTAAGGCACCAAGTAAATAGCAACTGATAAGGTCACTATTAATATCGACTCAATATTTGCATTTTTCACTCGATACTAAATATCCAACGTTGCATCTATCCCATTTCGTTTATCAAGTGCTTTTAAAAGAGCTAAAATAAAACAAGTAAATTGTGCTTAGAAAATCTGCCAACGATAATCAGATATTCTTTTTGGAGAGAGACCAATATTCTGCTAAATTGAATGATTCGTAAGTGATAGGAATACTTATGAAAAACTGAATAATGGTCTACCTGCAAACAAAAATAATTCTATCAAAAATATTCGCAAAGGACATCATGATCTAATGAAACAATTTAAAGTGTAATATCCCTCTTTACTCTACATGTATGTTTTACGGAAAACACACAAGGACGGTAATCCGCTTAGACCGATTATTTCGAGTGTAGAATCTTATATGTACAAACTTTCTCAATGGTTAGCGAACATCTTATTCAAATTAATTGGTAGTATCTCTGAAGCTCACATTATTCATTTTGGCGATTTTGTTAATAAAATTAAAAGTTTGAACTACACAATAATTGGTAAGTTTTGATGTTAATTGCCTTTTCATTAAAGTTGCTGCTGATGAAGCCCTTTATGGCATTATTAAAGAGTTGCCTTTGTTTAACCTAACATTATACTTACCGTGTAATAAAATTGTAAAGTTGTTTTGTTTGTGCATTTCAGACAATATGTTTAGAGCTGAAAATTGTTTTTACAGAGAGAAATTTGAGCTAAGTATGGGTAATCCCCTTTCCAATGCTATGTAATCTTTTCCAGAAAACTTTGAGAAACACCTCCTCCTCCCTATCTTACTAAATCCCATAACCTGTTTTTGCTATTTTAATGATATATGTGCTACATTGCCTCTTAATGATAACGCTTTTGATTCATTATTTGACCAATTCAAAAATATTCACCACAGCATTAGTTTTAAAGTAGAATGGGAACAAACCACGATCATTCAAACATTCTTTGAGCTGCAGTAGGTATCCCCTTTGGTCCATAGAAATATGTCATTATAAATCCAGAACCAACTTTTACTCACTAGTAAAGTACTTATGTAATAATAATTATATTACATTTCCATACAGAGCTTAAATAATTAATTTTTAAAAGCTCACACGGGCCAACAACATCAGTGTTGCCTTTCAATAGGAAAAACGACCTGAAATAGTCTGTCTAAAAGTAGATCCACTGATAGAGAACAGGGGGTTAATTATAATCAATGCAAAATTTGTGATCAAGTATACATTGGCATAAGCAGCAGATTCTCCAAGAGAATGAAGGAACACAAATGCGACATTGTGCCGTGGAAGCCTATCATCTAGCCTCTTCGTACACAACTCAGGTGAAAAACATTCAAGTGACATTAATAATGCAAAAATAATTTCCCTCTGGTAATTAGTGTAATTATTGAGCCTAGTAGGGCTGAGATGAGTCCTACTTGTCATTTAAATTTCATGCAATTTGTCGTGGTATGACATTACATTATATCAATACCATATTATATCTATATGGGAGGGACCAATAACTTGAAAGCGAACCGACAAAAGGGGTGGGAAACCACGAGTTAGGACGGGCTGAGTAGCGAGAGAGTGCAATGAGGTCAGGTAAATTATCGACAATGGCAAAGTTCAAGGTTATTGAAAGAGACATCTACAAAAATTAAATTTTATTTACACAAAAAAATAATAAGAGAATTGAACGGTAAAATTACCTCAGAGAATTAACGGGCAAAAATCACATCAATAAACGAAAAGGGGAATTGTAGTTATAAATCAGGCTATGAAGTTAAAACTTAAGGTATTCCCGGAGGAGACTATTCAAATGGGGGATTTAACTCATTTGGGTTACTAGAGGGGGGAGAGGGGTTGGCTTACGGATTTCTTCTGCACTTGAGGTAAGGCCGCTCGGACTTCAAAGCGTGAGGTTGGAATGATGACGGTTCTCCAAAAGCAAGGGGGGGAGGTAACTTCCGGTCCAGGGAAGAGTATTTTGGGTCCCTGAAATGAGGAGGGCTTCGACAGGAGTTGATGAAAGAAGTCAGGAAAATCACTCGGGGCGGTCGTTCATTGGAATTACCTCCTTGCATGGGCTAATTCCAAATACACAAAATAGTCCAGCTGTCACTTTGCTTTGTTGCTAGCACTTGACTTGGAGCCATAGGGAAATCTTATGGGTTCTGGGTGAGACTTCTCAACTCTGTGTCTCTTCCGGGGAGTCGAGCGTTATTTATGTCCGAGGCTCTCCACGGAGTTGAAGTTTAGTGGGAAACAGCTCTACTCTCGAAGGGCCTCGAATCTTCTTGCAGAGCTATTTTAGCCCGCATAAAGGTGAATCGTGGGGGACTCGATTCGAGGCTACCGCTTGTGAAAGGGTGTCTGTGGGGGGGGGGTTACCACTTTAGTCCCAGCAGGGCCTTCTGCTGCACATGGAAGTTCCTGTCTTCTAAATATCTTCTACGTATGGATTCCCTCACACAATTAATAACGGTGTTAACCAAATCACTTGTATATTATTCTGTGAATATATATTACTGTTTGTATAAGATTAAAATATTATTTTGTTCTCCTGTTTAAATCCTCCGAACACGAAAGCCTTAGTAAATAATATCAATACCAGCCACAAGTAATTCATTCTCACCATTTAAGTCCCTATGGCACTCTCGGAAAAAATCGTCCCCACAATCGGGGCTGTTGTCTTCCCTCCCCTGCATCATTGGGCAACTAAGTCAAAAAGGGTTCAAAAGGACTACCTGAATTCTACGACATAGTATTATTAGTAATATTAATAGTAATATTAATACTAATAGTGCGAACTTGTGCGTAAAATGGCGAAATAACAAAATCTCAGTCGGCTGGAGATTGGGGAAATTCTCTTTACTCCAGATAGTGATGACGATAATGATTGTGTGGTTGTGGTGTTCCGTGGCAGGGGCTCCTTTCTATAAAGCAGTAATGTCTGAGGTAAGTATTTGCTTCCTGCTGTACTGCCTCAGGTTTGATGACATAGCCTCACGGGAACAGAGGTAGGCCACCGACAAATTCGCTCCAGTCAGGGCTGTGTGGTGGGACATGTTTATGGCTTTCTGTGAGGAAAACTACACACCTCACGAAAACATCACAGGAGATGAGTAATTGCTGGCTTTTAAGGGGAAGTGCCTTTTTCGGATGTATATCCCAAATAAGCCAGCAAAATATGCGATAAACATTGTTATGGTGAACGATTTCAAAAGGAAGTACATGTTGCAAGGTATTCTCTACATAGAAAATAGGTGCACAACAGCAACACATGGACCGCAACTCGGCCACATGTCTACCAAAGACCTCACACGCTCCACCGCCAAACCAACAGAATCACCGCCGACAACTGGTTTACGTTTGTGCCCCTCATACAAGACATTCTCAGTAAATGGCTGGCAGTAGTGGAGATAGTGAGGTCGAACAAGGTAGAAATCCCTGAAGTAATAAGGCAGAGGACACCCGTACACCTAGCAGTTCAGCATTCCTGTTCACGAAAGATATGACACTCGTTTCATATATCCCTAGGACACAGATTATCAAAAGGAATGTGCTCCTGCAGTCAAGTATGTAAACACATGCATCGGTGGATAATGTTAGTGGGAAGCCTGAGATCATTGACTTCTATAATGAAACAAAAGTATTGGTCGACTCGTTTGACCAGATGTGTGCAACTTATAACTGCAGTAGAAAGATAAATAGGTGGCCATTGTGTGTGTTCTTTGGGATGCTAAATGCGAGTGTCATAAATTCGTAGATCCCTTACCAGAGCAACACGTCTAGGGTAGGAGGCAGCGCCATGCAGAGACAGAAGTACATGCACGAATTGGCCCTGCAACTCATCAGGCCCTCAGCTGAGGAACGACTCAACACACCAAAACAACATTGACAGGTGAAGCTGGTCGTCAGACTGGTGTGCTCCCTCAACCTCCCCTCTGGCTCGTCTACCTGTGCAGGACCATCGTCAGCTGAGATCAGAGAGCCCATGGTACAGTGCAGGAAGTGTCAGTCAAAGGCAGAGAAGACACGCTTCAGGTGTCACAGCTGCCGCCAACCTATCTGCCCGAGACACTACTTCGCTTAGTGCTGTGATTGCGTCTGAGGCAGAGGTAGGTAATAAAAATGAAATGTTTTTTTCCGTGTGGGTAGGTGCAAGTGTGTTAGATTTATATTACTAAAGCCATTAGATTCATTTTATTAGCTACCACAATCTCATACCAATAAATAGTGGAAAATATGAAACGTTTCCATATCAGTGACAGGAGGTTGCAAGGGATAGACACCAATGGAGTTGCTTGGCGTGAGTGGTCATCATAGTCTGTATTGTCTCTTAGTATTCACTTCCAGGTGGTTTCAAGGGGTTTCATAACCGAAAAACACATTACATTGAACAATAAGTCATATTTGGTGCATTAAACAAAGGGTGTATTTCCCACTCTCTTCCCTACAGTCTGTGCGTCGCTAGTGTCATGAGAGTACCTGGGAGGAGAGCTTGACATCCTTAGAGGCCTGTGCGAACGTTTGGGAAGATTCTATGGAAGGGTTTATTGGGGTGATTTTATCATCAGGATTATTTAAAAGTTTTCAGTTTTTGACTGTTTTTTGTTAGTGTTTTTATATTATACCTTTCTTAAAATAAGTATCAATATTTATTAGTTTAATTAACATATGCATGCATTATATTTAGTAGGCATATGATAGGATTAATAAATTGGTATATTTACTAATTTTCTTTTATTTTCTAAAATCGGGTATAATATACCCGAGTTCAGTGACTGTGTAACAAAGAAATATGTTCAGTACCCCAGGGTTAATAAGGATTAATTTAAAGTCTTCTGAAATTGGTGGTTGAGCATTACGAGAAAACAGTAAACTTCTCATTTAATTGATTACAACTGTTTGATAGACAATCAAAATATTTTCAATTTAGTTGCAGTCTTATTTGAGTCGCATTTTGTTTTTGATTTCTGCCACTTGCGCGCTTACTTCGTACGAATTAAGCGAGTTCCTTTTGTGTGCAGTGTTACGTTTGGTGTACAAAATTATAATCTCTCGTGCACGTTCAAGTAAGCGAACCAGACATGTCGTCAAATGAGATCTTCAAGGTCCGAGTAGAATCATTAGGCTTATAGGAGAAAGATCTGATGTCATATATGCAGACAGAAGAAAGAAATGCGAGAGAAGAAAAAGAGAAAAATAAAAAGAAAGATAAGAGAAGAGAAAGTAATAGAAGAAAAGAGAAAGAAAGAGAAGGAAGAGAAAGAGAAGAAAGAAGAGAATTTCGTGCACACGAACTAGAGATGCCGAGGACGAGAAATGAGGCCCTATCTATCACTTCCGCGCCCCTCCGAACATCAGGCATCAGTTAAATTGCCAGTATTCAAAGAAGAGGAAGATATAGAATCGGACGGCATAGCCAGATTATTGCCCATTCTAAACACATTCATGAGAGATATTTTCATCTCCCTTCCAACCGAGGCAACTATCGACTACTCCACGTTAAAGACAAATCTGCTCTCTGCCTGCTCTCCGCATTAAATTCAGACAGTGGGGCATTGAACCCAAACAGATTTTTAGACAATTCGGGTTTACTTTGGAAAGACTCCTTAATTTTTGGCTATACGCTTCGAAAGTGCCCCAGGGTTACGATACATTAATTAAGTTAACCCTGAAGGATCAAGTTCTGGTATCACTTCCATATGAGTTCTGGTCATTTATTAAAGACAATGGATGCACCAGCTTCAAGTAGTGAGTCGAAGAGGCAGACCTATATGCCACCAGCTACAATTGTCACTCCAAAGAAGGAAAGAAGATAGAATCAGCGTACCACAAGCCTTAGTTAATTAATACCAAATTTGTATCACCTAAAAAAGAAAGTTTCTTTAAGCGAACCGGCACGGCTAAATCAACACCAAGCCGACCACCCGTCAAAAAGAAAGAACGACCCTTCTTTTCTAACTCCCCTCCTTTAGCGTTCCCCAGGAGGCCAACCCTTTGTTTTTCGTCCGAAGTCAAAGGACACGTAAAATATAAATGCACTCAGTACCCACAATTAAGAGATGACATCTCCCACCAGGTGCACCAGGTGAGTGCCCCTCCTTCTCAAACCCCGTCTCCACTAGAATCTCCTGCCTCTTTAAGTGATCTCGGTCCGTCTGGCCACCAGGTGAACTTTTTTTTAATAAAAGTAACCTTGGGAGCCTCCAATTCGAGTCAGGTACAGTAGATGGCTGCCGTATCTACACCCTAGGCTGAGATACTGGGCGCACGTGTATCGTGGTCTCGGATAAGCTACTCTACCCAGTAGCCCCAGATCACGATCAGTTCGCTATCGTCCATGACTATCTAAGACGCGCGAATTTGTTCCCCATAATAAGGGGCCATATTAAGTGCGCCTACTTCACAGGCTGGGCAGAAGTAGTGTCGGCACCCATAATGTTTTGTGCCGTTTTGATTGGGCAGAGGCCCAACGTGTCATCACCCCCAGTCGCACAACCCGTGATCACTCGCGGTCAGGCTCATCGAGATTCAGATGCGCCCGTCCCCTGGAAATCCCTGGAGCCTGTGATTATGCGAACATCGTCAGGAACGATTTTTAAAAAAAAGCACAAGGAGTGCTAGTCCCTTCAATCCTTGAGGGCTAAGGCCTGATGCGAAACAGATAAATCACGTAAAGGTGGCCGGATAATTTCCTTCAACATTAAGGATAACTTCCTCTGCCGCATATGTTCCCCTGGCGATCCAGAAGAGGCCGAGATATTATGCGTCCCTCGATCACATGTACGCCCTATCCTCTGAACCACTTATGACAGCTTTTCGCTGGCCACTTTGGTTACACAAAGACGGCCAAAGGGATTTTTAAGTATTTTTATTGGCCTGGAGTCAATAAAAGCCAAAATACGCCGTTAAGGGGTTAGTCAAGCTGTCCCCCTTACGAATGAGCCCCGTCATCTCCGAACCATTTACCCGAATCGCTATCAACCTAGTCGGCCTTATTCACCCGCCATCTAGTGAGGGCGACAGTTATATCCTCACTCTAGTCGATTTTGCCAGTCGGTTTCCTGAGGCTGTTCCACTCAAAAAAATTGACAGAAGCGCTCATCTCCATTTATTCCCGCGTTGGATTACCTAAGGAGATCCTTTCGGATTCCGGCAGAAGTTTATCCCTCATTTAATTAAACAGGTAGGGAAACTGCTTAGGATTAAACCTCTCTTTACTACCCACTTTCACCAGGCTGGAAACGGTATGTGTGAAAGTTTAACTCCAATCTCAAGGCCATTTTGCGAAAACTGTGCACGGAGTGGTTGAGCAAATGGCACTGATATCTCCACGTGGCTATTTTTCCTACAGAGAAATACCTCACCGCACTTTGGGTTTTGCGCCCTTCTAACTATTATATGGTAGGAATGTTCGAGGACCACTGAACATTCTTAGGGAGTTATTTGAAGACTAGAAGTTAGATCGACAAGTTCAGTCGTTTACTAGTACTTAACAGAGCTACGTCAGAAATTAGAAGAATGCGCCGAGATAGCCTACAAAAACGCTCACGTAATTCTAGCCAAATATACATCTTATTTCGACAGTAAATCTCAGGATCGAAGATTTAAACCCGGCGTGGAAGTTTTGCTATTGCTCCCGACGAACAATAACAAACACCTGAGAAAACGGAAGGGACCTTACCGGATAGTCCCAAAACGCAACCCGTAGACCATGTGGTGGACACTGCATCTGAAAGTAGGCTTTACCATGTAAACCTCCTCAACAAATATCACCGGCGCGCCGGAATGCATCAGATAGTAGCTATAGATAAAAAATCAGCCCGCGAAGGAGATTACCCCCTCGACCCCCTGGGTGTGATCCAAAATGTCCGAAAACACAGCTACAAGCTACCCTCGATCAAGTCAATGACATCATCTCCGCTACCCCAGGATGTCCAAAAGAAGCCGTTAGCTCTAGACCATACCCCTTGCCCGTTCATTTAAGGAAAGAATTTAATAATGAAGTAGAGAAATTGTTAAGGTTGCAGATAATTGAGCCCTCCAAATCAAAGTATTGTTCCCCAGTAGTTATGGTAAAGAAACCTGATAATTAATATAGAATGTGAATAGACTTTAAAAAGTTAAACGCTGTCACCGTAATTGACGCAGAGCCTATCCAAAAAATTGACCAAAATCTCTATCTGATCGCAAATGATGAGTATATTTCCGAATTAGAGATGTGTAAAGCGTATTACCAGGTTCCCCTTAAGGAAGGAGTTAAAAGGTTCACCGCCTTTCCCACGAGATGTCTCTTCATTGCTTCCCAGTAAGCAAGCCCAGGCAATACATAAGGTATTCACACAGCATCATAAGAGGTCTTTGAAATCATTCATTGACAACGCGCAATCCTCGAGCGACAAACCCAGGTGTTATTTGGACTCACAGAAGGAATCCATATTCGTAACGACAAAGACTTAGTCTGGAATATAGCGCTCAACCCTCCTCCTCAAAGAATATCTTCCCCCGAGTACCCATACTTGTGGTCTTCTCCAGAAAATTCGTAAGACTTTCATTTTCTTTCATCGTCGAAGAGGTGTGATGCTCTCCAACGAAGTGACTCACCCCGCAATCGCTTCCCGGTCCCTCTTGGGTAATTATTGTGATAATTATTGAGCCTCGTACGGCTAAGACTTACCTCGTATTCGCCCCAGCTTTGAGTCAGCTAAATAATGTAATTATCTAGCCTTGTACGGCTAAAACTCTTCTAGTAGTCACCTCCACCTTTCCCTCGAAAAATTAGTGTAATTATTAAGCCTGGTACGTCTGAGACGAGTCCTAATTGTCATTTCAATTTTATCCAATTAATAAGTGTTAACTAAACCGCTTGTATATTATTCTGTGAATATCTATTGCTGTTTGTATAAAATTAAAATATTATTTTGTTCGGTTTAAATCCTCCGACCACGAAAGCCTTAGTAAATAATATCAATGAAGGCCACGAGTAATTCATTCTCACCATTTAAATACCTATTGCACTCTCAGAAAATTTCATCTTCCTTCCCCTAAATCATTGGGTGAGGAAGTCTAAAAGGGTTCAGAAGGACTACCTGAATTCTATGACACCGACCTATAAATTTATTTGTTATTTGGCTAAGTATTTCTCAGTATTCATTAGTTTGCCCTCGATTAAAGATAAGGGATGTCTCCGAACAATCCTGGCTTCGCAATTATCTCGATCCTAACAATGTGGTTTCTTTCCTGCATTTACATGTATGTTACTGTACTAGTTAATATATATATATATATATATATATATATATATATATATATATATATATATATATATATATATATATATATATATATATATATATATATATATATATATATATATATATATATATATATATATATATATATATATATATATATATATATATATATATATATATATATATATATATATATATATATATATATATATATATATATATATATATATATATATATATATATAT
This sequence comes from Ceratothoa steindachneri, assembly GCA_963969495.1. Taxonomy (NCBI): domain Eukaryota; kingdom Metazoa; phylum Arthropoda; class Malacostraca; order Isopoda; family Cymothoidae; genus Ceratothoa; species Ceratothoa steindachneri. The sequence goes on from OZ018318.1 coordinate 194,702,721, forward strand.
ATATATATATATATACAACCAGAAATCTCCCGACTGCTGTTCAATCCACTCCTAGGCGGAGAGCTGGACATCTTCATCGTCCCCAAACCGGCTTCGATATAGTGCAGCCTTGAGCTGGCGAAATAAAAAGTAGTCGCTAGGGGCCAGATATGGACTGTAGGGGGGATGGTTGAGCTCCTCAAATCCGCACGAGAACAGGGCAGCTTGTGAAACTCTGGCCTTGTGGACTTTGACGACGTTGAAGTCGATCATGAGACGTGAGGTTTCTAGGGACCCAACGGGCAGAGACCTTGGTCATGGCCAAAATGTCGTGGATGATGTTGATAACACTTCCATGTGATATTCCAAGTTCTCGCTCGATTTCTTCGACCTTCACCCGTCTATTTTCGAGGATCAACCTGTCCACACGGGCCATATTGATCTCGTTGGTCACGTCTGACGGGTGTCCTGGACGGGGGTCATCTTCAAGGGAGACACGACAATGGCGGAACTCCCTATTCCAGTAAGCAATGGTTACATAGGAAGGGGCGGTGTCGGTGAAAACTGCAACCATGCGTTCATGGATCTCTTTTGCATTCTTTCCTTCCTTGGTAAAAAATTTGATCATTGCGCGGTGCTCCACCTTCTCCATTGTTGAAAGATTTGTGACTGTCAATCTGCGATCAGCTACTGCTTCATAAATAGACGAAGTAGGAGCGTGCGGGTGCATGTCCTGACTTGTCATAATTTTTCCTAACACCCCCCACAAACAGAGAACCGATGAGAGGAGACAATATCCTTGACTTGGTCTTCACCTCTGAGGATGAAATCGTTGAAGATGTCTCTCTAGGCGAAGAGCTCGGTGACAGTGATCACCATCTAGTTAGATTTACCGTAAAGATCCCGAAGGTAAGGTCTGTTGCCAGTCAATCAAGGAAACTTGACTTGAGAAGAGCAGACTTTGCAAGCCTTCGTGCTGGGCTGACTGATGTAAGGCTAGCGGTATGCGTAGAGGTTGAGGATTCGTGAAACAATTTCAAAAATAAATTCATGAGTCTTCAATCAAGTTGCATCCCTCTGAAATGCGATCGTCGGTATTCTGTTCAACCAAAGTGGTTTAATGGAAAAATCGGCCAACTGCTTAGGGAGAAGAGAAATGCGTACCGGCGATCGAAGGTCTCGGGTGATTTTGACGAGTACCGGAGGCTAGCCAGGAGAGTAAAGTCCAGCATAAGGGCGGCTAAGCGTACTGAGGAATTCCAAGTGGCGAGACTCTGCAAGGAGAATCCCAAGGAGTTCTTCGGCTATGTAAATAGCCGTAAACCAATCCATCGTAGGATTGGGCCCTTAGTGGACGAGGAGGGTGCATTAACTCAGTCAGATGCAGAAAATGCTAACCTTCTCAATGACTACTTCTCCTCAGTGTTTACTAAAGAGTGTGGTCCCATCCCCCAGCCCACAGATTCTTACTCGGGGGAAAAGCTGGAGGAAATGGACTCCACCGAAGGAGAAATAAAGAAGAAGATCGCTGACCTAAAGACGAATACGTCCCCTGAACCAGACGAGTTTCTACCCAAGGTGTTAAAGGAAGTGTGCGATGAAGTATCACGACATCTGTGCGCTATCTTTAACATGTCAATCCGGACCGGATGCGTTCCTAGAGAGTGGCGTGAGGCAGAGGTGACTTCGATCTTCAAGAAAGGAGACCCCAGCCATCCGTCAAACTACCGACCTATCAGTCTGACTTCGATAGTCGGTACACTCATGGAAAGCTTCATGGTGGACAAAATGACGTCCATTTAGAGTCAAACCTGCTACTGAGGAGTTCCCAGCACGGCTTCCGAAGGCAACGGTCATGCCTGACGAACCTTGTGGGATTTTTCCACCTCGTGTTCAGTGAGCACGATCGGGACAAGGCGGTGGATGTGGTTTAATTAGACTTTCAGAAAGCCTTTGATAAGGTACCACACCGCTGCCTTCTCCGGAAAGTGCGAGCGCTGGGCATAGACGGAAAAGTAGCCGGCTAGATCGAGAACTAGCTAAGTGGCAGACGGCAACGGGTGGTAGGGAATGGACAGGCTTCTAAGTGGGTACCCGTTACTAGCGGGGTGCCTCAAGGTTCTGTTGTGGGACCACTAATATTTATCATCTACGTCAAAGACATGGACGGTGACATGGTTGCCAAGATTTTCAAATTTGCCGAAGATACCAAGCTTGGTATGAATGTTGCAAAGGATGGAAATACTGCCCACCTGCAGGAAGATCTTGGGAAGATTGGGGAGTGGTGGGACACGTGGCAAATGCCTTTTAACGTGAACAAATGCAAAGTAATGCATATCGGCCACAGAAACCTCTAATCTCATAATATCCTTAAGGGCACTGCTCTTGAATCGAGTGACACTGAGAAGGACTTGGGTGTTACTATCACTAGCGACCTCAAGTTCTCGAAACAGTGCATCGAGGCAGAGAAGAAAGCCCAAAGGATGTTAGGCTACATAAAGCGCCAGTTTGGATACCGTAACAAGTAGATAGTACTTTTTCTGTACAACTCCCTCGTTCAGCCGCACCTGGAGTATGCCGTACAATTTTGGAGTCCTTCGTTTCGAAAGGACATCGCAAGGTTGGAACGCATACAAGCTAGGGCGACCAAACTGATTCCCTCTATCAGACATAAAAGTTATGAGGATAGACTAAAGGAATTAAATCTGTTCTCGCTGGGAACCCGTAGACTGCGTGGTCAGCTCATCGAAGTTTTCAAAATACTTCGAGGGTTAGAAAATGTTGACTACCGGGATATTTTAAAACTGAGTGAGAACAGAACGCGCAATCACGGCTTCAAACTTGAACTAAAGCGTTACAATCGCAATCTGTGTGAAAATCTTTTCACTTACAGTATCTGCGGTATGTGGAACACACTTGCAGTGGAAGTTGTCAACAGTGAATCTGTTAACCAGTTGAGGGTCAAGACTAGACAAAGTCTTGAAAAGTGGCCGTTTAGGGACGCAAAACAATTGAGCAGCCATGTGCCCGCTCGATTGCTAGTCCAAAGGTACTCTCCTTGAATGGACCGTAAGGTCTCCTAGGGTACTTCTTTTCCTTGTTACTCCTTGTTACTCTGTTTTGCCCTTACTGATTCGCAAAACCTATTGACCGCCTCACGTATATATATATATATATATATATATATATATATATATATATATATATATATATATATATATATATATATAGCAGGAATATGAAGACCCAGGTGATTATATTAATCATTTATTGGCCGGACGTTTCGGACCTTTACTAGGACCATCTTCATTGACTATATCGTCTAATGAGGATGGGAAAGTACATTAATTGATAACACTTAAAAGAAAGCATTACAAAAAAAAAAAAGCGCAAGAAGGCAAGTTAAAATAATAAAATTGAAAATAATTAAAATAAAAGTAAAAACACTAATAATATATAGACTTAAATAATATTACCCAGTGTTAACTTTACATGATCAATCTTGGGAGTTTTTATCCCCACTATACACTACTTCTGGTCACTCATATAGATGAATATGCTTGCCAAGAGAATAAAGCAGTATTTTGTGTTTATTTAAACGTCCCACGTTCTCTTTCACCATTTGCTTGGTCTATCAGGGCATGGAAAATATAGTGATAGATATAAAAAAGGTGCAAAAGACGCCCCGAAAGAGAGCATCATATCCTCTCATGGAAATAGGGTAAGATGGGCTGGACGTGCTATTACTCCAAATTTCAGTTGCAGCAACTGTATTGCTTTTGTTACATCATCACTCCCTTGCCGTGATTTAATTATTCCCGTGGGTTGACTCTCTATAACGAAATCACTGCAGGTCTCTGGACAAACTTTAACACCATTTCAATCGCCTGACTAAAGCCCATCACTGCAGAAAATCCCCTCTCATTTCTTTAATTTACAACGATTGAATCATTCTCATCGAATATAAAAGAATCTTCTCAATTAAAATAACATTCCCTTTTGAAACTTTTTACATCACATCTTTCACTATTGTAACTGATGGTTTTTCCTGACAAGCTGTCGTCTTCCGTCCTTCCTTTGAGCATTAAGCAATGCGATGTTTGATATTTGCCTTTTCTCTTCACACATCTTGCAAGCTTATGTAGCATAATTTGCTAGGTAATCCAATACTCTCAAATTATTATTTGGTCGGAGATAAAATACGTTTTATTAATCTTTACGAGAGAATCTAAGAAATGTTTAAGAGACCTTTAAAATAACGGTGGTCCTGCACAAGTAAATAAACTATCTTGATAAACAAAATTGTCATCACGATCGATGTCCTTTTCCTTGACTATATTGATGAGGATATTTTGAAATTAAACTCAGCAAATTTTATTTTTATATTATAATTAATAATATATTATATTCTTCCTTCTTTGGGATCCATGATTCCTATCAGAATTGGTACTCGCAGTCATGTTTCCATTTCATAACTTATCACTTTCTTACAAGAGTTAAGGAATTCTACTAGGAACAATATGGTAGCTCTGGCAACAAAAAAATACATAATAAATTTCGAAATTAATGGGGATGAAGTAACAGTAGTAAAATAAGACGAAAACTTGCATCAACTTTAAACATGAAAAATGGTAAGACACCTAGGGCATGTGGTTTACAATTGCCCAGAGGAGAATGACTTGTATCCTAAAGGCTACACTGTTTACAAAATAGTAAAGAGAAAGTAAAATTCTAATAGTCTGAACGAGCACTTTTTATGTGCTTCTTTTCTTAAAAGGCCTATTATTAACAACATATAAATTACCAACAAAAGTCAATAACCATCAGAATACAACCAGAACTGGAAAGCAATTATCACTGTAATAGGCAGGTTTCAAAAGTAAATATTGCACTTATGTTTAACAATTATTGAACAAAACAAATAAATATAAATAATATTTCTTTCTGGAATTCTTAAACAATGAAAGGTCTATGACATACTAAACAATGAGTTATTCAACATCGTCGTTTAGATTTTACTTTGCCACCAAAAAAATACACATTAAAAGGAGTAAGGCAGATGGGAATCTCATCTGCCTCAAATTCTTTACAACAGTGCTTGAGTTGATTTTACAGCATGGGGACAAAAGGGAAACAGAATTAACGAGGGATATTTAAGAGTCACCGTCGCTTTGCTGATGTCATCGGATGGTTTACTTCAAGAATTACAGTCTGTATAACAGAAGTATAACAAGCTACGAGTATTCTCGCCGGGACATAAAAAGAAACTTTTATATGACCAAAATAACAATTGTAGTTTTGCAGAAGAAAGCACAATTAAAAAGAAATCATTATATATATATATATATATATATATATATATATATATATATATATATATATATATATATATATAGGGATATTTGCTTGTCAAATACGTTATTTTTCTAAATCTCAAGCCATTGATGCATTATTAATATTTTTGTGAACGCTCTCAAGGCGTCACTTAACAATCTTATGAGGGTTGGAACGCATACAAGCTAGGGCGACCAAACTGATTCCCTCTATCCGACATAAAAGTTATGAGGGTAGACTAAGGGAATTAGATCTGTTCTCGCTGGAAACCCGTAGACTGCGTGGTCAGCTCATCGAAGTTTTCAATATACTTCGAGAGTTCGACAATGTTGACTACCGGGATATTTTCACACTGAGTGAGAACAGAACGCGCAATCACGGCTTCAAACTTGAACTGAAGCGTTACAATCGCAATCTGTGTGAAAATCTTTTCACTTACAGTATCTGCGGTATGTGGGACACACTTCCAATGGAAGTTGTCAACAGTGAATCTGTTAACCAGTTGAGGGTCAAGACTAGACAAAGTCTTGAAAAGTGGCCGTTTAGGGACGCAAAACAATTGAGCAGCCATGTGCCCGCTCGATTGCTAGTCCAAAGGTACTCTCCTTGAATGGACCGTAAGGTCTCCTAGGGTACTTCTTTTCCTTGTTACTCCTTGTTACTCTGTTTTGCCCTTACCGATTCGCAAAACCTATTGACCGCCTCACATATATATATATATATATATATATATATATATATATATATATATATAGCAGGAATATGAAGACCCAGGTGATTATACTAATCATTTATTGGCCGGACGTTTCGGACCTTTACTAGGACCATCTTCATTGACTATATCGTCTAATGAGAAGGGGAAAGTACATTAATTGATAACACTTAAAAGAATGCATTACAAAAAAAAAAAAAGCGCAAAAAAGGCAAGTTAAAATAATAAAATTGACAATAATTAAAATTAAAGTAAAAACACTAATAATATATAGACTTAAATAATATTACCCTGTAGTATTTAAAAAAAATAGAAAGTGAAATTATAACAAACTGACTTGATTATCACGCATTAAAAGTTACTGAAGTAAACAAAAAATACCCTTATATTAAATTGTAGAAACACACACCATAAAAGACAAAAAACCCGAAAATAAATCAGAATGAACAAGGGGACTTACCTTAAACGTGGGAGTTGAGAAATCAACTAACTAAACATTTAAAATTACTGACGAAATATATTCGGTTGGTGGGTTTGCTAGTTAATCTATTAAAGTGTTGGTTTGTTATATTGTGAATAATTTAATTGAGGAGGCGTAATTATTTAACTTTAGATTTATTTTAATGATATAAAGTGACTCTAAGAATTTCAAATCGAGAGAAGTTAAGGCTGAAGATAATATAGTAAATGAATTAGAATTAAGAGGATGATGGTGATACTCAGAGTGTTGCCTGATGGAAGAGGCTTCAGGTTTAGAAATGGGAATACCAGTCCTATGAGACAAACCCAAGTGCTTCGCGATCCTGCAGTTGAATTGTAAGCCAGATAGGCCTACATAACGACTGTGGCAGGTCGTACATGTATAATTTTAAATTATACAGGATCGCAAGCACAAAGGGATTGGCTCCTTATGGAGGAAAAAGGAATTTAACGATACAGGGTTGGTCTTTATACAAATGAATTGGCATTGAGGGAAATGGTTGTTAAGGATAGAGAGAAGGAGTTTGTTAAACTCGGATGTCCCATACTCGAGATAGGGTAGCTTAATGAAAACCTACTGTCCAGAAACAGTGGTAAGTAAGGGTCGAGGATAGTATATTTTGGAGAGAAATTTGGATACTAACTGGTCGAAGATGAAATCAGGGTAATAATTAAATTTGAAGAAATCCTTTAAATAAGTCAGTTCTTCAAAGAACTGACTTATTTGTGCAATTATAATTTTGCGGTTGAGCAGGAATAGTTATAGCTAACGAAGCTTTATATAAAACAGTCGGAAAGAGCTATTCTCACCGTCACGAGAGGATATCGCATAAAACAGGCTTTCTAGCCCAAACAAAATGTTTGTTTATCAATTTGCTATTTTAATTGTTGTTCCCGCTTTCGACGCGAATAGAAAATTGAATTTTATCCCTTTTAGCTCGGCTTTACTAATAGAAAAATAATTGAAATGGTGCTGGTGCAATTATAATTATAAAGTTAAACAGGGAAAATTGTAGCAAAATAAGCTCTTTATCAATCCCTCTGAAGGAGATCTTCTTCTCACAGTCACGAGAGAATATCGCATAAGCCAACGTTTATACCGCAAACAAAAGATTTGCGTATAAATTAGCAATTTATTTGCCATCTTTGCTTTCGAATAGAATGGAAAACTCCCTTTTTTCACTTTAGCTCGACCTTATAAATCAAGAATTATTTATAATCAAGCAATTATGATTAGTCGGTTAAAAAGGAACTGTTATACAAACTAAGCCCATCATCAAGGTCTTAGAAGGAGTCCTTCTCACGGTTAAGAGAGAAAATCTCATAATCCTGCCTTTCTAACGTAAACAAAATGATTGCGTATCGATTAGCTATTTATTTTATATCGTTGCCTTCGAATAGAATAAAAGATTCACTTTTACTCCACTCTACCTCGACCTTATAAATCGGGAGCACGCAACAAAGAGAATCTGTAAGAAATGGATGAATTATCTCTTACGCCACTAGCCAGTGACTCCATTTAAATATATACTCGAGCGATTGAGTTATTTAATGATAATAACTTTAACGCTTAAGTGTCCTTTGACAACCATCGAATTTTTCTTAATGGTCTTGTATTCCCTTTATATTCTAAAATGTTTAAGTTAAATAATTGTGTTTTTGAATGTAAGCGGTAAACTACGAACCGCAAAACCTAAATTAAAGTACAGTATCTGTTTAACCAAAAAAGTCAGTTTAAACCAACTCGCATCGAAATTGTACCATGAAGGATTCTTTAAAAAAATATAATAATTAAACATTGGAACTCTATGTGTTATGAAATGTAAATAAAATATATGAAGACTTTTAAATTGTGTTTGAGCCTTTTGTGAGATATAACGGAAATCTAAGAACAAATTTATCGTGCTTGTTGAAAATCGAAACCTAATTCTCTTTCTAAAAAAATATGTTCTTCAAAAATCAGGCATAATAAATGAAGAGTGGAAAGCGCATTCCTCTTTACAAGTACTAGGGTATAATCATTTACCTGTTAATCATTCTCAACATTTCGCGGATCTTGAGACTGGTCCTCATACGCAAACTATTAAACGAATGTTTAATGATGCATAAAGCTGGATTTTACGGGCAGGGAATAAACAATGTCCCAACTTAAAATATTTCTCTTGCTCCTGTTTTGTAGACGATATTGCGCCTGAGAACGAATTCAATACTTTTTCAAAACAGCAGCTCATTTGTATCCTCCTACACGATAAATATAGGTAAATGAGTGACTTTTCATTTCATAAGGCAAAAAGTAGTTAATTTAGCTCTGGTATTCAGTGATAATTATGTAATGATTATATTTCAAGTTGCTTACAATACGAGTTATTTTACAAAAACGTGGAATGTAGCGATGGAACTGCTAAGCGTAAAATGGAGGTATTGGGGCACTTTACCTCTATTATAATCCCATAAAGACTGTATAGTTTGCTAAACTCATGTTTATGGTTTATTTTATGGTGCTTTACAAAGATCTGACTTTCATTTATTTTTTATGAATGCCTAGTTTCTAGGTTGCTAGATTTTGGAGGAGCTATGCACTTGTACAAAAAAAGGAAAGAACCGTGAAAAAGCTTAGAGAAGTTCATTTTTGACACTATTTCAGTGTCGAGTAGAACTGCATTTTTCCAATTTCTCAAGTTTCTAAGAATTTGAATTTTAAAGAGGAGAAATTATCAAGATACCAAACTCATTAGAATGTCAGTTAAAGTCAATATGAAAATGATTAAGAATTTGAGAGCAAATTATGGGGTTGATATGAACAGTGAAATACTCGTTTACTTTACGGAAGAAAGTAATAAAGTGGATTTGGTTGTCATGTCGTAAATTATAAGAATAGAGATGAGATTTTGTTTAAATAGCAAAGGCTGTCCCTCTTTTCGAAAAAATCGTGAAAAGAAAAAACTAAAATTAAGTCGGTGATTAGTCTATCGATTATGATTGAAAGAAGTAATGGTAGAATATTGAATAAGTGAGAATATACGTAAAAGAGCTAGTGGTCTGACTTGGGATATAAATACCCTTGCAAAGTAATATTTAAAAGCTTCTGATGGCATTAATAGAAGTGGTTGTTTGAATGTCTTGAGTATCGATCGTATTTAGTTGTCATTTATTATAAGTCATAAAGAATTATGTTTAGACAACATGGTGTGTGTAAGATGATATGTTTAGGTGAGTGTAGGATTTAGTAGGCGAAGATTATAAAATAATATACAAAGTTGTAGGTAATATTATCATGGCTCTTTAATTTGGTCATGTATTCGCTAATGAAAGAACTATGCATGAAAGTTCTTGGTTAGGGAAAACATGATTTATGCTGATATGATGTTGATATCTGTAATTAATGATCAACTGAAGTCAGTGAGGAATTTTTGATATATATTTAGAGGACGTTTTGCATTTACAATAACTCGAACCTTATATTTGAATTATATATGTTATATATGTATCCTTTGCTTCACAAAATTTAAGAATGGTAATATATTTTATTTACAGTTGATAAACTAACGTGGTCACCGGTGACATGGTTTACCACTCACACTTCATCGGGCAACCCTCAGGGACGATTATCAACTTGGCCGAAGAATGATGGAATCCAGAGGAAAAGTCCTAAAAGGAACGTTTCATTTCGTTCTTTTAGCTTTAAAGCTCGCCGTCCAAATATACAAGAGGCCTACTTGTGAGGGCTTATCATATATCATTATTATTTGACAAAATGCATTATATTTTATTATCGCCTTCTCGGTAATTGGTCTGAGCAATGTACCGGAAAACCATTTCTTTCCCCCTGAATATGGAATCAAGATAGGCGTGAAGTGAAGCAGAAACCTGATTTCTATGCGCGATGGGAGCAAATGGAAGAATTGGAAAGCTTATGTCTTCCCAATTCCATTTGATGGGTTTCTAATCGCGCTCATTTTGCATCTGAATGAAATGGAAAATCATTCGTCTAGAAAAAAACCTTTAAGAAGTGCAATGGTTGGAAACCATTGCATAATTGGAGGTGTCATTCATAATTATTTCCAATATGTATATTATAAACAAAAAGTTCGATCAATAAAGATAATTATTCCCAAAAGAGGAAGAAGTTCTTATCTTTACTAAGATAGGTTTATTAAAAAGGGAAATATAGCGAAAACACTCTGTCTAACACAAGTTAAAAAGTGAAATAAACATAAAAACAACTCTATGATACTACATAACTTAACTCCCCAAAACACGGTCCGATTTAGGGGAGCGTAACTTTACATGGTCAATCTTGGGAGTTTTCATCCCCACTATACACTACTTCTGGTCACTCATATAGATGAATATGCTTGCCAAGAGAATAATGCAGTATTTTGTGTTTATTTAAACGTCCCACGTTCTCTTTCACCATTTGCTTGGTCTATCAGGGCATGGAAAATATAGTGATAGATATAAAAAAGGTGCAAAAGACGCCCCGAAAGAGAGCATCATATCCACTCATGGCAATAGGGTAAGATGGGCTGGACGTGCTATTACTCCAAATTTCAGTTGCAGCAACTGTATTGCTTTTGTTACATCATCACTACCTTGCGGTGATTTAATTATTCCCGTGGGTTGACTCTCTATAACGAAATCACTGCAGGTCTCTGGACAAACTTTAACACCATTTCAATCGCCTGACTAAAGCCCATCACTGCAGAAAATCCCCTCTCATTTCTTTAATTTACAACGATTGAATCATTCTCATCGAATATAAAAGAATCTTCTCAATTAAAATAACATTCCCTTTTGAAACTTTTTACATCACATCTTTCACTATTGTAACTGATGGTTTTTCCTGACAAGCTGTCGTCCTCCTTCCTTCCTTTGAGCATTAAGCAATGCGACGTTCGATATTTGCCTTTTCTCTTCACACATCTTGCAAGCTTATGTAGCATAATTTCCCAGGTAATCCAATACTCTCAAATTATTATTTGGTCGGAGATTAAATACGTTTTATTAATCTTTACGAGAGAATCTAAGAAATGTTTAAGAGACCTTTAAAATAACGGTGGTCCTGCACAAGTAAATAAACTATCTTGATAAACAAAATTGTCATTACGATCGATGTCCTTTTCCTTGACTATATTAATAAGAATATTTTGAAATCAAACTCAGCAATTTTTTTTTATATTATAAACAATAATATATTATATTCTTCCTTCTTTGGGATCCATGATTCCTATCAGAATTGGTACTCGCAGTCATGTTTCCATTTCCTAACTTATCACTTTCTTACAAGAATTAAGGAATTCTACTAGGAACAATATGGTAGCTCTGGCAACAAAAAAATATATACTAAATTCTAAATAAATGGGGATGAAGTAACAGTGGTAAAATAAGACGAAAACTTGCATAAACTTTAAACATGAAAAATGGTAAGACACCTAGGGTATGTGGTTTACAATTGCCCAGAGGAGAATGACTTGTATCCTAAAGGCTACACTGTTTACAAAATAGTAAAGAGAAAGAAAAATTCTAATAGTCTGAACGAGCACTTTTTATGTGCTTCTTTTCTAAAAAGGCCTATTATTAACAACATATAAATTACCAACAAAAGTCAATAACCATCAGAATATAACCAGAACTGGAAAGCAATTATCACTGTAATAGGCAGGTTTCAAAAGTAAATATTGCACTTATGTTTAACAATTATTGAACAAAACAAATAAATATGAATAATATTTCTTTCTGGAATTCTTAAACAACGAAAGGTCTATGACCTACTAAACAATGAGTTATTCAACATCGTCGTTTAGATTTTACTTTGCCACCAAAAAAATACACATTAAAAGGAGTAAGGCAGATGGGAATCTCATCTGCCTCAAATTCTTTACAACAGTGCTTGAGTTGATTTTACAGCATGGGGACAAAAGGGAAACAGAATTAACGAGGGATATTTAAGTCACCGTCACTTTGCTGATGTCATCGGATGGTTTACTTCAAGAATTACAGTCTGTATAACAGAAGTATAACAAGCTACGAGTATTCTCGCCGGGACATAAAAAGAAACTTTTATATGACCAAAATAACAATTGTAGTTTTGCAGAAGGAAGCACAATTAAAAAGAAATCATTATATATATATATATATATATATATATATATATATATATATATATATATAGGGATATTTGCTTGTCAAATACGTTATTTTTGTGAACGCTCTCAAGGCGTCACTTAAAAATCTTATGAGGGTGTTTTAATGGGCGTAAAGGATAGCTAAGATTCATTTAATTTATTCTTTCAAGACGTTTTTCAACTATTAAGAATCATCTTGACATACATAAATTTAGTGTAGGGAGTTTACTAGTCCTTATATTTAAGGTCTACTTTGGGAAAAAGTTAGGGATTTTGTGGTGCGTAATCGCAGTTTGATGATGAACTTTCTTTAGTTGCTCAAGCTGACTGAATATAAGCCTGAATATTCGGGAAGTTTTCCATAAGCCGCATTCTGGTTTCAAATCTATAGAATCATCTCTTTTCATTGATGATACACGTCTCGATTCTGCCAACATAGTTTGCTCTCTGAACAGCATAATTACGTCTTCAGTCTCACTGGATGGAGATATGGAATCAAAAAGTAGAACAAAATGTTTGGGGTTAGATCGAGTTTATTCATAGAACATCAGGATAGGCACTAAATGAAAGGTAAACAAGGCCGTTGACAGATCAACCTCATTTACAGATTTGTGACATGTTGCCTATATTAAAGATATATAGGCCAGACTGACAAATTACAGCAGTATCTCTACTTAGACTGACAGAAAACTAACCAGGGAGATTTGGTTCAGCCAACTCTCTCTTGTGCTCCAAAACATGTAGTCTAGTGACTGAGGTATATTTATATACCATAAGCGGTCTTCAAAAGAGCTGACATTACTAGATCAGATGGGAGGGCCTGGATCAAGGTCACATACACTGAAATGTTCCTGAAAAAGAGCTTGCAGAGACCATAGACAAGAAAAGCTTTATAAGTTGTTTAAGCGTCAATAAGACGCTTAAACTTGAACCCACAAACTAAATAAAAACAACCATCGTTATTTTATAAGATTGATATTATAGAGAGACAGACTTAATTAATCTCACTTTCAGTTGTTGAAGGAAAATGACTTGCCAGTTCAAGAGCTCCAAGGAGCACTCTTGCCTTAAACTGCGAGTGGGAACAATTCATTAGAATAGTGCGTATAGTGTAATCTATTTGATAGATTCTTTATCTTGAAAATGGATGGGTTGTGTCTGGAAAGCTTCACAGAGAGGCGGGTGCAATTCCCGATACATTAAACTCACCACATCTGAACAAGACGGCAAGCACCGGAGTAATTCTCATATGGTTTTGTATTGGCTATTGCAGGGAATTGGGCCTGGTATACCTTTTCCACTAAGTTAGCAAAACCTCTTTGGCTACCATTACATTCGCCATCACTCTTTTGAAGGAAAATTTGGAGTGGAGGATTTCAAGAAAATTTAAAGCAGAGGGAATAAAGGAGATAAAAGATTTCGCCCTAATTTTCAAAAGCTGTCCACATTTCGAGTGCGGAAAATTATTACCTCATTTAAACAATGAGAATGAAAATTACTAATGAGAAGAAAATCTAATTACACACCACAGTTAAAAGTGAAATAATGGCCCTACCTGCAATATTATTTGACAATGAGGGGGGTTAGCCTTTATAACTTTTTGCCTTTGGCTTGTTAGTAACTTATAAACATGTTTTTTTTTATATTTATCTAGAAAAATAAAATAGAATTAACGTTTATTAAGAATTTTCCTTTTTAAATGAGATGATTATCTGTAACTAGTTTAAAATCGCGAAAATCATGGGAATAATAGAGACAAAAAACGAATATACTTGGAAGGGTTAGAGAAAGCAGATTAAGGTCAGTAGATTGCAAGATGCGGTCTTTCAAAGTTCCTTTAACCTAAATAGCGAAGCAAATTAAGGGTATTTCTAGATCCCCACGTTTACTTAAATAAGAAAACATGACTGTAAATTCAATACAAACGAATATTTCCTAAAAACATGAGACCAAAAGGAGGCAAGTTCGGCTATAGAAATCAAAAAGCTTTTCGAGAAATTGAATCATATGGAATACTGTGTAAGTATGAATGCCAATGCAAACACTGCTCTCAGCAGTTCGAAGCTCATCAATGCTGGGTTCAGTGCTTTAATAAAATTACACCTTTTAAGTAAAACTCGAAGTAGTGTGAGTGTTGATAGGAGCCACTACAAATTTTGCGTATATTCTACAAAGAATTTCTATCAAACAAAAATAAATGTTAAGAACATACAAACTATAATCATATATACAAGACAAACAAGATGTCACGGGAGTGTTAAGAGTAACAAAGAATAGTCCAAATCAGGCCTCAGCAATTCAACATTACGACACCCTTTGTCGTCTCTCCAACAACAACCCTCAGTCCCAGCATTAGTATATTATGAATTATGTTTAATACAAGAGTGATGATAATTTGCAATGTTTACAAACCTAGATCATTTGCCCTTGCAGATGGCTGCTCTTTGATGTGGCTAAGATGTAGAGTGTGTCCTATCAACATCACGTCACCAAAATTTAAACCAGAACTTTGGACTTTAAACTCCGAATTCGGACCCCAAATAAAATTAAATCCTACTTTCCTGTATTTATCTAATGTAATTTCATTCTTTTAAAGCCTTCGCGCTCCTTAAGTGTTCATCAGTTAGTTTTTGTTATATAAATTTTGTAAAAGAATATCTATATGTATATATAGTTTTCACGGAAAATCTTGATCGAGCGGCAAAAACTTAGGTGATCACAGAACATTGTCGTCAACACCATAAAATTATGACATAATTGATTTTTATATACTTGTCAATATTTGCTCATCCCTCCTTGTTATTTATCACCCAACTCCTGAGGCGCATTAGCATGCCTTGGAGAAATTTGCGGAACTAAGTGCCATGCATATCGACGACCACATATTCTTGATGGCGTCCTTGAATGCGGGCAAGAAAAATGTAGGGGGTATCTCTTAGCTTTCTTCACATTTAACCCTAGCCCTCTTCAATAGGATTCAAAGCCTGAATCCTCTTTAAGACCTGAATCACCTGCATCACTAAAAAACACGGATTTTTCAAGCGCGGTCGCAAGGAGCCGAGGTATGTTTGAAATTCAATAGATGATCCTCCAAGACGTTCTTTTATCTTTCTGCAGTCATTGGTTTGTTCTTAGGAAAGGACAGTAACTCTTTTCTCCCTATTGAATCACTAAAACAACACCACACTATTAAAGATTCCCGATGTTTCTCTGTCTTTCAGGTGTCGTTTTAATCATATGGGTCCCAGTTTCGTGGTCGTTGAATGACCCCTGGCCTTACTTAAAGACCAAAAGCATTGGTTTTCACTAAACATGACTTTATACTACTGATCTGAGGTTCAGTCGGGCTAATGTTTGCCAAATTTAGACTTTTTGTCTTTATTTTTTTAGCAAGACGTCTTCTTGCCTGATCGACGATTAGGCAAGTTGAGATCTGTTTACTGCCGCTTCTGTATCGTTTATTCAAATAATTCACTAACAAATCAGAGTAGGTTTTCTTTAATTCTACAGTTGTAAGACTTGGCTCCTTTGTCACTTCATTCTTTATTAGCATTTCTCTGTTTTTGTTTTGTCTTTATGGGTCGTCCTAGTGTTGTTTTGGGGAACTAGATATCCAAACTGCCTGTATCGGAAGTACGGCCTTTAATGCGTTACACTTATTGCCACTTCTCTTTAAAAATTTCTCTCACTGACACATTCAAACTCACAATGCAAGAATGCCGACCTTCCCAAAGACTTTACAGTATTTTCTATGTATATTACCCAGTAGAAAAGAGTATACGTAATATGAGAGAAATCACAGACACATAGCGTAAGGTTTGACACACGCTATCTGTCAAATTTAGAAACGTACTTCCACTCTACTGGGTTTGAGAGCCAAAGTTGATTATACGGAAGCTCAAGATTGACGAGCAATGGAAATTCAGACTGACCAACGGCTACAACGCGAAAAAGATTGCGCGCGATGTTTCCTAAGATTTTTATGACACAATCGATGGAGGGTTTCCTCGGAGACGACGCTATATATATATATATATATATATATATATATATATATATATATATATATATATATATATATATATATATATATATATATATATATATTTGGAACTGGATTTTATATATATATATATATTTTTTAAGACTGGACAAGTAAACAAAAGAATTTCCAATGTATTCTTTACCCCCCTCCTTCTACACCTCCTCACTTCCCCCCGCCTTCTTCCACATCCTATCCCCAACTCTCTTCCCCCTTTCTCTCCCCTTCCTTCTCTTAATGATAGCCCTGTTCCTCTTCCTCAACGCTCTATCCCCCCTCTCTATTCAGGCCTCTGTCTACTCCCACTTTCTGTCCTCTTCTATCTCTTTCCCTCTCTACCCCTTTCTCCCATCCACCTCTCCCTCAACTCTCTCTCTCTCCTCCCTTCCTCCCTCTCTCCTCCTTTACTTTCTCTTTCCCCGTCTCCAGTCTTTTCACCTATATCTACCCCTCCATCTCTATGTATCTATCTCCTATATCCGTAAACAGTCTTCTCTCTTATTGGTAGAATATTGGAGAGGAGGGAGAAGGGGGAGCGGGAGAGAGTTGGAGGGAGAGAGGAGAGAAGGAGAGATGGCGAGAATATGGTAGGGGACTAGGGGGAAATAGTGGAGGATGGGGAGAGAGAGGGCAAATAGTATATATTTAGAACGTGATTTTCAAGATAATTTTTAACTTTATTATAGCTAAATTTTTGAATGCGCTCCCCCTCCACCTTTTTGAGCAGGGGGAGTAGGGCGAGAGCGTAAGAGGGATAAAGGGATTATTGAAGAGGAATGGGGGATGAATGGGGATATTTAAAGGAATGGGGTAGTAAGAGGAGTAGGTGAGGTGATATGGGTAGAGGAAGAAGGGGGGGGGTTGAGAGGCTAGGAGAACATGGAAGTGATAATCACAATCGATTTCAAAGATTAAATAGGCCGAAAACCAACAGCCTGAAGGGCTTGTAGCAAGCGAAGCGAAGTGCAAGCTCCTCTCGTAAAGGGGGAGGGGGGTAGAGAATGGTGATGCCATAGCTTGTATATTTATATATATTATATTTAAATATTATTTGCTTCTGCTGCCACCCTTTTACCTTTCCGTCTTTCTATATATTTCCTTCCACAGGGGATCACTCGACCAGGTTCACCGTATATATTGAATAGAACTATGGGGGGGGGGGAATTCCTTATTTTCTGTTTATGTATTTATCTAGAATTTTATCTTTATCGAATCTATTTACTTTCTGAATCTCCTTTATCTTTAAGTTGGCCCTTCAAACATTGTCTTCCATTTATCTTGCCTTAGGTATTTCTTGATGTATCTTCATTTTTCTTCCAATTATCTTGAGTTGATAATTCCTTCTTGATTCTTGATGAGTTAGCCCTTGTAGTCGTTTTCTTCTGTTTTTCTTTCTTGAGGCCATTCATTTATCTTGAGTCTTCTTGAGTTGGTCCTTCAGCGTTTTCCTTAAGTTCCTTTTTCTTCGTAAAAGGTTTTGGACTATTGAGTTTCGAACTCGGTACCGATAGATTTAAATGCCGATGCTCTTAGCCATTCCGCCACGGGTTAGTCCGTTCTGAGTTGGTAATTTAATGGGCTATTTATATTATCGAGTTGAAAGGAATTTTTTCTTTGATACATTTTCGCACCCCTACACAGGCCCCTTTCTAGAACGCCAAGCGAATTTGAGGATTGGGGAGAGACTAGTCTTGGATTTCTTAATCGAGGAGTAATAGCTCTCCCTCCCTAGCCTCTGAGTCTGCAGGATGAGTGGAGCTAGTTGTGGGATATTAGAGAGCGAACGAAGTCTTGTCGCTAATCAATGAGTAATCTCCTTCCCGGGTCTCCGATTCCCAGCAGCACTTTATCTTAAACTCTAGTAGGAGAGGAGGTGCAGTTGTAACGAAGATCAGAAGATTGTTCGGCATTTTGAGGGTCACCAGTTATGGGTGGGGGGTGGGGGGCATTCCTTATTTTCTATTTATCTAGAATTTTATCTTTATCGAATCTATTTACTTTCGGAATTTCCTTTTATCTTTAAGTTGGCCCTTCAAACATTGTCTTCCATTTATCTTGACTTAATATTCTTGTTGGCTGGGTTAGTTCTTGATCTTCGATTTCTTTCTTGATGCTTTTTCTTCATTTACTTTCAATTACCTTGAGTTGATGATTCCTTCTTGATTCTTGATGAGTTATTCCTTGAAGTCGTTTTCTTCCGTTTTTCTTTCTAGAGGCAATCCATTTTATCTTGGGTCTTCTTGAGTTGGTCCTTCAGCTAGAACATCCATGTTTGATTTTGAGGCAAATTAATGGTTGCATTAGGATAGGAAGATCGAGTCCTCTCTTATGACCTCATTTTGATTTAAAATGATATTTAGATTAAATTTTTCTCGATTCGTAGAAGATATTCGTTGGTTCTGCATCATGCATGCAAATCTCCCGTAAAAAGGACACTTTTCTTCTGCCAAAATACGAAGCTATAAATTATGAAGGAAAATAACGGCACTGGAAGGTTGAAACCAATCGAATATAATATACGGCCATTAGAAGTATGGATTTCTATATCAACTCCCTCGATCGAATTATAAAAACAATAGGAACAAGGACATACAGGTATAACCTTTGTAAGTATAGATGTGTATCGAAAGTATTGAAGAAAGAGGGACTGAAAATAAGAGGAAGATATATAGACACACGTCCGCTTGCCGGCAAATGGCCCCGGAAGAGGAAAACTGAGAGTATTGTTGGAGGGAATTCCCAAAAGCCTCCGCATTTCACCTGATATCCACCTTCAGCGTAAAAGGATATACAAGAAAGGAAAGCTGCGGGTGGTAATTAAGAACAATGGTGAACTAGCCCCCTTTCTCTTTTTCGAAGTCAGGTTTTCTACATCTATTTCGGATTGGGAGATGCCACTTATGCACTGGAAGAGTCCAAACTTCTAATGAGATCTATTTTTAATTTGCCAAAATTATCTTGAGTTTTCCCCCATTCTAGTTCTGGCAATAGAAATACCTCAGGGAAATATCGCACTTTCTTTCATACCTGAACATTTTCTCCGTGTGGTGCAAGCTAAATTGGTGAATAAAAGCATAGAAAAATATACAAAATCAACTATGGGGTCGTGTCAAATCTAATTATCTACCATTAGCAGAGTTTGCCAACCATTATTTGATAGTGTCTTAGACTTGCTAACGGCTTCTTTTGAGAGTGTGGGCTTTCACAAATACACCTGAGTGTTTTGTTTTCTGATCACTGAGAGGGTTACAAAGTGATTCAATTCTGGTAGGTTGCGTAGGATATCAGTACCATAATTATGGTGACTAAAGAAATTTTCTATCAATCATGTAAGCAAGTTTAGTATAAATCTTTACTAATTTTTAGGAAGCTGAAAGAAAATCTGAAACTCTGCTCTCCTTTTACAGTTGAATAGAAACTAATGTAATAGGAAATTTGGGTATGAAGCTCTTCAGCTCGTTGGCATTCAGAAAGCATCTCTCAGTCAAATAATGAAAGACTCGAGAAAAGAGTTTAGTCCTCAAGAGACGTTACCCTCGATTAAAAATTAGTATAGCTTTTGGATGTGGTTGAATTTGATCTGCTGAAAAATAATAATTTCGAAATAACTAAAGAAACAAGATAAACAGGAATTTGCAGTCATCGACCTGAAAACTCACGCAACAAGGTGTAAGAGGGTAATGAGTGAATATCCCTAAATTTTTAAGAGAGATGAAAAATAAGAAATTCATCTTCGTTTGGGAGGATTTTATAAAAGCCTAAGTATTGCTATAGTGAAATCCAAAGCAACAGTCACCTATCCAAGTAAGTTTAGAGGAGACACCATACTTAAATATTACCCGTGAATAAAAACAAAATATGAATAAAGGGACCTTTCTCTTTAAGAATATTTAAACAAATTATTACCCTTTAAAAATGTCTATTTAGAAATGTCGTTATTTCTTTCTCATCATTTTTGGGATCTAAATACATATATCACCTAATTTCCCATATTTTTTCTGGGTCGGAGAAGATTAGGAACATTTCTGATATATGCATATCATAGACTTGAATCATTTCCCCGATTCTTTAAGAAAGAATGAGAGAAGGATTAAATCCGAAAAAAATTCAAATGTGACGTGACGAAATGTATTTTCGAAACACATCGCAACAATTTCTCATTTTTTTTCCTATGTCAGCCACAAAAACACGGGGTAATAAACAAGACTGTATTTTAAAAGAAGCCTTCAGAATCAAAGGCCCTAATGATATGCGTAGTCTCGACGGAGCAGAGAGAAGAATGAGTAGAAAAGGATCATGAAGGAAGCCAACTAATGTAGAGGTGACGTGGAATTGCTAGAGGGAAGGAAACATCCAGATTTCAGAAACAGGGGCCTTCCAAATCTTTGAGACATAACCGAGAAGGGACAGTGGCCCATGGAAGAATAATGATAAGAGGCTTTATTAGAAGAGACTTGATGGCAAAGCTCATTAGAAAAATATGGTTAAAAAATCATTACGGAGAGATAAAGTGAGACGTGATTGTATGTACAGTCATGAACAAATGTTTCAAGACTAGTAAATAATACTCTTTCTTCATTCATTTTATAATTTACATGATAAGAATGAATATTATAACATTTATTTATTGCAGGTTTTAAAAGTCTACATTTTAAAAATAAGAAGCGAAAGATTCCTTTACTGAATCTAAAATCCCGTTCTGGCTCTGTTCCTGTAGGAGCTAAGTTGCATCCGGTGCCAAAAGTTGCTCACGGATGGAAAGAAGCAGATGTGAACTGTTCTTCGCCTACAGTGAGGCAGAAACTTTTCGAAAAAGGTCTAAAGTAGAGAAAAGCTGCGAAAAAGTTTTATATTACATAAAATATCTTACAGAAAGGCTCCAATTTTGTAGGAAATATGAAATATGGATTGTTGAAGACGGAAGTAAAGTGATATTCTATAATGAAATTACTTTACGCTTGTTTCGTGGTTCTGGAAGATCCCTTTTTAAAAGAAGAGAAGAGGAGCTATTTTAGGATTTCTTTTCCCTGCCCACGGTAAAATATTCGGTAATACTGTCCATGTCTTGGGCTGCTACTAAACTAAAGAAACTGGAGTGCAAAATATTTCCCAATAAACTGCCATGAACTCAAAATGGTACCAAAACGTGCTTCATCATCACCTTTTCACAGCAGTTTAGGATAAATTTGTGGCTGAAAACTACATTTCTCTCATAATGGCGCACCTTTCAACAGGTAAAAGCAATAACAAATTGATTGGATGAAAGTAAGATAGACCTTTTGGGACATCGGCCCTAGAATTTACCAGATTTGAACTAAAAGAGAATTCGTGGTCGATAATCAAACTGTGGTGAACCGAATATTGTGCTCGAACTGAGCAGCACCACCAAGGGTATCGGAGATTACATCAGTGAATTGGGTGAGTAGCGCTTGTAACTTGGTCTGCTGGGGGTTAGAAGCTGAGGTTTTATACTGTACTAGGACGATGGGGAATCTGGGGTATCTTGCAAGACGTGAAGAGGATACCCTGCGTCTCGTTCCACGCAGGCGACTTGTACCACAACGAAGGGGTCAAGCAGGTAGCTCGAATTCAAGGCGGATTTTTGTCCAAGGTCACAAGTTGGTTGGCACAAGCACACCGATGGTACTTTTTAACCATAATCATGTGGGATAGCTTAGTGCCAGAAGGGGTCACGTCTCTTGATCACTGGGAATGGGCGCTTACATTGGCTCAAATGTTTGTTATTCTCCGTGGAGAGTACAAAAAGGACTTCGTCACTGGGTACGAGGATTGAATCTCCTGGACTAATTTCGAATTGGAGAAGAGCTCCTTTAGAATGCTGAGGGGCCCTCTAACATTACGTCCATACAGAAGCTCAAATGGGCTCAATTGCGAGCAGGGATAAGAGCTCTGAGATTAGTGCTCCTCTCTGCAACGGTGCGGGCTAAACTCGCCCTTTGGCCGGAGTCTTTTGGCAGATGTCGCAAAACCTGCATTAGCGAAAGATTTCTTAATGGGCTCCTGGCCAAGAAAAATATTGCAAGATCTTCTGGGTGGTCTTTGTGTGGCTAAAATGGACCGAAAATAGGTTGTCATGGGCAGTGCTTAAAGTGTGACAAACGTGAGAATGCGGAACACACAATACTCGCGTCTGGGGTTACCGTTTTCTGGGCACGCACCGTAAAGTAAGCCGTCCGTAAATTGGTAGGAGATAAACTTGTCTCCTCGGGGGCTTCTCGCTCTTTTGACTGTGACATAGGTCACAGGGGTTGATGGGAATCGCGGTTCTTCTGGTTACTTGCGAAGTCTTCATTCATGACCTACTTGAATTCTTTTCCACTTGCGAACGGGTAACTACGGGGTCAGCCACTTTCACCTGGTCAATCGCCTTCTTCATCTTGCAGAAGAGAGGATTCCCCTTCCAACTGGTGGGGCTCTTAGCCAAAAGTCTAGCCAGTTATGTTCCTTGTCCTGGGAGCAATATATCCAGTTCTTCTTTTGACATGCAACTGAAGAAGCCTGAAAGAGGCTTGTTGGGATTGACGTCCTTTCCGTCCAGACGTTTCAGTCCCTTCCCCTCCTTCTTCGTGTTCTTGAAAATTAAGGCCTTCTTTTCCTTTGTAACTCTTTCGTCATAGAGAGAAAGAGGCACCAAGTCTTTCGAGACGTACCAGAGATGGCGCTTGAATGCTTTTAAGGCCACTTTAGCGACGCGCTTATGGAGATTTGTCTGCAAAGTTCCCTCATGAAGAGGTGATCGTTGTAAGGAGCGTGGGAAAAAAATCACGGGCTCGTTCCACGAAATGGCGTAGAAAAGGGCAACGAAGAGGGCACTTGTTCCATGGATCGAAGTTAGTGAGGGGTCAGCCGAAACTGATACTTGAAGAAGAATATCTTGAGAGCGTAGATTCTCTTAGACACCCATCTCCTTCGATGAAACTCTCCTGGTGCCCTAGTCTTGAAAGTCGTCCCAATATCGCCTCCCAGGAAGATGTAGGAGAGTAGCAAGAGCTCCTTATAGTCGTTTCATGTATGGCTTTCTTGTTTGATGGCACTCTTGAGCTCACTCGAAGCTGTCTTACTTGCATCAGACAGCTGGCCTGTCAGAAAGGAAGGAGGCTTTCTTCATCCATGGAGGACGTCGCAGATTTCTACTCGAGGAAGTTCCACTGGTCCTGGAACCGGATGAAGAGAGGGACGTTTGGCCCACCAGATGGTCAATAAGATTGTTTGTAAACTCCCTAAGGATCAATTCCAGGATGTGGTGCCTGCACGCAAACCAGAGGATATTCCTTCCCAGACCCTCCTGAATCTTGATGCAGGTTTCTTCATTGGAACCCGTGTTCGGGCAATAGTGTCAAACACGATTCCTTCAATGCGCGTTTCCAGTCGAGCGTCGGCTACCGTCTTGAGGAAATCTTCCGCCATGTGATGTCCATTGCCTTGGGGAAGCTTGGCAGCTTTCAAGAGGTACTCCTTTTCCCTACCTGTGACGTAATTAGCAAGCCTCTTAACATGTCCACGTCCCGAAGCGATGTCAGATATCTGAGTGGCATCCCAATAAAGTAGAAGAAATCATCTCCTTGGGAGTTCGATCTTTCTCTGCAGTGGACACCTTCTTTCAGTTTTTTTCTCTTATGGCGGCGGATGGAGCTCATAAAGAGCGTGATGTTGTCCATGTTTTGGCCACGGCTCCTACCACTGCCATCGCAGCTGGATCTGAGCCCTTTGAAGCAGTCAAGTTTGGAGGTCACTTGCTTCATAGTATCATAGCAGACTTCTTTCCAACTCTTCTCTTAGGATGACTTAGGCGCATGAACCTGGCATCGCTTCCATTCGTTTTCCCGTGAAAGGACGAAGACGATGAGGCCACCTGGCTTGAAGGTATAACGCTTAAGGAGATCATTTTCTCCATCTTCGCAGCTTGTTTCCGTTTCACCTCCGCTTCTTCCCGGTTCCTTTTTTTTTCTTGGAGCCTCGCTGATAGGAAATATATTAGAACTTCTTTTTTTCATATATACTAACTTTTTGTTTCTTTTGTTGTTCGTTTTTTTTAAATTTGTTGCTTCGTAGGGAACCCCTAAGCAATGTCTGACTACAATAAAATTTGGCACGAATCTTTTACATTTTTAGTTGAACAAAAAGAACAGGTGGCCCAAAAGTGTTTGCAACATGTTACATTTTGAACAAGTCTAATATGTATATATATATATATATATATATATATATATATATATATATGTATATATATAATTATGCTCCAATGAGAACTGCTTCACTAGGATAAGAAAATTGAATGAAGTTTAATAAAAACTGAAGGAAAAAAGTAAGTTAATATAGAGTGAAAAGTGTAAGTTTCTGCAATGCAAAACACCCCGAGCCGTAGCGGACAGGATATTAAATCCTCTGAAACTTCCAGCAATCACAACAAAATTTGGCTCTTTAAAGATATCATTAGAATAAATAGATACCAACAACCCCAAATTAATTAGATGCCTTTTACAATGAGTGCGAAGAACGCGGTTGTTTTTTTTTTAATAGGCCACAAAAAATAGCCTCATTTTTTATTTACTTTTATGTATTCGTCGATCGTTCTTGCCTCCATAAATTATATCTAATTTCATTTTAGAAATCTAGTATAAACAGCCTTATTCTTTTAAATTGCTGTTTTATTGCATAGGGAACTTTATACTACCTCAGCTTTAAAATATCCTCCTAAATTCTCATAATCAGAGCGAAATATAACTATTCACTTTAACTGTATTGCTTTTAAAGTACACAACGGACGAATTTTATTTAAGAGAGTATTTTCCCTGATACCGTATTACAATTAATTTGTCTTGATTTATGTATGGCGAAGCAAATGGGCGTGATCTAACTGCCCACTCTCTCATAAAGAATAAACAGAATATTAAAATTGCACAATAAAATGATTGGAAATAAATAGAAAAGAAGGAAGAGCCCGTTTCACACTCAACTGATTAGATTCATGCGATATTGAGCACCCGTGAGTAAATGGATAGAGCTATTCGCAGTGTAATACCACTAGCAA
The DNA here is from genome assembly GCA_963969495.1 of Ceratothoa steindachneri. Lineage (NCBI taxonomy): Eukaryota > Metazoa > Arthropoda > Malacostraca > Isopoda > Cymothoidae > Ceratothoa > Ceratothoa steindachneri. Next base: position 194,728,445 of record OZ018318.1, read on the forward strand.
ACGGGTTAGTGGAATAATTGAAAGTAATTATGACATAACCAAAATTATCATGCCTAGTAGGTAAGATAAATACAGCGACAGACAAGAAAAATGAGCGAAAAAGAAATGCACACCAGACCAAAGAGAATTATAAGTAGGAACTTTAAAACGACTTTGCTAGGATAAAAGAAAGGAGAATAAATATAGATTTCATCCATAGATTCATCCTTATAGCCCAGATCTTAGCCCCCAGATTTCTTTATCTGGGGCTACCTTAAAGACAGGGTATACGCAAGGCATGAATACCCAGGACCATCACGAAACTGAAGGAAGCCATCAGGCAGGAGATAAAAAAAATTAGTCGGTTGGTATGTAAGAACGTCATGAACAACTTTGTGCTGCGCCTCAAGAAATGCAGAGAGCTAAATGGACGTCATCTCCAGCACGTGCTCTAGAATAAGGAAGAAAATTCCAAAGTGTCTCATGTTTTGATATGAGGTTTTTAAACACAATAAACTAGTGATGACCAAAGTTTCATTCAATCCTTACAGAAAATTAAGAAGTGAGGCCTATCGAAATCTGGGTCCCGTTTTGGGGAGATGCCTCTGTATTTGGCTTTAGCAGAGGTTCCTCAAGAAGGACTAACGCTGGCTCCGTGGCTCTACTTTTCTAAATTAGTATTGGCACTTAGGAAATAGTTCGTTTTCTTCCACATGGAGGAGCAGACTTCTAATATTTTTGCTACCACATCCAATGGCGTTATAGGTCTGAAGTTACATGGTTCAGTTTGTGGTTTGTCAGGTTTGGGTAGAAGTATAATTTTTTCCTTTCTTAGGGCCTCAGGAAAATACTTTGCACTAATTGCTGCATTACCTATGTCTACAAATTTCTTAGAGAAATAATCTGGTGCTTTTAGCAAATTTTTTTTTGTTAGGCCCAATTTTCCAGATTGTAGCCTTTATTTCTTGTAGTGTTACAAGTTTAAACCCTTTTACTTTCATGAATACTATTGAGGCTGTATAAGTAGGCGTTATTTTATGTCTATTCGCTTCTAACTCCTGCACCACCCAACCTTAGAAGAACCTGCTCCAAGGATCCCTTAACGCGTTCTCTATTTTGTGAGGTTCCTTTGTCTATTTTTCCTTGTTTTTGGTGGCTCATTTAATCTTTTCTTCTTAATTTTCTTCTTGCTAGGGTATTTCTTTGGCAAAAAGGTTGCTGGGCGCAATTCTGCGTCAATGGATCCCACGAACGGGTTCGATATTGCTCCGCTCTCTATGGCTATTTTCGTTATTATTTCGTCCTTTATCTATTGCAGCTTTGCCCTTCCTCTCTTTGTGGGGCCATACTGTTGCAGTGTTTCTCTGATTGATTTGTATTCCCTCTCCATTAGGGTAAGTGTGGTTGGTCAGAGGGTTTCTGTTCGCCAAACGACCGAAAACCTCCTGAAAATAGGTGGATGTGATTAGTGCGAGAGAAAATCACACACAAAAAACTTTTTTTAATGAGTATGGTCGGAGAGTTTTTAAGATGGCGAAGAAGAATGGTGCTCCATTCCGCAAGTTAACCTGCAAAATATAGGAAGACTTCAGGGGCAGGATGGCAAGGAGCTCACAGACGCCGTTAGTGTCTGTGACTTCTGCAAACTAGAGAAGCGCCTGGGCGAGTAGAATGCCCTTCTCAAAAGAGAAGTTCAACTCTTAAAAACAGGGAGGTGCAGATGCTCAGGCGAGAAGGCTTCTGACGTGCAAGAGCAGGATTCTTCTGCTGCAGGACTGGCTCAACGACCCAAAAAGAAGAAAAGAAAGAAGAAATAAGAGAAAGTAGAAAAAGAAGAAGAGAAAGTAGAAAGAGAAGAAGAGAGAGTAGAAAGAGAAGAAAAAAGTGGAAACAGAGGACAAGAAAGTAGCAGCAGAAGAGAAACGAGAAACAGAGGAATAGAAATCAAAGGAAGACAAGAAAAAGAAGAAGAAGAAGAAAAAGATGAAGAAGAAGAAGAAGAAGAAGAAGAAGAAGAAGAAAAATGTAGAGATAAAAGAGAAAAGCAGCAAGTCGCTACCGAAAGGGAAGACTAAGTCGTCTGCAGACAAATGTGCAAGGGTCACCCTTATTGGTGATTCTCAAGCACGGGGTCTGCAACCCCTGCTAACGGCCCGCCTTTGCAATAGTGTGGAGGTAAGCTGCCTGCCAGGATGGGGTAACCACTACATCAGAGTAGAGGCGGAGAAATCACAGATTTCTCAGAGCTCAGTCGTTGCTCTGATGGTCAGTGGCAACGACCTCTACCTGAGAGGAGGTAGGGTAGGCCCCAAATATAAAATCCTCTACACGGTCATGCGCGCTGTGGACGACTGTGGGCTGAAAATCCGGATGCATTTTGTAGTCCGGATACTCCCGAGGAGGGGTCCATTCACGGACCGCTCACTCGATGAACGTCTCTTTGAACCGACGCCTGGCAGATTTGTATACGGCAGAGGGGGTCTTTTTTGTGGACCCGTACCGCACCTTTTATGGTAGAAATGATCTTTACCAAAGGGATGGGGTACATCTTTCCTTTAAAGAAAAGGCCTTTCTGTCAAACATGATCCAGGATGTCGTAGAGAGAACCCAAAGGAGTATCCGACCCAGAGTAAGGGCGTACGTACACCAGTAGGCCCGTGTCACTCCTGGAACGACCTTCTCAGAGGTCGCCGCAAGGGGTGTCTCCTCGCCAACAAATAAGCCGGGAAACGGAAGAACGTAGGGAGTTCTACATTCGGAGACTCCCTAAAAGATCTTCTGTTTAATGCGAGGTGGATCAGGAACAAGTTTCTTGAACTTCGTGGCATCGTAGCGACGGAAGAACCTGAAATGGTAGCCATAACAGAGTCGAGGGGTAAAAATCTCAAGCCTAGATTTTGAAGGTGAATTCACGATTGCCGGTTCCTAGCTCTTCCTGAAAGATAGACCATGGCCTACTAGGTGTTGACATAGAGAAAGGTCCTGTCAGATACAGGAACCTGGTGATTTACAGACCCCCTGCACAACTCTTAGAACAGGACAGGAGTCTGTAACAGATGTTGAGCGAACTTGTAAAAGACAGAGTGTGTATCACCATGGGTGACTTCAATACTCATGTTGACTGGCAAGCCAAAGAACCCAGAGGTTAGAACGCACTTCTCGTGGAGTTCACGGACAACGAGTTCCTGACTCAATGACTGATAGAGCCAACGAGAGGAGATAATATTTTCGACTTGGTTCTCACATCTTTGGATAACATCGTTGAGGACCTCGGCGAAGAGCTCGGTGGCAGTGATCACCGACTAATTAGATTTGTAGTCCAAAGTCCCTAAAGCAGGGCCTGCAACTAGTAAATCTAGGAAACTTGATTTGACAAGAGCAGGTCTCCGTGCTGGACTGACTGACCAGAGGCTAGAAGTGTGCGAGGCTGTTGAAGATTCGTGGACCAGTTTAAAAACTACATTCATGAGTCTTCAATCGCGTTTGATCCCTCTGAAATGCTCCCGTCGGTCTTCTGTTCAACCAAAGTGGTTTAATCGATAAATCGGCCTACTGCTTAGGGAGAAAAGAAATGTGTACCGGCAGTCGAAGATCTCGTGTGACTTTGACAAATACCGGAGGCTTGCCAAGAGAGTGAAGTCGAGCATAAGGTCAGCTAAGCGGTCTGAGGAACTCCGAGTGGCAAGACTTTGTAAAGAGAATCCCAAGGAGTTCTTTGGATATGTAAACATCCGTAAAACAATCCGTCTAAAGATTGGCCGTTTGAAGAATGTGGAGGGGACATTAAAGCGCTGAGATGCAGAAAATGCTAACCTCCTCAAAGACTACTTCTCTTCAGTGTTTACTGAAGAGTGTGGTCCCATCCCCCAGCCAACGGATTCCTACGCGGGGGAAAAGCTGGAGGATATGAACTTCACTGAGGGAGAAATAAAAAAGAAAAGATTACTGACCTAATGACGAATAAGTCACTTGGCCCAGATGGGTTTCTACCTAAATGTTGAAAGAAGTGCGCGATCAAGTGTCACGGAACCAGAGCGCAATCTTTAAAATGTCAATCCAGACCGAATGCGTTCCTAGAGACTGGCTTGAAGAGAATATGACTCCTATCTTTTAGAAAAGAGACCGTAGGCAACCTTCGAACTACCGACCTATCAGTCTGACTTCGATAGTCGGTAAACTCATGGAAAGCTTCATGGTGGACAAAATGACGTCCATTTAGAGTAAAACCTGCTACTGAGGAGTTCCCAGTACGGCTTCCGAAGGCAACGGTCATGCCTGACGAACCTTGTGGAATTTTTCCACTTTGTCTTCAGTGAGCACTATCGGGACAAGGAGGGGGATGTGATCTATTTAGACTTTCAGAAAGCCTTTGATAAGGTACCACACCGCCGCCTTCTTCGGAAAGTGCAAACGCTAGGCATAGACGGAAAAGTATCAAGCTGCATACAAATCTGGCTAAGTGGCAGATGACAACGGGTGGTGGTGAATGGTCAGGCAACTGAGTGGGTGCCCGTTACTAGCGGGGTGCCTCAAGGTTCTGTCTTGGGACCACTACTATTTATCATCTACGTCAACGACATGGACGGTGACATGGTTGTAGGGATTTCTAAATTTGCCGAGGATACCAAGCTTGGTATGAACGTTGCAAAGGATGGAATTACTGCCCGCCTGCAGGAAGATCTTCGAAAAATTATGGGATTGGTCGGTCACGTGGCAAATGCCTTTTAACGTGAACAAATGCAAAGTGATGCATATCGGCCACCGAAACCTCCAATCTCATTATATCCTTAAGGGCACTGCTTTTGAATCGAGTGACACTGAGAAAGACTTGGGTGTAACTATACCTAGTGATTTCAAGTTCTCGAGGCAGTGTATTGAGGCGCAGAAGAAAGCCGAAAGGATGCTTGGTTATATAAAGCGACAGTTTTGATATCGGAACAAGGAAACAGTACTATGTTTGTACAATTCACTTGTCCGACCGCACCTGGAGTAAGCCGTACAATTTTGGAGTCCCTCATTTTAAAAGGACATCGCAAGATTGGAACGCATGCGAGCCAGGGCAACCAAACTCATTTCCTCTATCAGACATAAAAGTTATGAAGATAGATAAATGGAATTAGATCTGTTCTCGTTGGAAACCCGTAGACTGCGTGGTAAGGTCATCGAGGTTTTCAAAATACTTCGAAGGTTCGACAATGTTAAATACAGGAATATTTTCATCCTTAATGAGAGCAGAACAAGAAATCATGGCTTCAAACTTTAGCTGAAGCGTTACGACCACGATCTGTTTTGTGAAATTTTTCACGTATAGTATCTGCAGTAGCTGGAACGCACTTCCGATGGAGGTTGTCAACAGCAATTCTGTTGACCAGTGCAAGACACGACTAGACAAAGACTTGAAAAGTGGCCGTTTATGGAGGACGTAAGGTAATTGAGCGGGGATGTGCCCGTTCGACAACTAGTCCAAAGGTACCCTCATTGAATGGAACTTGAGGTCTTCTAGGGTACTTATTTTCCTTGTTACTCCTTGTTACTCCATTGAAGCAATTTTGGTTGTTGAAACTAAGGTGCAGGATAGTCAGATACATTGTTCTTGGCACAAGGTTATTATCTGGTTCGAAAGGCCTTTTAAGTAGGTTGTTGGTGGCCGCGTCGATTTCCTCTAGCATTGCTTCACTTAATTATGGCTGCTTGTAATTAGTAAGGTCTTCAGCGTAACCACGCCAGTTTTTGGCTTTGTAACTTTTTCTCAACGGACATTTCACCTGTATCGGATCAATTAAGAGAGTCATTATGATCATCACGTGGTCACTGGTAGAGGGCAGACCTTCATATATCAGGAAATTAAATCTGAATGCAGGTGAGACTAGAAAAATATACGGTTTGGTTGCCTTTCTTCGTCCAAGATACTCTTGTGTGCTTTCCGTCCTGTTCTGCTGATTTCTCTTTCACAAGGTGATTTAATTCTCCCGCATCTCTTTTTCTTACTCGTAGACCTACCATTTAACACTGTACATTATATGAGTACGGTCCCTCCTTATACCTTTTATAATTTCTTTCGTGTTATTCACCAGAAATTGTGTATCTTCTGGTGCAATGAATTTCCGTTTAAATTCATGACTATGTTTAATCCTTTCCCGAGACTGTGATTTCACTTTGGTCTTCTGCTGCTTTATCATCTTCATCAACTTCATGGTTTGTTGTTGTTCTTTAGTGACGCCACTAGTCGTTGGTGTCTTAATTTCCATGTTGTGCCTGGGTTTGTCACTTGTCTCTGACTGTTGCTTGTAGGCTCTAGTGCCGTCATATCTTTTTCTAAGCTGCTGGTTTATATTGCACAGTCAAAACTTCTGCAGACCATTTTTTATCCGGGAACCACATCTGTTCAAATCCATTGTGGCTCACATTTTGTTTAGTTCCTTTGAATAAGATCAGGAATGAAGGCGTTGAGTACGTGTGAATGAAGTAAACACGCTAGAATATTTAAAGATTTCTCCCCCTTAATCTCGATTACATTTCTCGTTCCTTGTTAGTGGTCTGGGGGGGCATTAGCTACTTTGGCGTACGGCTGAGTTTGTCGTTCCTCTTCTGCCTTCACTTTTTATGCGTTTTGTTTCTATTAGTTCAATTTTAGCTGGGCATGCCATTGCCATAGTTCGATTGTTCCCCCCACAATTCAGGCATTTCTTATGTTGGCATATATGTTGTATTTGGACCAATAAAATTCCTCAGTAACTGTGGTATGTTTACAAAGCTGCAACTCTTACAGTAGAAAAAGGTCTCTTCTTGTTTGTAGGCTGGATAATTGGTGATGGTAGCTTCCACAAAAGGTAAAAGGAAATTTTCGAGCTGAATTCAAACGTTTATTCAGCGGCAGCGTCGACTTGTCTTCCTTGTAAGAACAGAAAATAAGTGACTTGTCGATCTTTTTTCTTATTCTTTTTTCTTACTTTATTATCAGAAAGAGGAGAGGCTAGGGACCCCCAACGCTGTCGTGAGTTAGGGTACAAGTGAAAAGGAAGGCATGAAAATCTGATGAAATTTAAATACACCATAAGATATCAATTTGCCCGGAGGTCAGAGTAGTCAATTGTTTACAAAAATAACCATTACATTTTTTATAAAATTAAATTGATTATTATTTTATATTTTTGTTGCACCGTTGATTATTAAGAGGTTTGTATAATGATAATTTACTTTGCTATGTTTTCATTTTATTTATATTAAACTTAGTTTATAAACAATTGATTAAAAATATTAGCACAATGTTAATTTACACTACTATGTTTATATAAATCTCACTTCACTTAGTTGTAGTGTTAACAAGATATTTCTTCTAGAGTTGCATCTAGTCGTCGCTTTTATAAATTGTCACTGTTGACTTAAATTACGTTATTTGAAAAAAATATGTATAAATTATAAGCTTTGATTATAATATTAACTATTCCCCTTTATTTTTGATGAAAATTAATCTTTTTAATAGCTTAACCACTTTTTTTTTGCTACCACTGATGATTTCTCGTTTTAAGTTTAACTCTTATGTCACTTGCTTTAAACTGATCTATTATTGCTCTTATTCACTGTTATAGTTCTTGTTTTTTTTAATTTGAACTTTAATACTTTTATTTACTGTTAGACACTTTTGTAAATTTGGGGATTATCTCACTAGGTCGAGGTCTTCTGGGCGTATCTTTGAACATTGCAAATTTTCTTGTATCCCGTTATGTTGAGGACGCGGACACATTTATTAGGAATGAAGAGTGCGTTATCTCACAAATAACACCCGTATTTTCCTTTTCGTAAGCCCTTGACTAGAAACAGAGGGTTACCACTAGGGGGTACGCAGACCGGTGTTGCTTACATCTTGAAGGACAGTTCTTTTCCGTCGAAGAAGAAGCCTTGTTCAAGAACTTCCCTTTTCTCGGTGATGGTACTCCTTGGAACAATGTGAACTTAGTTTAATCTGCTTCCAATGTTTTTCTTCTTGCACTTTTTCTTCCTCCATCGTTGAGGGGGTCTTCCTCTTACTCTTCTTGACGGTTTTTCTTTTTATTTTTCCTCTTCTTCGGGTTTGACTTGGAGCCTTTGTTAATGGTAGTTTCATCGTTTGCAGACTCTTCTTTTTCTGTTTGAGTTTGTTCTTTTTCTTTTTCTGTTTGAACCCTCTCTTCTGCAAGGGAAGGTTAGTTAGTTGTATCTTTAGAACGTCTTGTAACGCAGGGTTAGGCGGAAACCACAGCTTACTGTTTGTTCCGTTCTTCTTCAGGAGGCGGTTCAATTACCCCGCAAAAGTACCGGGGTTGCCAGGTTTGCCAAATAGGCATATATGACCATATTAATTATAACTCTGCCCTCGCTTCGCATCACTAGCTTCGATGCCGTAATTCCGTAGTTGTTCCGTGCAGCCGTTGCTTCGTGGAACTATTTTGCCTTCGCAACCTCTTCTAGTTTAAAATCTTCCCTCTTTCCCGGACCGCTCCCTTGCGGATGGGATACTTCATAGCTAGCACTCTGTGGTCCCTGCCGCAGTTGATACATTTAACTTTTCAACCACACATTATCTCTATTTCTGGCCGGATTGGGCGCAGTTGGAGCACAAGGCTTCGGTTACTTTACAATCTCACGCCTGGTGGCGCTCGATGACGTAGTATTTAAGGCAGCAGTCTACATGAACGTATTCTTCTGTCTCTATTTGCTCGAGGGCTCCACAAAGATAAAAGCCTTGGAGACCATCCTTCTTGGCCCTGAGGCCATTTTGATGATCTTGAAGACGATCTTGACTATATTATTGCCTTTTCCGAACTTCTCGATCTTAGTTAATCTCGCCCACTTCTGCTGCCTCGTCAGCACTTCCTTAATTTCTTCGCAAGAATTCTCTGTGAGGAATGGGTCGAGCCTTCTAAGGATTAGAGTTCAGCGGACGAGGATCTCTTGTGGTATTGATGTTTAAAGCCCAATCTTCTGAAGTTGCCCTTTAGCGTTTTAAGAGACGAGCATCTCCACCTCCTCCATCAAGTGGCAAATAGCGGCATATCTAAATGAGCGTCTATAAGCCTCATGAGGAGGTTGTTGATAGCTCTGTTGTGGAGGTTAGCCCAAGAGAGGTCAAAGGTGCAAACACTCCCAGACATAGTCTGGTTATATCACCTTAGTTTATGGCCCCCAGAACGTTTAATCAGTTCAAAACCGTGTCGGGCGAACCCCCTTCCATTGTGATCGGTTATCATCCGCCAGTGGAAAGTCGTAACGAGACCTATCACTCCCCCCTCCAGCCACTGTGAGACGCCAGTAATCTGTTTACACGGCTACATTACAAGTCCCCCTTGGGACGCCAGGTGACTTACGCCTTTCTCCCTAACCCCGTCCCTCGCAGAAACACGCCATATTTATGCAAGTGCCTCCATTCATTGAGAGCGAGACTTCTTTCGAAGTCCGCCCATCACGTTCCCCATCGAGTCGCCGTGTCGACGCCTGTGATCCTTGCGTGGATCTTACCTTCGTAATCTCTCTGGTCAGACACGGATTACTCTCTTTCGTTATTTCTTATTTTGAGGGCTAACCGGGATCCACTCACCGCTCATTCCCTCCACTCTACAAGGTCCGTGTACCTTAATCTCAACCGTGAGACAAGAGCAAAGAAGTTCGAGAAGTCCTTTCGTGCAGATTCCCATCTGTTCGCCGAACCGACACCAGACCCTGAAGTGATCTCTCTCTCTCTACCCCCGTTGTGATCCCCATTTGGAGGACAACTTGGAACCTGATCTACGCTTATCTTCTGTTCTATGTATTCCTCCCGAGACTTCATCGAATTCATCGCCGCTGAGGTAAAACTGAGGTCCCAATCCCGTGATTTTTCCTCCATTTAATTCACTCCCCGAAAACCACCGTAATTCTCCGCACTTAATTACTATTATCTCAAGCCACGTTTAATAACGGTCTTTCAAGTGATCGTTACAATTCCTGGTCTATTGTCATTTATTCCTTGTCCGCCTGTATTAATAACGGGTTACTTATTCATTATTATTTTAGTTTGCTTAGTTTTCGTGACCAATAATAATTCTATTATTTACTTGTATATTAAAGATTATTTTTATGAGGGTTTTTTCTTTCGATAACTCCTGAGCTGAAATGGCAATCTCGATTTACGCCTTCTATTAGTCAACCTTGGATTACGCACTCGAATATAAATTGAGCACAAGCCTTTAGCCGGGACTCGCCGGCCTTGTTAAATACACGTGGGCCCGTCTCTGTATAGAGCATGATACCACTGTCTCGTTTCTCGACATCCGTATAGAAATTACATGACTGCTGGCCTTGTGGTTTTCGTCACCTCCCCATATGACGCGGAGGAGAACAAGTCTGTTCTCAAGAGGGGCTGACCATATGGGGCCCCCTGGGGTAGGGGGATTCTACCATTGTTGGGCCTCTCTTCTGTCCATGTGAGAAGAGATTACCACACTCCGATAATTATTGACGGTGAGACGTTGTCAAAACTTGGCCTTCACATTTCCTCTCTTCCCGCAACGAGAACCGGGTCAGTGGGTTGAACTTTTTTATGGACATTGGACATAATCAAGATAGAAGGTATAGATTAGGAGAGCAAAAGTGAGAGTATAGTGGTTATAGTTTTTTAAAAGATAGTAAAGATAAGGATATCTCCAGCAAAAAGTATAGAGTAGGGTACAATAGCACAGTAGAGGCAGAGATTTAAAGATCCCTGCGTAAAGTGTAACTCTGGCGGTGTTAATCTCGTGTTTTGGTTTGTTTTTGGCAAATTTCTTGGCATTTAAGCCTTTTAGCAACTAGAAAAAGCTCGTTACTTACTGTAAGTCAAATTTCGGTAAAATCTTGTCATAATTTTAGTTCTTCTCTCTGTCTTCTGATTTCTTCGTATCGCTCTTTAATTGCTTCATGGAGAATTATTTGGTTTAGTATTCGTCTTAGTTGCCTATTCTTTCGCTTCATTTCCTCTGTTCATCGAGGATGTGGAAGATTAACGTATCTTGTCTTTGATGTATATCTTTCGTTCGCTTCAAGGATGGTTCTTGTTTATCTTGAGTTCTCCTCATCAATATCTTCCAGGTTGGCGTCAGTGAGATCCTTTGGGACGAAGTTATTAAGATCTTCTGTGTAACTTGCCCCGTTTGCTCTCTTGTAGTCATTTCTCGCTAGTACCGGTAACTGTATCGGGTATTGATTCATGAGAAAATGTGTTCCATAATGGTTGCTACATGCCAAGGTAACTGGTTGCATGTGGATGTTGTATGGCATATTGAAGCTACTTAGCACGACGTCTGGTTTTGTAGCTGCATTGCCTATGACATATGTTTGAAAGTCTGGCCCTATTCTCTTGAAAATGTTTTTTTCCAACATCATTTCTAAGTAGGCTCCTCTGTTGTTTCTGTAGTGGTATCCATTTGCAATTTACCTGGCTTTGAGTTCTCCCATAAAGATGATTGGGAATCCTGTGCCAAAGATTTTTAATAGGTTGTGCAGGGGAAGGTAATCTTTTCTTGGTGCTTAGTATCCCGTAGCTACTATTATTGTCGTTAATTCCATTTTATTTTTGTACTGCCAAGTATGCCTCATCCAAATAGTTAACTTCTTTGAACTTCAGCCCTATTCTTAGGCCTCCCCGTAATGATGCTCGCCTGAAGGGTTCGCGTTTATGACGGTGTAATAAAACAATTTCATTGGTTTTTCTTCTGGATTCACTTCTTGTTCTGATATTAATATTATCTTTGGATCGATCTCTCTGAAGTTATTTGCTAATGTCGATGTTTTACCGATCCATCCTTGAGTGTTGATTTGCAGAATGCTAAGCTTTCTACTCCTTTTTGGTTCCATTGTTTATTAAGTTTGGTCGTGTAGAGATCTCTAGACTTCTGGCGGTTAATCTCTTGTTTGGTTCTGCTTCGTTGCCTTTAAACCTACCATTCTTCACACTTTGAAATGTAGAATGGCAGAGATTACGCAGTTGACAGGGTAGATTCGAATTTTATCCTCCATTAAGAGTTTTTGCAATTCTTCCTTGTCTTCTTCTCCTGTCTTTCCTTTGAATGCCCATTTTCATTTTCCTTCTTAAATTGCCTTAATGATGTCTTCCTGTTTCTTGCCTCTCGGGAGGAGGGAGCACTCATCGCTGTACACTTTAAGTTTTAATTCCTGTGCTTCCATGCGTACTATTTTGTCTCCGTCATTACTTTGCACTGACATGTATTAAATTGCGTTCTCTTTAGTAGTGTGTTTCTCATTGTGATTTTAAGGATTTCAGATGAGGTTGGGTTGTCAGGGAACCAAATCTTATTCATTCCATTTGTCTCTAGCATTGTATTGAGTGTCGTAGCGAAGGTGCCCGGTTTCCCAATATCTATCACATGGGCATAGAGTATGCATTTGCGCACTTCGGTTGATGCCCCTTTGTGGCACAATTAGATGGGTATGTGCCTTCTGCATTTGCTTCACAGTTGCTTTAGCTACTCCTGCGTATGTTGTATTTCTTCTAGTTTCTTCTTCGTTTCTCGCTTCTCTTTCCTTTCCTTCTATTATTTCCTTCTTTGGGGGAATGCCATTGCCATAGACCTATGTGGCCCATGATAGTTCCACGCATTCCTATGTACTTTCCTTGCAATCTCTCCTTCGTGGTTCTTCTGTCCGCACTCAGAATATACTGCATCTTTCTTAGTGCAGTCATACGTCAAGTGCTCCTCCATCTTATAGCAGCGGAAGCAGATTTGAATATTAATGTTTCTCGCTGTCCATGTTCTCTGGTGGAATCCTCATGTTAAACATGAGCAGTCCTCGTTGGAATATCTTTGCTGCCATATCTGTTGTTGCACACACAATTTTAAAGAGATGTGTGTGGTCGCCAAATTTAATTATTTCATTCATTTTTATACCTTCATAATCTTTTTCTATTTCTTTTTTTATTTCCTCTTTGTCATGGGAACCCACCAAAACGTCGACTTTCTTGCATAGGATTTTAGGCGTCAGCCCTATTAACTTTAGTGTGTCTATTCCTTCCTGGGACACTAATTTTTCTACTTCTTTTTCCTTCTTGCAATTACCACGTAGCTATTTGGGATGTTGATAATTTGAACAAGGGTTACTTTTCTCTGTCTAAATAATGTCGCGCAGTGTTTCCCATGGTCCGGTTTGATCTCCTGGTTAATTGTCCGTAGAATGTACTCGTAGGCATTCCAAGCTGTCTCCTTTCCCTAGAGGGGGGATGATCCCCAATCCTGTTGCTATTCGAGCGCCTAGGCGCTTTTTTCTTTGTTCCTTCCTCCGAAGCCTATGTTTGTTTTCTTCCTTCCTCTCTAAATCTGCAAAAAAGGACAGTGGAAACGTTACCTATCACCTAGCAGCCTATTGTTTCCTATTTACCTAGTTATTTTAGCACTTCACGACCACCCGACCTAAATAGACCTAAGCTAAGAAGAGTCTCCTCAGAATTTCGGGCTTGTGGTTTTAAGGACCCCCCCTTCTTCACGCTCCCTATTAGGGCTTTCTTTTTGGTTCACTATACCCTACTTTAAGTGGCTCTGGGCGCAGCGGTGGTCGTGTTATGTTGCTTTTAGTCGGTAAAGTAAGTGGAAGTCAAAGCGTGGAAAAGGTGGAATTAAAGATGAATTACCCCTTTAGGATAAGCACCCCACCCACTGGAAACAGGAGGAATCTCCAATCAGTCCCGAAGGCGCATATATTTCTTCTTTCTTGAAGTTACATTAACTTTAATGAAGAGTGAAATTTTCCTTAAGCGCGCTCACATTTCTCCGTTGTAATAAAAAAGTATCCAAATTCACTCTGTCATCTTTTTTCTACAAAATGCTGATCTATAGATAGTTATCTGGTTGTCGATAAGCGATACAAAAGTTTGCAGATCAGAGTTAAGCGTAACGGACAATCTTCTTTTTCCTCGTGTGTCCGAAAGTCCTCTACGCATAGGGAGACGGAGGCTCCCCACAGGGAGAAGAGCTCACTACCCGGAGGGGCCTCATGGGGTCGGTCTCCCAGGACTACAAGAAAAATAAGCTAAAACTAGAACTAGCTACGCGGAAGCAGCGGCTTTGAAGCTAGTAATGGAAAATGGGGGGAAAGAAATAATGGCTATGGTCATTTTCTCTCATTTGGCAAACCTGGCCAGTTCTGGCTCTTTCTCTGAATAACTCAACTCTCTCTTAGAGAAGAAATGGACAAAGAAAATGTTGGTTCTAAAAAAACTCGTCTTCGGTTGAATTAATAAGCATTCAGTTCGTCGAAGTGTCTCAGCAGGAACAACAACCATCCAAAGTTTAAGAAAAGCAGAGCCCAGCTGAAGACACCCAAAAGTAAAAGCGGGAATAAACTCTTTGGAAGGAATAGAAGAAACTAAGAAAAGAGAAAAGAAGAAAAGAAGAAAATAAAGAAAAAAAGCAGAAGAAAACAACGATCAATTGACCAAGGATGAAGAGGAAGAACAGGCAACCAGCTATGGGGACTTCCTCCTCACCGACAAGAAAGAGGTCCTCGAAAGAGGGTACTTCTTCAACAGTAAGGACATGGGCCTCAAGGGATTTGGTTCACCCCTGCGCCCGCCCCCAAAGGACGGCCCAGAACTACTCCTTCGTGAAAACTCCGTAAAGGGGTTCAACGGACCTATGAGGGACCCTTTGCACTCTTGAAAGTGTCAGCACTGCTTTTCAAAGGTACGATGTACATACCAGAATCGTGTGTACACGCAGTGAACATGTCTACCTACAAAAGTGATAAAAATCGATATGAAGTTAAGTGAATAAAATATAAATAACGAGCACAAAAGTGATATAATATATGTGACGAATTAAAAATTTATTCATCAATGTGTATATAACAAATAACCAAATTTAATGTTAAATATTTAACGACTAAAATTATAAAAAAGTTAATTTAAAGTATATTTATTGAATGTATTCAAAAAATTAGTGTATGTTAACAATTTGTGAAATACAAAGTGATTCAAATTGACAATGATACCTAAACTAACTAACATAAAAATGTTACAGAAAAGGAAGAAGAATTTAATGTTTTAAATACATAATAACCGTTGAAGAATTGTATAAATTTTAAAATTACTAAAAGCAAAGGAATTTAAATTGTATAATTATGTAACAAAGATATATCCTAATTTTTCATCAAATGCATGTATGTAAATATAGACTTTAAAAGAATATATTTTGTTTTCTAACTCTTTTTGGTGTAAAAATGAAAGCATTATATTAGATTGTACAATGTAAACTAATTGAATTCCATATCTACGGGAACCTTTATCTTCCTACTTGTACTAATAACTATCTCTTCTCTGCAAAATTCTATTTTCCCCACTATTCACTATTTATTTTACATGTAGGTAATATCTCTAATGTAATTCTTATCTCTTATTAACCCTAGAAACCTCAGATTGTAGATTCGCCTGAAATTTCATCTGAAAAATTCATCTGGAAATTCATCTGAAGTTCACTTTTCATTTTGCTTAGTAAACGACTGTGAGCACCGCCAACCAAAGAGAACAGCATAACGGACAGTCTAATGGTGAAGTTTTATATATACTTAAGAAAGAGATAATACAATATTTTAAGCCCTCATAATTAAATGAAGGCTTAAACGTTACAAAAATGATCCATCACATTCATTGCGAAATTGTAATGCAGACAATTTTAACCGGATTAAAAATTTCCTAAGACACAAAATACTTATCCGTTCTTACAAAGCTATTAAATCCTATAAATTCTATATAATTACTACTACCAGGAATTAATACAACCATTTTGCTAAATCAGATCAAAGTGTTTACCGTTGCCCTTATTTATCACTCACAAAAAATATCCTTTTATTTTGTGAATCCAACTCAATTTATAATAAATAAATTAAAACTAAGACGGAAATTATTTATCTTTCGATTCTTATATGAATTTTTATATTTATTAACCAAAATTTATTACATTTTACTCTTTCATTTCCTTTTAATATTCGTTTAAGGTTTCTTTATAACCGAAAATGAAAATACAAATTATTTATTTAGTGGCACAGTAAGGAGGTGATTAAGAGAAGGACGACACTTTGAAAATATATAACAAAGCTGTTTACTTTTAATTAAAATATAAAAATGACTCATTTTATAGCCCTCGAATAAACCAAGGTCTATTTAAGGCCGTATACTATTATTAACTATTAATTAAACATACAAATACGTCTTAATTCATTTAATTTAATTCTTTTATTAGGTTTTATATATTTATTCAATCTTTCCATTGCTAGGGCGGGGGATCGTAAGCAATTTACAGATTAAATAAGTTTGATTAAATATTTTTCTCTGGTATTGGTCTAAATTTTACATGATCATTTCCAAATTTCACCATTTCTTCTATTTCTGAACGCTTTTCTCTAAGTAGCATTTTGCATTGTATTAATTTTAGTTAATTTATATTATATAAATTGAGGTAATAAGAGAGAAAGTATTATCTATAGGCTTTTACACGAAATTTTATATATATTAGATTCACATTACATATTTCCAGTGTTTTGTTACATTTTGAGTTCATTTAAAAGTTCCTAGTTTAATTGAAAAAGACTTATTTAGTTACTAATACAAACATAACTTCGTTAATTAAGATGAGAAACATTTAAAATAATTCTTTGCGGCGTTTAAATTATGAATTATTAAAAGATATTTAAATATTACTTTGACGTTGTTTCTCTGTTTAATTTAGATTACTCTTGGTCGCACATGGTAAATTCGGGTCGTCGAAATCCGCATGAGCTCTTCTGTTTATTAAAGGAATCTTGGCAGTAATCTTTAAATGATCGTTACTCTGTAGTTTAGATTAGTTAATTGCATGTTTGCGCACTTTTTCAGATTCCACCAGGTTAGGATCCAAACCCGGTCTTTTACAAGCCCATCGTCTTATGGACAAAATCGTCGTGATTCATGAACAGAATTTCATCGTAAACATGGACAGAATTTTGTAGTGAATACACAACCTTTTCAGGACCCATTTCGAAGAGGATCATAATATCTCCGGAGAAAAGCGCTCTTTTGAAAGCAATTTCAGATTTCCCTTTAGTGAAGGTTATATTTAAGGTTCTACGTGTGTGTAGAGAAATGGCTACATTGAGCATCCTGGAGAAGTATAGGTACATTCAAGCACCCATCCCCCCTCATGAGGAGAAGCGTGGGAAAGGTAGCCGGCGAATAACCATAACTGGTTACCCTGTTTGATCTCCCCGCCATTGTGTGCAGTTGGAGCTAACATCTGTTTTAAGGCGACAACATAAGGTCCTTAAACGACGCTTTAACGATCCACTTACCTACGAGACCCATAAACCCGTGGTTATGGAAAAAAAGCGGTGCGAGTCAAAAGGCACGCCAAGTAGCGGTGGGGTTGCGAGCCTCTAAAACGCGAGCTGACTTGGGCACCCCAGTGCCACCTCAGCATTTCTCGCTCTCCCGAGATGCTAACTCACCATTCGCGTCCCCGCCCTTGCCTCTGTGGCCTGGGCACTTCCCCCTTTAGATGGGGCGGTTATCCGCCTATAAATAAGCCCCGCAAAGAAAGAGAGAGGATTATCAGAAGTCGATACGCCAGAGAAGAATTAGTTCGTGAAGATCGATCCTTCAGCCAGACAAGAAGATTAGAAGTCGATACGCCAGAAGAAGGGTTAGTTCGTGAAGTTCGATCCTTCAGCCATACTTGACTATTTCCGTGAAAAACGATAGGATCAGATTGAGAAAGCAATCTCCCCCTTTCCGGGCCATATTAACATATATAGTCAAGCTTTATATCGGTGCCATACCGAAGAATCCTTTACAGACTGCGAAGAAGTCTGACTTAACAAAAGCAAAGCCGCTCACACTCGAGTGACTCTCACATCTCAAGCTCCGTAAGAGTGAGGGAAGAACCCAGCCCCAACGAGCCCCCGTTCTTTAATTACGTTGAAGAATCAGCCCCCTCCTCGATGAAATTTCAACCATCGGACACAACACTCCAAAGCGAGAGATAAGTCCTCCAGCGACATACGGCAATCCCTAATACCTCCTGTCATGTAAGTTAAAAAGAACATTTATATTCATATTGCGATAGTAGGAGTTTAGTACGTCTCACGTATTAAAGGGGAGTAGAAACCATTGTTCTTGAACCTAGGTCATAGGTGCTTGTAGACGAGAGTACGTTAATTTAATGTTTAACGCTAATCAAATAGAGTCGCGATAAAAATACTAATCGGCAATTGGTATGTTTACGGGAAGCATATTTGTTTATATTTTTGTCATTGTATCCGTGCGAAAGATCTTAGATGCCAAAGATAGAAATGTGTTAACTGTTGGTTTGTTATAGTTAAGTGTTTCATTTAAAATACATTTTATTTTGGTAGATATCTGGTGTTTCCTCTTATCCTTTTGTGTTTAAAATAGCTCTTCCTTAAGAACAAAACTACTGAATTAGCACTCTTGGAACAAAGCCTACTTCATCAAAGAAAAAACTCACGCACCTCAAAGCATACCGCTACAAAAAGGGTGTGAAAGAGTATAGTGATCAAAACAGAGGGTCATTCTACGACAGTGTGAACCAATTATAAAATTCTTATACATCTGTAAAATACTCAATTTTGAGTTACTTTTGAGTCTTATTTGATTCATAATGAGGTTTCAACACCACAGGCTATTATACTTCCTCAATTTATATGTTTTAGAACTACATTCTCTACACCCTTTTTCTTCTCTATTTCGGCATTCTTTCGAGGTGTGTTTCTCTAGCACAAAGCAGGGAAAGCATGTTAGTACACTCAGGAAATCATCATTTATTTGTTCCTGAGTAATTTTTTGGTTAGGGGCCAAGAGTCCGCTCTATTTAGCCTTTCTAGCCATGTCCGTCTTCCGACATATTATCTTGTATACAAAAGTGTACTCTGTATTGGTTTTCTTGTTAAAGAATTTTATCACTCTTAATTCTCATCCAATCTTGCTTCTTCTCGATTTCTTTTTAAATTTATTCAGCGCTATGTTCCTCTATTCAATTTCTTAGTTGATTTTACAAAGCAGCTTGTCTTCATCTTTCTTAGTTCTACAGATTGCTACGAACTTGGTGTAGCAATCTAGTATCCTGATTAAGACTATTCCAAGTTCTCCGTAGATAACATGAAAGACGCTGCTCCTATTTTGTTTAAGGCGCGATGGGGCACCCGTTTTGTATTTTCAATGTTGCTGTATTTTCTCTTTCTTCTTTGGCTTCTTCACTGAAGTAGGAGTATGAAAAAACAAGGTCTGTTGACCAAAATGCCGCGTGCTCTCACTTATTCTGCTTTATGACCTTACTTCCTGCAAAACTCTAAATAATTTGCAAAATAACTCTTTTAGGACTTTGGCAATTATATCGTTCGAAGAAGAATGTAAACCTATATAAGATTAATAAATTTCGTTAAAATTAGCCGAATAGTTCTGATGTTATTGCCAAAACAAAATAATTCCTTGGCTAACCTTGGAAGGTCCTTGGCAGTTATATCATTCGGAAGAAAATATAAAACAACATAAGGTTTCAAATTTCGTTAGAATCGGCCGACTAGTTACAATTGGATTACAAAAACATAGTACACAAAACGGGCAACGACCAACATAGACTTGCTCCCCACTAAAAATTAGAATAGGTAGAGTATATAAAAAATGAAGGATGTGGTTATGATCCAGTTATTTATTCTGGCTTTTTCGTGTATGCGGCCCTAATTGATTTACTAATCGCTTAGCTCTGACAGTTTATGCACTAACCACACAAGTCCGCCACTCACACGGGTCTATCCCGTCCCAGGCTAACCTTCAGCATGAACTGAGTTAGCCGCCAGTTTCAGCTATTGCTCCTCCTTGTGTGAATATCTAAGGAGACTTAAGCGGCCTAGCGGACACACCCTAAATAGGCGTGTAAGAGTAAAAAGTAGATCTAGTCCGAGGTCAAGAACAGAGTCACTGTAGAGTCTAGCCAAGTCTCTTCTGGGTAGATCTTGATTCTTGTCAAAATTCCGAATAGGTACTGGCAAAATTGCTGTACGATTCTTCAGTAGCAATTGTAAGACAACTGCTTACCATCTTTTGCTGATAGAAAGAAGAAAAATGTACTCAATAGTGGAAGAAAATTTGGATAGTAGTAGAGAATAGTGTGTGAAAATTAAAAGAGGGGAGAGTTTTTTCCTGGTTTAAAGGGCATCGCAACCATTTTAATGATTTTTCGTTTTTTACGTCTTATGTGTTTTGTCCATTATGTTTGTTGTGATCTTAGTTTTTCTGAGTTTTACTTCGTGCTCTTCTTTGAACTTATGTTTGTCTACTTTGTGTTGCTTCCTTATTTTACTTGGTTACTTTTGAGCTTTGATGCCTATATAGGCAGTCGAGTTTAGTTGCTTTTCCCCACAAATTTGCGTTTGTTGTATTTTTGATAACGTTTTCTCTTTTTTGTTGATTCATCGTGTATGTGTTTTTAGGTAAATATAGGTGTTGTATTCTCCTCGGAGGAGAGTTTAGTACTTTGGAATAATGTCGATTGCGGCCGACTTTTTCTCACAATCGGGCAGGTATAATGATGTTGACAACTGTTCTTCTTATTCTTGGGATGATATCATTTGCCATTGTTAACTATAAATTTGCCCCAATTTCTGCGTCACAATATTGATGGGTTTTATAATTATTTAAAATTCAGGGTGATGCCTCTTGTTACTTTTTTGTGGCCACCTTTGAAACGTTGTTTATATTAAGCTCGCCTCATTTCATTCTCTGCTAAGATGATTTTACTTATTTCATTTCGTGGTATTTTTTTATTTAGATTTTCTCATAGGCTCACTGTGCAGTTGAGAGGCATGAGATTTATAGTTCTTTTGTAGCTCTCCGATGGAGTTCTTCCAAGGTTAATCTCTCCCGCCTTTCTGAGTTAGTGATGAACCTCGTGGCCCAGTTCTCTACTTTTTTAGCATTTTTAATCTGCTTATCGCTGAGGGTGTGCCTAGGTATTATCGGATAGAGAACCTTGGGTCTGACTAGAACCATATATAATTTTCTTTGATTTTACATCGAGAGATTTCTAAGCCTATACATAGCAGGTAGCGTTGCCTTGGCTTTTGTTACTTTCTGACATAGGTGGTAGGTGTATCCGTTTGTTGTTATCTTCAGTCCTAGGACTTTACCTTTCGTGGAGTACGGGTACATCTTTCAGTTTACACGTACAACGGTCGTCTTTCTCCGGTTTATTGGAATTAATTTAAATTTATTTTTCTTGCTTTTGATCTTGTTTTTTTCTTTCATAATCATCTAGTTTCTTAATTTCTCTAGCCGTTCTTTGCACGATGTCCCGTGGGTTTTTCCGATTGCTGGAGATGACTTGCATGATGTCGTCCGCTAACTTGCATACATCGCGTATTCATATGCCGTGGAGTACGGGTACATCTCTCCGTCCACACGTACAACGGACGTCTTACTCCGGTTGATTGGAATTAATTTAAATTTTTTGGGGTTGGTTTTGATCTTGTTTTTTTCTTTCATATTCCTTTAGGTTTTTAATACCTCTAGCCGTTCTTTGCGCTATGTGTTGTGGGTTTTTCCGATTGCTCGAGATGATAGTCGTGATGTCGTCCGCTAACTGAACATACATGGCGTATTCATCTGCCGGGTGTAGCAAGGCCATAGTGTAAAGGGTATATATAGCCGGAGGCTGGCACCCTTCCTGCGAGACCCCCGCCTGCAACTCAAATTCTCTTCCTATGTAAGACAACTTTTCTCTTGTCTAGGTAGCTGCATAATATTCAGCACAGGTTACTTTGGAGGGTAAGCTCATTAATCTTGGATTTTAGGCAGGGCAACCATATCTTATCGAATGCCTTGGCAACAGTGTGGAGTATGACGGCCACTCTGTTGTTTTTTGCTGTTTCCGCGGCGATTTTCCCGGTATGATTGTCAGCGCAGTCTCTTTTCCTCACTCGCTCATAAACCCGCGTTACTGTGGGTTATAGAGAATTTGGTCCTCGAAGTGTTTCTTCAATTTCTTATTTAAGAGTTTTTCGAGGACTTTTCCCAGGAATTCTAAAGGGCGAGATGGGCCTTTATTTTTTTACCTGGTATTTATTTGTTTTGCCAGGCTTAGGTAAGGCAATCATTTTCGTGGTTTTAAACGTTTGAGGAAAGTAACCAGCGTTTAGACATGGATTAAAGATCCTTGCAGTGGAACTATGCACGTTGTCTGGTGCATTGGTTAAGTGCGCTTTTGTTAAGCCACTCCTACCCGGTGCCTTCTGTTTAAATGTTTTGATTGCTGCCTGGTATTTCTCCCTCGTGAAGGCGGTACCCTCCAGTATGGGGATACTCTCTCCCCATTGACGCATTTATATGGCTCAATGTTTTCTCGTTGTGCTTCGAGATTCCGTAGAATTTCTTCTTCGTAGTCACTCTCATGCTCAGCATTCTCTTCTGGTGAGAAGGAAGCGCTCTTGGAGTTCGTTTGTTTGTTGTACTTCCTTGCTTTGTATTTTCAATTTTAAACCTCCTTAGATTGCGATCCTCATAGTTTTTTGTATTGGACCCAGAATTTCTTGGGATCTCGTTCTATGTCAATTTTTGCTATTATATAGTTTCAGACCTGATTCATATTTCCTTATATTAGTG
This sequence comes from Ceratothoa steindachneri, assembly GCA_963969495.1. Lineage (NCBI taxonomy): Eukaryota > Metazoa > Arthropoda > Malacostraca > Isopoda > Cymothoidae > Ceratothoa > Ceratothoa steindachneri. The sequence continues at coordinate 194,751,072 of OZ018318.1, forward strand.
TATTTATTTGTCTGCGGGTTTCTCTTAGTCTTTGATATCGTGTCGGCTTATTTCCTAGTTCTGCTATTTCCTTTATTGAATTGTGGAATTCTTCCATTTTCCTCGGTTTCTTCGACCACCTGGGTGCGGAAAGAGTTCGATATTCTGAGGGCAGGGTGGAAAGTTTGCTCGCTTCTGCAACTTTTACGATAACTTGCTGTAAATGGATCTCAATCTCTCTTGCTTCTTGGTTATTTAGTGAGCCAACCTCAAGCGCGTTCAGGTGTTCTTTTTATTTGTTCCAATCCGTCTGTCTGACTATTTTCCTTCGCGATATTTTAATCTGAATAGGTGAGGTTGAGACGGTTGTAATCATACTTAGATGATCAGATGGAGTAGTAGATCTTGGGTTGGTGCGGTGTTTCAGGCTGATAAATGAGTTTATTAGGATTATGTCTTCGCTATTTGAAGCTCTCTCTGTTAGAAAAGTTGGGGTAGTGTGGCCATTTTCCCTGCATCTCGCGTTATGGTTACCGACAAGTATTGTTGAGCCTGGTAGACGGAAAATCTTCATAAAGTTTGGAATTGCCAGGTATAGGCGCTGTAAGGGCGACAAAGTTTGGCGCCCATTTAAAGTTATTTTCTCGCCTCTAGCCCTGCCCCGTTGGTCGACACCCCACACGCGCGCTCAAAAATTATTCAAGAAAAGTGGCACGCGCATGAGGCTATTACGTCACAGCACCCGTATAAAAGGGAACTTCCTTCTTTCGAAAGGAAAGAACCCGTTCAAGTTCATACGGCGAGGGCCCTTGCCTTATTTCCTGCTGTTTGACGTTGACCTGCTGTACGAGTGATACTAATCTGGGACGTTAACTGTTCTTCATTTGGGAAGTTTAAAAACCATGAGCTTGTTTTAGCACTATCCCCCCTCACCTACCTTTTGTGTCACTCAAGATTATCCCCGTGTGGTACGCCAGTCCCTTGGCCGTACCAACCTCGGAATTCCTCGTCACCGGGATAAATCACCACCTCCGCTGTCGCCATCTCTGGATTCGTCCTGCGTTTCATTACCCTCATCCGAGGTGTCCTTCCACTGCTCTAGTATCAGGTACTTTGTAATATTTCTTTCATCTTGCGCCCTTAATTAATAGGCCTCCGAGTAAGTCTAGAGTACCCCTTCGCATCGTCGGAAAGGGCGTAAGACGGTAGGCGGGGTTATTCCGTGTGTACCTCGTACTCGAGGAGTGAAGCCTATTGTTCCCTTCTTAATTAATACGACGTTAATTCTTCGTAATCGTCCACCCCTTTTATATAACGACTTGGGTCGTTTGAGGCCGAGAGGACATTTGTTAAAAATCTTATTTTTGTGTTTACTAAATATAGATTTTGAATTTATAATCAAGAAGTTTTACTCCTTAAATTATAAGATTAGAATTTTTCTTGTTTCTCTCTTTCCCTCGCTGATACCCAAGGCCCCACCTGGTAACCAATCGTAACCTACATAGTGTCGCCTAGTGGCTTGACCTTTTGTCTGCCTCGAAGCAAAGTTGGTTTTCCTTCTGAATAAATATTCTGGTGACCTTGTTAGTTTGTTAAAGTTATAAAGGGCCGTGTGAACTGGCTTCCGCGTTTGCCTTTACAGGCGCCTATGGGGTTGGTATGCCCCAGCTATTATTAGATCTCCTGTGGTCATCGTTCTTTTTACTGCCAGATATGATTCTTCTATGTCCTTTACCTTGTTTGGTGTAGTGAATACCTGGTTTTATACCTATCGTTACTCTGTCGTATCTGGTTTAGGTATAATTCGTGGAGATAATTCTATAATTAGGGATTTTAATGTTTACTTCTTCCGTGTTGACTCCGTGTTTAGTCAGTACTATAATATCTAGGTATTCGGTTCGTATGATAATCGAGTAGGTCAAATTCTTATCTCTCCATTCTTACCTTTAATATCTGTCTGATTTGGTCTTCTCTGAACAGCCTGGAGATCATATTCGTCCAGATCTTTTCTTTTTGAACTGGTCAGTTGAGAGATTAAATCATGATTTAGAGACTATATAAATCATGCCTTTTTTGATTGCGTTATTAAATTCTGTCTCTCCAATGTCTGCGTCCTAATCCCACTCGAGTTTCTATTTTACTAGGCCCTTGATGATATCCTCTTGCTTATAGTTCTTTGGGATTGGGGTCGTTTTGGAGCCGTATATCTTAATGTTCAATGTTTGTGTGGTCGTTCGCTGCCTCTGCTTTTATCCTCCTTTTTTTGGCTTCTTGACGCCCTTGTGGTTTCTTCGTCGGCTGTGTCCTGATATGTTGCTAAATCTATTTTGGACTTTTTTTTTTCTTGTTCCTGTGGGTTTTCTTCATTTGTCTTTGGAATCATATTTCTTTTGTATATTTTGTTAAAGGGAGAATTCTCTAGTAACCATCTTCTTATAAGCCATTCTTTTCTAACATGGTGTTTAGTTCTGTTACGTATGAACCTGGCTTGGATATGTTAACAAAATATGCGTGCATAATGCACAAATCCAAGTCGGGCCTCATGTTCCAATCTATATTTACTTTTGTAGTTTGCAAGGCTGGGAAATTCGTTTGTCTTGCTGCTGCGGCGGCGTGAGTCGTGGTCTTTTGTATTTCTTTCTCTAAATTAATCTTCTTTTCTCGCATTAATTGTTTTTTACTGGGCACGATATTGTTAGAGTCCTGTGGGCATTCCCACATTTTAAGCATTTATTGTCTAGGCTCTTGCACTTACCCAATCATTGCTCTTTGCTAGCAAATTCTTTGCAACCCTTGCCTTGGTTAGTGCAGTCTTTGGGAGGATGCTTATCGAGTGCGTAGCAGGTGAAGCACACTTGTACAGAGATGAATGTCTCTTTTGTATTTGAGCAGGTGCAATCTTAATGTAGAATGCAAGCAAACCCGTTTCTGCAACCTTTTTATCTCTTTCTGTTGACTTGAAAATGACTTTGAAGACGTGGTTGTACTCTTCTACGCTATCTTTCTTGAATTTTATCAGTTTTTCGACCATAGCCCCGCTCTGTTTTTTTTCTATCTCTTGTTTTATTTCCAAGGACATATGTTTGCCGACCCATGAATCTAGGCGCTGCACATTATCAACTTTTTTCTCGTTACGTCAGATGGCGTACGGGCTACGAGTTTGATCTTTCCTAGTTTTTTAGCTGCTTTCTCGGAAAAAATGAGGTCAAGATCTTTCTCGGTATCGCACAGCGCCGCATAGCCAAACTTACTAAAATCACTGCTATGCCTGCATATATTGTGCGAAGGGTTTGTTCTTGTGTTGGTTTTTTCTTGCCGAGGAGGATACGAAGAGGTACCCTGTTCGCTCCTTCTCGGTCGTCCATGTCGGCCCATGTAGACACTTTCTGCCGGGTTCCTTCTTACTTTTCGTTGATGTTTGTTAATTTGCTTGGGTGTAAAAGTATTTGTTTCAGATTCAGCTGGTGTAACTGCCTGGGTGACGATAATGATTAAATTGGTGATGAACTTAGGGAGGCCATCAAAAGGAATCACTTATGAAGGACTTTATGGTGGATGGTGGTCGAATCTACCACATATACCCGGGGTGCCGTCTCTTCTGTAGTTTGGTTATGAAAGTTGCTTAAGGCATTCACAAAGACGAGTGTAAGTCCTTCTTTGTTCTTGACTAGGCCCTTAGGGACAGAGTGAACTCTTCTCCAAAGGTTGCCGCTCCGTCTTTTTTCCAGAATGCCTATGATGGTGGGTTTAACAATAGGCTAGGCTACAAGCTTGCTTTCCCCACCGCCTCAATTAATGCCATGTCAGATGGAGGGCAAAGTTAGGACTAGGGCGTGATAGCAGTACACCGTGTTCTGATTGAAGTAGCCATTCGGAGGGAGGGAAAGATTTAGGCCGACATTCCCTCGATTATGTTAGCCCAAAAAGAAATTCTCTAGTCTTGAAGTCCTCTTGGGGCATAGGTGGTAGACGAAGAGGTGGTCTTCTTAGTTGAATATGACACTTGTTTTCGTTAATAGTTCTCTTCTCCTTTCTCAAAAGGTATACAGCTCCAAAGTAAGAAAGAGTGCAGGTTATATTCCTTCCAAAATCATGAGTTTAAAGTAATGCGACCGAGCAAGTCAGGAGCGAGCAGTTTGCTGATAATTTCATTTTTGTACACGCTTTTATTTTGCCGATCTAAACATTGTTTAATCTTTATTTCAAGATCAAATAATCTTTCTTTTTTGTCACTTCTGTTTGGTTCTAAAATATATTCTTATGTTAAGAAATATAATATATATATATATATATATATATATATATATATATATATATATATATATATATATATATAAATACGCCTGCACAGTTTACTTGAAGTAAGTCTTAATTGTCTTACCTCTTTGTGAAGTGAAAAAATTGTGCTTGCGCTTTATTTTCAAACCGAGAATAGTGAAGGAAAAGTCGCGAGTTTTCAGTGAAAAAATCGAGAAAGCTATTTCAAAGTGATCTACATATTAACATGAATTTTTATGTTAATATTTTTAAATTGTTTCACCCGTGTTTCGAAACCTGTTGCGTGGACTGGACTTGCGTCGCTCCCTTCGCTCTTTAACAAGTCGCCTTCGGACGGAAAATAGTGAACTTCATTAAGGTAAAATGCCTAGTGAAAAGACTGCATTTTTACCCTAAATTAGAACATCTTTTGAATAACACTTTTTCTACCCTTGTCAATTTACTCTTTTCAACATACACACACGAACACAAACAAGCACCCACTCTGACGCGTACACTCCGCCGGAGTTTTCTCGCTGATTTTTACCGATACTCAGTCACGAGTAGATGGAAGATAAATCAGAGAAACCTGGCAGATACCACTCAGTACCCTTTTTGATGGCCTCGAGCCTGATTGTTGGAGGGTCTTCGCTAAAATTTATACTGAAGTGGATATTGCTCTTATACGCCTAATAGATATCACCATTGGCTACGCAGCTATCTGCGCCAAGGATGCTGATTGCGAAGCATTCACCTCACCAAATTACAGAGTGTCTACAGACTATTAATCTAAAAACACATACACCACCGCAAATCAAATCACACCGAAGCGGCATCCTTCGCTGCCTGGATCCATGGGTTGGGGGCACTCCGCGGACGAAATTCACGTAGAGGTGAAAAAACAACACACGTGGGCGAAGGTTGTGGAAATCATTAAATTAAAGAGGATTATACCCATGTATTTAAAATCATAATTTGCGATACGGCTATGGCTAGTAAGACTGTGGACGCAGGTTTGCTCCTCTTTAGCGTCCGAGTCTGTCCTAAGCAGATCGAACTCACGTGAGTAATGTATTTACTGACATATTAAGTTCAAGTGCTACAAATACGAGGAGCACACCACGGCCAAATGTTCCAGAGGAAACGTCCTTTTGTGTTGCATATGCTCTTCAGATGCACATTCATGAAGAGGCTGCAATAGCACCTCCCTGAAGTGCCTGGACTGCGCAGGGGTACATAAGACGCTTTCCATGGCATGCCCGGTTAAAAGGACATACTAAAAAATAAATCAATTAAAAAAAGACAGACTGAAGAAGCAAAGGCTAAGAGCACCGTCGCCAAGGCTGCTAAACCTGCGTAGCGGATTCTCGCGAAATAAATACATACCTGCATATCAAGAATAAAAACTCGACCAAAATTATGTGTTGCATTTATTATGGTCACATTGCAAATCTTTTCTCTCTGGGGATCTTTGCGAAAGAGCTTAATAGAGTACTAACTCATATTGGGATGCAGGAAATGTGGTTCCCTAAGAATTCACAGGGGGAGGAGATTTTAAAAATTAGTTTAAAACCTCAGTGCGTGACTAGTTGCCAAAAGCTTCCCATCCCCGGCAGTGACCCAGCCCTTTCCAGGGATCCTCGGATCTAAGTTTAAGCGGCAAGAGATGCAACCACACACACAGAGCAACATAACAACGCACAAGAACAACAAAAAACACATACAACCTGAGATGGATGTTTCGGAGACTGAGCCTACGAGACCTGTGTGAGAGGTTTGCTCACCCAGCCTCTGCGAACCTCACATCCTCAGAGACGTCCGAGATCGTCTTCTTCCTTTAAGAGGAACTCTAGCCACGTATTGCATTCCAGGAAAATAAAGAAAATAAACTTGAAAGGACACAGCTGAAACGTCTCCTTTCCAAACTAAGAAGTTTACCATTTATGTAACTGACTGTTTAATATCTGGAAGATACAAATGGGAATTCACATCGAACGACTACACAGAAAGAAAACTCGAGGAGGCTATACTCCGAGGATTAATCAAAAGTCTCTTGAAACATTCTGTGCTCTTACTGGCATCAATTTCAAGAAAAAACATACAGGAAAAACTTGAACGCGAACTTCCCCTCACACGGGCACAAGCTTGAAAGAGAATAAAGCCGTAAACTTCATAAACCTGCGCACGAATCTAAACTGAACTGACAATGGACAAGCTAAAATATTACATTTTAACTTGAGCGGTTGGACTGACAATAAAATAGTTCACGGTAATATAATACGACAATCTGACCCTGACGTTGTATTTATCTCGGAACACGAATAAATACAGACACAGACAAGTACAAAATTTTTCCTGCGGATTCATATAAAAAATCACAGTGAAAAACGATATGAAAATTGTGCAATTGCTGTGAAAATAGTTCATGGTTTTAGAATAATAAATCGGCTCAATGAAGCATACGGAGCTTTCAGGTCTGTAAGGCAGTGGAGCCCCTTGTCCTAGCGATTGGGTACCAGCCCCCAAGGAGTGGGTACTTACCCCTCCAAAACTTCCTTCAGCTTTGCAGTCATGGCAAAATCGTTCTATTTGCTGGCGACCTTTATTCAAGGAATGCTGCCTCTAGTTATCCATTAACCAGCCAAGCAGACAGGAATCTCGAGACACTTATTGCCAGAGAAGTTATGACGAGAATAGACCAAACTTTCCCACATTAATAACACATACAGCAGTCACAAAACCAAATATAGTGCTAACCAGCACTTTGTTCCCTTACAATTACTTCATTGAGATGGGCCCTCCTATCCCCAGTGACCACAAGGATATGCTGATTAAAATTTCAACCGCCCCTATCGAAGCTCCAACCGGAACGCAAGAGTTACTCTTGCACCAACTGAGATGATTATAAGCAACTTGAAATTTACATTTCCGACCCCTTAATTAATTCAAATAAATAAGAGATCGACGAGTAGTTTGATATAATTACTGATTATTTAATTAAAGCTGATTAGATTGCCATTTCCGAGTCAAATATAAAACTCTTTCTGCCCCTTATTGGACCTCTAGAACGAAATCTCTCTCGGTTAATACAGGCAACGAATCAATGAAGTAAACCTTACTGCCTCCATGATCATTACGTACATACGAACACAACAGATACGCAACGAGCTAATGACACTTACCAGGGATCAACAGACTGTACTTTGGGACAATTTGAAAGAGAGACTTAACTTAGAAAACGACTGGCATACATTCTGACAGACTGTATAAAAGACTAAAAGTAGGACAGATGCAAACGTCAATAAAACTGTGACAAAAAAACAGAAATTACGGAGAAGAAAAAATCGAGGAATAATTCAGATCCTTCTGGACATCTATTTTCAAGATATCACCGGAGGAGAATGATAAATTTGATTTAGACTTGAAGGAAAGAATTATTGACGACTTAAATAAATAGTTTCACAGAACTTATCCTCACCATTATGTATGGCAGGAAAGAAATATGAAGGCATACGGTGATGAAATTACTGCCGAGGAGCTCACAGAAACTTTAAAATCTTTTGATCAACGAGCAGCTGGGCCTACACTACTGACACGGGAAAATTTCATAAGAGCCCCACCTAACATCCTATTTGGGCTTATGAATATCATGAATGCATGCCTAAACGTAGGTTACTTCCCAAAGCCGGTAAATATCTGGATAATCCAGGTAACTTCAGGCCTATTTCTCTCTTAGAATTTGCCAGTCTTTGAGAACATACGTCCAATTTTTGGGCGACATATAGATGATCTGCACGACACCTTATTGGAATGTGGATTTTATGACACGGAGTACGGCGGTAGAAATCGAATACATCAACTCTTTCGAGATACAATGGAAGATATCTGCCAATGCCCAGAATTTCCAGATAATTCCATTAATCCGACGAACACTCGCAGACATCGCGTGGGGGGGTGTACGCATCATATACCTCACGGTGGGCATGGTTTTGGGACTCTGGATTACACCAGATGGATATGGGAGTCATGCAGCAAGAACTACAGCGAATGCACATAGGGATTTGGGTGAAGACTTTTGATTCTTGAACCTAAGTTCCTCTAACAAACTTAAGATCTACAATGCTTGCATTCGATCCAAAGTCCGGCACCCTCCGGTCCTTATTATTGCGAGTCCCAAGACCGAAGTACTTACACTGCAAAGGGTTCAAAATAAGGCTGTCCTAATTATAACTAAGAACCGAAGGAGAGGGAGGAGAAGGAAAACTGAGCTCCACAGTGCCTCGGGGTTAACCCCCATTAACACCAAGCTTCACCAAATACTGAAAAATATCTGAAACCTCGTATACCTGCGCCTCCCTCCATAGCTCGTGCTTGAGCACATAGACTTTAATGACGTAAGACACGCAAGATCATTTACAAGTAGCAGACTGCTAATCGACGATGACATGAATCGAATGTTGACATAAGATTCTTAATACTCAACAGTACAAATAAAAAAAAAAGTAAACTTTTTCCCTTTTAACTTATTTAAGTTTTCCTCATAAATCGATTAACTCAAAATGAGTTTTTCTCTTAAAAACAACAACAAAAAAACAGATCATCCAACGCAAAGTCAAAGACTAAAAAAAACGGATTAAACTTTACCAAGCGGTGAGGACCAAACATTCCTATACTATAGAGACTTGAATATATATATATATATATATATATATATATATATATATATATATATATATATATATATATATATATATATATATATATATTATACTCAAAAACAAAAGACACCGTTTCTAAGCGACCTCTTTCGTTCTACTTTCATTTTACTTTCAAATTTTTTCCACTATTTTATACTAAGAATAATCTCCTACTACTATATTCCTCTCATTATTTGTCTATTATATTTATATATATAATATATACATAAATAATGACAAATATCTGCAGTCTTTTTGTGAGTAATGAATTAAATGTAATATGTACTTTTTAAACTAAAGAAAAATCAAGTCTGTAATCACTGGCGCGAGAATAGCCTTCGCTAGGTTAAAGTTTTCGTTAATAAGCGACTATTTCTTTGCCCGACGATCGCAAATAATTTTCTAACCCTACAAAATAAGGTAGTACGAGATAAAGGAAACTTCATCCTTTGAAAATAGCATAAATTATCACAAACCATTTAAAATAAATGAGTAAAAAACAAACAAATCGATAATGCTTCAGTTGAAATGATATCAAGCAGCATATGTCTCACGGAAAGTATCATAAGCCTTTTTCTTATTTCTTTCGCTGCAAATATTTTCATGATGACAAAAAATCAGAAGATTCTCTTTATCAACTTTACATTCTCTTGATATGCACTTTTTTTCGTGTTCCAATCTCAGTCAAAAATAAATTTAAAAAAATAATAACTAAGTTCATACACATCAAATAAATATGTTTCTATAATTAAAGCAGGTAAAATTTTTAAATACCTTGCCTGAGCTTGTAAAGTCAAGCAACCATTAGCTAATAAAGATATGCTCCCTTAAGGGAGTCAGGCATAGCTGATTTTTACCAAGTATGATAATGGAACTAACGTAGAAATCAAATTCACTGTTAAGCCCATTGGGACCTGACGACGGTTCGTATTAGGAAGGAGGACGGGTGTGATGAAGTTATGTATTGTTTTATTTCCACAAAAATTCAAAATTGCTATTGTAATTGTTTTAATTTTGTACCTGTCGATTTCATTTAAGTTATACGATTATTTCTTTATGCAGTGTCGAGAATCTAAGACCATTTTATTTGCTGATTTGAACCACGGAGCTTTATAACAAACTCTCCGGGCGGAATTCAGAATTAACTTCTACATCGTTTTAAATAATCTTGCACACAAAAGATTGCGGGAGACGACTAATGAAAACACATTTAATACAATTTTTTTTTTTAATACTGACTTGGATTCTTTTTACTACACTTATTGAGTTCAGCTTTTGCACAATATACACTGGAAAGCCTAACCATTGTTGAAGCAAAACCTGTTTGAGTTCCTTCAGCAAACCTGACTGAGAATAGTGGTTCTCAAACTCTCGCTCCTTCACAAACAACAGAGCATTGATAATATTAAAGATTAAGCAGTGTAAGGTACAGTCCATGCGTTCATCTTCCCTATCTTGCTCTCTGGGCCGCCATTCTTTAATAATTGTAGTAGGGGTGGATCGATGAAATTATATTTAATAAAGACCGCACTATCATTTTAGGAAAATGATTGTACTGTAAAATTGATCCAGTTACTCGAAACACTCATCTCAACGTTAAATCTATAATATACTAGTAAGGAACGAGAAAGAGAATTTCATTATATGGTTTCCCAAGTCATTACGTTCCACCTCCCTACTTCAGTTTAGGGTCAGGTAGTCATGTTTCTAAGGCCTCTTTGGTCTGAATAACTCCATAGGTAAACACGCCGTGAGAATTGAACGTGAGTGACAAACGATTCACCCCCTGTTCGGTTTTGCTCGGCAGTAAATCATTTTCTCGTATTGTATTATTCATTTCATAAAAGAAAGTTTTTTTTCTTTGCATTCTTCCCTCGACCTCCAGCTGTAGGGAGATCTCTATTAACTGTTTAGGTCGTTTCTGAGTTCGATTACCTCTAAAATCACTATTAGAGCAAGGGCTTTATGCTTTTTCATGCTTTGTGATCTGGGCCACTGAAATCTTCCATCCACCAGGAGGTAGGCTTAGCAAAGGGAGCTTTTTCTTTAAATTTGCTATACCACCGTTACTTCAGACCCAGTTTCTCTCGAATCATGGTAAAAATAAGCAATTTTGTGAGAAAGACTGCCATCGTCGGCTCTTCAACAAATTCGCCTCTAAGAATCTGAAAGAGCTCTCATTTTTGCTGCTATCCACACGAAGTTTGATAAAGCATAACTTGAGTATAACAAAATCCAGTACGAGTTGAGACAAAGCATTAAAATACAATTTGTTCAAAGTAAGAGTTTTAGTATCTGTATAGTCGCTGATATAGTTATGACAGAAGAAACAGCTTGGGGTTTCATTATCCTCACCAAACCTCTCTCATTCTCATTGTTATTAACCCACTTTGCGCCCCATCGCTGAAGGATGGGCGCATAACCTCCAAACATCCTTTTATACCTTGGCAACCGTCACCTTAAGACTTTCCCCTTACAGGTATTCTTGTTTCACACTTTATTGTCTACCAAATTATAGACAAGTAAATACTGCCTTTACAAAAGAAAAAATATCAATAAACTTACTGTCACAGCAAAAAATTACATATATGTTTGAATGTCCGATATCACAGACACGCCACCTATTCAAAGACCAGGCCTACATTAAACTATTGGCTCACAAACTAAACTATGCCTGGAATTCTTAAATGGAGATTCTATGCAAGCAAATAACCTACCTATAAAACGGAAGAATTCACCTATTATAATTATTATTTTCCTCTACCGTTATTCATTTACTTTCTATTTTGCTCACAATCAGTTTAAGCATTTGCTTTGTAAACCTGCCTTTTTCACTTCTTAGTGTGATTTCTATCCATTCATATGGATCCTCATGCATGCCAACATGTTGCTGTATCCATAGCGACGCCCCAGGCCTGCTAATTCAAAGCCGAGGTGGCCAATCATTGTTATAGGTACCGCAAATAAAACAAATAGGATTACACGATATATTAAAGCTTACAATTTAATAAAAATCCTGAAAAGTCAATAATAGCTCCTAAATTTCAAAAAAGATAATTAATAAAGAAAAGGACAAGATTCACTTAAAGGGAGAAGTTCACTCAGTGAAGAAAATATATAAAAGAGAGTTTAAATTCTTCACTGCGTGACCAATAAAATGATTACTCAACTAAACACGCTCACCACTGGTCTCTTTTATCAAGGACCAGAATTGGATTTTTACTTATTTGCCTCAACACAAGGGGTTTGCAGCTAGCGTGGATGGAGAGCTTTCTTCGAGATAGATTTCAAGGTTGGCGGCATTTGCAGTGGAGAGAGGTATTGCAGCCGAGCGAAACAATGCGGAATATCAGAATAGTGCCCAATTAGGATGGAGAAATTGGTGAATAAGATAGGATCGTTAGAAAATATTGTGTGGTGCATAATGTTGATGATATGGATGTGAGTAATGGGTGATATGGGTGAGGATGATAATGATTTGTGGCTGCTTTACCTAGCGAACACTCGTTTTTATTTTTATTTTTCACTTCTTTGTTGTGTATTGAGTTGTATTTATAGCATTCGAACCTTCGTTTTCGTTTGCTCATTTGAGTGTTTGTATCATTTGTTGTTTTATCTATTTATTTTGTGTTTTTCTCAAACATCTTGCTTTTTTTGTATTCATTTCGTTTTTTGCTTTGTATATTTTGTTGTTTTTATTTCTTTCTTTCTTCTCCGGGTTTCTCATCATTTTATCCTTTTATTTCCATTTATGGTCTCATCGGTTAACTTTTTCAGTTTTTTCTACTTCAATTGTCTGTTTTGATTTTCTGGTTAAGTTGTCAATTTTGGTTTTCTTATTTGGGTTTTATTATTCCTTTCTTTTCGCTATCTATCGGATTAATATTTCGTAGTGTCTTCATTCTGCTTCCGTCAAGATGTTGTCTATATCTGATTTGACGGATTTTACTATTTTTATAGTGATTTGGTATATTTCTTCCCTTGGCAAGGCTTTCATTAAGGCTGTTTGGTTTATCAGTTGCAATGATCTTCTCCGGTGTATTTCCTCTGATGTGAGCCGATCGTTTCTTCTCTTATTTGAAATTAATCTGTTACTTTAAGTTGGATTTTCTGCGCTTCATTTATTTATGAGTTGTTCAATGTGTGTTTAGGGATCATCGAATAAAGCATCTTAGGGCGGACAAGGGCCATACGTAGATTTCTCTTTTATTACTTGATAGGTTTTGGAATTCGTGCAGTGTTGTTAGGCTCCTTTTAACTTCCTTTTAGCTCCCTTCTGTGTTAGATGGGAGGTATATCCTTTTGTTGAGAGTTTGGGTCCTATGACTCCCCCTTCCACGGTAAAAAGATACGCCTTTCCATCTAAACATACAAAAGCTGTTTTCCTACGGTTCACTTTAATTAATTTAAACTTATTTTTTTTCTTTTTTTATTTCGTCTCGTTTTTAAGAATCTTTTATGTGCTTGATTTCTCTGGATGTCTTTTGTGCTATATATGTATGTTTTTAAATCATTGCCACTAATCTGTATATGTAATCTACTAATTGTATATCTATATCACTTTCATGTCTCGGTTAAGGTTGGTCGATGGTGTATAGGGTGTGCAAAGTTGAAGAGGGACACCCGCCTTGAGGGACACCCGATTGTAGTTCAAATACTTCTTCCGTTTGGTCGTTTAGGTGTAGAGGCGCCGACAAGTTAATCGGAATTGGCTCGAATTCAACAACACTTAGCGTCACACATTTAGCCAGTTGTTTCCGTATAGGTCCGACAAATCCACGAGGCTCCGTTGTTTTTTCATCCAAATTCTTGATGAGATGGCGCAATGGGAGCTCATTTGCATGGAACTGGCAAATAAACCAATGCAGTGGTCTATTAAGTTTTTATTCTAACATTCTGATCACACCTACTTTTCTTCCTATATTCACTAGCAGTCCATCGCATCCCATAGCAACGAGTTCATCAGTTGCGATGGTATTTTTTTTCTAGATACGAGAATATTGCGTCGCATATAGCTTTTGCAGAACCTGTCTTCATTGTTAGGTGTCCAAAGTATTTTGAACCAGGTTCTTCTATTATAGAGATATGCTCTTCTATTATATTCTTCTTGTGATGAGTTCCCTTCATCATCTCAACAACAAATGTGCTATCTTTTCTACCATCAACATAAATAGACATGTCAACTACTACACAAGTATCTTTGCCTTCAATTGATGGCAAGTCCTTAAGGTTTGAACTTGTTATTAAAGTTACAGCTCGATCAGACACACCAGTGTGCTCACATGCCAACGCAAATTCTGACAATTTTATTCGTTTAGATTTAATATTGCATGCAATTTTTTGTTTAATTCTTTGCGTTTAACGCATGAGGGGAGCTCATAGTCACTACCTTCGTCAGCAGATTCTGTTTCAGTGCTGAATGGAGGAAGAATCACTTTGATATTATCTGTCGAAGTAAATGGTTGATTTAAGAGACGTTACTGGCGATTCTTCCTAACCGCACTCTGAATATTCTTATTTGATTAAATTTGATCGATATTACCTATTGTCATTTTTCTAGTTGTGCGCTGGTCTTCCAGAAACGTTTGCTCCAATAACCGCACCTTCTTTTCTTTGCTACAATAACAGTTTTCAAAGCTATCGCATTTGGAACACGAAATATCAAGCAATTCTCCTGCATTCTTTGTAAAATCGTCACATTTCAGTTTGAATGATGTCACATTTTTCCTGCTAATATTTCTCATTAAAGCCTCCTATTTTAAATAATATTTTAAAATTCTTTTTTAACTGCTTCCATTGATACACAAGGGATTGATGCTGTTTTCCAAATAGAAATTAAGTTCTTGGCTACTAATTTAATAATTTGTTTAATTGGAAATTCCTTTTTATTGCGGTCTTTACCCTTTTCTTGCTCAAACAAAACATAATTTATAACATCTATATAAGTTGGCAACACTCGTTCACTAATGGCCCAGGGTGCCATTAGTTCTTGGTTTAAATCCAATAAATAAATATTGTTTTAATTTTTTCTTACATATTTTTTTAGCTCTGAAATATAATAAAACGTGTATAAATATTGATTGTACACTATTAATAACTGGTCTTAAATACAAAGATAAGAATGTGATCAAAACAATGCACACTAGACAGAACGACACCTTCACACACACATCCACGTTCTCAACGAGATCCTCCGCACTACTGAAACATAATTGTCACGTACGCCGTTATATTATTTCAGTAAGCAACCTCTAAATATCAATCGATTACTTTAAAATTTCATTTACTTGTTATTTGAAATACAATAATTATTTGTTTGGAGGTATTAGTTCAAAACTCGAATTTAATTTTCAGATATAATCCACAAAAATAAAAATATAGGTGAAAATCGCATTATTTTCAATGTTATTGAGGAACCTTTAAATTTTTTTTAGAGAAAAAAAATCCTTTTAGGAGGTTTAATTTCACAGATAGCCACATTAAAATATCGTGGTGGGAAAATAAATTTCAGAGAAAATGTTTTTCGCCCCCCCCTTTTGGGCATGTGTGTTACCGCGATGTGTGTTACCTCGCGGCACTTGCGGTTGACGCTCGCTGCTCTGAACTTTCCTTCTTCTTGCGGGCGTAAAGAGAATGTTGGGTACAGAAACAACAGTACCAATCCTCGCTGGGTACGAGAATTAATATACCCGGATAGTGTGAGGTTGCCAGGTGTTGTCATCATGAGGTTGCCAGCTGTCGCCTGTTTCACTACTAGGCAGACATTATTATCCTTATTCCCAATTATTGTCTTTTTACTTTTTTTATTTAGTTAAAAAGATAAGGTAAATGTCAAGATTAGGGGCGCACGATTTATTAGTTTTTTTCTGGCTACAGGTTTGCTATTTTTTAGCATTTCTCAGGTTACCCACTGTCTAATCAGCTATATGCATCATTTACCGGCATTACCCCCTCCACCCCACCTCCTCTATTTTTAATAATCTAATAGTATTCACAATTAAAAAGCCTAGCATTAGATTCAAAGGCGATTTGCCAGACGTCGTTATTCGAATGCACATCGCTGATTGAAATTTTATCCACCCGCCTAAAGTAAATATATAAAGAATATAGGATAATATTGTAAATACTTTAAGGGGAACACAAAATTTAGCTAAAATATATATATATATATATATATATATATATATATATATATATCGAGTCTAAGGAAATAATAACTAAAGACATCTGGGTTTAGCTTTGCCCCTTCGATGTTCTCCGGTAACATAGGAGAACGGGCAAAAGGGTAAGTGATACGAGACTGGTTCCTGACCTCAGCTCAAAAGGCAGGCCCTTCGAGGGTGGCACTTATAAACAACCCATTCAAAAGTGAAAACTGCCGATCTCGTATTACTCCCTCTCCGAGCCACAAGACGCAAAAGTGTGGGAGACCAACCTGAGGTCCCACCTTGCGAAGACCCCTACCTCTCCACCCACCTCTGCGGGAGTAATTTGGGTATATAACAGGATGACCCCTGTAAACGAGGCTTTTTGTTCGTTCCCACCGAAAAGACAAGAAAGTCCCCGGTTGACAGAAGATTTTTCGAGTTCGACAAGAAGACTCAAAAATCACCGGTACAAAGTTATTGCAAGTTAAGGAGAATTTGCAGTCCTTGTACAATACCAGATTGTACCAAGAAAGCTCGGAGGCCGTTCGAGCCCCAAGATTAGTGAGTATCAACCTACACAGATTGAGAACTTCAAATCTTATTCTATCTGAGTTTGACAACTCCAAACTAGATAGATTTCTCATCCAAAATCGAAATTATATAAGCGAGACCCAAATTGCTATAAAAGAAAAGAATATAAACATATCCCAACCTTTTCTGAAGGAAAACTTTTCAAAGTCATAAACGTACGAGAACCAACCCACCTCATCGGCGTCTTTGTTTTGATTCTCTTACGCCAACTCCAAATTCTTGTGACGTCACTTATCCACCTTTAGGCCGGAGTAACGCCATCTTGGGGAGCAAACTGCAAACTACTCGAGCTACGCCTCTCAGGAACAAAAATTCCGGAAGATATTCTAACTGAAATCGCGTATTAATTTCCATTACCTTATGTAAGTAAAGAATAATCCTGTTATTTATGTCCCCGTGCATAATAATTAGTTTAGTGGATGTCTGACCAAAGACAACGATACTAACTTAAAAAATTGTCTCCCCCGTAAAATTTTATCTCGAAGCAAACTGCAAGAGCTCACCCAGTAATTCCATTTAATTTTTTTAAGTGTATTTTATCTCATTTGTTTTATGTTATTTAGTGAGATAAGTTATGTTCATTAAAGTCTATTTTTCTTTAGTAAAGCACCATCAGTTTATTCATTGACTAGAATAAAAATAAAGATTAGCAATCTTAGAGCCCGATCCTCAAGCGAGGATCGGGCACGAACTTACGCCTCAATTTAAAGTTATTTGGTTTATTAAAAATTAATAAAACAAATAAATATATATATTAGCTCGGCTAAACTACCACACCTACAAACAATTAAGGGAATTTGGGAAGTAGTTATAAAGGTAGCCTAAAAAATCTTGCCCCACTAATTTTAACAATTACCCCCAAAATACATAAATCATAATATCAGTCTACATAATAATTCAAACTGTAGATTGTCTGAAGTAGCAACTCTTTCTACAAGAGTTTTTAAATTCAAAGTTATATCGTTTATCAGCTCCTTCAACATAGGTAGCGACCATAAATTACTTCGCTACGAGATCAAAATAAATTTTAAATAAGAGGACAAAAAAGGGGCAAAGAGAAAAAACTCTTTGAAAGTGGACATAAAAAATAATACATTACAAAGAAACAAGTTTGATCAGCTAAATGATTATGTAGAAGAATCTGCATTAGAAAACAACCAAAAATATACCCTATACAATGTGTAACTTTGGCAAATAAGAGTAAGAATCTCTTAGAGTTTCCACTCTTTTCTTATATCAACATATTTCTTACTAAAGGGTGTGTTCCATAAAGGGCGCCGAATTTAAAAGCTAAATTGTTAATAGGAATTTTTGTAAACAGTTATATTCTGCCTATTTATAATTATATATGTCTACCGTTGAGGTATGGAACACAATCTTGGCCCTATGTCTACTGCACAGAGTCTGCAAACATTTATTCGCTTCTTGAGATTTCCGATAACTCTCTCGCAGATTAAACTGCTCCATGACGCACCGCACACAAGTATTCTGAAAAGAAAAGAAAACCCATTAATCACAGTAAAGAGATATAGAAAACATGATAAAATCATGCCTTCAAACTTCAAGACACAAAAGTGTCGCCCAATTTAAATTCGGCGCCCTTATGGAACACCCTTTATTATCTCTGTCACCTCATGAAGAAAGGAAAGCTAAGCGTAGGAATTTGTTACTAGCATTATTACTATTTTTAAAGAGTAAAATGCAAATAGTTACTCAAGCATCCAAAATGAGAACAAAATTACCGAGGTAATTATGCCACCTCATTTCTTAGCTTTTTACCAGTGCAATTTAGATGTTAATTATATTTTAAAACACCACTGATATATGATGTGAGTGGAAACGATAAATTTTTCGGGAAAGAAATCTGGAAGTTACAAGGTTGACTGCATTGTATTCTGCTGATGCAGGCAAGCCTGAACTAATTTAAATATGATCTATTTTGCTGGAGTAGTAAGTGGTGTTTAGCCTGGAGAAACCTATTTGCATAAAATTAGTGGGTCGTAAAGAGTGTAAAGAAGGAGAGTGGGTCTGATTTTGAAGATATCAACTCTGCAGATATTTAGATCAAAGACATATGAACATGGAAGAGAACTTTAGAATGAGAAAGGAGAAATGAAAGGGAAAATGGATTATTTATAGCAAAAGTAGGCCACTGTGTGTGACTCGGCAGAATTATGTTAATTTATGGTTTGAGAAAGTGTATTAAATAATAGAGGAAAATAGATTATTTTGTGTACTATTAGGTTAAGATTTTTTTTTTAGTTTACCGCTGTTTATAATTTTTTTTATTTACAAGTTCGTTTGTTAGAATAGAAAAATACATTTTTAATATATTTTACATTTTAAACAAAGAAGAATATTGTTCTCACTGAATATGAAGCTGAGCCCTCTTAGCATGCTTCTTCCTTCTGCTAAATTACTTCACTTACGCTAGGATCTGTAGTCTTTTGTGACTAAGCTTCCAATTTCAAGTTGAAATCAACGAGGGCAGGGTAATATATATACATATATATATATATATATATATATATATATATATATATATATATATATATATATATATATATATATATATATATATATGAACTGTTGAGCTTCTTCCAAATCGGAGTTTCAATATGAAGGTGAAACCCAAGAACGCTATTGATAAAAGCATCTTTATTTGTATGGATTTGAAAGTTTCGAGGACTTCGCCTCATCATCGGTACTACGAAACAAAGATAGTAAAGGGTTAAAATTTCTAATTTTTATAAAATATTAAAATAATAGTGAAATTTAGGATAAGCTGCTTAATACTAAAATAAAAATTTCAATAACCTCTGATACAATATGAATATTGGATGCAGTTTTGATTTAGATTTAAATTAGTTTTAAGTTTTAGGATGTAAAATGATTCTTATATTCGTAGTTCGTTGGGATCGGGGCTATGACTAAGTAAGTTAAACTCATCCATATTAATTTCATACTTACATACTTTGATGTGATCTCGTAGGGTCGACCCAAACGGGGCTGATTCTAAACAAGCCAGGAAAAAGGAGAGGTTGAGGTAAACACGCGGTGAATATATAATGTATAAATCTTTCATAAGTGCGAAAGAATGATGAAATGAATCCAGGATACCGCAAGAAACAGAGAAATACGATCATTTTTCTTTGGAAAAAGGTATTTCCTAATTAGAAAAATTCCGTACATGGGTAGGATTCGAACCAAGCACACTGAGGCAGCGAGCAACCGCTTTGATCTCAATTTAAACGCCTCTTAGACCACTCTGCTACGCGAAAGACCAAAAAATATTCCAAATAAACAAGTTTAAAGGCATGCTTTGCAAGGTCGATACGTGTAGCCGAGTGGTCAAGGAGGCGGTTTAATTGAGATCGCATTTAAGAAGTAAGAAGGGATAGTAAAGAATTATAGTAGATAAAAATGTTATAATATGCGTACCAGTTATACGCATTTTAGATTCTGATTTAGCTTATGTAATTATTTAAGTAATATAGACTATTCTGAAACAATTTCACCGTGATGTTTCCAACAACTTTAAAGTGAACATCGTTCGAAATTTTCTTAAACCATTGCGAGAAAAATTTCTGTGCTATCAAATTGTTCAGTATATTCTTAACAAGTATAAATCCATTAATTGTAAAGGCCGCTCAGTAAATAACATATTTCTTTTGAAATTCCCTTGTACATTTGAGCGTTCATTCTTCTTTCGACTACCTCCATTCTTGCAACCACAGATGAGCAACAAACATCCCTATACTATGATAGATCTACCACCGAATATTAGTGTATGGATCGTAATCTTTAGCGAGTAAGCTTCACACTCTTTTCCTCAAACACTGTTAATTAAAATTCGACCAATATTTCTATTTTCATTTCATCTGGCAAAAGGATTTGTTCCGGAACATTTTCGGTTTATTTAAATGTTACTTTCCAATGCCAAGCAAGCTTTAGAGTGAGGTTTCTTAAGGAGGGGAGTCTTTCTTGGAGTACGAGAAAGGAAATAACAACGCAGCATTCTACCTATTGTAGTTTTGCTAACTTCAACTCAACTTGCTTCTAGTTTTCCACTCAGCTACGTACACGTATTCTCTCGTTTAACTCATACTGTTCAAGTTAGTTTTCGATCTGAATGTAGGACCAGGTAGGTAATTTCGACCTTGAACTTGTCGGCGTCTCACGGGTCACTCAATCCAATTTTGGAAAACGGAAGTTGGGGTGCCTCTTATCCTTAAAAGGCAAACGGAGGATGCTTCGGGGATGGCTTTTGCGATCATATAAATCCGAAGACGTGGTGAGAAGGGTTGAAGCGCGCCTAACTGTCTCCACGAACAACACTGAGTGAGGAATAGCTCTTCCTTGCCTCTTCGAGAATCACTCAATTCTTCTCTGGCCACGAATGTAGTCAATTCCATCTCGACTAACAAAGACGTTACGGCTAACGTACTGGACGGCGGCTTCAGGCACAATCTGCTTGTGAACTTCGAGGTATCGAATATATGTATACTCCGAAATTATCTAGGCAAGGCGAGAGATTCATAGCCAACAAACTTCCTTAATTGCCTTAGGTCAAGATAAAGGCCCCTAGTAAGAGGTCGCGATGGGTCCTTCATGGTCTTTCCCTTATTCTAATTTTCGCAGTATATATGGCAGACGAATTTAGAGCGGTCAACGGCGAACTAGGGACGTCATGGGGTAGGGAATTCCTTCTCTATCTCCTTATTCTTCGACAGTACTCGGAAGCACCTTTTCATTTTTCCTGTGGGACATTGCATTCATATATATATATATATATATATATATATATATATATATATATATTTATATATATGCAAATTTTGTTGAAGACTATGGTGTATTTCGACTTAGTTAATTTCCTTTGGCAATTTTCTATTCTTCTAACTGTCTTTTTTATTCCATCTTGTAGATGGTAGATCACTTGTCCTGTATTCATCTCTCTTTTAAATGAAGAGGTTTGGTAAAACCCAAACTTAATTGTTGAGCTTTCGATCTTATTCGACCATCTTCGGAGCGTCTTGATATATTCTTTCCTCCTTTACTAATGAAATGTGGAGTCAGAATCGGACTGAATGAAAGAAAAAGAATCGAATCAATGTATATGGAAAGAACATAGACGGATCACTGTGTAACACAGGTGATTAGTTAGTCATTGAGGCAAAGGGTACGGAAATAACTTGAAAGAGGATGGAAAGAGTTGATAGGCCGTTGGCTAGACACCGATGCGTGGTGTAGTTGGGCGTGACTTGGGGTGTTCCAGACTGGACGAAGGTTGGTGGGTGGTCAGGGAGGATATCGTGTTTGCATAGTCGTAAACGCGTTATTCATGATCCTCTTAACTTATGCGTAGAACGGTATGTGTCGCGGGTGGTCATGAGCTGCGGGGTATCGCAGTAACATCGCAACATACAATTTTTCGTGTAGTGCTGTGTATATGGGTATCTGGCGAGTTTCCCCAGTTCTTTTGTGATTCTAGTGTGAGCGTATGTGTTGAGGGGTGCTAATTTGTTGTTGCCCTGTAGTGTGGACATTCTCGCGTACATGGGAGAGCGGCAAGCGAGCTTCAGAGCAGAGTTCTGAATGCGTTGAGCCTTATTCTGCCACGTGATACTCTCAGCTACGAGTGACAGTGGAGCTTACCTGAGAAGAGGTCGTACGAGTGTTTTATATTGGTTTAACTGTAGTTTCTTGCCCGCAGCGTAGAACCTGTGCAGCATTTTGTTTGTGCGTGCGGCTCCTGCTTGTATTATGTGTTGGTGTATATTGAACCTGAAGGACTTATCAAAAGTTACCCCAAGAATTTTTGTCTGTTGTGTTTAGTCGAGCTTTGTTGTGTTTAGGTGGATCCTGTCTGGTTTGTGTAAGAAAATTTATAGGTTATTAATGTAGTGATCTCTTGCACCAAAGAGTGTCATCTGTTTCTTCTGAGGATTCGTTGCAATTAGCCATTTATCCTCATATTCTGTCTTTTCGTCTAGTATTATTTGTGCGTGGTGCGCGATCTCGTCTGGTCCACAGCCGCTGAGAAGAATGGTTTCGTCGGCGTAGGACACTGTGTACGTGTGACGGCAGTTTTCGGCTGGGCGTGCGTTGTCGTTTTGTACATGATGCAAAGTGTGGGTGTCAGTAGGTTTCCTTGGGGAACGCCTGAAATAGGTGTGAAAGGTAATAATATGGTATTGTTTTATTTTATGGGGCATCTCCGTTTAGTGAGGTCTTGCGAGAGGAGCCTTCTGGTGCAAATAGGTAACTCGGTATTGTTAGCGAGTTTCCAACGGAGTCCCTCGTGCCACACTTTATTAATGGCAGTCTCGACGTCCTTGCTAATGGAAAATGTCTTTACTCATACCTGGCGTTTTTTTATTCTATGGTGAACGATGGTCACAGCCACCTGATGTGTCGACCCATCCTGAACTCAAATTTGTGGGGGAGGGGGAACCAGTCCCTCTCTTCCAGGTATTCACGTAGGCAACACTTGATCATACGTTTTGGTATTTTGCTTAAATGCTTTGATAGAGCAATAGGCCTGTAATTTTTTGAGTGTTTACTGTCTTTATTCATTTTGTCTAGAAGTATGTTGTGAGAAACTTTGAATATTTTTGGGAAGTAGTCTGAGGCTAGTGAGGCGTTGAATAGGTGTGTAAGTGTAGAGTATATTTTTTGCGGGGAGGTTATGTATTAATGCGGCTGCTAGTCCGGAGGGGCCGGGTGAACGTTTTGGTGCTGCTTTAATATATTCTTTTGTTTCCTCAACGGTGATGTGAGTGGTCACTGTATGTTTCTTGTCGAGCAGCTCCATTCGTATCAGGGTGGCTGGCCTTAGCTCGTGAGCTTTGTCCCGGGACCACTCCTGGACTTTTTGGAAGTGGTCTTGCGCATGTGTTTGGGGTGGTTTGTTTGTGTACTGTGTCCCAGTGGGACCAAAATGCGTCGATGATGACGTTGGTGTCTGTGAGTGTTTGGTTATGTACTTGGATGGTGATTGGATTGGGTTGATCGGTGCCTAGCATCCTTTTTACGCGCCGCCAGCAGAAGAGGGTTTACTGCAACGAGTTTTGTCCGCGATGCGGACTACCTCTCGCCACTGTCGGTTCCCATTTAGTTGCACGCACAGAAGGATGCGGGATCGTAGGTGAGGGATGGTGTGTTGTCGTAGGCTTCTGGTGTAGTGATTGTTGTAATAAGTGATGAGTCTCTAAGTGTGTATGGAATATGTGTTTTATACACGTGTAGGTTTTGTTTGGTGTGTGCATGTCACGTGCTGCTCTTATAGTGCTCAAAAGTAAGCACCAGGGGTCTTCTAACAGATCTGAATTGGTGTGATATAGGTCAAGGTTTTATTGCGTGTTTGCTGCTGTGACTCTTAAACTCTTCCCAGTTTGTGTTTTTGAAGTCTAAGAGAGGTGGTGTGGGTAAGAATATGGGAGATGTGGAATAATAAGGCATATTGTTATGTGGTCAGAGAGTACGTGAGGACCAGGTAAGATTATGAGTGTAGAAGCGTGTAAGGTGGACTTTAGGGAAGACCAATTCCGTAGATGTGGTTCGTCCGCGAGTACCAAATAATGTGGGGAAGGCCAGGCCGATCTGCTCGCAGCAATCACGTGGCAGGGTACCAGGCAGTTACTTTCTTGGATCATTCGTGGTATTAGAAAGGAGTTTAGGTGGAAAGCGTTCAGGTCCTCCTCAAGTTATATAGGTAGGTTGGGGTTTAATAGTGCCTGGAGTGAGACTTCTATGTTCAATTGTAGGCGTGGTGGTCTGTAGTGCGCGGCCCTCCAGATGATGCTAGAGCTTGTATGTACCTTACAGGCTAGAAAAGAGTCATCGCGTGTTTGAATAAAGGTGTGGTGTATAGAGCGCTTTATTAGGATCCCTGCTCCTAGGTGCAGCGCTTTTGGAGTTAAATATGTGTGGTAGCTTGCAATTTGGAGTCTGTTGTTGGGAGGATGTAAACTGGTTGAGTTCAAGAGTATTATGTCGTGTATTTTTGTTTTTAGGATCCAGTTGGCAACAGTATAGCGAATACCGTGCCAACTGCGTTCGTTTAAGTGTATTTTGTTTTTGCGACCTATTGACGTGAGCGGAGTGCGCGTAGGGTTTATTTAGCCGGGATTGTTTCCCTCTCCTTGCTTATTTCCCAGGAGGCGTGGGGAGTGAGTACCTTTACGCGTGTCGGCTATGGTGTAGTGGGAGTGGAGAGGATGTCAGTGGTGTTATTGGGTGGGCAGACCGTGGAGAGAGTGTGTTCTGTGGAAGGATAATTGGAGAAAGTAGGTTCTAGGAGGAGGGATTTAGGCTAGAAAATGGGAGGCCTAGAGATCGTAGGGGAGGTATCAGGAGAGAGAAGAGGTTTGGATGGTAAGGATGGAGGGGTGCAATGAGGAGAGGTAGGAACAGCAGGGAGGGGGTTGGTCAGATTTTCGCGTGGTTGTGTGTGGTGGGGTGGTTTCGTGTTGGAGTTTTTTTGTTTAATGCGGAGTGTTGTGGAGAGTATAGTGGTCGTAGGTAAGGGGAAGGAGGTGGCGGTTGTTGTATTAGTGGGAGTGTGAACGGTAGGAAGTGGGTTGGGGCAATAGGGGGGAGGGGAGTTGAGGGTGCCAGTGCGAGAGTGCTGGTGGTAGAAGGTGCTTGGGTATACAGGAGGAAGGAATGGTAGTTGTAGAAGGAGGAAAGGAGGCGGTAGGAATAGAGCTGTGAACAGTGAGCAAATGGGCAGGTAAGGAGGGCACAGTGGCGAGACGAGCAGGAACAGAAGGGCGGGTGTAGGCAGGAGCGTGGTGAAGGTGGTGAGCAGGGTAAGAGGGGGCGGTAGGCCCAGGTGATAAAGTGTTCGTGCCCACCGGGGTGAGGAGTAGTGCGAGTCTCATGTGTGTATGTTCATCGATTAGAGTGAACACCTTCTCGAGGAAGGTGATCTGTTTTAGACCGTGTGAGGCAAACAGTGTATTTAGTATGTTTGCGTATAGTCAGGCATTACCCTTCGACATATCCTTTGCTACTGTTGAAAGCAAGGGGGTCAGTTGTAGCTATGGGTGAATGGTATCGTGGGTGTTTGGTGTGGGGTACAGGTGGGTGTCGGGAGTAGTGAGGGTCTCTGGATGTAGAACGTTTGGGTGGTGGTGGGTGTCAGAACATGTGGTTTATCCTGGGTTGCTGCTGGAGTAGGATGTGTCTGGAGTAGGACAGGGGGTGGTATGGACAGCGTCGCGCTGGCAGCTGCAGCGAATGTTCTAGTGAGAGGAGGATGGGCCAGGGTGGGGGCGAGAGCTGAGTGTATGGTTGTGCTGGAGGATTGTGGACGCCGTATTGCCGCTACGGTGTCAGAGCGAGCCTTACTTAGTTAATGGCATTTAGGGTTGACAGCGGTTTTTAGGGGATATTTATTCCGGTTGGTTGATCGTAACGTTAGAGTAAACGAGCCAATCCGGTGAGTGGAATTATAAAAAACTTTAATTTTCTATTATAGCTTAACGCTTGAGTATTATTGTCGCGCTTTTAATCGTTTATTAAAATGGCTTCTAAGCTGTTCAGCCTAGCTTTATTTCCCTCTTTTCTTTTAATTTACGGTGTTGTCAACTAGAATATCTCTCGTTAGGTTGATGTTATGCGCGCTCTCCATATGACATTAGGTCCTCAGCTTTTCGAATACATAGTTAAACGTCTCAGAAGTCTGGTAGTTGCCATGCGAATATAATTAGAGTTATTGCAAAGCTTGCAGTTTTTATTGGGGCAGATGAACTCGTAAACTATGTTGGCTGATTTAAGATTTGAGGAGTTTGGGCAGCTGTTGTTTTTCATAAGGACATTGAAGGCTTTTGTTGTTTTATAGTAAATAATAAGTTGAATTTTATCCATTTGATTCTGAACCTCAATGTTACGGTTAATAATCTCCTTGATGTTTTTTTATCTATTCTATAGGCCATGGACATCTGATTTCTGTCGTACAGTTTGATGTTGTTTACTACGCCCTGATTACTTTTCATTGTATCAGTATCTTTGAAACGATTTTTTTTAAAATGATTGGAGTTGTTTTTAAATCATGCTGTTCGAGAAGCCGTTGTTCACAATTTCGAGACGTTTTACTAAGCATCTGCAAAGCGGAGGACCTCAAAATCATATGGAGAGCGATCATAACCTCAACCTTACGAGAGATATTTTAGTTGACAACACCATAATTAAAATAAAAGAGGGAAATAAAGCTAGGCTCAACATCTTAGAAGCCATTTCAATAAACGAAGAAAGCCGGCCATCAATAGTCAAGCGTTAAGCTCGAATCGAACATTAAAGTTGTTTGAAAACTCCACCCACCTGATTGGCTCGATTCTTCTAACGTTAAGATCAACCAGACAGAATAAATATCCACTATAAAGCGTTTTCTTTTCATTCGAAGAAGATTTTCGGGCAGCAATTCATACCTTAAACTGATTGAAGTTCAGTGCATCGTTTCCTCCTGGAAAAGAAGATTTTGAAACTGATTGACAAGACTTCCTCTACTAAGACTTAACCCTCGACATATACATTTGCTTCTCTATTTCCCCTCTTCTTAGGGCATGTCGGTTAGGGAAGCTGAGCCTCCATATATACTCTTAAGGATGGGAGCCATATCTGAACCAGGCCACTTACTCGGCGCAGGCCGAAGCTTAGCCCGGGACGGATTAGTACCCGTGTGAGCGGCGGATACTTTTAAGTGGAGCAAACACTGTTAGGACTAGGCGTCAGGCAGGTTGGTAGGGTTCACTGACACGCTAGCAGGATAAGCATACGAATAACTGGATTTCAGCCGCACCTTCTAACTCTCTGTTTTCTCACCTTTTCCTTGCTTTTTTTACCGTAGAAGGCTAAATGAAGACAAGGAAAAAGCTCGATTAGAATAATGGAAGAAACGAAAAGGGTCATTTTGCGGAACATAAAAGGAGCACAAAAACCGGACCGCACTCTTATATTCAACGTTATATATAGAGAACTTGGAATAGTAGAAATTCGACTCCTAAACTACTCAACTAGCTATGCGGCCATATTTCAAACGGAAAAAGATGTCGATAACTTACTTAGTGAGAAGGCCAAATCAAGCTTCCAGAAAATAGATTAATAGCTGAAGTGCCTCTAAAGGGGAGGCTCAAAAGACCATCTACTGTCGACAGATAGATCCATGCATAGGAGAGCATACGGCAACGAAAATAAAAGAAGAGATCGAAAAAAGAGAAGAATATGCTAAAGTCAAGGAAGTTGTGAAACTTAGGAACAAAATTAACAATGAAGAGTACACCCATGTTTTTAAAGTTTTATTTAGAGAAACAGGCATGACACGTAAGGCGAGGGAGAACGTCCTGTTAGCATTTAAACAAAGATAGCCCAGGACCAAATTATATGCGATGAGTTAATATATGTTCTTACTTGTTACTGCTGCTTCGCTTTAGATCAACATACGTCTAAGTACGGCTCCCCAAAAGAAGAAACAAAATGCACAGAATGCAGCTCAAGTTTACACACATGGAAGAATTGTAAAAGTCAAGAAGAGAAGTGCGCGAATTGTGGCGGGAACCATAGCACGATGGCGATGGCTTGTTCCATTAAGAGAGAGATTATCGGGAAGAAGAGAGACAAAATAAGGCTTAAGGAGGAGAAGAAAAAACAAACTTATGAAAAAGTAGCTAAGGCAACAGCGGAACCAATAGTAACGGCCAAAAAGAGAATAGCTGAAACAGGAAAAATCTTTAAACTTAGTGGTTTGTATATTACATGATCACGTAATGAAAGTTGCGAACCCTGGAACATATTCCAAGAAATTAACAAAATGCTAAGTAATAACGGGTTGGAATTGATGTGATTCCCCGAGAACCCACCATCGGCTGACTTATTAAACATCAAATTCACCACGCCGATACTTGACACCCAAACAAGGGGCAGCTGAAAATTAGCCATACACCCAAATTACTAGTATCAACCCAGTGTTACAAAGAGATCCAAGACTTAGGAACAAGCAAGCACAGGAAGAGGAAGAGGGAATGGAAGTAGAATTACCTGTAGCCAAGGCAGGGTGATCTGAAACTCAACAGGAAAGAAAACCAATAAAAGAAGCAGGAAACGAGGAATCCCAACTTCAAACCCAGAAGGAAAATAAGAAAAAAAAACCGCATTGATCTGAGGGGAATACGCCCCTGAAGATAGACCCATCCCAATAGGAAACAATAATGAAATCCTCGTAGGAATTAAAAAATGGCACTTTAAGTACGAATTCAAGGGCCCGTATTCAGATAACGAAGTCCACAAAAGTCTAATGAGTAGAATAATAATCCCGAAAGGGAGATGCTTTAATATAAATGAAAAAGAATTTAAAAAGAAAAGAAGCAGTCGAACAAAGTCCCCATACAAGAGAGAGCTAAAGAAAGCTAAGAGAAGATCTTCACTGGAAAAATAAGATACATAATGGAAAGGAAAAGAAAGCTTAAAATAGTAAGTCACAAAGTGTCAGGTTGGGATGCTAAAAGGCAATCGCATTGTATTTCATACTTCAAACTTGACCCTAAGATCGTCCTACTAAATCAAATCAATCTTTAACTATACAACATCTACAAGACAACTGAAGATATAAACTACGACGGAGTAGCGATAGCCGTCCGAAATGACATAAAATTTATAAGATTTAAAGAATTAGATGAGGCCTACTTAGCCATCAAAGTAAAGAATGCAACAAGAGATAGAATAATTATGACAGGGTAACAACCCCCAAGCAGGGGATATGAGCCTATACATAAATTCATGGAGATATTTGGACAAAATAACAAATATTATTCTTGGAGACCTGAATGCCCAAACAAGAGCATCAGGGTATACAATCTATTTCAACAACAGTGGAAGAAATGTAGATATGCTAATAGCAAGAGGCATAATTGAGAGGATCGGACCGCAATTCCCTACCTACATCGGCTTAAGAAGTGCATCTTAACCAGATATCGTACTAGCTTCCCATAAATTCCAATATAACTATTTGAGAGAAAGAGGCCCACCCAACATCAGCGATCACGAAATGGTGGTAGTAACATTGGCCGCAGACCCTATACAAATAAAATACCCAGTCAGAAAAAGCTTTAAAAAGGCTAACTGGCTACGCCAAAGACTTAGCAAATTACCAGCAACCAGATCTAAACAAAGCTACCCTGGAAGAGATAGATGAGGCAGTAAAGAACATGATGACAAAGCTGATAGATATAGCCAAAAATCATATACCTAGAACAACGTTTAGAACATTGCCGCCTTATCGGTGTATACGGCAATTAGCAGATTTGGAAAATAGATATTTAAACCTATGAGAAAAGATAGAGCGAGTTGGTCCAGAAAGAGGTGAAAGAGAACGCCACCTCAACATTATCACCATTATGACAGAGAGACGCATAAGATGGGACCAGATAATAGACGGGATAGTCTCCGAACTAAATCCTACAAAATTTTGGTAAAAGAGCAGCATGCTGAGAGGAAATAAAAAACAGATAACAAAAATAGCAATGAAATACAATGGAGTAGATGCGCTAGAACCAGAACAAATTGAGGCCGTGTTTAGAGAAAACTAGTATAACGTTTTTAACATATCACCTTAAGAAAACGAAGATTTTGACCGCGACCATGAACTTAGAATAGTTGAAGAGATGAATAGAAACAGAGGAGAAGTAACACCCAATCACTCTGCTTCTGATAGAGTAATGATGAAACAAGGATTAGACCCAATAACACTTGAGGAATTTAAAAATACTATAAACAACAGCAAGCAAAGAGCTCTTGGAGACACAGGGATATCCCGCGAAAACCTGGTAAGAGCGCCAGATGTATTTTTTGCCAAAATAGTAAAAATATTCAATGCGGCAATAAGCGCCAAATATTTTTCCCATGCCCTGGAAAGAGTGATAATAGTATTTTGGCCCAAACCAGGCAAGACCCCTAACTAAACTGAAACGTCAGGCCGATAACTCTGCTAGAAACAGTGACCAAACTACTTGAAAAATTGATCGGTAGGAGATTGAGCCAACAACTAGAAGACAATGATCAAATTTTTTAGTAAACAATACGGGTTCAGGAAAGGTAGAAGTACCTAGATGGCCGTGGCCGTAATAGTACAAACAATAGCCAAATTCAAACATGAGAGAAAATACACAGATCTGGTTCTAAGAGAAAGCAGAAGGCTTTTGATAAGTTCTGGAGAATAGGCCTAAAATACAAGATCACGAGATTAGGACTTCCACCTATCCTTAGAAACTGCATATTTTACTAAATCACAGACCGTACAACATTCATCAGCATAGAAGGATATCGATGACCGGATTTTGAAATCAATCAAGGCGTTCCCCAAGGAGGATGTCTCAGTCTGACGTTATATAACATATATACAGGTGACCTTCCAAATCCAATCTACGATACGACCAAATACGTACAATTCACAGACGATATCTCAATGATCGGTAATAGTGCATACAAGATCCCACCAACGGCATCCAGAATCACTGCTGCAGAAATTGAGAATATAAATAACTTTGAAAAAAAATGGAAGCTAAGGACAAACGCAAACAAGTTTACCATTATTGCTATAGGGTGAAAAAAAATATCAAGAGTAACCATTAACAAGGAAAGGTACAAAGGAAGGCAAGGTACTAGGACTAAAGATAACTTCTTACAGGTACCTAAAACACACCACCGAAAGAATCAGACTAGCAAAAGTTAACTTAGCGAAACTTTAGCAGTTACAAAACCTAAATAAAAAAAATATAATCAAAATATACAACTTCTATGTAAATCAGTATTATTATAGCCCTCATTCCACTTAGCAGTATAAATGAAACCAACAACATAAAATTACAGAGAGTACAGAATAGCGGCGTACTATTAATTATAAATATAAGAAGGAGAGAACGCAAGAGACAGATAGATCTGCACCATGAAATAAAGATGGATCCAGTAAAAGTATCCCTTCATAAAATAGCGGTCAGAATATGGGACGAACTAGAAACAGTTCCTAGATAAAGAAGAAAAAATGAAGATCGATATCCCATTAGAGCATAGAGCAATCAATAGAGTTAATTTTAGGAGCGGAAAACCTTTAAATTGAGGCTAACACAGCACCAATTTATATATATATATATATATATATATATATATATATATATATATAGTGTCGGAATCCCTACAGAACTGCAAACAAAGCATAGAAGTCACCAACAACTACTAAGTATTCAAATAGAACAAAAGATAATCTTAGAAGAAGAATAGAGGAGTGAGAGCCCATACACATTTGAATAAATGATAGGGTATATAAGTTGAAGACGAGAATTCAAGTGATGGCTGATCACCACTGTACCCTAATTATTACTATCCACTCTTGTCTAACTTTAACTTCTAACTTTTTCAAGGGGTAAGACGACGTAAGACGTTTTTTCATTCAGTCCGATTCTGATTCCACATTTCATTGGTAAAGGAGAGAAGAATATATCAAGACGCTCCGAAGATGATCGAATAAGATCGAAAGCTCAACAATTTAGTTTGTTTTTTTACCAAACCCAAAACTTGCATTCAAGAAAGACTGCTACCCATCTACACTAATATTAAAATCTATAACCTATCAAAGAAAAATGAACCTATAACTGTAGCCTTTCGTCGCTATCATATTGAAAGGCAAATAGGGCTTTTAAAGAAAACCATCTCCAAATTTGAACAACGTGATGTTTACGAAACGTTATAACAGCTTGAAGAGTTCTAAATTCCACATGCAACACAAGACTATCACAAAAGCTCTCTCTAATAGCGCTTTACAAACGGAAAACTCTGAAAAAAAATCATTAAGATTTAAAAGCTTAATAAACTGTACAAGGAACGTATAACACTGCCAGAATCGACAACATCATCAATCAATCTCTCCCGGTATACGCTGTCCACTAGTGAAAGAAAATCTTTTAACTTCAGTTTGAACTGCCACCTACAAGCCAAATTCGATACAATTTAAAAAAAAATGGAACTAGAATCTCTCTTCCAATCCCTGTTTAAACTACAAGATCAACAACCATTGAAATTAACCCCAACCTAAAAGACCGCCTAAGCGCAGAAGCAACCAAACGAAGGTGCTTTAATGGCAGAAAACTTATAACACCAGAGATACGTAAGGCCATCAGCTCTCTAAAGGACAACAAAGAAATGTCATAAGAAAACTGACAAATCCAACATATACCTTATTCTAAACAAGAGGAATATAACAACAAATTGAATACCATCCCAAGTGACACCACTAAATTTGAACGTATGAAAAAACATCCAACAGAAGACTTTTAAAAGAAAATAAATGGAAAAATAACTTCCAAAAGATCATCGGCGATTACATACCAGGATATCTGTATGGAAATGTAAAAATTCATAAGCCAAACAACCCAATGCGACCCATCATCTCTCAAGTCACGAAACCAACATACCGTTTAGCCAAAACCCTAATGGAAGTAATAAAACCGTACATCCCTTTGGAGTACAGCATAAAATCCACTGAGGAATTTATTGATATACTTCACTCTACAAGACCGGCAGGACTAATAGCATCCCTTGATATAAAAAGCCTCTTTACGAACGTGCCTATCGCTCATACCATCGACATCATTATAAAAAACGTGTACCACCATCCTACAATGGTTCCTCCAAACTTGACCTAAACATCTTAAGGAACATGTTACGTTCATGCACATCAGAAGCTGTTTTAAGGACACCGGACGGTAATCTATATACACAAGTAGATGGAGTGGCTATGGGGTATCCCTTAGGGCCGACCTTCGCCAACTACTATATGGGTCAACCTGAAGAGAGATTATTGGAGAACAGTGGAAATAAACCACACACATATTGCCGATAGGTAGACGGCATCTACTTCAACGTTAACAACGAAGAACATCTGATAAACATCAAACAGCATTTTGACGATAACTCCGTTTTAAAATTCACTTATGAATAGAGCACGGACAATAACGCTCCCTTTTTTTACGTTGAGGTTCAAAACATCAATGGTAGCTATATCTCCAAAGTATATAGTAAAAATACAGACAGAGGAAGATGCCTCATTGCGGATAGTGAATGCTCTGAAAGGTATAAAATAAGTGTAATCGGCTCATACATTCGCCAAGCATATAAATGCTGCTCAACGTGAGAACTTTTCCACCAAGATATCTCAAGCATAAAACAAACACTCGTGAACAACGGTTTCTCGAACAGCAAGATTGACAAACAACTCCAACATTTTTAAATAATCGCTTCAAAGATACGGATACAATGAAAAGTAATCAGGGCGCAGTAAACATCAAACTGTACTATATAAATCAGATGTTGATGGCCTATAAAATAGATTGAAAAAAACATCAAGCAGATTATTAACCGTAACATCGAGGTTAAGAATCAAATGGATAAAATTCAACTTATTATTTACTATAAAACAACAAAAGTCAACAATGTCCTTATGAAAAACAACAGCTTCCCAAACTCCTTAAATTTCAAGTCAACCAACATAGTTCACGAGTTCATCTGCCCCAATAAAGACTGCAAGCTCTACAATAACTCTAATTATTTTCGCATGGCAACTACCACACTTTCGAAACGTTTAACTATGATCTACAAAGCGGAGGACCTAAAAATCATAGGGAGAGTCCGCCTAACATCAACCTAACGAGAGATATTCTAGTTGACAACACCGTAATTACATAAACGAGGAAAATAAAGCTAGGCTCAACATCTAGAAGCCATTTTAATAAATGAAGAAAAGCCGGCCATCAATAGTCAAGCGTTAAGCTAGAATGGAACATTAAAGTTTTTTGACATTTTACTCACCGGATTGGCTCGTTTTCTCTAACCTTACGATCAACCAGCCGGAATAAATATCCCCATAAAACCGTTTTCTTTCATTTGACTGCTCTCATCATTGTATACCTGCCCCTAAATAGGAAAATGAGGAAAAATGCACGGGGAGTTTCTACTGCTGCCAGCGGATTTTCCAATACGGATTGTGGGTGAAGAAGTTGGTTTTGCTCCTAAGTCCCACAACCTAGTCCACGGATACCTGTGCTACACACGTACATTCGCTCGCGTGCGAATACACTATCGAGACCCTCGCTCGGATCTTAGGCGGACGAATTTGATCTCTTTTTCTTACCACAGCAGCACATGATGGGTTCGAAAAACTTTTCTGCTAGTTAAGGTCTGTAGAAACCGCCTGTCTTCTTACCTATCCGAACCCTGGAAGGAAGCCCTACAGGAGGCGCGAAGAAGGGAACCCCAGTCTGGAGTGGAGTGGCCAGGACAGTTAGGCGGACCCTGTTAGACAAGATTATAGGTAGAGCAGATAAAGGAGACTCTGTGAATAGTATTAGGTGAACGCCCAGCAATAAGGGCCGGTTAGGTTTGCGAAGAGAACCACCTTCTTGGGGCCGACATGGACGACCCCTATAGCGAAAAGCGCATTCCCATCAAGGTGATTGAGTGCTGTCAAAAACCTACAAGGAAAATAGTGTTTGAACCTGCCTTTTCAAAGCTTGGAATTGTGCTTTGCCGAGTTAAGGACAGACGTATGGTTACATAGGCATATGCGACACGACCCAGGATAATGACAAGTTACTGAGTACAAAGTTGAAAGAAGAATTCGAGAAGATCAGCCTCGCTCCTAAGGTGCCCCCTCAAGTTGCAGCTCAGTGATCGATCGTCTGTCGACGCCAAGACCCTTATGTCTGTTAGCACTCTATTCAAGAAATGCAAGATGAAATTGAGTCCAAGCAAGATTAGGCCAAAATTGATGAAATGTATAAGTTTAAGAACCGCGAAGGAGAAGAGTATAGTCACGTTTTTAAGGTGACATTTCAAACAACCGATATGGCGAACAAAGCTTGCGAAAATGGATTAGTGATGTTCAATTCAAAAGTCTCTGCGTCTTGCATAAAGCGTGAGATGTTTGTTACGGTTCAAGTTTGCTTCTCTGGTTACGCCTTAGAGAAGCACCCTAAAAAAGGAGTGCCCCTTCCACGGTAAATTATGTTATGAATGCGCCGGTAAGGATCATACTTGGAAAAAGTGTAAGAACCCTCAGAAAAAAATGCATAAATTGTGGAAACCAACATCATCCCCTATCCATGGCCTTTCCGCTAAAGATATCCATACTGGCAGACAAAAAAAAAAACAGGCTATATAGGACAGAAAGAAGAAGGCTACTACACCATACGGACAAGCAGCTAAAACGGATAAACAGAGTAAAACGCTCTTGAACATAGACCCGGAAATGAGACCTCATTTAGTAATGTGCATCCTTCACGCGCACTTTTCAAATGATCTCAAACCACGTATTTACGCTACCGAACTGAACAAAATGCTAAATGACAACGGGTTCAAGCCAATGTGGTTTCCGTCATGGAAGTTGTTCCAGGCCCAACTCAAAACAATGAAAGACCCTATCCCAAGATCTCGTTCCTTATCTAGAGACCCCGCAATAATAGATCTAAAACGTCGACACCTAGTGTATCCCAGACGGAATTACGCTCCACTGATGAAGAAGGAATCACAACTGCTTCAACGCAAATTAAGAATAGAAACGAGACCGCTCCAATGGACAATACTGTAACATCGAAAACCTGCAAAACAACTGATGAAATAGGCATGAGGATATATGGTTCACCGACTGCACCATTACCTAAAATCTCGAAATCAGCTGCCATCATCTCAGAGATTATGAAAGTGAAGTATAAATACGACTATGAAGCGGACATAAATGAAGATAACTTGTTAGCGGCTCTGAAAAAAGGAATAATCATAATAACCGAGGAATCCTGCTTCAATCTCGCACATGAGATTTTTAAACAGGATAGAAAGGGAAGTAAAGATCCATAGCACGAGAAACGCCCTTAAACCTAAACGCCCACATAAGAATTAAAAATCATGGACAGCCAAATATGATATATCAGAAAATTGAAAATCTTCTCCCTCAATGTTAACGGATGGGCAAATAAAAAATAATATACAACGAGTTTACAAAGAACCTTGATAAGGACATCATCCTCATTTTCCGAACATTGCGTCGATATGCTAAAAGAGTATATTATATTAAAATATACAATTATGAGGTGTTGTTGGCCAACCACTCTAATGAGCGATTCGATGACGTCGTAATTGCTGTCAGAAAAGGCATAAAATTCCAAGAAATTCAAGGTTTTGAAGAGCTTACCTGGCTGTGAAGATCAAGATGACCTATGATTACGTTGTGGTGGCAGTCGGTTATCAACCACCTAGACGCTCATATTTGCCAGTTTATAATTTCATCCGCCTATTCTGTAGAAATGGCTCAACAATTTTAATTGGTGACCTCAATCTCGCTGCAGAGAGGTAAGATATACTATGGCTTTTAATGGAGCGGGGAACTCACTGAACCTTCTAACTAGTAGGAACATAGTGCACCTGATGTTATATTGACTAACATCCACTTTGCTCTCAACCTAGTGACAGTGCCGGGTCCTTCCCTACCATTGGATCCAGCATGGTGACTAAGTTGTCAACTTCACTAATACAGGTCTAAGTACCCAAATTGAGATGCCTGAACAGGGCTGATTGAGAAGACTATAAAGACCACTTGAGCACCATACAGGTAAATAGACTGGAAAGCGCGTCGATTGAGGAGATAGACCATCATCTTAGCAATATAGGTGAGAAATTCAAAGAAGCAGACCGTCATGTTATCCCATGGACTTGATTTAAAACTCTCCCGGCCCTGAGGTGGGATAGAGGAATTACAGAAAGAATGGACCGATTAGATGACTTTATCAATGAGATAAACCTTTAGGGAACACAGCCCAACGCTATAGAGAGCTGAGAGAACTAAGAAAAACAATCAAACTTCTCAACATGGAGAAATCCAAGGAGAGACGGGACAACATAATTGGCAACCTAGACATTTAAAGTGATCCTAAAAAATTAGGGGCTCAAATTAAAAGATTAATAGGAACCACTGCAATGGAAAGAATAAATATAGCAATCAACGGAGTTAAAATCAATAGAGATGAGGACGTGAAGCATCACTTCAGAGACTATTAGAAGCACATATTTAGTATCAGTGACGCAGAGAACGCAAAATTTGATGGGGACTACGAAGAAAAGGTTGATACAAAGTTGAGAGAGCTAGGTGAAGATCTCACTCCTCATCTTCTGGTTCACCGTACACGCCGTGCTCAGAAGGAGGGTAGGCCATTCACCTACGAAGAACTTGAAACTGCACTGAAGAGTTTCAAACAAAAGGCTCCGAGGTTGACCAGAATTACGAAGAATCACCTTATAAACGCCCCCTCCCCCAACGTAAATTATGCAATTTTAAACATTATCATCGCTTACATGATATTGGCCACTTTCACGAGTCATTGAAAAAGGCAAAAATGATATTTTTGTTAAAGCCTGGGAAAACCTAAAAAAGCGCTAAGTAGCTATAGACCGATCTCCCTATTGGAGTTCATCTGTTAACTATTCGAAAAGCTCCTGAACACGAGACTTACGAACTATTTATAGATTAATGGCTTATATAACGATCAACAACACGGTTTTAGAAAAAAGTTCGGAACCAAAACCGTATAAGCCATCATAACAGAGAAGATCGCTGTTTCAAAGGTCAAGGGCAATAATGTAGATGTCGTACTTAGAGACGTGGCCTCGGCCTTTGACTCGGTCTGAGTGCGGGCCTGAGAAATAAAATCTACCACCTTGGTATCGAGGACGGCCTGACAAAGTTCCTGTGCAGCTACCTCGATAATTGTAAGGCCATGGTCAGCATTAACGGCATCGGAGAAGAGCTCTTTAACCTGAAAGCAGGGGTACCACAGGGTGTATGTTTGAGCCTCACGTTATACGCGATAAATACCAGCGACCTCCCACATACTGCCTACGTTTTCGGTAAATGCATACAACTAGCATACGATGTAAAACAGATGGTGACGAGCGACTACCCTAATCCGAATGATGTGGCCAACAGGACAGGAGGAGAAATTGCTATAGTCAATTATAAAAGGATTTATAAAATCAAGACCTAGATCCGCAAGTTCAAAATGATTCCGATTAGATGCAGACGATCGAGGGAAATTCTGGCAGAGGGTGTACGTTACCAGTATTCCACAGACCGCAAAGCACTGGGTATAAAAATAAGAACGAGTGGTTATAAAACACATCCCAAGGAGAAGAACCCCAGAGCCAAAAAGGCACTCCGATCTCTCTTCCGTTTTAGACTAATGTTAACGTCCAACGAAAGAAAAATATATCTAGCGCCGTAAAACCGCTGCTCCTGTACCCCGTATTCCCCCCACACACCCATAGTAATACAGCGCTAAGGAAAGCGTTGAAGGTACAGAACACGACGCTGAGATTTATGTCGAATGTAACTCTTTGGGACCGTCTTCCCTCGGCGTTAATACATACAGCAAACAATGTAAATCCGATTGACGTGACTTTACACAAGCGTGCAATCACTCTGTGGGATAAAGTAGATCAAATTATACCAGAAGAAATCATGAATCAATTAAGACTATCTGATGATGATTACCTGAACATACACTTTAAACAGGCGTTCAAAAGTAGCCAGCTAAAGATTAAAACAGAAATAATACCAATATATACCGAAGACATAAAAAAAGAAAGATAAAACATAATTTAACTAGACAATAAAGAAAAAGATCCGTAGAGGACATGCATTATAAAAAAAAAGAAAAAAAAAGATCCGAAGTGGACACAAAAATAGAAAATCTCTAATACATAATGAATAATTAAAAAGGAGTAAATTACAAAGTTTGAACAATTAAATAAAGTAATATAAAAATATTCAAAGTGGACACATTAATAAGTTATTTAAATAATGATTAACGGAAATATAAAAAATCAAGAAGAGTAACTGCATTTGCAATTATCCAAGATTAATTGAACTGATAAACCAAAAAGGAAAGCAAAGGCTAGAACGCTAAAGCATTTTTCCACGCAAGAATCGTATAAATATTTAAAATTACTTAGCTTGCCAGACGACCTGGCACATACAACTATCTCTCTTAATTATACATACTTCTATCTATCTTCCCTATAACTATCACCACACAAATTTCTCTCTTTAAACATCATTGATCATTCTTTCATTTGCAGTCAACGTCGCTTTTATCTCTTTACGCTCTGGTAAAGTTTTCCCCTGATAAAGGATGCAATGTTTTGTGCAAGATTAAATACGAGAGTATGTGAAAACTAATCGCAAATAACTTTTTCGACGTCGCTGGACCCAATATAGATGCGAGCTTACTCTGATTAGAGAGACCTCCTTTGGATAATAGACAGCATTCCTAAAAGCCACCCCGCTCCCCTCCACTACCCTGAATAAAAACTCCTTTATTTCCCTGGCTCGTTATAGTGATATGACGTGCTAAACTATCCCCCTCCTTTCCCCCGTGACTTGGCTCCGTGAATATCACTCTACACATAGAGCTCCGTTGCAGCTATGCCGTTCTACTTAGAAAGGGCATAATTGCAAACTTTGGGGAAAGGAGGGCTGAGGTTTAGCCCACTGTGGAACCCAAAGGATGTAGAAAACCTGGATTGGGACTCGGGTACCAACACGAAGAGGATTAATACCCTACCCTGCGGCACCGTCCAAGCCCATAAAGGGATATATCACCGTCTCTATGAGATGTCAGGCGTAACTGAGAAATACCAAAAACACAATAGAGGGTGAGGCACCCCGACTGGAGTCAGTTGATTCGGGCTTTAGTCATCATTAATTCCGCCATGTTATCACACCCTCTGAGGAGCCCAACCAGGTCCATGATCACTGATCATCATCATATCTAAGTCATTTTTACAGGGTCGTTATCGGTGGGGCGTGAGCCCCCTCTAAAGAAAGTAAAGTGAGTTTCTAAAAACCGATCCTCAATGGTAGATAACAATAATCCACACTAGTACTCCTACACATAACAAAAAAAACACCCACTTCCAACAATGAACACACACTTGTCGTCCTAGTTACTACACATGATACCCCCATCATCAATATAATAAAGACTCACACAGGCTACAAACTCGTCTGCCGCTCACAGGAGGACGCAGTCAAGTTCCACGAACTTACGTCTGACACACTCGCCACAAAAGAGCTTTACACAAAAGTAGCCGACGGTGTACATGAGAAATACCAAATACGAGTCCTCCAGACCAACCGCCTATGGTTGGTTTTCTCCACCGATTGCCTCCACATACACCTGAAACAGAAGTATGGGAAGGAGGTCAACAGAGACTCCTATTACAACCGAGCAAAACATGGGCAGTAATTACATTTACCGATGAACAAAACAAAACAGTGCTGCTAGACTAAGGCATCAAGGCCCGTGTTACACTTGCACTTCCGATTAACTTGGAGCCACAGCTTACCATAAAACCCACACAGTGCCACTGATGTTACTAAACTGGACACGAAATACGTAACTGACAAGCAGACCTAGTCGGCTCAGGGTGTAGAGTAGTGGGCCATCTATACAATCACCTCACCCATCTGAACCAACTGCGACGGTGTCCATCTCGTCATCAACCTTAAATACTCCTACCTAAGTAAGTCCCACTCTGACGTCGTTGCGGCAATAAGGCGTCCACAACCTACCAACACAACCACATACTCCGCCCCGCCGTGCCCCTCCTCATCTCACAAGAATATTCGCTACTGCTGCCGGTGCAACCCTGTCGATACCACCCCCTCTAGTACCCCAGACAACCCCTACCCAAGACGCAACCCAGACTCACCCACATATTTCGACACCCGTCCCCACCCAAACACCCTACACCCAGAGACACCAACCATATCACACACCACACACCCAACGAGAGCACACACCCAATGCTACACCTTGCCCCCATGCTTTCTACGGTGGCAAATGACATTTCAAAAGGTGACGCCCAACTATATACAATCACACTAAAAACACTGTTTGTCTCACACGTTCTAGAACAGATTACTTTCCCCGAGAAGGTGTTCGCTTTAATCGACGAGCATACACACAGAAGACACTCACTCCTTCTTACCCCTGTAGGCACGAACATCTTTCCTCCTCGACCTTCTGCCCCTTCACACCCCACCCCTTACCTTCACCACCCTCCTGCCTCCTCCCGCCCATTTGTCCCTGTCCCTCTCGCCACTGTATCCTCCTTACCTACCCCTTTGACCAATGCTTCCACCTCTATGGCTACCGCCTCCTCTCCTCCCTCAACAGCTACCACTCCTTTCTCATATATACCTAAGCTCGCTCTTACCACCACCACTCTTCCTTCGGCAGCCTCAACTCCCCCCTCCCCGTCCTATCTGCACGTCGCCTACTATCTCTAGCCGGCCATTTACTAGCTCTAATCCTTCCTGCTCTGCTCCTAGCTTGCCCATCCTAGACTCTACTCTCTTCAACCCTCCTTCCATGACCACCGCCACTCTCCCACAATCTCTAACCTTCCTTCCACAGAACACACTCTCCCTTCTACCACGGCTTGCCCACCTAATAACAAAACTGACAACCTTTCTACTCCCATTAAACTGCACCTAACACGCGTGAAGGTACTCGTTCCCCACGCCTCCTGGGAAATAATCAGGGAGAGGGGACCGGTCTCGGCTAAATTAGCCCCGGGCGTAGGCCGCCCATGTCAATAGGTCGCCTCAACATGATGTAATTTTACGTACGCAGTTGGCACGGTATTCGCCATATTGTTGCCAACTGTGTCCTAAACACACAAAAACCTGACATAATACTCTTGAACCCGACCAGTCTACACCGTCCTAAAAACAGCCTTCGCATTACAGGCTACCACACATATCTAACTCGAAGAGCGTGGCATCTAGGATCAGCGATCCTTCCTAATAAAGCGCTCTATACACCACTCCCTCATTCAAACACACGATGACTCTTTTCAAGCCAGGTACAGAGAAACTCTGGCCCTATCCTAGTGGCCACGGACTACAGACTATCACGCCTACAATTAAACATAGAAGTACCACTCTGGGCTCTATCAAACCACACCCTACCTATCTTCTTTGCGGGGGACCTTAAAGCTTTCCACGCAATACTCCTTTCTAATACCACGAATGATGCAGAAAGGTAACTGGCTGATCCCCCAGCGCGTTATCGCTGCGAGTACATCGGCTCGGCCTTTCTTA
This sequence comes from Ceratothoa steindachneri, assembly GCA_963969495.1. Classification (NCBI taxonomy): domain Eukaryota; kingdom Metazoa; phylum Arthropoda; class Malacostraca; order Isopoda; family Cymothoidae; genus Ceratothoa; species Ceratothoa steindachneri. Next base: position 194,793,950 of record OZ018318.1, read on the forward strand.
CATTCTTCGGTACTCGCGGAGGAACCACTTCTCCGGGCGTGGTCTTCCGCAACGACCACGATACACGCTTCTACACTCACATCTCACCTGGTCCTCATGTACTCTCTGAGCACATACCGTTATGCCTTATCATAACCACATCTCTCATACTCATACCCACATCACCTTTCTTCGAATTCCAAAACAAGAACTTGGAAGAGATCAAGAGACACATATCAACAGAAAACACGCCACAAAACCTCAATCTGGACCACAACAATCTAGATCTGTTAGCCGACTATGGTGCTCAATCTTGAACGCTATTACCAGAGCACGCGACCAACACACACCCCACAAAACCTATACATGTATAAAACACTTCGAGTAATCCATACACAATCAGTGACCCATCACACAGTAAGACAATCACTACACCAGAGGCCCACGACAACACAACATCACTCACCTATGTGCCCACAACTTACAGTGCGTGCAACTAGATAGGAACCAACAGTGGCGAGAGGTCGTCCGCATGGCGGAGAACATCGTTGCACTTACCCCCTTCCTCTTCTGGTGGCGCGTCAAAAGCATGGTAGGCACCGATTCACCCAAACCTATCTCCCTCCAAGTAAATATCCAAACACTCGCAGACATCAACGTCATCCTTGACGCATTTTGGTCCCACTGGGACACAGTACACACACACATACAACCCACCCAAACCACACGCGTAAGATCACTTCCAGCAGGTCCAGGAGTAGTGAAGGTCCCACGCACACAAGCTAATGGCTGCCCCCTTGATACGAATGAAGTGGCTTGACAAAACATCTATACTGACCAGTCCCATCACCGTCGAGGAACAAAACAGTACATTAAAAACAACACCAAAACGCGCACCCGGCCTCTCCGGAATAACAGCTGCATTAATACTCAACCTCCCCGCAAACATATACCCTACACTTACACACCTATTCAACGCCTCACTAGCCTCAGGCCACTGGCCCAAATATTCAAAGTTACTTACAACATACTTTTACACAAAATGAACAAATTACGGGCATATTGCTCTATTAGAGCACCTAGGCAAAATACTCGAACGTCAAATACACGCCGTCTACGTGACTACTGTAAGAGAGGGACTGGTGCTCCCCCCACCAATATGGGTTTAGGAGGGGCTGATCCACTCAGGCGGCTGTGACCATCGTTCATGACAAAATAAAAAAGCCCGCCAGGTACGACGTGGAGAAGGCATTTGATAAAGTGGGGCTCGAGGGACTCCGAAAGAAACTCGCTAACAATACGGAGTTACCTATCTCACCAGAAAGCTCCTCTCGCACTACCTCACTGAACGGTCATGTCACATAAAATAAAACAATACCCTATCACAACCTGTCACACCACGCTCAAGCGTTCCCCAAGGAAGCGTACTGGCACCACACTTTATATTATGTACAGAAACGACACCCCACGCCCGCCCGAAAACTGACGTGAAACTTACACAGTGCCCTACGCCGATGACGAGACTATTCTCGCCAGCGGTCGCGGACCAGACTGTAGAGGCTGGTCCCGAAAAAACACCCACCACAAGGTCCACTCACTCGTAAGACGCCTGTCACATCGGAAGGAGACAAAATACAGAGATACCTATTTTTTCTTATTATAATATCAAACTTACCCACCACCCAATACAATTAATTACCTAACAATGTAAATATATAAAAACACGTACACCAAAAATATATACAAATAGGTGCTCCCACTTCAACCTCCCATAATATACGCAACACAAAATTTATACAGGTCAACAATATAGGCGCAACAACACAAATATAAATAATTACCAAACAACTGGTTTACGAAAGCACTAATGATTTTTTTCCACCTCTCTCTCTCTCTCCAACACTCGTGGCCACCACAAAACCCCCAATTGATCTGGCTCAGTTAGTTCACTGGTTATTAAAGGTTGCACCGGGGCGTTTTTGCACGTTATGGGACAGTTCACTCACTCTTCCTGAGCCTGGGGCGGGGAAGAAAGTGTACTAAAGCGGTCGGTCTATCTCTCTTAAGGGGGACCGAGGGGACCGTTGGCTGTGGCCCTTAATTGTGCCCCACACCAATGACTTAGTGCGCGACTTCTTCCCTCTCCTCATTCATGGACAACAGCAGCAAGACCAAAGGAGCTTAAAAAAAGGGAAACATAATTACTCGCCTGTTGCTATTTTCAAGGTGTTACATTCCCTCCCTCCCTCACTTACTCTCACTCACTCACTCAATCACTCATACCGTACCTGGCTTTACGTCCAGCTGAACTTCCTTCGTGCATTCGTTATTGGCCATTTACAATAGCTTATCAACCTGTACTTATATACTTCGCCTGTGGGATGAGGAAGAAACCTCAAACCTTAGCAAAAGACGGGGGACCTACACTGCTTCCAGGCAGCTCTGTCCTCCCTCCTTCACAAAAACCTAAAAGAAAAGGCGGGCATTAGATTGGGCACTGGTGAGCTGAGGCGAACAAAAATAGACCTACCACAAGACGAGATCGCGCACAAGGAAAAAAAACACGAAAAGACAGAATACTAGGATAAAGGGTTGATTGCCACGAATCCTCAGAAGACACACATGACACTCTTCGGCGCAAAAGATCACTACACTCATAACTAACAAATTTTCTCACACACACCAGACAGGAACCACCTAAACCCAGAGTGAGGGAATCCCCACGTGGAATATCTTTAGGCAGAAAGGAACTCCCATGTGCAACAGAAGGCCCAGCTAGGCCTAAAATGTTAAGCCTAACACCCCCCTTCCTTCCGCAAGCGGTAGCCTCGAATCGAGGTCCCCACGATTCACCTTTATGCGGGCTAAAATAGCTCTGCAAGAAGATTCGAGGCCCTTCGAGAGTAGAGCTGTTTCCCGCTAACCCGCAACTCAAGAGAGAGCCTCGGACATAAATAACGCTCGACTCCCAGAACCCAGAAGATTTCCCCATGGTTCCAAGTCAAGTGCTAGCAACAAAGCACAGTGACAGCTGGACTATTTTGTGTATTTGGAATTAGCCCCAGCTAGGAGGTAATTCCACTGAACAATCGCCCCGAGTGATTTTCCCGACTTCTTGCATCAACACCTATCGAAGCCCTCCTCATTTCGGTTAGCCGAAATACTCTTCCCTCGACCGGAAGTTACCCCCCCCCCCCTCGCTTTTGGATAACCGTCATCACTTCAACCTCCCACTCTAAAGTCCGAGTAGCCTCACCTCGAATGCATGAGACATCCGTAAGCAAACCCCTCTTCCCCTTTTAGTAACCCAATTAAGTTAATCCCTCCCCCATTTGAATAGTCTCCTCCAGGAATCCCTTAAGTTCTGACCTCATAGGCTGATTTATAACTACAATTCCCCCTTTCATTTACTGATGTGATTTTGCCCGTTAATTCTCTGAGGTAATTTTACCCATCAATTCTCTTATTATTTTGTGTAAATAAAATTATATTTTTGTAATGCCTCTTTAAATAACCTTGAGCTTTGCTATTGTCAATAATTTACCTGACCTCGTTGCACTTTCTTGCTACTCAGCCCCTCTGAACTCTTGGTTTTCCGTCCCTTTGTCGGTCGCTTTCAAGTTATTGGTCCCTCCCTGATAGGTATAATATGGTATTGATATAATGTAATGTCATACCACGACACCCAGCAAAGCTCGACAACACACAACAAACAAATATCCTTCGGGTAACTTTTGACAATTCTCGTAGGTTCAATATACACGAGCACCTAAATTTTATGGCCCTAAGATTTACCAAAGTTCGTAGTCCCTCAAAGCCAAGAAAGTTCCATCCATCGGAACACTGAGGCGTTAAGCCCCTAGTTTCTTCTTCCCCGGTTGTGCGGTACCAAAAGAACCCGATCGTCTGCTACACCTGTGGAGTTCTCGGCCATTACCGCACGAACTGTCCTTAAAACTCCCGATTCGCAAACTCCCAGTCCCACCAAGTACACCAAATCTGGGCAGCCCCTGATCCTCCTCCATCGCCTCGGAAGACTCCCGAACCTCCCTCGCTCGCGAAAGACCCGGTCCATCAGGTAAATTTTCTCTTTAATAAGAACAACCCTGGTGGATTGAAGTTCGAGAACGGAACTGTGAACGGTCGCCGAGTAACCAACCTCGTCCAAAACACCGGGTGCACCTGTATTATAGTGTCTGAGGACCTACTCCCCCCTGTTGGGCCCGGCCACAAGAGATTTGCGGTGGTCCACGACTACCTTGTTCTGGCCAGTCGTTTCCCAGTAATTCGTTGTCACATCAAGTGTGACTATATGTCCGGTTGGGCCGAAGTGGTAGCGGCCCCAATCCAGTTCTGCTCCGTTTTATTCGGTTAGAACTCCGTAATTCACGACCATCCCGTGGCCCAGCCCGTGATTACCCGTACACAGGCAGCCCTGGAATCCCGTGCATCTGTTCCCCTGAAAACCCCTTTAGATCCGGAGTTCCAAGCCCTCCGGAGCGATAAGTTTTCTCGCGCCCATAAGGAGTGCGCAACTCTCCCCCCCCTTTGGGAGAAAACTAAAGCCCTGGTGCATGAGTCCACCCGAGGAAGCAAACGAGTCTCGTATCTTGTGAAGAAGGAATTGAGAGGTTTGAGACCTAATTGGATCTTAAGACACGAGAACGAAAATTCAAGCCTGGCGCGAAGGTGCTGGTGCTACTTCCCACGGAAAACAACAAAATCCATAGCCAGTGAAAGGGAACCTACCCCGTCCTCGACGCTAGAGGACCCGTGGATTACCTCATCCATATTCCGGCGCGATTGAAGGTTTTCCACGTGAATTGTATATATATATATATATATATATATATATATATATATATATATATATATATATATATATATATTATATCATCAATGTTCCTAATTATATTTTTTCGGGCCCACTAAATTGTGCAGTTTTTATTTGTCCCATATTTATGCCTCCATTTAATTGTATCCTTTTGGGGAGGCGGGGGGGGCTACTGAAATGTCGCCAATGTTTTCCTGGATTTTTCTTTTGTTTTAAAATTCTATTAGTTAAATTCTCTATAATCGACCTGCTTAAGGCTTATGCCCGTAAATTCACCGCTGAGCTCAGATTTACGTATTTTTGTGTGTACACCTGTCAGAGCAGGTTAGAATTTCCCTAGACTTTTGATAATTCTAGTTTGACGGGTTGGGATGATCCTTTCCTACGCAACTGCTCTGTAAAGCATCATCTTTCGGTTGGGAGATGTGTGAGGGAATCCTCACGTGAAAGATCTTTAGCAGAAAGAAAATTCCATGTGCAGCAGAAGGCCCAACTAGGCCTAAGGTGGGAAGCCTACCCTCCATCCTTTGACAAGCAATAGCCTCGAATCGAGGTCCCCACGATTCACCTTTATGAGGGCTAAAATAGCTCTGCAAGAAGATTCGAAGCCCTTCGAGAGTAGAGCTGTTTCCAGCTAACCCCAAACTCCGAGGAGAGCCTCGGACATAAATAACGCTCGACTCCCCGGAAGGAACACAGAGTTGAGAAGTCTCGCCAGAACCCATAAGATTTCCCCATGGTTCCAAGTCAAGTGCTAGCAACAAAGCACAGTGACAGCTGGACTATTTTGTGTATTTGGAATTAGCCCCAGCCAGGAGGTAATTCCACTGAACGATCGCCCCGAGTGATTTGCCCGACTTCTTTCATCAACCCTTGTCGAAGCCCTTCTCATTTCAGGTAGCCGAAATACTCTCCCCTCGACCGGAAGTTATCCCCCACCCCTTGCTTTTGGAGAACCGTCATCACTCCAACCTCCCGCTCTGAAGTCCGAGTCACCTCACCTCAAGTGCAGAAGACATCCGTAAGCCAACCCCTCTTCCACTTTTAGTAACCCAATTGAGTTAATCCCCCACCCCCCATTTGAATAGTCTTCCCTGGGAATCCCTTAAGTTCTAACTTCATAGCCTGATTTATAACTACAATTCCTCCTTTCCTTTACTGATGTGATTTTGCCTGTTAATTCTCTGAGGTAATTTTACCCATCAATTCTCTCATTATTTTGTGTAAATAAAATTATATTTTTGTAATGCCTCTTTAAATAACCTTGAGCTTTGCTATTGTCAATAATTTACCTGACCTCGTTGCACTTTCTTGCTACTCAGCCCCTCTGAACTCTTGGTTTTCCGTCCCTTTGTCGGTTCGCTTTCAAGTTATTGGTCCCTCCCTGATAGGTATAATATGGTATTGATATAATGTAATGTCATACCACGACACCCAGCAAAGCTCGACAACACACAACAAACAAATATCCTTCGGGTAACTTTTGACAATTCTCGTAGGTTCAATATACACGAGCACCTAATACAAGCAAGAGCCGCACCCACAAACAAAATGCTGCCAGGTTCTACCCTGCGTGCTCAGTGCATTTAGAACTCTGCTTTGAAGCACTTTTGCCACTCTACCATGTAGGCGAGAATGTACACATTACACGCTAACAACAAATTAGTCCCTCACAATAGATACGCTCACACTAGACTTACAAAACAACTCGAGAAACTCGCCAGAGACCCCATATACACTGCACTACACGCAAGACTGTATGCTGCGATGGCACTGCTATACCCCGCAGCCCATCACCACCCGCAACCCATACCGTTCTACGCATAAGTTAAGAAGATCATGAATAACGCGTTTTCAACTATGCAAACACGATCTCCTTCCTGACCACCCCCCAAACGTCGTCCAGTCACGAACATCCCGACCCGCACCCATTTACACCACGCATCGGTGTCTAGCCACAGACCTATCCACTCCTCCTATTCCCTTTCAAATTATTTCCGTACCTTTTTCCTCTACTATTAACTGATCTCCTGTGTTACACAGTGATCCCTTTATGTTCTTTCTATGTACATATATTCGATTCGTTTTCTTTAATTCAGTTCGATTCTGACTCCACATTTCATTGGTAAAGGAGGAAAGAATATACGAGTATCAAGACGCTCCGAAGATGATCGAATAAGAAGAAAGCTCAGCAATTTAGTTTGCTTTTTACCAAACCCATCCATTTAAAAAAAAGATCAATACAAGACAAGTGATCTGCCATCTAGAAGATGGAATAAAAAGATAGTTAGAAGAATAGAAAGTTGCCAAAGGAAATTAACTAAGGCGAAATACAGCATGGTCTTCAAAAAAAATTTGCATTTAAGAATGACTACTACCCATCTACACACACGTATATATATATATATATATATATATATATATATATATATATATATATATATATACTGGTATTTAATATTATTTATATAGAGACATAAATAACATATTCTTGTAGAGCATTCTCGTGGTATATTTTTTTCATTGAAGAAAATGAATTTGGGAAAACGGAATTGACTCCCTCTTATCCTTTAAAAACTTTTCCTCTCCGCATCATTCGATTTCAGTGAGGTACAGACCACAACGAAAATTGATTGTCGTAGAATGACCCTTGGCTTTGATCACTCTACGCTTTGACACCCTTTTAGTAGCGGTATGCTTTAAGGGGCGTGAGTCACTTCTATGATGAAGTAGGCTTTGTTCTAAGAGTGCTATTTTAGTGGTTTAGTCCTTAAGGAAGAGCTATTTTTAAACACATAAGGATAAGAGGAAACACCAGAATCTACCAAAAATAAACATGTATTTTAAATTAAATATTACAAACCAACAGTAAAAGCATTTCTATATTTGGCCTCAAAGATTTTTCAATGACCAAACATAAACAAGTAGGCTTCCAATAAACAAACCAATTGCCAATTAGTATTTTTATCACGACCCTATTTGTTTAGCATAAAACATTAAATTAATGTACTGTCATCTACAAACACATATGACCTAGGTTCAAGAATAATGGTTTCTACTCTCCTTTAAAACGTGGGACGTACTAAACTTCTACTATCGCAATAGAGATATAAATGTTATTGTTAACTTACAGGTAGGTATTAGGGATTGCCGGATGTCGCTGGAGGACTTATCTCTCGCTTTGAAGTGGTGTGGCCGCTGGTTGAAATTTTCGAGGAGGGATTGCTTGTCGCCTGTGCCGGGGGATGATTCTTCAACGTTCTTAAAGAACGGGAGCTCGTTGGGGCAGGGTTCTTCTCCTCTCACTCTTACGGTGCTTGAGATGTGAGAATCACTCGAGTGTGAGCGGCTTTGCTTTTCTTCAGTTGGGCTTCTTTGCAGACGGAAAAGGCTTCTTCGGTATGGCACCGATATAAAACTTGACTAATTAGGTTAATACGGCCCTGAAAGGGGGGATCGATTTTCTCAATCTGATCCTATCGTTTCTCAGGGAAATAGTCTTGTATGGCTGAAGGATCGATCTTTACGAACTAATCTTTCTTCTGGCGAATCGACTTCTAATAATATTCTTGTCTAGCCGATGGATCAATCTTCACGAACTAATCCACCTCTAGCGTATCGACTTCTGATCATCTCCTTCTCTTTCTTTGCGGGGCTTATATATAGGCGGATTGCCACCCCATCTAAAGGGGAAAGTGACCAGGCCACAGATGCAAAAGGGGGGGGGAGCGAATGGAGAGTTAGCATCTGGGGAGAGCGAGAATTCCTGAGGTGGCACTTGGGTGCCCAAGTCAGCTCGCAAATTATAGGCTCGCAACCGCACCGCTACTTGGCGGGCCTTCTGACTCGCACCGTTTTTTTTTCTAACCACGGGTTTATGGGTCTCGTAGGTAATACGATCGTTAGAGCGTCGTTTAAGGACCTTAGGTAGTCGCCTTCAAACATATGTTAGCTCCAACTGCCCACAGCGGCGAGGAGATCACACATGGTAAGCATTTTCGCCGGCTACCTTTCCCACGCTTCTCCTCATGAAGGGAGGGGGGCTTGAATGTACCTATACTCCTCCAGGAGGCTTAATGTAGCCATTTCTCCACATTTACCTCCATTCTTAAGAAAATAACGGGAGGGGGGGGGGTTCCAATCCGACGCTTACAATAATATACATGGGTAACTTACGGAACATTATATTATAGTTCACGCGGGAATGCCTCGATAACATTTCACCTGACCTTACATTAATTCCTATATTTCTGTGCCAACTTAGAATTTTCTTACCTACCACTAGGGGGTTACTCGCCCCAACTTACTTACAATTCTACTGATTTACACTTAACTTTGCTATAATACAATAGTTGGGCTGCTCCTTAATCGTCGACAGGGTTCCGACTTAACGAGTCCGCCATACAATTGTTAGACCCTTTTATATAGTGAATGGAGTACTGGTACTCCATCAAGAGTAAACTCCATCTCAGGAGTCTTCCATTCTTACACTTATTTTTACCTAAGTATGACAACGGTTTCTGGTCGCATTCCAACTTGAACTCGCGCCCTATTAGATAATATTTGAATTTACCTATGGACCATATTATGGCCAAAGCCTTGATTTCGATAGTAGCGTAGGCTTTTTCTCTACTCAACAGTTTCCTACTGACATAAGCTATGGGATAGGCTGTTTCGTCATCTTCGTATTGAAGCATTACTCCGCCTAACCCGTCCCGACTAGCGTCCGTGCGAAGGCCGAAGATCTTGTTGGGATTTGGTAAGCGAAGAATGGGCGCAGTTACGAGTTTTCCTTTTAGAACCTCCAACTGAGTTATTGCATGGGGGTTCCACGTGACAGGGTCTGACGCTGTCTTTTTTAACAAATCATTCAGTGGGGCCGCAATGGAAGTGAAGTGTGGTACAAAACGCCTATAGAACGAGGCCGCTCCCATAAACGATTGGAGTTGTTTCTTTGTTTTCGGCCGGGGCATCTTGACTATGGCGTCCACTTTTTCTTGCTGGGTAGTCAAGTGTTTTTGTCCTATTTTGAATCCCAGGTAGTCAATGGATTCGTAGGCAAAATAACACTTGGTCGGCCTGGCGGTTAGAACTTGCTCCTTCAATTTGTCCAGCAATGAGCGTAAGGCGTGTAAGTGTGACTCCCATGTACGGGTAGCTACGTACACGTTTTCGAAGTAAAACGACACGTCACTTAGTCCAGCGATAAATCGCCTCATCATCCTATTATAATTGCTACCGGCTGTAAGTAGTCCGAAGGGTAGCTTGGTAAACTGTAACAGACCTCTCTCGGTCGCAAAAGCCGTCAGTTTTTTGGACTCCTTAGCGAGAGGTATTTGATAGTACGCTTTACACAAATCCAATTCGGTGATGAATTTAGCGTCTTTAAATAAATGGAGATTTTGATCTATTAGTGGGATGGGCTCAGCGTCGAAAACGGTAACTGAATTCAATTTTCGGAAATCCACGCACATCCGAAATGATTGATCCGGTTTCTTAACCATTACTATGGAGGAGCAATAATCGGACTCCGATGGCTCTAAAATTCCCAATTTTAGTAAATTCTGGACTTCCTTATTGAAGGCTTCTCGTAGGTGGATCGGTAACGGATATGGTTTGCTCCGAACCACTGAATTAGTTTTTAGATTTATTTCATGGATAAAATCCTTGGCACATCCGGGGTTTTCAGAAATGACTTCTGGGAATTCCATGAGCAAGTTCAACATTTCCGCTTTTTGTTGAATTTCTAAGTGGGGATTTATCTTTAAATCCACCCGAGGGTCTTCCGGGGTAGGTGAGAGCGAGGGAAGTTCGTATTCCTCGTCTTGTTCCACACACACGGTGTGTATGACTTGCAGGGGCGTACCCGGGTAAACGGCATCCATCGGTTCTTCTTCGTCTAGAAGGGTAATATTCTTTATGCACGCGTGGCGGTGATATTTTTTTAGCATGTTTATGTGATAGATTCTTCGCCCTGTTGGGGTATCTATCAAGTAATCGACTAGACCCCGTACCTCGATTACTTCAAACGGTCCCTTCCACTGGGCCCATAACTTATTATTTTCGGTCGGGAGTAATACTAAGACTTCATCTCCTGCCTTTAATTTTCGAGCCTTTGCTTTCATATCGAAATAGTCCCGGTATTTGGCTAATTTTTCTCGGCGTTCTCTCGAGCTAAGCCAGAGCAGTATTCTAGGCGCTCGCGCATATCCATCACGAAGGCGTAAGACGATTTGATTTCTTGCTCGAGCTTCGCGTTGGAAAATAATTCCTTAAGAATACTCATAGGACCTCGCACATTTCTCCCGTATAATAGCTCAAAGGGCGAGAATCCCAACGTCCGATGAGGTATTTCTCGGCAGGCGAAAAGGGCTGCAGGCAGGTATCTGTGCCACTGTGTAGGGTTGTTTTGACACAACTTCTTCAATATATTTTTGAGAGTCCCGTTTAATTTCTCGCAGATTCCGTTAGCGGCTGGATGAAATGGACTCGTAAAAATTGGCTTGACTAACAGTAGTTTGTTAAAATACTCCATCAATTCTGAGGTGAATTGGCGCCCTATATCAGATAGAATTTCTTTAGGCATGCCTACTCGTGCAAAAATTGAAATTAATGCTTCCGCGCAGGAAATAGTGTCAATCTTCCGTAGAGCCACGGCATCTGGGAACCGGGTGGCACAATCCACTAGGGTGAGGATGTAGGAGTGTCCTCCACTTGAAGGGGGGTGAATTGGTCCCACCAAATCAATTGCCACTCGAAAAAATGGTTCGGTTATAACGGGCACCTTTTGTAAGGGAGCGGGAGGTACCCGTCCTCTGGAGGGATCCTTCTGACACACGTCGCATGATCGGACATAGACCACAATTTTCCTGGCGGCCTGGGGCCAATAAAAGTGTCGGAATATCTGCTGCGCCGTTTTGTTGTGCCCAAAGTGTCCGGCTAATATTCCATCATGCGCGGTATTCAAAATTCTTTGCGTGTATTCTTGAGGTACACACAGTGCTTTCTTGTTCTCCTTATCCTCCTCGCTGATAGTACGGTAGGGAAGTGAGTCTTCTACGATATACTGGATAGGCTTCTTTCCTTTCACTTGGAGAATTTCACCTTTAATAGCTTTCTCCCATAGAGGTTTAAGAGTGGGGCATTCCTTCTGAGCACTGGCGAAGGAAGTCAATTTGAACCCATTGTCTTCGAGCGTAATCCTCGTGGTCAACTTAGCAGGTCGCTCTTTCCTCTGGGCTTCTTGTGCCCAGGTGACTACTTGTTGGGCCACTTCTTGCTGGGGAATTAGGGGGTTTTGTCCGATTAGTACTGCGCAGAACTTAATCGGGGCTACTACCACGTCCGTCCAACCGGTGAAATATCTGCATTGTATATGACATCTCACGACGGGGAATCGATTGTCGCGTCCTAAAAAGTCGTGGACGATTGCGAATTTCCTATGGGCAGGGTTTACTGGGGGCAGCAACTTGTCGGATACCACTATGCACGTGCATCCGGTGTCTCTGACTAAAGTGGATACTCGGCACCCATTAACAGTGCCCTCTTCAAATTGTAGGCCGCCTGGCGAACTTTTGTTGAATAGGAAGTTTACCTTTTGCTGGGGCCCTTCGGATGTTGGCGCGGGGACGTAGGACGAATCAGCTTGTCCTGCTGGGATCGCGGAAGTCAGGTTTTGCACCTGTTGTCTCGAGGTCTCCCTCAGTCGGGAGTTCTGTGGGCACTGGAAACTCAGGTGACCTATTATCCCGCAGGTATAACAAGTGACGGGCTTCCTGGGATACGTGCCGGTATTAGGGTATGATCCTTGTGGAATCCTAACTTCTTTTTTATTTTTTTCTTCTCCAAAATTTGGTTTATAAGTTCCTTTTGCGGCTGAGAACTTAAAGGGCTTCTTCTGTAAATGCCTGGGTGGCGGCCCATTTTTCTTTGGGGAGGGAGCCTTCTCTTTCTTGTACTCCATAGGATATAACCGATGATTTACCGCGTGGAGGTCAGCCTCGTCCAGGCACTCGTTGAAGGTAGAAGCTTTTCGGTCCTTAACGAATGCACGGATTTCCTGGGGTAGTGTACTTAGTAACTGATCTCTAAGCATGAAGTCGACGACCGCAGCGACTTCGTTCTCTACCCCTTCTGACTCCATCCAAAACTGTAGGCTTCGACGAAGCTCAAAGCCAAAATGTTTGTATGTTTGTCCAGGTCTTATACGAGAATGCCTGAACTTCATGCTATATTCTTCTGGGTTAAGGTTTGTTGCTGAGAGAAGTTCGGCGTTGAGAGTGGAATAGTCCACAGTCGCTTCTGAGGGTAAAGATACGAATATCTCTCTCATCCTACGATTGAGTAGCGGTAACAGTCTGGCGACCCCATCTTCTTCTAGGTCCCAATTATTGACTTCAAATATTTTCTCAAAATGGGAGAGATATGAGCATAAATCTTCTTCGTCCTTGTACTCCGGGAGTTTCATGCTAACCGCTGGTGACACTCCTGTTCTAGATGACACTGACTGCACCTCTAACTCGTCTTTGCTAAGAGCTCTTTCGTGGGCCCTTATCTTCTCTCTTTCATCAGTTTCCATTTTCGCCTTTTCTCTTCTTTCATCAGCTTCCATTTTCATTTTACGTTCCTCTCTTCTTTCTTCTCTTTCGTTTCTCTCTTTCTCCTGAATAAACGAACTCAGATCGGTTCCTTTCAGTCCGAGGCTTTGACCTTGCTTCCAATAAAGGTCAAACAATGCCATCACGCTTATGTCAGTCATCTACCTTGTTTTTAATCAAGCCTGACCTATTCCACCACCGAAACTTACCACTTGGCCTAACAATTTCCTTTAGATGGTATCCACCTCTAACTTTACCAATTTCCCACTCGTCAAATATTCTATTATTCCTGGTGTTCCTTTTATGTGTTAGCTCTTCCTTAAATAGACACTGCTGGGTTCTTTCTAATATAAAACCTCTAGACCTGACACCACTTTTATAATATGTCGTAGAATGACCCTTGGCTTTGATCACTCTACGCTTTGACACCCTTTTAGTAGCGGTATGCTTTAAGGGGCGTGAGTTACTTCTATGATGAAGTAGGCTTTGTTCTAAGAGTGCTATTTTAGTGGTTTAGTCCTTAAGGAAGAGCTATTTTTAAACACATAAGGATAAGAGGAAACACCAGAATCTACCAAAAATAAACATGTATTTTAAATTAAATATTACAAACCAACAGTAAAAGCATTTCTATATTTGGCCTCAAAGATTTTTCAATGACCAAACATAAACAAGTAGGCTTCCAATAAACAAACCAATTGCCAATTAGTATTTTTATCACGACCCTATTTGTTTAGCATAAAACATTAAATTAATGTACTATCATCTACAAACACATATGACCTAGGTTCAAGAATAATGGTTTCTACTCTCCTTTAAAACGTGGGACGTACTAAACTTCTACTATCGCAATAGAGATATAAATGTTATTGTTAACTTACAGGTAGGTATTAGGGATTGCCGGATGTCGCTGGAGGACTTATCTCTCGCTTTGAAGTGGTGTGGCCGCTGGTTGAAATTTTCGAGGAGGGATTGCTTGTCGCCTGTGCCGGGGGGTGATTCTTCAACGTAATTAAAGAACGGGAGCTCGTTGGGGCAGGGTTCTTCTCCTCTCACTCTTACGGTGCTTGAGATGTGAGAATCACTCGAGTGTGAGCGGCTTTGCTTTTCTTCAGTTGGGCTTTTTTGCAGACGGAAAAGGCTTCTTCGGTATGGCACCGATATAAAACTTGACTAATTAGGTTAATACGGCCCTGAAAGGGGGGATCGATTTTTTAAATCTGATCCTATCTTTTCTCACGGAAATAGTCTTGTATGGCTGAAAGATCGATCTTTACGAACTAATCTTTCTTCTGGCGAATCGACTTCTAATAATCTTCTTGTCTAGCCGATGGATCGATCTTCACGAACTAATCCACCTCTAGCGTATCGACTTCTGATCATCTCCTTCTCTTTCTTTGCGGGGCTTATATATAGGCGGATTGCCGCCCCATCTAAAGGGGGAAGTGACCAGGCCACAGATGCAAAAGGGGGGGGGGAGCGAATGGAGAGTTAGCATCTGGGGAGAGCGAGAATTCCTGAGGTGGCACTTGGGTGCCCAAGTCAGCTCGCAAATTATAGGCTCGCAACCGCACCGCTACTTGGCGGGCCTTCTGACTCGCACCGTTTTTTTTTCTAACCACGGGTTTATGGGTCTCGTAGGTAATACGATCGTTAGAGCGTCGTTTAAGGACCTTAGGTGGTCGCCTTCAAACATATGTTAGCTCCAACTGCCCACAGCGGCGAGGAGATCACACATGGTAAGCATTTTCGCCGGCTACCTTTCCCACGCTTCTCCTCATGAAGGGAGGGGGGCTTGAATGTACCTATACTCCTCCAGGAGGCTTAATGTAGCCATTTCTCCACATTGATATTGCTAAATAACTTTCGCTTAGTATATATACATACCATTAAAATATTCTAGGAGTGTTTATCTTAAATTACTGACTATTTAACTTCAGATCTAATTCTCCAAACATCAAATTCGGCTTCACTTGGTAAATAAGAAAATACTTGATTCACTTTCCTTAATTTACTGGAATCAATTTGCAATCATTTATGGAATACGAAAGGGAAAAATACGCTTCATTTAACGCTGCTGTTCGGAAAAATGTTAAAAAAATATAAAAATTGTGTTTAGAGTTAAAATTTAACAACTTTGATATACGTGAAAGGGGAAGGCTATAGGATAAGGCGGTGAAAATTACGAAGAATTAATGGAATCATTTGCCACTTAAAATTGGTTCATATTTTTCAGGTTAAAACTATTTTTATCGGCAAAACTGTTTGAGTAATTTAAGGTCTGACTTAGGGTGTGTATGTGTGTGTGACTTGTGGCTGAATGAATTGTATATAAGAATATAGGAACCAACATATATTTAGAACTCATGCGCCGATAAGTGCTTATGTCAAAGAGAATGAAGAGTTTGGAGACTTCACTTTGGCTCACTGAAGCATAACTATGAGTGTGTGTGTATGTGTTTGTTAGGCTTCAAAGAGATAAAAAGGGATGTAAGAGGATTATAGTGGATAAAATGAAATTAAATTGTGGACAAGTTATACTAATTTTAGATTCTGAAAAAGTTTCTATGATTTTGAAGTCATTTCAATGACTTTCGAATGCAAGATATTGCATTTTGGGGTCATCCTATACAAGAACAATTCTATGCTATCGTAATATTATATATTTTTAAAAAGTTTAAATCTTTTATTTTACAGGCCACTTGTTTATTAACTCAGAAGGAAACTCATATTTTAAATATTATTTTAAAGACTTCGATAATTTGACTTAGTAAACAACGGTTTTCCCAATTCGTTTGTGTTGAATAATATCAAACATGTTTTAGTTGCTATATAACAGGGGCGGCGAAACCACGCCCGTGAGCCCAATTTTCATCGCCCACTGAGTGATATATTTGTATGAACAAATTTTCAATAATGAAATTTAAATAATATTGGTATGTCCACAACATAAGTAAAATAAAGGTAAATGTTAATTTTTTCGACCAATAATTAGACTTAGAGGAGTCATATCAGAATGTTGCAAGGGATGCCACATAGATGGTTCGCCTCAAGGCGTATACTCAACTTTGCGAGGCATGTTCTTAACTGGGACTGTTTTGTAAATTTTCCCCTAGTTAGCCTTATTTTGTTTTCCTCAGTGGCAGTATTGAAAATTCATGCATTGATAACTTAATTTGAATCAATTTAGAACCTTATTAAATTTCCTTTTGATACCATAATCAATATGAAAAGTGGTAGTGAAAATCTTAAAAGAAAAAATGTGTTTTCTTGAAAATGGACCGAGCTCTATATTTTCTATTGAATTTAATGATAGGTGTATTTGTCTTATTTGCAACGAACATATTTCTATTTATAAGAAATATAATCTTGAGAGGCATTTTATTAGTAGACATAAGAAATATGCAGATTTGAAAGGATCTGAACGTCTAAATATGATAGCTTTCTTGAGAGAAAATATGGAGGAAAAACAGACTCTTTTTAAAAATCCTATTCAAGAAAGTGAATCTGTAACTCGAGCTTGTTATGCCTTATGTGATAAAATTGCTAAAAAATTAAACAACATACTGAATGTTGAATTCATGAAAGAGTGTAAGCTTAATGCTGTTGAGATTTTAGGCCCAGATAAAGTCGTATTGTTTGAAAATAGTAGCTTATCGAAAAGAATCTGTTTCAGATCGTATGAAGGAAATGGCCGATTACATTCAAACTTCCTTAAAAGCAAAATCAAGGGAATTTGTGTTTTACATGTTGGCTCTTGATGAAACAGCAGAGCTATCAAATACTGCGCATATGGTGATCTTTATACGTATAATAACTGTAGAATTAAACAAATCAACATACAATAAGAGTTTCTTGCTTTGATATCACTACATGGAACAACGAGAGGTGAAGATTTATTTCAAATTGTACACTCAGCATTAAAGAATTCTGAATTAATGTATAAGAAACTGACGGGTCTTGCAAAAGAATGCACTCCGTTTATGTTAGGTCGTGAAAAATGGCTAGTAGCTCTAATTAAGAATAAGTTTAGGTAGTACCTTTTGACTCAAATAATTGAATTGTGTATCATTCCCCTATTCATATGAAAAGAATATGTGGACAATCACTCAAAATGGTAAATCTAATGAAAGTTGTAACGAAGGGCGCTAATTTAATAAAAAGCAAAGGATTGAACGATAAGGAATTTAAAAGATTTCTGCAAGATCTTGAAGCTAATAAGGAAATTTATCATACCATTGTTAATTACGATAGCTAAGTAAGGCTTAAATGCTCAAGCGATTGTATGAACTGAAAGGAGAAGTGAAAATTTTCATTAAAATATAAAGTATTCCTGTTCAAGAATTGAAAGAACAAAAGTTTCTGTCATCTAGCATTTTTAGTAGATTTAACTTATCATTTGATAAGTCTAAACTTGAAACTACAAGGGCCAAATCAACTTATAACTTCTCATTTCAAAAGTTTTGAATCAGCTCTTCATTTATTTATTACACAATTATATAAATAACTGTTTCACACATTTCTACACCTTAAGCGAGTACAATCCAAAATCAACCAAGGAATACTCTGATAAATGTTACAATCTTTTGAATACATTTTCCAGCAGATTTGACGAAACCCCCCAAAACAAAATCGAACTACTTATATTTGAAACACTCGAAAAAATCCTACACTTCGTTATTCAAAAGGCTTCTCAAAAGGCTCATCGCTCTGGCGATGAGCGTCGTGGTCATTTTAGCCAAGAGCAATTAATGACAAAGGTTCAAATCGAACTACTTTATTCATTTTCTTATAACGGTTAAAATAGTTTGCCCCTATGATTCTGTTACTATATTTCCCATTTTATTTCTTAAGCTTTAATGGTCCAGGTAATAATAATTTTCTTAACGTTTTTCTGGGTTGTGTTACCAATTTTCATTTCATTGGGCCTTTAAAATACATGCTTTAAAATATGCATCTCAATTTTCTACAATCTATCAATGTGAAGAGAGAGTTGTTTTCAAAATTAAATTATGCCAAAATCGTCTAAGTACTCGTACATGACTCACTGACGAAAACCTAGCTAGTAAACTACGAATTATAGTTTGATCAAAGACAGTTAATATATCAAAACTTTGCTGAAAAGTCGAATTTAAAGATAGCTTAATTAGATTTTATTTTTTTAGAATACAGTAGCTTAAATCTTTTAGTTATTTTGTAGCTTTCATTCAGCATGTGGTTAATTGTTTTAACTTCCCAATATTAGGGTATATTAAAAAATGCTATATCTCATCAGTAAAATACTATCTCGATTTCCGTGGAGGCAGTCAATAAAAATGTTGCGTATTCATTTTTTTTTAAATATTAATGCAAGAGCTTATCGCACCCCAAAATAAATTTAAACAACATTTACAAAGATACAGGAGTCAAATTTCATTTATCGTACGCCGACTTCTTTCATTAGAAATTTTCGCCCATGGCTCAGAAAAGTTTCCCCAACCCGACTATATAAGTTAACTTTTATGTGTTATTGGTACTTTGTGCAATTCATTTATTATTCCATCCCCAACCTTTCACTATGATTCAAGTAGGCTGAATTTACAGCCCAAGGTAGCAACTGAACACCATCTTTCCTCCATCGGACCTTGACATTTTGGCTGTATGGCATTAGGCAGTGTCCTGTTGAAAGTTCAAGATCTTTCTTCAAACTATTCTTCTCGCTTGGGACATAACGCGAGTTTCTATTTTAAAACATTTATGTAATTATCTTGTCTTATGGTTCCATCAGCACTGTGCTGCTCCGCCTCGACACTAGGAAATTCTATGGAAATTTCAGTTTCCTAACACATTCTGGCATAAGGTCTTATGCAGTTGTAAGAAGAAATGTCTGGATGCGATCATACTGTTTCGATGGAAGATTCATCATAAAATTTTACCAGAAGAAAATTCAAACAGAAAACCATTAGTAGTTACCCAAAAGAAAATTACCCCACACCCGCTTGTAACCTAGCTTGTCTTAGGGCCTGAAAAACAAACTGCGAGCTCTGGTGGCCTAGATCACACATTCCTTTAGATGTCAGCCGCCCATTCTAAATCTGAAATCTCCTTGTGGATCAATTATATGAAACTCGGGCTCACATTTGAGTCTTTAAGATGCATTAAAACTAAACCTACATGATTCTTTCGATTATAATTAAGTAAAAAGCTTTCTTGATTCAGGTCTCGGTGCTTTAAATATTGGGGATTTTTTAGGGTCACAGGAAAGTAATGTAGTTTTTAAATTAGTAAAAATAAATTATAATAAACACTAGTGGAATATATTTATTGCTCAATAAAATATTCACCATCGTTAGATATATATAAGCTTTCTCCATTTTTAGGGAGAATTTATATTCCTCTGTCAAGAATCTGCGTCTTTACAACCAATAAAGGAATTAAATGCTGTTTCAACTTTTTGTTTACTTGTGAATCTTTTTCCACTGATGAAAGGATCTAAAGATCTGAATAAAAGAAAGTCTGCTGGAGCCAGGTCTGGCGAGTATGGAGGATGAGGAAGAACTTTAGAGCCTAAAGACTTCATTTTTTGCTTGAGCTTATCTGGCAGAATGTGGCCTTGCGTTTTCGTGCTGCAGAAAGACTCCTTTTCTGTTCACTAGAGCATGACATTTTATTATAGTCAATGAGGCATTGAGACAATCGATCTAGTGACAATAAAGCTGTGCAGTCAGAATTTATCCTTGTTCCAAATTACTCAGAGTAAACTACACCTTTATTTGTCCAACAAATACACAAAATTAACTTCATTTGGTGTATTCCTGGTTTCAACGTTGACACTGGATTTTAATCTTTGAAATCCATTGTTTCTTTCGTTTATTGGTGTTGAAGAAAATCCATTTTTTATCTCTTGTAACAATTCGATCTTCAACTCTAGCTTTCAAAAGTTCGTCATGCAAAAGAGTGAGTCTTCTTGATCGATCCCCATCAGAAAATTCAAAGTGCATTTTTTGGTTTACAAAACCATCTTTGGCGTTTTTAGAGACTTACTCCTTCAGAAAAGTGTATTTTTTAGTTTGTTTGTCTTTTTTACCAATGTGTAAGAAATGACACAGTTCTTTCCGATACCCCTGATATTTTTATTGTGACTTGTTTCGTTTTCAATAATATTCGAAAGAACTCTGGCCATTATAAAAATTGGTAGGTCCAAATTAAAGGTGAATTTACCATGTCTCCGAGGGTCAATACGTAGTTTCTTTTAATATAATGCCCAAATTTTAAGAGTTAGAAGCATCAGAATCCTCAAGCTAGGCGCTGCATTCCATGATTAATCTGTGATTATTTGCGAATCAATAGAATCTTTTAGGATCGCTTTTACAGAACATCGCTAATGCCTTTTCATATTCATTTAAATCATTTTTGACGTTCACTTATTATGCAAAATTTTAAAACTTTCCCCATGGCCGGCCGGAGAGGCCTCAGCAAGATTATTCTTCGAAATTGGCAAGAACTTGGCTGTCCTGGGGGCACTAGTTGGAAGAGAAGGTCCCTCCGCTCCTTGTGAGTCCTCGGGGGCTCGTGCAGTCTGAGAAAGAGCTTGCACAGCGGCAGATTCACGCTCAGAGTCTGGCACTGAACCAAATTTCGCTCTGATGGTACCTAGGGTTGTATAGGGGTCAACTTCGGGACGATCTTCACCTCAAGAGAGACTTTCACCTGACCATCCAACCCTAAGGTGTCAGGTATCGTGACAGGGGTTCTGAAGGCCTATGACACATTATATACGTCATTAAAGATGGCATGCAAAGCTGCGTTAGGAAGAAAAGGGGAAATGGCATGCTGGTACCATTAACGTGACAAACCTAATATCGAAGAGGAGTCTTGTCAATTTCCCTTCCACCGCCGCCGCCTCTTACCTATCTAAAAGAGTTGAAGTGTTTAACCTACCCTCATTGGTAAGGCAGAAAACCGTGCTGGCTGCCTGCTAATGAAGTGAAGGGGGACCTGCCTCAAGTGGAGGGGCACTTGTAGGCAATTCTCTAACAGCAGGTAAGAGGAAAACTCTAGAACCTGTCACGATTGAAGAGGGAGAAGCCCCCTCTCCGCTAATAGAATCTTCGAGAGATCCTTGAGAGAGCTCAAGGAAGTCCGGAACTTAACTAGAGCCTCTTGAAAGCAAATCTGCGCAAGACGCTAAGTGACAAACCCCCAAACCCTTATAATTAGAAAGGGGTAACCCCCTGCTCACTAGGAGAGACTTGGAGGGACCCCTGAGACAAATCAGGAGGGGTGGGGTGATTTCGTAGAATAGATGGAGCTACTCGAGGGTGGCTCCAAAACGGATAGAGGTGAAGCTCCTCTATCGGTTGAGGGTGGTGAGCGGTGAACCTTTGCACCAATATAAGTACTTAGCAAACTAGAAAGTTTACTAGGGAGAGTTGGGGAAATAGAGTGTTTGTGCTGCTTCTATCATTATTTGCAATTGTAGTATTAATTGTGCTTTTGAAGGTTGTTTTAAGAAATAATAATTTTTAGAATAAAAATAGAGGTGACTCCATCCCTGATCATTCTATTTCGCCGGTTTTTACTGTCGAAGTGTCCAAAAATCTGAGAAAGGATTATGAGGGGTATTTTGGAGATTTGGATGGTTTGAAAGTGGTTTGGATGATGAGAAGATCACCTTGATATATTTATATTCCACCCCCTTTTGTGATCATCTTTGCTATTCTACTCTCCATAAGATTGTTGCGAAACGTTGATCGTTATACCGGAGATGGGTAACACGATAACGTTCAGAGGAATTATTATCTGGCTCCAAAAGGTAATGATGAATATTTGGGGCTGGTCGATGATCATAAATTCTGATATAATTTTGCCTTCAAGAAAAATGGTGATGGAAACAAGAAACTGCAGTTCTATTTTATTTAGTGGTTTGTGTAGCAAATGGAGGAGGAGTTCGAATTAGATTGATAATCGATTTGACGAGCTTATTTTGATGATGCTTTAAATACAACTCTCTTAATGTTCGTGCTTTGGTACGATGAATGAATAGGACTCGTCTTAATGCAATTCAGTTGTGTAAATGTTATCTCCTAATGCTGAATAAATGACTTGATTGGTATGACCCGAGCGATATGTCAAACTGCTCCTCGGAATGATTTCTCTCCTTCTCAATTTGCTTGTTTTATACTTGGACACATTTACAAACATACAGATATAAATACATATACAATACTTTTGAAAACCTTTTCTCTCGTAAGAAAATATACTGAAATGTTGAAATTTGGTCAAACGCCTTTTTTGTCTTCCTTAACAAAATAGAAATATAATATTGTGGTTGTAGTTTGATGTTCATCGAGTGTTGTTACGTTCGCGCTAACCCATTTTTAAGGTTCCCTTTTGTAACCACAGAATAATTAATCTCATTCCAGGTTTACACCTTCACCGCGACTTTGGTCTTTTCGTGAAATCGAAAATGGGAAGGGTTCTAAAATATCCTGTTAGATCTTAAAATGTTTCATTTGAGTTTCTTTTCGTTTCTTTTCACACACATAAATTTTTTACATTAGCTGAGTGTACACATCACTACTTGATGGGTTTTTGCGTGCACATATTGTGTGCACCACATTGCTTCCCCCTGCGAGAGATTCTTAGTATCTTAAATACAGAATATATACATATCATATACTAATGAACATATTTACACATATATACAAGCATAGTTCGGGGTTCACAAATCGGAGGCTTGAATACGATGGAGTTTGCAGCTTCTTCTTGAAATATTTTTTCGTTTGTTTGTGAATCCAGCTTATTTTATTATTTTTTCTTACTCGATTTTCGATCAGTAATAAAGGGTCACCAATTTATGGTGGTTAGGTAGGTCAGGTGGTTTTGTGTAGCAAATGGAGGAAGAGTTCGAATTAGATTGATTATCGCTTTCAGGGCTTATCTTTGATGATGTTTAAATACAACTCTTTTAATGTTCGTGCTTTGGTACGATGAATGAAGAGGACTCGTTTTGATGGATGATCAGTTGCGTAAATGTTATCTCCTAATGTGAAGTAAATGACTTGATTAGGATGACGGGAGCGTCATGTGAAACTGCTCCTCAAAATGATTTCTCGCAAATGAATGAATCTCTCTCGAATGAACGATCTCTCTCCTCCTCGAATTGCTCGTTTTATACTTGGTTACATTTGCAAACATCCATATATATATATATATATATATATATATATATATACACACATATACAATACTTTTGAAAAACTTTTCTCTCGTGAGAAAATATACTAAAATGGTGAAATTTGGTCAACCTCTTTTTTCGTCTTCCTTAACAAAATAGAAATTAATATTGTGATTGTAATTTGATGCTCACCGAGTGTCGTTACGACCACGCTAACTCATTATTGGCTGAGTGTACACATTACTACTTCATAGGTTTGTGTGTGCACATATTGTTTGCACCACAGGACTAAGATTCTGGTTTCCATGGAACCACTTAGGATGTCAGTTGGCTCAGACAAGTGGCCGGTTCTACACAACACAATCAGCTTGTAGGCGCGGGAACTGGGATTTTTGTCGGTGGTCAGCGGATAGCCTTGAATAGAGCTTAACCTATGTTGAGTGTTCAGGATGTATCATAGTGAGTCGTTATCTGCTACCTTGTCCTTTCTTGGTTCAAGCCCAGTATGGCGAACTGAAGTCAGCCAGTGTATTTAGACCCCTTCATGGCAGCCTCTTAAAAATTGTGATGGGAGGGAATGGGTTGGTAGCTCCCAATTTTTCGCTAGGAAGGTCTCAAACCAGAGCCAGTCCTAAAGAATCAGGCCTTATCGGGACTAGTTACGAGCTCGGGTTTGAAAGCAGAATAAGCAGCTCTATATAGTCGTGGGAAATGCTTGGAGAGAGAGAAGGAGAGATGTCACAGCAAGGAGAAACTAGGTCCTAGCTGAGGGTGGAGAGGATGATAAGACGGAGCCGGGACGTGGAGCTAACTCACTTCAACACGGCGACCAAGTAAACACATCGCCGTATTCCTTACGGAGGTCACATCACAAACGGTGACCTACCTACCCATTAACTTGAAATGCACCCACATAATATTACATAACGGCCACCATTCTTTACCCTTGATACAATGCTCTCTCGATTCCTTTGCTCCCATGGTCTTATGTGGACTCTATTAATGACTTTGGTCGAGGAAAACTGAAGCATGGACTCGTCGGAGCATAACACACGTCCCAATGTTGTATGGTCCATTTACGGTGACCACGTGCCCAAGCCAGCCAGTCGACCTACCTCGCTTTGGCTGAAGGTTGATCGGCAGCTTCTGGCGGCCTTTACATGAATTCTAACCTTTGGCTAGCAGTTTGTTCGGTCTGTTCGGACGCATTCTTTAATCTGCCTGGACTGCGGTTTTCTTGGGATCCCCATGTCTCATGCAAGTGAGGCTGGGCCCTCCAGAACAAGATCGGTCCTAGATATTCCAACTTTCTCTGATCCTTTTCGACACTTTTGAAACCCGGCAATGTGATACACTAACTCTCCGCCGATTTTCTAACAGCTGAGCTCCTTCTCATGCAATGTGCGTATCGTATTTCTTTCCTACACGTTCTAGTTACCTTCTTTTGCCATTATCATATCAGTATCAGATAATATATACCTTGGATATGATATTAATCGACAAACATGATGTGTTATATTAAAATAATTTTACGGTAACATCCCGCATACTTATACCACGATTTCATATATTGCAATTGGGTACGTAGTCACCACCACTGTCAACGCATTTCCGCCAGCGATGAGCGAGGGCCTGAATGCCACGCTAGTAAATGTCCGCGCATGCCAAGGCGTTTCATTTCCTCACGGCGTAGATGGCGGCTTCGTTTTCTTGAAAACGTTGCCGACATAATTCGTCCTTTCAAAGGCCAAAAAAGTTAGAGTCAGACGGTTCCAAATCGGAGTTATACCCTGAGTACGGGGAGGCACCGTCCAGCCGAACTTTGTCACGCAACTCCAGGTCTTCTAACTCGTGTGTGGTCTGGCGATATCGTGTTACGTTATGGTTTTGAACCCAACTGGCACACACTTTGCTGTACTCCAGGGGTGCCAACATCATTTTCAGTGTACCGACCCCCACTAAAACAAATATGCACGCATTTCATTCACCATTATCCGCTGATTAGCGTGGATGAGCTGAAAGAGGCACGCTTCATTTTCCGTAGTAGGGATTGTGCATGGGCGTCCGGAGCGTGGTTTTCTCACTCTCATCTCTGTCGTCACTCTTAATTCGACGAGCCCATTTTCTAACCGTGCTGACATCATCTGCCTCGGCTCCATAAACGTTCACCAAGCGTTGGTCAAAGTCGATTGGTTTAAATTCTTCTGACGCACGTCCATGGCAGGGGTTGCTTTCTTAGACTTTCAAGCTGTCAATATCTGCAAAAGCTAAATTAAAATTTTAAGTTATTACCACACAGGTTCCATCATCATAACAATGCGATAAGGAAACCTCTCTGGACCTTTTTGTGACGTTACATTGCATGTTTTTGAAAATTTTATCTTAGGTTCGAATAGGATACCTTAAGCCTTTCCCATGTTGTCTATGTTTAAAATTTAATCATCTTATTAAACACTCTTCTCATGTTATCATGTTCTTTCACTTGTCCACTTGTAGTTGCATCTTGCATTCTTTATAAAATTCTTGTTGCAAGTTATTACAAACATTTTTGTTCCTTAGTACCTTGTTTTGTCTTATCACCCTTTTTGAAAGGAATAAATTTGAGTCAAGATTGTTTACAAATATACATATTTAAAAGAAAAACAAGTCCCTTGACCAGACCTCTGATGAACGCAGCCGGTGAACGATACACATTGTGAATTATTTCCCTTAATAAATCTACTTCGAGCTATTTTAGCTTTAATTAAGGGTCTTGGGTGCGGGGAAGAGGTGAATGGAGTCAAATACTTTTTTGAAATAGAGATAAACTACTTTTGCCAGCCCCAACTTGGTCAAACATTATGATCATTTCAAAAGAAAAACAAGTAAATTAGTTAATCGTGAGCGTTTCCCGCAAAAGCAGTAATCTATGTCATTCATTAAGTTTTTTCTTTCAGAGACTCCAGGATCCTATCTCGAAATGGATACTCAAGTGTACTAAAGAACGAAGAAAGGAAGATGAGCTGAAAAATTCCAAGATCATTTGTTATGCCTTTTAAAAATTCGTGTACAATGGTTTTAAGAGTTTGCAGCCTCTATTTTTAAGGTTGTTTCGAAAAATTTTAACGAAACTAGGCACTTTAGAAATAGTATCCCTTGACTCGTATGCAAAATTAAATTGTAGTTTAGGTCCTAAAGGAGAAACGCCTTGAATTGCACCAAAATGCGGCTCAAAAACCAGACCCTCTCCCGCCCCGACTAAATCTATGTTAATTAAATATTATTAGATTCTAGATGAAAGAGAGAGAAATATATTTTACTAAAAAACAAAGATATTATTAATGATAATTAAACTTTATTGTTTATTTCCTTGATCTTGCATTGTCTATCTATACGACAGAGTATGCAAAATCATGTTAAATATTTTAATCTTCTTTCTCCTAATTAAGTAATTAATCACTACCTTGAAAAATCTATAATAATGTATACATTTTTTCGATTATTAATGTTTTTTCCAAAAGTATCTTCCATTTTTTCGTAAAACGAAGGATGAGATTATATTTTTCTTCTTTTAAAATAATCCCATTTATTACCTCTAAATTTAGCGTACTAGGTATATTTTATTTACGATTTTTTAAGTTTCTATTTTTTATAATGATGGCTACTGGAGTCACTGTTATTTAATGACCTGGCTAGGAAATTGAACCACATTCCTCTCGTTCCCCTGAAGAAGAAGACGTTGAAAAATCATTATAAGACTTCCTCAAATTAATTTCTCTAACTTTTCGTTTATTTGACTTATAACGAACCAAAACAAATAAGCGTTTTTTCCTGTACCAAATCGAGAGTGAGCAATGTCACAGAAGCGAATAACACTTTTCGTCAATAAAAAAGGATCCACTTTTTTGAAATAGAGATAAACTACTTTTGCCAGCCCTAACTTGGTCAAACATTATGATCATTTCAAATTTGTCTGGACACAAAATGTTTTTTTTTCATATTTTCCATTTTTCTGGAAAAATTTAGTCGGTGAGCAATGCAATCCAAAGATATATTATTAATGAAGAAAATAGATGCCTATAATCTTGAGGTTATAAAAACATATATGTTGAAGACGTGCGAACCACAATCAAGGAAAAGATAAGTATATCAAGTGTACTAGAAGTGTGTAACCAAAGAAAAGGCTTTTGCTGCTCATACTAATTATCCAGCTTGTGACTTCTTTTCTTTAGCTGTTCGCTATATTGATTAGAGCAGTGTGGTACTTTGGACATCCGGTAGCATCTCATTTAAGCGTAACATCTTAAACATTATTATTAGCATTATTTGATGTGAAAATGGTGAGTACTGGGCATAGGGATGGAGGTTAATAATCACTGATTTGGAAACTTAAATTTGTCGGTATGTCGATAAGAAGCGATGATGTGGAAAGGAATGGATCATCAAAATTGAAGGCTGAGAGTAGAAAAGAAGTAAGTTTGAAACGGTGGATTGAAAATATGTATGGCTATACAGGCGCATAAAATATAGTGTGTGACAAAAAAAAAGTTCAAAAGACGACCTAAAACAGAGTATCAGTCCCTATTTGGACACTAGTGTCGGGAGTACAAAAGTTATATGTATGTTATGATATTTAAAATGGATAGAGAGAAAGCAGCTTCTGTAACATGAATGGCGATGTGAAACTGGTATTTGTAAGTAAAATGGATGCCTACATCTATATCTTTAATAGTGCATAGGATGATGTCATTTATGCGATGAAATCTAGTATGCTTTTGTAAAGTGTTGAAATGCGTTTTTTATGCGCTTTTTTGGGTAGAATTATTCTAAATGTCTTCTTTGAGAATGGCAACAGCAAATGGGCTGAATTGTCATTATCAGAATGCCCAGAGGGCCGATGCATTTTACGAATTCTTTACGATAATTTCTAGAATATAGTTGATTCACGTTTAGACTCAATCGAAAATTATTTTTTATATTTTTTTATATCATGTTATGTTAACAATTATATAGGACTCAGTCCTTTATAATATTTATATACATTTCTTAATTTTCCTATTTAGCCACGGCTCCGTTTTAGATTTAATGAAATATAAATATACTGTGTGTTACCAAGTGTAAAATCTCATCCCACTCAACACAATTTAAGCAATCAAGAAAAAGATTAAATAAACAACTTTTAAAATAAGAAGTGGATTAATATATATCCTTAACAGTCTTGGCAATATTTATATTAAAATGAATCTTGTGGTGCCTACTGCCTTCTAATTTTTGCCGACATATACAAGCCTGACCAAGACTGCTTCTGTCTTGAATTTTAAATTACAAACGGGGTTTACACGTCGGAAATTCTCCTCTTTGATAAAGAAAGTTGTTTATAAATCCGACTTGATGCTTTCCTTTACTATCTGCCATTTGGCTGTCGGAATTTAAATTGCGGAAATTAAAATCCCCGCATCGAACAATTTTTCTTTCCCATTTAATTTTGAATTTACTTTGAAAATGTTTTTAATATTCACTTTTTCGTGTAACCTTAATCAACCACGAACCTAATTTTGGAAACACTAGTTGCAATTTTAACAACTAAAACATATGAACCTAGAAATATATTTAAGCTTTCATTCATCGCATTATGATCGATTTGTAAGTATAATAAATACCCACCTCATTATAATAAACAATGAATAACCTGAAAAGTTAAACTCTTCGGTAAAATCCTGAACTTGTGATTTATCTTTCCCTGATAACAATAATATCAAATACCTCCGCGGTACCAACATAAAGCTCTTTAATTGTCGCTCAATCTTTTCCATTTTTGCGAGTCCAAATTATACTAATTTAGATGCTCTCATCTTGGATCGCTTTAACTTCACTGACGAATTATTTATATATGAATTTTTTAGCTCTTTTCTGTAGATTAACGTTGTTCTCAGGATAAATTTACTGAAAAATAGCACTTTATCACAGAAGTTAACAAAATATCTTGTTTCTTGATGAAAAATCATTTTTAAGCAATTATTAATGGAAGTTGCCCGCCTAATTTCCCAACGTAATCTGAGCGATGATTTTCTTTCCTGGCCGCAATGCTGATGGGACTCAGGGCCCCGTCCTGCTCCAGCTTAGCCTCTTCTACTTCTTTCTGACATCGTCTGTTATTACCATACTTCCTTCTTTTTTATACATCCTTTCCCACAATTTTCTCTGGTCGGCCTCTAAATTCAAAGGGTAGACCCAGACCGAGTACCCTTACTCCATTGCTCCAATTTGGGGGAGGGAGTTTTCAAAAACCTGCTTCACCCACACTTGCACCTTCCTCACATACTCTTTCTCTCCCATTTCAAGGTCTATCAATTTTACGGCGAGCCTACCTTAGCTCTGCAATGTTGATGGGTTGCCTGGCCAATAGGTAAAAGGAGTGGTCTCAAATGGCGGCTGCTGGTTTTGCTGGGCCAGTACTCCCTCCTTGCATAGCGGGCTAATGCGTGGGATGATAAGTTTTTAGGTCACGTGAAATAACAGGGGTTTTTGGCCTACCGATGAAGTCTATTTAAACCATCCATCAACTCACCCTTTACCATTTTCGAAGCCGATTTTCGGCAGCTTAATTAAAAGAATGGAGATACTCCCCCCTTTGTTTTCGCAGATGATCCTCCAAAAACTCTCTGAGCGGAGAGGAGTCTTACTCCTCTTCTAGGCCTACGGGTGCAGGGGACTTCCTCTTTCAAGCGACAGTCCCTTCCTTTCTATCACACGAGACTGCGAATAAAGCAAGCATGTGTCCCTTAACATCCTGCAAGCAAACGTTCAGAGTTTACACGCGGTCACTGTTCGTGTCCCCTCACCTCCCCGAAGGATGCTAGTTCACCGGCCTAAGACGAATAGGATCCACAAGGTTTTGGGTGGATAGCCACATGGAAGGCCTCCTGAGATGGATATGGTCCCTGAGTGGACCCGGCCTCAGTCGGTAGAATCTTCCCGGGCTCGGTGCCAAGCACGAAACTAGAATTCTCCCGTTTACAAGCCTCTCATTATACTGCTCGGGTCTCAGAAGATTCACTAGGAAAGGAAAGAACTCCAACCCGGGTGCTGCCCCTGTGACAGCCAAGACCTTCTCCATTTCATAAAAGGATCTTGCAGAGGCCGGTCCATCTGGCCTAGGGGCACCTTCCAGCAGAGAAGAAAAGCGGGTTATTCACCATTCTACTCTACTCGTCAGAGCAAAAAAACTTAGGCCTACTCTCCCTCGGCGGGATCCACAGGGACGGACGGGTCCGCTGCCTATTTGGTAAGCGAACAAAGGAAAATGAGCATATCCACCCCAGCTGCACCCTTGGGTGGAGAGTCCGTGAAGAAGACCACAAGTGCAAGTACGTAGAGTGGAGCCTCAATTACGTCGTGACTCTTTATTCAGAGGTTACCTGGCGATTTTGAGCCTGCTAGCTTCAAACGCTTTCTAGTTATTTGCTCCACTGAGGGCAGTTGGACAAAAAAATAAATTCTTACAGGTTCTGCGATTAGAGAAACTAATGGTAGAAAAATTTATAACTTTACTATATACAAAGTAAATATTAATAGCAAAGGTAAATAACTGAAAATAAATAAAATAGGACCCTGGGTACCAAATGGTGGGGAAGGGGTGGACAAATGAGTCCGAGAGAGGATGCACGGTCATTGCTTCCAGAAAAATTGGAGAGTGCAATTATCGGTGAGACTCACGTAAAGCCTAATTGACTGGAGGCTTGAATACGGCGACCAAAATTCCTTTTTTTTTACCTCACTGAGAAATGAGCGAGGGAGTACTCCAGTCGTTGAACGAAGTCGATAACCGAGTGATAGATGCCTGTCCGTGTCTATCGACTGTCGGCGGGATCTCTGGCCTTATATACGAGCAAGCCCGGGAGGTCGCGTTCCAAGCTGGAAGCCGTTGGGATGTGAAACAGGGGGATATTAAAAAAATAAAAATCTCTCTAAAAAAAAGGTGCATACGAACGGGGTAACTCCTAAAAAATATATACACAATAATAAAAAATAATGAAACATATTCTTAAAAGGCATTGCATAAAACTACAAAAAATATTCAGGAATATGTACAAAAGTTATCCATTTAACGTTTAAATTAATGGGAAATTACTCTAGTGACAGATACAGAGGATTTCTGCATAAGATGTCCGCTAGGCAATTTTCGGAATCTTTATATATACAATTTTAAATTGGAATTCTTGGAGAGAGAGACTCCACCTCATGAGGCAACCATTATTGTTCTTAATGCTCCGTAGTTAAGAGAGGGGTTTTAAGGTCAGTCTCGATAATGAATTATTTAACTAAGAGAAACACTTTGAACTTGTGGATTCTCCAAACGATGGCAAGATCCTTTCGCACGGGGAAGGAGTTTACGGCTCGCAAAGGCGATGGGGAAACTTTGGCAATGATCAGTTTACTAGACGAGAACACAACCTATGCTATCGTTACTCGCGTCAATCCGTATGCCAAAAGGTTTATAAGGGTCGGGTAAGCGGAGGATCTGTGGTAAAGCTAACTTGTCTTTGGGCTGATCAAAGCTAGCGATCGAACAGGATGTCCAGACGAGGCACTTGGGGGACTTTTTGGTGAGTAGATCACACAGATGCGTTTTGATTGTGACGAAGTTCATAATAAAACGTCAATATAAGGAAGCGGTCCCCACGAAAGATCTCAACTGCTTCTTTGCTGCAGTCAGTGACATTCGACAATTGCCTTGATTTTGTCAGCTTGGAGAGCCAAGGA
The DNA here is from genome assembly GCA_963969495.1 of Ceratothoa steindachneri. NCBI lineage: Eukaryota > Metazoa > Arthropoda > Malacostraca > Isopoda > Cymothoidae > Ceratothoa > Ceratothoa steindachneri. The sequence continues at coordinate 194,826,261 of OZ018318.1, forward strand.
GTGGATCCCTATGTGGAAACCCAAATAGACAATAGTGTCAAAGGATAGGGGCACTTGTTGGGGGCCAATCGTAATGTGTAATTTTCAGGGAGTCAGCACAGGAGGTCACTAAGGGTAGCCAGATGGTAGTCCCATTTCTGCGTCACCCCGTAAATGTTAGCTAAGTAGAAGGTGACGTGGGGAACCCATCCAATATTAGCCTCATCATTAGGTTATAATTGATACATGCTGTCACTAACTCGAAAAGGAGTCACCGGAATTGCATCATCAAGGCCTTTTCGGTGTGGAACTCCGTGTACCTCTTTACCTCTTTCCTCAATGAAATCTGGTAATAGGCCTTACACAGATCTAATTCGGTAATGAGTTAGGCCTTCTCGAATATGTGCAAATTCTGATCGTTTGGGGTAATCGGTCTGGCGTCAAACACGGTGACGGTGTTTAAATTCCGGAAGTCGATTCACATCCGGTAAGAATTGTCAGCATTTTTCACCAAGAAGACCGGAGAACAATACTTCGAAGGCTCTATAATATCAATCTTGAATAGCTTGTCTACCTCCTTATTGAACGCTTTTATTAATTGAATGGGTAGGGGGTACGGTTTCGAACGGCAGGTTCCTAGGTGATGAGCAGAATGCCGTGCTCGAACTGATTAGCAGAACCAGGGGAATCCGAGATTACATCGGTGAATTGGGTGAGTAGCGCTTGTAATTGGCTCTTCTGGGGTTTCGGAAGCTGAGGCCTTATGCTCAACTAGTTCAATGGGGAATCGGGGGTATGTGGCAAGAGGTGAAGAGGATATTCCGCGTCTTGTTCTATGCAGACAACTTGTACCACGACCAAGGGGTCAAGCAGGCAGCTAGACTCCAAGGAGGATTCTTCTTCTAGGGCCACAAGTTGATTGGCACAAGCGCAACGAAGGTAAATTTTAAGCATGTCCACGTAATATAGCTTAGGAACATATGGGGTTTTGATCAAGTAGTCGACTGGGCCGCGTCTCTCGATCACTGGGAAGGGGCCCTTCTATTGGCTCAAAAGTTTATTGTTCTCCGTGGGGAGTAGCAAAAGGACTGTCACCGGATTTAAATTATCGTTCTTTGGATTTAAGATCGAAGTAGGTTTTATCCTTTCCTAAGTTTATATCAGCGTTCTGATATGCGATCTCTGCGCATTTTTTAATCTCTGCCTCAGGTCTAGGAGTTAAGTGTAGGAGAATCGAATCTCATGGTCTAATTTCGAATTGGAGAAGAGCTCCTTCAGAATGCTGAGATGCCCTTTAACATTACGTCCATACAGAAGCTCAAATTGGGCAAAACCTAAGGTGCGATGGGGAATTTCCCAGTAGGCAAAAAGGGCTACCGGCAAGAAACGGTGCCATTCTCGGAGTTGTTCGGCGCACATTTTCTTGAGGATGGATTTGAGGTACCCGGTGAGCCTCTCACAAATCCCGTTATAAGCTGGGTGAAAAGGGTTGGTAGAAAGGGATTTTATCTTTAGGAGCTTTCCGACGTACTCCATCAGTTGCCACATGAATTGGCGGCCACGATCGGACAGCATTTCCTTCGGCAATCCAACGCGGGAGAAGATAGAGATTAGTGCTTCTGTACAGGACATTCTGTCTATATTATTTAATGGCACGGCCTCGGGGAACCAGGTGGCAAACTTTAGTTTCCAAGTGACTGTGACCTTTACTTGACGGGGGTGTTTCGGTCCGATGAGGTCATGTGTGACACGGGGAAACGGCTCTGAGATTATGTCTCCTCTCTGCAATGGAGGGCGTAATTCGTCCTTTGACGACAGTCTTTTGGCAGATGTCGTAAGACCTGCAGTAGCGAAGGTTTTCTTCATGAGCGCCTGGTCAATATAAACTATTTGAAGATCTTCTGGTTGGTCTTCGTGTGCCTGAAATGACCTAAAAATAGATTGTCATGGGCAGTGGTTAAAATGTAATCAATGTGAGAACGTGGGACACACAATACTCGCGTCGGATTTTAATTTTTTCTGAGCACCCACGCTAAAGTAAGCCGTCCGTAACTTGGTAGGAGATCACCTTGTCTACTCGGGTCACTTCTTGCTTTTTGACTAGGATTTAGCCCAGAGGGGTTCGAGGGAATCTTAATTCTTGTGATTCCTTGCGAAGTCTATAGTAATGACCTCCTTGTATTCTGAAGAACATGAGGTTTCTAGGGGTGAGAGCATCTGCGAATATTTTACCACTTGGGAATGGGTAACCACGGGTTCGGCCACAGAGTTGGGGAGACTCGTGGGCAGCGTTCACTTTAAAAGAAGCAGAATTTAATAGGGGCTGCTACTATTCTGTCCAGCTAGTAAAGTACGCAAAATCCATGTGGCACTTTACTTTACGATAGGGAATCGATTGGCGTGCCCCAAGTATTCGTGCACAACGGCGAATTTATTATGGTGCGGGGATACTGACGGAAGCAGTTTGTCTGACACAACTATGCAGGTGCACCCAGTATCTCTGAAATCAGTTTAGACACGGCAGCCATTAATCGTTCCGAATTCGAACTTCAGGGGATTCCACATTGATTTTTTCAACTTTTTCTACGTTAGATCATCATATAAGAAATTAAAGTTCATTATAAGCTCTTTTATTTCTACTAAAATCATGATTATCTATGGCGTCATTTTTGAGATACAGGGTGTTTTATAGAACCCCTCCCTTAAAACCTGATATAAAAATTGCTTTAGCATTACTGAAAATTAAGCATTCGAACGTAATTCACAATCAAACGATGCGCATATGATATAGTTATCATGTAAAAACGGTTTTCTTTAGTTTCATAGAAATTTCTGTTAATGGTGGACTAAAACATATATTTTTCTGACAAGTTCAACGATAGGTTTTGTTCTCATTGGGAAAAGGGTGTGTTAGGTGAATAGTAGTAGTGTTCTGAATGCCCTGAATTTAGTTAAATCTACATTTGAATGATGGTAAAAATATAAATCAGTTCTCAGGCACCGTTTTGTTCTAGCAAATATTTAAATTCGCATGAAATAATTTTGCGTTTTGTTCACAAATCAACTTTAAATATCTTCCGAGAATTTCCACTAATGTATAAAATTTTGAATTATCATAATTTTCACTATCTTCTATTCAGGTTGCTAAAACAAAATATATACTATGAAAAGTGTATAAAATTGGCAATAAAATGATATAAAAATCAATGGCTTAGTTTTGTTTTGTTTTTCAAAAATTAAATTTAAATATATAAGAAAATTTTCCACGAATGTATACAATTTTGCATTATCTTAATTTTCAGTATTTTCTAGTCATGTTGCTAAAGAAATAATTATACCATAAAAAGTGCATTCAATTTGCAATAAAATGATATACAAACCAAAAAATGAGAATTTTGTACGAAATAATTTGAAAATTAACTAATGAACAAATGTGCTTTTCCCTTAAGGCCTCCAGGGATATTCTCATCGAACAATAAGTTTACCTACTGGTTGCCGTGACTTGAGCTTTTCGGAGGAGGAGAAGATTCCTTTGGTGTTGACGAAAGCGTGGACGTGGCACAGATCTGCTGCACCTGGTGAGAAGAGTTATTCTGGAACTGAGAGTTCTGAGGGCAGTTCGTTTTCACGTAACCCTCCACACAGGGGGGCTACAGGGAAAACAAATGACGGGTCTCATGAGAAAAGATGACGTAGGGGGGTGGTGAAGAGAACAGTTTTACATCCCGGTCTTCGGACGAAAAGAGTTGTTTCGCTTCGACGGCCAGTTATCTTGGCAAATTTTTGTGGGGAGAATTTACCTTTGTTTGGCTTAGGTTTTGGGGAAAGGTGGGCCGTTTTCTTCCCTTCTTTCAGATAAAGGTTGTGGCTTGCTAAATAAATGTCGCCCTCTTTTGTGGACTCTTTGAATATGAGGCGCAGACAGTCTTTTACGAAAAATCTGACTTCAGCCAGAAGTGCATCCAACAACTGGACTCTCGGAAGAAGTCAACGATGCCATCGTAGTCATGCGTGATTTAAGGAGCATCAAGCCAAACTTGAGGTCACGCTGGAGGGTGTATCCAAACTGACGGTATGTTCGGCGTGGCTGAAGGCAGGCATGTCTGAATTTGGATCGGTAAAAGTCTGGGGTCATGTTATATGACGCCAGTAACTCTGATTTTAAGCTCGAATAATCGATTGTTGCCTCCAAGGGGAGTGATATGAATATATCACGGAGTTTGCAATTTAGCAAAGGCAAATGTCCCAATGGTGGATTTCGAACATTTTATTGAAATGGATTAAGAAGACTCCAAATCCTCGCCTTCCTTTAAAACCCGAAGCTTAAAAGACGTGGTAGAGGAATCTTCGGACCTTGAGCTGATGGACAGCGTCTCGTTCCTAGTCCAACTCATTTCAAGTTCATAAAGGCTGATTCTTTCCCTTTCTTCCCGTTCTTCTCATATTTCTTCTCGTTCAATCTCTTCTTTTTCTCTTCTTTCTTTATGTTTCTCTCTTCCGCTTCCTTCTCCTCTTTCTTACTTTTCTCTTTCTTTTTCTCTTTGTCTTTCCGCTTCTTTATCAGTCCTTATCCCCTGTTGGATTTAAGTTAAGAGGTCTTTGCCGCTGAGCCCAAGTGACTTTCATTGCAACTTGAAAGTGTTAAATAATGAGGAAATTTTATCGCGTTCGACTAGCTTTCAAGAAAAGCACCACAAAAAGGAGGAATTATTTGACGCGCAGGGGATGTGCTGGTAAGGTTTGGCGGGCACAGCTGGAATATCAATCAAGGAGTTTAGGTCGTTAGATTAGGCCGTTGATTTCTTCTCCGGCAACCTCATCGCCGTGGGCCTAATTACTATCCCTAGAATGTCTGGTCGTTTTGCAGACCAACTCCTTCCCTAGTAGCCAGCCGAGTTAGAGGCAGCCCTCAAACAGAAGCGTTAGACTTACATGCGATATGAGTGCCGCTCGAACGATTTTAATGTCGGTGAATTTCCTCGAGTTAGGACTAGGTTATGTTATGCTTCAAAGCACGCCTGACGCTATTCTTGGCGGGCATACGTGTATTCACTTATTAGAAAGCCCTATAGCAGAGTTGTTTAAGCGAGACAAAAGGATTAAGAGCAAGTTCTTACAGGACCCCCCTCGCGTTCCCTAGGAGAATGGGACTGAAGTCTCTGTCCCCGTGTTTCTAATGGAATTTTTTCGCGCCTGTTTTCTCCGCATCCTCTAGCTGAGATGCTGCTCCACCAGCACTCAAGGTGCTTTGTCATGTAGCGGAAAGCTGCCGACTTGACTTTACCAGCAGAGTTGTAGAACCATTAAACAGTAGTTTTATATTGAATGAGTTCGGTTCTGCTCTGGCATCGTTTGCGGAAACACCCAGTTGTCCAGACAATGTCCCTTACTTTATGCTTCGACACTTGCGCAAGCGAGGCTTGACTTATCTAATAGATTTGTTCAAAAGGAGCTGGGTAGGGTGTATCCTCCATAACTGTGCAGAAACCGGCCAGGTTAGAATGCTCTCTCCCTAGTTTGCGAAAAGCAAGCACAGTTAAGGGACCCCTCCCAATCTTTATATCTGAATTTTAGAGAGTTACTATATTCCACGTTCGGGTGGGGGGAGGGGGCTTCTCCAGCCCAAAGGAACAGGAAGAGAGTGTCCCAAAAATAAGTTTTCTATGTCTCACATTCTGCCCTGAGCATCAACAGCATCCCGTGGGCGACTACCGAAGATTTTCTAGCAACACTCTACATAGATAACCTTTGATTTGTTTCCGCGTGGCCCAGATGCCAACTCTGTCCCGTCGACTCCAACAGGCATTTAACCACGTCTCTCGCTATGCTGAAGCGCACAGGGCTCGGTTTTCTTTGGCTAGGAATAAGGTGGTGCACTTCTACCGCCATCCACGGCTCCACCTTGAACAAAACATGGTTGGAAATGAAGTTTGTCTGGAAGTGTTGGATTCGCAGCTTGTTCTTGTATTTGACTGACAGATCATATGGGAGGCTCATATTCGCAGCCTTAAGGTCTCTTGTAACAGTCCCATGGATATTTTTAGCTCCGTGACGTTCAGCACCTCGGGCGCTGATAGGGCTAATACTTTACTTTTAATGGATCCTATGTTCGTTCGAATACGGATGCGAGTTTTATGTATCCGCAGCCAAGCGTGTTTTTCGGAATGTGGATTCGATCAACCACACTGGCCTTCACCTGTCGCGCGGTGGCCTCACCACGTACCCCATTGAGAGCCTAGTTTTCGATGCTGAGGAGATGCCTTAGTCTGCGTTGTTCACAGCGCATTATTGACCTGTATGCACGAGCCCGGTGCTTTCCTTATTCGCCAAAAGCTCTCACTGCATCCGCAAGTGATCTTGATGCTGCCTATGCCACCGAGAGACGCCAGTCATATCCTAAGGCCTTTGGGTTCAGGGTTGGGAAACTCCTTCGAGACATAGGTATAGCCCTCGGGGCGGTGGCGCCCCTGGTTCTGCCAAGGACTCCTCCCTGGATGGTGCCACCTTTGACTAGTGATCGCCACGCCTCTGCTCCCAAATTTACTACAGCGCCAGGAGTATTTTATTTGACCTTTTTGGACCACAGTTCGTGTCACGCTGGATAAGTGCTAGTGTATACGGATGGTTCCAAGTCCTAAGCGGCGGTCGGTTTCCACGCCTTATCCCGTTTGTTTGAAGTCAGCGTTGCTCTGTTCTCGAGTGCTGCGTCTGTCTTCGCGGATGGGTCGTTGCAATTCACCGATTGGTATGAAAGAAAACACGACGTGCCAGGTTCGGAGACCGGAGTGTTATTTATATTAACTTACAGCGTACCCTGAGTGCTCTGGGGGCATTAGAATCTCCGCATACTCTGGTTTACGATATCTGTGACACTAAGGGTTTGACAAACCGGGTGGCTGTTGAGATCATCTTCTGCTGGGTTTCTAGACATGTAGGAATTTGGAGGGAATGAGCGCGCCTATGAGGGCGCCATAGAGTTCGCGAGAACTGGGCAACCAGACGAGCGTTTGGCTCTTCCCCACACCGATTACATGGCAGGAATACAGGCAGCTTTCCGTTGAGCCTGTCAAAGTAGGGGGGAGGGAGTCAAATGGACCTTAAAGTTGCCTGGCATTACGCCCGGACTGTTCACATGGACCTACTCCCAATGCCGTGACGGCTTCAGGTTGCTTTCTGTCGTCTTTGAATTGGATACAGTCAGGAGACGCTCTGACATTTGATTGAGAGGTCGGGCCCGCCTTATTTTGACGACTTTGTTGTCAGCTAGAATGTTTTTCACATTCTTGCTGAATGTCCTAGTCTGGGTGATCTTCTCATACGTTACCTTTCCCGGAGCGGGACGAGTGGGTCCACTACTGCTTGTCCCTTGCACTCAAGAATGGTTCGTGGACATAGACTTGCGGTCTATACGACTTTGTGGAAGAGGCTGGCCTCATCACTTAATTTGACTGTTATTTTTTGGTCGCCCTTGTTATTTTGATCATTGTTATTTGTTAGTTACACATTGTTATTTGTTTTTAATAAGGCCTAGTAGTAGGCTGTGGTGAGTAGAGCAACTTATACTCAAGTAGGCAGTCACCAGGTGGGGTTTTAAAATTACTCCTCCCCCCAATTTCCATTAGAACTGCAAACGGCATTAAATCACTGCATTATATTAGGTTGAGGAATAACTTCTTGCGGTTTTATCAAATTTATTCATTACCATTAACAATTTTAGAAAAACATAATTTTTAATTGATAACAATATGCAATTTAATCAATAATGTATTCCCCGTTGTTATTTACGACTTCTTCCCAACGTTCAACTAGTTTTTCGATGCCTCTGCAATAAAAATCTCTGGATATTGACTGGAAGAATTCGTCTAACCAGGTTCTTAATTCCACATCAATTTTGAAAGAAAAGCCGCGCAAATTGTTGGAGAACGATCAGAACAGATGGAAATCCGATAGAGCCAAGTCTGGCAAATATGAAGGATACGGCAGGATTTCCCAATTAAGCGTTTGGATGGCGTCTTTTGTCGTATTGGCAATGTGTGGACAAGCATTGTTGAGTGGCAGAAGGACTCCATAACTTCGATGAGGTGGCTTTTCACGAATAGCTTCAGCGACGAGTCGATACATTTGTTGAACGTAGCGTTCTGCATTGACATTCTCGTTGTTCCCAAGGAGCTCATAAAGAATGATTCATTTACAATCTCACCACACACACAGCTTCGTCTTTCGTAGATGAAGTCCTTGCTTTAATCGCGGAAGTCATTTTTTATTGGGGCTAGGCCATTGTTTTCGATGGTTCATGTTGACATAAACACCGCACTTTTCATCGCCAGTGATGATGCGGTGAAGAAATCTGTCCTTATTTTCACGAGTAGCCTTGTGACAAGCAAGCAACCTGCAGCAATTGTGGAGCGTTAAAGTTTGCTGCTTTCGCTCAAAGCATGCGGAACCCATTTACCGAGTTTTTGAACTTTCCACATCGAATGAAGGTGATTCACTACAGTTTTCTGATCACATGCCAATTATACAGCCAATTCTCTAGTTGATTGACAAGGATTTTCGTGGAGAAGGTCATTCAATCGATCTTCATCAAACTTAATGGGGCGACCAGAACGTTCTTCGTCATTAAGTTTAAAATGACCGTTTTTGAAACGTGAAAACCACCATTGAGCTATCCTTTCTGTAAAGCATTTTCTCCGTACACAGCACAAATATCGCGACGAGCTTTGGCTACCTTTGCATTGTTTCCGTCTTGATTGAAAATGAATAACAACAAGTGTCGAAAATGCGCCTTTCTTTCAACTTGAGATTCCATTTTGAAGGTACAGAACAAAAATTAAATTAACACAACATTTAAATAAACCGCACTGACTTATTACTCATCTTCAAGATGTAGCCTAAGCAAAAGCCTAATAGTGTACGCTGTTAAGAGACATAGCCTAACCTTTGCAAATTTTGCTCTCATTATTTATTATTATTTCTCAATATGCGCACAAATCACGTCATCAAAACATAAATCAACACAACATTAAAAAAAACGCAAGAACTTATTCTTCAACCCAATACTTGCAACATATACATTACTCTTATTTGTAAGTTTTCTCATTATTTCTATTAAAAGTCTCTCTGACTCTTTAGAAAAACATTATTACTGCCAAAATAATGTCGGTATCTACATTTGGTGGCTTGGGCCACAAAGGCATCAAGGGAGAAGGTCACTTCTTCGACTTTACTGCGTGCGTAAGATTATCTCTATACGGATACTTCTTTGAGTTGATCCATCACAATCAAACCTCCCAGTAAGTGGATATAAAGCTTAGTAGAAAACTTAAACATCTATTAAAGATAAGAAGAGAAGCTCTCTTTCTAGAGCGCCCGGAGGTGGTCGTTCTAAAAGACATTGGAAAGGAAATTTGGGTGCCGCGGGTGGCAGTTGCACGGTATCCCGGACAACTAAGTGTCCCAGAGTCGACTAAACCATGTTAGGGAAATATCAAATTCCTGAGTAAGAGAGTTAGGTGTATAATCTCAAATTCTAGCTAACGAAGTTTGGTACAACAGCGGCAAGACAACGTAGTCATTTGAAAATATGCCAAAAGCAAATTAGGGGCAAGGTTTGAGAGCATCCTTTCTTTGGAGCAATTCTTTAAAAAAATACTAACACAAAAACTCTTGAGGCAGTGAGGTCTGATAAACTAAAACAAGAGCAGAAGGTCTAATTTGCAAGTTAAATAAACTTATGGGGATCAATTAGTAAGAGGCATAATTCTTGTCGAATAAATGCTCTCGGAAATGGTAAAAATTCACTAAACGCAGATGCACTTGATGAAAACAGTGTTGATAATGGATCAATTAACAGATATTTGTTGAGTTTATTTTCTTAAGAATGTGAAAGTGGAAGGTCTCCAAAGACGTTAAATGTTTGGGCTAATAAATATCCAGTTAAATAAACGTCCTCCAAGAGGGAAAGATAGCGAGTGTATTTCAATCTGAATGCCAAACTGACCATAAAATATGTTTATATGTATGGTATATAGGAACTAATATGAAGTTGACCTTCCTGCAGTGAAAATAATTTTGTAAAGTTGTCACTGAAGTATTCTCACTATATGAGTTTGGGATTACGCGACAATTAAAGTGTCTTTCTCAAGACTTGTTAATTTGGAAACGATGGTTATATATTTAGGTTAATATATACTTTTTTTTATTTTTGAACTTTCTAAAGGGGTAGTTCAAAAGGTACGGAAGCACAACTTCTTTCATAAGTTGTTAGTGAATTATAGATCTGTGTAACTTTCTCTAACTTTCTCTACCCAATTTGCCAAAACAGACTAGAGGGGTGAATGAGCGGCACCCTCACATTGCTAGGCTCAAAGGGGAGTCATATATCTATTGGCATTTGTCCGCCAATCAAATTCAGGGAATTAGTTTACAACGAGTTTCGCTCCGTATTCCTGAACGAATATCGATTGTTGACTAGTAGAAATCGATACATTAATTATTGTAGCGTTTGGTAGATACTAGAAACAAACAAGGTTCATAAATCTCTAGCTTAGTAAAATCCAGTAAGTGTAAGTCCAAATGAAACTTTAATTGGAGGTTTTCCTGCAATCCTAAAAGAGTAAAGTAAGCAAGCGTCATAGAGGTCAGTTAATTACCTTTATTATGTCGTGCTAAAAAAAATTGACAGATTTTGTAGACTTTCAGAAAAGTGTAATTTTCAATCACTTTACAAAGAAATAATTTACTTCAACTCAAGTTAAGAGATTCAAAGCCATCGTCTCATATTATTCGCATTATTATAAAATGCAAATTTATTCATTTTAATCCTTGCTTATATATACGTACATAAAAGTCTATTAGTAGATTTTATAATAGCTACTGAAAGTTTTTCTTATACCTTCCAAATAAGCGGTATAATCCGAATAACCAAGGGGTTAGATTTTATCGAGAGGATTTTCAGGCCGGCAATGGGAAAGAATTTCCTAAAAAGGCACCAGGCGCGTATCCACCATTTCACAGGAAGGTGCCAAATTTACAGTGTGGACAGGGGTAACCAGAATGCCACCGCCCCTTATACTGTTATTCGAAATAAATAATTATTTATGCTTCCCGAAGGATATAGATATTCCTACCGACCTCCGATAAAACAATGATGCTATCTGATAGTGCCATTCTTACACCTTTCAGAGCCATCACATCACTTATATATCGCACCTCAAGTCACGTGACTTAATAGAATAAACCCTAAATGCATGAGCAAAAGTACAAAGGAGGTAATAGAGAGAAAAAATGAAAATGAAATGAGGGAATAAGCGGCATCTAGCACGCAATAATTGTGGGGAAATCAATATCCTGAGGACAAACAGACGCTAGTTTGGTTACGGCAGCGTCAACAGTTACGTTCCATATGGTATGATACTTTACCCACCCCCCTGTGCCCCGCTGTCCCCAAAATCCTCGAGATCGCTCGCAAAAAAAGGATTACTATCAGTAGATTTCGTAGACCGTTAGTAGACCTTTAAAATAAAAATCTATGAATAAATTCACTGTCCCTTCCTATTGTTTAGGTCTATTTTCGACAAATAGATGAAAGTTCACTTTCTCCGACGTAAACCAGAAGAGTGAAGCGTCACAACGTTGAAAAGTGATGCCCTAGGAGAGAGGTTTAAAGGTGGGGGTCATCGCCCCTTCCCTCCCCCCAGGGGATAATCGACGTATATATAGTTCGTCTTGGAGAAAATAAGAGGAGAATAATTCGAGGTAGCTATCGAGAGAAGAAGAGCAGTCTCTTAGAAAAACAGGGAATCAAGAAGAAGTGGAACCGAGCGGTATTTTTCTTTCCGAGGCTGTTCCTTTTGGTCACATCGAAGAGTAGACCATCAGTATAGGTAATCCCTCTCATACCAATCTCGTTCAGAGAAACCCGCTATCTCAGTTTTTCGAATCGAAACAGAGATATCCCTCACCATTAAGGAATACCAATGTGAACTTCTACTCGAGGAAAGATTTACCTCTTGGTCAAGTCTCATCATCGAGAAGCCCGCAAGTGTAACACAAGAATTGGATTAATAGTACATCCACAATTGCCTCGCTCATATCGTCAGGCCTCATCATCAATTAGCCCATAAGTGTAACCCAAGGATTGGAATAATCGTACATCCATAATTTCCTCGCCTATATCGTCAAGTCAAGAAGCATCGCCACGCGCCTCACCTACTTTGAGATTAGCACAGCAAGACGGACAGCTCTCTTGCCGCGTCAGCCTCACGCCTAGAATCATCGCCTAAACGAAGTTATCGTTCAAGTTCTTCCCACGCCACACTCCCACCTAGTAAAAGGAATCCAACATATTTATGTTCTTTTCTTACCATTCCGTACTAAAGTTAATTTTTGCGTCAACCATCGCGTAGTACTCACTGGCAGTATTATTTTTTATTTATATCCTCTTATTATAGCCTTAGTCATAGATAACGAATACTTGATTGGTAGCTCAAAATCAGGTGATTCCATGGTCGGGCTAGCCAGGAAAAAACAAAAATCGTTCTCATTTCTTTATTTTTAAAGATATTCCCCACAAATTTGGCATAAAGCATCCCTGGACCAATGTACTTCGAGTTGTGAGGTGAATTTTTTATTTGACGAACATTTTTGGCGTGACGAACGAAAGTGTGACTTATTTAATGAAAAATAAATAATAAAAACATTTATAAACAAAGTTGGTTATATTCAATTCAAGTTTATTCAATAAGGCTCTGTACAATGGGATTCTTGGATACTATAGGGTGTCTAATAATATAAAATTCCAAAAGTCCATAGGTTTTCCAGGTACTTAAAAAAAAATAAATGGCGAAATTTCTAATTAAAACTCTATTGAAAAAATGGGTATATTACATTTAACTACAAAGATATTTCAAGATATATTTTAATAAATGAAATAAAGTAGGCAGCATCATTTAAAGAAAACGAGAAGAAATCACTTCAGGGCCCACACCTGACCAATTTAGCAAACAATTATATTTCAATTAGGTATCATTTAGCTAGACCCCCGCATTTAATTTCATTTTTTTTAACTATATAAATCTTTTTCATAGCCCATGGGTGAGTACCGACTATATTATTCTGAAATAAGTATAATAAATTAATAGCTAGTAAGAATCTAAGGTGTGGACACCTTGTACTAGTAACCTATTTCATGGTTAACCTTGATTCTAATATCTACCCTACAAAATAAAGATACATAACAAATGTCAGTGGCTACGCACATTTAAATTGACTTGGGACTTTTTCTCACTAGAAAGTTTCTTGTTCTTGTAGTCACTTTAGCTCCGGATTACCTTTTTTTATGCCTCTTTTTTTTACTTTTAAATGGGCATGACTTTTAGCTTCTGACACTATATTTTTGCCCATGACATGGAAGAGGAACCTGGTGATTGCAGGAACAACGGTGTTGACCAGGCTGCAACCCTTTTCAGAGTCCAGCAGGGACATGCCTAAGTCATTGCTCATTATTTCCTTGTAGACACTCACGAACACTTCTTCTGAAGAGTTGGCCACCAGGAACTTGGCCTTCCTTTCGCCTGGTGTTGTCATCGCCTGGAAGACTTCCACGGACATCATGGCCATGGGGATGCACTTGTTTGAGATGTAGAGGTGACCGCCGCGGTCCTGGAGTTCAATCATCTTTCAGAAGGTCTCTGGTAGCTTGTCGGGGTCAGCCACCTGCACTGAGGGCATAAGGGTATTACCCTCTACCAGAGCCTCCTGGCAAGAAGCACACTTTAAGTGGCTGTGGGCCTTTCTGGCCAAGTACCCGCAGAAATGAATATTGCGGTAATATCCTAGATAGCTCTTAGATCACAATGAACATAAAAACCTATATTTCGTTATTCGAAGGAATGAATTGTTAAATGCTAACGTGAGTCTAAATTTGTAAACGAATTTCTTAGGCCAAAATCTATGAGTAATTGGATAAATTGTAAGTAAATTGGATTGGTGAGTAATTGGATGACTAAATTGGTAAATTGATTGGTAAATAGATTGGTAAATTATAAATTGTTTTTGGTAAATTCAGTATAACTATTGATGATTGATAATTAGATTGGGTAAATTCGATAAATAGTAATTGTATTATGTGTAATTGGATACATTTTAAGTAAATTGGATTGGTGAGTAATTGGATGAATAAATTGGTAAATTGATTGGTAAATAATTGGTAAATTATATATTGTAATTGGTAAATTCAGTATAACTATTGATAATTTATAATAAGATTGGGTAAATTGGATAAATAGTAATTGCATTATGAGTAATTGGATACATTTTAAGTAAATTGGATTGGTGAGTAATTGGATGAATAAATTGGTAAATTGCTTTGTAAATAGATTGGTAAATTATAAATTGTAATTGGTAAATTCAGTATAACTATTGATGATTGATAATTAGATTGGGTAAATTGGATAAATAGTAATTGTATTATGAGCGATTGGATAAATTGTAAGTAAATTGGATTGGTGAGTAATTGGATGATAAGTAATTGGATAAATTGATTGGTAAATACAGTATGTGCTGTATAAGCTCATATTGGAATACTTATAGGCTTAGTCGATAAGCAAGCCTATAATATATCGGCATGATATGACCGATACCCATATATTGGCAAAGTGGCCGATATGGGCGATACCGATCAATTGCCGATATTATCGGTGCAACCCCCATAGATAGCGTATAGTAAAAATATATCACATAACTTATAGGCTTGTGTCACACCATATATTATGATTGTTCATTAATAGTTCATAGAGTATTTTAACTTTAACCCACTCCTGGATACTTAAACACAACATTTTGTTATAAGTACTCACGCTAATAGGCCTAAAATGGGAAGTATTTAATTGCATTTACCGTGGGCGGCAGCCTTCCTCCGCTTATTTAACACACATTATAACTTATTCACTTAAATAGTAGGAGTCCACATGTTCACTACCTACAAGTAATAAAGTTAACAGGCCTACAACGGCGAATAAATGCAATTAACTTATGAATTTAAAATTTTACAAGATGGCTGCATCGTACGACCAAGTCTAAGTCGTTACAATGACTGGGATCGCCGCCTGGCGGGCATAACCGCAAACACCCGCGCTTAGTGTCGCCCGACTATTCGTATTCGTTATATATGCCTTAGTATATATAAAGTTTTAATATTTCATTTTTTTATGTAATTAAAACCATATTTTTGCCCTAGTTGTTTAATTAAATCCCAGAAACGCTACATATGGCAATATATATGTGAGATACTCAAATCCTCTCTGGTTAAAGAATTAAAAAAAAGATAAATAAAAGTATAGCTCTAATAGAGAAAAAAGGAACAGAGTTATTCATATACGGAACAAACATACATACATACCTGGCCGTATACCACGACAATAATTAATCAACAGAAAGCAAACATCGCTTAACTTTGGCTCTTCCGTTCAATCTCACTAAAATAAATCATTTGAGGCAACACATTTAATTTGTTCGAGAAACTCTCAAAACAAAATAGAAACCAGTTATGAAGAAAACCCAAATCGGAACGAAACAAAATCAAACGCAAGACATTTAATATTTCACAATGATTTTGTGTGAATATGATTGATCTGTTCTTATTGCAAAAGAATATGCTGTAAAATATGATACATGTGAAAGGGATGATTATGACATTAGAGTATCTCATTGCATTATTGTATATTGAAGGTCAAAATCATTTTGATCTTCAAAACCATTTCGACAAAGTGCTTCTTGGCTGGATGAGGAACTACAAGGAAAGTGAGAGGCAAGCAAAGAATCAGAAGAAAATGGCTATTGTATCAGCACGACATGGAGAGATATGTGAAAATACTTGACAGAAGAAACAGGAATATAGAGATAGGGCAGATATGAAACAAATTTTTCGAGATGATAGTGGAAAGTGGAAAGACTGAGGGAGGGTATAATATAAATCAAAAGAGTGAGGAATTCATACTAGAAGCATATAGCTCTGAATCATGGAGTTAAGAAGAAACAGGCCTTGCAATCACAAATGCATTATAATGAAGAAAGGTATTTGAAGAAGTGCATAAAAGGAGGTGAAAAGAAATGTGTAACGAGAAATTAATCAGGATAGGAAATGAAATAAAGAAAGTTGAATTAAAAAACTAATTATGATCCTAGTAAGAACAAGAAGTTATTATGGAAAAATAAAGTATGAAGTGGGACCTTGCTAGAACATTAGGTTATTGTGGTAAAAGGATGAATAAAGATCTCGCTAAGAACAGGACTTTATCTGGAAAAAGATAAAATAACTCTCTCTTACAACAGGAGTTTATTGAGTCAAAGGATGAACAAACATACCAATAAGAACAAGACTTTATTGTAGTAAAAGGATAAATAATGATTCCGCTATGAACAAGAAGTTATGTGGTAAAGGGATGTAAGGCTTCTGCTAAGAACAGGATGTTATTGTGGTAAGAGGATGCTTAAAGCTTCCGCTAAAACAGGACGCAATTAGGCTAAAGTATGAATAAAAATCTCGCTAACAGTATGTTATTGAGGTAAAAAGATCGATAAAGCTCTCATTAAGAACAGGACGTTATTTTGGTAAAAGTATGAATATAAATCCCGATAAAAACATGCTGTTATTGTGGTATCAGAATGAATAAAGTTCCCGATAACAACAAGCAGTTTGGGTGGTAACGCTATGAATGAAGTTCTTAATAAGAACAAGCTGTTATTTAGGAAAATATAGAAAGCAACAAAAGTAATTAAACAGTTGTTGTTTGAATATCCTGGATTCAAATCGGATGGTTCTTGCGAGAATTGCGTAAGTGAAGTTAGATCAAAGGATAGCTTTGGCGAATTTGATTAAGTGGGGATGGAAGCTGAAGCGAGTGCGAAGACCATTTGTTTCGAAGGCAAATATAGTATGTTATATCTGGATGTGGAACCCATAAGCATAAAAGAGTTTCTTTTTTAAGATTCTGAAAAATAGGCACTTAGCTAGATGGGGTGTTATAGCAGTTGAGATGCAAAAGTATGGTTCAATTGTGTTATTGAGAGGAATTGGCACTGCTGTTTTGAGGCCGTGGAAGTAAAGAGTATAAATTCTTAAAGAGAATCACTCTCTGTCGAAAGGGTTGATGCAAAACTGAGAGAGAGAGTGTATTGGGTGTTGCATGCATAGTGTATGAAAATTGTGATTGAGGGTGTAAAAAGAATGAATGAGGGAATTATAGGGAATAAGAGAAGTGGGCTTACAGCTGGAATGGTGTGAGCGGATCAAGTGAAAGACCTGGTTGAAGAGGATGAGACGAGAGATGCATGCTAAGAAGATGTGGTGGTATTGATCTGGAATTGTTATGGCAGGATCTAAGAATGGAAAGAGTAGTCACGATAAAGAGCAAAACCACCGAGGGCATAGCACGCAGAAAGAAAATAGGGGAGATTGTTAAAGAACAACTGAAGTTGAGGAAGTGAAAATGTGGGGAAAATATATAGCGGCAGATCTTCCTGCAGGGTGCATTGCTACTGGAAAGGGAAAGTGCGGTGGATGGAGAGTGGAGGGCACCTAATCGTCTAGATGTCAGTCGCAGCATGCGGGAGGGTTCAAATCTCCCCGCAACCGGAGTCAAGAAAGAGAGGGTGATCACCAATTGGTTCAGGTCACAGAGTTAAGTAGATGGAGGCTGGTCTGCAACTAACCTACAAAACAGCCGTCGTTTATGAAAAACGGATGAGATGATTCTTGTAAAGTCACTGACGCAAAAAGGGTAAAAGGAGATATGTCAAAGGATTAAAGCTCGGGTAGTTTAAAAGGAGTTTGAGATATGGTAGGTGATGGCTACTTCTTTTTAGGATAGAGTTGAGTGGAGTGTTTGCAAGTTATGGTGGAAAAAGGGCTTAAGTTTAAATGCACACAAAGTAAGGTGATGGTTTTGGTGTTTAAAGATTGAGTGTAGTTGAATATTAGAAAAAGTGAAATGTTTTATGTATTTAGGGTGAATGGTGAAGAAGAATGGTTTTGATGAGGCAGATAGTCACCACCAAGATTTGTATGGTAAGAAAGTCTCGAAAGTGATCACAGCGTTAGTAAATGCTATTGATCTGAGTAGGAGATGTCCCAATAACTGCATGAAATTAAGATGTGTGGTAGAGCAATGAAAAGAACGATCGAGAGTTTCTGCAATTCAAATTGCGAATTTTTCGAGATTTGTGGTGTGAGATAATAAAGAAGGGGGAGTGAGATTTTTTTTGAGGGATTTGTGGTATGGTAAAATAAGGAAGAGACGAGTAAAATGATTTTGGAGGGATTTGTGGTGTGCTAGAATAAGGAAGGGACGAGTAAGATGTTTTGAGGGATTTGAGGTGGGGTAGAATAAGAAACGGACGAGTAAGATATTTTGGGGGGAATTTATGGTGTGGTAAAATGAGGAATGGACGAATAAGATGTTTTTTGAGGGATTTGTGGTATGGTAAAATAAGGAACGGACGAGTAAGATGTTTTGGAGGGATTTGTGGTATGGTAGAATAAGGAAGGGACGAGAAGGATGTTTTTTGAGGGATTTGTGGTGTGGTAGAATAAGGAAGGAAGGAGTAAGATGTTTTTTAAGCGATTTGTGCTGTGGTAGAAAAGGAAGTGAGAGTGAGATGAATTTCGCCTTGAATTCAAAGCCTCAAATCAACGAGAGAGTATCAGGCAGACAAGTTTTAAGGATATTTCTGTAAAGAAAGTAATGAAGGTAGAAAATGAAAATGTCTCAATGATACGGGATGCGATGAAAAATTTGTCGCATTTGGTAACTCTGAATTCCATGGATGCGTGTTGCCTAAGGTATGTTCTTTCTTCTTTCTATCATAGTAGACTCAGTTCCCTATCGTTTGTGAATGAAGCAATAACAAAATCTTTAAAAAGACAAGATTCTTTGCTTGGTATTCACAACGGGAACTCTAATGAGAAGATATCCCAGTGATTGCGTGGTACTCTGATGATCGTGTAGAGAATCCGGAAAGGGTTGGATTAGTCAAGGTATGATTAGGACGGTACAGCGGCTCGTAAACATCATTTTAAGAGTTCTGATAAGAAAAGAACACAGATTTTTCCTGGTGATCTAGACAAGCAATGCTAACAGCAATAGTAAGTCAATGAGGTCCATAGCCAGGTACAGGGGAGTGTCACTCTCTAATCATACAGTTAGTGCTTGAGGATATCCGCTGCTACACATACATGATATAAAGGGACATCTTTCGTTGGAGAAGATGAATAACAAGCAGAAGAAACGTGATGCAAACCTGATGACAAGCGGAACCATCCACACAAGCCTTTTATGCTTTGGTTCTTCTCAAAGGAGAATTATTTCTTCCAGGACCAACTGAGGAACTCTCAAAACTTCAAACCCACCTTTGGGTTGGTTTGTCCCACAAAGATGTATCAAAAGTCCTGAAGACCTAATTCCCGGTCCACATCATGGTGTTTAGAGTGATCAGTAGCGTGGGCCACGTTATTCTCCCCTTTATCTTCTCTGAGGGTTACATCAATTGTCTGGATGAGCTGGTGTTGCCCTTGTACAGGAGGTGTCCTTTGGAAAACCGCATGTGGGCAGCAGGATTCGGCGCCACGCCACGCCAGCAAGAGGACCCATTCTTGGCTTTCAGAATAATTCTTTGAGCAAATTACTACGAAATCTGGCATTCCAACCTCCCAGACTGCAACCCCATGGGCTATTTTTTGAGAGGTATGGTTAAGAGAAGTAATAAAGATCAACTAAACTGGAACTAGTTTGATACCGCCGAGGAGAGTGGTACTAGGAGGGTGTGACGCTGTTCCAGGTATCATATGTAACATTCTACACATGGTGCCCCCCTTTTGCCGGATGGAGTTTCAAGAGGATTTTATAGTATAAGAAAAGGTGTAAACGAGTTTGGAGTTGAGAGAACTCGATAGCTTATAGTTACACAAGAAAACTTGATGAGAATACACTCGTGTCTAAAATACACCTATAAATAACCGAATTAGGTATAAAGTGTACAGCTGCCATTGTTGTCGTACTCACTCTGCCGAGATGCCACCACTCGTGAAAGTGACTCCTGAGCTCCGTCAGAGTATTGTTTGCTTGAAAACTACGTGGAGGACTCTTCCCCCGATTTCAAGAGGGAGGTAGGAGAGTCGAAGATTTATGATTTCGCGCAATCTGAAGTTATATAATATAAAGAAAGCCTATAAATTGCCTGCAAAATACGCGTCTAACGACCGTTCGAGAAGAAATAACTATTAGGCTCTTCTCTAGGAACGATCCTTTCATAACTGCAGCACGATTTTCTCGAAAAATTAATACCATTAGTGGCAAAGAAGTGAGCCGTTCCACATTGTTCCCTCTTCTCAATGCATCTCATTTAATAGCCCGTTCTCCAGCAACCAAAACCATGGATCAAAAAAAATAACCAGAAGGCAAGACTCGAATATGCTGAAGCTCCTCTCTTTTGGAGGGATAAAGATTGAAAGAAAATTATTTCTGCTTAGAAATTAAATTTAGTTTAGTTGGATCTAATGGAAGACGCATTGTTAGAAGCGATGCAGGTGACAGACTTAACCTTAAATGTGTTCAAAAGTCTTCAAGCCATGGAGGCTGCAGCTTCTTGATTTGGATGATGTTTTCGTCTAAAGTAGTTGAACAGCTATTGTGAATAATTGGAACGGTAAATTCAAATGTGTAACCAAACATCGTAAAACAAAATGTTACACCTTCACTTCGAGCATGTCTGAACTAGCCAGCATTATTTATGCAGGGCAGCGCGTTATGCCTTACTGCATTTTCAGTCAAATACCATTTTGAACAAGAATGTATGGATGTAAAAAAGTGGCATACTCGGAGCCCGGACCTGAACTCAATTTAAAACCTGTAGAAGATCATTGGATACAAAGTTCGAAGCCAGCAACCTTCAACTGTGACGGATGTATAAACGAAAATTGACCATGAATGTAATAAAATAACAACTGAAGTTTGCAAAAAAACTCGTAAGGGTGATGTGATCGTTGTTGTGCCGAAGGAAATAGAAAACAAACGCTTCAAAACCAAATATTATGTGTTATAAGTTTTATCGTTTTCAAATCTTAATTGTTTCTAGTGGAAAAAGCCTTCGCAAATTCTACAAAGTGAACTTAATTAATCAAAGAAGAACAAAGTTAAGCACCATTTCACTCTAGCCCAGTAAAGATAAACATTCCGAAAATGTAAATTTGTTTGAGAAGATATGTAGGTTACTTATTTATTTAATTATTATTCCTAAGGTAACTTAAATTAACTTCAACCAAAGCTTATTCCCTACTTCCTAATCCAGTAAATATCAGCACTCCCTGCGACCACAAATTATGGTTATAAACTGCCAAATTTAACCAAATAAAGCCAACCATCACTTTATGTTAGTCTAGTCCTTTTCTTTCATCGATTGTTTGTCAAACCCGAATTTTTCCCACCAAATAATACTACCATTTGTTTCTGGTGTTCTCTTAGGTTTAAGTAAATGCTGTCATTTTAATAGGGAGAAAAAAAATCATTTAAAATGACAAAGACTATTTATTGATTAATTAGTTTCACTGTTTGAAAAGGAACTACCATCATTTCATTAAGCAATGGTATCTTTTCATGAAGATATCACTCAATTTTGATGAAATTTCATTTGGTCTCGTTTTTCACCCTTAAAATCAAGGTTAATGATCAGGGAACTTAAGCAACATCGACTGTGACAAATTGCCAATTGGATTCTTCTTTCATTTCCCCTTCAAGGGGGCTGCTATACCCTGTAGATATCCACGGTTCGGACGATAAGATAATCAGTAGGACACACCCATGCCACTGGGTTGTCATGGGTGGCAAATGCCCAATTTTTCCTTCAGATCAGAATTAACTTCGTTGTTTTAGTTTTGTTTCCATGACTCGTTAATCTCATGGGGCTGGTCCAGTGATTAGGAGGGGTGAGGAAGAACTTCTTAACCATAACACAATATAATATTACTTTTGGTCACACATGACAAGATATGGTCGGAGGAGTCCTCGTTTCGGGAACACACCGTTAACGATGACCCGAAAGATGTGCATCGAGAGAGGTTGGATGGACCTTGATTGAGGGGTTGTTCCCGGGGATGAAATCTGAACTGAGTCGAAGAGTTGTTACAGCCCCCTTGCGCCCCGCGGACAGGCTCAATGACGCTGAAGATATATATCTTTGTGCTTAATGAAACAAAAGTAAGTGGAGTGGGGAGAATACTTTTAGTGGCGTCAATGCAAGCCAACCTCACTATCGGCAAAAGATTTATTTTGATGATTCGGGTTATTTTTCTCACATCCACAGCCATTACGATCGTCAATCTTCTTCACAAATCCTTCAACAAACTTACTCTCTAATTACTTTGAAGATTTGAATTAAAATTATAATATTTTAAAGATCTTAAATTTGTTTTATGACAAAGTAATTCAGTACATTTCAATTTAGGAAGTATAAAAGTATTTACTAAATTTGGTCCTTTCTTCTTAAGGATTCCGCCCTTGTTTTATGTTACTTAATTCACTCTTTCATTTCGTGCAAAACGCTGTTATTGAACGCACATAACTCCACTGCATTTTTACTAAGTTTTTATTTGCGAAAATTCTGTTGCAGCAAAGTGGATTATTATTTTTACTCTTATTTCATGACGAGGTCATAAAATGTCCCATAAGGATCAGTTTTTATTATTTACCTTGAGGTGAGACAGCTGCCATTTGAGAAATAGTCCTTAAGTTTTTCATTACTGAAACGCCACAGGTATATTGCTCTATAAGGAGATACTTGTCATTGCAATACTTCCTTATAGAGTACCATTACCCTGAAATTTTTTGTCGTGGTTAATAGTCGTAAAAACTCTCATATTGTTGTTTGGTTTAGAAAGTTAGATAAAGTTCTTTCTCTTCCATTTTGGATGCTTGAATTTATTATAGTTATCATCAAATTCAGTTATGTTTATTTAAGCCTTAAATAAAATAAACTGTTTTACAGTATGATATCATCATTCTTTTAATTTGAGATAAAGTAAATAAGGAAATAACAGTAGAGTACATGTAACTTCTCACTATTTTTTATTCTTCGATTATGCCTATGAATATGGTAGTGTAAACATTCATGTATGTGTGCAATACATCTGGAAGGCAAAATAAAAGCAAAGCTTCATTATAACTTTTTCGAAATAGCTTAAATGGCGAGTCAATTGAAATGTAGGAAATATTGGTATCATTATGCGGTATTTTATAGTGAAAATGATATTCCATGTCAACAGGATCTGATAAGGATATAATAATGGCTAAACCAAGTAACTCTACCTTCTGGAGAAATAGTCTAATGCGAGCTCCGCTAGGAGGGTTTCAGCTGTTCACAAATCGTCTGAAGGTGGTTAGATCACATTCCGGTGTGGCAGAAGTGTTAAATAGGATCCAAGACAGTGGGAACATTCAAGCGCAACCTCATTCCGGACGATCCAGGGTCAGTAGGAAACGTGACGACAGGTCTTTGCGTCGCACTGTACTACGGAATCGTAAGAAAACCGCAGTTCAGCTGCAACATGAATGCACAGAGGACGGCCAATTTAATGCATCTGCATTAGAGTTCGTCTCTCATTTCTTGCACAAGACCTGAAGTCGTGAATGCCCGCCAGAACCCGCTGATCAAAATTTAAAGCAGAAGCGACGTCAACTGGCTTTGGCAAGTGATGACCGTAACTGAACAATGCGTCAGTCCAGACCTGTCTTATTGTCCGACGAGTACAGTGTTTAGTTGATCTCGACACCAGGTAACGTTAGAGTCCGCAAGAGGCCAGGGAAGCAGTGGAATTTAGAGTGCATAGTGCCAATAATAAAACGTAATGGGCGCTCTCTTATGATCGAGGTCTGCATGTAAAGTTCAATGGTGGGCGGTATCACCGTTTGTAATGGAACTATGAATTCAAATAAGTATCAATATCTCCTGAGAGATTACTAGGTGCCCTCACCCCGAGACCTCTCGAGAAATGCCCGGAAATAGGAAGACTTGTACCCCATGAAACAAGTCTGAGTCAACCATAGAGTAGTTTCAGGACAACGATATCACGGTTTTGTACTAAGGACCTCAGCTCCGGATATAAATCTAATGAAAAAACACTAGCAAGACTTGAAAGAGGCCGTAAGACGTCGTTAGCCAGCCTCCAATGAGCAACTGGAAGTATTCATCACTGACAAGAGGGCAGACAACACCCAAACTCTTAAGGTTTCGCACCTTCGTGAATAGCATTCCTCTTGGAATAAATGCTCTCATCGCTGCCAATGTACTTTCGCCACGCTACTGAACTTCCTATATCAGATTGTACTGCTGTAATTTTCACTAAGCTTCATCTGCATGGTTTGATAAATTTTGTAGTTTGTTAATTCTTGTTAATGTTTTGTCGCATATATATAACTAAATATTATTTATTCTTCCTTATTTCACTGAGATATGCTTAGTAATATCCAGATAAAAACTTTACGACTCTACATTTAGCTAATTTCTTAAAATTTCCCAGGTGCTCGAAGACTTTTTCTCAGTGTTGTCCGATTTTCAGATATAATCTCATAAAATATAAATTCGAAAAGTAAATATCATAGATTAATACTTTGTTTTTTGTTTTTTTTAGATTTTCACAAATTATACTTCTTAACTCCATTGCAACTAAGTCTTTTCTCTTTTTCTAAATATTTTTGAACGTCTATTTTTTAATTTTCAAAGAAAACCCGCATTTAAAGTCTTGGTCAATTGTTCCATCTTTTCGGTTATATTGACTTTTAGCTCGATTCTGTCGAAATAATACCTTTTCTCATCTCTATTTCACTCCAAGAGGTCCCTAAGGCTTTATATGTACCCAAATCTCTTCTTTTTCTCAATTTGACTTCGCCTTCTATTTCTTTTCCGTATTTTCATAGGTTATTTCACCAAATTTGTAATCAGAATCCAAAAATTCAAGATTTTATTACAAACATTTAAAACGCTTTCCTCTCGCGTTTTTGAAGTTTTACTTTACATATTATTTCATGACTCACTGAAGTTTGTGGGTTTTTAATGCGCTTTCTTAAAATTTAAATGATCGATGTATGTAAAAAATTGATTGACTGTTTTTATTTTTTCCAATAAATGTTTCGCCTATTTTATTATTTGACATAAAATACTGTTGCGCTAGATTTGTTTAGGAGGTCAAACTTTGTTGTTTTTTTTTCGTTTCTTTCAGCCTGTCAGTTAATTTCATTTTTTTTTGGTCTAAGACTGATTCGTCAAGAAAGTGGTAAAGATTCGTAACTCCGCCATCAAAGCAAAAAATTTGCTTAATGAAGCAGGATTTTCACTTCATTCGAAAAACTATAAAAATAGATAATATATAACTATAAAACTACAGTACTGACATAATGACTCGTAGACATAGGTTTGCATCACAATAGTAACAGTACCTTCACACATAATAATGGTAAGTGAGGCATGATAAATTTCATATATAATATGCTTATATGCATTGTCTATGTTAGGAGGAATGAAAGTGCCAGTTAAGTGCCATAAAGCATTTTTACTCCAAAAACATTGTAGTAAAAATGATCAGAACTGAGTAATTCTATTACTTCTATCATTGAGACAGCTAAAGATAGGGTCGTAACATACTTACATGAATTCTTAGCACTTTAATTCATTACCTTATCATGTTTCGAGAATCAAACATGCCTAGTGTTTTCACTACACCTGCCTATATGCAGGAGCTCATTGTTAAGCTACGTCAAGGGAATGATCTATCTATTAGAGCCTAGCTGACATGATTAAACGCGCCAAAAGTTTCATACATACAATTATATCACGTAACAATAACACAGACTCCTGTATCAGTAGAATTTCTACTTGTAGGGCTAGGAAAACAACAAAGAAAGATACCATACCATTGTTCGTTTCTTATACAAGGACCAATACAAGACAGCAGCTAGGATTTCCAGAGAAGTAAATATAAATATGGGTATTGCTGTCTTCAGAAAGACAGTATCACGCTGCCTGCCGGAAAAATCGTTAAAATCTCTCACACCAAGAGTCAAACCATTGATCTACCCTAAGAACAAGAATGCTAGGTTATCCTTCCTCACTAAGCACGTTCTATGTTCCCAAGTCCAATGTTCCAAAGTATATTTCAGCGATGAATCAAAGTACAATTTGCTTAGTTCAGATGGCAGGTAGTTCACCGTAAAAGACCTGGCGAAACATTATCCGTAAATTGCATGAAGAGCAGCGTGAAGTTTGGTGGACGAAGCTTTATGGTGTGGGACAAGGGTACTGAAACACTTGTTCGCTTGGAGGTAAGAGTGAATGCTCAAGTGTATAAAGAACCTCTGCAAGCACATCCATTGTTCCATATAAAGAGCCGCTTCTGCCGAACCTGCAATTTTTTAGGCAGGATACTTCACCTAGCCAGAGGGCAAATTGGTAAAGAATTGCTTGGATCGGGGGGAAATTAGTATCATAGAATTCCTGGTAAGAGCCTGGAACTCAATATGATTGAGAATTTGTATAAGATGCTAGGAGAGAAACAGAAGCACCTTCGTAATCTTTTGAAAATATTAAAAAAAAAGGTAGCAAAATGACAGAAAAAGAATGGTTCCGGTTAGTGCGCTCCTGTGGCAGCATATGTTAGTACATTATTGATAGTTAAGGTCCACATACCAAGTACTAATATATTGTAACAACCCCAAATTATTTTTTGAGTAACTTATAACATTGTACCTTTCCATCTACTTCCGTGTTATCCGTCTGGGTCATTTTCACTACCATATTTCAGTTGCTTGCAGCAGTTTCATCGAGCTTAACATTTACAATGGACATGTAGAACTTATAGCTATTCTTCGTTAATATCTGTCATTTCTCATACATTACTTACCCTTATTTGGTTTGAAAGTAGTGTAAGTTTTGTAATGGAAGCATAATTTTTCGAATCTTTATGACTTCTAATATATATATGAATAAATCAATATATGAGTAAGTACCGCCTTTTAACTAATAATTTGCTAATTGAGAGAGAGGAGAAAGGCTTAAGACTAAAGAAAAACACCTCCAATCCTATAAGGAGCACGAAGGGACGTGAAAGTAAGAAGCATCGAAGATAAAGAATACATCCCGAAACTAAAAAGACAAATACGAGAAAAGTAAGTTAATGAAGAAAGAAGAGAAATAACAAAAATATTAGAAATAAGAAAAATAACGATATAAGTAAAATAAACAACACAACCAGACGAAAGATAAATAAAAATACTGATTACAAAATATGTAGAGGAACATTGTTTTATTAATAAACATGCAACCCATTTCGCCAATTATATTTGCTCATGAATTTGAAATTAAAAGAACCCTTCTCTCCTTTCTTATTATTCATAGAATAACTTCTGGCTTCAAATTCCTCTAATCCTAAACCTAGAAATTCAAGGTCGTATGTTCAATCTTTATTCTGCGCAAAGTCATAAAGTTAAATACTCTGTCATTTCGTATATTTCTACGTGCTTTTACTTTCAGGGAACCATGAATATATATTGACGGTTAATTTTATAGATTCTTTGAGATTTCTCATAAATTGTGTTATACTTTCCATTTTCTGTTAAATTATCTTAACTCTGCTAAAAACTTTCTCTTTTACTGACACATCCAAATCTCCAAATTTTAAAAATATACCTGTTAAATCATTTTCTGTTTTTTACTACACTTCCTTGCCTTGTACAACTAGAATTAAGTAAAAATAAATGCCTCCTTTATTAGATCGAATGTTCAGATTTCCCTTAGTAAATAACAAGGCCTGTCAGGTAAAAATCTTTTGGTAGGTCTCAACCAACATAAATATAATATAAGCCGAAAGGAATACAATAGTGCTTTCATTGTCCATATTTCTAAAAACTATCAATTAATTATTTGGAAATCTTCTAAGTCTATAATCATTCAAATTTATTTAGTAAAAATATATTGTTGAAAGTTCTTTTATCAGCCACTTTGATCATTTTTTTTATCTCACGCGGACGTTTTTTAAATTGATCATGTATCATCTCATTCATTCATTCTTTTATTTATCCTTTGTCTAAATTTGTTGGTTATTTTTCTTTTATACTTTGTTTTTATTTTCTATATTTTTAACATTTTTTCTTTGGTCTTGATCTCCCTCTCTTCTTTCTTCATTCATTCCATTCGACATTAATTACCTTCCTTCCTTAATCTTTTTATTGACTCTGTCTTCTATCTTTAGGTCTATCGCATCTTGATTTGACCGCTGCAGGTATCCTCCCAATATATTTATAGGTGGATGTGTCCAGTAGCCTCCCCCTTCCTTCTTCCTCATCCTTATTTGACGATTTCTTGGTTACTAGACGATACTTTTTATTTTGATTTATTTATATATATTCTCTCTTAATTCCTTTATAGTTTTCTTTAAGAATGCAGTTCAAAAGTGATCAAAAATAATTTTTTAACCTGTCTTGCGGATATTGCTTTCATATATATATATATATATATATATATATATATATATATATATATATATATATATATATAAGTTCTGAAATTTGCGAGACTCTATAATTTTAGATGAAAATTCAACACAAAAACAAGAGAAGAATGATCAAAAAGTAATAAGCTTGAGCGAATATCCTCACCACAATGAAATGGATTTGTTAACAAAAGATACATATTTTCGTTCGAAACTCATTTTATTATTAAGAAACTTAAATTGGATAATTTGGGTTGAGATTTATAAATGTTGATATTATGTTGGCACTGTTTGTATAATTTGAAACAAAGAAATTTGGGCAAGACCTTATAGCACTTGCATAAGACGAGAAAGTTAAAATCATGTTTCAAACTTACCAACCGTGTACGACAGTTTTCACAGTATCTATCCTTCAAGGTTTTCTTATCTTAATGTCTTTTAATATAAGTGGCGAGCAAAGTGATCAATATATATTTTAGAAAAATTATAAACTAGGTAAACAGGACAGAACCACCGATGCTTTGTGACCTTTATCCAAACGTTTTCAGGATTATAGGAAATCCTATTATCATTGCTAAAAAACAATAAAAATAGATTAAAATGTGTACTTAGAAAGTTTTTCTTATAGATACGAAAATCTACTAAAAAATGAAGGTTAGATTATAAGATTGCAAGCAACTTCTCAGAACTTCAAATGATACAGTCCATATAATTTTGAAAACTTCAACCCTCTCTGAATAATAACTCCTTAGCTGGCGCATTACATATAGTGACATATTAATTAGCATGTTAATTTTTTAATATTTTCACGTTCATGGCGAAAAAATATAATTGTCAATTTTGTTTCAATTTCATATTCTTTTTCTCGTTGGATTTCCTCTCCGCACCTCCATATTATTTAATTCGTTTTAAATTTAAGATTCATGTTTCAGTTTTTTCCGCATAAGGTATATGGATATAATTTAATGAGTTTTTTTAATTGATTTTTGATGACTGATGATGGGATTTGTTATAATCACGAAACGTTTGCAATGAATGTCATGAAGGGGGTTCGGTTCTGTCCTAGTTATCCTATATACTTCGTCTTAACTTTGCATCCAAAATTTGCTTGTCACTCATATTAAAAACCATTGCAATCAGAAATCATTAATGAACACATCATGTGAAAACTGTGGTAAAAGCCTTCATTGCAATATTTAAAAAATTACGTCTCCTACTTCACCAATTATTCATTTTAGAAACCACGGAAGATGAGATTCGCTATCTCGCAATATTAGGAACAAATTCCAATAGATGTTCTCGTCATTTCTGCCATTCTTGTTCATTATTGAATTGAAATTGCATTCTTATTTACTGACTATGTGAAAATAAAGTACGACGCAAATATATTGTTATATTGTGCACCTATGAGATTCATCTCCAGAAGCCTATTAAGTTGGATTTAGAAATTCTTAACTCTTGAAAAATTTCCGATGCCTTTCAAAATCACCTCAGGTTTAAGTTATATAAACGAAGCCTGATTCTCTCTCAACTTTGCAAATCTTTTCACCTTAAAATTATATAAAGGAAATTAACTCGAAAGGCGAATCTCCGTGAGTGTGATAAATGTGTTTCTCGGTTACGCGACCAGCTTTGTGGTAAATCTAATTCCCTGGAATTAGCTCGTTTGCTCTCATTCATGAAATCTATTATCACTGAATATGAACGAATAACGTGATTTTACATCGGAAACCTTAAAAATTTAGGTATCTATGAAAAATATACGATCTTGTAAAAATAAGGCATCCCAAGTTATTTACCCCTAACCTAACCTAACCTATCATATCATATTCTAGATAATTATTTTAGGCTAAGTTATATAAACTCTAAAAATATTAGGATATCTCATCATTATAAGATCCCCAAATTAAATAGTTAATCCTGACAAAGAGATTTATAATTATTCTTCATACCAAATCTTCTATTGATTAAGATTTTATTATTATTTAACTTCGATTTTAGGTTATCTATTTTAATGTTACATTTTTTACCATGAGAGGCTGTTTGGTCTTTCACAATCAACACCTTTTGTAAATAACTTTGACCTGTCATCTCATTATATTAATTTTATATTAATTACCAAAAGGTACTTTTATAGTTTTAACCTAAGGAAAGTTTGTCCCAGTTTTAACTCTAAAGATATCTCAATTAATAAAGTAGTTAAATCACCGTTCAAACTTAATTATATGTAGCTTTATAACGTAAGAGTTGTTAAAAAGCTAATTAAAATGTTCAAATCCATAATATAGAGTCTGACTCTAAGAATTTTAAGTGTCTACGCGATAATGTAATTTTGTATTCTACTATAATTTCAGGTAAACTCAAAAGCTTAAACATTATTTGATCAAATAAATATAATCAACTATTTGCTTCTGGGACTTTGCCGGGCATATTGTATGGGTTTCCTGGAACACATAAAATAACATAGCTCTACGCTCAATCTTTACTGCATACCCCTTCATATTCTTTGGGAAAGTATTTAGTCGTCATTGTGTCTCCATTGGGCGCTGATAGATATACAGTTTAAAACGCCCATTCTTTCATTCAGTAACTAATTCAGATTAATAAATCAGACAACTTTTATATGGTTAGTTTAGATGTTCCAAGTCGGTTTAATCGAGAAATCGGCCAAATGCTTTAGGAAGAAGAGAACTGTGTACCTGCAATCGAAGATCTTGGGTGACTTTGACGAATACCGGAGGCTAACCAGGAGAGTGAAGTCCAGCCTAAGGGCGGCTAAGTGGTCGAGGAACTCCGAGTAGCGAGACTCTGAAAGAGAATCCCAATGATTTTTTTGAATATGTGAACAGACGTAAACCAATCGGTCGAACGATTGGCCCTTTGAGAAATGAGGAGGGGGCATTAAAGCACTTAGATGCAAAAAATGCTAACCTCCTCAACGACTACTTCTCTTTAGTGTTTACTGAAGAGTGTGGTCCATCCCCCAGCCAATGGATTCCTACTCGGGGGAAAAGCTGGAGGATATGGACTTCACCGAAGGGGAAATAAAAAAGGAGATCAGTGACCTAATTACGAATAATTCACTTGGCCCGGATGGGTTTCTACCTAAAGTGTAAAAAGAAGTGCGCGATCAAGTGTCACAATACCTGAGCGCAATCTTTAACATGTCAATCTGGACTAAATGCGTTCCTAGAGACTGGCGTGAAGCGGAGGTGACTCCAATCTTCAAGAAAGGAGACCGAAGCCAACCGTCAAACTACCGACCTATCAATCTGACTTCGATAGTCGGTAAACTCGTGAAAAGCATGATGGTGTACAAAATGACGTCGTATTTAGAGTCAAACCTGCTACTGAGGAGTTCCCAGCACGGCTTCCGAAGGCAACGGTCATGCCTGACGAACCTTATGGAATTCTTCCACTTCATGTTCAGTGATCTGGATCGGAACAAGGCGGTGGATGTGGTCTACTTACACTTTCAGAAAGCCTTTAAAAAGGTACTACGCCGCTGCCTTCTCCGAAAAGTGCGAGCGCTGGGCATAGACGGAAAAGTAGCCGGCTGGATCAGGAACTGGCTAAGTGGCAGACGGCAACAGGTGGTGGTGAATGGATAGGCTTCTGAGTCGGCGCCCGTTACTAGTGGAAGGCCTCAAGGTTGTGTCCTGGGACCACTACTATTCATCATCTACGTCAACGACATGGACAGTGACATAGTTGCTAAGATTTCCAAATTTGCTGACGATCCCAAGCTTAGTATGAACGTTGCAAAGGATGGAAATACTGCCCGCCTGCAGGAAGATATTGGGAAGATTGGGGAGTGATCGGACACGTGGCAAATGCCTTTTAACGTAAAAAAATGCAAAGTGAGGAAAAATGGCCACAGAAACCCCCAATCTTAGTATATCCTTAAGGGCACTGCTCTTCAATCGAGTGACACTGAGAAGGACTTGGGTGTAACTATCACTAGCGACCTCAAGTTCTCAAAACAGTGCATCGAGGCAGAGAAGAAAGCCCAAAGGATGTTAGGTTACATAAAGCGCTAGTTTGGATACCGCAACAAGGAGATAGTTCCCTTGTCTGTACAACTCTTTCGTTCGGCCGCACCTGGAGTATGCCGTACAATTTTAGAGTCCTTCGTTTCGAAAGGATATCGCAAGGTTGGAACGCGTACAAGCTAGGGCAACCAAACTGATTCCCTCTATCCGATATAAAAGTTATGAGCATAGACTAAGGGAATTCGATCTGTTCTCGCTGAAAACCCGTAGACTGCGTGGTGAGCTCATCGAAGTTCGTCAATGTTGACTACCGGGATATTTTCACCATGAGTGAGGACAGAACGCGCAATCACGGCTTCAAACTTGAACTGAAGCGTTACAACCGCAATCTGTGTGGAAATTTTTTCACCTACAGTATCTGCGATAAGTGGAAGTTGTCAACAGTGAATCTGTTGACCAGTTTAAGTCAAGACTAGACAAAGTCTTGAAAAGTGGCCGTTTAGGGACGCAAAACATTTGAGTAGCCATAGGCCCGCTCGATTGCTCTTCCATAGGTACCCTCTTTGAATAGACCGTAAGGTTTCCTAGGGTACTTTCTTACCTTGTAACTCCTTGTAAGTCTCTTCAGCAACATTACTTCTAATGAGTCAATTAAATCCGTAAATTATTCCAATTTCTGCCAATCTTATATAAAATTTACGATGGAACAAAAGAGAGGAGAGATAATGCTACTTCATTTTTAGACGTAAATTTAAAAATATTAATTCATAAATTTGTCCCCACAGTTTACCTCTAATCAACATTCTCTAGTATGTCTCGAAACTATTTCACTTTTTAAACACATAAATTCCAACTAAAATGCATTTTCATTTTATTGAATTTTCTTCTGATATAAGATCTAATTACCACCATATTACATATTACATTTATTTACCTCAAGCAATATTTATTTGAAAGTGGTTTTCCAACACATGGGACCCCCCCGCCGCACACTTCACCGCCACACAGTTGCCCGACAGCAAAGCGAACTGCCTCACCGAGGAGCTTCGCCAGCACGCCCTCATGGCCATGTCTGAGGTCACGGAGCCAGGCAGCGCAGTGTACTTCACCGACGGCTCCGTCGACCCCGACAGCGGGAGGTCCGGCGTCGCCTTCGTCACGAGCGGCTTGACGCAAGCGTGGAGGACATCAGACCACTGCTCCACCCTCCAGACGGAGCTGGTAGCAATCCTGCACGCCCTCCAGCACGCTCTGCTCCGCCGGGAGGCCACTGCGGTGATACACACTGACTCTCGGTTGGGACTACAGGCGCTGCAGCACGCCCACGCCCACGCCTACACCCGGGACAACATCCAATTCACCACCACCATCCTGTGCACCCTGCAGGACCTGGCAGCTCAGGGCAGGCGTGTCCGGCTCCACTGGATTCCCAGCCACGTTGGCGTGCGTGGAAACGATGCTGCCGACGAGGCTGCTAAGCGAGCCGCCCACGGCCCCATCATCACCTGGACCGTGCGCCCCAGCCTGCAGCAGCTCAAGGTGCAGGTTAAACGCAGGGCCGCCCACAACGCCCACCAGCAGCACCAAGAATGGGAAGCATTCAAGAGGCAAGCGGCGTGGTATGCTGCAGGCACAGCCTATCGCCCACTGAACCCATCCTTCCAGCAGCCCAGAGCGAACGGCGTGCTGCTTCAGCGTGTGAGGCTGGGCTACTCCACGCGGGAAGAGCTGCACGCCGACTTTGTGGCAGGGAGGTGCGAACACTGCGGCGGCCGCTCCCGGCGCCCACTGGGGCACTACCCCCTCTCCTGCCCAGCTACCGCCCGCCTCAGGCCAGAGCGAGTTCCAGCCCCTGCCCCTGTAAGAGGCACCCTACTGAGGGCGCGAGAGGTGAGAGCCGCTCAGGTGGTCCGCCACACCCCTACAAACGAGCTGCTGGAGGTGCTAAGAACAGCATCCCCTCCGCGCTGATCGCCGCCCGCGCCCAGCCGGGCGACAGGTGATGAAGACCGACGTCACCCACTTGCAGCAGACAAGAAACGCGTGGGACGCTTCACCACGTCTTACTGCACGCCAACACTGACGGGCTGCCCGCTTTGTGTAATGTGTGCATTTATACATGTATTTATATTATTGTATCATATTATTACTGTATTTGTCTTTTTTGTCGTTTTTTTTGTTGTTTGTTTGTTTTGTTTTTATTTTACTATTATTTGTATTAGGATTATGTATAAATGTACTCTATTGCACAATAAACCTATAAAATCAATTATTCATAAGTTCCCCCTATTTTGCCCACAAAAGTAAACTGATGAAATCGGAACTTCAAAAGTTCATAAATGTTG
Organism: Ceratothoa steindachneri; assembly: GCA_963969495.1. Taxonomy (NCBI): domain Eukaryota; kingdom Metazoa; phylum Arthropoda; class Malacostraca; order Isopoda; family Cymothoidae; genus Ceratothoa; species Ceratothoa steindachneri. The sequence continues at coordinate 194,861,108 of OZ018318.1, forward strand.
ATCTTACAAAGTTAAATCTAAAATTAGTTTGCTCAATCTATTTAGAATAAGGTCATTGTTCCACTTCAAAGATCGCCTTGATAAAGAGTTAATTTCCCGCTGCATATACCGTTGCGTCATTTGTGGTAAAGTTATCTATGTCGGTTCAACTAAACATTCACTGTATAGTCGTTTCTCACAGCACGCGAGCGTATCCTCTTTTATGTTTTGTTTAAATAAACGGGATCTTATCCAATCTACGACCATACTCAATCATTTGTAACCCCAATTAAGTGGGACATTTTGAAAGATTTGGGCACAGTTATTTCAGAATGTAGTTTAACTATTCTTGTTTCCCTTATATACATGTTTAAAATAATCCCATCGTTAACAATTATCAAACCAACATCAAACTAAATGTTGTATCGTAATAATTTTACTTATCTTTAATTAAGTTTCATTGCAACCATAAAAATATTTGCTAGCTATGTCGAAATATTTAGAAATAATGTTGCTCGATGTATAGTCATTAGTGCTTCTATTCATTGATATGACTCCTTTTCTTCGCCTGTTGCTTTCAAGGGAGCTCTGAAAACACTCCTCTTGACTGAGGCTTTCTCCTACTCAATGGACTGGCTCCGTGCGAAGGCTCCAAGTTCTAGAAGGGCACCATAAGCCCTCTATTATTATTATTATTATTATTTTATTAAATTGAAATTGTCTTCGATTTAAGTTACTAACTAGTTATAAATATATATATATATATATATATATATATATATATATATATATGTGTGTGTGTGTGTGTGTGTGTATTTATGTGTCAACTTAATGAATGGCCCTTTGTTTTCTTTTACTCGCTATTGTGCACTACATTTGGGGGGTAAAGTTCTTCTCGCTGGCTCCAACCCACCCCAATGTCTGAAAAGGTCTAAATTCTAGCTCTAAAAGGATACATAAGTGCCTCCGGAGAAAAGAGCTAAGCGTATTATGATCGGTGAGAGTCTTCTATATAAACCTCAATTGCCTACACGCACCACTCTCTCTTAGCCTCCAATCTAACATCATTACACTGAAATCCCTTGCCTACAGACCTAGGAAGGCACCTAAAGCGTAATACATTTTAGTATGGCGTTGATTATTAAAGGATTTCCGGATCATAGAATTTTTAAGTGAAGAATAGGCTTTCCAAAACAGCTGGAGAGGGTAAATGAACGTACATTTCAGCATCGGTTGCAGAAAAAACTCGGTTGACCTCTGCTTACGATTATCCCTAACCACTTTTCATTAAACTAATGATCAATAAGCGCCTAATCTAAGACAAAAAATAAAAAAATTAACTTGTTAAGCAGTGGGTAATGGGCTGGTTAGCCAAGTAAACGCCTTCTAGTGCCTGTAACCACAGCCTTGGAGGATCGCGACCACGCAATTCTTACCTTTTTTCGCTCCAGTCTCTTTAGCCTTAGACGAGATAGACGACCGAGGAAGCTTCTTCTTGGGTCGACCCTGGCATCCAGGCAGGAGAGGTCGGAAAAATGCGCCTCAGCAGAAAAATGCTTTAAGATTTTCCCACGCAAGAATTGTTCTCTCTCCATGCGTTTAGAGATCTAATTAGGTCCACGTGGTCTCGGCTTGAAGTGGGAGGAGGGTGCTCAAGGTGGACCTTAGGGTTAGTTCCCTCACAATATATATATATATATATATATATATATATATATATATATATATATATATATATATATATATATATATATATATATATATATATATATATAAAGGCCCAATGGAATATAATTTGTGACACAACCCGAAAAAACACTTAGGAGAATATCACGTGAACCAATCAAAGCTTAAAAAGAAAAATGGGAGACGTAGAGAACGGAAAGATAGGACAAACTATTTTAACCATTATATGAAAATAAATAAAGAAGTTGGTTTTAACCTGGATCATTAAGCACTTATCGCTTATATGACCAAGACTCTGATCGCCAGATTTATCATCCTCAACTCCAAAAAAGGTTGATTCAAGAAGCCTTTTGAACAACAAAGTGTAAGCTTTTATCCAGTGAGAAACAAGACAAGTGTTTTAGTAAGAGGGGGCACGGGCTTATTTTATAAATTAAAAATCACCTGACGCGTGATTTTTTGAAAAAACTTTGTCCTATCTTTCCGTTCTCTACGTCTCCCATTTTTCTTCTCAAGCTTTGATTGGTTCACGTGATACTCTCCTGTGTTTCTCCGGGTTGTGTCACCAATTTTCATTTCCTTGGGCCTTTAAAAACACATCTATAAAAAATCACGCGTCATGTGATTTTCAATTTATAAAATAAGCCTATGCCCCCTCTTACTAAAACACTTGTCTTATTTCTCACTGGATAAAAGCCTACACTTTGTTGTTCAAAGGCTTCTTGAATCAACCTTTTGGGGGGTTAAGGATAGTAGCTCGGTGATCAGCGTCTTGGTCATATAAGCGATGAGTGCTTAATGATCCAGGTTCAAATCCAACTTCTTTGTTTATTTTCATATAACGGTTAAAATAGTTTGTCCTATCTTTCCGTTCTCTACGTCTCTTATTTTTCTTATTAAGCTTTGATTGGGTGACGTGATATTCTCCTAAGTGTTTTTCCAGGTTGTGTCACCAATTTTCATTTCCTTGGGCCTTTAAAAATACATCTATAAAAAATCACACGTCATGTGATTTTCAATTTATATATATATGTATATATATATATATATATATATATATATATATATATATTTATATATATATATAAGCAAGTATGCTTGTATTTAGGTGTCTTTCGACGGTGTAAGTCATAGAGCACCAAACAACAAAGCTATAGTGTTAGAGAACTAACAAACACTTAGGAGCAGCGCAAAAATTAATGCAGTGGATGATTATTGAATACTAAACAGAACAGAACATGGAACTATGACCCCAACCGAAAAATTCGCTAGTGCAAATGGTGTAGTGCCAATCTTGTAAAGCAGACGTGGCAGATCTAAGAATTAACCGATTTGAAATATATCACAAACATTTATAAACCAATAACATCATGTTTTCTGGCGGCCTACAATTGATGCACCTTCGCATTATATTTTATTTTAAGTTAATTTTAAAAATATTAAGTATTTATATATTTTTTTTAGTAAATTCCACATATCTTAAAAAAAATATTAAGGTGCTACTCTCAGAACTACCCAGGGTAATTCACTTACTCTCAGGATAAAATATCTGCTAAAATTAAGGCTATTGCAATAGCATCATATTCTATTGTATTTCATTTTAAGGTAATTTTAAAATGGGGGGAATCTTTTCTCTTATTATGGACCACTAAACCACCCAAATAAATATAACATAAAAAAGTAATCCCATCCCTCGATTCCCGCGTATGAGAAATGGAATTAAGAAATCTATCGGAGAGCTACTCACTCGAGTACCTGGCAGTTCAGCCAGCCGACTGAGGAGAAGAAAATGCGCCATAATAAGAGAAAAGATCAGGTGTTTATTGCCTTATAATTTCCTGGCTAACCTTCGGAGTAATTTAGCAATTATGTCATTCGAAAGAGAATCGGCTGATTAGTTAATATGTTATAACCAAAACAAAATCATTCGTTGGTTAACCTTGGGAGTACTTTGGCAATTTTATAATTCTAAGAGAATGTAAAAAACCATAAGCGATTCAAATTTCGTTAGAATCTGCCGAATAGTTATGATTTTATTGCCAAAACAAAGTAATTCATGGGCTAACATTGGGAGGACTTTGACAATTATATCATTCGAAGAAGTATGTAAAACAACACTGTGTTTTCAAAGTTCGTTTGAATCGGCCGAATAGTTGCAATGTTATTACAAAAACAAAAAAGAAATCAAAACGGGAACGGACCTTACCTTCGTAATCTCTCTGGCCAGAGACGGATTACTCTCCTTCGTTATTCCCATTTCGGAGGGCTAACCGGGATCAATTCTTCGCTCATTCCTTCCGATATACAAGGTCCATGTACCTTAACTTTAACCGTGAGACAAGAGCAAGGAAATCCGAGAAGTAGCCGTGCCGAAACAAACCACTCCCTAGAGCGGACTCCCCCCCCCCCCACTTCGTGATTCCCATTTGGAGGACAACTTGGAATCTGATCTAAGCTCATATTCCGCTCTACGAAGTCCCCCGCAGTCTTCGACCGGTAACGCCATCGAATTTGCCACTGCAGAGGTAAAACCAAGGTCCCAGTCCCGTGATTTTTCCTCCATTTAATTCACTCCCCGAAAACACCTGTAATTCCCAGCATTTGATTAATATTATCTCACTCCGTGTTTAATAACGGTCTGTTAAGTGATTGTTACAATTCCCGGGCTATTCCCATTTATTCCTTGCCCGCCTGTATTAACCGCTGGTCATTCCTTCATTAATAAATTAGTTTGCTTAGTTTTCGTGACCAATAATAATACTAATATTTACTTGTATATTAAAGTTTAAACAGGGGAAGAATTTTAATCCTATTTTCTGGTGATTAGATTTATCTGCTGATTTGAATTCGTTTTTCATGCTGATTTCAAATATATAATCCATTTTTACCTACATGCTTTAGTTATTCTGTAATTTCTATTTTCTCGTTTTCCGGAAACTGCCCTCCGGACAGACAGAGAGGGTGCTAGTAGAAAGCAAATACTTCACAGTGCATAGTAGGAAGTAAGTAATATGTTTTATTGTGCAAAATATTGACATTATTGTTTCTTTTTTCAGGTCTCATGTTAGAGTGATGGCTTTATCAGGAGGAAATTGCGTTAATGATCCAGACACCTTCTGCTACATATGTGGCTGTTACATGCATTTTCGTCAAAGGCGGAATATATCAAACTTTGTGTTCCGCAATTATAAGGAATATTTTGATGTTCCTCTTTGCGATCAAGATAAGAAGTGGGCCCCACATGCTGTTTGCCTTGATCTGTGAAACATCTGCCTGAGTGGACAAAAGGAAAGAGAAATGGTCTTCCTTTTAGAATCCCCATGGTGTGGCGAGAGCCAAAGGATCATGTATCGGACTGTTATTTCTGTCCGGTAAATATTAAAGGGATTGGCAAGAAAAATCGGAACAAGATCGACTACCCTAACATTCCCTCGGCGATCCGACCAGTACCTCATTCTGAGTATTAACTAGTTCCGATTTTCAGTGGACATACTTCCTCCGAGGATGAAAATGATGTACCTGATATAGACGTCTACAGCATGGATTCAGAGTCTGCAGATTCATGATCAGATGCTAAAAAGTCATTAGCTCCTCACTGTTTCAATCAAGAGGATTTGAATGACTAAAAACGCGATTTGGCGCTCTCTAAGAAAGCTACATAAATTTTAGCCTCCAGGTTGAGTAATAGACATATGCTTGACAAGTCGTTGCGGGTATCATATTAACGAGCAAGGGAGAGTACATTTGTTAAGTATTTCTTTGAGGATAAATCTTTATATACTGCCACGATGTTCCTGGTCTGTTTACTGAGTTAAGACTTGGCATCTATAGCCCTGCTGAGTGGAGACTGTTTTTGGATAGCTCCAAGTTCTCGGTCACTCTGTCCATCTGCGAGAAACTCACGATGACATAAGAATGGTCATTGGTTTACTTAATTACCATGAAAACAATTGGATAGTATGTGTAGAACTTAAGATGGTCAACTTCCTCCTTGGCAAGCAGAAGGGATATACAAAGTTTCCATGCTATATCTGTATGTGGGATAGTAGAGCCCGTGACAAACACTGGTCCCCAAACGATTGGCCAGTTCGGGAAACTTTGGAAGCAGGAATGCCAAACATTGTTAATGAGCCAATCGTAAGTCGAGAGATCATTTTCTGTTCACTTCATCTCAAACTGGGGTTGATGAAGCAGTATGTCAAGGTGTTGAGCACTAAAAATGATTGTTTGCAGTACATAGTATCGGCGTTGCCTTTTTTTTCATACGAAAAAATAAAAGCAGGAGTATTTTATGGTCCCCAAATCCGAAGACTTCTGAGTGATTATAGATTCGTGGACATCATGAATGAAAAAGAGAAGGCAGCCTTGCTCTCATTTTCAGCCGTTGTTCGTAACTTCTTGGGAAACAAAAAAGCGCATAACTACGAGGATCTGGTTAGTAACATGCTTTTAGCATATCATGATCTGGGATGCAACATGAGTGTGAAGCTGCGTTTCCTAAATAGTCACCTCGACCGATACCCAGAGGATCTGGGAGCCGTGAGCGACTAACAAGGAGAACACTTCCATCAGGATTTGATGAAAATGGAAGAGTACTACCTAGGTCACTGGGATAGACACATGATGGCGGACTACTGCTGGACGATTAGAAGAGATCAGCCAGAGAAAACTTACAAGAGAAAGAGTTACAAACGCAAACCTTTGCCCGATTGAAATCAAGAAGAGGTCCTCCAGCCTGATGTACGGTCATTAATAATTTAGCATCTATTTGATTACACTATTTGTAATCCTAATGTGTAATTCAAGTTTCTTCTCATATGCAATAAAGTGTTTGTGCAACAAAACCTGCTTTACTATAAATAACGCAAAAGGATGATTCAAAATTACTTCAGGGCACGATGATAGGCGTGATAAAATGAAAATTATTGTATAATATTAGTTATTGATATTACGAAAATGTACCTTTGTCAATTCACCAAATACATTGTTCCCCAGTGTTATTTTTGTAAGAGGTTTTTCTTTCAATAACTCCTGAGCTGAAACGACAATCTCGATTCCTCCCTTTTATTGGCCAACCTTGAATTAACGCACTCGAATGTAAATTAGGCACAAGCCCTTAGCCGGGACTTGCCGGCCTTGTTGAGTACCCGAGGGCCCTTCTTTGTATATATCGTGACACCACCGTGTCATTCCTCCACAGTGCCGTTTGGAAATTCTGTTATTACATCTCATTTCCACTTACCTAAAATCCCTATAGATTAAAATCAATTACAAATATTAACTTCATCAAAATATAAATCTGACCTTCTCCTAAATCAGTCCCTATTAATTATACAAACTCAGCTTGGGTTAAATAAAGACTCTACTTCGACACCGTTATAGAATGCTTAATTTAAGATAAATATATTCTCTTATTTAACTAGTGGCCAACAATTAATTACCTCTAAAATAACCAACTAGCTAAAACTATATTTTTTCAAAAACCAATTAGATAAGATAAAAAATACATAAAACTAAATCAAACTTTTTTTAGTAAAAAAAAAATAAATTCATTCAGTCTTCTCACAGCTATTTCCGAATCAGGTAATATTTGATACTGTATTTATTTCATTTCCCCGTTCTTCTACTTCTGCCCCTATTGATTTTATTTGAATTTATTTTGTATTCTTTTTTTAATATTTACTCATATTACATAAACTTGTCCTCCATATTGAATTTACGGTTTTTGCGTGGTATTTTTTTGTATTTTTACATTTTTACCTTTAGCCTTTTGTTTGTGATTGTTCTCTTTATTGTAAAAATAATTTGGGGGTTTAGCCCCCAAAATTGGTCCAGAGCCCGAAACGTTGGCCAATATATATTATATTCAGTGCTTGCTCTCCTTTTCCTGCATATATACATATATAAAAGCAGTATTTTCAACAAAGTTTAAGAAATTATTTTCAATCACTTTTGTACTTCATTCTCAAATAAAAATATAAAGCAATTAAGAGTAGAGTACAACCAAATAAATCAAAATTAAAAGTATCTTCTATTAACCAACAAATCCCTGATTATAGAAGAGAAAGAAGGATTATGAGAAGAATAAACACATCCACATATATTTAGACGATACATTCAGCGGTCAAAGAAGGATTAAAGAAAGAGGTAATAATGAGGAACGGGTAGTAATGAAGAAAAATGAGAGATGGAGAACATGACCAAAGAATCTTTTTCAATAAGAGAAAATAAAAACAGAAATAACAAACACATTTAGACAAGAGATAAATATAAAAAAAGGAATGAATTAATGAATGAGATGATATCTGGATTGTTGTTTTTTAAAGACCCGGCGAGATAATATAATTATCAAATTGGCAGATTAAAAAACATTCTACAATTATTTTAACAAATTAATTTAAATGATAAATATATTGACCTGATTTACAATGATTAATTGATTGTTTTGAGAAATATTATATTTATTTTGGTTGAGACTCACCAAAAGATGTTTGCTTGTATGCTCTTCTTCTTTACTCGGAAACATTAACATTTATTTTTCACTTTCTTGTAGATTATTCCTCAAATCCAACAAAATGTTTTTTTGTTTTTTTTTACCAACCAAGGAAGAGAAGTTAAGGACACGAAAAATGAAATAGATATATTTTTACAAATTGGGGATTTGGTTGTGTCAGTAGTATAGAGTTTAAGCCGAGTTAAGACAATTTAACAAAAAATGACGAGTATAACACAATTTCTAAGAAATCTCAAAGAATATGCAACTATTCAACGATCTTAAAAGATAGAAGGTGTAGGGATAGAGTATAGAGAATAGATAGAAAAAGTGCTAATATAGTAAGAGAATAAGTGTGCCAGGTTATCTGGCTACCTCAGTATTTGTTCATATTATTATTTTTGTTGTTATTGTCACTTGATTGTTCAGCATTCAAGCCTTTGCATTAATAAATGGTCCTCTTAGAGATGTTAATAAACTTGACTTTGCACTTTGTAACTTGCTGTCTTCCAATCTTTACTTTTGGTCTGGTTGTTATTAATTATATGTAAATTTATTAGTTTCTAATAATTTCTTTTTAACATTAGTTTTTCCACTTGGGGTCTTTTTATTTATTTTATTCATATTAAGTTTGTCCACTTCGGATCTTTTATTATTATTTGGTTTATTCAATTTTCGAAAAGCTTTTAATTATTTCTGGTCTTTTATTCATTTAGATTCGTTATTACGCAGATAGTGTCCATTTCGGATCTTTTAATTCTTTGCCTGTTCTATATGTCGTTTATTCTTCTGATACAATTGTCAATAAATTGAGCGAGTTTCATGTTAGGATAGTAGTTGACTACTTTTAAATGCTCATATAAATCTTAAATTTCGTAATTCCTTGTCTGGTAGTCGTATAGGGTGCAGCACCTCCTCTGGCATGGTTTGGTAAACCTTCTGCCAAATACTTCGTGTCAGCCTACTTAAGGTAACATTTAAGGGTTCAATGTCTGTTAGCTTGTGTAAAACATCTTAGGGAATGAGGTACCACAGCATGACATTGGTTATGAATCTTAATGTTTTAGTTTTGGCATACTTTCGCCTTTTTGATAGCAAATTTGCTCAGGGTATAGTGGGAAATAGGGGAGTATAGGAGAACCGGCCTCACTAGCAACATATAAAGCTTCCTCTTGTTGCTTGCTGAAAGATGTTTGAATCGGTAGATAGCCATTAGTAATCTCGTAGCAGTGGCTATCTTCTCTCTGTAGTGGGCGTTGTACCCATTGGAGGATAACTTCAGGCCAAGAACCCGGCCTTCCCTGGAGTATTCATAGAATTCCTCTTCCTACACCAGTACGTCCGCTGTTTTCCGACGGCCAATAGGAATCATTTTGAATTTCTGAACATTGTTCTTAATCTTTTTCACCCTTTCGTAGATGGTGATACTATCAATAGCCCCGCTTGTCCTATTAGCAATATAATTTGTTTTTTTTTTAGACGCTAGCAATGATATGCGATATGTCATCTGCCAGCTAGACGTACTGGGTGAGGTCTTGCTCGGGGTAGGGCAGGTCGCCAGTATACACTGCATACAGTGTCGGGCTGAGACAACCCCCTTGTGGTACCCTAGTTTCCAGATTGAATGCTTCCCCTTCGATGCCATTTATTCTCACGACTGCCTTTCGGTCTTCCAAGTAGTCACAGAGTATCTTAGTTAGGTTTCCCTCCAGGCCTAGCTCATTGAACTTTTTCTTCAGTCCCAGTAACCATACCTTGTCAAACGCTGAGGACACGTCTCGCAACACAACATCGACACTTCCATTTCTGGCTTCCCGATGTCTATACTTTCCGTTATCAATGCTAGAGCCGTCTCTGTACAAAGTTTCATCCGTGAGCCATGTTGTTGGGCAATGTACAGACCTTGGGTTTCTAGAAAGGTTCTTAGTCTGCGATTAAGAAGTTTTTTCAGTAGTTTGCCTAAGAACTCTAGGGGAGATATGGGCCTATAGCTGCTGATCTCCTTTTTCGACTTGGCAGGTTTTGGTATAAAGATCATGCGGGCTCTCTTAAAATGTTCCGGAAAGTATCCAATATTGAGGCAGGCATTATAAATCGCGAGAAGAGCGTCGTGAATGTTAACTTGAGCGTTAAGCAAATGCACTTTTGTGATGCCAATTATCCCTGGTGCTTTTTGCTTAAAGCTTTTGAGGGCTGCTTCATACTCTTCGTCCAAGAAAAGTCTACCTTCTTTTTCTGTGAGACGTGTCCTGTCCACGAAGTGATGTGGCATTAGGTCAGCTCTCAGTTACTGAAGTCCAAGAAGAACTTTGTCGTAGAATTGCTCTTAGTCTGGTCCAATAATTATTCTAGTCCTTGATCTGGACACACCGCTTTTGTTAAGGGCGATGGTATTGGGACCCTATGACTCAATCTACGATAATTATATATATATATGCTTTAATTTCTACTGAACGTGCGAAAGCTGGTTAGAGGCGGGTTGTGCCGCGGCCAGGATTCTCACTATAAAGTCCCACTTGTAACTGGGGGGGAGGTTTGTGATTGTTAAATTCTAAGAGTGCATAATACAGGTTGAATAAATTAGCTGGAGGAATTCTTAATTATAGTCTTGCCGAGGGTACGTCAAAAGGGAGGAGCCACAAATAAACACACGTACAAAAATAAACTTTACTTTACACTAAAATAATAATTAGTAGCAATAGTCAAACGGGCATTTAGGTAAATAAGGATTAAACATTAAACACGGATTAGTCCGGGTTGACAACAATTATAAATAATAATATCAGGGAATGACTCACTTGAATCTTTTTAAAAAAGGAGGGGAGGATAACACTGACGTTAAACGTCTAGATTTATAATGACTCAATGGGAGTATCAATCACTGTTAATTAAATAGGTAATTTAAGAATAGAGGGACACTGGCTTTACAGACAACCATTAATTGTGATGGATTGGAGAGACGACTACTCAAGTCCAGACGGGGTGGTTCGGGTTGCGTTAACACGAGTTTTAGGAGAGAGGGGGGATAAGACGACGGGTTTGGGGCTGCTGATTGCAGTTCCGGTTAGTTCACTCGTAACTGGATGTGACACTAACAAATAGTAACTTCCAGTAACTATTTGGATGTGCCTTTTTCTTTCTCAAGTAACGTTGAGCAACAGAGCGTATTCTTCTAGTCACAGACTCTGCGGGGCAAGATTTGCCTCACTAACACTTTGAGACAGCGACCAAGTTAACTCAGTGGCGCGTTGGCAGTCGGTACGCTACGGCAACGACTCTCGTTCAACGTGAGGGCAACGTGAGGGCAACGTGAGTAGGTTTGGAACACTTCTCCAGAGGGATGAACGGCGTTGTCATTTATATCGCGGACTGTGTGAAATCGAGAGAGAGATTCCATTTACGATAATTCGCTTATCGCAGTGCCTTCTGGACAATCTCCATGGTATCATATAGAAGGCAAATAGAATTTAAGCTTCTCTGTGAGATAGGCCTTCTTTCCTCAGACTTCCTGTCGCCTGTTGGGGTTGTTTGGCACGGATAACGACTTAGGTCAAGGGGAAGGCGGAGGAGGGCAGGAGAATGTCGGGGGAGGAGGGGGGGGAGAGAGAAGAGACGAAGGTCAACTCAAACGAGAAAAAATTTTCGTTCCCACGATTGTCTGGTGGCATGCGAGTATGTACGTTCCATACCTTCACAAACTTTTTCATCATAACTTTCGTCAAAGAACTCATTTTCCTCTTCACTAATGCGGAAACGGTTTCGTCAGTATCTTCTGAATTCTCGCTCGATGTCTTGGTCCTCCGTGTATTCTAAGCCAATTACTTTTATAGTTACTCGACTCTTAGAGGAGCGCCCCGCAATCTTCTTATTTGACTCCAAAATTTACTATGGTCACATGATTCAGAGAGAAGTTCCGATTCGTTAATACTATGTCCGGTGTAATCGACGACCTTTGTGTCTAGAAAGTGGAGAAGTCGAGTCCTCCTCTCTGTACTATGCCACTCTTAATCAAAAGGCTCAGCGACTCGCCAGGCCCATCGAAAGCTGTCGTGTAGCCGGCTTTCCTACAGCGGGCATTTTGGTCACCGATTAAGATTGCTGGTGTTTCTCTCCTGAAGAGTCGCAGGAAGTTAGGAATCGGAAAATATGGGTGTCTGGGTGGTTATTACCCAACTGCAACCACAAGGTCATCGTAAGTCATGGGGATCTTTATTGTCAGGTACGATTCTTCCAAATCGTGTATCTATTTGAATTTAATCTCTTTGCTAATAGCAATCACCGCTCCGTCATCCCGCTCTTTCAAGTGGCTCGCCATCAGTATCTCGTAAGTTTAGATCTTTAAAAATATTCGCTCTCACAATTCAATCCATGCTCAGATATAAGAACGATGTCAGGATCAAATAATATATAAACGTCAACGGCACTATATACATAGTTCTAGTGTCCGCAAAAGACAAGGTATTTAACTTTGTGACTGTGCGGAATAAAAGTTAACATTAGACTAGGAATTTGTAAGTTTACAATATAGGGGAATTTGAAACCAGAAAGGATTCTTTGAGTAATATCGAGGAAGGAAAAGGCTTCTATGTTTTCAAACTCATGGATTAATTTAATAGGCGAAATTGGTGATATGTTTATTAAGAAAACAATGTACATGTAATTAGTTTTGTAATCATTATTTTTATTTATATTTCGTCTATTTGTCCTGTTTTTTTCAGTTATATCGGTATATTTCATATCTATTTTTTCTCTCTTCTTTCTCAATAAGGCTATTTTTGGGGGGTAATCATTTTATTGAGTTTAGCTGCTTTCTTTAGCTCTGAGGCTTCTTACTTTCACCTCGCTTCCTGGCCCCTAAAAGAGTGGATATGATTCTTTTAACCTTGAGCATCTTCCTTAATTGTCAATTTATTGGTTAAAAGTCGGTACTTATATATGGATTTATTTGAATATACAGTAATGGACATAAAGTATCAGGGACTTAGGTTTCCATCACATTACTTACAGTAGCTTTAAACCAAAGAATGGTAAGTAATGCATGATAAATTAGAGATATAAACTAAGCATCGTTTAAGTTTTACATGTACATATTAGAATAGATGATACTGCCACTTTCGTGCAAAACGTAAGTTTATTCTAAATTTATGGTGGTCAAATTAACCCGAACAGATAACATAGGCGTAGATGAGAATGCATAATGATATAAGTTAAGCAACAAATAATTTTCGGTTGTTACAATATATTAGTACTTGGTATGTAGACCTTTAACCTCAATTACGCGCTGACATTTCTCCAAAAGGAGCGCACTAACAGAGGGCATTCTTCTGTTGATAATTTATCTCCATTCTTTTGTAATATTTCCCGAAAGTTCATTGACTGTGCCCTTGTTTCTCTTTTTTCCCTTTTTTCCTTAAAATTCCTCAATCAGATTAAGGTTTGGGCTCTGACCAGGCCTTTCTAGATACTTACTTCCTCCAGATCCAGGAAATTCTCCACCAACTTTGCCATGTGGCAATGTATAGTGTCCTACATAAAAATGACAGTTGTGAAAGAGGCGGTTCTCTTATGGAGCAGATCATGTGCTTGCCGAAGTTCTTTATACAATTAAACATTCACTATGCCATGCAAGTGGACAAGTGGGTCAGTACCTTTCGCCAAAATTATGCCCCACACCATAAAGCTTCCTGCACTAAACTTGACGCTTCTCTTTACGCAGTTCACGGATAATTTTTCGCTAGGTCTTCGACGAACGAAGTTCCTACCATCTGAACCAAGTAAAATATACTTCGACTCATCGCTGAGTGTATATGAAACCTTGGTCTTGAGACCAAAGAACTTTCTTAGTGGCGAAAGATAATTTCCCTTTCTTATTCTTAGGGTTAATCAAATTTAAGGACTGAAAATGCTAAGAATTCATAGAAGTTACTACCCTATGTTAGTGGGTTTTCTTAAAGATCAAAGTAAGTCAATTACGCTATCTGGATCATTTTAACACCATTTTTTTTTATTATAAATGCTCTTTTGCGTGTTCCTGCTGTTTCATCCATCCTACCATCTACAGAGTACGTGTACAACATATAGCCATGTTTAAATTAAATATGAAATTTATCAACCATTACTTACCATAATTGTTTTGAAGTTACTGTTAATTTTGTGATGAAAACCTAAGTTTCCGATTCATTATGACCACTACTTTAATTTTATAGTTATATATTATCTATTTTTATAAATTTTATAGTTTTCCTAAAGAATGAAGTAAATAACTTGCTCCATCAAGCACTTCGCACTTGGATGTCGCAGATTCATATTTTTACCGCTTTCTTGACGAATCTGCTCTAGACCAAGAAGGACGAAATCGACTGACAGGCTGAAACAATTGAAAAAACAACAACAACCAAAAAAGATAGTTTGATCTGCTAAACTAATCCTTTTTTAATATAATTTATGAAAAATAATCGAATAAGTGAAACATTTATTGATAATAAGAAAAAAGCTCGATTGATTATTCTTTATATACATCGATTATTTAAATTTCTAGAAACCGTATTAAAAACCAAAACTTCAGTGAGTCATGAAATGATATTTGAGCTAAAACTTTTAAAACTCAAAATAAAATCGTTTTAAACGTTTTTAATCTAATATTTATTTTGTGGTTTGTGATTAAATATTTGGTAAAATAACCTAATGAGTTAAGGAAAAGAGATAGATGGGGAAGTGAAATAAATAAATGGAAGAGATATACGCATATGTAAATCTTTAGTGAGCGCTTGAAGTGAAATAAAGATGAGAAAAAGGTATGATTTCGACACAATAGAGCTAAAAGTCAATAAAACCGAGGAGAGGGAAATAAAAAAAGAACAAAGAATGAAATCTATGATATTTACTTTCAAATTTAATTTTTATAAGATTAAATCTGAAAATTGTACAGCCGTGGCTAAAAGTCTTAGGGCACTTCGGAAATATTAGGAAATTAGATAAATGTAGAGTAGTAAGCTATTATCTGCTTATCAATATGAATATAACAGTGAACTAAGAAAGAATAAATAACATTAAGTTATATATGACACCCAAAATTAACAAGAATTAACAAAATAAAAGAAATCGGTCTCTTTATATAGTAAATATTTGGAGTTATTAACCATAGTTTGTGGTCACAGGGCATGCGAATATTTACTGGGTTGGGACATTAGAGGATAAGTTTAGGTTGACGTTAAATTTAGTTATCTTAGGTAAAAAAAAAAAAAAAAATAAATAACCTACATAAATTTTCAAACAGTCACATTTACGGATTGCTTATCTTTACTGGGCTAGAATAAAATGGTGTTTATCTCGGTTCTATTTTCGAGTGTTTAAATTCAGTTGGTTAAATTTTTGGAGGTTTTTCCTTTTAAATGGTCAATTTTAAACTTCTTATGTATAGTTGGTCAAGTTTAGGATCAAATATCTTTACTTGGTCGAAGAAAGGTAAGTATTTTCTTTATCTGGTTAAATTTTAGTGTTCTTATTTTTACATGTCAAAATTCGGGCCTGAATCTCTACTTAATCAAATTTCGAAGTATTTCTAATGGTTCAAATTTTAGACTATTTATCTCTTCTGGTCAAAATTTTAAAGAACTCATCTAAACTCAATACAAATATGGGAGTGCTAATCTAAACTTGATCAACATTAGGGCATCCTCATCCTTCTTGACTCAAAATAAGTGAAAATGCATCTATACTATCCCTATATTAGGGTGAACGCTTTTATAATAGCTCTAAATTAAGAAGTGCTCACTTAAATTTAGTCAAAATTAGTGAGTGCTCATTAAAATTCAAATAAAACTTCGTGAGTGTTGATGTTAATTTGTTCCTTACAAACAGCAAAACGGCAAAGTTTCATGAGAAAGATGAAGGAAAAATGAGAACAAATCTTAATGACCAAGAAAGCTGCAATAAACAGATTTTCACTCGTAAATCCTGTAGGTGCGACAGCACATTCGAAACCACCTAAAGTAAATCTTTGAATACTCTATGAAGGCGTCACTAGGATGTACTGAGTTGATAGATACATGTTCGTACCAGTGGATTTTGTGCTTTATGTACAAACTTGGTCTTGGAATTTTATATGTGATATAATTCCCTTGAATCCCGCTAGGGGCTTTCCATTATAGGACGGGCAACCACCTTACAGAATTTGGTGCCCTCCTGGCCTAAACCGCTTTTGCGACCTGTGGCTATATTTCTTTCACACATTTTCGTTTTCCAGATCTTCGCCACTTTCCTCACGGTTATCGTTAAAGATTCATTATAAAAGATATTTTCTAATGAATTTAAAAACGTGTTTTCCATATGCAGTTTATGTGTATCTTGCGTATCTGACGCTTGTTTTCCCTGGAAATGTATTCTTTTCACATAATTGACGGAAGGTCCATAATAGGAAAATTATGTATTTTCAGCCAAAACGAGTTTCAGATCTGAAAAGTACACAAAAAACTGCATAAGTAAAACATTTTCAAAATCATTTAAAAGATACAGTACCAGACCTAACATAACCTAACCTAATCTGATGAAATCAAACAGAAATCTTGGAAAAAAACTGACCTAATATGTTTTGAAATTCATGCCGATACAGATCCGACACTTTTAGAAGAAACTAGTTCAGGTGTTATTTAGGGGCTTTCCATTATAGGACGGGCAACCACCTTACAGAATTTGGTGCCCTCCTGGCCTAAACCGTTTTTGCGACCTGTGGCTATATTTCTTTCACACATTTTCGTTTTCCAGATCTTCGCCACTTTCCTCACGGTTATCGTTAAAGATTCATTATAAAAGATATTTTCTAATGAATTTAAAAACGTGTTTTCCATATGCAGTTTATGTGTATCTTGCGTATCTGACGCTTGTTTTCCCTGGAAATGTATTCTTTTCACATAATTGACGGAAGGTCCATAATAGGAAAATTATGTATTTTCAGCCAAAACGAGTTTCAGATCTGAAAAGTACACAAAAAACTGCATAAGTAAAACATTTTCAAAATCATTTAAAAGATACAGTACCAGACCTAACATAACCTAACCTAATCTGATGAAAACAAACAGAAATCTTGGAAAAAAACTGACCTAATATGTTTTGAAATTCATGCCGATACAGATCCGACACTTTTAGAAGAAACTAGTTCAGGTGTTATTTAGGGGCTTTCCATTATAGGACGGGCAACCACCTTACAGAATTTGGTGCCCTCCTGGCCTAAACCGCTTTTGCGACCTGTGGCTATATTTCTTTCACACATTTTCGTTTTCCAGATCTTCGCCACTTTCCTCACGGTTATCGTTAAAGATTCATTATAAAAGATATTTTCTAATGAATTTAAAAACGTGTTTTCCATATGCAGTTTATGTGTATCTTGCGTATCTGACGCTTGTTTTCCCTGGAAATGTATTCTTTTCACATAATTGACGGAAGGTCCATAATAGGAAAATTATGTATTTTCAGCCAAAACGAGTTTCAGATCTGAAAAGTACACAAAAAACTGCATAAGTAAAACATTTTCAAAATCATTTTATAGATACAGTACCAGACCTAACATAACCTAACCTAATCTGATGAAATCAAACAGAAATCTTGGAAAAAAACTGACCTAATATGTTTTGAAATTCATGCCGATACAGATCCGACACTTTTAGAAGAAACTAGTTCAGGTGTTATTTAGGGGTTATGCCTTATTAAATAAATAACGGGCGAAATATTCTACGTAACACTCCCTAAGAACCCAGCTTTTAACATCCAGCCAAACTCTCAATATTTTGAGTATGAACCCCGCTGATAGGGTCAACAAAATGCAAGTGCCCTTAAATGCACTAACAGAAAATGTGCGTCTAGTTTACACCCTTTCGAATCATTTGCAATTATAACACAGTAAAATAAATTCTGATCCTGTCTCAACTTACAAATACTGCGGTATGTAGGCCAGGTAATATCTCGCTGGGTTAGAGTGTGAGCCCGATATATTTCTAATGCCTGACAAACTTCATCCAAAACTTCTAGTATTAGTTGGTATTGAGACCTAGCACAACCACCGCACGCCATTATAGCATATGAACTGAGGACACGGACATCCGCGAATCGTCCGAAATACACGACATATAACAAAGATTATTGGCTAATCAACAAAAGATGCATTCGCAGATCTCCTGGATATATAACATAACATGCTATTGGCTAACTAGTCAGGCCAAATTTAGCAAAATAATAACATATTTTAAAAAAATGAATAACTACGTTATTATTAAGTCCCGGAATTTGAAAATGATAAGGTAAGCATCATTTTAAGAATTACAAACCTTTATGTCTTTTGAAATAAAAAACAAATCGTAATTGTGTCCAAACGAATCTTATCTCAGTCATCTTACAAATCTTTCTACCAGAGACCACTCGTTGGTTCTTCACTTAAAACAATCGGCTGTTAGTAGGAATAACCAGTGGAGACAACTCCAAATATAACTTGCACCCCAAAAAGAGAATGACTATTTTTTAATTCAAAGTGTCGTATTTTTTTAAGTTAATTACATTATATTTTAGGAATTTGTCCGATTTTCCGGGAAATATTGTATAATAATGTTACGCTGAATCACTCGGTTGATACTTATTTTAAATTTAATATTATCTACGATAAAAAGAATCTTATTATACTTGACAATGTTTTTCATTCAATTGTTTTTGTAGATACTTCTTTAATAGAAGCTGTTCTAAAGTGCCGTCCAAAAACTAGAGGACACAATAACAAAATCTATATTTGGGTGGAAATACTCGTTTAATTTCAATGAAAATGGCACAGAATATTGTTTCAAGTTTTTCTCTGATAGTTTCTATATTTAATTTTATAGAAAAGTGGTTAAAAAAAATATGATGAACGTCATGGGTAATTGAAAATAGGCCGCGTCCGAAGTTAGAGAACCATGAATTATAACTTTGAATTTAAATGTAAAAATTCGGAAGGTATTAATAACAACACTATTTTAAGAGTAATGCAGGGTGATACTGAAGGTAGTACTTATTAAGGACAAAATTCCTTCAGAAAGTAGGCTGTCCAGTGAAAGAGTGAAAGAAAGACACTGTCCCACATTTAGTGGCATTGTAATCGGTATTTCACGCTGTTTGGTGTGAAAATACAATACTTTTCGAACCTCTCCCAATAGAGGACCGGCCTCTGGTGCCCTCGGGCTCACCATGATTGTGATAAAGGAAGGTTGGTGAACCGAAACGAAAAACGAAACCAAAACTGCTAAGAAAACATTCATATATAAAATGAGTAAAGTGGCTACGATGACTTTGGCTACTGAACATGTTTTATGGAGTGCTGAAAAAGGAAAAAGGCTATTTCATTAAGGAACCAAATTTAATTTGTTTAAGTCAGATCGAAATTAGAAAGTAAGGTGTCGTTTATGTGAAAGATTGAATCTCATATTCACGTAGACAAATAAAACTGGCAGCCTTATGGTGCGGGGCATATTTTCAAGCGCTAGAGTCTGTCTGCTGGTCCGTTAACGTAGCAAGGTAAACGCTGCGCTATACAAAAATCTTATTTAAGTGCATGCAATCCTTTTTCTCCGAACATCGGGTGTACGTGAGCCTGTTTTCATGATAAACAATGCTCCGTTCCACGCAGTAAAAACGTTGAAGCAGTTCTTGGATACAGAAAAATTCGAAGTGATGAATTGGCATGCGCAGAGCAATGATTTAAATTCGATATCAAACCTATAGAAGACACTCTATGTTCAGGTTTTGGCTCAGAATCCAACTAATTTCAAGGATTTGTCAAAGTTTTGTGAGAAGAATGTAATTAAATCACGCTCGAATTCTGCGACCAATTGGTGATGTCTTGTAGGGGTGCGAAAATGTATCAGAGAAAAATTCCTTCCAACTCGATAATATAAATAGCCGATTAAATTACCAACTCAGAACGGAATACACCCTGGTCGTGTGGCTAGAGTAGTGGCGTTTAAATCCAATGGTACCACGTCCAAAATTCAACAGTCCAAAATCTTTTACGAAGAAATCTCAAGAAGAAAACGGAAGTCAAGGAAAACGCTTAAAGGACCAACTCAACTACAATCAAGAAGGACCAAGAAATCATTAACTCAAGATAATTGGATGAAGATGAAGATACATCAAGAAAGAAGTCGAAGATTAAGGACCAACCCAGCCAACAAGAGTACCTAAGTCAAGCTAAATGTTTGAAGGGGGAACTTAAAGAAAAAGGAATTTCAGTCAAGAAGAAGTAAATAGATTCGATAAAGAGAAAAGCAAGAATAAAATTGATAAATAAATAAATAGGGGATAATAAGTATAACCCCCCCTACTATAACTGGTGACCCATAACGGCAGAACAATCTTCTGATCTTCGTTACAACTGCATCTCCTTTCCTATTAGAGATTTAAGAAAAAATGCTGCTGGCAACTTCGTAGACACGGAAAGGAGAAGCCATTGACTTCCTTCGCTCTCATTAATCCCACTGAATTAGCTCCACTCATCTCGCAGACTCGGAGGTCATAGGAGGGAGAGCTACTACTCCTCGATTAAGAAATCCAAGACTATTCTCTCCTTAATCCTCAAATTCGCTCCGCTTTCTAGAAAGGGACCTGTGTAGGGCTGCTAAAATGTATCAGAGAAAAATTCTTTTCAACTCGATAATATAAATAGCCGAAAAAATTAGCATCTAAAATGGACTAAGCCGTGGCGTGAGGCTAGAGTATTGGCGTTTAAATCTAACGGTACCGCGTTCGAAACTCAACAGTCCAAAACCTTTTACGAAGAAATCTCAAGAAGAAAAACGGAAGTCAAGGAAAACGGAAGAAAACGCTTAAAGGACCAAGAAATCATCGACTCAAGAAGAAATCAACGCCAAGATAATTGGACGAAAAACGAAGATACATCAAGAAAGAAAAACGAAGATTAAGAACCAACCCAGCCACCAACAAGAATACTTAAGGCAAGATAAAAGTAAGACAATTTTTTTAAGGAGAAACTAAAATAAAAAGGAATTTCAATCAAGAAGGAGTAAGTAGATTCAATAAAGAGAAAAAGATGACGAATAATATTGATAAATAAATAAAGTTATAATAAAGAGGCCCTCCCCCATAGTCCTGCCCCTCGAGATGCCGTAAATTCATTCAAAACACGAGTGAGCAGACTTCTTATGAGTAAATTTGTCAATTATCTATGAGATAATGATGTTGTTTTACTTTATGGCTACATTTATTCTTATCGTTCTCTTGTTTTACACGCATCCGGTCTTCAAATTCACTAATTTTCACATCAAACATTTTATCAGTTATTCTATGAAATGAAAAGTAGGCATTATTAAAAGCAAATTTTGAAGAATATTCTGTTTAATTTTAATAGATATTAAATGAATATCTTAAAGAGAATGTAGATTTGGCTATTTTGTTGGCTAGATTTGGATGGTAGTGTACACCACACATGCTAACTACTAATGATTTATTTTATTAATTAACTATTCAATTCGTTCTCTTTCCTATAACTTAACTTGAAGATTCAACAAAAGGAGAAGGTTTAGAGTTTTCTTTCAAGTAATTTGCTGCTAATCTAAAGATTCAAAATATTTAACAATTGGAATGCCGAAAATTAGGGGTTTGTCACTTATCAGAACTTAACTTGGAATGACAACTTCGGAGGTACCATAACGTGCCTCATCAGCACCTTTTTTCAACCATTCAGGACCAATTGGCGGGTGTTAGCTGTATTTTTAGGTATGTTGGAGAAACCTTGCCCTTAGTGAAAGCAATAACAAAGCTATTGGCTGAAATTAACACTAAACCTTTGTGATTTTGGCCCGTAAATACGCCTGATTTCAACCCAATAGAGAATTTGTGAGCGAAAATCAAACTAGCGGTTGATACAGAGAAGCCATCAATTTGTGAGTAGTTGCGTGTTTTGAGTAAAAAGGAACAGGGCAATATGGGTCAAGATATGATTACAATCTTGGTCGACACCATGCCAAGACGAATTGAAGCAGTATAGAATAAAGACGACGGACATCATTGTAAATATTGACTGTACGCACTAATTGTCTGTATTTATTAAGAAAATGGGTTCGGGCTCTAGATTTTTATATATATTTCTCCTTAAATTTATGATATAAACATACTAAACCAAAATACAAAGTTTGATTTCTTCCATTAATTTTCTTATATGAAAAATATATGAGTCTCAAAATTTGGCTATGACTGTAGGATCAAAGGTTATGTCTCTCAATCTCTAAAAGTGGTCGGAGGGAGCATAGGTCATCTGCTACTCGGAAGCATTGCAACAACAACAACAACAACAACAACACCAACAACTATCTCGAAGGGATCCAACCGTATGGTAATTATATTAATATCCTGAAATTAAAATTTAATGGTGAGGACAATAGACATGTAATGCAAATTCAATCAATTTACTTTATAGAATTCTTCTTAATCATTAAGGAGTCTAAGCGTTAATTATCGACAGTTGTAAAAATCCTTTTGTTAATCCTCTGTAAATCTCTTTTTACACATAAGGGATAGATTGTTTAAAAGGTGTTAATAGCGTGAATTAGTGTGTGCAAATGCGTTCATGGCGAAGAAAAATGTGCCAATTTTTTAGCATCTAATGGTAGGTAAAAAGAGAATGGACAGAACTTTTTACTGAATATTCTCTAAAGGATTATTACAATGCCGGAGAAACTGAATTATATTTTTGCGCAATGCCTGAGCAGGGTCTTTTGTTTATGAATATAAGTGTCGTGGTACAACCACTCTATACCATACACTACTCCAATATTATGTGGGAGAGGTGACTTAATCACCTACTGCAAGGCGAACCGTTGAAGGACTGTTTGCAAGGATTAACGACCGACTTAAGGCGTTAGGTTTCAAATCCTTAATAATCAGACAGAGTGCATAATTGGTTGGCGAGATTTACTTGAATAGTCCGAGATTATCATTCAAGGTTAGTTAAAGATGAAACAACAAAAATATAATTTTATTTACACAGATCAAAATAAGAATAATAATAGACAAAAGGGAATTATTTAAATTGAGATAGTATCTTGATAATTATTATGAGGAAGGATTCTCAAATAGAATTAATTGATTAATGTAACTAGGCTTAGCCTAAAAAGGGGAACTTGACAATACTAATAATGGAGGGGGTTTCAGTTCCACGGGTCGATGACTTTGAGGAAGGTTGCTCTTGCGATGAAGCGAGTGTGGAACGATCCGATGAGGCAAGTGGGGCACGATCCAAATA
Source organism: Ceratothoa steindachneri (assembly GCA_963969495.1). NCBI lineage: Eukaryota > Metazoa > Arthropoda > Malacostraca > Isopoda > Cymothoidae > Ceratothoa > Ceratothoa steindachneri. The sequence goes on from OZ018318.1 coordinate 194,884,540, forward strand.
AGGCAGGTGGAGCATGATCCGAACCAACCTTCCGATAAAGATAGCCAAACTTTAAAGATGACGATCGACAGGGAATGTGGAAATTCTCGTAATTCCACTGAAAGAGGAAACTTTTGTTCCTCAAAGATTACGTAATCGATGGAGATTTTCTTCGGTTTGATTAAACTAAGTGAGACTGTTAGGCAAATTGAAAAGCTTGCCGATCACATAAGCTACGAATTCACTTAGGTAGAATAACGGCTGAAAAAGTGGGCTGTCTGACGAACGCTCACGAGACGAGACGACAAGGACGGCATTGAGTTTCGGGCTGGACTCGACGAACTGCAGAATAACCCGAGTATTTGTATGCCCGATTTTGAAGGGGAAGAGTGAGTTTGGAGAAAGGAGTCACAAGCTCCAGACCTCTTAATCGGGAGGCGGATTCGATTCATCATTTAGCAACAAGAGGCTAGACAGAGCGGCTCTTTCACAGTTCGTCACCGAAAGGAGGGGGGGACACATGGAACAAGTTTGCAAGATTGGGAATTTTTTTCCCAACGTGCTCAAGAGTCGAATATTCGAAAATGTTTGAACAGGAAGTGACGTCGTCCATGGCGCGATACCATAGAACGTGGTCTCCGATAAATTGGGGGAGGGGGGTTTAGAGGTTGTTCCTTTACAATAAGTGCTTATGAATTTGAATCTTAGAAGTGTGCCATTTATTTGTCGTGCTAATATAAAAAGGTCAGAAGCGTAAGCGAGAGCTTCTATTGATTTTAAAACGTAATATAATCTTCATTGTTTCAAAGTTGTCAAAATGGTTGCCTTTTTATTTCATTCCTAGTGCAAACGCCTTGATTACTCATGCCAATTTCAACCTTTAGTTAGTTAAGTGGTATAATAAAGTAAAACGAAAAAGGTCTAGCTAGTAGACAAATCAAAGGCACACACAAACACTTCATCATTGTAGACCATCAAATTAATCTTATTGCCTTCAATTCAGCAGTACCACCAAAGCATCATAAGAGCTTTTGAAGCTTATTACCGGAAGGGAAATTGTGTGATAATAATAAATGGAATTGAGGGCAGTGAGGATCACTGTGATGCAAGGGTGATTGCAAAATGATTACCTTTTTTATGTATTGCATTTGGTAGCCCAGTCATGGAAGCATGAATCAAGGGAGAATATTGAACAATGATTAGAAAAAGGGAGATTTTTGTAAAACAAACGCTAAAGCTTTTGCTCCCAAAAGTTTAGAATATATTCCACCCGAATTATTTGGTGAAACTCCAAGAAGGGAGGTCAAGAGAGTAATTTTAATATTGTTGGGTATTGATTAAACCGCTTAAATGGCAATGGAATGATAGTGTAGAAATATGTCAAGCCGTTGAATGATAACTCTAAACCTGTTGAATAAATTGCAACTAATAAAATTATAGAAAAATAAATAAAAGATCTTCGACTTAGAGTTGGAGACGGTGTGCATCATAGAACAACAAACTTATCTGGTTTCGCTATCATCATATCATTATCAGATCCTGTCGAAATTCCCTATTTCGAGAGGATAAAATGTTCTCTCTTCTAAGATAGAGATAGATTGTATATTGGATATTTACTAAATGTATTCGAATGTATCTAAACACCTCATAATTACATGCATACATGATAAAGTAGAAAGAAAAGCTGTATGATTGCGTTTGAACTCTAATATTTGTATTTTCCTCACCTTTATTTTCAGCTAAGGTCACAAACGAATAAATGATAAAATTAATTTCATGGGATCATTTTCATCATTATCATCATTTCAGTGTAGAAAGCCTTCGGTGTATAGACATGTACCAAAGCCATATGTTGAGAAATGATAAAAGGTTGAAAAGATCAGTAAGCCTCTATATAACCTTCTATTTATTTATTTCGAAGCTTAGCTTTTCCATAACATTTTCCACTCTAGAGGTTTCAGTTACCATAGCAACCCGAACCAAAGCGTCCTGTCTCGCGTTAGTGTTTAATCTCTTGATCACTATGACAAGAGCCTACCCATTTAGAAATCGGCAATAAAGCGGACGTTTTATACACTCTCACGCACATTCAGTCCTTGCTTTTTTGGACCAGCACAACTTTCTTCTCGGTTAAATTTTTAACATACCTCGACAATATGAAACGTATTTATTTCAATCACATTATCTATGCCTTTTATATTCCTGATAATTCAATAACATATTTCTTCCTCTTCACATAAAACTTTCTAAAACAGCACCACTTTAAATATTGCCACTTTAGCCACTATCAGTCATTTCTCTTCTAAACTCTAACCTCAAATCAATATATTCAATTGAAATAAAAATAATATCATATAAGATTCTTTGCTACCCGTACTTTTAATTTACCTCTTCTTAAATAATTTCTCCTATCTTATTAATTCCTGTATTTTTTATTCACATTCAGCTTAATCCATTTGCATACAAATTACCTCCATTCAAAGAGACCATTTATGGATACATTGGCACAATTTAAAACGAAGCCACCACATAATATTTCATCCCTTTTTTATCAACCTATTTCAGATCTCTTTTCTCAAAAGCATTTAAATATATTACAGTTTTTGATTTCAGTTCACAATCGCATTTAGATCTCAACACTTATATCTTCCACATTGCCCAAAGAGCCTAATTTATTCATTATTAGCTCACATCACTTATCTCTTCATATTGAATAATAAAACATTTCGTAACTTCAAAGAATCTTCTCACTGCTTTTACCTAAAGAGTTTCAATATCATAATATTTCAACTCTTGACGTTTTTACAACCGTTCTCTATTTGTCATTCATTTCCTTGTGAATAATTTTGTGCATCTTTCCGAGTATAGTGTACATTGGCTCAATTATTATTTTTTATCTAATAGGAATGTTATTTTAACATATTTATCTGCATTATTTAAGTTTACTCCGGTAAATAAGATAGAAACTCAAAATACAATCTCGTTTTGGAATAAAAATTGTGTGCTAGTGTTTCTGACCGTAATAATTTCTTTAAAAATCAGTGCTTCATTTATTTTGGAGTATTGCATTTGTATTGAGACATTTTGCCTTGTTTAAGTTTGTCTTAAAAAAATTCAGTGTGATCTGTGTATATGTTAAAGTGCACATGTATAAATTTGATTAATATTTTGTTGTGAACGATTATTGATGCGATGCTAAATAACAAACACGTATTCTAAATTCCGCGCTCACATGCTTCCACCACTGGCACATGTGTTTCTATTACATCTCAGTTATTACCTTCAATTTTTTTTAATTTCTGTACCCTTTACTTGCAATATAACCCTTAGTAATAATACATTTTATTTCAAATTTTCTTGTATGGTATTTCTTATTAGATATAACTTATATTCAGTTGGTATTTCTTCCCAATTTATTGGTTTCGTTCGTTGCTTCAGCGAGGCTGCTAAGATGTCTCCTACTCATTGCTACGAAGCACCTCGTTAGAGGACGCCATAGAAAAGAATTGTGATACATACAGTAGCGAAAGTTTTTAACTCACTTTCAGTACATTTTAACACGGCCTCTTTGTTGCACCAGTCGGTGAATATCAAAGTCTACTGACCAAAAGTCGCGTGCTCTCACTTATTCTCATTTATGACCTTACGACCTACAAAACTTTCAATAATTCAAAGAGTAACCTTGAGAGGCCTTTGCGATTATATCTTTCAAAAGAGAATGCAAAACTAAATAAGAGTTTTAAATAACTTTAAAATCGTTTGAATAGTTATGATGTCATTGCCAAAACAAAATAATTATCTGGCTAACCTTAGGAGGACCTTGACAATTATATGATTCAAAAGTGAATGCAAAACAACATAAGAATTTCAATTTTATTTTTAAATCTGCCAAATCTTACAATGTTATTACCAAAACAATAAAAAGCAAAACAGGGACCAACTGATATAGTAAGATGTGGAGTCGCCCGCGAGTAAAAAGGTAGCAGCAAATGAATCTACTCCTTCTGAATTCTTTTTAGCTGGTTTTTTGAAATGGTCTCCATATAGCCTCTAAGGAGACACGACCGATAGTAACAACTAACATTTACTTAGTTTTAGATTTTCTCCATGATGTGGACGTGGATGAAGTTCTTCTTATCGTCGATTCAATTGTGGAGAATCTACTTGATTGGTTTTTTTTTGCAGACATCCGCTTGATAGAAGATGATACTGCTATTCTTGAGCTAAAATTCAAGATTTTACTAACTCCATTTCTAACTTTGCTGACAAAGCTATAGTTCATATCGGGAATAAATATCTTTCTTCTATTAAGCTGTAAGAGGAGCTGGTGCCTTATAATGGAGTATTGCAAAAAAATGAAGACAGAAGTTTGTAAAATTATTCTTTCAATAATACTTCCGCGAATGGATTCGGACATCAGCTTTCTTAAAAAAATTTTAAACAACGTTTTACAATAATAATCTTCAAATTTTATTTGCCAAAACAATAGACTAATTAAAGACGAATCAGGCACTTCAAAACATCTTATTGTGCCCTACTAATTCACTTGAATTTATTTATAAAATATTTCAAGAATATGAAGCAAACCGAGCAGTAGCCGTGATCTACTTGGATTTTGAAAACCTTTTGATAATGTTCTAAAGCTGTGACTGATTCTAAAGTTCAAAGCTAAAGGTTTCGTGTAAACTTGCCCACATGATTCAGACTGAGTTATAACACCCCTAAAAACAAGGAATAGTAACTAACGGAATAGGATCGAAAGTGGAGGCAAATAACCATTAATGTTCTACAAAAAATTCTGCAATGGAACACTTTAATGTTAATCTTTTAGACGATGAACTTTGTGTATAATCTTTAAATTCGTTTATGATATACATAAAACAAGGGCTAATATTTATTTACAGCTTCTGATCGAGATCAAATACACACAACACTAAATTAAATCGTGACGCGGTCAATTAAATGGCAGATGTGAATCAAATAAAAGTATAATGTCTAACACATTGCACCTACACATAAAAAGTTTACTTCTGCCATGTTATGAGTATCTTTGCGTAAGTTTTACTCTATTGTTTATGGCTTTCCAATAACAGCAGGAAATCTTTACAAAAATATGTGTAGACTTGTAAAAAGATCAACAACTTCTTAGTTTTTTATGAATATAAGTTTTTCAACAAAATCTTAAGATATAGTTCTTCCGATTTACCAGCACATCGTAAGGGTACGCTTGGAATACGGGGTACAGCTATCGTCTTCTTTTCTTGGAAAAATATAAAAATGGTTGAAGGGGAACACCGCGCGCCACTAAGATCGTTCTCGGATTGCCACCGCGATCATATGTGTAAGGGTTGAAGGTGTTTGACATTGGGTTACTGTAGACACATAGATTGAGAGAGGGAGAGATTGCCGGCATGGAGGTGGATGTTATAGCGGCAGCTTTACCACTGCTACAGCTGAAACCTGGGGAAAAGGTACGCTCTTCTTATCCTAGGATTTACATGGTAAGTAATGTCAACTTTAGTATCAGCCAGTGTGCTTCAGCTGATAGCTGAAGATTTTCAGGCCCTCTCAGAATCAATGCATGTAATGGAGATGCAGCTATTTGCTATTAATTCATTTACTCTATCTCATCTAAAACAATTTCTTTCTTTTTTTCTTTTCAAGATATCTGCAATAGTTGCCATTGGTTCTTATGGTTTTCAATTTATTTAATAACAAGAACAGAGATTTAAAAGTAAACTGATTCATATCTTTAAGATTCTAATCGGTTTTAACTGTGTTGAATCTGAATTATTGTTTGATGTTAATAACATGAGTAGGACGTTAAACAATGAATTCAAGCTACAAGTAAGGCTTTTGTGTAAGTAACTTAGCTAAAAATATACTTGACTTATGTGAAATCTTTTTACAGCAATGCTTGAAAATATTCTTTTGAAAATAAAACGAAATCAAATTTAATGCGACATATTTGAGCTCCTTTAATTTTATGAAGAGATATTATTTTCCTTAATTTCAGAAAAATTAGTCGTTGATAACCTTATCTCAGACGAGTCTCGCAGACAGACTGAAACTGATTATTTGAAGCCAATATTAATGATTGATAGCCTCAAAAATACAGAACCATTCGAAAAGATCAAATTTTAGATCATATACATTATGTATAATTAGGAGAATTGTGACTCTTGATGTAAAGATGGAAAAAGAAATTTAGAGATGAAAAGTTACAAGGAGCTACAAGAAAAAAAGGACCCTAGAAGACCTTATGATCCATACAAGGAGGGTGCTTTTGGTGCAATCTTCGAAGGTGTCCGTTTGCAACCTTGAAGATCACTCGTGAGGATCTTAACGGTGATTTTGCAAGACTTTATCTAGTCTTAACTTAAACTGGTCGACAGATTCACTGTTGACAACTTACGTCGGAAGTGCGTTCCAACTACCGCAGATACTGTAAGTAAAGAATTTCCCACACAGATCACGGTGGTATCGCTTCAGTTCAAGTTTAAAGCCGTGATTTCTTGTTCTCCCCTTGCTGAGCTGGAAAATATCTCCGTAGTCTAGTCTGTCGAAGCCTCAAAGTATTTTAAATACTTCGATCAGCGGACCAGGTAGTCTCCGGGTCTCCAGCGAGAACATACCTAATTCCCTTAATCTATCTTCATAACTATTATGTCTGATAGAGGGAATCAGTTTGGTTTCCCTGGCTTGCGTCCAAATCTCGCGATGTCTTTTCGGAATGGAGGACTCCAAAATTGTACGGCATACTCCAGGTGCGGTTGGACGAGGGATTTGTACAGACACAGTACTATCTCCTTGTTCCCATATCCAAACTGTCGCTTTATATACCCTTACATCCTTTGGGCTTTCTTCTCCACCTCAATACACTGTTTCAAGAACTTGAGGTCACTCGTGATAGTTACAACCAAGTCCTTCTTAGGACTTGGGTGGAGAAGAATAGAAAACCTTAGTTACATCTTCAGAAGCAATGTTACGTATTGTTTTTAATTCCGAAACTTGGACAATGAATATAAAAAGCATTTGGAATTAAGGAAAAGTCTAATAATCAGATAAGATATCTTACATAAAACACCCAAGGATCGCAAGATATAAAATTAGATAAGAAGAGACAAATATAGGTGAAGGATATATTTAAAAAAATAAAGTTCTCAACTGTAAGTGAGCATGAAGAAACGAGATAAATATTGAGGTGATAAAATCTTACATTGGAAACTCTTGTCTATAAAGAAAGAAACACAGATGATGACCTAAAAATGGATATTATGAAGGTACGCTTTATGGCGTTTTGCGTGGACAGTGAAAACTTTTGTGGAGCCTTTTGCCCAAAAGTGGGACGAAATAGGCTGACAAAACTTATTAATATGATGGATACAAATTTATAAAAATAAATGAGCAAGTTAAGCAGGAAATTTCGATCAGTTGGGCAAAAGCTAACCATACACTCAACTTTTGAGTTTTTTCCGTTTGTAAACAAAGACGGTTACACATTCACGCTTATATTTGTATTTACTTTTGCGTGTATTCTCTTTGTCTATTTGTTTACGCAGGCTTTTTTCCGACCCAAAGTTCTCCGTTGTTTAACTTTTTACTTGCTTAACGAATCAATTTCTAAGAACTTTTGTTGGTGAATTTAATTCTTTAAGTTTGGCTCAATTTCTATATGACGAAAGAAAATCTTTTGTAGGTGCACAGAAAATTGTTGTGTATCTACAAAATGTAGCTGGTATGTTATCTTGACTCCCTATATTTAGTGTGTGGTAAGGTTTGCATTCGAATCGAGCTTAAGTTTAGTGATTTTGTGGTTGGGCTAAATAAAAAGACACGTAAATAAATATTCACCAGTTAGTTTTTGAAATACCTTTATTTTTAAATTTAAACAAAAAGAAAAACAAAGAAAGTAAATTATTAATACGTGGGTGGACTTCCCTTTAGCGTCGTTTAGAGCTTCAACGCCTCTTGGTATCGATTTAATAAATTATGAGATCACTGCTTGTATTTTTACCCATGTTTGGCGTAAGTAAAACATTCAGAAATTCTGACTCTGTTCCTCTTTTTTACTTTTTCAGACAGTAAAGATTTTACCATACACATATTCCATTGGGTTCATATCATGGCACTGACACAGCCATAGGATTTTGTTTGATCCTGTTTGGGCTTGTGATTCTTTCGTCCTTTTTGGACTATGATAGAGAATTCATCCAATGGGAACATCGATGAGGGAAACATCTCCCGATAGGTAGATAGACATTTGGTGGCTAATCATCTGGTGGCCTACACTTCCATGGAGAAAGACAAAATTTCTAGAATCACGAGAATGTTGCGAGTATTTCCACAAAGGGAGATAATTTCTTGGGTGTATTTAGTCCTGTATTTGGTTTCTTTATTTTTAGCATAGTACCGATGAATTTCCAATCTACCAACTCACAATAAAACCAAGTAATTGTGAAAAGAAAGTAAGCTTTAGTAGTATTTAGCAAACTTCCTCTCGTTTCATTTTCCCTTTCTTATGTTAGCCGGATTCTCTCCGTCTTTAAAGCCATTCTTTCGCGGTATAGTGAAATATTCCCTGTTATATTACATGAATCTCTTTGTTTTCCCCAAACGAGAACCTGTCCTTGCTAATTTAAGGGGTTAGATTGAGGAGTGTTATGCCCTTCCACGTCCAAAGGATACCGAACCATGTACCTTCCCGTTTTTTCACTTCCCCACTCTCATAATTACCTTTACAAATATTCTCTATGAGAGTCCCTCGTATGTGTTCGATGTACTTTTAGAATAAATATATCATTAATCTCTTTTTCATTTTGCGCAATTACAAAAATTACCCTAACCCAAATGAGAATTTTTTTAAAAGCTGTTACAAATCAGCTAACTTAACGCCACCGTGGCCTTTCTTGCGCACTTCCTTATGATGTCTTCAGGAGAAAGATAAGTGCCCACGTCCTCACTACGAAACTTTGACCTGGGGACACAAAAATACTCAACGAGAGAATAGGATTATGGAATTCAGCGTTTAAGGGTTTAGTCAGAAACAAACTGTTTCAGGAATCAACCTGTATCAAATATTTATCCAAATACCAAAATGAATTTAGCTTTTGCATTACAAACTGAGGATCCATTGAGATTTGCTCTCCACAAAAGCGAGTGAGTCATTTAACTCTGAGAACGTAATCGAACCTGGATTAATTCTTAGGAAAACCTTTGAAATAGAATAAAAAGTAAACTCAAGAAAGAAGGCATCCTAAGAAGTAGGGGGATATTGAAAGCAATGTACATACGTTGCTCGGACGCCAATATCAGGGACAAAAAGGATCTCAAACCTCATTTTTTATCCTTAACCCAATCTTCTTGCATCGCAGCCCCTTCATTGTTTCTCGCATGAGCGAGCAAATTCCTGCTTAGGAATGTCAAGGATTATATTTCTTTTCTTCTTTGAATGCGTTCCCCGGAGTTTAAAACCGCCCTCAGCGCTGTTAGATGTATTCAGACATGGTGAACGAGGAAATAAAGCGAAGACAAAGGAACAGCAAAAAACATTGAGAAATGAAAAAGATTTAAGTAAATGAAGTTTACTTTCCATCATCTTTATCTTTGTTTTATTCTTTTTATCCCCATTATTTTTGATGTCCTTTTTATTAATTTTTCGACATTTTTATTCTCTTTTATTCTTTTTATCGTTCTCTATTGATTTCACATATTTTATTCCTTTTCTCTTCTTTTTGGCTATTTGTGTGACTGGGTGGATTTGAGTGCCTCCACGCGTCAAACTTAATTCCCTATCAATGGGTGGCTAGCTCCCTACGTAAGTTCGAATTTTTGTGTCAGCTCTCACTGTGATTTAAACCGGGACCTGTGCGTTAGAAATCCAAAACTTTCTTCACTAGATTAACGAGATTACGTTTATTATTTCTTCTTTTTCCTGTTATTCTTTCCTACAACCAAAAGGCAAAAAGGGATTTTTATAAAGTGAGATCAGCGCTATCAACGCCACTAAAACTACTCGCCCCCCTATCCCCCTAATTTATGCTTCGTTTACTCCTTAAAATTAGGACAAATTAAGAACATTTAAGACCAAATAGGGATAACTAGGATATATTAGGGAACACTAGGATCAATTAAGGATTATGGGAACAATTTGGATAATTAGGAACAATTGGAGATAACACTGGTCTGCATGATTTTTTTTATTGACTGTATGACATCTTTTTCAAAATATATATGAAAAATGGTGATTTAGTTTGTTTTTTATTCATCTTTACAACATCACGTTGTCGAATTATATGGAGACGTTACTTTTCTCTTTTTGTATAGCATTAGGAGATATTTATATTATCATATATATATATATATATATATATATATATATATATATATATATATATATATATATATATATATATATATATTATAGATATATTTCTAATATATTTTTCTTTATTTTTATATTGTGAATATGTATGTTTAGAGGCTGTATAAATTCAGCGGACATATTTTGCTATGTCTGAGGGCAATTCACCCCTCCAGATTCCCTAAGCAATATTACTCCTTTGTTGAAGCGTTGTTATTTAGCTTATTTTGGCTGCGGATTAGGAACCAAGACAAGCCATTTGCCCCACACAAAGCCTGCAAGTGTTGCATCAGTAAGCTCCAAATGTGATCAGTTGAAAAACTTAAATGTATGCCTTTGGAGTACCAATGGTATGTCGAGAACAGAAGAACCACCATGGTGACTGCTAATTTTGTATGACTAAAGTAGCTGAATTTAATCGCATAATATACCCAAATATTCCTTTAGCAATAAGGCCTGTTCCACACTCAGATGATATACCTGTGCCTGTGGCACCTGAGATATGGGAAATTCCATCAGAGTCCGATACTAGTGATATTAATCAGATGGAAGTTAACTATGAACCACCAACAAATGACGATCCCAAACTCTTCAACGAAGCTGAGCTCAGCGACCTGGTGCGAGACCTTAACCTTCCAAAAGAAAGTGCAAAGTTACTTGGCTCAGACAACATTCGCTTGGTACCGTCATCGTGAAGCAGGATTAATTCAGTTCTTTAAGAAAGAGGATGTTTAGTTTTCTGTTCAAATACCTCTGCTCTGGCCTTATCAAACACATGGGGATGCCGTACGAAGCAGATGAATGGAGGCTCTTCATTGATTCTTCTAACAGAATTTTTACATTTGTTCTTCTCTACAATGGCAACATAGCTGCATCTGTGCCAATTGGCCATAGTATCCAAATGTCCGAAACCTACGAACATTTGAAAACACTAATAACTGCAATCAAGTACCATCAGCACAATTTTCTCATTTGTAGTGAGTTAAAAATTATTGCTTTACTACTAGATCTTCAAGGGAGATATACCAAGTATCCCTGTTTTTTGTGTCTCTGGGATAGTAAGGTTGACAGCCAGCACTATGACAAAATGTAGTGGCCAGCAAGAACCAGCATTTTACCCGGAAATCACAACCTGAGAGCTATGCCAGTACTTGACCCCAAGAAAATTCTCTTACCACCACTCCACATCAAATTAGGGCTAATGAAAAATTTGTGAAGGACTTGAACAAGAATGGAGCTGCTTTCAAGTACCTGGAGTCAAAGTTTTCTTGTGTAAGTGAAGGTAAGCTAAAGGCAGGAATCTTTTTTGGCTCTCAGATTCGGGAATTGGTGAAGGAAAAGCATTTTGAGGAAGCATTAGCAGGTGTCAAGGTGAATGCCTGGTTTTCCTTCAAGCAGATTGTCCATAACTTCTTGGGAAACACCCGCCTCCCAGAATATGTAAAAAATGATCCAAGATCTGATTTCAAGCTCCCAGTAATTTGGGTCCACAAAGAGTGTGAAGATGCACATTTTGCACACACATATTGACTATTTTCCCATGAATTGTGGGAACTACAGTGAAGAACAAGGCGAGTGTTTCCATAAGGATATTTTCACCATGGAAACTCGATACTAGGACAAATGGAATGTCAGCATAATGGCGGATTACTGCTAGTCATTGAAACGTGATGGTCCCAATGCACAGCACAAGCGGAAACCATAGCGGTACGCCTTCCTTTGAATCGACATGTAACATAACCATGAGAGCATGTTTTTATTTACATTCATTGATGATTTTGATTCATTTTATGATAACCGTGATATATTTCATGTTGATTTGGTATATATATGTTCTTAAAACTAAAATTATGTGCTTTTCCATGATTACTTATTAATTTTAAAAAGAGTAACAATATATCAAAAATGCACATTTATTGTTATCATGAATTTGAATTTTATTCAAAATCCTTACGTGATAGAAAAAATGGTTTAGATATTTAAAATCAGCAACCCAAGAATATGTAAGATGACATCCATAAAAAAAAAATGAAAAAATTCCAAAATGCAGACCAGTGTAATTGGCAACCATTAGAAGCATTAGGGATAAAAATAAATTTTAATTAGAATTTAGATGGTGGATTTGTCTCAAATGTTCTCATATAACAAAAAGGATTATCAAAATTCTTTTTATTATTCAGTTGTAGCGACCGGCGTGTACGGCCAAAATAGGACACACGCGAGAGTCGCTACACACAAAAAGTACAGAGAGAGAGAAAAGTAAAGTTAGCGCCGTTTACGAGAATGTCACATGGTAGTAAACGGAGTACAGTTAACTCCGTTAGAGTTGATCGAGGTAATCTTAGGGAAACATTATAACCAAGGCAGAATCCAGAATAAGCCAGATAGCTATCACTGTTAAACAAATAGAAGCCAGGTCAGAAAGCTCTCTCCATGGCAACATGCCACCACCCACAGAGAATTTTGCCCAATAGTCGGAGTGCCTTCCTTATCAATATGTTCGGTAGTAGCCAATCAAAAGTCGAGTTATGTTAATACCGACAAATCAATAGGCCGGTACATAAGAGGAAGGTGTGGCTTAGTTGGACGAAGAACTTGTAGGGCGTGGCTTAAATGAAATATATAACAGTGTGAAGCCAGAACAAAAAAGATAATTAGATTAATGTTTTATATAGCAATATATCGCTTTATATATCGCTCAGTCCGATCTCTCGGACTCGCGTAATTCATCTTTGTATATAGTCGTGTACATAACGCAGACATTAAGGGGTAAATCTTAAAGGCTCTATTCGTCCGGCCTCCTTTAGCCCTTGCTCGCACTTAACCTCAAATTTAATTTATGTCATAACTTAGAACTTAAAACTTAATTAAAGAACTTATGTAAAGTGCAATAAGATCTAGTTCAATAATAATTCTATTTTTGCTTCGGTGACTTCAATATCCTGACGTTCCTTAATCTTCCTGCTTCAAAGCTTTATTAATCGGGAAAACAACCGTTGCACATTCTCCTCGCTAATTGCAATTCCTCACGATTACATAACTCCCAAATTACCGGTGTTCTACTCTCGTGTGGTCTATCCTCATCCTTCGGGCTATTTGACTCCGTTGCTAGAAAAAGACCATCCCTCGGTAAGGGAACCGCATAGCAATCAAAAAATAACTCTCGTGGGAAATAAGGAAGGGCAACGCAAACTAATCGGAGATCTGTATCAACCGGAGTCCTTACCAAAAGATTACGCGATAACTCGGTAATCTATCAGTATTACTGGCAACTAGCATCCCCCTTCCAAAGGTCTTGGGTTTTCTTCACGATTACCTTCAAGGGTCCCCCATAATTAGGGACGACCTTGAAGAGACTCCCCCCCCCTTATACAATTCCATATTAAAGATATTAAAGTAAAAGTCAGGAATATCACTAAAAATTTCGTTTAATCTACGCTGGTAAAAATCTATGTGTAAGGATGGGAGGCTCATATCAGTTTTAATTTCCTTTTATTAACAAAATTTTGAATAGTCTAGGATTTGAAAAACAACAACTTTTCTATTTCCTTAGGTTTCTTTGCATTTTCAATGATTTTCGGCGTATATGAAGGGGACCAGACACTAAAACGGCTAAAGTCTCTCATGTACTTAGGTACTTCCAAGTTCAGTTCCAAAGCCATCTTTAAAAAACTTTCCATCCCAGTGTAAGACAGCGTACAGTTGTTGCTTTTTAAAAAACTTGGGCATGTGAATGATATATATTATACCTAGGCAACATTCTGTTGCGACGTGTTGTTGAGGTTTAGATGATGAAGTTATCCAGATCATACCAGACACTTCAGCGTTCAAGGTGGCAGAATTCATGCCAATAACTTGATTGTCTTGTAAATCAAAGACCCCCTGTAATATTAGAGATGAGATGACATTCCATGACCTACTTGGTAACGTCAAAGTAACACTAGTAACAGTGTCTTGATAGTGAGACATCTAGTACGAGGTTGGTGGTAATGTATGTTCTCTGTGTTAGCGTAGTTGTCAGTTTAATCACAAAAGGAAATGTCATACACATGAACAACTAACTGCCTTTTGTTCTACTGTAGCTGTAAATTTGTATAAAGGGTCTTTCAATAAGGTCGTTCGATATTTAAATGTAAATAAAACAAATCGCGTGGAATATATGCACTCAATTTATTTTAAATTTGAAAGTACATTTTAAGGCAATAAGTTTGGAATATGACGTCGTTCAAATGTCCACCGCAGCTTCGCTTGGTGAAACGTATTCGGGAAGCCCAATTTTCGATGACTTTGTCGCATAAATCTGGCTGAATTTGCTGGATGGTGTTCGTTCTGTTGACTTTGAGGACATCAACTGTTTGTGGATTATTCGCATAGACCTGCGATTTAAGGTAGTCCCAAAGAAAGTAGTCTAATGGCGTTAAATCGCATGATCTTGGTGGCCAGTTGACGTCGCCGCCGCGCGAGATGAACCTGCTCTGAATTGCTGGTGCAAAATGTGTATCGTTGCGTGCGCAGTGTAGCACGTAGCGCCGTCTTGTTAGAACCACATGTCGTCAATATCCATGCAATGCAGTTGAGGCCACAAAAAGTCGCTTATCATCGATCTGTAGGTCTCGCCTTTGACGGTTATGGCAATCCCATCTTCGTTCTCAGAAAAAAAACGGACCGATGATTCTGTTAGACGAAAATCCGCACCAAACATTGAATTTGTTGGGATGCAATTGGTGCTGGTGTATCTCATGTGGATTTTGCTTGTTCACAAATCCATTAATCCAAAAATGGGCCTCGTCGCTGAAGATGATTTTTTGGGGGAAATTTGGGAAAACTTCCAAATGCTCTTGAGGCCAATCAGCAAACACATGGCGTTGTCTATGGTCGTTCACCTTAAGTTCGGGGATAAGTTGGATTTTGTACGGGTGCAGACTCAAGTTGTCGTGGTATGACATTACATTATATCAATACCATATTATATCTATGGGGAAGGGACCAAAATATCTTAAAGGCGAACCGAAAAGGGATGGAACGCTACGAGTTTCGACGCGCGCAACAGCGAGAAAAGAGTGCAACGAGGTCAGGTGAAATTTGGGCA
Source organism: Ceratothoa steindachneri (assembly GCA_963969495.1). Classification (NCBI taxonomy): domain Eukaryota; kingdom Metazoa; phylum Arthropoda; class Malacostraca; order Isopoda; family Cymothoidae; genus Ceratothoa; species Ceratothoa steindachneri. The sequence goes on from OZ018318.1 coordinate 194,899,971, forward strand.
ATGGCAAAGCTCAAGGTTATTTAAAGAAGCATGTACAAAAATATAATTTTATTTAAATAAAATAAGAAAATTAATAGGAAAAGGTACCCTGGTAAACGCAGAGATTTTCGCAGAGTTATGCATCAGACTCTGAAGTTAGAAATTAATGCATTACAGAAGGAGATAATTCAAATTGGAAGGATTAACTCAAATGGGTTGTTGAAGGGGGAGAGGGGTTGGCTTACGGAGGATTCTAGGTAAGACGTCAGGGTAAGGCTTCGCGGATGTCTTTTGCAGGCAATAAAGTGAAGGCGAGGGCGCTCGGAGCTTCTGTGCGCGAAGTTGACGTGATTACGGTTCTCCAAAGGGAAGAAGGGCGGTAACGTCCGGTGCAGGGGAGAGTAATTCGGTCACCCGAAAACGAGGAGGGAATGAGGAGGGCTTCGACAGGAGTTGATCAGTGGTGTCGGAAAAATAGCTCGGTGGCGATCATCAAATGGAATTACCTCACTGGCAGGGTTAATTCCAACACACGAAAAGTTCAGCCGTCACTTTGCTTTGTTGTTAGCACCTGACTTGGAACTATGGGATTGCTTCTTGGTCCTGGCGGGACTCCTCAACTCTGTCTCCCCCACATTGAAGACAAGCCCTATATATCCGAGGCTCCCAGCGCAGGGGTGAGGGAAACAGAGCTACTCTCGAATGGCCTCGAATCTTCACGTCGAGGCGATTTTAACCCGCGTAAAGGTGGTCCGAGGTGGACGTGGTTCGAGGCAACCGCTTGTGTATAGGGCGGGGGGAGGTTTACCAATTTAAGCCTAACCAAATTCTGGAACCTTTTTCTTCTCCAGCGCATAAACTTCACTTTCACGCTGGAAAAGAAGTTCCACGTGGAATTCCCCCACACAAGTCCCTACTCATAATTCGCCAAAGTGAAGTTGCAGAAAGGCTAATTTCTTGTGAACGACCAGAAATTGACTGCTTTGGATTTTCCCGTACACTCTCATTTACGGCAGCCATGTTTTCAGCAGATCTTGAGTTTCGGCGACGTAGGGATGCTGGTTGATTGCTGCTCGACCCTTTTGCCTCGAATTTAGCCACCAAACGTCGAACAGTGGACTCGGCAGGACGATTGTGGCGAGGATAGAAATCACTTAATGCGCAGAACGTTTGTCGAACGGAGCACGGAATTTGATAATAACATTTGATGATTTACACACGCTATTCAACGCTATAACCTTCCATCTTGACTTGCCAAGTACTATTGAACAGTCCACAGTGAAGTTGCAAATGTCGATTTGAAAGCATGGCCACTATCGCCTAACAAAGCTCGAGCGTCCTTGTTGAAAGACCTTTTACATGTTAAATAGCACATTGAAGTAAAACTTGAAATTAAAACATTTTGTGATATTTAGGAAGTAATTATTTTTACTTAGTTATTGTCTATTCTACAATATATCATTATTCGTTAATGGCTGCAAAGATCTAGTAACAGAAAGGTTGTCATGGCCAGACATATGACCTCTCTTCTCAGTCTATTGGTCTTCGTTGAACCTGATATCCTCATCTTTCTTCTTTCTGGATGTTGGGGAATTCCGCGTGGAATTTTTTTTCCAGCACGGAAGTGAAGTCCATGCGCTGGAGAAGATTCTAGAATTTGGTTAGGCCTAAATTGGTAAGCCTTCCCTCCCCTCTCCCCATCCAAAAGCGGTAGCCTCGAACCGCGTCCACCACGGACCACCTTTACGCGGGTTAGAATCTCCTCAGCGTGAAGATTTGAGGCCATTCGAGAGTATCGTTGTTTACCCCTCCCACGCGGAATGAGCCTCTGATATATATAGGGCTGGTCTTCCATGTGGGAGAAACAGAGTGGAAGAGTCTCGCCAGGACCCAAGAAGATTTCTCTAGATACAAGTCAGGTGCTAACAACAAAGCAAAGTGACGGCTGAACTTTTTGTGTGTTAGAATTCGCTACCGAGCGAAATACTCTTCCCTGGACAGAACGTTACCGCCACCCCCCTTCCCTTTTGGAGAACCGTCATCACGTTAACTTTCCGCTCAGAAGCTCCAAGCGCCCTCACCACACGTTTATTGCCTGCAGAAGACAACCGTAAAGCCTTACCCTGACGTCTCACCCGGAATTCTCCGTAAGCCAACCCCTCTTCACCTCTAGCAACCCAATTGAGTTAATCCTTCCCATTTGAATAGTCTCCTTCTGTAATACGAGGTGCGGTCAATAAGTTTTGCGAATTGGTAGGGCTAAACAGAGGAAGCGGACTGGCTCTTTCTGAGTCTGTTAGGACAAGTAATGACAAGTCAGGAACTGCAGCCGCACGCTCCTGCCTCAACTATGTAAAAAGCAGTAGCTGATCGCAGATCGTCAGTCACAAATTTTCCAACAATGGAGAAGGATGAGCACCGCGCATTGATCAAATATTTGCCTAAAAAGGGCAAGAATGCAAAAGAGATCCATGAACGCATGGTCGCAGTGAACACCTACACCACCCCTTCCTATGCAAGCATTGCTCGCTGGAATAGGGAGTTCCACCATGGTCATGAATCCCTTGAAGATGACTCCCGTTCAGGACGCCCGTCAGACGTGACCATTGAGAACAATGCAGCCCGTGTGGAGAGGATGGTCATCGGAAAATCGACAGGTGGAGGTCAAAGAAATCGAGCGAGAACTTGGAATATCACATGGAAGTGTTATCAACATCATCCACGACAATTTGGCCATGACCAAGGTCTCTCTGCCCGTTGGGTCCCTAGAAACTTCACGCCCCATAATCGACTTCAACGTCGTCAAAGTTCACAAGGCCAGAGTTGCACAAGATGCCCTGAGTGAGTGCGGATTCAAGGAGCTCAACCATCCCCCCAACAGTCCAGATCTGGCCTCTAGCGACTACTTTTTTATGTCGTAAGCTCAAGGCTGCACTGCGTGGACGCCGGTTTGAGGACGATGAAGATGTCCAGCTCGCCTTCCAGGACTGGATTGAACAGCAGTCGGGAGATTTCTGGTTTTCGGGAATTCGAAGCCTCAGGGACAAGTGGCGCAAGTGCATTGAAGTCGGGGGTAGTTATATTGAAAAATAATAAAACACATTTCCTTATATCTCGTTTCCTTATATCCGAATTGCAAAACTTATTGTCCGTCCCTCGTACAATATTTTTTAGCTTCATATTCTGATGCAATTCCCCTCGTATACCAATGTAATTTTGCCTATTAATTCTCTTATTTTATGTAAATAAAATTATATTTTTGTACTTGCCTCTTTTAATAACCTTGAGGTTTGCCATTGCCCAATTTTACCTAACATCGTTGCACTCTTTCTCTCTGTTCCGCGTGTCGAAACACGTTGCATTCCGTTACTTGTTGGTTCGCCTTAAAGTGATTGGTCTCTCTTCCATAGATATAATATGGTAATGAAATAATGTAATGTCCTACCACGACATATATTTTTATTAATACACATATTATATAGTTTTGGTGTCAAGTGTGTTTAGGGTTTTTACGAACCCGTGTCATTTTAATTTCGACATTAGAAGTGTTCTTGTTATTCACGTATATCCCTGGTTATTAATCCGGTAGGACCATTTTAATTTTTTTTCCGCTTAGAAACAGCAGAGGTAGGTAGCTGTATGATAAGTGTTTTTGTTAACAAGGTCTTCATGAATATTCAAGTATTCTTTACGCGTAGGTAGTGTCCTAGCTCGTTCGCGTATGAGTGTTCCCTCAGTTAACTGCGTAACAATATTATACTTCGAAAAATTCAAGAGTCAGGGTAAAATCTTAGGTCTTTTGGGTAAAGACCTGCTAAATTACGTACAGGAAGAAGAGAGGAACGAACGGGCAGAGCAAAAGCAAGAGGAACTAAGAAAAACGGAGGAGAACAAACTGAAAACGGAGATGGAGAATAAACTGAATATGGAGATGAGAAAGAACAAAATGGAGATGGATAAGAACAAAATGGAGATGAAGAAGAACAAAATTGACATGGCAGAACGTGAACAAATTAGGCAGCATGGATTCTCAGTCCATCATTCCTGGGCTAAAATTCACCGAACTCCTTCAGTCAACCTTCCCGCTTTTAATGATGGGGAGAACTTTGGGTCATTTTTGACCCATTTTGAGAGAATCTTTCAGTTCAAGAGATGGGATCTCGAAAATGATGGCGTAACTCGCTTACTTCCCCTCCTAAATGCCCAGTTAAGGGATATCTTCGTATCCCTTCCCCCGGAATCAACTTTGGACTATTTCACGATAACGTCCGAATTGCTAGCCGCTGTTAATATAAATAGCGAATTCTACCCCTCCCAATTCCGCCAGGAAAGAATCCGCCACGGTCAAACATTTCGGCAACACGGGTATATCCTCCAAAGACACCATCAGTGTTGGCTGGATGCGTGCAAGATTCCCCAGGTCTACAAGTAACTTCTGAACTTCCTTAGAGATCAGCTTTTAGCTGCCGTGGCTCCCGAAGTTCGCGCTTTCATTGAGGATAAACGTTGCGCCACTTTCAAGGAGTGCTTGGAAGAGGCAGATGTTTACGTGTGTAGTCACAATTTATACCCTAAGGATGTTAAAAAGGCTTCCCAATCGCCGCCTAAAACTAAATTTTATGGTCTTAAGACCCCTCCTAAATTGGTTTCAAGATTTACCCAAGTTTCTAGTCTCTCGAAGCCAAGAAACTTCCATCCATCTAAACACCGAGACGTTAAGCCCCTAATTTCTTCTCTCTCGGTTGTGCCGTGCCAAAAGATCCCGATCGTCTGCTAAACCTACGGAGGTCCCAGCGATTACTGCACGAACTGTCCTCAAAACTCCTGATTCACAAACTCTCAGTCCCACCAAGTGCACAAAATCTGGGCCGCCTCTGATCTCCCTCCATCGCCTCAGGAGACCCGCGATCCTCCTTCGACCGCCAAAGGTCCGGTCCATCAGGTTAACTTCCTCTTTAATGATTTCAACCCTGGTGGATTGAAATTCGAGAACGGAACTGTGAAAGGTCACCGAGTATCCACCCTCGTCTGTGACACCGGGTGCACCTGCATCATAGTGTCTGAGGACCTACTCCCCCCTGAAGAAGTTTCCGTAATCCACGACTACCTTGGCCGGGCCAGTGGTTTCCCAGTAACTCTTTGTCACATCCAGTGCGACTATATGTCGGGTTGGGCCGAAGTGGTAGCCGCCCCAATCCAGTTCTGCTCCCTTTGGTCAAACCCCGTAATCCACGACCATACCGTGGCCCAGCCTGTGATTACCCGGACACGGGCAGCCCTGGAATGCCATGCACCCGTTCTCCTGGAAACCCCTATCGACCCGGAGTTCCAAGCCCTCCGGCTCAACAAGTTTGCCCACGCCCCGAAGGAGTGCGCAATTCTCCCCCCTCCTTTGGAAGAAAACTGAAGCCCTCGAGCGTGAGCACCCGAGGTAACAAACTAGTGTCGTATCTCGTAAAGAAGGACTTATTAAAAGGTATATACGTACTTTGACCTTAAGTCACGAGAACGAAAATTCAAGCCTTGCGCGGAGGTGCTGGTACTAATTCCCACGGGAAGCAACAAACCCATTTGCTAGTGGAAGGGACCCTACCCCTTCCGCGAAGCTAGAGGACCCGTGGATTACCTCACCCGTACTCCGGCGGGAGCGAAGGTTTTCCACGTAAATTGTATATATTATCTCATTAATATTCTTAATTATGATTTTTTGGGGGGTCCACTAAATTGTTTCGTCATTAGTCCCATATTAATGCCTCCATTTAATTGTATCCTTTTTTTTGGTTTCATTGAAATGTCGCCAATGTTCTCGTGTGATTTTTTTTTTTTAAATTGTGCTAGTTAAATTGTCTCTAGAATTGACCCGTTTAAGGCTTATGTCCGTAAATTCCCCGCTGAGCTCAGATTAACGGGTTTTTTTTGTGTACACTTGTCGTTGCAGGTCAGAATTTCCCTAGACCCTTGATAATTCTAGTTTGATGGGTAAAATGGTCCTTTTCTATGCAACAGCGCTGTAAAGCATCACCTTTCGGCTGGCAGATATGTGGGTGAATTCAACGTGGAATTTCTTTTACATCACGGAAGTGAAGTCCATGCGCTGGAGAAGATTCTAGAATTTGGTTAGGCTTAAATTGTTAAGCCTCCCCCCCCCCCTCATCCACAAGAGGTAGCCTTGAACTGCGTCAACCACGGAACACCTTTACGCAGGATAGAATCGCCTAGGCGTAAAGATTCGAGGCCTTTCGAGAGTATCGCTGTTTCGCCCACCTCCGCGGGGGGAGCATCAGATATATATATAGGGCTCGTCTTCCATGTGGGACACAGTGTTGAGGACTCTCGCTTGGACCCAAGAAGATTCCCCTAGTTCCAAGTCAAGTGCTAACAACAAAGCAAAGTGACGGCTGAACTTTTTGTGTATTGGAATTAGCCCCAGCCAGTGAGGTAATTCCATTTGACGATCGCTATCGAGCGATTTTTCCGACTCCACTCATTAAATCCTGTCAAAGCACTCCTCGCTCGCCCCTCTTTTTCTGGTTGCCGAAATACTCTTCCCTGGACCGGACGTTACCGTCCCCCCCTCCCCTTTTGGAGAACGGTCATCGCGTTAACTTCCCGCTCAGAAGCTCCGAAGCGCCCTCGCCTCGCGTTTATTGCCTACAGAAGACATCCGTTAAACCTTACCCTGACGTGTCACCCGGAATCGTCCGTAAGCCAACCCCTCTTCCCCTTTGGCAACCCAATTGAGTTAATGTGGAGGGGTACGAAGATGTATCAGAGAAAAAAATATTCCAACGCGATAATATAAATAGCCCATTAAATTACCAACTCGAAACGGACTCGCTGTAGCCTGACGGCAGAGTGCTGGCATTTGGATTCAAAGATCAGGGATCAAAACTCAGTGCACAAAATTTTATGAAGAAATCTCCCAGAAGAAAAACGGAAATCAAGGACTAACTCAAGAAATCGACTGAAGAGAAAACCAATGTCAAGGAAAAACAGAAAGAAAACGACTTCAAGGGCTAACTCATCAAATCAACAAGAAATCATCACGTGATCAGGAATTAAGAAGGAATCATTAATATGAAAATACATCAAGAATAGAAAATCAAAGACCAAGAACTAACCCAGTTAACCACCTTTACAAATCCTCCCTATTTGAATATCTCCTTCTGTAATACATTAATTTTTAACTTCATAGTCTGATGCATCACTCAGCAATTTCCCCATCGTTTACAATGTAATTTTGCTTATTAATTCTCTTCTTTTATGTAAATAAAATTATACTTTCGTACATTCCTCTTTAAATAACCTTGAGCTTTGCCATTGCCCAAATTTTACCTGACCTCGTTGCACTCTTTCTCCCTGTTCAGCGCGTCTAAACTCGTGGCGTTCAGTCCCTTGTCGGTTCGCCTTTAAGTTATTGATCCCTCCTCTATAGATATAATATGGTATTGAAATAATGTAATGTCATACCACGACACTGGATAACATTGGTGTTCCGTATTTGCGGTCTTTTATCAGTAATCTTATTTCGAACAGGATCTCTAATTCCAGCAAAAATGCATCTCTTTTTTCCTACAGGGTTCTTGCTCTTCCTTTGCTTTTGACAAGTACACAATATAACTCATGTATTGTAATGAAAATATTCCTGTCATTGTACTTGTCAGAATGGATGGATATTGAACTGATTCATATGAAAGGTATTAAACCATGGGCCTCCCTCGTTTTTGCGGTAAATTCTGAAGATTATGGAATACAGGAATCACTGATAGTTGGCGATGGGCTGGGAACCAATGGTAAAAGCTGAAAGGTATCCAACTATGAAAGTTTCAGTTAAGTCTGGTAAAAAGACCAGTTGAAAACTGATTTAGGACAGTACGTGGAGGTTCTAAAACACGAAGGCGCTTCGCGGATCTTCCTCATCTACTTACTTACGGACATTGTGATGTTGTAATTGGTAGGTCGTTTTATAAATTCTGAAGGAGTTTCTGATATTTCCTGAAAATGGGTATAAAATTCTTATTATTAATTAATAATGATTATCAACTATTTATTCATCATCATTATTTATTTATTCTATGCTATTTAATTTGATAGATAATTTGTTATTCTATTTTACTTAGATCAAATGTTATATTGGAAAAATGAATCAGAGGAACTCGGAACTGGTGCTTTTGTTTGGCCTATTTTAAGTAAAATAAATGTAAAGATGATGCATCAATCCTTCTCTACATCATAAGTCAAAATAGTTGGATTTTCGGTTTTTTGCAGATTAAAAAACATGGGAAAGTAAATATAGAGTAACATGAAAATAGGAATTTTTATAGTTTTGAACAGAGCGAATTATTATCTGCAGAACAAGATATCTTAAGAATAAATTGGAATAAGTTGGATGTTATTAATACTTTCTCTGTTAAGTAATGACAACTTATCTTTCGCAAAAATAAGATTGCACTATTGCTATGAAGAGAGAGGTTCACTCCATACGTGGAAGAAAACACTAAATAGTATTGTCATGCTAAAGGTGTTTACGTTCCGTAGCTATCGTCCTGTTATATACGAGTATACGTTATTATTCTTAATTCTTCGTCCTTATACCTTGCTCTGAACTCACGCACAGGTAAACACAAATGCCTTATGCCTTATCTGATTTACACTATAGATAAGATCCTTCTGCCTCACCTGACCTCCGCCACATACTAGGGGCGGTCAATAGGTTTTGCGAATCGGTAGGGCAAAACAGAGGAAGGGAAAAGCTGTTTGTGGGAGTGTTAGGAGAAGTTATGACAAGTCGGGACCTGCAGCCGCACGCTCCTGCCTCGTCTATTTAAGAAGCAGTAGCTGATGGCAGATCGTCAGTCACAAGTTTTTCAACAATGGAGAAGGTTCAGCAGTGATAAAAAATTTTACCAAAGAAGGCAAGAATACAAAGGAGATCCATGAACGCATGGTTGCAGTGTACACCGACACTGCCCCTTCCTATGCAACCATTGCTCGCTGGAATAGAAAGTTCCGCCATGGTTGTGAGACCCTTGAAGATGACCCCCGTCCAAGACAACCGTCAGACGTGACCAACGAGTACAATGTGGCCCATGTGGAGAGGATGATCCTCGAAAATTGATGGTTGTAGGTCAAAGAATTCGAGCGAGATTTCGGAATATCACATGTAAGTATTATCAACATTATCTGCGACAATTTAGCCATGACCAAGGTCTCTTCCCATTGGGTCCCTAGAAACCTCACGCCCCATGATCGACTTCAACATCGTCAAAGTCCACAAGGCGAGAGTTGCACAAGCTGCCCTGCGCGAGTGCGGATTCAAGGAGCTCAACCATCCTCCCTACAGTCCAGATCTGGCCCCTAGCGACTACTTTTTATTCCGCCAGCTCAAGGCTGCACTGCGTGGACGCCGGTTTGGGGACGATTAAGATGTCCAGCTCGCCTTCCAGGAGTGGATTAAACAGCAGACGGGAGTTTTTGGTTGTCGGGAATTCGAAGCCACAAGGACAACTGGCGCAAGTGCATTGAAGTCGAGGGTAGTTATATTGAAAAATAATAAAACACTTTTCCTCATATCTCGTTTCCTTATATCCGAATTGCAAAACTTATTGACTTCCCCTCGTATGAGCCCCTTTCGCCTCATCTGACCTTCACCACAGATGAGCATCTTTCTCCTCATCTGACCTTCGTAATACCTTAAATCTACCCGCCTTAACTTACACCTACGGCACATTAGCTCCTCTGCTTCATCTCACCTCCGCTCCACCTGAACTCTTTCGCCGCAACTGACTTCTGTCACAGATGCGCTTTTTTTGGCTGATCTCAACTTTGGAATATGTAAACTCCGTCAGCCTCATTTCACCTCCGCCACGGATGAGCTCCTTCTGTCTCATCTCTCCTCTGCTACATATGAGCTCCTTTCGCCTCAACTGACCCTCGCTACACCAGAGAACCTTTTTGCAGCATCTGACATCCGCAATACATGAGCTCTGATCGCATCATCTGAACTCCTTCAGGGACGATCTCCTTCTGCCTCATCTGACCTCCGGCACACATTACCTCCTTCCACTTAATCTTAACTTAGCCACAGATGAGATTTTTCTTCTTCATCAACCTTCCGGACATATGATCTCATTTCGCTTATCTAACTTCCGCCTTATATGAACTCTTCCGACTCATCAGTCATCCACCACACAAGAGCTCCTGTCTTCTAATTTGATATATGCCACAAATAAGCTCCTTACCCCTCAGCTGACATCCACAACATATGATTTCCTTCGGCCTCATCTGACCTCCTCCAGACATAAGCTCCTTTCGCCATTCAATGGGTCCTTATGCTTTATTTGATCTAACAGATTATCACCTTCCGACATATGTGACATATGATTTACTTCAGCATCGTCTGCTCTGAGCCATGCAGGATTTCCTTTTGACTATTATGACCTCCACTACATATGCGCTCATTGGCTTTATCTGACATTTGAAACAGATTAGCTCCTTCTGCCTCATCGGACCTCCGCCAGACAGGATTTCTTTATGCTTCATCTTACCTGTGAATCAGATTAGCTCCTTTCACCTCTTCTAACCTGATCCGAACATGAGTGCATTCCGCCTCATCTAACCTTTTCCAAATCTGAGCTCTTTCTACCTCATCTAAAACGGCCAAAGATTAGATTAATCCGGCTCATCTAACCTCCGCCACATATGAGCTACTTCGGCCTCAGATGACCTCAGCAACATATGAGCCTCTTCCGCTTCATCTGACCTCCACTAAATATTAATTGCGTACACGTCTTCAGTATTTTCACTACACTTAAGCTCATTTAGCTTCATCCTGCCTTCAAAACACATGAGCTCCTCTGAACTGCATCCTACATGAGCTCCTTCCATCTCATCTGAACTCAGCCTTAAATGAGCTCCCTTTGCCTCTCCTGACCTTCACCATAGATGTTCCATTCCCTAGTCATCTGATTCATCTAGACATGAGCCCATTTCTCCTTATCTGAATTCTACCACAGATGCAATACTTTTGCCTTATCTCACTTCCGCCAGAGAGCAGTTCTTTCTTCCTCATCTTATCACGAGCAGATACGAGATCATTCCACCTCATCTGACCTCCACCACACTTAAGATATTTTCTGCTCATCTCACCTCAGCTACAGATAAGCTCTTTCCGCCACATCTGACTTCAGCCACATATGAGCTATTTTCGCCTAATCTTTAATTCATCATTGTGAGCTTCTTCTATATCATCTGACGTCTGCCACAGATGAGAGATTACCGCCTTGTTTGACCTCAGCAACATATGAGCTATTTATGCCTCAACTTACGTTCTACAGAATAGATCACTTTCACCTTATCTTAATTATAATAACCTCCTTTATAATCTTCCTCAGCTCACCTTACCTCCGCTACACATGAGCTCCTTTAACCTCATCTGACCCTAGCCACACATGATCTCCTTCTGCATTATATCTCAGCAACAGATGAGATACCTCCATCTCATTTGAACTCTGCCACATATGAGTTCCTGACCCCGATCTTTTCTCCGCAACACATGAAATCCTCCCACCCCATCCGCCCCTCGCAAAAGATTAGCTCCTTCTGCTTCAACTGACCTCCAACGCCACAGAACAGCTCCTTCTACCTCATTTAACCTCCGCAAAAATAAGCAACTTCTTCTTCATTTGATCCTGCGCATGTGCACCAAAGCTGAACTTTTTTACCTGTTTCTGACTCCCAACGATAGTTAAGCAAAGGTTAGCTCAATCTCATTCATGGGAGACGATTCTTCATAATGATATACAACTCTTGTAAAGAGTATACCTACCACCCTTATTTGTGAAAATCCCTTGGGTATTCCAGATCGCTTGCCTGACACAGATGGAGCCTGCCCCCGAACCTGCCCCTCTTGACCACACGAGCAATCAAGACACAAACTCTGGTTCGACGGTTGGCTTAGAGAGTTAGTGATTAAATCCATATATAGATTGCATCTTCACAAAAGGATTTTGGAACCCCCCCCCCCTAAAACACGGAACGGCCCCCTTCATCCAATACAGCTCTAGTGTATTTGTTTTTTAAGTTAAAAGTTGTGGAGATAAAAAGAACGAATCAAAACAGAAAGTTAAGTAAAGCTTAGGATTAAATAAATCCTCAAAGGTATCTATAACAACATCCAGGAAGCCATTAAAATAAATTTAAATCGACCTAAACTCCCGAGCTAAATTTGTAAATTAAAGTAAAGTGAACTCGATGTCCAAGTGAGAAAAGAATACTCTTTTTCTTTACAAAAAATCCGAACTTTTTTAACTGTTCACCTTTGATTAGAATGAGTAACTCACGTAAAAATACTAAAGTAAAACTTATCAGAATATAAGCTTCAAATAAGTAAATCTTTAAGTGATTTAAGTTAGCTCACTGGAACCAGTTAAGCTTAATACCCCTCAGATGATGCAAGAAATAGTTTGTCTGAATTACCAATTGAATGACCTGATTCACCGAACAGTATTGCAATTGACTTAATGTCAAATGAGAACCCATTTGTATCTAGGTGGGCCCCAATGTCCTGGACCTACTTGTTTCATTTACGTTCTGGAATAATTCCCACGATCTAATAACATAAAAGCCAGTAGAGTGACATAAAAGCTAGTATTGTTACGTAAAAGCAGGTAGAGTGATATAAAATCCAATAGAGTGACATAAAAAACCATAGTATTTAAACTTAGTAGTACGACATAATAAATCTAGTAGAGCGACTTAAATGATAGTAGCGACCTAATAAGTAGTAGCACGACTTATAAAAAAAATACAGTACAATGAGATATAAAAACCAATGAGCGCGGAATATAAAGCCAGTAGCGCAAAATAAAATCTTGTAGCAAGACATAGAAACACAAAAGCGCGACAGTTACAACCTTGTAGCCGGACATAAAATAGCTTGTAGAGTGACATAAAGAGCTAGTAGCCTGAAAATTAAAAGTCAGTATCGCGAGATTTGTAGCAATTATGGCAACATAAAATAAGTAGCCAGTAGCGAGACATAAAAATAAGCAGTGCGAGATAAAATGCTAGTAGCACGACATAAACGCCAGTAGCATGACCTACAAAAAACTATTAGCACGACATATGAAAAGCGAATAGCGTGATATATAAGGGAGGTAGCAAAACAGAAAAAGCTACTAACACGGCTTTAAAAAGTCAATAGTGCGTAATATAAAACTAGTAGCGCTAAATACAAAATCTAGTAGTTTGACATAAAAACGCTAATGCCCGACCAAAATAACTAGTGGCGGCGAGGTAAAATATAGTAGAGCGATAAAATATGCTATTAGTCCGACAAAAAACTTATTTAATTTTAAACTTTAAATAAATCCGCAAATTTATCTATGCCAATATCAGGAAAGCGTCTAAAGTAACCTCATATCAACCTAAATTCCCGAACTGATTTAAAAACTCAAAGTAAACTGAACTTAATATTTAGTTGAGAAAAGAATGAGTTTAAGGTTAAACTGAGGTAAACCTAATGTTCACGAGCGCAACGTGTATTCCTCAGCTAAAATAGGCTGAATGCAATGATTACTATGAAACAATTAGGAGAGCTACACAAATAGTCAATTCCTAGAAAGTAAAATTAATTAAATACTAACTAAATTAAGATAATGGAAGACAAAATGTTCAGCTCAACTTGGAGAGAAGAAAGACTTTCATACCAAGAAATATAGCCCTGAAGTTTAAACCAGATACCGTTTAAAATCCTTGCCACAGTAAACGCGTTTGTCGCACCGAAATTTGCCTACACTATTTGATTTAAGAATAGCGTTACCGTTAGGACAGTTATATTTATCTTTAAGGGTATCGTATTTAACTAAAAATGCAACAGTAGAGTCGCGATTGCACAGGACTTGAGTAAACAAACGCTCCAAATTAAAGTCGCACACTCCTTCACAAATCATTTTGAATAAATGCGCTGAGGCAAAAGAATAATGCGGTAAAAATGATCTGACTTGCGATTGGTCAAAAAATGATGTCAAGACAGGTCACGCGTGTGTAGGGGTGTTGCTGCCAGGCCACGCATGCGTGGGTGGTTCTTTGCCATCTTGCGCATGCGTCAGAGGTGCGCTGGCGGCGGTAAGAGAAAGAAAGATCTATTGATAAGACACGGAACTTCGAAAAACTAACAAAATTTCGGAAAATAAATTTCTTCAGAGTTTTAGAAATAAATAGGTATTCCCAAGTAATTCGATGAGCGGAATAGCATTGCTTCTATAACATTTTTTGATTAGAAAGCTCTAAAACCTTGGAAATAGTAGCGCTATCTTCGTCTTAAATTACCCAAACGAAACCCAAAGATTGTTGGCCTCACTCCATCGCACATGCATTCTATCAGCTACACTTCATCGCACTTACATGATTTAAGCTACACTCCACGGCACATACATCATGTTACTATACACCATCGCATATACATCATATTAGCTATACTTCATCGCCTATATATCATGTTAGATACACTTCATCGCACGTAAATCATGTTAGCTAAACCTCGTCGCATTACATGTTTAACTAAACTTCATCGCACATACTTCATGTTAGCTACACTTCGTCGCAAATACATCATGTTAGCTACATTTTATCGAAAATACATCATATCGAAAATACCCACCATGAGAGGAAAGCTGCTATCCACTATAAACCGTTACATCAAAGTTTGTAGATAAGATTTGAGAAGGACACTCTCCAGCCTCCCATCCCCTCGCCTCAAACCTGGGGCCTTTCTGATCAGCTTTCTTTCAAAAGTCGCGAAACAACCATTTTTTAACTCGAGCAGTGTCTCATTTCCCCTCAAGAGTTCTCAATTTTCCGACGAGGCTTTGCATTTCTACACCTTCCACTTTAATTGGTGACTCCGAGTTGACCATAAACCTTTCTGCTTCCTCCGAGGAATTCTTTCTTTGAAGTCAAATGAAGGGTCATGTCTGAGGCACCTATGGAGGGGGGGGGGCATATCCTTAATATCCCCATTTATTTATTTATCAATATTATTCTTCATCTTGATTTTAATTTTGCATTTTCTTCTGCTACTTGACTCAATTTTCTTATTTCTTTAAGTTGGCCCTTCAAACATTTGTCTTCCCTTAATCTTGACTCCCGTATTCTTCTTGGCTGGGTTGGTCGTTAATCTTCGTTTTCTTTCTTGATGCTTTTTCATTTTTTCTTCCATTATCTTAGGGGCGGGTTTATTTTTGATTCTTGATGAGTTAGTCCTTCAAACGTTTTCTTCCGTTTTATTTCTTGAGAGATCTTCGTAAAAGTTTTTGGACTGTTGAGTTTCGAACGCGGTACCGTTGGATTTAAACGCCAATTCTCTAGCCTCACGACCGGCTTTTAGTCCGTTTTGAGTTGGTAAATTTATTGGCCATTTATATTATCGAGTGGGAAGGAATTTA
Organism: Ceratothoa steindachneri; assembly: GCA_963969495.1. Classification (NCBI taxonomy): domain Eukaryota; kingdom Metazoa; phylum Arthropoda; class Malacostraca; order Isopoda; family Cymothoidae; genus Ceratothoa; species Ceratothoa steindachneri. Next base: position 194,915,396 of record OZ018318.1, read on the forward strand.
TCTGATACATTTTCGTATCCCTACACAGGTCCCTTCCCAGAAAGCGGAGCGAATTTGAGGATTGGGGTGAGACTAGTCTTGAATTTTTGAATCGAGGAGTAGTAGTTCTCCCTCAACAGTCTCCGATTCTGCGGGAGCTAATTGAATGGGATTGAGGAGAGCGAACGAAGTCTTGTCTCTAATCAATGAATAATAGCTTCTCCTTTCCCGGGTCTTCGAGTTCCTAGCAGCACTTTTTTTGTAAATCTCTAGTAGGAGGGTAGGTGCAGTTGTAACGAAGATCAGAAGATTGTTCGTCCGTTGAGTGTCACCAGTTTTCGGAGGGGGGGCATATCCTTATTATTGATTTTATTCTTGTTCATCTTGCTTTTTCATTTTTTGATTATGTCGATGCAACTTCCTTGAATTCATTTTCCTTTTTCCATGAATTCCGTATACTTCTCGGCTGGATTGGTCCTTAATCTTCGTTTTTCTTTCTCAATACATATTCAGTTTTCTTCCATTTATCTTGAGTTGATGATTTATTGGTCCTTCTTGTTGAGTTAGTCCTTCAAGCCGTTTTCTTCCATTTTCTTTCTTTCGAATTTTCTTAAAAGTTTTTGGACTGTTGAGTTTCAAACGCGGTACCGTTGGATTTAAACGCCAATACTCTAGCCTCACGATCGGCTTTTAGTCCGTTTTGAGTAGGTTAATTTATTGGCCAATTATATTATTGAGTTGGAAGGAATTTATCTCATACATTTTCGCACCCCTACACATCCATTACACACTGCCAGGTCAGGGTCCTTAATATTAACATTAGGAATCAACGTTAAAAGTTAGAACGTCATGTGGCCTCCTCTTGAAACAGATATCGTTTTATCTCCTCTCAGGTATTCATTTATATCAACACTTCATTCTCTCTCTCTGTATTTCATTTGTTTAAGCACTGCAGCAATCGAATGTTGCATCCATACAGCTGAACATTTCCTCGATCGATCGAATTGGGGGTTTCCTCCATGTTTCCTCCCGTTATCAGGTATTTAGGTCACTTCCAAAGAGAAGGAAGGAGGTGGTAAAGCGAAATCCCGTTCACATTCCGTAAAATCAAGATTCCCATCGATCCTAGGTGTGTTGATGTGATTTTTATTTTCCTCTTCCATACCTCCTTTCCTATTCTTGTTCTTATTATGTTCAAAGTGAATTCTATAATTTTCGCCCACGCATGGAGGCAGAAGATGTGAAATTGGCAACCATGTTGCCTTTGACTTCCGGATGCTTCGGTCCTCTTTCGGCACCACCACCCGGAGATGCGTGCCATCCTGGCCAAAATGCCTGCAGGAGGATCTGTGGCTATACATCTTCATCGCATTTTCATTTCTTCTATCTTCCCCGATCTCTCCTTGCAAACTTTCTACAGAGGATTCTCTCGTTAGTTCTCGCTTAAATGCTTTTGAAAAAAATATTCCCTCTTCTCTATTACTTAGGTCATCCCCTTGTTTGTTCTTTCCATCTTTGCTTCGTCCTTACTTGTCAGTGCAGTTCCAAATTCTTCTTCTTGATGCGAATAAAAAGGATTCTGACCCTTCCATCGATCGGGCATGGTTGTCTCCAAATCTTCACTGCACGAAATACAAACATCCTCCAAAGTACAAAAATCGCCGGTTATTGAATAAAACTGAAGTAAATTACTGAATTAAATCAAACTTTCTTCCTATATGAGGATGCATGTCCTTTTGAGGTAAATATTTTGAAATAGAAACAGATTTTGTAATTATTTACTCTCTTGTATTTGTCATCGTTACAGTCCATTTTGGCCCTTTGGATTTCTTTCACTGGCAGTGGGTCTGCCTTTGTCTTTCTTTCGCTTTTGTGCTCGCTTGGTGACTTTGAAGAATACTTAAAGATTGCCTATCGAAATCAACACCAGGATTAAATTGTTGTGCATAGAAGAGTACTAAAGTACTCTGTCTTTGTGAGGCTTTTATCCAATCAATATCTATCCATCTATAATGATCTATCTCCATCTTGCTACCCCCTAGTTTCTAACCTAATATATAAAATCAATTGGTCACTATGTGATACACTACCGGTAAAAATAAGAGAACAAGATACCTCTATTAAAATCGTTCTCAAAACTATGATGAGTACAGTTTTGAAAAACTTATTATTAATTTTTAATATTTTTGGTCTGTTTTTATATAAATTTCAAATAAACTGAATCTATTTATTTCCTATTATTTATACAGAAATAGTATTTAAGTTGTCAGTTTGCTTCCCTTTCGTACGTTTCTAGTGACATCTAAAAATTACGAGCCGTCGTTATGTGGCAATATTCTATTCTACCATGCGGCCAAACTGCTGCAGCCCACGTTTACTTAAGTTATAATCCAGTAGCTGTCGGTGTTGAGGAATGTATGAATTCTAATACCTTTTATAGCCACTCTGCGTTGTATAAATTACAAATTTATCTAGTAAATTTCATTTAAATTGTAAGAAAGTGTTATTTCAATTCAAGGTAGAGATGGTTAAAAATGGTGATATTAGTCCTCATAAAATTGGACAAATAGAAGTGTATATAAATGAAACCACATTTAAACAGGTAGAAATTACAAATAAACTAAATGTTTCAACTCAGATAATTAGTACAATTAAAAGAAAATTGAAAAATAACAAGGATATGTTGCCAAAAGGGGATTGTAAAATGTAGTTGTAAGAGAATAACAACCCTAGGATTGATAGAAAAATCAAAAGAATGTCTTCAATAATAGGAGAGCAACTTCTAGTAAGATTTCTCGTGAATAATGGAAGAGAACATAACTCGGCATCCTAGAACTATCAGCAACAGACTTTTAGAATGTGGATTACATGCATATCGTCCAAGAAATAAAACCTAGGCTTACCACGACGATGGCGGAGGCGCCCCATGCATGGGTTAATAATCATATTGCATGGACTTCTCAGCAATGGAACCAGTAAGACCATCTAAAATAGTGGATAAGGGTCTTTATGTATCAAGTGATTGATAAATATGACATTTATTGATAAAATAACATGTTATGATTGATTTCAATCATCAACCTCGCTTTAGGAAGAATTATTTAAAAATGACTTTTAAATTCTGCTTGCCAGAGACTAAAACAATCACTTATTCTGGATGTCCTATTAATTAAATATTGTTTACAATTGTTGCAGGTGGTGTTTTCTGATGAGTCCACAATAGCCGTGCTCGATGATTGGGTGAAAAGCGTAAGAAGGAGGCCTGGTGAGGAATTTCTGTCAGATTGTCTTCGAAAAACGGTAAAATCTCCACAAAAGATTATGGTTTGGGGGACAATTTTTTCCGATGGAACTATTTACCTGAACCAAAATAGGTACTTATAGGTACTTAGGGGCTGTATATTAGGACAAATAAGGGAATGGTATAAAGATAAACACTGGATTTTTAAACCTGAATCGACCCCATGCAATAAAGAAAAATGGGTAAAGAAGTGGAGCAACGAAAATGGTTTTACCGTGTTACCATGGTCAGAAAATTCATTTGACATGAACCTGATCGAGAGTTTATGGTCTCTGTTAAAAGATGAAATGTATCAATTTCCTGTAACAAGGAAAAACAGCTTATTGAATGCCTCATAGAAGAGTGGTTCCATTCAAAAAACATCAAGGATCTTTGCAAATCACTAGTTCGTGGCATGGCTCGTCGTGTACAAGCCCTTAATTCTGCTAAAGGGGGCAAATGACTACTGAAATAGTTTACTATGAATACTAAGAAATAAATCATCCGACAATAAATAAATTTAGTTTACTTGACCTTTACATATAGAAATACCACAAATTGCCAAAATTCCTAATAATTTTCCCAGTACTAGAGGTAAAAAAATTATCCATGCTAAATAAAGGAAGGAATTTAATATATTTTATGAAGATTTGAAAAGATATAATCGTATATTCAAGAAATTATACCGAATAAACTAAAAAAACAAAAATATTGACATGGGTAAAGTTAAAGAACGATCATTCACAGAATTGTTTAGCAAACAAATACAGTAGAAACAAAGCAAGATTTGACAACGATGAAACTTTAAACACTTAACATGATGTGTTGAAGTCTATGTTTTCTATTACTTCAGCGCAACGACGACTACAGGACCTTATCAGTTTCTTGCAAGTTTCTGGTATTATTTTGTCCAATTTTTGTTGAATTTTCATCCATAAATCCGTCATAGTTGAAGGCTGCTGGTCTTAAACTTTGTCTCCACTGATCTTCTAGACGTTTAATTTGGATTCAGGTCCGGCTTCTCAGCAGGCGGCTTCATTATTTCGATATCTTCTTGTTCAAAGTAGTATTTTACTCCAAATGCAGTATGGCATGGCAGGTTATCCTGCATAAATACCACTGACTAGTTTGGAGATGCTCGGAATAAAGATATAACATTATTGAACGATGTTTGTTACACAGACGCATTTACTGTTCCAATTATTCGCACTAGCTAACCAAATCTTTCGTATGAAAACAGCATCCAAATCTAGACGTTGCATCTTCCATACCTGAAAGACTTTTGAACACATTTATGGTTAGGTCTGCCACCTTCATCGCTTATAACAAAGTGTCTGCCATCAAATCCATCTAAATTAAATTTAATTTCTTAGCTAAAATGAAATTTCTTCCAATCTTTATCCTTTAAACAAGATGAGCTTCAGAATATTCAAGTCTTCCCATCTCGTTATGCTTTGTGATAAATGGTTTTGGTTGCTGGAAAACGAGCTATTGAATCAGATGCATTGAGGCGACGAAACAATGTAGAACGGCTCACTGCTTTGCCACTATGGGTCTTAATTTTTCGAGAAATTCGTGCTGCAGTTTTGAAAAGATCCTTTATAGAGAAGAGCCTAATAGTTTTGCCACCTCGAACGCTGGTTATACGGGATCGATTGAATTTTTCAGGCGATTTATAGGTTTGCTTTTCATTATACGAGTACCACTTCAGATTGCGCATAAAATAATAATCTTTTAATTTCTTACTCTTGGATTCGGAGAAAAAGTCCTCCACGTAATTTTCAAGCAAACAATTCTCTAACGGATCTCAGGAGTCACTTTCACGAGTGTTGGCATCTCGGCATAGTGAGTATGACAAAAATGGCAGTTGTACACTTCTTACCTTCAGCGGTTATTCACAGGTGTATTTTAGACACGATTGTATTCTCATCAAGTCGTTTTGCGTACCTATAAACTACGTACGAAGGGCGGTCAATAAGTTTTACAATTCGATATAAGGAAACGAGATATAAAAAAAAGTGTTTTATTATTTTTCAATATAACTACACTCGACCTTAATGCACTTGCGCCAGTTGTACCTGAGGCTTCGAATTCCCGACAACCAGAAATCTCCCGAGTGCTGTTTAATCCAATCCTGGACGTCGAGCTGGACATCTTCATTGCCTCCAAACCGGCGTCCACGCAGTGCAGCCTTGAGCTGGTGGAATAAAAAGAAGTCGCTAGGGGCCAGATCTGGACTGTAGGGGGGAGACGGTTGAGCTCCTCGAATCCGCACTCGCGCAGGGCAGCTTGTGCAACTCTGGCCTTGTGGACTTTGACAACGTTGAAGTCGATCATTGGGAGTGAGGTTTCTAGGGACATAACGGGCACAGACCTTGGTCATGGCTAAATTGTCGTGGGTGATTTGATAACACTTCCATGTGATATTCCAAGTTCTCGCTCGATTTCTTCGACCTTCAACCATCGATTTTCGAGGATCATCCTCTCCACACGGGCCACATTGTCTTCGTTCGTCACGTCTGATGGGCGTCCTCGACGGGAGGCATCTTCATGGTGGAGCTCCCTATTCCAGCGAGCAATGATTGCATAGGAAGGGGCGGTGTCAGTGTACACGCCACCCTGCGTTCATGGATCTCTTTTGCATTCTTGCCTTCCTTGGTCAAAAATTTGTTCACTGCGCGGTGTTCAACCTTCTCCATTGTTGAAAAATTTGTGACTGACGACCTGCGATCAGCTACTGCTTTTTAAATAGACGAGGCAGGTGCGTGTGCTGCAGGTCCTGACTTGTCTTAACTTGTCCTAACACCCCCACAGACAGCCATCCCCCTTCTTCTGTTTTGCCCTACCGATTCACAAAACTTATTGACCGCCCCTCGTTTCAGAGTTCTCTCAGCCCCAACCTAGTTTACACCTTTCCTTATGCTATAAAATCCCTTGTTACTCCATCCGGCAAGAGAGAGTGGGGGCATGTGTAGACTGTTTATACATGATACCTGAAGCAGCTTGACACACCCTCCTAGTACCTTTGGCTTCGGCGGTATCAAACTAGTTGATCTTTCTTACTTCTATCCATTTCTATTTTAACATTTTTTTGTCACTTTCTAATTATTATGTATTTATTTAACTAGTGTCTGATTTCTCAGGCTAGTTTCGGCAGATTTTCGTTTACTCTAAGGTTAAGGGGTGCTCTACTATTCATTTTAGTCAATGAGCTCGCTTTTGGCCTCAGCCACGGCCCCCAGGCGGGTCGGAGCCTGCTGCAAGCATTCTTGACGGTCCCCATGTTTAACTAGGGAAAAATCCTGGGGATCCTGGACATGAGCTCTGCCTTGCTGGAGGAGGGCGTGGTCTCTTAACCACGTCCCACAAAGAATTGTCAATGGAGTGGCAGCCTGTGAGGTCAGGAGTCCAGATGTTCTTGGTAATATGGTCAAAGAATTTGTCTGACAGCCAAGACTGCTACCTTCTGCTTGTGTGGCCCCGTTTAGAATCCTGCTCCAACACATATGGTCTTCCAAAGGACACCTTCTGGATCCAGAGCAACAACAACTCATCCAGGCAATTAATTTTGTCCTGAGAAAAGATAAACGGAGAATTAGGTCTTCATGACTTTCGATCCATCTTTAGGACACCACTCAGCAAGCCAAAAGTGGTTTTGAGTGTTAACCAGCTGATCCTGGCAGAAATATTTCTCGTCTGACAAGAACCAAAGCATGCTAGGATTGCGGAGATGCTTCAGCTTGTCCACAGGATTTGCATCCTGTTCTTTCCGTTTGTTCTTCATCTTCAGTAACAAAAGCTGCCCCTTTATCTCCTGTATGAGTAGAAGCGGATATCCTCAAGCACTAACTACCTGATGAAAGACACTGAAAATCCCTTATCCCAGTCTAGGGACCTCATTGACTAGCTAGGATTGTTAACAAAGAAGGTCTAGATGTCCCCCCAAAATTTTGGTATTCTTTTCCTATCAGAGCTCTTAAAATTAAGTTCTCTATCCAATGTAAGCTTGTACTCACACCCTAACTCATCATTCACTTCCAGGGCCTCTGCACCGTCAATAGATTACCACCTCATCACGACGATATCTTCTCATTGGAACACACGGCGTGAATACTTAGTAACAAAGATTGTCTTTTAAAAAAAAGGCCTTGCTTTCCTCACAGACGATGCACAACTGAGTCTTTATGATATAAAACAAAGAGAACATATTTAAGATCATACGCATGCGCAGAATTAAGGGTTACCAACTGCGACAAATTACCCATAGCATCCTGTATCTTTTAGAAATTTACACTTTCTACCTTCATCACTTTCTTTTTAGAACTGTCATTAAAACCTTTCTACCTGATACGCTCTCACTGGTTTTGTTTTTGGAATTAGAAGAAAAAAACATCTTACTCGTCCCTTCCTTAATCTATCCCATCACAAATGCGTCAAAAATTGTTAAATCACATTGCAGAAACTCTCGATTGTTGCTCTTATTGCTCTTTCACACAGCGTAATTTCATGCAGTTAATGGGACATACCAGACTCAGATCGATAGCATTTTCTAACGCTGAGATCTCTGCCGAGACATTTCTACCATACAAAACGTTGTAGTTACTATCTGCCTCACGATGCACCCGAGATACATAAAACTTTGCACTTTTTCAAATATTCATCTTAGTACACCACAATTATATCCTCACTCTTTTTGCATTTAATCTCACACTACTTCTCTGCAGAAAAACAAGTGACTATCACCTACCGTATCTCAAATTCGTTTGAAACTACCTGAGCTTTATTCTTTCGATATATCTCTTTTTACCCCTTTTGCGTCAGTGTCCTTACAAGAATCATCTCATCCGTTGTTCATGAACGATGTCTGGTTTGTAGGCTAGTCGCAGACTAGCCTGCATCCACTTAACTCTAGGACCTAGACCGCTTGGAGATCATTCCCTCCTTCTTGGCTACAGTTGGGGTAGATTTTAACACTCCCGCATGTTGCAAATGGAATCTGGAGAATTGTGTACTCTCCAATGCCCAACGACCGCATTTTGCCCTCCCTGCATAAAGTCCCCTTGCAGGAGTATCTGCAACTTTATATTTTCCACGCATTTTCACTTCCTCTAACTTCACCGATTCTTTTAAGATCTCTCCTTTCTATGTGTTATGCCTTCGTTGGTTTCGGTCTTTAAATCGTGACTACTCCTTCCATTCTCAGATCCTGCCATAGTCGTCAACCAAATGTTTCAATTGATTCGTTCACACCGTTCCAGCTCTAACCCACTTCTCTTATCCTCTATAATAGATCATTCACTCTTCCTACGCACTCAATCACAATTTCCATACACTATGCAGACAACGCCCATCACATTCTCTCTCCTTTTTGAAAGAGAGTGATTCTCTTTAAGCATCTTAACATTTCGATGACACCGCCTCACAATAGCAGTGCCGGATCCACTCTATAACAATATCGAACCATACTTTTGCATCTCAACTGCTATATCATCCATTCCAGCTACCTGTATATTTTTTAGAAGCCTAAAGGCACAAACTCTTTTATGCTAATCAGCCCCAAATCCAGATATAACACACTATATTTTCATCTAAGCAAATCATATTCATACTTGCTTCACCTTTCATCCCCACTTAATAAAATTCACCCAAGTTATCAATCGATCTAATTTCACTTAATTATTTCTCACCAGTACCATCCGATTCTCATCCTTGAGGTTCTAGCAGCACCTTTTCAATTACTGACTTTCCTTTCTTTATTTTTTCACAATAACAGCCTGTTCTTATTGGCAACTTTATTCTTCCTGATACCACAACAACAGCCTGTTCTTATTGGGTACTTTATTCATTCCTGATACCACAACAACAGCTTTTATACTCGGAATCTTTATGTATACTTTTACCTCAATCGTGTGCAATTCTCCGCGGAATCTTTATTCCTTTTGTTACCAGAATAACAGTCTGTTCTTAGCTGGATTATTATTCAGCTTTTTACCTAAATAAGATCCTGTTCTTATCAGGTTCTTCTTATTCATCATTTTAACTCAAAAAACCTCGTGTTCTTAGCAGGATCTTTCTTCATCCTGTTTCCACAAAAAATCCTGTTCTTATCGTGATCTTTATTTATTCCTTTACCTTATTAACGTCCCATTCTTAGCGAGATATTTGTTCATACTCTTAATCGAACAACATCTTGTTCTTTGCCTGATCTTTATTTATTTTTTCATCACAACGTCGTCCTGTGCTTAGCAAGATCTTTCTTCATCCTGTTACCACTATAACTTCATGTTCTTGATTGGATCTGTATTCTTTCTTTTACCACAATAGCATCATGCTTTTATGAGGTCCCCATTTACCCTTTTTTTCATATAACTTATTGTTCTTATCAGGACCATCATTGATCCTGTTTTGGAAGTTCCTTTATTTCCTTTCTTATTCTGATTAATTACTCGTTTCACAATTCTCTTCCCCTCATTATATGCATTCATCCAAATCCCATTAACATGCTATCTACTATTATGCTTTTGGAAGTGCAAAGCCTGTTTCTTCTTAACTCAATTATTTAAAGCTTTCTTCATCTAGTCAGCATTCCACACTCATTCTTTTAGTGTGATTGAACGGATGAGAAAGAGTAAATCGGTGTTTCCTTTTGGGTGATTAATTATTATGCGCTAGATGCTGCCTATTTCCTCAGACTGTTTTCACTTTTTTACCTCTCTATTACCTCCTTTGTACTTTTGCCTCATGTTTTTAAGTTTTATTGTTTGATTTTAAATCACTTGAATTGAGCTGTGAAATATGTTGGATGTGATAGTTGTGAAAGGTGTTAGTAGCCCTATCTGACAGAATTATTGTTTCATCCGAGGGCCCGAAGAATATCTATATCCTTCGAGAAGGGAAAATAATTATCTATATCGACTTACGGTATAAGGAGGTAGCAGCATTCTGGCTATCCGTGGCCACAGTGTAAATTCGTCTCCTTTCTGTGGAAGGGTGAATTACGCGCTTGATGCCCTTGGGGGAATTTTTACCCCTTTCCTGGTATGAATCATTCCTCTCGATAAAATCGGTTGATATTGGTTATCCGGATTATCCGGGTATTTGGACCGTATAAGCAAATATTTCAGGAGATATAATAAAATTTACTTCACTAAATTTTATGTACATGTACATAAGCAGGAATTAAAATGAATGAATTTGCCTTTTACAATAATACTAATAATATGAGAGAATTGCTTCGAATCTCTTGATAACTTCAGTTTAACTAAATTATTTATTTGATAGAAATTCAAAAAACTTGGTTTCTTGTTTCTAACAGATGCTAGAGTAAATAATGAATATATATCTACCAGAAAGGTATCTATACTCGTTAACGAACAAAAAGCAGGCACTCGTTGTGAACTTTCTGATCTTGATTGGCTGACTACTGCCAACAAGAAGTGGGAAGTGGTGAGTATGTGAGAGTGGCAAGATTTGCAAAGGTGCCTGGAGAACAGGCTAATCTCTTTTATTGTTTGTTTTATTATTATTGTTTTCATTTGTTTGTATATATATATATATATATATATATATATATATATATATATATATATATATATATATATATATATATATATATATATATATATATTATTATAAGGCGTTAAACCTTGGGGTTCTTGTACTATTTTCGCTTTTTTTAATGTTAATTTGACGTGTAGTTTGGTTGTTTAGATTCATTTTATGTTGTTTTTTATACATTAATTCTTACGTGTGTCTTATTTGGTATTATAAATGTTTTGTAATATTCATCTTTGGTTGTTAGTATTTGTGTTTGTATGTTCTGTGATTCGTACTTACTAAATTCCTCCATTTTTTATTTATGATTGTCTTCACTAGGTTGTTGTTGTCTTCTTTGGTCTTGAGGTAAAATTGGCTTGACTCGTCATTATCAGTTGCTTTTGATCATTGGTTTTGGTCAATAGTTCATTCCCATGCCAAAAAAATGGGAAAATTGCGGCTCCAAGCTTTCTGACGTTGCTTGGAAATCTTGCGTAACTGGGATCTTGTGATTTTCTGCGATGAGTGCTCTAATATCCTCCTTGTTATACCTTTTAATTTCCTCTTTCATATCTGACGCTCTTTCTTGTTTGATTTCCACCGCTCTGTGCAGATCAACTTGCCTCCTCATTTCCCTTCTTCGTGTATTAGTAATAAGATACATACACTTATTTTGTATCTTCTTCAACTCTTTTTGCGCTGTTTCAGAGGCTCCGAAAAGAGATGAAGAGGGATAGATGAGGGTGAGTCTGACTAGCGTCAGATACCGTTTCTTTTTGTTCTCTTGGTTGAAGTTTCTGAAACTGTAGAGAGTTCTGACTGCCGAAGATGCTTTTTGGAACCGTTTTGTGAAGTCATTCTTGTACCCGTTAGAAGTGACCTTCATCTCATGTACATTGCATTCGTTGGTGTAGGGATAACGCGTATACCCTACTCTCATATCTGCTCTATTTATTCTTCCTAATGGGACGATCTTGAATTTGTCACCATTAGTTCGGATTTACCATTTTGATTCATAAGCGATGATTTTTCTTATTTTCTCGGCAGTTATTCGAGCTTGCCAAGGCGTGTTTCTATATCCACTAACTATGATTTGCCTGATGTCATCGGCGAACTGGATATTCAGGCAAGAGGGGGTGAGTCGGCTCTGGGATGTCAGCTGTATATATCGAGTATAACGTTGGACTGAGTCACCCGTTTTGAGGCAATCCTGCTTGTAGATTAAATGCGGGACAGTCCGTGCGCCCTATACTGATGAAGGCCGACCTCTCCGTGACATAATCACAGAGGATTTTATCAAGTTTTGTGCTCAAACCCAACTGGAGAGCCTTGTATTGCATTCCCCTTAGCCAAACTTTACCGTATGCCTTTCACACGTCCCTGCATACTATGTCGATATAGCTCCTGTTTTTCTTCGCTTGAGCAATCGTTTCTGTGATGACATTTATTGCCTTCTCGGTTATTCTCTTTTTCCTGAAGCCGTATTTCTGTTCTTTGTAGAGCGAATATTCCTCTAAGTGCTCGACGAGTCTTCTGTTCAGTATTTTCTCTAAGTGTTTCACCACAATTTCCAGAAGGGATATTGGGTGATAACTGTTTTTCCTCGTCGTGGGCTTTCCAGTTTTGGCAATAAAGATTATTTTTGCCGTTTTGTATGCGTCGGGAAAGTAGCCTACATTTAAGCAGGCATTAAAGATGTTGAGTAAATCTTCCTGCACTCATCTCGTTGCTTTGGCAAAGTTTAACTTTGTCAAGCCTGACTCTCCTGGAGCTTTTTGCTTAAAAGAATGGAGCGCGCTTTCTAGCTATTTTAACGTCCCTCTTTCTTACTTTCCTTCCTGCCTGTTCACTTGGTACTTAGGATGCGTCCTCTCAATGATCTCATTCAGCTCATCTATAATCTGATTTTCAAAAACTATGACGAAATCTTCATTTTCTTCTTTACTGGTTATGAAAATGTGTTCCCAGTATTGCCCGAGAATCTCTTCCATTTCATTCTCCTCTAATTTAATTTTACCTTAGTCATCTTCTAATTCCATCTTTTTCTTCTGGGCTTCAGTTTCATTCTCCTGGTATTTGCTCAGAAACCTTTCGGTTTTTCTCCGCTATCAGTTCTTCAATAGCTTCATTCCATTTCTCCTCTTCTTGTTCGTAAGTTAGAATTTTAGTTCTTCCTTGATTTCTCTCATACGGTATATTATCTCACGGGATGTTGCCGTGTTGATGCTCACCTGATACAATCTTTTCCGCTCACGGTGTAAACCTTTCATACGATCGTTCTATTTGTATGTTGAGATCGTTCTGTATGTACTTTTGGGAATCCACTCTCTGTCAGCCTTGATTCTCTGGATCTCAAGTCGCTCCATTTCTTTGTCTATTTCTTCGAGCGTCGCTTCGTCAAGGTTCGCTGGGATGTAGTTTCTTAGTATTCTCTTGTAATTATCCCAATTCGCCCTGCTGTAATTCTTCCTTGTATGTGATGGTATCAATATATGGTTAACGTTGATATGAAGATTAATCCCAATATGTTCCCTGTAAGGTATCACTTCAGGGCTCATGTGATATTTAAAAGGTAAGAGGAAGTTGACCAAGCAGATGTCCAGCTTGGTGGCTCTTCTTTCCATGATTAAGGTCGGAAAGTCGGGGCCGAGTCTCTGAACGATGTTCCTGTCCAGGAGAGTATTCAAGGATCTGCCTATACCGTTGCTTCAAGTATATCCGGACTCGGTAAATCGTGCCTTCAGGTCTTCCCTAAATATCGTAGGGACCCTTTGCCTGATTATCCTCACGATAGTGTGATTCGGCAAATAGTCGAGTCTCGGGGGTTGGTATCCCGTGGCAACGACCATCTTTCCCAGGCTTATCTCTACCTCTATGGCGAGGTAGTATTCTTCCAAGTTCTTGAGTTGCTTGAATTTGATTCCCTTCCTAATTGCAATGGCTGCTCCATCGTATCGGTCTTGAGAATGTTTCACTGTCAACACGTCATAGTTACATATGTTGATTATGTCCCTATCCCTGTTAACTCCGTGCTCCAAAATGAGTATTATGTTAGCATCGATTTGTTGGAAAATATTACCAAAGTGCATTCTTTTTGTGGGCCATCCTTTGGTGTTGATACTCAAGATTCTTAAGCTGACTCTGCATTATGAAGACTAATCTAGCGCTTCTTCAGTCTGGGGTCCCTGTTAGGGACCTTTTGAGGAGTAGAGGATGGATTTTTATTCGTTTCTTCTTGGATTACTTCCATGCCCTTGTTCTTCAGTAATTGTTTTCTCGGTGAGCTGGGAGTCTTCGATTTACTCCTGGAGGCCCTCTGAGATCTTGTTCTTTTTTCTTCCTCTTTTTTTCGGGCTACAAGGTCTCCTGATAACTCTTTTTCAGAATCATCTGAAACATCCTCAGATGTTGAGTATTTTTAGTGAGTCCGGCGATTTGGGTATTTTGATTGTAGGCAAATTGTTTGCCTGTAGTAGTGAATTAATTTCACTCTCGTAGCTTCCTGGGCTTTCCATGTTAGCGATATGGGAGTGGATGACACATGTGAGAATCTTCGAGCTCAATTCGGAGTTTAGCTGCATCTTACGTTGGTTTAAGACTGTTTGGCTGGTTCTTGATGCTGCGACCGCATATCTCTTGGTACTACGGCCTCGAGCTTCTTCTTCCTTCTTTTTTATTATTTCTTTTCTTCTGGGGCAATTCAATGCCAATGTTCGGTGGTCACCGTTGCAATTTAGGTACTTTTTCGTTTTTGAGACACAATCTTTAAATCTATGTCCCTCTTGCCCCCATTCTGAGCATAGCTTCTTGTCCTTGTTGGGGCAAAAGTGTTCTTGTATGACCACCAGTTTTAATAGGAAAAACACACTTGTATATTATGGAATTTTTTATGTTCAGTGTTTTCCGATGGGATCCTCTTTTTGTATTTTGTTCCATTTCGGTGGTCTGGAAGGTGATTTTAAACACATGGGTGTGGTTATTAAACTTGATTAATTCCTTAATCTTCGCCCATGTCTGTTATGCCTCAATTTCCTTCTTAATGTCCTCGTTGGTTCTTTCCCCAATCCAGCCTTCAATTTCGCGCCCATTGACGCTCCTATTGGCCACCACATGGGTTGGGATTCTTGCCTCAAACCCTATCTTCTTTAGGGCTTCGTTCATGTCCTTCGTTTCCGAAGAGAGGGCTATGTAGCCTTTGGTTACGTCGATCAATCGGATCAGTGCAACCTTAACCCCTTCCGTACGAGTCCATGGCGCCCGCTTACGGTGCTGTATATATTTTATTCAAATTTAATTTTTGCATTTATGGCATTATTCATGTTGTTATGTTTAAATTTTGATTATATTCATGATGGTTGTTCATGTTGAGAATATCTTTCAAATAATTAAATTAAAAAAATGACCTATTGCTTACTCACCTAAATGCAATGTTTATTTAGTAGGCCTACTATGAAACATTTTTAATTACTGATTGAAATATAAGTGCCATCACTATCACTACTATCATTTGATCCATTGTCACTCTGCATGGGTTTGAAGTCACTATCTTCATAATTATCACTATCGTTTGAAGACTGTTAAAATATACAACAAAATTAAAAATTTATGCTATATATTACACAATTAATCACGAGTAATTTCCAACTGGCATAGAACATGGTTTACCCTTGAGGAGATAAACAAACTCCGCCCACAAAGTGTTTGTATTGGTCAGTTGAGAATGACGTCATTATAAGAGAGAAACTTCGGGTAATGTTCAGGAATGTTTATAGCGTACTCCGGCAAAATTACAGAACAGAAAAACGATAATTTATTTCATGACGATATCCCTTTCGTTATCGGAGACATGCGTGACAGTAGGCCTGACGAAAGCAGTTTCGTCATCTGGTGTAGGAGTTGAGGTCTTCAAAAAGATCCAGGCACACCTGAGCTTTGGCCAGAACTGCTTGGCCGGGAAGCCCGCTGAGGATGACTTTCTTCGTTGATTCCATCTTCCCTGAAGGAGGGGGGGGGGGAGACGTTGTTCCAAGTTGGTCCTCTTCTTATTTTGCCTAATCTTCTTTCTTGAATTGTATTATGTGAATGAGTTTAATGTGAGTGGTGTTACGAGGGGAGGTCAAAAAGTTTTAAGAATCGGTAGGGCAAAACAGAGGAAGGGGATAGCTGTTTGTGGGAGTGTTAGGACAAGTTATGACAATTCGGGACCTGCAGCCGCACGCTCCTGCCTCGTCTATTTAAGAAGCAGTAGCTGATGGCAAATCATCAGTCACAAATTTTTCAACAATGGAAAAGGTTGAGCACCACGCAGTGATCAAATTTTTTACCAAGGAGGGCGAGAAAGCAAAAGAGATCCATGAACGCATGGTTGCAGTGTACACCGACACCATCCCTTCCCATGCAACCATTGCTTGCTTGAATAGGTAGTTGCCCCATGGTCGTCAGTCTCTTGAAGATGAGGCCCGTCAGACGTGACCAACGAGGACAATGTGGCCCATGTAGAGAGGATGATCCTTGAAAATCGACAGGTAAAGTTTGAAGAAATTGAGCGAGAACTTACAATATCACATGGAAGTGTTATCAACACCATCCACGACAATATGGCCATGACCAAGGTCTCTGTCCGTTGAGTCCCTAGAAACCTCACGCCCCATGATCGACTTCAACCTCGTCAATGTTCGGAGGAGCTGCTGCTCCTGTACAACCAAGATCCAGTGGCATTCGAGTAACGCATAGGGACAGGTGATGAAACGTTGGTCCATTACTGGGATCCCGAGACCAAGCTCGAAAGCATGGCCTGGAAGCACAGGTGCTCTCCGACCCCAAACAAGTTCCGGACCTAACCCTCAGCCGGGAAGATCATGGCCACCACCTTCTTGGATTCTGAGGGAGTGTTGAGGGTGCACTATGCACCTTGTGGAAGGACCATCACAGGCCAATATTACGCCGAGAAATTGGCTGGGTTCAAGAAGTGCATCCGTCAGAAGCGGCGCGGCAAGTTAACCCGCGGTGTCCTGCTCCTCCACGAAAATTCCCCTGGGTACATGGCCAAAGTTGCACAACTGCCCTGCGCGAGTGTGGATTCAAGGAGCTCAACCATCCCCCTCTACACTCCAGATCTGGCCCCCAGCAACTACTTTTTATGTCGCCAGCTCAAGCCTGCACGGCGTGGATGCCGGTTTGGGGACGAGGAAGATGTACAGCTCGCCCTCCAGGAGTGGATTGAACAGCAGTCGGTAGATTTCTGATTGTCGGAAATTCGAAGCATCAGGAACAAGTAGCGCAAGTGTATTGAAGTCGAGGGTAGTTATATTGAAAAAAAATAAAACACTTTTCCTCATATCTCGTTTCCTCATATCCAAATTAAAAAACTTATTGACCGCCCCTCGTATGTGTTTAGGTGAACGAGATATAAATTCAGAATAGGGGTGTTCCCCGTCGTAGTGCGGTCCCGTGCCTCTCTGAACCAGTACTGCAATTGATGGGATGATGGATGATTGAGAGATGGGCCTGGGAAGGGATCCTCCCAAAGGGTAAATTATGAAGGACTTAATGATGGATGAAGGCCGAATCAACTTCCTTTACTTGGGTGGGGTGCAGCCATCTTGTTTTGTTTTTTTAAATTTGCGACTGCATCCTCTATATAATAGAATCGGTTGCATGTCCCTCTAGGATCTTGGGCGGTAACCCCCAACGATAGAGCTAAAAGCTAAATCAACGGGGTTCGCAGTCAGTCCTTTTTCCCAGGGGGCCCCTCAAATTAATTTCTGCTGTGAGTGACTCCTCAAACCAGCTTCCGTCATTTCTCCCAATTCTGTCACATTACAGTCTACTGGCATAGGTGGGACGAAGGTTATGAGCAATCCAGGTGTATGATTGCACGGTGCCCGTCGGCGGGGAATGATGTAGGGTGCTTAAGCACTCATGTCAGTTTTACGTGATCGCTAAAAAAAGTAGTATTTCTCTTTCCTAAGACAACCGTAGAGTTGTTTTTTAAATCCGTTCGTGTGTCCTTGCTTCGAACGTAAGAATTCGGAAAAGCACGAATATTATTCGGCGAGAAAACTTTAAGTATGCACGCCAACTATTAACTGCGAATAACGTTCCTTCTGCCAAAAAGAGATATGTGTCACACCTTTTTATACCACAAAGCTGAGTGCCACCCCTTTTCCCTTCTACTTCTCTTCAGCAAATTGGGTTATCATGGCCATCGCCCTTTCGAGGGGTAGGGACAGTTACACACACCTTATAGGAGAGGCCATGATGCCATTCCTTTTGAACCGCCCCTTTAGAAAGTTCAAGAATAAAGATAAGATCATATTGACATAATTATATATATATATAGAAATATATATATATATATATATATATATATATATATATATATATATATATATATATATATCCATCCTTTTGCAAAAAGTGTTCTCTGAAAGACTTTAATTGTCGCGTAACCACAAAGTCTTATATAGTGAATAATTCAGTGACAGCTATACAAAATTATTGCCCGTGCAGGAAGATCACTTACAGAGTAGTTGCAATAGACTACATAGAGGCTTTTTCTATGATCCGTTTGGCATTGAGTTTTAAATAACCTCGCTTTCTTTCTCTCTTGGTGGTCGCTTCGAATATTCACATTCGTGGTTTGTGTCAAGCAAATCTTTTAACTGCCCTTATTTACCTGGATATTAATTAGCCAAAACTTTTAAGTTTGTAGAAGACCATGCACTTTTACATATTTAAGTAAATTCACTGAAGAAACATCTCCCAACCGAACACGGGTTTCATCGTGGGAAAAACTGCATCTGCGTCTATGTCGTAAATTTTATCAGCTTATCATCCTGTTTTGAATTTCTTCCAAGTCTAAGAGAATTTATTCGGTAAAAGATTATGCGCCTTTTATGATATTGATCATCATAACCTCAATTAACTACCAAGTTAGCCGTTCTGCTCTTTTTTAGATTAGCAGAAGTGACTGCTTTAAGAGCATTTGTGTTAGTAGATTTTGCATAATTTTCTTTAGTTTATTTATTTTGACTGAATTGATTCAAAGAAAGATGCCCTTAGATCTGTACTGGTAATTTGTTTAAGGCATTATTTTAGGGGACTTCCTCAACCTGCAGTTGTGGCACCAAACTTTGTTAGCTAGAATTTGAAATTATAAACCTACCGCAGTCACGCAGGAGGCTGCTCATATCCTGACATGGCTTACAACGACTACAGGGTCACTTCATTATTCGAGATGACTCGGGAACACCACCTGTTGCACCCATTGTTCCTTCCAAAGTATTCGGTGAGGAGCGCGTCACAGGTGCCCCTAAAAGATACCTTCTGTTGTTATCACTAATTGATATTTAACTTTTGTTCTATGTCGAAACATGATATCCGTTTATTGCAGATTTGATTGTAATGGATCAACTTAAAGTAATTTCCGTCAGGCTAACGTTAATCTTGCCGAGGCAGTTGGTTCGAAGAATTGCCCTCCTCCCTTGGTGACGTTGCAGCCAAAGCCTTCAAATGTAGATACTGGATTTTTAGTTTATTTTGGCATTAATAATAGTTTATTCCCAGTCAGAAAAACCTCTATTTGAATTATTAAGAAAACGTAAAAGTGATAGTAATGTTTATTTTGAAAGTATAATGCAGAAATTGAATACCGGTAGCAGTTTCTATAAATATTAGACGGGCATCTTACATTACTAATTGCTTGTAAGTTATTTTTCAGAAAGAAGTAAGAGACCTTTTTAAATTAGGGGATGACATCTACGTTCGAAGGGACCTGTCTTTGCAAAATAGATTTCACTTAAATAGAATACGAACGGCGAGCTTTGAATAATGATGATACGTTATATTCAGGGGGGCATTAGTCTTTAAAAGAGAGGTAAAAATCTCTTATATAAATAATTACTCAGCGAAGTGAAGACGAGTCAAGATCTGAGCTTCTGAAATATCATGATTTGTACTCACGAAATATGAGAAATATGATTAATGGTTTCAGAGCTTTAGTTAAGGCATTGGAATTCGATATCATTGTTATTCCTGAAAGATAAATTGAAAGTTTTGAACGGGCTTTTATCTCAATTTCCTTGGTCGTTAGATGTTACGCTTAAATGAAATAATACAAGATGTCAAAAATACCAACACTAAATATAATTAACATCTAAATGAATATAAATGAAAACCTCTCTAATCAGTTATGAACAGTAAAAGCTGTTTTTTTCTGGTTCCACAATTATAGTACTCTCTCTCTCTCTCTCTCTCTCTCTCTCTCTCTCTCTCTCTATATATATATATATATATATATATATATATATATATATATATATATATATAGTATATATATATATATATATATATATATATATATATATATATATATATATATATATGTATATATATATATATATATATATATATATATATATATATATATATATATATCTATATACATATATATTCCTTTTTTGTGGTTCGCACCTCTTGGACATGTATGCTTTTATTACTAAAAAATTATTAGCATTTTCCAGTGCTCACTGACTTCATATTGGGCGAAAAAACGAAAGATAAAAATGTTTTGTTTTCAAGACAAATTTGGAAGGATTACATAATATTGCAAAACTATTATCTCAAACTTCAAAAGAAAGTAGATCATTTTTTTATTGAAGAAAAGTTTTATTCACTTTGGCAATCATTGCTCACTCTCGATTTTGAACGGGAAAGAAAAAACGCTCATTTTTTTGTAGTTTGTTATAAGTCAAATAAAATATAATTTCCAGAAGTTATTTTGTGAAAGTCTTATAAACATTGTTCAACGTCATCATGTTCTCTGTAACGAGAAAAATGTTGCACAATTCCGCAGCCAGGCCCTTAAGCAAAAGTGATTCGAGTAGCAATTATAAATATGAGAACATGAAAAAGAATCCGAAATAAATTATATCTAGCACACTAAATAGGAAGGTAATAAATGAGATTTATTTTTAAACAAGAAAACTCTATTCTGGTCCTTCAGTTTATCTAAAAATGGAGGATAATGGGGAAAAAGAGATTAATAATAGACTAATTCCCCGAATTACTTAATTCGGGGAAAAAGCGATTGTGATATTTAACAGGATTTTGCGGAATCTGTCATATAGAAAGAAAAGGCAAGAGCAGGGAAATAAATCATAGGGTTTTTCTGTCAGTAATAATATCTTTGTTTACTAAAAGATATTTGGGTTCTTTTTCATATAAAATGTAATAGAATATTTTATTAACATAGGTTCAGTGGGGGCGGGAGGAAAGGCTTGTAACGGCACCTCATTTCAGTGCTTTTTTAGGCGTTTCTCATTTAGGATCCAAACTATAGTTTAACTTGGCATACGAACTAAAGGATGCTATTTCTAAAATGAATAGTTTCGTTAAAGTTTATCGAAACAACTGTAAAATCGAAGAAGCGAACTGTAAAAATAAATTTGTACACTTTTCGAAAAGCAATCTAGCAAGGAAATAGTTCCAAATAATTGCAAATAGGAAACAATAACACCAGTTTTTAAAATGCATGAAGGATGATCCTGGAAATGTTCAGCCCATCTCCCTTTCCTTGGTCGTTAGTGCACTTTTGGTGTACTTCGAGAGATAGGATCCTAGAGTATCTGAAGGAAAATTATTTGAGGAATGTCACACATTACTGGTTTCGACTTGGAGGCTTTTGATTAACCAATTTGCTTGTTTATCTCTTTAATGATTACAATGTTTGACATAGATAAGGCTGAATAAGTAGTTTATCCCTATTTCAAAAAGGCACATGACACTGTTCAGAATAAAAGACCATTAAATATGCTAAAAGAGCCCGGAATAGATTTATCATAGAAAATAATTAAGCATGGGGATCGGTCACTGGCGGAGTTACTCAGACATCTGTTTATGGGCCTTGGTTTTATTTTTAATATAGATGTAAAAGATATTGACTCGAATTTATTCATTATAATAGACTGATGAGTCGGAAGAAAGTACTAGTGATAACTTTCAAAAAGACTTTGATAGAGAAGGGTAGGTGAAACTCAAAGTGTACAAGTGAAGGTAATGTACAAAGGTCAGGATAATTTCAAAGGAGACTTTAATATAACGAATAAATATTAAACATGGTCAACAAGGAAAAGGATTAAGGTTTCTTAGACTAAAGTGAGCTAAAATTTTAGAAACTTGCAATGTAGCGTTACTAGAGACATATTGGATTCTTGCATACAAAACTAGACATTTAAGTTATCAAAAAATTTTGTCCTTCTCATATATATATATATATGCAATGTCCTGCAGGAAAAAATGAAAAGGTGTTTCCAAGTACTTTAGAACTCTATTAAGCTCCTTATCAAGGTTAACTACAAGAAATAATATTATATTAGAGGTATATATACGAAAGAAAAGTATGAAAGACCGCCTCAAAAACAAGAAATCTCCAATGAGGAAGACGAAAGGGGAAAGGTAAAGAAACACATTAAAAATTAGAAGAAGCATGTAGTAAGGTCAAACTAAGCCGACGGAAAGGGTAACAGATTCAAAGAAATGAAGATAGCCTACCCTTTCCGTCGGCTTAACCTATTAAATAATCTAAAATGCATATAAATGGTACACTATTTATTACTTTTTTATCCAGTATAATCCTTTTCAGTCCCTTTTTACCTCTTCAATGCGTAATTTAAATATCAATATATATATCTTTGGTGAGCAAAAGTAAAGTCCCCAAACTGCTACATTCTATTTGAGATAAACACTTATCGTCGCATAAGTCCTCAATATTTGGTGAGTTCCTAAATTATGTACACAACTCATCCAGCCACAAGTTACACCCACAGACAGAAGGTCAGACCTAAAGTTTGGCCGAAAAAAATAATATATACCTAAAAAATACGAAGCTAATTTTAAGTGGCAATTGATGCAAATACTTTGCAATTTTCACCGTCTTATCTTATAGCCTTCTCCTTTCACGTACTTGCAAGTTGTTCAATTTTAACTCAAAATATTTATTTTCCTCAACATTTTTCCCAACAGGAGAGTTAAGTAAAGCGCCTCTTTCCTCTTTATATTCCATAAATGATTGCAAGATGATTCCAGTAAATTAAAGAAGTTGATCAGGTATTTTCTCATTACCAAGTGAAGTCGAATTGGCAGCTCGAAAACACAAATTAGCCACTATGTTGTGCGTTCAACATGCAAAAGGCGTTGTACTGAAGAATGAAAACTTTCCTTTGCAAAAACCTATGCTTTTATTTATGAGTTTACATTCGTGTTAAAATATTATTCCATCTTTTGTTAGACTATGTCTGAATTACCCTTAATATTGGTTGATCTCTTATAAAGACCTACTCATGAATCCATTGTGGACTAGAACTTTTTACCAGAGCATAAAATACGCTTCAAATTTATTGTTCTTCATTCGCCACACTTCAACCAATTGTATAATTAAACAGCAACACTTACATATTAAGTGAAGTACAAACCACGGCACACTCCAACATATAGCAGCTAATTTGTTGAGGTATTTTTAAATTAGGGCTCAACCCATCATATGGCATCTTCTACAATGTCTACCCAAATCTGTTTCCCTTCACGGTGAGTAACTATACACAACGTGAATTATCCTAGTTCTTGGTGGGAATATCTTTCTTGATGGGAATCTCTGAGCTCCTAAGCTACATACTAGGTTTTCTGTGTAATATGAAATAATATTTCATGGGAATAGGACCATCATAATCTACTAAAGGTGTTTCGGAATTTAGTCAAAAGGTTTCATGGCATTAAAAATGTTCAGGAAACTATGGAATGTGATGATTTATTCACATACTTGCAAGAGGGAGTAGGGTGTCAGTTTAATAGAGATAACAGGATTTGGAGAGTCTACTACAACTAAATTATTTACTTTACCTATACTCACTTTCTTAGAACTGACTCGTTACACATAGTTAAATAATTTCATCACCGTAGCAACTAAAATGAAAGAGCTAGTTATGTTGTAAGTCACCTTATTCCAACTCCTTTCATATGATGGTTTCGAATGAGGTGGCCTAAACTATTAATTTACATCTTAAGGAACCCCAAGGTGATAGCAATAATTATTTGCACAGTGAAAACACAAATCTCACACCTAATGACAATTGGCTTCCTTAAATAAAAGAAACTGTCTTCAATCCCTTTCAGAATATTTCTAAAAAGAGAAGTAAATTTTTAGTTCTAATTTCTAACAGAGAAAACTTCGTGAGGTGCAATACTTACCACAAAAGTTTAGACATGTCCATGACAGGAGAAACGAAAGTTCAACTTAACAAAAAAAAAGAGGAGTCTTAGACACATATCGGCTGAAATATAAATTCGATCTTTGAGTTGCGAAGATTTCGTCACTTAAGATGTGATATAAAGAAAATAAGAAGTAAAGCGGAGAGATTACGCATCCTCGTGGGATTCAGCAACAAAGAATCCACGAAAATTTTCTTGGAATTTGTTGTTCCAAAATTGACCCCTCCAAAAACATATGGTTGACTATGACTTCATCCATCAAACACACAAGCAACACGCCTTACCTTATAACACGCATCCTTTACATCCAATATTACAGTGTTCTCACCCACATCAAACTCACATCCTTCCTCTAACTCACTCTAACAGACACCCTTTCACCTTTACAAGCCTTACACGCTCCATAGCAGTCACCTCAATACCGGTAAACGCACTTCTCAAAACACTACCATTTTTCCATACATACAACTTATACACCCCATTTTTACCAATCTTTCTCTCAATCTCATGCACAACCATATGGTTCGCTTTCATAAAATCAATCCCCAAAATCACACTATACTAACTATTCATCTTATCAATCATAGTGTATTCACACTCATTCATTAACATACCATGAATTCGAACAGCTAAACATATCATTCTAATCACATATACTCTCATCCTACCAATCCCTACCAAACTATCTTTACACTCCGCTTGTCATACACGTTCTTATATACCTCTTACAATTGAGTTTCCCGCTTCAGACTTTCCATTCACACCTTGCGCTCTCAGTCTAATCCAACAGTTTTTACTTGAATATCCTTCCATTGCACAATAGCTACATACATTCCTCTGGTCACGACACATCCTCGCATAATGACCGGTCTTTCCACAGTTACAACATGCGTATCTTCCACTTTCCCCAGCATTTGCTCCACCATACAACTTCAGACAATCTTTCTTCAAATGGCCTCTTTATTTACATTCGAAACACTCTTTCACACTTTCCTGGCAATCCTTTATCATATAGCCCTTCTTACCACACCCAAAACACGCACCAGACGTCCACTTACATTCCGTTAACATATGCCTCTTCCTTCCAAACCTACAACATTACACAATCTTTCCCACACCATTCGGTCTCTCATTAGCTGGGACACACGTCGGTTGTTCCCTAATATACCCATTCACACGCTTACCAGTCATCTGCCCCCTTTAATTTGTCCATCCTACATTCGCCCATCCGGCCTCCCGTGCCCAGGCAGCTCGACATCACCCTAGCTGGCGCAGCCCTCAGGGTATCCCGATAACTGACAAACTTCTTGGGTGGAAGAAATCTTCTGGGCTACTTACCCCCAACATTGACAACTCACTCTTATGATCAAATCGCCCATCTTCCTGAAGCTCCAACACATCCTCCCACACCAACCGTTCACCTGTCAGTCTCATCCTCTCCTTTCTCTCTCCATTCAGCCATTTACTTATCTTTCACGGGATCGTATCAAGGAACTTTCTCATCAATTGCTTACATTCATTCACACCATTATCACCATACCTCTTTCTCGCCATACTCTCAAGCATATGTGCATACATGTTCACAATTTCACTCTTCCCAATGTGAGCCATCTCAAATTCATTCACCCTTTTCTACTACACATTCTCTTTCATTCGTTTTAACTGCCCAATCAGTCTCTCCTTCACCACCTCATACCTTGGTTCCTCCATACTCGTGATCACCCGGAAAAACTCTAACACCTTCCCTTCCAAGCACTCTCCGAATATATTCCCCCAATAACCATTATTCTCCGGGTACTTGAGCTTACAATAACGCTCAAATTCCCCAAACAATTCCTCCACACTTTTCTCACCATGCAACCTAAACTTATCAACCTTTGGCACTACCCTAATCAAAATTCCTTTCCCCACATCCAGTTCACTCTCATTTGAACTGCTCTCACTCTCACTCATGCAGATCATACCATCACTCTTTCCTTCATCCGAGTAGAGCGAGTCCACACACTTCTCTCTCACCTTGCGATCTTTCCCCTTTGACCCTGTTTTCCTTCCTCTCTCACGTTCCACTCTCTTCCATTCTCCTTCCTTCCTATCACTCACAATCATCCTGACGTCTCTAGACTATCACACACTCTCATTACTCTTATCCCCTTCGGTCGGAGCAGGGGTCAGGGTCGAAGGTCCTAGGTCCGGTTCTGACCTTTTCATCATGTACTAGAGGCTTTCCATCCTTTGGTCAACCTGCCTTTGTCTGTCGTTCATTTCTTTCTTCGTCCTGTCCGTCTTTTTATTCATGCCAACATATCACTCCTCGATCCATCAATCACGCTCCTTAACATTTCCCACTCTTCCTTCTTCTTCCTGCAATCCATTTTCGGCAGAAGCATTTTTTAGGATTAGTAAAAATTATAGAAAAAGGGGAAATAAATCCAAATTACTTTTCACTCTAATTGGGTGTGGACTGCAATTTAATCCTAACAATACTCCCGGTTTCGAGATCTCACGGCCCTATTCGGGCGCCAAATGTAGCGGGCTGATAATCTACACTAAACTCCCAATCGATCCAACCCGCTTTCTACACTAAATTGGACGTGAAAACCCGAGGAAGAAATGAAATGGATTAGATATACAGTCCTTTATTTACCAAAAAATATGGGTTAAATATTTACAAGAAATATCTATACTTACTGATAGACAAAAAAAAAATTATGGATAGATAAATTTGCTATATATACACAATTAAAAAATAAATAAATCCTATGTGCGAATACTACCTCGCAATTATTTATAAACTAACGAAATAATTGAACGGTAACTTAGCAAACAAAAAAGAAAAGGCCTCAAGTTTAACCATGGATTTTTTTTAGACATTTAGATCCCTCGGGAGAAAATCCTGACGGCTGCCACTCGTGTGGGCACAATTCTGCAGACGTTTTACAAAAAAAAAGGCTAGTGCCTCCGAGCTCGGTATAATGCGATCTGGTCGCGTCTTGAAGGTAACAAAAGCCTTTCCGTCCTATCGAGACTCACAATAAATTCTTGACGTACAAGGTATATTCTACTTCAATATTGCAAATCTTACATTCTAAGCCACCCTTATTAAATGATTATTACAAGCAAGAAAAATAACAGAATATTTGAGTGGCTTTTTGTTTGCAATAGACTGACATATCAAAACTACGTGCTGGAGAAAACAAATATTAAACAAAACATGATATCGATAATAAATGTATATAAAAAACATCTCTCCATTTTCACACACATTCTTACAAAGGGAGGGAGAGGGTATTAGAAAAGGGGTGGAAGAATGGCCCTACAAACTCTCTCACATTCGCTCCACCACACTGCAAGTGTGCCTAATTCGAAGATGGCAGAAAGCGAACTCAAGTGTTCACGACATTGGCAGTATATCTAAGGAAATAATGGCGGCGCAATAGTAGCAACATTAAATTTCCCTCGGCAGTATCCCATCTATTTCCCTAGGAAACCCGGAGGGCTGACCTGATTCGTGTCATGTAGTAAATGCGAGGAGAGTGAAACGCTGATCTGCTCGCACAGTCATACCAGACAATTTGGCTCCTTCATCTGCCTGCTTGTTCTTCGAAATCCACACATTTACAGGAGCCAAATAGAAGATAATCACTACATTATTCCGTTTCGCTGTAATCAGAGGTTGTGGTGATTCCAATGCATGAAAGATTTCATGGCGCTTTATGAGACGAAAATATTCACAGTCCTGTCTCCAAACGAAACACGACGCGTTATCTCCCGTACTGAGCGTTGTATCGAAACCAGTTCGCTTGTAAAGAGAGATAAAGAGCGCGGTATAGTCTTGAGACTTAAAACATAGAGCATACTGTGTGAGAGCCGAATCCCTTCTTGGATTTGAAGCCATCCGTATACACTTGAACGGATAGAGTGAAACACGAAGTGTGTTCCATAAATTACCAGTGCAATACTTCCGGCGCTGTAAATGGTTTAGGGATACAGGCCTGGGTACAAATAGGTAAAGGTAGTACCCTCCAGGGTGGCATCCTGATCATAACTAAAGGTGCTACCAGTTAGAGAGATGCACCGAGGTCTCGAAAGAGTTTTCTAGCTATAGCCTTAAGCGTAAAGGGTTAAGGGTATAACTGGCGTCTTTCTGCGGCATAGACACCATTGAAATCAGTCACGGATGCAGTGATAGCCATTGGCAAATGAGGCAGGAGTCGAGCTCACTCCTACAAGCGAATATTGCACTTTGTACAGCACAGACCGAGTGGCATCTGGTTTGCTGCGGATGCGTGAAACTCGTATCAGTAATCAATCTTCGAACTAACAAAGTATCGGTAGAAAATTAAGGCGAAAGCCTTATCAGAAACCCAAGTGCTTACCGTCACGATACAAAGAATGTCCATGGCGGGGTAAGAGAGACCCGATGGCTGCAAATATGATCCTCCTACGTGAGAAGTCAGTCGAAAACGAGACTAAAGAAGCAGTGCAAAACCCATTTAAGAAAAAATCCGTCGTCAGTGAAGCCGGAGATAGTGGCCGAACTGAACCACCATAGTCTTGGCTAAAGAAAAACGAAACATGTGCGCTTGCCATAGCAAGAGAGGCGGTTTAAATTCTGTTTGACTCGACGCTCCAGAGTTGGCATCTGGGGCCCACCAAAGGAGATCAGAAGGTTGTCCACATAGAGGTTAGCGTGGACATCTTCCTGCAACACTAAGATGATCCTGTTGAGGCATAGAGTAAAGAGTGAGTCACTGTGCACTCTTGTTTGCGTGAAGCACTCTTGCTGCTCCATTGGGCAGAAGAGAACTCTCTCCACCGTAAGCGGAATCGACGATCTTGCAAAAAATCAGAAATACAGGTTGGGAGGCGTCTTCTCGACTCTATCGTGTGGATAGTCTCCATGATACAGTATCACTACGTAATTTCATAGACTTTCCTGAAGAACGAAAACCACCGTGCAGTATTGCTGTCTACAAAAGAAGGCATCACAGACGGCATTTTCCAGTCGGAGAAGCGCTTCAAACGTTGGTGGAGTGAAACTTCCGTAAGCCGGCTGTGAATAAAACTGGTGCACTCCGCTGCTCAGGAAGAAGGCTAATCCAATATTCCCATATTTCTCCATCAAATTGCACACCCAATTAGTTCTAGAAATTGCATAGCATGCAGGGAAGGTGTCGCGCGTGGGTTTAAAGTCTAGTCCGCGGTACTCACTGACATCACGACGTGTTTGATTGCTGGTGGAGTAGTATCTTGGCAAGAAATTGTGGAAAAAGCGGGCGTGAAAGACTCCGCCTCTGACGCCAAGGCCAAGATTGAGTCCAGTTGTCCTGAAGAGCTTGATTGGAGTCATGCTAAATCTTGTTCCGAATGCTTTTGACTCGCTTCCACCTCTGCAAGAGGTGTCTTTCCACATAGGGAAGATACGTATGCTTGCCAGAAAGAGCGGATGGTGTGCTTCGAAATATACTGAAAAATAGCCATAACCTGACACTCTTCACTGAAGAAGAAATCGTTCAGGCCCCACAATACCGTATTAAGTCATATACATAGCTTTTGTTTAAGGAGTGTCTCACAGATGGGCAACCATCTAGGAAACGTACGACGTGAGAAAACAACAAAACGTTTTGAGAATAGTAGTTAGGCCCACGGTAATGAGGTTGCATGAAAAGAACTTAAAGGTCTCATCCACCGACCTAAACACCACGACTGTAAGAGAACTCAGTAAATTCCTGAAATCGTACAGCTGCTCCCGTTCCAAGCATTACAGTAACGGGTCCTCAGGCCGCAGCGGTCAAAAAATAATATTTGAATATGAAAGTGGTCACTACGATGAAGGTCATCGTAGTGACCAGGCTAAAAAATTTGGAGGGGAGGCTAACCTGAATTTCTCCATATGACTAGTCTGAGAAAAGGGCTTTTGAAATTAAAAATGGTTATTTTACACAAACTTTATAATAAATAACATCTTATCAAACCGGAATAAGCACTAATTCTATCAGATTCAAATTATTTCCACATATCAGAAAATTATGAATGTAGTTTTTGGATGTCAGTTAAGGTATAATACTAAATTTATTATTCATTTTTGAGAAATACCCGTATTTTATACATGTATTATATGAGGTACATTCAATTGCAACGGTTTAAAAAACTGTTTTATATATATTTTATATTATTACATAGCTTTTTCTAAATAGGAGAATACAAGAAAGTCTTAAAAAAGAAATGTAAACATAAACGGGTAGGAAATTTAGAGAGGTTTGGCCCCCTAGTCCCCATTGCATCAGCGCCTGATAGGGCTTTTCACATTGATACATTTGACCATACACAATAAAGGCTTGGAGAATTTTATATTGACCTTGGGCAAACCAAAATTTGTACTTGTATATAAGCGATTCATAAGTCTGAAGCAATGGCAGTATAAATTAGAATTAATCTCCTTGCAGTGGCAAAGGTTGCCTTTACATGATAGCCATATTCAAACACCATGGGTGTTTGAAGGAAACTAATAATGGCCGCCTCAGAAGGATCAGCCCCATTCGCCAGACATCTCCCATCTGTAAAACCGATCATCTTTGGCTAAATCTTTCCTTTGGTGGAGTATGTGACCTTTGGCCGAAATGAAACAATATGTCGAGCGAATATGTAACTATAAAGCGCTTGAATCCAGCGGACGTACAAACGCTAGGGGATCTCCGAATAAGGGCCTCAACGTAATCAAGGCTCCAATCACCGCATTTGCAAATTTGGTATTGTTCTGGTTCTCCCACCTCGAACCTTCGCGTTGCCAACAATGCCGGTTGCTTACCAAAACAACAGGCAACTCTTCATCTTCCTTTGGTCAATAATAATCTCTATTCCTCTTGGATTTCTTCTTCTTAGGTTTTCACTTCTTTGGAGAGGAGAGCGGGAAGTAAATCCCCTTTTTCTCCCTCCCCTCGAAGTAGGCCCCAAGGATGGAAGTACAAGCCTCTGCCAGGTCTTTCCCAGAGATGGAGATGATCTTGGCAGTCAGGGGTTATACAGCGGTGGGAGGGGTGATTTCTCCCTCTCCTTTTAAGTCTTCGGGGACCTATGCTGCATGAGGAGGGCCAGGCAGAGTTGCGGACTAATTTCGGTGTCTGACACCGAGCCAATATTCACCCTTTTCGAAGATCCTGCCAGCTGGTACGGAGGCGCTTTAGGGAACATCTCGACTTTAGCAGGCGCTTACAACTGCCCATATCCATCACAGAGTGTCACGTTTCCCGATCGGGAACTCATAGGGCCTAGTTCAAGTAAATGTGTCCTGCATGGCTATCCTCAATAAGAAGATATGGAAAGGGGTATGCCAGACTCAATCTGCGTAGCAAAACTCGGCTCTACGAGGTGGGCTCAGTAAGGCCTATGGGACGATGCCTCCTACTTCCCCCTCCAAACCTGTTGTAGTTTTTCGTTTTACCCTAACGGCAGGAATGGAGCCCGAGGCGAAGCGTCCTCTCTTTTCAGTGTTCTTGATGATCTCCTGGGAAAGCAGAGTAACCCGCCGCAATTGGAGGGTCGCCTGATGGCAACTCTACAAAAGAGAGTAAGAGGGAAACATCCCGAATTCGACAAATATATTGACTATGCCGCCGAGAGAAACCAGTCATACCCAAAGTCCTTTGAGTTTAGTGGTAGGAAACCCCTTCAAGAGCTCGTTGTAGCTATCTAGCCGGTGGCGCCTTTTGTTTTGTCGCCAGGGCTGTAATCCCAAAGCTTCAACAGCGACAGGTGTATTTCGTTCGAAATATTTTAAGCACACTTCTTGCTACGTTGGATCGTGCTGGATCCTGGACAGTTTTGAATTGCGAGGAATGAGTGAGCCAACGAGGGAGCTAAAGATTCGGAAAGGACGAGGCGACCAAACAATCGTTTTGAATTTTATTAGACCGACTACATGGGAGGAATCAGGACAGCCCTTGGGAATACTTGGCAAATAAGAGGCGAGACGGTCAGAAGGAATTAAATTTGCGCTCCATCGCTCTGTGATTGTCCTGATAGACGTAACTCCCAATGCTGCGATAGGTTTAGGGCGCTTTCTGTCGTCTTTGAATTGGACACAGGCGGGGTTGCAGTGCTAGGTGATGGAGCGAGCCCCTGTCACTTAATGCCACGACTGAGTTGTGCCCCAGGATGTTCATCACATTTCCTTTAATGTCCCTGTCTGGGTTATCTTCCTGCATGGTACCTGTTTGGATAAGTGGACCACCGGAGTCGTTACAACTTAGCACTTGTTCTTGGGCCGAGTTCGTCGACACAGACTTGTGGACTATGTATTTGACTTTTTGCAGGATGCTGGCCTGCTCTACTTTATTTGACTCTCTTTGGTATTGGTCGTATGATCATGCACAGGAGGGTGATGGGGTTAGGCGGGCCTCTCCCAGACGCCGTCGTATGCTTCGTTCTTCTTGCCTTTGTTCTCTCTCTTATTTTATTTTATTATTTTTTTTGTTTGCTTATATTAATTTGAATTTTGTGAACGTTAAAGTACATAGCGTAGTACTAAGCTGAAATATTAGATGCGGCAACTTATGCCATTAGTTACTTTCTTTAGATGGACGCTTTTAAAAAAGAAATAGATTACTCCGTGAACGAGATTTGAATACCATGAGGGAATGATAGAAGGGCACAAATGAGTTTGCATCTATGCATTTACTCACGGTTTTATCCACTAATCCAGACTAAACCCCGTGTTTGAAATGCAAACCAGTATGGTGTAACAGCTTTGTTCGAAGGAAACAACGATAATAAAACATGTCTGCTTCGACACCAAAGAGAGCAATAAGGCCGGTTGTTCGAGACGGAGGCTCAAAAATTCCCATTCTGGCGCAGCGCCAAAATGGAGTAATTAGAGTGGAGGAAAACGTGAAGCTTTAACACTCGTTTGGGGGTTTAAGAAAAATCTCGTTTGTGACCTCAGTATCCAGAGATGACAAACGAAGTCATGAACACCAACCTTACACAAAGGCAGGGAGAGACACACTTAAGGAATGGATACATATAATTTTGACTCTTTAATGACTTAGATGTCATTTAATTGATATCACAGATCTGAAAATGACATTAAAATGGCTTTACCTTAAATTTAATTTCTGATTCCAATAAGAGACTCTTAAAGTCGTATGTCTAAGCTTATGTGCATCTCATACGTACATGTGCCCTAGATTTGGGAAGAGGGTTTTCTCTACTTGAAGTGGGCGAACTTAGCCATAGGGTCTAAACTATAATCCCCTTTATTCCCCTTTTTATCATTTGTTTTATTTTCTGGTTTGTTTTTCCACCTTAGTTTATCAGTAAATGGTCAAACGCGAATTAGATGAACCCTTTAATAGTTTTATCTGCTCTCGTTCCCGCACGGAGGCAGTTTGGGGAGAGTTGCGTTCCCATTCTTGCTAAATGCATTATTAACCCCTTGCGTTCCCATCAATTTGTTCTTATTCTTGCTTCAGATTGGCTCCTTTTTTTTCCTGCTAGGGGTGGTGTGGAACACGGAAAGTGGTATACAACCACGATCTTTCTAACTCCGCCTTATCTCTCTCGTTCCTTTCCTCTTGTTTCTTCCCTCCGACCATCCCACACTCTTTTACGTCAACTTAACGATCACTGGTTGGATTTCCCAAACTATAAACTAGGGATTGTTATCCTTACTCTCACTCGTTCGATGAGGTTACCATAAAGGTAACCTAACTGTCGTAAATCATGGTACCATAATTCACTCCTCGTAGTCGTATTTTCTGGTCAGGTTCCTTACTTATCCATATTTCCACATCCGAAATTCACACTTTTATTCAACGTCATTTGCTCGAAACAATTCAGGTGGATGTACCCTCGTAGGTTGTCTATTAATCTAAATATATAAATAACAATCTTATAATTCTGTATGCTCTTTGAATTATTATAGTGCCCTTTTTCTTTTAATTCATTTTGAAGTTTTTCTTCGTCATTGCCACTTTAGTTAAATCTTCCAAACACCGAAACATGTAAGTCTAGAGGTTCATATCAGATGAGGGTATAGGTACGGTGTATTTTGACGTTATAGGTGGCTTTTACGTCAAATGTGCGAAATAGGGAAACTCTTCTCGATGTAACAGGCTGGGTTATGTGATCAACGAGCTTCATTAGTATAGGGGAAAATATATAACTGGATTCTTTATTACTTGGTAAACAGCTAGAACAAGCCTCGAAATGGAGAATGGATATGACAACTTTGTTCTTCTTGAATAATAATGATTGATAATTCTATTCTCAATAACAATTATGGGGAAGTGGTGAGTATGTGAGTGTGAGAGATAGTGGTGTTTTAAAATAGTGGGGTTTGGGAATAGTGGTGAGAATAATGAAGTCTTAGGGTTACAAGATTTGCAAAGGTGCCTGGAGATCAGGCTAATCTCTTTCATTGTTTGTTTTGTTTGTTTTATTATTAGTGCTTTTTATATATGTATATATATATATATATATATATATATATATATATATATATATATATATATATATATGTAGACAAGTATGTATGCATATATATATATATATATATATATATATATATATATATATATATTACTATAAGGCGTTCCATCTTTCGATTCAAGTACTAATTTAGCTTTTTTAATGTTAACTTGATGTGTAGGTTGGTTGTTTAGGTTCCTTTTCTCTGTTTTTTGTTTCTACATCAAATCTTAGGTTTGTATAATTTGTTATGTTGGTTTTCTGCGATGAGTGCTATAATTTCCTCGTTGCTATACATTGTAATTTTCTCTTTCATAGCTGACGCTCTTACCTTTAAGATCGTATTGAACGTTTTGATGCCCACCGCTCTGTGCTGATCAACTTGTTCATCTTATCCCTCCTTCATGTATTGGTAATGAGATACATACACTTCTTTTATATCTTCTGCATTTTTTTGTTTGCTGTTTGAGAGACTCTGAACAGAGATGCTGAGGCATAGATGAGGGTGACTCTGACTAGCGTCAAATGCAGTTTCTTTTTATTCTTTTGGCTGAGGTGTCTGAAGCTGTAGAGGGTTCTGACTGCCGAGGATGCTTTTTGGATCCGTTCTTTGATGTGCTTCTTGTAACCGTTAGAAGTGACCATCCTGAGAACATTGCCCTTGTTCGTGTTGGTATAACGCGTATCCCCAAAGCTCACCTCTGCTGTTTTTCTTCTTCCTAAGCACGATCTGGAATTTGTCACCATTAGTTCGAATTTTCCATTTGGATTCATAAACGTTGATTTTTCTTATCTCCTAGGCAGTCACTCGAGCTTGACAAGGCGCGTTTCTACCGGGTTTCCTAGAAAAAAGTTAACCGTACTTTGAATTGGTATAACTCAAACACTACTGGAGATTTTGTGGTCCTGCAAAAAGTCCTTAATTTACCAACTATTTATCCTTCGATTCTGGAAATTTCATTATATTCCCTATTCTGATGTTGAAACACTAATTGGGTTAGTGGAGGCTATCAAAAATATGTTTGCGCAAGGAGGTAAAATAATGAAACGAAGCCTAGGAATTCTAGGCCACCGTCCACTTTCAAGAGAAGCGTAGGGAGCTTAGGTAGCCTAGATCACTGTGCGATTCTTCAAGCAAAGGGTAGGCCATTTTACAGTGGTTTTTCAGCCACGCTGTGGTATGGTCTCGTCATTATTGCTTACTAAGCAAATCAAAGCGTTTTGGGGTAAAAGTTTACTTTTGTAGAACCTTTTTAATCATGCAGTTACCAAAAAGATCAACGCGTAGTTGTAGTCACAAACTTTATTAAGACTGGTAGGATTAAATAAGTACAAGATTCATTTGAACAACGTTTTCCAGGTAGGCACCCACCAAGCAAGCCCACAAAAAATTTCGCAAATACCAACATGAAGGAACATGCTTAAATTTAAATAAAGGTCGTTCGGGTCGTATGAGAACCATAAGAACAACAAAAAATATCGAAAATGTTCAGATGACACTTTTTCAAAATCGACACGTATCAGTCAGAAAGAATGGATTACAATTGTCAAAGTCATCATTTAACCGCATTATTAAACATGACTTAGAATGGCATCCCTATAAGATGTATGCAAGAACCAGCTTCTTGAAACTGATGTTCCTCGTCGTAGACAATTTGTCAAATTGGTTCTGCATAAACCTGCTTGTTTTTTAGGAAACATTGTGATTGGTGAAGAGGCAGCCTTTTTCATGAATGGAAAGGTAAATAGCCATAACATTCGGCAATATGCGCCGCTAAACCACCCCAAGCATTCACTTTGACACACGTATTTTTCAGCAGAAAGTGTCTCTGTGGATCGAAATATGCGGGAATGGCTATCTTGTCGGGCCATTGTTTTACGAGAATAACTTGAATGGTGCTGCCTACCAGAGCATGATAAACAAAAGGATCTTCAGGGAACTCCACCAGATTTAAGGCAATCAATTCAATAGACTTTGGTGGATTCAGGACGGCGCACCAGCTTATAAACAGCTTGCTGTAAGAACAAAACTAAGAGAAACGTTTGACAACCGCAATCGCACGCTAAATCATGCAGTTAAATGGCCCCCAAGATCTCCTGACTTAACACCGTGAAATTATTTCTTATGGCGATATCTAAAGAATAAAGTGTATTCTACTCCACCACAAAGCATCAACCAGTTAAGAGATAGTATGACACGTGAAGTCAATACACTTAAGGAAAATCACAAGTTAATCCTAAAAGTTGTTAAATCAATGCCATCAAAGGCGCAACTGTGCTCGGAAAGAAATGGAGGACATGTGGAAGGAAACGGTGCTTAGAAAATGAATTTGTATTACTCATATGAGGAGGTGTTTTGGTTAAAAATGGATTCAAATATAATTGTTGATTTTAAACTTCGAAGTTTCCTTATTTTACTTCCTTGCACAAACATAATTTTGATCACCTCCACTAAACCCATCAGTGTATCAACATCGTAAAAGGGAATTTAATGAAATTTCTAGAATCGACAGATAAATAGTTGTTTAATTTGTTTTGTTTTGCAGGACTCAAAAATCTTTAATAGATTTGGAGTTATACAAATTCAAAGTACGGTTAACTTTTTTCTAGGACACCTTGTATATCCAATAACTATGAGTTGACTTAGGTCATCGGCGAACTGGATATTCAGGCTAGTGGAGAAACTTGGCTCTTAGGTGTCGGCTGTATATATCGAGTATAAGGTTGGAATGGGGCACCCGTCTTGAGGCGATCCTGCCTGTAGATTAAAAGTGAAATCATCCATGCGCCATATAATCACACAGGGTATTTTCAAGCTTTGCGCTTAAGACAAGCTGGAGGATCTTGGATTGCATCCCTCTTAGCCATACTTTATCGAATGCCTTTCATACGTCTCTGTATACTATGTCGATAAAGCTCTATTTCCTTTCGCCTGAACGGTCTTTTTTCCACGAGTGATATTGGGCGATAACTCTCCTTCCTCGTCATTGGCTTTCCATGTTTTGCAATAGAGAACAATTTTGCCGTTCTAAATGCGTCGAGAAAATAGCCTACATTTAGGCAGTAATTAAACTTGATTAATTCCTTGATTTTCGCCCATGGGTTTTGCGCCTCAATCTCTTTCTTAATTTTCTCAGTAGTTCTTTCCGCAATCCAGCTTTCGGTCTTCTGGCAAATGACACTCCTATTGGCCTCCTCCTGGAAGAAGGGGGTTCTTGACTCAAGCCTGATCTTCTTTAGGGCTTTCGTTACTCGGTTGGACAGTATTTCGTCCATGTCCTTCGTTTCTGAGCAGAAGGCTATGTAACCGTTGGTTACACCGATCAAACGGATTAGTGCAACCTTAAGTTCCTCAAATAGAACCAGGCACAACTGAGATTTGGCTAGAACTGCATGTCTAGGGAGCCCCACAGGAGGACACTCTTCGTTGTATCCATCTTCCTAGAAGATGGGGTGGGGTCCTTGTTCCAAGTTGGGCCTCTTCTTTTTTCCCTAGTCTTCTTTCTCCAATTGTGTTAGTGAATGGGTTTAATGTGACTGGTGTTATGTGCGTAGGTGAGAGAGATGTAAATTCAGAATAGGGGTGTTTCCCGCCGTAGTGCGGCCCCGTGCTTCCGTGAACCAGCACTTCAATTGATGGGGTGATGGATGATGGAGGGATGGGCCCGGGAAGGAATCTTTCCAAGGGGTGAAGTATGGCGTACTTAATGATGGATGTAGTCCAAATAAACTTCCTTCATCTGCGAGGTATCGCCCCCTTGGGGTTTTTAAATTCGCGCCTCCATCCTCCATACCATTGAGACGGTCGCTTGTCCCTCTATGATCCTGGGTGGTACCCTCCATCGATAAAGCTAAAATCTAAATTAACGGAGTTCGCAGTTCATCCCTTTTCCCTGGGAGCCTCTGAAATTGATTTCTGATGTGATTTCTGTCCAGGTCCACGATTGTACGCAGCCCGCCGGCAGGGAACGATGTAGGGTTCTTAAGCACTCATGTCGGTTTTGCGTGTCAGATAAAAATAGTGGTATTACATCTTTCCAATACAAACATAGGGCTGTTTTTAAAATTGGTTGGCTCTGCTCGCTTGTCCTTGCTTCGAACGTAAGAATTTCGAAAAGCCCGAATATTATTCGGCGAGAAACTTTACGTATGCACGTCAAGTGTTAACTGCGAATAACGTTCCTTCTCTTTTTTAACTCTCTCCTCCACAAAGATATACCTATATTAGTAGTCATTCTATCTACTCCTAATTCAGCCAACCAAGATTGAGATACATTTAATTGTAAAAGGCTTAATCAGGTTTTGGATCCAGCTACGCTACCCAATGTGTATTCTCGATAAAAGAGGTAAAGGT
This sequence comes from Ceratothoa steindachneri, assembly GCA_963969495.1. Taxonomy (NCBI): domain Eukaryota; kingdom Metazoa; phylum Arthropoda; class Malacostraca; order Isopoda; family Cymothoidae; genus Ceratothoa; species Ceratothoa steindachneri. The sequence goes on from OZ018318.1 coordinate 194,954,278, forward strand.
TTGGACAAGTGACATCGATGGGGGGAACTTTTCCATACGAGGTCTTAAAAGGAGAATAACAGAAGGTCTAAGTAACATAGACTCAACAATGTCGCTCTCTGTGACCCTCACTGTTTGTGCTATAAAAAACTCCATCACATTGGCCCTTTTTCTCAATACCCGGCACAGGAGGCAACAGTTTCATAAACTCCTCACCGACCGAATACACTGGGATTTTCGTTCCTTTATTTAAAAGAGAAATATACAGTATACTGGGGAGTTTAACTTTCCATTTACAAAAGAAATAATACTACAAACCCGGAAGTCTATGTTTGCATTTAATAAAAAGAATATTACAAAGCGTCAAGTTTATCTTCCTATTTACGAAAGAGAATAATACAAAGCGGGAATTCCATCTTCCTATTTACGAAAGAGAATAATACATCTTCCCATTTATAAGGTTTAATGTGGAAACCAATTAAATTTTTCATTGTAAGGCTTTACTTGGTTCGCCCCCAATAAGGGCAAAGGGCAGTATGCTCCTCATTATAGAAAAATCCTGCTTTTTTGTATTTTAATAATCTTTGCTATCCCAAGTAATTCCTCGAGAGCTCAACAAAACTATTTTAAAGGACTTCTGAGTAGTTTCCATATGGAACACTTGGTAAGGCAATCACGCTTACAATTTAGGTTTAATGGTTACCGCAAGTCAAGTAAGGTACTTGCAGCCCGTGAGGATGGAGAAATTTCTTGGAGGTTACTGTGAAGGTAAACACTTGGCGTTAAGCTAAGGAGACTCGTGTGAATTGATTAATTTGTTTTACCCCTGCGTGGAAGATAAGTAGGAACGAATGGGGGCGAAATTTCTAGGTGGCGTCATTCTGAGGTTGACATCAGTTGCTGGCTGTGCCTCATATTTTTTTTATTGTGGGGAAGTGGTGAGTGTGAGAGAGGGTGGTCTACTAGAATAGTGGCGTGTGGGAATAATGGTGAAAATTAGGGTTGCAAGATTTGCAAAGGTGCTTGGAAATCAGACTAATCGCTTTCATTGTTTATTTTGTTCGTTTTAATAATGTTTATATATATATATATATATATATATATATATATATATATATATATATATATATATATATATGTACACAGGTATGTATGCATATATATCTATTACTATAAGGCGTTTAAACCTTTGGATTCGTGTACTAATTTAGCTTTTAATGTTACTTAACGTGTAATTTGTTTTTTTAGGTTCCTTTTATGTGTTTTTCGTCTCTACATCCTTTCTTACTTGTGTCTTATTTGATTTTTTGAATGTTTTGTTATATTCATCGTTAGTTGTTTGTATTCGTGTTTTGTGTGTTCTGTGTTTCGTACTTACTTATTTTCTTCATTTTTATTTTTCTTTGTTATTACTAGGTAGTTGTGGTCTTTGGTTCTGAGATAAAATCGATTTGATTCTTCGTTATCGGTTGCTTTTCATAGTCAGTTTTGGTCGAAAGTTTTTTCATATGCAAAAAATGGGACAATTGCATTTCTAAGTTTGCTGACACTGCTTGGGAATCATGCGTGACTTGGACCTCGTTGGTTTTGTACGATGAGTGCTCTAATTTCCTCGGTGCTCTTCATTGTAATTTTCTCTTTCATATCTGACTCTCTTTCCTTAAGATCATATTGAGTGGTTTAAGGGCAAGCGCTCTGTGCTGATCTACTTGCTACCTCCTATCCCTCATTCAGGTATTGGTGATGATACACATACACTTGTTTTGTATCCTCTGCCTTTCTTCTTCTGCTGCTTTTGAGACGCTGAACAGAGATGCTGAAGGATAGATAAGGGTGTGTCTGACTAGTGTCAGATATAGTTTCCTTTTATTTTTTTCGCTGAGGTTTCGGAAGCTATAGATCGTTCTGACTGCATAAGATGCTTTTTGGACCTGTTCTCTGACGTGCTTTATGTACCCGTTAGAAGTGTCCTTCATCCTGAGTGCATTGTATTCGTTCGTTTAGGGATAACGCGTATTCCCGACTCTTACATCTGCTGTTTTTCTTCTAACAAATATGAATATCTTGAACTTGTCGCCATTAGTTCGGATTTTCCATTTTGATTCATACTTGTTGACTTTTCTTATTTTCTCGGGAGTCATTCGAGCTTGCAAAGGCGCGTTTCTATATCCACTAACTATGAGTTGACTTATGTCATCGGCGAACTAGATGTTTAGGCTAGTGTGGAAGCTTGGCTATGTGATGTTGGCTGTGTATATCAAGTATAACCTTAGAGTGGCCCACCCGCCTAGAGGCCATCCAGCCTGTAGATTAAATGTGGAACCGTTAGTGCGCCCTATAATGATGTAGGCCGACCTCTCCGTGATATATTCATAGAGGAATTTTTCAATCTTTGCGCTAAAGACAAGCTGGAGGATCTGGTATTGCATCCCCCTTAGCCACACTTTATCGAATGCCTTTTACACGTCCCTGCATAATATGTCAATATAGCTCCTGTTTTTCTTCGCTTGAACAACCTTTTTCGTAATAACATTTATTGCCATCTAGGTGCTCCTCTTTTTTCTGAAGCCGTATTATGTTCCTTGCCGAAGGAATTTTCCTCCAAGAGTTCAACTAGTCTTCTGTTCAGGATTTTCTCGAAGAGTTTCCCTCCGATATCTAGGAGGAATATTGGGCGATAACTCTCCTTCCTCGTTGGGGGCTTTCCAGATTTGGCAATAAAGATAATTTTTGCCGTTTTTTATGAATCGGGAAAGTAGGCTACATTTAGGCAGACATTAAAGATGTTTAGTAAACCTTTACTCACGCATCTCGGTGATTTGACAAAGTTTAATTTTCTCAAACCTGACCGTCCTGGAGCTTTTTGCTTAAAGTATTGGAGTGCGCTTCCTACTTCTTCTAGCGTTACTCTTTCTTCTTCTCCTTCCTTCCTGTTCACTTGGTGCTTAGGATGCGTACTTTCAATGATTTATTTCAGCTCGTCTCTAATCTGATTTTAAAAATCAATGTCGAAGTCTTCATTTTCTTCTTCACTGATTCTGAAAATCTGTTCCCAGTGCTGCCTGATAATTTTCTCAATTTCATTCTCCTCGGATTTAATTTCACCTTGATCGTCTTCTAATTTCTTTTTTTTCTTCTGGGGCTTTACTCTTAATCTCTTGATTTTGGCCCAGAATTCTTTTGGTGATGTTTCGCTATTTAGTTCTTCGATAGCTTCATTCCATTTATCATCTTGTTGTTCGTAAATTACAATTTTTAGTTCTTCCTTTATTTCTCTCATACGTTACATTGTATCACGCGATTTACCCGTGTTGATGCTCATTTGATACAATCCTTTCAGCTCACGATGTAAACCTTTTATACGATCGGTCCATTTGTATGCATACATCGTTCTGTATGTACGTTTGGGAATCGACTCTCTGTCAGCCTCGATTCATGTTGGTCTCTAGCCGTTCTATTTCTTCGTCTACTTCCTCGAGCGTTGCTTCGTCGAGGTTTGCTGGGATGTAATTTCTTAGCATTAGCTCGTAATTATCCCAATTCGCCCTGCCGTAATTCTTACTTATATCTGATTCTATCAATATAGGGTTAACGTTGATATAAAGATTAAAATCCATATATGGTTGCTACAAGGTATCATTTTAGGGCTCATGTGATAATTAACGGGTAAGATGCAGTTGGCTGAGTAGATGTCCGGCTTAATGGCGTACTTTTCCGTGATGAAGGTCGGAGAGTCGGAGCCCAGTCTCTGGACGATGTTCCTTTTCAAGAGGGTCTACAAGCATCTGCCGAATGTTGCTTCAATTATTCCCTGACTCGGCACATCGTGCGTTCAGGTCCCCCCAAAATATCATAGGGACCGTCCGCCCGAGTATACTCGTGATAGTGTGGTTCGTCAACTAGTCGCATCTTGGGGGGTTAGTATTATGTAACAACGACTATCTTTCTTCAGGCTCATTTCTATCTCTATGGCGAGGTAGAATTCTTACAAGGTCCTAAGTTGCTTGAATTTTATCCCCTCTTATTCGCAATGGCTGCTCCGTCGTATTTTTCTTGAGAATGGTTCACTGTCAGCGCTTCATAGTTCCATATCTTGTTTATGTCCCTATCCGTGTTAACTCAGTGTTCCGAAATGGGTATTATGTCCGCATTGATATTTTGGAAAATGTTACCGTAGTGCTCTCTTTTCGTTGTCCATCCGTTGGTGTTGATACTCAAGATTCTTAAGCTCTCTCTTTGCATTATGAGGACTAATCTACCGTTTCTTCAGTCTTGGGTACAGGTTGGGGATCTTATGGGAAGCAGGAGATGGATTTTCTGTAGTTTCTTCATGGATTACTTCCATGCCCTTGTTTCTCTTTGATAATTGTTTTCTGAGGAGGCTAGGAGTCATCTGCGGTGGTTTGGATGAGGCTGTAATATTGAGTATTTTTACTGACTCCGGAGATTTAGGTACTTTACTTGTAGGCAGATTGTTTGCCTGTAGTAGTGAATTAATTTCATTTCTTAACTTCCTGGGCTTCACATATTAGCGATTTGGGCGTGAATGATGCATGTGAGGATATTCGAGCTCAATTCGAAGTTGAGTTGATTCGTTAATTTGTTTATGTTTGAGGTTTGGTTGGGTTTTGATGCTGTAGCCGCGTAGTTTTGTGCATTACGGGTTCGAGCTTCTTCTTCCTTCTTCTTTATTACCTCTTTTCTTCTAGGGCAATTCACTGCCAAAGTTCGGTGCTCACCGTTACAATTTGGGCACTTTTTCGTTGTTAAGGCACAGTCTTCAAACCTATAACCCTCCTGCCTGCATTCAGAACATAGCTTCCTGACCTTGTGAGGCAGGAGTGGCTCATATGATTTTGCAGCTTGTAAAAGGAAAACACATTTGAATGTTGCGGAATTTTTCCTGTTAGATGCTCTCAGATGGCATCCTCATGTTGAAAGCTAGGAGCCCATCTCTTTTGGTTTTCTCTGCCATTTAGGTGGTCTGGTACGTGATTTTAAACAAATGGGTGTGATTATTAAATTTGGTTAATTCCGTAATCTTTTCCCATCGGTTTTGTTCCTCAATCTCTCTCTTGATTTCCCTGTTGTTCTTTCCCTAATCCAGTTTTCGATCATACGGCCGATGACGCTCCTATTGGCCGCCACCTGAGGAAGAGATTCTTGCCTCAAGCCCGATCTTCTTTAGGGCTTCCATTCCTGCGTGGACAGTATTTCGTCCATGTATTTGATTTCCGAGCAGAGGGCTATGTACTCGTTGGTCACGTCAATCAATCGGATCAGTGCAACCTTAAGTTCCTCAAATAGAACCAGGCACACCTGAGCTTTGGCCGGGACTGCATAACTGGAAGGCTCCCTGAGGGGAACTTTCTTCGTTGTATCCATCTCCCCTGAAAGGGTGGGTGGGGGGTCCTTGTTCCAAGTTGGTCCTATTCTTTTTTCTAGTCTTCTTCATCGAATTGTGTTATGTGAATTAGAATTTAATGTGAGGGATGTTATGTGCTTAGGTGAGCGAGATGTAAATTCAGAAAAGGGGTATCCCACGCCGTAGTTCGGCCCCGTGCTTCCGTGTGCCTCTACTGCAATTGATTGGGTGATGGATGATGAAGCGATGGGCTCGGGAAGGACTCCTCCAAAGGAGCGAATGTCGGGGGACCTGATGATGGATGAAGGACAAATCAACCACTTCACCTGGGGGTGCCGCCCCTTTGGGTTTTTTTTTAATTCGCGACTGCATCTTCCATAGCATAGAGACGGGTGCTTGTCCTGATAAAGCTAAATCAACGGAGTTCGCAGCCCGTCCCTTATCCCGGGGAGCCTCTGAAATTGATTTTTGCTGTTTGCTACTCCTCAAACCAGCTTCCGTCAATTCGCCCATTTATGCCATATCACAGTCGACTGGAATAGTTGGGACGAGGGTTATGAGCAGTCCAGGTCCACGATTGTACGGTCTCCGCCGGCGGGGAACGATATAGGGAGCTTAAGCACTCATGTCAGTTTTGCGTGACAGATGAAAAAGGTGGTATTTACTCTTTCCAAAGAGAACCGTAGGGCTGTTTTTAAAATTGGCTGGCTCGGCTCGCTTGTCATTACATATCTATTTAAGTGAAAGTCTTTAGGCGATGTTTTCCCTGCCATCTGCTACTGTCAATACTTTAATTATCTTTTGATTTAGAGTCTTTCTAACGAACTTAATGGGCTGAGTTCATTTTTTTCTAAATTTACAGTTGTATACAAATTTTATCAAGATAATTTATTATTAAAAACCTTTTTCTCTTAAGTAAAGTAATTTCTTGGACACATGCACAATGTCTAACGTGTTCGAATTAGATGAAAATCATTATCAAGTATGTAAGAAACACTAATGTATTTTTTTTTACATGTAATTTATGTGATTCCATTTAAACATATCTCGGAAGAAAATTATTTAAAATTTTACTTTTGTGGAACAATTCCGTAATTTTCAGGACTTCCTGGGCTTGCTTGTGTGCTACCAACTCTGAGCCAGACAGGTGGTTATATCATTGTATGGTGCTCCACAAATTACATTACCATGTTTTCACAGTTTTTTTAACCATCTATCTAAAAATTGCATCGCAGAGCCCAGAATTAAATGCAACAGAGTATTTGTTGGGATTGGTTGTAAAAGAAATAAGAAGAACTACGATTACAAATAAAAAAAGAACTGTAAAAACAATTACAAGTTGGGTAAGGAAAGAGTTGTAAGTTGTAGTGAAATCCATGCCACGAATAATTATGATTAAAATTAAAGCAAAATTGGAACCAATTAAGTATTAAAGAAATTAACAATTGATAAATATATGATATGTATAATAAATTACATATTTTCCACAAAGGTATACTTCCATTATATGAATTATATCATGTTTGTTTTATAATTTCTTTCTTTAGATTTAGAAATAAAGTTCTTTAGTGTATGTATAACTGTACTCATTTATTTATGGCATGTCTCTTTACACAACAAGCCATTTCACTTGTACAGAAATTAAAGCCCGAATATGTCCTAATATTTATTATTTTTACGAGATTCATTTTCAGAACAACATTTTTGTTCATAATGTCTAGTTTTTCAATAAATAAAGATACATTTTATATTAATTTTACCCTTCTTTGGTAAATGGGATGATTTGAACGCAAGTTCAAGCTCCTGTTCCGTCTCAAGCCACTGTTCTTACCAATAAGCCACACTCCTACTTGCTAAAAAAAGCATGTTTCGTGATGGCTTTCAAGCAATGGATAAAGAATGAGAGATAAAGTATAATAATAATAAAAATATTCACAATTATGGTGAAAATATTTTAAATAGATTCTTAGCAAACTTTGAAATAGTTGAAGATTTATCACTTTGAATTTGAGAGGGATTGTAATTTGAGAAGTTAGTGATCTCTCTCAATGCGGTAGTTAATACTTCTGACCGTGTATACAGAGGAATTCTCTATCAAGTAAATGAGTGGACTTAGGTGAGTCCTTTCTTAGGGCACGGAACAAGAATGTGACTGTCCGTGTGTTCAACCCTTCACTTATCCACTAAATAATGCTTTGTAAGGTGAACAGAGCAGACATATGTGAATTTGAGCCCTTCACATGTGGATAAATGGAATAATATGTATTTGTATGCAAAGACTTGTTCTCATTGAACTTATATGGTATATTCTGCCTCTAGAAGGGAGAGACATTGTGTTTATTGTAAGAAAAATGTGCAGAGAATGTTTATTCACCAATGGCTGATCCACTTATTCATCCCTGCTTTTTACTTATCTTTTCCATTTACCTTCAAGTCTTGTTATATTAAAAAAATCGCTTTAGATTGTTTAGGAGAATTATTTGGATCATTTCTATTCAAATCGTGTAAATGTGATATTTATAGTCCACAAATTGCCTTGCATCTTATAACATCACGACACAGTTCCACTTTACATTCCTCACCTTTTGTATTATATCTTAAAGATTCCTCTGCTCTGTATCCAAGTAATTTTCATTCTGTCACAACAAGTTACTTCAATCGCACTGAGTTCAAGGGATACCTGGGGAGTCTTTAATTTTATCGCGAGATTTCTATACTTTTCAGATTTATGGGCATTTTACTTTTGAAGATGGTGATTGTGCCACCAAATTTTTTACAACCGATAGTTGATGGCTAGAGTGTCACAACCTGGTTGATATTTCCTGATATGTCCTGATATGTCTTTTTACGAGATTAACTTTTAGGCCAGACGTTTTGCTTTCAATATTTAGGGTTTAAACAGGTGCTTGCATTACTTCTAATATCACCATTGTGCTCGATATTAATATTTGAACTATTTTGATCTCTTTGTTTAGACAACTTTTCTTTCTAAATATTTCGTGCAACTTCATATCGAGACATGACTGAGATTTTGAGATTTTATCCTTTAATTGACTCCAGACATTCTGTATGACTTTGGTCGGAGCCTAAAACAAGAAAGTTTGTCTTGTATTCCACATTGAGCTCAAAACCTTGTTTTTTTTTGCAGTTTTAAATTGCAATTTGAAAACAAGCAGTAACTTTTTAAACTTGCAGAGTATATTCTTGGATATTTTTGTTACTTGAAACATTGACTTATAATATTCATTTGCCCGTTTAACTATTCTGCCCCGATTTCCACGATTATTTCATTTGCTATTTATAAAAAATCATATAGTATATTTCCTTGAGTAGTCTCGTTTATGTAGTGTTATATTCTCTTCCTTTTCCCATGTTTATACAAAAATAGTTCAAGTATATTTACTATAATCCCGATTTAAAAAGATTTCCTTTCACTGTCGCAATTCCATTTGTTGATTGATATTGCATCTCTTTCAACTTTTACCAGTTAATATAAGATGCCTTAGGACGTAACTTTTCATGTATTTATTGCTACGTTTTTTGACGCATCACGATATACTTTAATCATTTTTTTTTAGGTAAAAAGTTACAAAATATGTTCTAATGCAGACTGTTGAGGGACGAAGGCGTGCGACCAAAAAGTCTCTCAAGGTACACATTACTATTGTACGTCAAACAGCCACTAACGGCGCTGCGCACGATTACAATTGATTGGGGAGAAAGGTAAAGACCTTCTACTTAGAGTGCGATATTATATGTTAGGTCTTTAAAAGAGAATACGTTTGCTAGGATCGTCTCAAAGGTTATTCGAAAGATAAACATCTCTACAAAAATAAACTTTGATACGAACAAGGGCACAGATAATTATGGAAATATAAATGATAATCAGTACGACAAAAGAATATTATGACAGGCAAAATTTAAGGAAACTAGGTCCGGGAAAATATATAAGTAATCCAATAAGTTGGATTTAATGAAAGATTTAGCAAGTCTATAGGCGTTACACCAAATGGGGGATTTTTCTTAGGACTGGGAACAAAGAGGTGGAACTTACGAGAAAACGACTCATGGTTACTTCTTGAGGATGCACAGGGGATGTGGAAGACCAACGGCCAAGTCTTCTTCGAAGGCATCTCGATGCGAAGGCGTCCAGAATGACTCGGAAGGGGGTTGAGATTACTTCTTCTCCAGAGAGAAGTAATCGCGAAATCGAGGTTCGTCTGCGGACGGCCGGAAGTCTCAATCAATGCAGTGAGATGAGAGAAACTCGGGACAATCTTCCGGGGTATAAACTGGTTCTCGTAATCTTCCTCTGATCAGGGCGAATTACACGAAGACGATTTACTGACGAGATCACAAGGGCGAGAAGATTACTTCACGGGAGAGAGATACTAAGGTCTGGGCGGCAACAAACTCGGGTTCTCTCTATCTGCTGAGAATTTTCAGACATCACCTTAAATAGGAGCCACAACCATAGTCAGGAGAGGGCTTCACGCAAGATGGGTTCCAAAGCGGATATCGGAGTTGGCTTTTGAAAACATGAACCTTGATAATCCTCGCCAACGACGAGACGAAGGGAAGTAAGCTAGATTCCCATGGGATCTCAGACGCGGCTTCAGCAAACATGAACCTTGATAAACTTGGGCAACGACGAGGCGAACGGAAAATGAGAGCGATTCCCTTCTACCCGAAGAGGGGAAAGATGGATATGGCTGCCCTCTTGAAGCGGGACAGCGTTATCAAACTGGAAGAAGACGGTGATAAAGCTGCGCAAGTTAAACACAGCTGCGTTAATCTGTCTTGACCAGTGAAATTCTGTGTGATAACTGCGTATTGAGTTTCATGCTTCCACAAAGACAATGCAAAATCAAATACCTTGCCAGTAAAGTGAAGTGCACTGAGAAAGGCGTTGCACGAAAGCAATGTTTCTGTTGGAGAAGATCAAGGCGTGCTATGTTTTCATCAGGTTTACGAGTTCGAAGATCAGGCTTGAATAATATTGAAGTTGAAATGGTGAGCGTGAAAAATAAGATGAACGGTGGTCTCTAAATTTGTTATCATAGTGATATAGGATACGGCTAGGATTGCCGAAGAGTTAGACTGATGAGTTTCTGATATAAGCTTCATCAACTTTCAAGCGAGTTGACATTAAAATGTGAGGCTAAAATATTTAAGAGTGTCACAGGAGGATATTGCGAAGTCAACTAGGTTAAGACATGGACTAACGACTTTACAACAAGGAAATAATGAGGCAACAAAAGTATCACAAGAGGAAACTTATAAATCAGTTAGGTTAAGACATGTACTGATGACTTTACAACAAAGCAATACCTGTGAGAATCATCTCAATTTACTCATTTTGTGTTTTGAGGGTTGGCAAAGTGATAATTATTTATGATTTTATAATCAGAAGGAAGATTTATGTATGTCAGTAAACCAGCTGATAATAAGAAGAGCGTAGATACTAAAGAAGACCGGACCAAGATCCCAACTATGCCAACACCTAATAGCATCTCTGCCGGCCTAATTCTATCACACTCGATATGAAAAGTTTAAGTGCCAGATAGTATTATGGCCACCATTAAATTTGACTCGATAATATCATCAATGTTGGAGGATGAAATGTGATCAACAATCGGTGCTGATACTTTTTTTTTAATGACTTTAGAAAAGAACTGTAGCTGACAAATCAGGCAGTTTCTTTCCTTGGAATTTGGTTCTTTAGAAGTCGCCGAAGAGTATAGTGTTTAAAATTAGATCGTACACAAAACAGGTGAAGAAGAATTGTTGGCATTGCAGCTAAAGTATTTGAGAGAACGAGGCAAGAAAAGAATAGGTATTTTTTGTAGTATAGAAGAGAAATTACTTTTTCCGGAAACAAAGAAACGAGAAAGATATGTTTAGTCGTAGTGGTAAGGAGAAGTAACGAATGGTAAGGTTCAAGGGCAGAGGTCATACCCAATCAAATATGAAGTAAGGTGCTGGAACGCCTAGAAATTTGCAGTTCTGACGAAGGGAGGGGGGAGTGAACTGGGGCTTCACTAAGAAGGAGAAAAGCAAAAGTAACTTTAATTTCTTTTGCATTTTTCTGAGTATGCGACTTTTGATTTGTCATTAATGTAACTATTTGCTAAAAAATATCCGTAATCATTTTACAGCAATTTTTTTCAAGATGAAGGTAGAAAAAACTCTACCTGATGCATTTTTCACCAGCCGTTTTTACGTATTTTTCATCATTTGGAGTCTAAAAGAGCTTGCTAAAGAGTCATCTTCTCCTTTTCCAAGAGAACATTTACTCAATTTTGTCGCAATTATTTATAGTATAAAAATCTTGCTAAAGGTAAGGAGGTTAATAAAGCAACGTCTAGACATCTTAACACTGCTTATATTGAAGTTTAACTTACCAATTGTTAGATAGAACTTTCTAATAAAAGTTACAATTATTAAAAATGGATAAAATACTCTATCCAGGTAGATTATTTCTTATGTGAAGGCACCAGGTACGGACCAAATCCACCTCAAGGCCGGGCCCTAATTGAAATAAAAATAGTTAGGAAAGGGAAAAAATACATAGGCTTGTTGTTATTAAGTTTTTGAGAAAGTGTAATAATTTGTTTTTTATCAGTCCTAGATAATAATTATTTTGAAAGACACGAAAGAGCAGAAAGTTCCAAATATTTTATCTAAAGGAAGAAACGCATCAAGACGGCCCAAAGCCTGCAAATTAGTGTTCTGGCGATTACTCCGTGGTCAATCTAATGGTTGGCGTACTCTAGCTTCGCTCCTCTGCTTAATTTGTATTGTGTCAGTGAAACTCGGAGAGCAAATCACCTTATTATATGCGAAGAGATGTTTTCTACACTATTCATCTTTATGACGACGGACATATATCTTTTTCAGACAGGATTGATTGATTGATTATTGATTGTTTGAGGGCTACGCAACTTTTCAGACAGGAATTTGTCATTTATTTGCATTTAATACATGGCACTTTATAATGAAGCAGATTGGTGCATGAAAATATCTTTATTATTCTGCTTTCAAAGTTGATTTGTTTCTGAGAAAAAATCTTCCTTTGCTATTTATTTTTCTGTGAGATCATCCTACATCAGGAGATGACTTTGCACCTAGGATTATTTCCTCACATATCCAGGGTACAGTCTTGGATGTATTAGTTGCATACAGATGTATTTGAAGAAATTCGCAGTTTAATTTTTATCCTTATGAATGAAAAGAAAATAGTAAGATCAAATAAAATACTCTTTCTGGGATTAAATTCGGCACGTGAGATCTAAATAGTGATTCAGGTGAGCTCAAACGCGCCAATATACATACAAATGAGCCGATAAAGAAGGCGAATCAGCCTCTCCACAGGGAAGGTGTGTGGAAGGAGGGGAGGTTCTCAAACCTCTAGCCTTAAAGAACTCTACCAGATTTAACAAAAATAAACTATGTGACCGCCCTAATTCAACACCCGGCCATACAATGGTATTCAATGCTTTTCCCTTCGCAGATATTCTCCAAAAGGCTAGCCCCACTCACTCCTAAAATTCTACCAAACAAACATTGTAATATGGAGCTTGATCTTTTTAGAGCTTAAAGTTGTTTTAATGATACTGTGAGGGGATGCCCTTGAAAGACTCACATGAAAAGAAAACCAAGACCACGTGCGTCGAGCGTGAGAATTTTATAAAGTCCGAAAAAGAATCCGTTCCTCGCTTAATCATCTGTCACAGATGTGTTTGCTTTCGGACGCCACTCGCCCCCTCCCCCTTCCTCTGCGTCTGCTTAGACTAGCGCTAAGAATAGAGTAGGGACTGCAAGGCCCTGAGGGAGGCGTTTATCGGATCAGCCACCTGGATATTTAACCCGAAGCTCACCATCTCTCGAAGAGATTGGTACCTCACCATCCACTCCGTTCAGACTGCCGTCTGTTTGAACCCCTGCAACCTGTCGTCTTACTTCGTCAAAGATCTCGCCAGGAGATCTACTTTCGTTAAGCTTTGGCCCATGTTCAGAGGAAATCTATCGAGACCCCCTTCTTCCTGGAGAGTTGTGATGCCCATACATCTTCACCACCCCTTCATGATTCCCGTTTATTTCGAGACCAAGACTCCCTACCGATCTGCAGAATCGTCTCGAGTTGAGATTACGTCTCTCTGGAGTCATAAAATCTCATTCTTCATCACGAAGTAATCCAACCCCATCTTTGAGTTTTCCAGGTCAGGATTCCCCGAAGTATCTTCTTGAAGACCTGCGCCGTTGCCCCTCCCCAGATTACTTCGTTAATCTTCACTTAATTCATTTAACTACCATAAGGAATTTGTTGACCCCTTTTGTATATATAAGAATTGACCCCTTTTTATTTTATATATTAAAATTATATTTTCGAGTATTATCTTTATATATCCTTTGAACTGCAACTTGGCAACCCATTAGTCAAAACCCGGTGAATTGTAAATCGAACTCTTTAATAATCGCCCCTGAATTATCTCAACCGGCCTTGGTCAGCTGTCTGCCTTTACTTTTGTACGACTCTGAGCGCTGAGCTACTTTACACAGGCATACCTTGACAGATAGCTAAAGCCTCAATAAATCCAAAGAGTGTAAAAATAATAAGAAAGTAATTTAGAGTGTAGAGTAAATATTAGACAATTCATTACGAATGGGATGAGGAGTAATACCTGCAATGTAGCCTGTGAGGGTGGTTTAAGCGTAACTAGTTGGTATAGATAGACACCTTCAAATGTGGAAGAGAATCCTATGAGACCAGAGATAAAAGCAATTTAAAGATTTAAAAGGAATTGCTCCATTCCAATGAATAAGCCAAAAATTTTTATTAATGGTTATGAAAACCTGAAATCACGAATCGATGCTAAGTTCAAAGGTAAGTTTTCAAACATATGCAAAATGACATCGTTTCTAAAGAAAGTTGCTTATGTTATCTTCAAAAGTACTTTACGGCTATAGTAACATCCGTATATAGAAAAAAAAAATTGGCTTGAAATATACTTCTTTAAATTCAAGGAAAATTGGAGAAAATGTTCTCTAAAATTTGCATCTGATAACATCCAAACTTCAAATCAGATAGAGGCTAAAAGAATTGATGAGGAAATTAATATGTATTTGAAGAAAATATGCTGAAAAAATTCGAGAACGATAAACATTAACATAACTAACTATCACTAAAAAACAGAATAATCTCAAAGACATATTACCAAAATATTAATGAGGCGTATGTAGGCCGTTGTTCGGACACCTAAGACCAGGAATTTGTGTGATTGTTTTGACGTGATTTTAACGATTCTTCTTCTAATCTTTTAAATAGATCTTCAGCATTCATTGGTTACGAAGAAATAAGATTCTCAACCTTTATTTTCCATAGTTTTTTATTCAGGTCTAAATTAGGAATCTGCGTAAGCCAGTTAATCACGTCGATATTTTAAACATTTACGATCAATTACACCGTATTTGCTCTTGGAACGGAATATTGCCTTGCATCAAGTCAGTCATCATGGTCCAGATGTTCTGAGAGAGGTGATCAAATGTTACAGAAGCATATAATGTATAAAGGTGGCTTTATTTTGCTGCCTAAATGGACGAGTGGAGAGACTAACAGTTGGAAACATGCCCCGCAACATAAGGCTGTCAACCTCATATTTAGCGGGCCTTTTACTTCACGTGGGAGTCGATCTTTTTTAAATACAACGGTTTACATCGTGCTCCCTATCGGATTGCCAAAGAATTTCCATCATCGCTGTAAAACACTCCCACACTTCAGCATTTCCTTTAACATGCTCACTAGAGGAGGTCAACATAGCCGCCCTTTGTTTTTTGCTTATAAATGTTTTCCTAGGAGGAGAGCTCGTTATCAGTCCTCATTTATCAAACCTCGTACGGCAATCTGCTAAGAGACATTCAGTTTCATGTTATTGTTAACATAACATGAAATACCGGTTGCTGCCTCACATTTGTCCTCTATCGACATAAGTTATATGGTGCGATCTTTCCTTTGATTGTGTTTTAGAGATAGAGCGTATTCTTCGCCGTCTTGTAGGACCCGGTATCCTTATGTAGCTTATTATTCATGTATTCACACCTTTTGACTGATTAAAGTGGCTCAAAATGTCAGACAGTGTCATTTCTTTACCCTTTTCCTTCGTTGCCTGCTTTTTCAAAGAAATCTACATAAATATTCATTTCACTATTCTGATTAATGAAATAAAATCATTTGCATACTAAAATACGCATGCGATAGTCTTATTATACATAGGATATGTACCTGTCTCTTGTAAACGGAAACTTATGCTATTGTTCTCTAGTATTGGACTGATCCATTTGTTCAATACATAAAACTGTCCTCAGAGCATTTTATGCACTGTTCTATTAAATTAAACTTAATCACAAACAGAGGGGAATTTTAATGAATATTATGTATCTTTTCACAGAAAGTAAATGGCTTTTCAAGAAAATGTATATATTAGTACTTATTTCTTTACTTTTAGGCGAAACTGTTGATTATCTTTCCCCTCTGTAAATATGTAATATATCCCGATAATGGCTATTTTCCGACACGATGCTTTTTATACCTGTGAGATAGTATGGTAATTGTGGTCTTGCACACCTTATCATTCTTACAAAGAAATCAGATCTTTCTGTTGTAAAATTACTTTCTACTCCTTCAACATTTATCGTTTATCTAGCACTTTGGAGAAAGAAATAGGAGGTTAGTAAAATTTATAAACGTTAAACATTGGATTCATTGGACATTCTTAATATTGAGATAAATTTAGAATAGAAAAGGGAATAAATTTGGACTAAGACACAACTCTCTGATATCAGCAGAATCGAAAGTCAAATTATTTTATATATTCAAGAAATGAAAATTTTCCAAGCGTCAAAATTCGCTAAAATTTATTCGATCCATGGTAAATAATTTGAATCTAGCTGTTAAAACTTGTTTGTACAATTTTTAAAAATTCTATTAGCGAGGCAAATGTAACCATTTCTAAAGAATAAAGAAAGATATACTGATCCTGAAAATAACATCCCATCTCCCTTACTTCGGCAGTTGGAAAATACTTGAAGTCCATTATCAGAGATAGGATGGTGGAACATCTGGAGGTAAAACCTTAATAAATGACACAAAACAGGAATTTCATGGCGGCCGCTCATGCTTAACTATTTTCCCCTATTATTTTATGAACGGATCACATTGATCAAAATAAGGTATTGATGTCATTTATTTAGATTTGAAAACTCATTTTGAAACCATAGCAAATAAAGGATTATTATTAAAATTAAATTTGCACGGAATAGGAATCAGCGTACTCATATAGATTGAAGATGGCTGGCATTAGTAGGTAGAGAGTTGTTCCAAAGGAAATAGTTCATCATGCGCATCAGTTACTAGCGCCGTTACTTATGGACGTTTTCCCTGATAATTAGTAATTTAAACAATATAAACGACCATGACACAAATTTCTTGTGTAAAAATTCAAGAATTACGGGTGTTGTAAAAAATTTCAAATACTTTGATTGAGTAATAAAACGGTCAAAAGTTTAAGGGAATGTACAATCCTGCCGTAAACAAAACATCAGCACGCCTCTATTTCTATCACAACATCTTTCCTCATCTCTAGCAGAGAAAAACCAAGGTTTATAAAATTGTTGTAGTAAAATCTACAGGTAAATACTATGTATAGGTAAAAGTTATGCAAATTTGGATAAATAAAAGGAAAGTTGTCGGCATATAAGAAATATACTTTAAACTTTAAGTATCTAAAATGATCCAAACCACTAGTTTCTTGTAGAGAGAACTAACACTGCATAGCACTTACTTCAGCTCAATCTCGTTTGTATTATATAAATCATTATCTTGCCAGCTGTCGGCAAGTAACATGCCTAAGAAATCTGTCACGCATTTGCCCGCGAGTTCATCATAAGGGTACAGCTCCAAGTTTCTCCTTCAATTAGACCTATCAAGCCTTTCAACTGTATAATGCATAATATTCATTTAATTTAGGAGAAACCAGGTTTAAGTATAGCTGTGAAATCAACTTGTTGGACAAGAAAGATCTCAAAAATGGAAGAGCAATCTATTTTGCAAATTAGTAATAAGGACAGGTTTAAGACTGTTGCAGCAGTTTATCGAGGATTTAGTGAAAATTTACCCATTAATGTCTTATGACAATCTTTCTCACGTCAGGTGGAGCAAAACAATCTTTACGCCGGCAAAACTGCGGTTATGACATAGATCACTCCTAAGATTAAGAATTCTCGTTTGTATTCGACACTGAGAATGTAACATGTACTGATGACCAATGAAGCTAAGTCTACTTCAGAGCCAATTCTAAGATCACTTTGTAGGATACGATGGCAAGATGTTCGTTCGTTTGAGAGCAGGCTAAAGATTGTCTCTCGGTTAAACTAAAATGATTGTGAAGTTGGTGGATGAAGTTTCATAGCCTTGGGCATGATTTTGATAGAAAGCACTTGATCACTTGTGCCCCTACAGGGCACAGTGAATGCACGCGTGAACAAGGCAAAACTGCGATAGACTGCTCTAACCCATCCACCATCCTCTGAAAACCAACCTGCAATTTTCTTGCAGGATAACACCCTTTGTCACACAACCAAATCAGCCAAGACCTTCCCGAACGTCGAACAAATCACTGTCATGAACTGGCCTGCAGAGCTGACATTCGGAGAGAGATCCAAAGCGAAGGATCCGAAAACATTTAAAGAAATTGGACAAAGTCTTCAAGATGAATGGAGCAAGATTACTGCACAAGCGTGTTAATTGTTTGTTCGTTCCTGTGGCAGGAGATGTTAAAGAATCATCGAGAATAAAGGCATCTACGCTGAATACTAATTATAACTTATACAAATATTTTCACTGACTCTTTAATTGTTATATTCCAATAGAAATTTATTCCCGCTGCCATTCTTACCATTTTGGAAACTTCAATTTCCCTAGCAAATTACATATCAACTTACATATATACTGATAAATTTCAATTTACTAATCCAAATATTCATACCATTTAGTATCCATACGTACTTTATGGCTATAGGTTATCGTACATCAATTTGGACATCTTGGATTTTCTCTGGTAAAAGTAAGGGAAGATGTAGGTTTAGAGATAGAGGCTTTCTAAAGTTTACAATATGGGTAGTCAAATTTTAATCTCAGTAAACTATAAAACTTTTTTCAGTGATTTAATTTCAAATGATACCAAATTTTCTAAACAGTGCATTGCAGCGTCACAAGATGGCAATAGAGTTCTAGGCTGCAGATCGATAAATTTAGAATTTAAATCGGAACATAATATTCTTTCCCTTATAAAGCACTTGTAAGACCTCTTTTGGACTACATATATGGTACAATTCTGGTTTCCATACATACAATATTGGAGCGTGCCCAGCGTCGAACAACGAAATTAATTCCTGGAATTAGAAATATACGAGTATTTCCAATACACAAACAACTCTAACCTCCCCACATTGCAAATTACTCCCCAGAGTTAAGGGAAAAGTCACGGTGTGTTATTTTTGGTAATATCTCATTTATGTTAAACCACAGAGAGGGTGTTCTCCAAACTCGTCCTTGTCCAATATCTTAAAATTGAGTAAATCTTGAACCATCAGAACAAAATTTTGCTCTGCAAAAATTCGAAATGCTTTTTACTCATGTCTTCAGTCTATTCATTTCTCTCCTTAATACATATAAATAAAACTGCGATGACCTAAGATTTTTAATATTTACGCTCGATTTCATTATGGAATCTTTAATTTTGATTGTATATTTTTATTATGTAAAATATTAAATTAATTCTTGTCTGATGTTAGCTCATTCTCACACTACTTATTAAAAGAAAAGGCAATCTAGTTAATGAAGCCTAGAAGGGAAATTTAATTGTGAGTATTACGAAATTAGATAAGAAAAGGAGTCTAGACTTCATTAGGAAGATCTTTCATCAAAAGAACTGAAGGGATGAAGGGAGGACATCTTCCATCAAGAAGATTTTTCATTGAAAGTACTTGAGGTAATAAACGTGGTCACTTATCATTTGGAAAATCATTTACTAAAGATCTTAAGGGAAGATTATTTTTTATTATTTTTTTAGGAGCCCATCTGGTGACCTCCTACTTGGGCATAAGTCGCCATATTCACGAAAGCCTAGTACTAGGCTGAATTAAAATAAAAATATTCAGGAAACAACTACAAAATACTAAAGAAAACAACAATTAAAAAAAGGCAGCAAAGACGCTCACGAGTCGATGCAAGACCCCGGCGTACGGACGTGCAGATCCCCCACTAAAAACAGAAAAATAGATGATGTGGAAGAGGCCGGCCTCCTTCAAAAAGTTGTCAAAACAGTGTGACGAACCCATCCCGAGTAAAATGGACAAACGGTATCAACCCCGTTCATCCCGGCACCAGGAGAGGTAACGAGCGCGAAGATCACCCAGACTGGGACATTCAACAAAAAAGGGCCGAACAGTCCGGGGAACAACATAGTTATCACAATAAGGCGGAGATGAGATCTCCATCAAATAGCGGTGCGTCCAGCGAGTGTGTCTAATTCGGAGACGAGAGAAAGCGAAAGCAACCTGAAGCCATCGCGGCATTGGAGGGTAGGTCGATGAGAACAGTTGCGGCGCAATGGCACGCAATTTTAAGTTCCCCTCAACCATCTCCTATCTTCTTTGACAAGCAGCCGGGAGAGCTGCCCGTTTTCTTGCAATGTAATCGGTGTGAGGAAGAGAGAAACGCTGTTCCGGTCGCCCAGTTCTTGCAGACTCTTTGGCGCCCTCATCGGCGCGCGCTTATTCCCCGCAATTCCTACATGTCCAGGAACCCAGCATAATATAATTTCGACATCCGCCCGGCTCGCCTAAACCGTGGCGCCACGGATATCGCGAGCCAGGGAATGCGGAGATTACAGTCTTCGCTATAAATCACAATCTGGTTTCAAAACCGAGCAGATCGCGTAATCTCCCACACGAGTGGTGTATTGCCACTAGTTCGGCCGTGAATACAGAGAAGGCGACTGGCAGAGCCCCATTGACTTCAAACAGAGGGGATACGGCATAAAAGCTGACCACCTCTTGGGACTTGGAGCAATCCGTATACACTGAGACGGTTCTAGCATGACACGAGGTGTGCTCCATAAATGCCGAACGCAATATTCCCAGCGCTGTGCAAGCTTTGGGAACAGAGGCGTGGCGACAAATGGTCAAAAGTGATAGGTACCCTCCAGGGTCGTGTCCTGGGCAGAACCAGGGGTGCAACCGACCAAAAGGCTATATTTAGCTCTCAAAGGAGTTTCCTGGTCCTAAAGCCAAAGGGCTTTGGGTATGACTGGCGTCTCTCGGCGGCCTAGGCACCGTCGAGATCTGCTGCGAATGCAGTGAGAGCTGTTGGCAACTGAGGGAGTCTCTGAGCTTGTGCGTACAGGCGTTTAATGAACTATGCACAGCTTAGAGCAAGCGGCATCTCCCCAGCGTTGATAAGTAGGCTCTCAATGGGAGAAGTGCGGAAGAAACCGGTCTCCAGGTAAATGGTGGTGCGGTGAATCGAGTCCACTTTTCGCAATATATGCTAGGATGCGGATGCATAAAACTAGCATCCGTAGTCGGGCTTCAAACGAATAAAGGATCGATTAAAAAGTAGGGCAGTAGCCCTATCAGCGCCCCAAGCGCTGAACGTCACGGAACGAAGAATATGCATAGCGGTGGTACAAGAGACCCTAATGCTGCGGATATAAGCCTCCCAGGTGAGGCGTCGGTCAAATACAAGACCAAGGAAACGGTCTGATTCATACACTTCCACGCGCACTCCATTTTGAAACAAGCAAGGTCAGATTGGAGCAGTTGATGGTGGCAGATGTTTATCACCTTAGTCCTCACCAAAGAAAACAGAAACCTATGCGCTTCGGTGAGAGACCTCGGTTCAATATCTGTTCGAGTCGACGATCCAGAGTTGAAATCTAGGCCGCGCCAAAAGAGATCGAAAGGTCGTCTACGTAAAGCGTAGCGAAAACATCTTCCAACAGCACTGTAGTAATGCCTTTGAAGCTCAGGGCAAAGAGTGTAACACTAGGAACACTTTCCTGTGGGACACCCTCTTCTTGCTTCGGAATTCACCGAAAGTGTAATTGTTCGGGCGGCTTGTAGCGCATGTATTCATAACGCTGACCACGACAAGAGTGGTCGGCGTACAAAACGGCCAGACCTTCTAGGAATAGTAGTTATGCCTCCGGAGAGCCCAAAGATAGATCGAGGCAGGAAAATGAAGCGGTTCTCTTGCAGTGATGCGTAACATCATCCACATTTTGGACACCCATCTCAAGTTCATCGATCCGGTTGGCAAGGACTTGTTCCTTGGTAATAATTGAGTAGTCTCTCCGGAGTGTCTACCGTTCAAGTATCCGAGCAAGAGAAAGGGCCTCGGCAACCGTGCTAAGATAAGTTGAAAGTCCCCTGCGTCGAAGACGGCTGAGGGGGGAATGTACGCGGCCCTAACAGTATATTTCCTATCAAGGTGTAGCTGCATGGCCACTTCTTAAGAGGAGGTATCTAAAGTGAAGAGAAGAACGGAGAAATCATGCCGGTGGTTGTAAATGGTGCATTCTCCTGCCCCGCCTCCATCCCGTGGTGTTCGGGTCGAAAATCTCTTATACCCCGGGAGAGTGGGTAGGGGCACGCGCCCGACATGCTCTCCTGTAAAAAGATCGTTAAAGGGGAACGGGAGGAGACGAGCCTCCACAGCATTTCCATTGAAGAAATATGCCTTCCAGGCCTAACTCAGAAGAAATGCAGGGGCCCTCTATGAAGTGAAGACCCTCACCGGAATGGCTGTACGCTTCCCACAGGCAGAACTCTGAGCGCTGTCGCATTCTAGGAATTATCAAGGGAGATGGGCTTGCCATGCGAGTATTTTTGTCTTTTCGCCTCAAAACCTTAGGTGAGTGAGGGGGCTTTGGAGGCAGTGGTCCAACCTTTGCAGGACCCACAGTCTCCGAGCCACCAAACTTACCACTGGGTGTGAGCAAAAAGGGCAAGGCTCGTTTAGTGCTGTCCTTTTTTCGGGAGGCAACTTTAGGAACCGCGGGAGATGGCCTGGCCACCAACTACAGGGTTGTTGCCTCCTGTGAATATAAAGACTCGGTGGAGCCGCGTGGCCGTTTCGCCTTACGAGAAACGGTCACGCTGGGGGGATGGAAGTGAGCCCTGGTTTTAGCCGGGGCTGTGCCGCCAGCTTTACTATAGGAGCGCTCGGAGTGGATAGAACCCGCAGAAGGGTTCAGAATGAGCGCAGAAACTACCGTGCTCGGAGGCTTAGAGAGGGCAGGAGCAGAAGGTGTCTTTCTTACTATTAAGTCATAGGATGTTCCAGGTAGCGCCGGATGTCCTAGAACCAAGTTCTTTGCCTCTTGGAAGGAGAGACGATCCTGTGTCTGAACGGTCAGTATTTCTTTTTCAAAGAGATATACAACACATTGCTTCAAAGAAGAGGTGTGCCTCGCTCTGTAATTGACACACTTAGTCACATACGATTTGAACTTATCGTCTGAGACCTTAGAACAAATCACACAGACTTTGGTGTAACGCCGAATTCGCATATCTACACGAGCGATTAACATTGCCGAAGCGGTGACAGTAATAGCACCTGTGCGGCAGTGGCACAAATGCCTTCACGCGATAGCGGTACCAACCTGAACGCACCGACTCAGGAAGTTTGTCACAATCGAACGTGACGGAGAGTGTAGGGGTCAGTCTCGAGGCCCATCCCTGTTTTCTCATCATTCGTAATCCAAGAATTCCCTCGCATAAATTACTTTCTTCACAAAGTTCATGGTAGAGTGCGGCGTCAAACTCACGGGTGTGCCATCAAGTGTCTGAAGAGCACTAATCTTAGCCACCTTGGAGGGATCACCGATGCATTCGCCAGAAGGCTACCCTCCGAAAAACAGGTCACCTTCGGCTCTCTACAAATCGCACTCGCTAAAGCTCTCCTCGGTTGGATTATGTTGTCCTTAGCCAACTTGCTGCCATCAGTGCAGCGAATAACCAGGAAGCGTTTGAAGACAGCGAGATCGAAAACGCCGGGTATTCTCTGAATGAGGGGCCCCGACATAATTGAGACTCCTTTCTGCGCACTCGTATTTAGTGCTTTTGTCAGGGACTACGCACCCAGTGGGGTTGAGAGAAGTGGGGCCGGCTATGCCCATCTTTGCTCGGTCTCTTACCGAAGTGGCAGCACACCGATCCGTTTCCGCAGCCCTCGCGGATGGAAAGAAGGCCGAGTCTTTTTCCTCCTGTTCCTGTTTCTTTCTTTTTTGGAGAGGAGGGCGGGAAATCAACCGCTTCTCCCCTCCGCTGGCAGGAGGCCCCAGGACAGATTGACTTGCCTCAGCAAGATCTTTCTTTGAGATGAAGGTCCCGGCGGTCGCAGGGGCACCAGCCGGAGGAGAAGATTCCTCACCTCCTTGTACTGCCTTGGAGACCCAAGCCGGTTAAGAAGGACCTTGCAGGGGCGGACTTAAGTACGTTGTACTTATTCATCATATAACTTATTTAATATATAACAAAACAAGAGGAGTGGCTTCGCCATTGCTCTTGCAGGAGGGACTTGCGCTTCGTAGGCACTCCCTGATTAATATTGCTGTAATTTATTAGCCATTAAAGCTCAAAGGTAGAAATAAGTATCATAACATAGAACAATATTTGAAATTTTATTAATCAGCTTAGGTAGTCTAGGCTTCCGGTGGATAGTCTATCCCAGCCTAGGATAGCCTATCTATGCAGATATCTTATAGTTATATTTGAGACTTGCAAAAATGGTATAATTAACTTTTGAACAGCACAGTTTTTCGTGGGATTTTGATTCGAAATCGCTTCATAATCATATCAATTCGTTATTTTTAAGTAAGATATGCTAAACGATAAGACAAAAAATCCATTAATAGAATGCACATATCACAATTCGTAATTTAAAAGAATTCCGGTCCTAAGAAAAATGTGAGGACGGAAACGAATATTGATGCTGATAAACATATTTACGACTGAGACAGATTTGAATAGAGAAGTTGTGCAAACTATTCTCAAAAAAGAATTTAAAGCCCTACAAAAGTCGATGTCATCAAGACATATCAATGCAGGATAAGCAGGAAGGTTATCAATTTGCCTTAGGTTTAACGAAATGTGCGATGAAACAATTAGTATTGAATAACATAATTAAGAGGAATGGATGTCAAGTTTACGTAAAAGGCATGACAAATAAATTGAATTATCGGAAGTGTTCACTAACTAAGGCTATTTCTTTGAGGACCATGAAACAGGACAAGCTCAGTCATTTAACTCTGCCAGATATGTTGACGTGCTCAAAAGCATTTTCGCCAATAGCACATATCCTCACAAATGATTTTAACAAGATGCGCTACAGTTCATACTGCATGTGCCACCATGACATGGTTGAAGACTCGATTTACTCAACGACTAATGTTGCATAGGAAAAACTTTGGCAGGGCGGAGAGGTCACCTGACTTGTCACCTATATGCTACTTTCTATGTTTTTTGTAAAGGATGCTCTCGAGCAGCACCTCTAATATCGCGTAACTGAAGAATGAGTTTAACGAAATCATTACATCCATCAACGTCAGTGTATTGCAGAATGCGATAAGAAACTTTTTTAATCGTATTGCTAAGTGCATAGATTTCAGTGGTGCTCGTTTTGAATGTTGAAAGGCTAGCTGCTAAAAAATTTTCACATGTTGTTCTTTGTAATGATACTTCTTTTTACATTCAAGCTTTAAGGCTAAAAAATTACAGCATTATAAAAAAAGGGACATTTATGGCTGTTACCTGGTATCCGAAGGGTTCTTTTTAGTAAGGTCTCAAGCCCTTCTAGACTTGAGACCTTTGTGAAAAGTATCCACCAAATGGGCGCTTTGATGCATTTACACTATCATTAGCGAATCGTAAGCAAAGCTTGGCATTGAACACACTTGATCCTTAAGCTGTGCTCTCCTTATGTAATTAATTCCCTTAGCAACTATCTCTTTGCAATGAAAACCACCTTGGTGAAGAGCAAGAATAGTCGCACGCTTTTATTAGTAATAGCCATTTTATGAAATTGAAATATATTCAAACACTTATATTTCCAAAAAATATTACGAAATAGATTATAATTTCCAAACAGGATTTATTTAATACAGATTTGTTATTATTTTACACTTTTGCTCAAAAGCAAAGCTCTGGGGGCTAAAGGTCATCTCTTACAGGAAAAGAACCAGAGCGCGATTTTGGTTTCAGCGAAAGAATGCAGTTTTTATATTACTTTGAAATTCTCACATTTGAATAAACCTCCAATAATTTAAATATTAAGGAACTTATTCCTATCAGCTAAATGTTAAAATCGAATCAGGAAAATAGACTCGCATAGCCTATGAATATGTATTATATGGAAGACTATAATTTATATTATATTCATTTTTAGGTTGTTCCTTTGCTCCAACGAACAAGCAGGCGAGCATATTAAATCTGGAATGTACGATAATCATTAATACTTAATCATGATAATGATGATGATCATCATCACTAACTCTATAATTTAAGAACGGGATTTTGGGGGAGTATTTGAATAATAATTTCATCTTAGTTTGGTTATGACTTAAGTATATTTTAAATTTTGATCAAGGTGAATTTTAAGAATTTCTTTAGAGTTTGAAAAAACAAAATTGTTTAGTTCAGAAAAAATAAATATGATTATCCAATGCTTTAAAATGTTTTTAACGAAAGTGAATTACAATTGGTGAAGTTCAGGAGGTTATTAAAACTTAAGCATGGCTGCTTTTTTATTTTATCTATAACTACATTTTAGCAACCTGATTTTTTGAAAGGGGGGGGGGGAATAGATAAGAGTTGATTTCTAAAATTATTTTTATGCGAAATTCAGAAATTTGATAAAAATTTAACCATGGGTGCTTTTTTTAGATTTTAAATTTTAATCTTAGTAGCTAAGCTCAAGCTCCCCCCGGAGGGGAGAGTGGCGAAGCCATTGCCTGGTACTAATAATGAAAAACTGTTGCGTAAATTGGGTGAATTTTATATTTGCATCGCAACAACCAATTCATATTTATCCTGGGTTGAATTCAAACCCATTTTTGTATGGTAATTGCTCGAGAACAGAGGGACACGGAAGGAAACAGAACAAAACCTACCCGAAAGCATAATAGGCAATCACCGGAAAGTGTAACCAAGCCCTAATCCTCTTAAAAACTTGAAACTTGAACCTAACACGTGGTGGAAAGGGCATTTTTCTCGTATTAGCTTTCTTTTATTAATTAATTTCAAGGGAGTTTTTTACATTAGTTTTAAATTTCTGCGCTCGAGGTAATAAATCCTCGGTTGCTGCTTTTATGAGTCATGGTGAGATACGGTTATCCCTTCTCTATGGGATCAAGTCAGGTACAATCACAACTAATTGAATAATAAAATGCTACGTGTACCCGCAGCCTTTGCTGTCACACTGCAAGTATATCTCTGATTGGGAAAATCCAGAACACTTCCTCACCTAGAGGAGTTAAAGAATTTTTTCGAAAACAGGGAGACACCAGAGAAAGGCTGAAGGAATAATAAAAATATTTTCGGGGGTGTAATTTAGGGTTAATAGAAACTTTCCCTCGTAAAGGATATATATTTCAAAATATAGGTTAATAAATTTCGAAATTGAGCTGATATTAAATGAAAATTTTATTAAATTTTAGTGAGGGGAATATTAAATCAAGTTTGCAGGGTAATGGAGAGACGCGAATCCCTAGTTAAAATTTATTAATCAAATTTCTTAGTAAATATTCAGAATCTGTTTTGAAGGAGCGTTAATAATGTATTTTTCTCTCCATCTCGTAAGCTTAATAGAATAGGGGGCGGGGAGTAAGATATGGCCCCTAAAACTGCTAATCACTGACGGAAATAATAAACGAGATGTCAAAGAACTGAATTAAAATGGGAGAAAATTATGCATGGTAAAT
This sequence comes from Ceratothoa steindachneri, assembly GCA_963969495.1. Taxonomy (NCBI): domain Eukaryota; kingdom Metazoa; phylum Arthropoda; class Malacostraca; order Isopoda; family Cymothoidae; genus Ceratothoa; species Ceratothoa steindachneri. Next base: position 194,981,662 of record OZ018318.1, read on the forward strand.
GACTCTAGCTTGTGTGATGTAGCACAAGAGGAGGGTTTTAGAGAGATTTACGTAATCGCTGCTCCTAATACACCAGGTAGTTCCCTCTTTTTAACTATCGGGTTATGTATTTAGACATTTTGTAATTCTTTTAACTTGACGATTTTCTTTTTAAACTTCTTTTTAAACCCCTCTGAAAGGTGCTTCCATCGCTTTCCCAACGATTTCCCCTCCCTTTCGATACCCCAATAAGGGGGTGGATGATGGAGTTGGATTCTAACACCCTGGGTGCAACTGAAACCTGGGGTTAAGAACCGCCCTCCTGGTCACACTGTTTGCACATCTACCCCCACACTACACCATTGCCTGCACGAGTATCTTTCGCTATATATCTTCCACTAATTTTACTCCTCTTATCTTCCACACTTTCATTACAGATTTCTCCTTTCTGGCTTTATGTCCTCGTTGCTATTGCGCTTTAAATTTGATAGCGGGTAGCTCCTTCGCCTTCTTTTTATTGCGTACTGGGGACCTACATGGTAACACAGGAACGAACCACAGGATATCTATTGACTATGGCATCCAATTGGAAATCAGCCTAAGACTAACCATATCCAATGTGTTTTAACTTTGCGGTGTTCCCTATCGACTAGTCCGTAGGACTTAAAATATAATATGAGGGGTGTTTAATGCGAAGGGAAAACGAAAAATATTTTCCCTTTCCCTTGTTATTATTTGCCATGGTTAAAAGTGTATCCGGTAAGCCGCGAGAAAGAGCGCCTTTCGAGAAATTTGGTTGCCATAACAACTTTATCTGTTGATTTTCCCACCAGAGAAGGTTTCCTCTCCACCGGTTATTTTGCCTCTCATTGAGGGAAGAGGATGAGGAAAGTTCCATATTGGGTTGATTTTTGTTCAAGTTATTGAATGTCAAAGTGAACTGGAATTCAATCTATGTATTTAATACAATTGATCTGGATCATTCAGCTGCATTATAAGCATTCAATCAATTTTGGCCCTCATTCCATTTTAGCCTTTTCATTTTCTATCGATTCGGACAATTTGAAATATGTGTCAGAGTCCACACCTTAAATTGACAATTTATTGCTTAAGCCATTGTTAAAATCTTTCCTTTCCTCCCTTGTATTTATTCAGTTTCTCGAATAATGAGGATCATTACGAAGCGTTGAATTTGCAGGGTAAAGGAAATTTTTAAATTTCAATGCATTTTTAGCATTAATACTTATTATTTTAGAGTGTAAATTTTCTTTATCTTCTACAACTGGTATATTTTTGCAAGTGTAAAATGGCAAGCAATTGTTTGTCTATTTTTATTTGTTTTCAATTTCAGACGGGGGGAAATATTTAACAGACATCTGCAAGTTATTTTTTTCTGAAAAATTGTCTTTTTCATTCAGATTTAAACTGAAACGGAAGTGTGTAAATTTGAATTTTATTATAGATAAAGGTTATTGTAAAGGAGAGGTGTGGTCTGTATATTTTCAAATCTAGAGTTTTTAAAACCTTATATATTTTAAATTTTTATTCTACTTGAAATTTTATTTGCTAAAGAAGTAAAGTCATTATACGAATAATGGTCAATTGTTTTTTTAGGCACCCAAGGGATCTACATATTTCGTTCTAGTCATTCTAAAACTTAAATAAGGTTAAAAAGATTAGTAGAAATAACGGAAGTAACCAACTTGTATATTATGAAAAATGTCTAAGATTGCTTTACAATTTTTTAGGTTATAAATGGATTAATAAAGATAAGATTAGACAAAAAGTCGAAAGGATTTAATCCTACTTAAAAGCAAAGTAAACAATATAGTTATACAGAAAGCTAGGATGTTTGAATTGTTTAATACACAACTAGACTTTCAAAAAGAAATGTTTTGGTTATCCAAAGAGCACCGAGAAAAGCGCAAAATGAAAATAATATTGTTAATTTTAGAATTTCTAATTTACTCTCAATATTCAAAGAACAAGTCTTTATAAGGAAATTTTAATCCTCCGCCCGTGAATTTTGACAGCGAAATTGTGAACATTAAAGGGAAGAGTTTAGTAGAACTTATAAAGGATAAATGGTTTATAAAATAATAGTTGAATTGACACGGAAACATGAAGATTTAGAGTTAACATTGACGAATGAGCTTAATCTTGACTGTAATTAGTTAATAAATTAAAAATGAATTACGGTTGTTAGTTACTATGCTTGCCTTATTGTTGAATATAATATTTTCGTTCTTATTACTTGCCACATATATCACATGTTACCGGTTTCGCCGTAAAGTTATGTTTTTGTAATTTACTCGTTCTGGTTTGGGCTTTTGTCACCTTTATAGGTTAAATTGTTTGTAAACTAGAACAATATTTAGTAAATGATAAATTATTTATCTTATAAAAGGCAATCAAACACATTTTCTTCCGTCTCTACAAGCGAACATATAGTCTTACAGCGATCGCGATTCAGGGTTGGGCGATACGCTTTCTTTACCTGGTCGACATTTAAAATTCTCTCAAATTTTTATTTTACCATTTATTTTTCCCTTATACTCATACCCTATCTTTTCTTTTCTACATTTTATTTGTAATTAAAAAGTAATATTTCTTCTCTTTCTTTTTTTAGATTGAATAACCTCATTCTTTTTACTATAGCTTATTTTTCCAAGGCTTTATATTATAGAGATAGTCGTTTATATATCTTTGTCGTAGGATCAAGTCTTTCTCCCTGAACTTTGCTGCCCTCTCTAGATGTGGGGGAAGGGGGCACCAAACAAATATAGGGAGATTCTCCCTCTTAAGTGCGTGGAATTAAAGACAAGTCAAAATTCCAATATTTGCCGACTTTAATACTATTTCAATAGGTTTTGAGTGGTTATAGGATACAAACAAGCGAAACAAAATAATCTTTAATACTATACGAGTACCAACAACAAATGAGATTGACAAGAATGATACACTTTAACAATTGCCTTAATAGTTGGTCAAATGAAAATTAAATTGAGTTAACAAAGAGGGATATTGTCTCAGCCGTACAAGGCACAATAATTTCCAGAAAGGGATCTAAAAGAGACTATGTAGTAAGTCTTGCGGTTGGAGAGCGTCACGCTTCTTCAACGATGGAAATGAAAATGTAATGGCTTACGATTTTATGGAGGAGAATTCGTTATTCTTGACTGATTACTTCGTCCTTGACCTCCGTCCTTCCGAATAATGGTTTCTACCTGCGATTTCTAAGGAGGCCGGTTTTCGTTCGAGAATTGCGTGTCATAATAGGATGATTCCAATGACCTCTCAAGATGCTGTGTGAGTACTTTGGGAGTACTGCGTGAATCTTGCTTGCATGAAAATGGCGTAGATACAGCTCACGTCCTAAATGTTCTGAGAATATAGATTTAATCATTCTCGTGCTGGAGATTATATACAACCCTGCCGAAGCTCTTTTGTTTGCCGACGGAAGCGATTCAGACTATGTCCCCAAAGACATAGTGGTGATGGTTTTAGTGCCATATCGCTAAATGGTGCCTTGGCTCCATTCTGACTTAAATATCTCTCCGGAAGTTTACCGTAAGATTCAGATGGAATGTTCTTCGTCCATGAGATACTCATTTTTCTCTTTGTTTGCGCGAATTGCTTTCTCTCTCTTTCTCTCTCTCTCTCTTTCTCTCTCTCTCTCTCTCTCTCTCCCTCTCTCTGACAATCCTAATCGATTCTTTTGCAATATCAGTTATCATTCCTATCCGCTTGTCGTAGGTTAACCATACACACCTTACACCAGCTTAATATAGATGTCGTAGAATAGGGTCAAGTTAACCATTTTACCTTCGCAGTGCGTAGAAAGTTTACAATATAAGCAGAGTGCAAATTAACTGAAAGTAGGAAGGCTAATATGTAGTCGACTATCTTGGAGTTCCGAAATAACAGAGAAACAGAGACAAAAATAACTTTACTAATATTCAAATCAATATTATTTTACAAGGATAAAAGGAGTTTTAGAATAAGCAATACACATACTAGATTTACACATTTCTCTACAGCTAAGGGACTGGTGGTAGAGAGGTGGTGAGGACAGTCACCGTACAAACAAACGGACAATATTGACCGACGGACGCTCGAACGACCTTCAGCGTAAACTAAGCCGATGATGAGGCTTACATTGTTGAGGGGGGCAGGGCAGAGGGAACACATGCGGAGAAGTGTGAACGTTGCTGTTCCCTTGAAGATTTTGTTCGAGGGAGTAATCCTTGATTTGGCGCAAAGTTCAAACAATAGTCTCTGGATAATGACTATTACGGGGATGAACTTAAATCTTGCTTTTGAGTAACACGAATCGAGATTAAGGGCGCTGAGATCGAGGAACGGGAGAAGCTGATAGAGGTAGCTTCACGTGAAATAACGAGAATACAAAAAGCTTGAGGGTCCAATGGGACCCAAATAACGTGTACCGATATGGGCGGGCAAAAGATAATTAAGGGGCAGGGAGGACGGCGGATACTAAATTCCAACTCTGGTGCCGGAGGATATATAGTGGGATCAAACGTAGGATTCCCCCCTCCGTCCGAAAGCAAGGGTTCTAGGGTCAGACGTATTGGCAGACGAGAATAGACTCTTTTTGTAGTGCAAGCGCGAGAAGCTTCTCAAGCTGGCGAGACGAACTTTGACGGATTTCAGATGGGACCTTCTGGGCTCTCACACTTGTGGCAGCTTTCTGTGATGGCCGCACTTCAGGACATTGCGGTATCTCACGGCGACTCATAATTTCGCACCTCCAATAGCGCAGACGAAAAGGTTCGCCCAGGTGTTTGTTATATCTCTCCCTATTCAAGAGCGAGATGGCTCGTATCTTCCCCTCTCTCTCTCTCTTTTTCTCTTTTCTGTGAACTCTGGCACTGCTGTTAATTTACTTGTCACGTTTATTAGCTTTTATTTAATATTTTGTTATTCCTAAGCTTTATATCCTATTTTTCCAATATTTACATTTTTCAAGTACAGTACTTAAAATTAAATATTCTTCGCTTTCCCTTGACGATTAAATTACCTAACTTGCTTTACCTCCAAACCATTTTTCAGTTGCTGTTGTTTTCTGATCTACCAGAACTAGTTTATTTTCAAACAAACAGAGAGAGAGACTATTTATTTCTGATTTGCGTGCCCAAGCAAAGACGCGATAGTTGACAGGTTCGTTTTTTAAAACCATTTTAAGACGTTGTAGATCCTTTGTTGGGGATGCGTGAATCTTAGCCATTTTGAAGTCAAAATGCAGGCACTGAGTCAAGAATTATTTAGCCACCATAAAACCAAAGAAAAAACTTTAGTTATGAAAGTGATAATGTTCAGATATATAAAAAATTGCAGAGGATTTATAGATGAGAATAGTAAAAGATGGAATTCTTGAATCACTCCTAAAGGGAGTATACGCAACTCTCTTAAAGAGTAGCAACAGTTCATTGAATTAAAACTCATGACTGTTGTATTAAAATTAATTATACAATTAAGAATAGATGCGTGAAAAATCAGGGAAAATATTTACCCGCCCCCGTTAAAGAAAACCGAAGAAAAAATAAACTTCTAAAATAGATGAATTTACATCTAACAATTTCAAGATAGCAAACGAAGACATTACAAGATAAATAGCAGAATAAAGTCACAAGCAAAGAATAACTTATAAAAATGAAATTAATATTTTTTCCTGAACTGTAAAAAAAACAATGCATACAAAATATCAAATCTCAATATTTCTAAAATAATAAACAGCCCCCAAAAATAAAATGTAACAGTCAAATTTATAAATCCCAAGGAAAAAAAATCTTGCCAAACTACGTTTCAGTTGATTGGGTAAAGCCTATAGGTAAAATAAAATACCAAAGGCACTGTCCAACAATTTACGAGCGTAGTTGTATGTCGTAGGGTGACCCCACACTTGTCACCAGAATATAATAGCGTACGAGACTGTGCGTTGCTGCTAACCAAGGCGAAGCTGTAACGTACTAATTTATCAAATCTATTCCCGAAGTATTTATACTGCTTTGGCGGAAGCGGGTTGCCGGAGGCCCCCAAAAGATGAACGGGGATCTAATTAGGCCTTGCGCGCCAGGGGGTGGAGAGGATATTCTTGGTGGCCATAACAGTCTCGCGCGAAGATCTACCACGTCGTATGTCTGGCACCGATCAGCGGATGTGACGGGGAGAGAAAGAGAACCCAAACGGATCACGCGGTCGCGCAAAATTTTTGCTGCTCCCTTGGAGCTCTGTGGCCGTGCAGGTAGATCTTTCTCAGGGGCCGCAAGTAGACGTTCGGTTCTAAGAGGGGGGTGTAACCTTATCTCCCTGCCATCTCTTTCCCTCCCAAGATGGAGCTTCCGAAGGAACTGGCATCAGACTAATATAGGTTAATTACACGGCTAAATTTCCAACAGAGACACAAATACAAAAGGGTGGTACCGATTACTCTGCACAAAAATAAGTCAAATAAAGGGGACTCGTATTCCTATTACTGAACACATCAAGTGAAAAAAATAATAGTAGTACTAATGCAATAAGACAGAGAGGAATAGTTAGCAATAGCCAGAGTCAACATAGTCTCCATAACCAGGGATAACATACAAGGATATTAAAAAAAATAAAGGTCCCACAATACAAAAAAGGGATATACCAACAGGGTATCTCATTAAAAATATATACATAATAATAAACAAATATGGCCATATATTCTTATAAATCATTACAAAAAAATACCAGAATTATTCAAAAGTAATTATACAAAAGTAATCCATTTTAGGTTACAATTAATTAATGCGAAATTACTCTGAAAATAAATCTAGGGGAGTTCTGCTTATCCTGTCCACCAGGCAATTATAGGAATCCTTAATCTATACAATTTTAAATTTGAACTCTTGGTTAGAAAAGATCCACATCATGAGGCGAACATTATTGTTCTTAACGTTATGTAGGAATACCCATCTTCAATTGCTTCTCTACCTCCTCATTGAACGCTTTTCTTAAATGAATGGGGGAGGGCTACGGCTTCGAAAGCACAGGTTCCTGGGTGGTGAGCCGAATATTGTACTCGAACTGAGTAGCATAACCAGGGGTATTTGTGATTACATCGGTGAATTGGGTGAGTAACGCTTGTTACTGGGTCTTCTGGGGGATTGGAAGCTGATAGTTTATACTCAACTTGGTCGATGGGGAATCAGGGGGATCTAGCAAGACGTGAAGAAGATATTCTGTGTCTTGTTTCCACGCAGGTGACTTGTACCACAACCAAAGAGGTCAAGCGGGTAGCTGGACTACAAGGCAGATTCTTTGCCCAGGGCCACAAGCTAGATGGCACAAGCGCGTCGATGGTACTTTTTAAGCATGTTCACGTGGAATAGCTTACTACCAAAACGGAGTTTGGATTAAGTAGTCGAAGGGGCCGCGTCTCTCGATCACTGGAAAGGGGCCCTTGCATTGGCTCGAAAGTTTTTTGTTCTCCGTGGGGAGTAGCAAAAGGACTTCGTCCCCGGCTTTAAACTTTCTTTCTTGGGATTTACAGTCAAAGTAGGTTTTATACTTAGCCAAGTTTGGCTCGGTGTTCTGATACCCGTCTCTGGGTACTTTCCTAACCTCTGCCTCAGGTCTAGGAGGTAAGCCTAGGAGGATTGAATCTCCTGGTCTAATTTCGAATTGGAAAAAATCTCCTTTAGAATGCTGAGGGGCCCTCTAACATTACGTCCATACAGAAGCTGAAATGGGGCAAAACCTAATGTACGATAGGAAATTTCCCGGTACTCGAAAAGGGCTACCAGCAAGAAACGCTGCTATTCTAGGGGTTGTTCGAGGTACAGTTTCTTCAAGATTGATTTGAGGGACCCGTTGAGCCTCTCAAAACTCCCTCTAACCAGCTGACTGAAACGGGGTGGTAAAAAGGGTTTTATAATCAGGAGCTTGCCTACGTACTCCATCAGTTGTGACATGAATTTCCAGGCAGTGGTTAAAATTTTACTAACGTGTGAACTCAGGACACACAATACTTGCGTCGGGGGTTTACCGTTTACTGAGCATGCATTGTAAAGTAAGCCGTGCGTAACTTGGTAGAAGATCGCCTTATCTCCTCGGGTGGCTTTTTTGATCGGACTTTAACCCACAGAGGTCGGACGGAATCGCAGTTCTTTTGATTCCTTGCGAAGTCTTTAGTAATGACCTCCTTGAATTCTGAAGAACGTGAGGTTTTTAGGGGCGAGGGCATCTTCGAATCTTTTACCTCTTGCAGACAGATAAGCACGGGATTTGCCAGTGAAGTACGCACAAAGATGTAGTATTTAACGATGGAAAGTCGATTGCCGCGCCCAATGTAATCGTGCGCACGACGGCGAATTTCTTATGGTGCGGGGCTACTTGGGAAAGCAGCTTGTTCACTATCACTATGCAGGTGCACACGGTATCTCTCACAAGAGTGGAGACAAAAAAGCCATTAATCTTTCTGGATTCATATTTAAAGTCTCCGGGGTATTCTTATCAAACAAGAAGTTTACCTAGTGGCTGCCGGGACTTGAGGTGCTCGGGGGAGGAGAAGATTCGAAGGTGTTGGCGGAGGCGCAGACGTGACACAGATCTGGTGTACATGTTGAGAAGAGTTATTCCTGAACTGAGAGTTCTGGGGGCAGTTCGTTTTCGCGTGGCTCTTCACACCACAGGAAAAACAAATGCTGGGTCTCATGAGGAAAGATGACGTAGGGGGGCCTGAAGGGAATGGTTTTACATCCCGGTGTTCGGACGAAAAGAGTGGTTTCGGCTTTGACGGCCGAGTTACCTTGGCAAACTCACTTCCATTTTGCAGGATGAATTTACCTTTGTTTGGCTTAGTTTTTGTGAAAAGTGGGGACGTTTCTTCCCTTCAATCGATAAAGGTTGTGGCTTGCTGAATAAATATCTGCCTCTTCTGTTCACTACTTGAATGTGAGACACCACCGATCTTTTATGAAAGATCTGACTTCCTCTGAAAGTGCAGCCAACAACTGGACTCTCGGGATGAAGTCAACGAGAGCGGGATTTTAGAAGTATCTAGCCAAAAGATGAGGTGACGCTGGATGGTGTGCCCAACCTGACCGTATGTTTGGCCTGGCTGAATGTAGGTATGTCTGAATTTGGATCTGGAAAAGTTTAGGGTCATGTATATGTCGCCAGTAACTCCGATTTTATGGTCGAATAATCAATTGTTGCCTCTGATTGGGAGTGATATGAATATATCTTGGATTTGGGAAAATAACAATGGTAACAATTGAGCCACTACATCTGCCTCGATGTCCCAATGGTTTATTTTGAAGTTTTCTCGAAGTGAATTAAGAAGGTGTCGCAATCCTCGCAATCCTAGAAAATCGTATGTTTAACAGAGGTGGAGGAGAAGCTTCGGAACTCGAGCTGATGGACAGCGTGTCGATCCTGGTACTACTCATTTTAAGTTCATAAAGTCGGATTCTTTTCCTTTCTTTTAGTACTTCTCTTTCCCTTCTTTCTTCTCGTTCATTTGGTTCTCTTTGTCTTCTCTCTTATCTTTCAGTCCTTTCCTCCACTTGGATATAAGCTAAGAGGTCCTTGCCGCTGAACCCGAAGTGACTCTCCTTGCAACTTAAACGCGTTAAGTAATGAGGACCTTTTTTCGCGTTCGACCAACTTTAAGGAAAAACATCACAAAAAAGGTTGAATTATATAGACGCACAGGGAAGTCCTGGTAGGCTTTGGTGGACCTACGATTATTTACTTAAAAAAAACAAACAAACACAGCGATAATTATTTCGCACGGCGCGAATTCTTAATTATACTCGAAATAATCACTCCGGAATTTAGCAAGAGCCTATGTTATATAATACGCAACGAAGAAAACGACAAACACAATAAAAAAATTAAAAAATAAGATTCATTCCTTTTAAATAGGTTTTATAAAGCATGAAAAGGGTTAAAGTTTTACACGATCACAAAATTAAATACAAAATACGCACACAAAACTAAAACCTTAAATATAAAAGAGTCACACCCTTTAGAATCTGTCACAGGTAAAAAAGAAAAGAGATCAGATACTGCTGGTGGCGCTAAAAGCCAGAGGATTGACTCTACGTTGATCCGCGGAGTGAGCACGCAAGAAATTGGGATATAGATCCCAGTGCGAGGGTTAAATAATTAAAATCGAGAGCGGTTGGCATAAATAATCAATTCTTAGAGGTTCTGTGTTTTAGACAAACTGATTGTAGAAAAATAACTTTACTATATACGATGAAAATATTGTTAGCCAAAGTAAATAAACGACAATAAATAAGACGAGAACTGGGTTACCGAACGTTGGATACAAATGACTCGATGGGGACGAGAGTCCGAGAGAGGAGGTATGGTGATTGCTTCCAGGAAAAGGGGCAGGGGGGAGGGCAAGTAACAGGGAGACTCACCTGAACCTAATAAAATGGAGGTGGATACGACGAGTAAGCGGGCGTTACAAAGTTCCACATGCAAAATTCTTTATTCTTTAACCTCGCTGAGAACGAACGAGAAAGTACTCCATATGAGAACGAAGTTGATATCTAAGTGATAGATGCCTGTCCATGTCTATCTTCTCTCGGGTGGGAGCTCTGGGCCTTAGGTACGGGCAAGGCCTGGTAGAGAGGTGACGCGTCGAGGTCATAGCTGGAAGCCGTTGGGAGGCGGGGCAGGGCGTACGAGATTGTACGTGGCTGCTAACCAATACGGGGTGTAACACTAATTTATCAAAGCTTTTCCATAAGTAAAGGGTGTTCCATTAAGACGGATCGAAGTTAGTAGTAAATAAATCACTGTTATTGGTAAAAATTTATTGGTTTCACTATTGGATCATGTTATATGCGTCATGTCAATTATGTGTGAAAAATAATATCGCCTAAATGTCCGACAAGGCTTCGAGGGCACACCTCCGCTTGATGGTAAAAATTTTTTATGACCTTCCCTGCATAGTTGCTCCTCAATCTCACCAATATGCCTTATTATCTTATCCTCCAAATGTTGAATTGTTGTTGTCTGTTGAAAAAAGAACTTACTTTTGAGATGACCCCAAAGAAAAAACCTAAAGGCATCAAGTCACACGATCGTGGTGGCCAATTGACCTCGCTGTTTCGACAGATGATGCGACCGGGGAAAAGCTTGCTCAATAAAGTCATCCATGCATTGGCTGTGTGGCATGTGGTGCCATCCTGTTGAAACCACAAATCTTCGACATCCATACAATTCAATTCAGGCCATAAAAAGTTGGTTATCATGGCACGATATCACTCGCCTGTCAGCGTAACAGTAACCTTTATCAACCGCCTTCGGATCAAGAATTAGAGAAGCGTTCCTCTAAAGTTTTTCTGGTGACCTCTTAAGATAAAGATGCCCGATAGCTCGCTCAATCCGAGTTTGGAGAAGTTCTTCCCCATCCGAAGTTCGTCTGGTGACCTCTTGAGGACAAGAGGCCCGCATCTCACTAAATCAGAGTTTGGAGAACGTATCATCACCCTATTCGGGTTCCCGTCTACACCCCTGAGTATTTAAGGTCACCAAGGCCCCTCCTCCAAGTTCGCAATGCTTTACTCTCGAGGTTTAAAAACCCAGGTTATCCGAGCAGTATTCGGAACCTAATTCCGTCTTACTCGTGTATACGTATATATATATATATATATATATATATATATATATATATATATATATATATATATATATACATTTATTGTATACTTTTTATCTAGTCTATATTAAAATCTATTTTTGTCGTTGTGTTTGGAATATTTTCTTTGGCTACGCCGCTGCAGTTAACTATTCAAATCGCACTCTTAGAACAATAACATTTGTTGCCTTGCTTAGCCATCCTTAGAGCCTGTGTGCGTACAACACCGTACACTTAGCCATACTTCGAAATAAAGATATATATATATATATATTATATATATATATATATATATATATATATATATATATATATATATATATATATATATATATATATATATAATTTGACGTCATGCTTTGAGTATTCCTAAGAATCCGCCCTTCTTGATTTTGAAGCACTAATTTCAATTAATAGCAGCTGCATTGCCAAGAATATTTAAACACCAATATATTAGAAAAAATTTTTTGATTGACCGGTGCGGACCAATTTTCAAGCTCAATTTTTATGTGGTGTGTCCACAGTTTTCCTAGTTCCTTAAAAGAGGATTCTAGCTAGCTAAGCGGTAATAGCAACCGCCATTTTTGTGCCGTGAGCCAGAATCTCTCGTTAGTTAGTTAGTTATTATTTTTTGTGTGAGTTCGCCCGCATTTTACTAGGAATTTTTAATAATTTCGTTGTTAGTAGAGTTTATATTTTTCTGGGTAAAGCTTTAATAGCTCTGGTAGCTTTGTCGTGTGCAAAGGTCGAAAGTAGCATATCTAGTATGTCTTCATTCGATCGTTTTCATAATCAAGGACAGATCCTAGGCTTATCTGGAAAAGATTTAATCGCTCACGTCCAGGAAGAAGAACGTAATGAACGTGCAAAAAGAAAAGCACAGAGATAAGCAGAAGAAAAAGGAAGAATTAGGCAGCACAAGTGAGAGATAAGCCTTGACCAAGTTGAGATAAACTCTGTAGGATCTAGAAATGAACAGGCTGAATTGCCTTCACTAAAACTCACCCGATAGAAGGATGGAGAAGATTTTTGCCCCTAATAACGCACTACCAGAAGATCTTCGAAGTCAATAATTGAGACTTGGAATCAGATGGTGTCGCCCTACTACTTCCACTCTTGAACCATCATCTTCGCGACATATACATTTCGCTTCCTTCAGAGGCCACCCTTGATTATTCAACCGTATAGGCCGAACTTATTTCTGCTATTAACATGAATTTAGAATTTTATAGGGTTTTATTCCGCTCCGCACGAATAGAGCCAGGCCAAGCTTACAAACAATTTGGATTCATGCTTCGTCGTACCTTCCAATTCTTGCTGGATTCCGCCCAAATATCTAATGATTATGAGTCGCTAATCAACTGATGTAGACCCTCCCTCGTGAGCTAAGGGCCTTCATAGCGGACAGAAGAGCGCCATTTTCAAGGAGTGTTGTGGAAGAAACCGACCCTCACGTTTCCAGTCACGACCTATACCCCAAGAGAGTCAAATAGAACCATCCACTCTCCATCAAACACAAATTTGCGTTTAACAGAAGTCAACCCAAGGGCAACAACGGCCTCATAAAATTGCAAGCGCCGAACAAGTACAGCCTCACCAGCCGCGAGAACAAAAGCACGTGAAGCCTCCAGTACTCCCCTCCACGGCTATCAACTAATCCCGTAGAAAAAAATTTATGCTTTACCTGTGGTACCCCTGTGCATTTAAGTTACAATTGCCCCCAAGATTCTTAACTGAGTACCTCGTCGAGTTAACAGGTCCACCCAATCTCTGTTGCATCCTCGCCCAATCTGCCAGTCGCATCACCAGCACCCCCTGCTCCCTCTCCCCCGGATCACAGGTAAATTGTAAATTCCTGTTCAACAAGAGTTTCGCCGGTGGGCTCCAGTTTGAAAATGGCGCAGTAAATGGTTGCCAAGTATCAACCTTAGTGAGCGATACAGGTTGCACCTGTAGGGTAGTATCAGATAAACTACTATCCTCGTAAGCCCTCAGCATAACAGGTTCGCATTGGTGCATAAATCTTTAGGTCATGCCACCAGGTTACCAGTGGTATGGGGCCATATTCAGTGCCATATTAAGTGCCATATTTAGTGCCAATTATTCACCGAATGGGCCGACGTAGTCGCGGCCCCGATAGAATTCTGCTCCGTTCTTATTGGACAGAGCGCACAGCTCTCTCCAAACCCAGGGCCCAGGCCGAGAAAGAAGTATCACTAACGGTACTCCTATATTCCCTAGACGTCGACCTCGCCACCGCCGTTCAATTTGCTGAAGCGCAGAAGAATTTCCCCACATTACAACCCCTGTGATAAAAAAAACAAGGAAGAAGGAGACTAAAACGGTGCAAGGTAATCGGAAGATTGTTTACATCGTAAAGGACGCGTTATTATACCCTTCTTCTGTTGAACCAAAGAGTCCCCCGACCAACGTGTTGTGTATTCCAAGAAGGTATATCAAACCCGTTCTAAAGATGGTTCACGATGGCTTAATGGCCAGACATTTTGGCCATAACAAAACGGCCCAGCGGGCATTCAAATATTTTTTTTGGCCAGGCACGGCCAAAGAAATTATCGAATTCTGCAAGTCCTGTGACCTTTGCCAGAAGGTCATCTCCAAAGGGCATGCTGTCCTTACCCCCCCTTCAAAAGACCACGAGAGTGGTCAAGCCCTTCGTCCGGGTAGCAATCGACCTAATAGGCCCCATTAATCCCCCGTCAAGCGAGGGACACACTTATACTGTTGAACCATTGTGGCTGTTCCAAACGGTGTGCCTAGAACCAGACAATGAATATCCCATGACGCCCCTTCCTTGCCCTCAAGCGGGGCCTAACTCCGACCTGGACGTAAACCCAAATCTCATCCCTAACGAGAGGGCCCATTTGCTTGACTTATTGGAAGACTTTCCTGACGTTATTTCGGAATTCCCTAAGATTTTACTTCGGGAGAGAAAGCGAGCCCTTACTCCCCCCCTCTGACTTCACCCTTTTTTTACTGACCGCCTGGTCATTGAGAAATTCACACCGAGGCATCACGCTGTAATTGAAGGCTATATCTCCGATGTCTTAATCTTCCCTCCTCTTGAGTCGGGAGATTATTCGTGTATTTGTAGGTTTGCCTTTAGACAACTTTTATAACTCCAGCCACTAGTCGTTCCTTCAGACCCGCTGCTCCCGGCCTATTACACCTTTCCTTAAGGAAACGCTCTGTTGCCCTGGCCGATAATGAAGGTTCGAAAAGGTCCATCGATCTCTCCCTATTTTGGAGAAATCCCGGTATATATGCGGCCTCTCAAGGATTACCCGCAGATTCAGGTAGACGACGCTTCCCCGAACGAAGGCTCTCTTGAACGATGCTCTCGCCCGAGAAGTGCTTAGTGGCTATCGCAGGGCAACGAAGAGCTAGACATCACACTCATAATTTTGGTTCAGGGAGAAAAGTCTCTTGAAGCAACGTTAGCCTTTCTCAATCGCCATCGGATCAAAGATTGGAGAAGCCGTCCTCCGAAGTTCTTCCAGTGAGACCTTGAGGACAAGAGGCCCAACAGCTCGTTCAATCCGAGTTTGCAGAAGTCGCACCCCCCTCCGATGTTCTTCTGGTGACCTCTTGAGGACAAAGAGCCTAATAGCTCGGACAATCTGAGTTTAGATAAGTTCCCCTTACCCATCCGAAGTTCTTCCAGTGACTTCTTCAGGCGAAGAGGCCCGCATCTCAATAAATCAGAGTTTGGAGAACCTAGCATCACCCTATTTGGGTTCACGTCTATACCCGTAAGTAATCAAGGTCAACAAGGTCCCCGTCCCCCATGTTCGCTCCACTTTGCTCTCAGGGTTCAAAGGAACTGAATCTCTCACCAGCCAAAATCTCCCATTATAATCATTTAATAACCCTGGTTATCCGATCAGTATTCGGCACCTAATTCCGTCTTATTCGTATATACATATATATATTTATTGTGTAACTTTTATCTAGTGTATATTAAATTCTATTTTTATTGTTTTTTTTAGATATTCCTTGGTCACGCAACTGCAGCTAACTATTCAACTAGCACTCTTAGAACAACAACATTTGTTGCCTTGTTTAGTTATCCTTAGAGCCTGTGTGCGTATATCCCGTACACTTAGCCATACTTCGACATATATATATATATATATATGTATATATATATATATATATATATATATATATATATTCGTGTGTGTATATGCTTTCTAATTCATTTACAAAAGTAAAACATTAGACCATAGCAACCAAAAATCAACTTTAATTGCATATTCAATAATGGAAACAAAAGGCAGTCACTAATTGATAATACAAAATCAAAGAAATAAACATACTTTCAATTGCCTCATTCTGAAATGATTGAATATTAGTAATAGGAGTGTCAAATACAGAAGAAGAGGTTTTGAAGAGCTGGGGTTTTCTTTTGAAGACGTTTTAATAGACAAAACAATTTATCTTAGACTAAAAAGAATAAAAATTGGACAATTGTTGAATAGAAAAAAGTCAATTGTTCCTATAGTGAAGCATCTTGAAGGTAGGGTACTATTTTGGACCTCTTTTTTTGGTTATTCAATCACAATCTTTATAAAATATCAAATAAATTATTTCATCATGGCTCTCATTAAGTATTGCAGAAACTTGCCATCCATGTAAAACCCTTACTATCATTAAATTACTTTATCCCAGTAGGACAATTTACCTAAGCACTTATCGAAACAGGATCTTAGTTAGTTGGAAAAGAACGAAAGGGAAAGAGAGCTTAAAATCATGGTTTAGCTACTCCTGACTACTGATTGCAATCATAATGAACTGTTGTGGGGTTATCTTAACAGATGAATGAAAAATAAACAATAAAAACAAAGGTTTGTTTAAATGTTGGAATGAAATTTTACAAGAATATTGGGTTTCTCTGGTTAAAAGGAAAACACGAAGATGCTTTGCAGGTATCAAGGTAAAAGGGTGATAATATGTTCTTGATGGGTTCATTAAAGTTGATCTATGATACTCTACTGGTTCATTTACTTCCCTTTTAATATGCTAACTCATTAAAGCTTAGCGTTGCATATATGCAACGTTTTCTTTAAGTTTCCAAAATTGAAATAAAACTTAAATTACATTTAAATTGACATGACTTTTACTCCAAAATGATAGATAAACGATTGTTAAATAAATTCGGCTATATAAATAAGTTTGAGAAAGTATCTGGCAACTTAGAAATATTCTGAAAAAAAAAGCAGTATTTGGAATAGCATCATGGCGTCTACCACCAATTAAGTAGCTATTTTCGAATTGCATTTTTGGTTAGTTATATATTCGAATTTTAACTTATACGAGTATATCATTTATTTTCTTTGAAAGAGGTTCATTCATATGTATCAATCACCCAAAGCATGATTCTTTTTCATTTCCTTCATTTTTTCTTTGATCTTTCAATAATGAAATCTCGTGTTACAAATATGCAACACCAGTTCATTAAGCTATCTAAACATGTTATCCTTCAATATTAATTTTCTTTTATTTCTCCTTAAATGCATAACTAATATGATCTCTTTTTATCATTTTTATGATTCAATTTATGATTTTATTATCTTTACTTTGACAATTCTCGATTTTTATATAATTTTGCAACAATGACTTATATTTTTCTCCCACTGACGGGTCAGTCTCTGTGGAAGAAATGTTGAATTTTTTTGATGAAGGAGATGGCAATGAAGATGATTTCGATGGGATCTACTTAGAACTTCCTGAAGCAAGAATTGAATCCGATGAAGACTCTGGTTATTAAAATTGTGGTTTAATTGATAATCTCTCTAGCAATCTGCTTCGTTCATGGAGCATAGCTTGTTGTCGCAATGGCAAGCGTATTGGTAAGGAAGACTTTATTCCAACAAAAACTCACCCAAAGAAGAAAAAGAAGAAAATATCCTGGTAGAATAATGATATCAGCAGGCCAAGTATGATTTTTCCTGCTTCAGATTACTCTAGTTATAGTGACCAATCGCCAACATCTCTTTTTGAGAAATTCTTTGATGAGAAAGTCTGGAAATTGCTCGTAGAGAAAGTTCCCGGTATGCTTTATTTTTAAATCTTCCCGATTCCAAGATTTCTGCTAATGAATTCAAGGTGTTTATTGGTATTCTTTTACTAAGTGGCTATAATAATCATCCATCACAGCGTATATATTGGGACTCAGAGGAAGATGCTCACAATGAATTCGTATGTAATGCTATGAGAAGAGATAGTTTCTTGCAAATCAAGAGATTTTTGCATTTTTGCGATAGTAGGAATTTTTCCTCTCAAGACAAAATGTGGAAACTTCGTCATTTCATGGTCATCTTACAAGAAAACTTGGCCAAAAGTTTCCAACCGGAAATGAATATAACGTGTGATGAAGCGATGATTGAATATTATAGGAAGCATGGCTGCAAGCAGTTTTTAGGTCCAAAACCAATTCGTTTTGGTTTCAAAACTTGGTGTATGAATACCGTTCAAGGCTATCTTATTAATTTTAATGTATACCAAGACAAAAAAATAAAAGTAAATTCAAACTATAAAGGGAACTTGGGAAAGTGTGCTGCACCATTGGCAACAATGATTGACAGTCTTACTGAAATCAAGAAGGAATTGCCATATCATTTTTACTTTGATAATTTGTTTACAAGCACAAATTTATTATGCCACCTAAAAGAACGAAAGTATTGCGGAACGTGGACTATTCGAGGAAACAGAATTGATAAAAGCTGCCCTCTTTCAAACTCAAAAGATTTTAAGAAAAAGGCTCGTGGAGAATTTGAATATGCCAGAAATGCTTGGAATAACATCATTTTAGTACGTTGGTTGGATAACAATGTTGTGACAGCTGCTTCAAATGTTCACGGCATTACCCCTGTTGTGAAGGCCCACCGTTACTCAGGTGTTACCGGCAAAGTGATAGATGTCACACAACCTAACATCATTTCTAAGTACAATAAGTACATGAGCGGGACTGATCTCATGGACCAAAATATCAATGCTTATCGCATTGGTATAAGAGGGAAGAAATGGTGGTGGCCAATCTTTATATGGATTGTTGATGCAGCTGTCAAAAATGCTTGCATTTTATACAAAAACTGTAATAAATCGATGAGACAGCTAGAATTCAGCCGCTCCATTGTGCAAACATTTTTGAAAAAATATGGTTCTCAACCAGGAGTAGGTGGTCGCCCCAAGATTTCACAGGAGAGTAGCATAAACACTCGAGTATCTGATTCCATCAGGCTGGATCCAGGTTGCCATCTTGTCAGATACATCCCCAATAACAAAAGTAGAAGATGTGCAGGTCTCAATTGCTCATCAATAACGAGAACCGAATATCCAAAGTGTTCCGTGAGTTTGTGCATAAATTGCTTTGAAGAGTTTCATAATGCCTAATTTGTTAACCGATCAGCCTGGCGTTACATATATGCAACACATCTTTTTTGCTTTTTATTCCAAGATTTCTCATTAAATATTAATCATTGATAAGAATTATTATTCCCCTTTGCTATTTTTACTCATATTATAGTAAATATTAAAAATTTAAAAAAGAAAAAAAACTTAGGCTTTAATGGGTTAATTTGGTTTATTTAAAGATCTTGCGTGGGAAGAGGCGCAGTATTTATGACCGATCAAGGTCCAGGGGACGCATTTGCCACGTTATTACTGCCATCGAGCGAATTTCATCCTCTTTCCATCTCTATGATTGTGTTCTTGATATATTTACTCGTACATATATATAACAAAGGTACGTTCCAGTTAAGATTACTTTTGTCTATCCTTGTTCATTTCTTCTAGCAATGTGTCCTTCTCATTCTAACTTCAAATTTTCATTCTTTTTTTAGTATATTGCACACGTTTTTGTCGTCTAATCCCTGTATCTTTTACACTAACTGAACAGTTATTTCAATCATGTATGCTTTTATCGTTTTTCAAAATGAAAAAAGAGACTTGCATTAGCCTTTAAAATTTATAAAATAATATATAATAATCTGTAACATATTCAAAATGTTAGGCAGATATTCGAAATTTTGTAATATGAATTTTGTTCAAAAAATAAAAGAATTACAATTAGCAGTACTGCAATATTTAATCCGCCCCTGTAAATTCCGTTGTTTTCAAACTCTAACATTGACAACGTTTCTAGTGTAATACGGAACAATGACAATTGGAATAATTAACGTCTCTTTAGGCATCCCCATATTAGGTTGTCTGCGTTAAATCGCCCCACTAGGTCTACTTTTGAAAAATGAAGAGATTCAAATCTGGTATTTGCCTATCATTTTTATACACCAGCAGCTAACTAGAGTGGAATGGCGATTGTTGGTAATCTGCCTCCTGCTATTCGAGGACAGCAGCCACATTAGTCCATTAGGCAAACCAAGGCAAACATTCGCAGAAAGAGGATTATTATACATTCGTCTTCACTTCACTATGAAAAACTACTTACAATACTGGACAATTTTTATTATAAAACATGAAAACCTATGTAAATATAGTATATTAATTATTATGTATGCTGAACTGTAATAATATGTATGCATAAAAATATTGTGAATTTATTACAACTTGTGTCTCCACCTATTACATTTCCCAAAGATTATGGAAAAACTCATTTCTGCTACCATCAGACAGATATGTTAGGAAAACACTCTGGAAAACTTCAGAACACTGGAGGATCCCATACACTATGTACCGATTCAGTAGTTCTTAAGTATTTCTCAATAGAACATTGCTGATAAACTAGATGAAAAAATTGTAACACGTGTTAGATAACACAACTGATACTTTATTAAGGAAGCGTTTCCATTAATACAAATTACCTTTCATTTTTAACACATCAGAATGGCCCAAAGGAACAAATATAGTGCACTAATTTACCTCCTTTCTCGCTGGGTCAAAGGGTTCCAATCTTCGATCTTTTCAACCAGTTCAAAGTTTTGTACACGTGTTCTTCTCATCAGGGCTGTTTATGTCCTGCACTTCATCTGATACACGTTCTACCATAACTCCCTACTAGAGACTGAAAGCCCTTTAAGGTTTGTCTGCTTACATACTCTCTGAGCCACGCTAATAGCTTGATAGGGAAAGGTAAGATTCCTCGGTTTTCTTTGAATCCATCCTGATGAAACATTTCACAACTGGTCTTCACAATATCCCAACATTAACTTTCTCTTTACTTTATGATGTGTTAAGGCCTTCAATTTTGAATGAAAGTAGTCCATCGAGAGATATGGAAGAAACGAAAAATAATTATCTACATTGAGCATACATTTCATATATATTTAACATAAAAAATAATTATATGCAAGATTGATGGATATAATGAATTATTCACTCACATTAGCGCTATTTTGATAGATCACTTCCAAAACCCTATCATGCATGTAATTTGTCAATTTCTTAATAGTACTAGTTTTGACTGCCTCTGCTGAAAAATTCATGGTCGCCCATTAGATTTCTTTAGAAGAAAATTGATGTTCATCAGCATAAACAACTTGTTTAATAATGGATCACAAATTTGTGATTGGGTTGAGATCCAAAGAGGCTGACAAACATAAAATAAACTTGTCATCTTCTATGTTGCAAGAGCTAGAGGGTAGAAATACGTGGTTGGCCCTAACAGAGTGGGCTGCGGCGTTGTAATGCATTAAATCTCGAGTGCTTAGAAGTGACAACGGTGTGTAATCTAGCCATGGATCCAAGAACTCCCTCGAAAGATTAAGAGATTGCACTAGGCGGTTGTGGTCACTTGAACCCCATCAGGCACTCTAAACTGGAAAACAAGTCTGTGTCAAATAATACCCACCCACAACATCATTCCTCCTCTCTGATTTTGACGTCGTAAATATTCGTGACACCCAACCGTCAGGACTTCAAAGGGTTACCTTTGTCTCGTCAGTGAAAAGAACGCAACTCATGTCCAGACTCATGTACTTCTGGTCCCATTGAAGCCTCAAAGTCTTGTGACGAGGCGTTAAAGGGAGCAGTTTCAGGGGAATTCGCAGGAAAGCAATGGTCCCTAGAATGCGGTTATTTGGGGTCTCAGTACATGAGGATAACCGGCGGTGGTCAAAATGATTTTCCTTCTTTGTCCGGATTCCCACGTAACTGGAGGTCAATATTCCTTATATCCCTAGCTATCACAGTCTTGGAGGTCCCACGATGTGATTGCTTCTTCCTTAGCAAGGAAACCTTTTCCGCAATAACATGGAAAGACGTGCCTTCAGCACTTTCATGATGGTGGCTTCTATTCATCGTTGAGTGTTCTTAAATAGGTTAAAGGCTCGTTCTTTCCTGACTAAAAACGACGAACTTAAAATAAAATTAAAGGAGGTAACGCATCAAAATGAAATCATAACATTAGTGTTGCCAAATTGTGCAGACCAGCAGAAAAACTGTTTCATTAACATTGATTCACAGAAAACCGAAATAAATCCTAATTTTCCCTACCAGGCAATTGGCGTGGCTCAAGGTTTATGTAAGTAGAAAGAGTTTAAAGGGGAGGCTCTCTCAAGTGGAGATGTAGAGCACATCGGGAAGCAGGTGAGGTACAGGAGAGGAATACTCCCGGTTGCGAACAACGCCTGTTACACAGTGTTGAACCAATTAAAGAGGTCAAAGATTCAAAGCCTGTGACCTAGCGAGAAGGAAGTTGCATTAGTCCACTATGTTCATTGATTTTTATCATGCTAATGTGTTAAAAATGAAGGTAACCTGTATTAAAAGAAACGCTTCCTTTACACCGAAAAAATAAAATAAACAAGCTAAGTAAGTTCGGTAACTTAATTACCTCTCTATTTTATTCCTAATAAAGTAGCATATTTTTTTTAATTAAAGTGTCGATTATGGTTGTTTAATTTTGTTCTTCACATAATATTTATATTAGGATTGATATTCTTAACATGTTCGTTAATTTTTGACATGGTAAAAATTTGTGTTCCTTATTCTTGACATGATCCCTAATGCTTATTTAAAATCTTTATTTTTTACTTATATTCCTCCTCATTTGTAGTTATTATGGATTGTATGAAACAAAATAATCCTTATTAATTTTAAGTTTACCTTAGTGAAAAACCTTATCATATTTCTTAATTGAACCTTTTTTTCCTCAAAGCAGCAAAGATAAATTTAGGAATATTAATTGCCTTTGAACTTTCGCTAAATTTGGTCGGTATGATTTTAGATTCACTATTTCGGTCAAGTATGTGATATAAACCTTGGGGAAAAAGTTTTCAGACACCTTGGAAATTTTAAGATATTTGATTAATACAGCTTCATAAAGTTGGAATACAACGGCATTAAAGGACAAATAAATATAACCTAGTTATATATCCCTCAATCCATAGCGATGCATGGATTGAAGAAGAAGTGTTACTTGTACTCGTGGGACCAAAAGACACGTTCCCATTGATCCATGGTCCAATTGCGTTGAACACTTACACAAGACATTTGATATTGCTTCTGCTGCAGGTTGAACAGCCGCTTCCAGACTGCTTTAAATGACTTCACGCCTCATGCAAGCAATTTGTGAGGGATGCATTAACTTGACCTCCATCAGTACAATCATGTTGAGACACAGAGTTCTTTCATCATGTTGTGGATTGACCATATCGTGTCTAAAGCGATGTTGGATTACAAATGTTTCCTTTTCATTTCATTTCTAAAATTTCTTCTACAATCCTTTTCTGTCTAACCTAATACAACTAAGTAGAAAAGTTGGTATAATGAGAAATGTTGCATTTTGTAATTATTGTCTACTTAAACTCAATTACTTAGAAAGTCTGCAGATCAAAATGAAATATATAAAGATGACTAGTTTCACTAGTAAGCATCAACGTTCTACACATCAAGTAACTTGATTTTTACTATTATTCAGGATCCTGATCTTATTTAGGGGTGAGAGATTAACAATACAAGGCAAAGAAAAAACCAACTTAACAGCTGAAAATAAATATTAGCAGCAAACCTACAAAATTTGTGACTATTCGGAATTACCACTAATAAGAATGCTTAAAATCGAACAGTTCCCAACGTTTTTCGCATATATTTGATTTATTTCTACATATTTTCCTTTCCTATATTTTCACACATCATTCATCAGTTTGCTATTCAACATTGTTTCTCTTTGTTTCAAGATACGAGTAAGCCAAATTAGACACGAATGGTAGCTACAAAATACAATGGGTGAATGCTATGAAATGCAATCTCTATGGAAGAGAATAATTCTTTTTTTCAATTTTGTTGGCAAGAAAGAGGTTGGTTAAGTCATCTTATTTAGCTAGATAAAGATAAATAAGGCAATGTAGAGAAAAGATGTTTGATCGTTTAATCACAATTAGTTTGTCAGCCAAATTGAAAAAGATGACTATAAATTTAATTATTGTCAGCAGCGTTTGCTACATCCTTTTTATGCAAACACGTAGTTAGAAACTTTGATAACCAAACGATAAAAGAATATCCCAAGATAATATACGGAAAATTAACTCACAAGATCGTATGTCCTCTAAACCTCTAATTTAGGGTGATATCACGGAAGGTGGTATAAATATATATATATATATATATATATATATATATATATATATATATATATATATATATATATATATATATATATGTGAGAATGGATGGGGAGAAAGAAAAGTCCAGACACTACACAGAGCTCTTTATTGACGTTTCGCCTCTTGGCTTCCTCAGAATGGAACTGACAAGAGAGATGGAAGATCGCCGCTCGACCATTCGTAAAGTTAGTCTGGGTCGCGGTCACTTGCTCTCCCCCGGCCGTTTCCCCCTCGTCTCGACCCTTGCGCCTCTTCATTAATGAGCCTTGCCGCACCTGTCGCCAGCTTGAAGAAACCGTCCCGGTGATTTGTCGACCTATAGGAGAGAATATATGTAGCTTCAATAATCCTAAAAACATTAAAACTAGACTTACTGAGCATAAGAGGGACGTCCGGGCACATAGAACTTTAAACTCGTTAGTGGTGCATATAGATGAATGTGGGCATTTACCCAAATGGGATGGGGTGAGTATAGTTCAAAAAGGTTTATCAAAACGTGAGCGTAGGATTATTGAAGCTACATATATTCTCTCCTATAGGTCGACAAATCACCGGGACGGTTTCTTCAAGCTGGCGACAGGTGCGGCAAGGCTCATTAATGAAGAGGCGGAAGGGTCGAGACGAGGGGGAAACGGCCGGGGGAGAGCAAGTGACCGCGACCCAGACTAACTTTACGAATGGTCGAGCGGCGATCTTCCATCTCTCTTGTCAGTTCCATTCTGAGGAAGCCAAGAGGCGAAACGTCAATAAAGAGCTCTGTGTAGTGTCTGGACTTTTCTTTCTCTCCATCCATTCTCACCTATACGTCGAGTCTTTCATGCAATATATATATATATATATATATATTCTCATATCTACATCTGAACAGAATCATACAAACATGGCTACCGTTCTTGCCTTGAACTTCTCGTATCAGGGATTTCCAAGAGAAACCTTGTTGCTCGTAAATGGATCATAGAAAATAGCTAGGATTAAAAAACAATGCATTTAAAAAAAAGGCCCATAATATTTACTCAAACTTTATAACATATACTTATATAAAGTTGCGAAAGTGTTAAAGTAGTTTAGAAATACGTAGAGAACTTAAAAATAATAAACACCATTTAAACAAGAATTACATTAAAATTTAACGAGATTTGGCCAAGGAATGGAAATTTTGGAAATAATTTTCAGCATTGTTGCCATTTGTTCATAAAGGGAAACAGGGCATGTGATTGTCGTTCTCATAGATATACAAACATGGCTAGGTTAATGCAGAGTTTATGCCCACCAGCGAATTTGGGGGGCGCTTTGTTATAAATATCTCTATATAGCTTATTTACTA
This sequence comes from Ceratothoa steindachneri, assembly GCA_963969495.1. Taxonomy (NCBI): domain Eukaryota; kingdom Metazoa; phylum Arthropoda; class Malacostraca; order Isopoda; family Cymothoidae; genus Ceratothoa; species Ceratothoa steindachneri. The sequence goes on from OZ018318.1 coordinate 195,007,196, forward strand.
CTTAATGTGGGCAAATTTCTAATTAGAATGTTATGACGAAAAATAGATTCTCCGCTATTTTAGGAGACATGAAAATTTTAAATCACAAAATAGTGTATTATATATCATTTTAAGTGATTTTTATGAATTAAAATATGATAAGGACATTTCATATTAATCAATTTTAATGAAAATATGATTGATTCAAATAAAATTCGGGGGTAAGCCTTATATGGCTGAATTCACGGAACGCGTTAGAAGGCATAGAGGCCTAACGACATTTAGCAATCGGCTTTTGAATTCGAATCTTATGTTGGACTTTTGAATTAGAATATTTCAATTTTATTTAAAAAGTTCTGCGTGTGTGGGGGTGCAACTTCTAAACTTAAGTGAGGAATATGGGGGCGAAGCTCCTATTTCGAAATTCCATCAAAAATGATATATAATAGATTATGATACGATTGCAATAGCCTCATAAAAACCCATAAATAACGTACTTTTTTCATTTTTCCAAAAGAGAAAAATTGTCTACAGTGAAAAATTAGTTGTTTTTGAGCATATATATGGGAAATATTACAAAATTTAGCGCGTGATAACTATAAATATGAATATGTACCACGGAAGGAAACTGAATAAAAGACGGATTGGAGTTAGTACTTTCGTCTATTTGACATTTTCCAACTCACAATGGTAAGAAAAAATAAGACACACAGGATTTATACTAAGCACGTTTCCCTATGAGGTCAACTTTTTAATGCTATCAGCTAAGTCGGATTTTAGAAAAAGTAATAAAATTAGGTCTAGCGAAAACAGCCCTGGGATAATGTTGAGATTACTGTCCTTTGTGTGGAAGATTAAAAATGATTCTAGGATATTTCTCTTTATAAAATCATGACTATGGATTATTGCATAAGTTTTTGACCAGTTAATTCCGTGTGCTATCTTGGAATTGTAGACAGCTAAAGGCATTATTCAGATATCCCTTAATTACTGCATTTTTGTGTTGTTGGGTCCTTATGGAAACATTTTTGGAAGTTTGGCCTACATAGAATAAATTACAATCTAAATATAGAATTCGAAAATTACATTATTATCATTATTGGGGCTATGCTTTAGTAAGAGATTTTTTAATGTATGATTGTATTTAAGGGCTACCTTAATATTAAGTTGTTTTAGAATGGGCACTACAGACATAAAATTATCATGATAGGGTAAAATTAATAGGTTTTTACAAGGATTTATTGTCTCTAATTTACAATTATAAAATATTTTGGTGGCTATATTCATACATTTTTCTAGAAAGTACTTTGGGTAGCATAAATTGGTAGCAATATCTTCAATTTTTGTGTATTCTTTATCTATATAGTCGGGACTATATATTCGAAGAGCCCTAAGATACATGGAAGAAAAAACAGCAGATTTTATACTTTTGGCATGACTTGAATAAAAATGAACTTAAGATAAATTATTTGTCGGTTTCGTATAAACAGTAAATTTTAATCTATGCGGTTCTCTAATTATTAGGACATCCAAAAATGAAAGGCTATTATTTACTTGAATTTACGGTGAATTTAATTGACGGAACCAATGAGTTGATAATTAAAAGAAAACTATTGATGTCAAAACTCTTGTTTAAAATTACCAGGATGTCGTCAACATACCGGAACCAAACAATTTCAGTAGACCTAAAAGGTGGGATAAACTTAGTTCCGAAAAATTCCATATATAAATTTAAAAATAGGGGAGATAAAGGATTACCCATAGCCATACCAAACACTTGTTTATAGAATTTGCCGTTGAAACTAAATTTACATTTTTTGATACATATACAAATAAGCTCAATGATCGTATTGGTTCGTAAAGGAAGGTCATAAGCATTTAAAATAGAGGCTAGAAGGTTTAATAAGTTATCAAAGGGCACTTTGGTGAATAATGATGATAACATCAAAACTGACTAGTCTCAGATATGAGGTTACCCTCATATTGTTTAATTTATTGCAAAGGTCACGCTATATCATGCAATTGAATTGCCCCCAAGATCCCCAAACTTAACACCGTAGGATAATTTCTTATGGGCACATCTAAAGAATAAAGTGTATTCAATTCCACCAAAAAGCATCAACCAATTAAGAGGGAGTATCACACATGAAGTCAATATTCTTAAGGAAAATCACAAGTTAATCCAAAAGTTGTTCAATCAATGCGATCAAATGCGCAACTGTGCTCGGTAAGAAAGGGAGGACATGTAGAAGGAACCGGTGCTTAGAAAATTAAAAAATGAATTTGTATTACCCAAATGAAGAGGTGTTTTTGTTAAAAATGGATTTAAATATATTTGTTTATTTAAACTTCGAAGTTTCATTATTTTACTTCCTTGTGCAAATCTAATTTTGATAGCCTCCACTAAACCCATTAGTGTATCAATAAGGTAAAAGGAAATTTAATTAAATTTTATGAATCGACAGCTAAATAGTTGATAAATTTATTTTGTTTAGCAGAACTCAAAAGTCTGTAATAGGTTTGGGGTTATACTATTTCAAAGTACCGTTAACTTTTTTCTGGAAAACCTTGTATATTGTTTTAATCAATCGAAAGAATCAGGTCTGTAAGGGTTTATGTAGTTTAATTTTTTTTACTTTTGTTAAACACTTAAAATTTTTCTTTGCGAATAAAGATGCTATAATTTAGTACACAATTCGCAATATTCCTTTTAAAATTATGAACCTAAATGATTTGGCTGTGATTTCCCTCGTTCAAGGACTAGTCTCGTGTAACCTAAAAAAATTTAGCTCAAAGTTGTTAATTCCTAGGAATCGCATCATTGTTTTTTATATATCATTTTGAAGGGAATTCTTTCCAAATTAAAATATAATAAGTACATTTAATAATATCTAATTTTAAAGAAAACATCATTGATTTAAATCAAATTTAGAGGAAGGAGGTTTATATGTATGAAATCAAGCAAAACAGTATCAAAACTAGAGACCTAACGACATTTAGTAATCGCCATTAGGAATCGAACCTAAGGTTAGGCATTCGAAGTAGGAATATTAGGATTTTTTTTAATTTTCATTAGGGGGGGGGGGTACATCCCCCACAAATAAGTCGGGGGTATGGGGGCGAAGCCCCCATTTCGAAATTACCATCAAAATATAATATAATATGATGCGATTACAATAGGTTAACACCAAACGCCCCGTATATCACTATTTTTTTCATTTTCCCAAGAAAAACTTTGTCTACATTAATATATATATATATATATATATATATATATATATATATATATATATATATACATATATAATCATCATCACTAACTCTATAATTTAGTAAGGTGATTTTTGGGAGTATTGAATAATAGTTTCATCTTAGTTTGGTTATGACTTATTTTTTTTATCAAAGTTAATTTTAAAACCCAATGAATTAAAATGGTGAAGTTCAGTAAATTTATTTTTATATATCTTCTTCTTCTTCTATAACTCTATATTTTAGCAACGTGATATTTTGAAAGGGGGGAAATTTAGTTAATAGTTCTTTTTTTAAATTATTATAATTTGCGAAGTTTAGAAAATTTAGAAAAATTTGACCATGGCTGCTTTTTTTTTAGATTTAAAATTTTAATCTTTGTATCGAAGCCATTGCCTGATATATATATATATATATATATATATATATATATATATATATATATATATATATATATATATATATATATATAATGTTTAACAGAAATCCCAAGGCGAGGAAAATAGCTGGTATCATCCTTTTTATTTACCGGCGACGTTTCGATAACAATACGGTCATCTTCTTAGGCCTAAAATACAAAAAACGAAACGAAATATTTTGAACTATTAAGAGAGCACACTGCTAAATGTACATCTAGAAGTTTACTAGCTAGTCTAAGCTTTGATTGGCCGATTTAGAGTTTAAGGAAATATTTCAAAATGGTGCTCAAATTTACAATAGAGACTAGGGAAGAAATTAAAATATTTAAATTAGTTAGCGAGTGTATAATGGTTAAAATCTATTAAGGGAGGGAGAGATTTGATTTATGAATCTAATGATTATATAAAACTGTTTTAAAATTAATTTTAAACGGATAATTAAAGTAAAAATTGGCTAAACCTAATATACAAAATCACAAACCTTGCCAACGAGCGTGTTACGTGCTCCGGCCGACCCAAAAGTACCAAAACTGCGCACCAGAACCCGCATCTAAACGAATTCAGGTAACAAGGAGTGGAACCAACGAGAGATAATTATTTAAATTCGATGAGAGCTGTTTTATATATAGTGTTTCTAAGATTCAAAGGGTAATAGGGCATTTATGCAAATTCAGAATTTCTAAGTTATCTAAGGACATATAACTTTTACACTTTATTACGTGATCTCTTATCGCTGAATTTTCTTTGTTTTCAAGTATCTTGCCGGTTCTATTACTTATACCCATATATGAAGAGAATCTCGCCTTCAAAGTTTTCACGGAGCTTCTGATATATTTGCCTTGGGAACACCCAGGACATTTAAATAAGTATATAATCGAACTCCGAAGACTCTTTGGAACCGGATCCTTAATTGTAAAGAAACATTTTATATTTATTTTGTTGACAAAGGCAATTTGAAATTTGATTTGACAGAAGTATTTCCTTAGCAATATGCGTAATTTTCGGCTAAGGACTTTATTGTGAATACCCAGCTCTGGCATTATTAAATAATGTTTGTCTTTTGCCACCGTTATCTCAGGGTGGCTTGTTTGATACAATCCACTTAAAATGTGCGGATTGACTCTTCTACAATAAAGGAAGGAAAACCATTGTGCATAAAGAAAGATTTAAGGTACTGAAATTCGTGGTCTATAAAATTGTAGGATGAACAGAGATTGTATGCGCAATGAAGAAGGGTCTTAATGGATGAGATTTTGTATTTCAAATCTAAGCAACTAAAAAAGTTTATTCCTAACCTCGTATTAGTCGGTTTCCTATATACTGATTTTTCTAGATTATTTTGATTTTTTCTTATTAAAAGATCTAAAAAGGGGAGGGTGTTATCACTCTCAGTTTCCATTGTATATTTAATACCGGGATGGATGGTGTTTAAAAAATTAAGAAATTCTAAAGCTTGATCTCGTTGTTTAAATATAGCTATGGAGTCATCTACAAAACGTCTATAGAAAGTTGGTCTACATGAATCAGGAACTTCAGAAAAAACCATCTCCTCCAAATGAGTCATGAAAATTTCAGGTGCCAAAGGGCCGATTGGGGACTTCATACCAACTCCATCGATTTGTTGGTAAATCTCGCCATCAAAGTTAAACACCGATCCACCAAAAACAAGGTCCAACAAAGACTTGAATTCTGATTTACTGAAACCATGGAAAGTTGGTGAATCCTTTAAAATTCTGTCTAAAATAATAGTTTTTGTTTCATTAACTGGTATGTTTGTAAACAGTGACTGAATATCGTAACTCACTAAAAAACTACTGGAATTTGCTTTATATGCAATCAATTCTACTTGAAAACTGTACAAGTTGGTAATCGTGTATTCATTCCTTGATAATGTGGATAGTAATTCCACAACGTATTTTGCGAGTTTGTAGGCAGGTAAGCTATACGAGGCCAAAATGGGGCGCAATGGGATTCCAGGTTTATGTATTTTAGGTAACAATACAGTTTGGTTAAGCCAGAACCAGGGGCATGTAATTTAGAGTAAAGTTCATGGCTGATAGTTGAGAGAGATTTACAGTTGTTAAGAAATCGATTTACTTTGTCCTCCAATTGAGTTACAATTAACTATTACTGATGAATAACCTGTCATTTTTGGATGGCCTACTTGTTAAAACTATTACTGGGCGAAGCCAAACGATATTTAAAAATAACATCATTCAAACACATGATCGTAAGTTAAAATCTCTCGGTATAAGTTCTCCCAAATTTCTGGACCCTTATACGGTAGTTACAAATCTTACAGATTATCATCTCTCAGACCGAGAGAAATATTTGCTCTCATTTGGGTTGGAATTTAAACTTCCCAACCTTTCTTTTTCCAAGCCTAATTTCATGGTTCACTTTGAGAAGTTGGCCAAGTGGTTCAAAAGCTGTCCCTTGCTATGGCTCTTTCAATAGATTTTTGACGGACTTTTCAAATATTTCTCACGAGATATATCAGAAGTTCAGGTTACATAAGTTCACTTCAATTATTTTTCGGAAATCTGACGTAAGAATTCTGCGTAACTTGGGGAGAAATAAAAAACTTATAATTACAAAACCAGACAAGGAAAACGGAGTAGTAATATTAAATCGTCAAGACTACATAGACAAAACACAAATTCTTTTGGCAGACTCTTCTAAATTCCAAAAAAATGCAAAAACCCGAAGAGGAAATTGTAACTCAATTGGAGGACAAAGTAAATCGATTTCTTAACAACTGTAAATCTCTCTCAACTATCAGCCATGAACTTTACTCTAAATTACATGCCACAGGTTTTGGCTTAGCCAAACTGTATTGTTTACCCAAAATACATAAACCTGGAATCCCATTACGCCCCATTTTGGCCTCGTATAGCTTACCTGCCTACAAACTCGCAAAATACGTTGTGGAATTACTATCCACATTATCAAGGAATGAATACACGATTACCAACTTGTACAGTTTTCAAGTAGAATTGATTGCATATAAAGCAAATTCCAGTAGTTTTTTAGTGAGTTACGATATTCAGTCACTGTTTACAAACATACCAGTTAATGAAACAAAAACTATTATTTTAGACAGAATTTTAAAGGATTCACCAACTTTCCATGGTTTCAGTAAATCAGAATTCAAGTCTTTGTTGGACCTTGTTTTTGGTGGATCGGTGTTAACCTTCGATGGCGAGATTTACCAACAAATCGATGGAGTTGGTATGGGGTCCCCAATCGGCCCTTTGGCCGCCGAATTTTTCATGACTCATTTGGAAGAGAGGGTTTTTTCTGAAGTTCCTGATTCATGTAGACCAACTTTCTATAGACGTTTTGTAGATGACTCCATAGCTATATTTAAACAACAAGATCAAACTTTAGAATTTCTTAATTTTTTAAACACCATTCACCCCGGTATTAATTATACAATGGAAACTGAGAGTGATAACACCCTCCCCTTTTTAGATCTTTTAATAAGAAAAAATCAAAATAATCTAGAAACATCAGTATATAGGAAACCAACTAATACGAGGTTAGGATTAAACTTTTTTAGTTGCTTAGATTTGAAATACAAAATCTCATCCATTAAGACCCTTCTTCATCGCGCATACAATCTCTGTTCATCCTACAATTTTAGAGACAAAGAATTCAGTACCTTAAATCTTTCTTTATGCACAATGGTTTTCCTTCCTTTATTTTATGTAGATGAGTCAATCCGCACATTTTTAAGTGGATTGTATAAACCAAGCCACCCTGAGATAACGGTGGCAAAAGACAAACATTATTTAATAATGCCAGAGCTGGGTATTCACAATAAAGTCCTTAGCCGAAAATTACGCATATTGCTAAGGAAATACTTCTGTCAAATCAAATTTCAAATTGCCTTTGTCAATAAAAATAAATATAAAATGTTCCTTTACAATTAAGGATCCGGTTCCAAAGAGTCTTCGGAGTTCGATTATATACTTATTTAAATGTCCTGGGTGTTCCCAAGGCAAATATATCGGAAGCTCCGTGAGAACTCTGAAGGCAAGATTCTCTTCCCATATGGGTATAAGTAATAGAACCAGCAAGATACTTGAAAACAAAGAAAATTCAGCGATAAGAGATTACGTAATAAAGTGTAAAAGTGATATCTCCTTAGATAACTTTATAATTCTGAATTCGCATAAATGCCCTATTACCCTTCGAATCTTAGAAACACTCTATATAAAACAGCTCTCCCCGAATTTAAATAATGATCTCTCGTTGGTTCCACTCCTTGTTACCTGAATTCGTTTAGATGCGGGTTCTGGTGCGCAGTTTTGGTACTTTTGGGTCGGCCGGAGCACGTAACACGCTCGTTGGCAAGGTTTGTGATTTTGTATATTAGGTTTAGCCAATTTTTACTTTAATTATCCGTTTAAAATTAATTTTAAAACAGTTTTATATAATAATTAGATTCATAAATCAAATTTCCCTCCCTTAATAGATTTTAAAAATTATATACTCACTAACTAATTTAAATATTTTAAATCCTTCTCTAGTCTCTATTGTAAATTTGAGCCCCATTTTGAAATATTTCCTTAAACTCTAAATTTGCCAATCAAAGCTAAGACTAGCTAGTAAAATTCTAGATGTACATTTAGCAGTGTGCTCTCTTAACAGTTCAAAATATTTCGTTTCGTTTTTTGTATTTTAGGCCTAAGAAGATGACCGTATTGTGGTCGAAACGTCACCGGTAAATAAAAAGGATGATACCAGCTATTTTCCTCGCCTTGGGATTTTTGTTAAACATTAAATTTAGGCTCTCTAGAAGCAATCCTTATTGATATATATATATATATATATATATATATATATATATGAATTATCCCCAAAATCGAGGGTGGGCATAAACCTAAATTGCAGGCAAGGATGTTTTTTTTAAATTTATAACCACCCTGTAGAGCGAGATAAAAAAGTGAAGAGGAGACAGTTATTCTCATTAGCAGAGGAGGAGTGCTACAAAATAGCCCCAGCATACAACACAATCCTTCTACTCTAACATGGTTTTTTCAGACAGTCTCGCAGAAAGAGTGACCCTTCATAAATGTGGTAAAGTTGGCAAGGTTTATAGCGCAAGCTGAAGGATTAAAGCGATCAGAATGACCAGACATGTTATCTGCTCTCGGGGAGATACAAAAAACATTGTAAATGTTAAGATGGATGAAACTTAATGTTTCGTGGAGGGGAGCATTTTTCAGACAGATAACAAACACAACAGACGCAGATGAGGAGGTAATAATAATTTTCGATTGTTACAATATACTAATACTTGGTGTTTATACCCTTACTTTCAATTACGCACTGAAATCTTCTGGCACAGGAACACACTACAAAATCAAAGGCATTCGTGAGGTGTTATTTTTTTTAATCGTCCTGTAATATTTCCAAAGGTTCTCACCGGTACTCTTAAATTTCTCTCCTTACTTCTCTCTCTTAGCGTTTTCCATAAATTACCGATCCGATTAAGGTCCGTACATTGAGCAAGCCAGTCCTGATCCAGGAAACTCTTCACCAACTTGCCCTGTGCCAAGGTGCATTATCCTGCATAAAAATTGCAAGTTAGGCAGAGGTTGCTCTCATATGGGGCATAGAATGTGCTTTCACAACCATTTTAATACATTTGAGCATTCACTCTGCCCTACAAGCGGACAAGTGAGCCAGTATCTTTGGCCGAAATTATGCCGTACACCAAAACGCTTCTTCCACCAAACCTGACGTTGCTCTTTATGAAGTTCACGGATACACTTTGGCTAGGTATTCGACGGAAGAACCGCCTGCCATCTAAACAAATAGGTTTACTTCAATTCATCTCTGAAGTTCACTTTAGGTCATTTATCTTCTTTCCAGGGAACATGCATATTGGCAGATGATAATCTGGAATTCTTGTTCTTATGGCTGATCAATAGCTTTACTACTGGTGTACGAAATTTTAAAGATCTTTCCGTCAGGCGGCGTGATATTTTCTTCCAGGAAACACAAATTCTCATAGTTTCATTAACCTTTCCGTAATCCTGCTGCTGTTTTCTATCGGTCCTTTTTTGAGAGACGGTCGATGGCTATGTCATCTTGGTTTGAAGTTTTCCTATGCCTACCCAAAGAAATTTCCATGATATGCGAGCTTGTGGCATCGTCACGTGATATAATATTATGTACGACACTTTGGGGGCCTTTGACCCTTTAGCTCTGGTTCTGATAGAGAGATAATCCTCTTGATATAGCTTAATAATTTGCTGCTAGATATAGGAAGATAGTGGGTTCCCTACGAATGTATGCTGATCTGATCTTAACAAGATAATGAATGAAAGTGCTAAGAATTCAAGTAAGTTACTGAATTAGTTGGTTAACTCAAAGATAGAAGTAATAGAGTTACCCTGCACGGATCATATTTACAACTATATATTTAGAATATAAATGCTCCTTTGCACGTGACTTGAACTTTCATCGATCCTCACATGTACAAAATACATGTATTACTTATAGCCGTGCTTATTTCATATATGTAATTAATCATGCATTACTTACCATTATTAGGTTTGCAGGTACTCTAAGTTTCTTGATGGAAAGCTTTGTGCGAAACATTATGACAGCTACTGTATATATATATATATATATATATATATATATATATATATATATATATATTTGAAGTTTGGGGGCCAAAAAGTAACAGGTAGCTGGTACACGTTTAAGGTTGCAAAAGAAAGACAATAATGAAGATATACATTTACTAAAGACAAAATAAATAGAAGTTGAATATACACAGATATAGGATTTAAAAGGAATGATCGCACAGGCAACATTAAATGTCGGCCCGAGACACAGGAAGGATAATTATACGATTAGTGGTCGGGTTCAGGTTGGTGATTGAAAGGGGATTTTAAACCTGGACTCGCACACAAAAGATGGGACGATTCAGGGAGGTCAGATTATAGAATAATCTGTAGGCGTCAACGGTTGCAACTGCGTACGTGTTCGTTGAAAGGAAGGGTGAGTCAGGATACGATGACTGCAATGGGGAAGTTAGGTTACCTCACGAGGCAGATGAGAGACCTCACGTAGTTTGGCCTTCGGATATGGAAATCCTCGTCAGATACTCGCCGATTGACTATGGCGGAGTTCGTGTATGTTAATTTAGCCTTCATCCTCGAATCGAAATCGTCGTTGTCTCCGATCAAGACGGGCGTGCGTTTTCTTAGCTCGTAGCGATATTAGGCTGAAATTCTTCAAGTGATAAAAGCTAAACCGAGTAGGGGGATTATATAGACAGTCACCAAGGAGGCTTTAATGACTTGGTGGGAGCTTGCTTCCACAACTCGTGCGATCTTGGGGAAAAGGCAGCGACTCTTTCAGGAGAACCGAGATAAAGTTGGCGTAGAAGGTTTGTAGAACTTCGATCTATGCCGGAGAACAAGGAGGCTGGCTGGAAGGCCATGTGAGACGACAAAAATGTGTCCCAAATTAAATACAGCTCGAAGGCAATAAAACAGCGTGGACGTATGAGCTATTTTACACTTACAGAGATTATGAATACTACTTTACTTTGTAAGTTATTAAATAGAGATATGGAAGAAACTTTGTTCTCGTCTTCCTCCAAAGTGCGAGCAATTTTGAATCTTATTAAAATTAACCAGACAAATCCAAAAGTAAACCTCACAGATTCCTTTTTCTATGAGAGTTATTTCTTTCATTAACTTTAGCTTCTTAATCACTGAAGTATCTCATTATTTTTATTGATTTAATTTACTTAAATTAAATAAAATCCTCATCAAGAAATGGTTTTAAATTAATTTATCTTTTTTAATAAATTATATTTTTATGACATATTGTTTTAAACAAGAATTATAATAGTACTATGTAATAAATAATATTGAGTATACAGAATTTGGGGGATAAATTGGACGCTATTTAGTGTCTCCTTTTTCAAGAACAATTTGACGTATCGGTGAACAATCAATGGCGTTGGATAGCATACAGAGTACTGTTTATTTAAGATAAAATTAGCTGACTTATAGGACTGGAACCCATCTAAATATTGGGTGTTTCACAACACCCAAAACAACAGCTGGCTTGCTTACAATCAATGCGACGTTCCTTAGATCATGGAGAACAAGTTTCTACTAAGTTTTATGTTCTTTGGATGTATCTCCTGTGAGGGTGACTTCATGCTTCCCCAAATCTTTACACCGATTATTAGGTAGAATTTAGACGGTTAATTACAGCTGCTAGAGATTGTGTTCCAACCCTGCTGGAGAGGGTTGTGCTAGAAGCAATATATCCAGAAAGAGTCATAAGTGGTTGTCGGGAAATTGCTACCACTTCACCAGCGCCTCTTTATGGCATCCTCATTCCAAGGATTTTAATCCCATAAATTTCTTTGTGTAGGGGCAGGTGACGAAGAGATATATCGCTCTACCTCCAGTATCAAGAAGGAGCGGGTAGCCATAATCTTGGGTGACAGTGATGAATGCATGGGACAAGATTCAGTGTTGGATTTAGGATGCGGTGCAAGATGAGGGCGGCTATTTTGAGTATATTGTTGATCTAGTTGATTTAAAAAAATAATTAAATACATTAACTTGTAGTTGAGATATTGCGGGGTTTTTCTGTTATGAAAAACGTGAAATTGAAACCCAAACACCCTGTATATAGTTATAGTCTAATTCTTGAGACATTTGGATTACAAGCAAACCTGCCATTTGATGCTAATTCTGATTGTCAAAGTTAGTTTGGACTAACTTAGTTGTGCATTGATTAACCTTTGAAAATGTTAATTACTGTTGCAAATTTAACTGGTATATTTAATATATGTGCAACCATTTAATTCGAAAATGGAAGTTAAGAATGAATGCATTATAAAATGAATCAACGCAAGTGCATGGTTGAGTAATTATTAGATGCTAAATTTCTCTTTAAAACTCCCTGGGATAAAGCAGAATCTCATTCAATGCGTTTAGCCTAATCCGGTAATAATTTAAACGGCGAAAAGAAACAAAGTTAATAAACCTAAGTTGCAGGTTCAATTATTGCAATAATTTAAAAAAAAACAAACAAAGTAATCAACACTTATCCACTCATGTGAAACTTTTTGTGACAATTTCGAATATAATTGGATTCGTATTTTCAACTAATTTAGCATTCGAGACGTGGGTAAAATATGATGGCAATGTGGCTATGACCTATGGAATAATAATATTTTAAAAAATCTTGTCTATAATATTATTTTCCTTATCAATGAAATACTTAAAATCAACTTAAGCCTCTCATGTGTTACCTTTTGGACCTTTTACGCTTGTCAATCAATCTTTACCGAATGTGTCGTACATTCTAGCTTTATGCACAAAAACGGCACCAAATAACAATACAGTTATTTCGTATTCATGAAGCGTGTAAGGTGTATATTTTCTTCTGAAGAAAATAAACTTCAGCACCTTGAGTGTAATGAAGGACATAGTGAAGATGAATTGCAAGCGGGTTCCTCTGATATGGAATAAGAACCGATAGAGGGAGATACCAGTTGTGATAGAATGACTTTTGAAAAAGGAGAAAGGCTAGATGAAGAAAGACAAATACATCAGTTTCCAATCTTTGAAGAAATATGTAGTGAAGAAGTTTGATCCCACAAGAAGACGCTTAAGAATGTTGGCAAGATGGAACGCAAATGGAGGGTGTTTTAGACCAATTTTTCTCTACTTCATTTTTATCACGTAGGCGAAGCACTAATGTGCGCACACATAAACCTTGAACTTTAGCTAGCACAGACAGTGAAAAAGAAGCATTCAGTCTTTTAATTACAAGTAACATGTTTCTACATATTCAAAGATATACAGACAGAAAAGTGAGAGACATTACTCAAAATCTGAAGCTAATGAAAAGGATGTTTACACTTACATGATGGGATATACAGTTGTGGACATTCAAGCGTGCTTCGGGCTCATTTTATATGCAGGAGCTGATGGGCATAATTTTCATTCCTTTGATGATTTATTGAATCCAGTTGATGCGAGTCTATTTTATCGAGTTGTAATATCAAAAGAAAGTTTTCATTTTTTCCTAAGAGCAAAAGGGTTCGATAATTACAGAAATCGTCAGGAACGTCTGCAAACAGATAGGTTTGCTGCAATCAGCGAGATCCGGAATCCATTCAAAGAATGGCTTTCTCAATTTTATATTCTTGATGATAGACTAACTGTGGATGAACAACTACTTGGCTACCAACGATGAATTCCGGGAACGACCTACATTCCAACAGAACCAAGAAAATATGGGCTTATGTGAAGCAAAGGGCGGGTATGCGCCGAATGCAAAGATTTACACTGGAAAGAAAAGAGAAGGAGTACATCAGAATCTGGCAAAGGGTTTTGTGCTTAAATTATGCACGCCCCACCGAAAGACTGCAAGTGAGATCGTTACATACAACTTTTTTTCCGTCGAATGGTTTAACTGTTGAATTATTAGAAAAGAATCTTACTTTTCTGGTAACAATCAGTTAAAACAGAAAAGAGATTTCTCAATCCCTAAGACAGATCAAAATACTAGTGTATTAAATGTGTTTGCTTACGATCATCAAAGTAACATCATGTTGGTTTCCTATATTCCGAAGAAAAATAAAGAAGAAAGATATTCTACTTAGTTCCTCTCATGCTGGGGTTGAGTATTTACCTGAGACAACCTAATAAACCTGCTTTAATTTTAGCTAACAATTTCTGCAAAAAAAGGAGTTGACCGATTCGTTGAAAACATAGAAGAATTCACACGCAGAAAGAAAACCGTTCGTAATATTTTAATAATATCATAATATGATGGACGGGAGTGTTTCAAATGCTTTCCTTATTTTCCAACAAAGAAATCCCCAATACCAAAGGAAGGTATTCCTGAAAAACTTGGCCAAAATGCTTGTAAGACCAAGTGCAAAAGCCCGATTTCAAAAGGAAAAGCAAAGAATTCCCCCCAAATCAAGCAAAGCTGCGGAGCTTTTAGGATTTCTCACAATCCAGTTACAAGCAGAAAATGGGGAACAAACAAGTTCTCAAGGGGTGGGAAGGTGTTAGGTATGCAAAAAGGTGTGCAGGGCCTATTGTGACGAAAGTAACGAGAATATTTGACCACCATACAGGAGATTGGTAAGCAGTATGAAATGTGCAAGTTGCTAAAAAAATCACTCGTGGAAATAGGTCTTCAGGGGATACCACGTTAAAAAACGAGTTTATCTGCTACCGCAAGATCGCTTGAAAAGGCAGAAATATATAAGGTATATTTTGTATGAAAACAAGCCTGTTACAAAATATTACATATGAGTGATGGCCCTCCTTATTTCACGTGAGTAGATAAGGGTTAACAATTAACTAATTAGGTCGAGTTCGAGGTTGGCGAGATTTGAAAAACGAGGCCGAGAGTGACGTTCAGGTTAATTAAAGACAAACATAAGAAAATATAAATTTCATTTACAAATTAAAATTAATGAAAAAGATATAAAGGAGAATTAATGGTTGGCCTATGCTTGAGAGTTTCTGGTGGGAAAATCCAAATTCAATTAAGTAGTTTATAGCTTCTTGCTCAGATCCAAATGGGCTCACTAGGTAAAAGGGGCTTACTGGTCGGAGGGCAACGGCGACTTCACAGGAGACTTGAGGGAAAAGTAGGAGCTCAGCGAGACGATCTTCTCGTCGTCTTCGAAGGAAGGATCTTCGTCAGGAGAATAGTGGGGAGGAAAGGTATGGTTGGCACCTTACTTTTGGGGCTGTGAAGGCGTAAGACATAACCTTAGCTGGTGCTCGAGGGGGAAGTTGGAATCCTTAATGATTTTCGGGAGAGGAATGGCTACCTCAGAGTAACTTAGACGGGGCTGCGTGCTTCGATGACTTGAAGGAGTAATCCGGCGCAGCTGTTTCAGAAGACCGCGGGGGTATAGGCTTCTGTTTGACTGTGGATGCCTTACAGGGGAGAGAGTATCCAGACTTCGACTGGGTACGCACCGACTTGGGACGAGTGATGTCTTCTGCGAGCGAGCCTTATATTTACTGCAGAGTCTCCTCAAGCGGCAGATGGGCAATAACCCCTACTTTTGGGATTCCCAGGGGGCAGCTAGAAGCGCCAACTGTATCGTAAGCGAAGTGGCATTTACGGGGGCCAAGGGTGATTCCATGCTCACCCAGAAGGGTCAAAAGGGCTCGAAGAGCGATCCAATGCTGGTCCCATGGAAGTAGCGACGTATAGATTGTCAAAGTAAAAGGACACATGGGGCAGGTCGTTCACAATTCTTCGCAACATCTGGTTGCAATTGCTGGCATGCAGCTACAAGCCCAAAAGGAAGACGCTTTATTTGCATAAGTCCTTTGTATGTGGGGAACGCAGTGTAGTTTTTTGCGCTTTCACATAGGAGAATCTGGTAATAGGCCCTGCAGATATCTAATTCTGAGATGTACTTGGCCTCCTCGAATAGATAAAGGTTCTCGTCGATCAGGGGGATGGGTTCTGCGTCGAGAACCCTCACAGAGTTTAAATTTCTAAAGTCAAGCACATTCGGAAAGACAGGTCGGGTTTTTGAACCATGACGATGAGGTAACAGAAATCCGACTTCAAGTGCTCAAAGATATCGAGTTTGAGCAAGTTATCCACCTCAGAATTAAAGGCTTGCCTCAGGTAGATAAGAAAAGGGTACAGCTTCGAACGGAACAGTTTCTTACGTATTAAGAACGATGTCATGTTCGAAGTGTTTTGCCCTGCAGGGTGTCTCAGAAAGGACGTCATCGAAGTCGTTCAACAGCTGCTGCAGCTGACTATTTTGATGAGGGTCTAACGCGGGGTAGAGGTCTTAGGTTGAGATTAAAGAGGATAGTCGCTATCTTATTCGATGCAGACAACCTGGGTAACGTTGATGGGGTCAGGGGTGTACGAAAAAGGACTAAATTTCTATATCCAGTTGAGGGTTAATAAAGAGTTCGTTTAAGATGCAGAGGGGGCCTCGCACATTATGACCATACAATAATTCAAAGAGAGAGAAACAGAGGGTCCTGTGGGTAATCTCTATGTACGAAAAAAGTGCTACAGGCAAGTAACGGTGCCATTCTCCGGGCTGTTCGAGACAAAGCTTCTTCAGAATGGACTTCAGGGTGCCATTCAATTTTTCACAAATACCATTTGCAGCAAGATGGAAAGGAATGGTAAACAGGGGCTTTGCCATTAGTTTTCCGACATACTCCATAAGCTTAAAATTTAACTATTTGCCTCTGTCGGACAACACCTCCTTGGGGATGCCTACTGGGGTAAAAATGGATATTAGGGCATCAACACTGGTGACACTATCAATCCTCTTAAAGGTGGCTGCTTCGGGAAAACGGGTGGCAAAATCTACGAAGGTAAGGACGTACATGTGGCCTTCATTGGAAGGGTAGTGAATGGGGCTAATAAAGTCAATGGCCATTCGGAAAAAGGGCTCAGTTATAATGGGGCTTTTCTGGATAGGGGCTGGCTTGACGCGCCCTTTAGCAGATGTTTTTTGACAGACATCGCTCGATTTGCAGTAATATTTTATATCGTTGGCCACAACTGGCCAAAGGAAATACTTAAAAACCCTCTGGGAGATTTTGTTATGACTGAAGTGTCCGGAAAAAAAGGCAATCGTGCGCGAGCCTATGAACTTGCGGGAGGTAGGCACGGGTACACAAAATGAGTGGGATGCGGGGTAAGTGGCTTCAGAACAGGAATCGTACAGAAGATCAAGCCTTACGACGTAGGATACCTTCTTATTTCCTCAGGTAGAATCCTGTGCCTGATTCCGTGCTTTCTCCCATAGAGGTAGGAGAGTGCGCACCCTTCGGGGGCAAGGGAAAAACCTTTGCTCCAGAGAACGTCAAACTCCGGATAGACGGGGGTTCCCAAGAAAACGGGAGCCTGGGCTTCTTTCGCGGCCTGAGCCCGCGTAATAACTGGCTGTGCCACGTGGTCTTGGGTGACCAATGAAAAAGCGATTCGCTCGGCCCAGATAATCGTTGACCACTGTGGATTTGTGGTGATCGGGACCAACAGAGGGGATTAAATCTTCAGATACTACAATACAGGTGCAGCTGGTATCCCAAACAACGGATGACATGCAACATCCGAAGAGGGTTTCATTTTCAAACTTTAAACATACGGGGTTTCTCTTGTTGAAAAGAAAATTAACGTGGTGCCTGGGGTTCCTGGTAGAGGAGAAAGGGGCTGGGGTTTCCGAGAGAGGCGATGGGGGAGCATGAGAGGCACTAATTTGGTGCACCTGGTTAGAGGGTGCACTTCTGAATTGTGAATTTTAGAGCAAGTTTGTAGGCATATCACCGATAATTTTACAGGAGAAACAGATTATTAGCCTTCGGGGGTACGATGGCGAAGGGGGCGTCGTAATCAGGCGCTTGATATCTCTGAGTTCCGATGGAGGGAGATTTCTGGACTTCAAGGGCCAAGGATCTTTACGAATTTGTGGTTATTCCTTGGAGGGAATCTGGTTTCCCGAACTTGGACTTGGGGAACGACGTGGGGGGGGGGGGCTTCTTGTTGTCTTTAGGGTATAAATTATCGCTAAGGGGGGAAACGTCTGTTTCTCCCAAGCACTGTTTGAATGTGGAACAGTGCTTGTCCTTCACCAACGAGCGTATTTCGGTGGGCAAATTAGCCAAAAGTTGGTCTTTTAATACAAAGTCCAGAAACGACATGTATTCTGGGGAGACTTTACATAACTCAAGCTAAAATTAGAGGTTCTTCTGAGGGATAAAGCCAGACTGACGGAAGGTTTATCCAGGGCGGATTTTCTCTAAACAGAAACGACTACCGTAAAAGTCTAGTTCAATATTTACGGCAGATAACAGTTCGGACTTGAGGGTGGAATAATCCACTGTGGTTTCGGAAGGAAGGGAAATAATGATATCGTGCAGCAGAGTAATAAAAAGAGAATTTAATCTGGCGACACCATCTGACTCGATATCCCAATTATTAATTTCGAAAATCTTTTCGAAATGTGTAGGGTAGGACGCGAGGTCTTCTCTTTCTTTAAAAGCTCGGAGCTTAACCAATATGGACTGCGGAACCTCAGTCCGGAGGCTAACCGAGATTGTTTTCAATCGATTTCGGCTTAGCACGAGCTCGTGTTGTCTTGTTCTCTTACGTTCTTCCATCTCTAATTTCTCTATCTCTCTTCTTTCTGCTATCTTCCTTTCTCCTTGTTCTTTTTCTAATGCTCTTCTTTCCTCTCTTTCTTTTCTTTCTTCTTTCTGTACATAAGATAGGAGGTCCTTTTCAGTGAGGCCTAACGACTGACCTTGGCTTTTAAATCATTCAAACGAAGACATCGTCATAAAATAACCATTTTTTCATGCGGAAGAAAAATGTAGCACGCGAGCGGGTTGGTCTATGTGCGCGCGAGAAAAAAAGGTCTCGGTAATATTCGTACAGGCTAGCTTGTACACACACAAAAAAAATACATAATAACTAAATTGCGGTTCAATTTGGAATACACGGTCCTTGGGACTGGTTAAAATCTTTTAATCCGTTTGGGGGATTAGCTTGGATTCAGCGTCGCTAATTCCGAGAAACTACACACAGAAATTAATCAGTCTCACACCATGTAAATAAATTCTTGAATTAAGCTGAACGCACTTTCGGCCAGAATAAAGAATAATAACAAAGGGGAACACACATAATAGCAGGGAACTTATAAAGGATTTTAACGGTATCAGAAATATAAACTTAGGGTAACCCAACACCTATGACACCATCACGAGGCGCTAACTGTCGACAACAAGCAGTTCTTTTATTCGCTCTCTCTATCTCCGCAGGGGAAACTGCTGGAATTTCCTACCGCGTAGAGGATGTTTCCAACACTCGATTGAATGGTACGATGGGGAAGCGCATCTGAGCTTGCTTCATCATGTGACTCTCGGACACGTGTATTCTGTACACCTACGTGGCTTCCTGCAACGTGATAAGCGTTGCAAAGCAGGTGGAAAAAGGGGGTATCGTTCTACAGTAATGTTAGGCTTTATTCTATCACACAACTCTCACAAACTCCTGCTACCTTGAATACATATAACTTATACTCCATGTTGAGTGACATTACATTTAACAATTCGTTATCATTTTCTATTTGCATTGATTAAAGGCCAATTTCGTATAACTTTGCTTTATTAAAGAAATTGCTTTAGGATTCATTTGCCTTTCTGCAATCACTTGTTGTTACCACATCTGCAATCACCTCGATTTACTACTTTTTCGAGCATCTAATATTACTAATGGGACCAGGTCTGTAACCAGTCTACTTTTATCCGAGTTGCTTACTACTTAAAAACGAAATAACCGAATCCCAAAGTTAAAAAAATTTCCTTTCGATAACTAATGAACATCTACAGGCATTATAAGGCGTTTACACTCTTCCTTATTTTCCTGAAAAATGTCACGCAAAAGGCTCTCTTTAAGAGCACTTAATTTCATATAGTTAACAGCTTCTATTACAAATCTTTACCAAGTAAATTTTCTTGGTAGATCCCACATTGTATACAAAATGATTTAGGCCCAGTATTTTCCAAATAAGCACAAAGTCTTTGTGCCTTCCAATCATAGATGTAGCATCATGGGTACCACAAGATACTATACTTCTAAGGAGGATATTATATTTTTTTAAATAGGTAACAACGTCGACATTTTTTCACCACAAGTATTTGTTTCACGACTCCTGGCAAAAACATTTCTTCTCTTAAGTGATTTTAATTGAGAAACCTGACATATACAAAGAGCATAGATCTATTAAATCAATATGTTTTGATACTGAGGAATAACTGAGGGGGATAACATTATTTATATCAAATGGATTTTGATTCATTACTCTTAAAACTACAATGAGCACGCTGCAAAATTACGATCTCTTCTATGTTATGAGGCTTTCCACTCTCGGCAATTATTTTCGAAATTTAGTAAGAAGCCACCAAACTTTTATTCATCTCTTGTCATGTTTGGTAAAAACCTGATCTAGCATTTTTCTTGATTGAAAACCATCAAGCCGTTGCTTAAATTACTCAAGTAGCTTGTTCGTATTGTCTTTCTGCTTTCTATAGAAATGATTTTTAAGCTTAGATGGTTTCACGGGTTCTATATCAAAACAAAAAGAAACAAAATTATTCAATAGAGTAATTAATGAGAACTTGCTTTTGTTAAGTATAATTAACCTGGAATCATAGTGAACATAATTACATTTGATTATAATGTGTTCCGCACGGCATCAATTATATTAATTATCTAAAATATTAAGTATTCTTTTTTCACGATTTATATTATTAATTAACTTTCTAGTAAACTACTGCGGATAATTGCTAATACTTTGTTTTAAAATAGAAATTTGATATTAGAATGGATATTATTTATACAAGGCTCTAGGTTTACATTGGAATTGGTACCATAAGGTTTTATTTTCGGTTAACAATAAATTTGCGTTAAAACTTGGTCAATAGCTCCTCCTACTTTTGATTCCTCCTGATTTTTGCTCCTGTTTCTCTGTAATTTCCCCTACACATCATTGTAAACTACAGCAGATAATTGCTAATACTTTGTTTTAAAATAAGAATTTGATATTATAATCGATATTATTTCTACAGGGTTCTAGGGTTACTTACATTGGAATTGGTACCATACGTTTTTATTTTCTGTTAACAATAAATTTGCGTTAAAACTGGGTGGGTAGCGCCCCCTACTTTTGAGGCATACTGATTTCTGTTCCTGTTTCTCTGTAATTTCCCCTACATATGATTGTAATGAATTTATCTAACATTAAATTCAACTATCTGATTAATGCTTCTTAAAGAACACTTGCCTTTGGTAATATTTAAAGTTATAACTTAAATAATGCACCTACTATCATGAACACGCGAGGTATAGGCCTGTTCGCCATTAAGTAACAAGGCAATGATGATAAATATCAAAACAATTGCACGAGTATGACACTTCGCCAAATTTGAAAATTGTTGCCAGATGTAAGATATTTTCAGCCCTGCCATCGTAAGCATTGAAGAAGAAATATTAATTCCTGTGAGCTATTATCTTATTAGTCTAATAATTCAATAATTAAAGTAATTTTTAAAAATAAGGTGCAAAACATATCTTAATTACATAATATAATATTATTAAAAATAAAATACAAGAGGTAACAAGGAAAAAGACTGGGGCGTTCTACATGGCAGCCCAAATCTTCCAAAGTTTCTGAGGCCCTACTAAAATTTGCCATAGTCCTAGGGGGCCACTAAGGGTCCCAGTTGATAACCACTGATCTACTGCTACCACTTCTGCAATCATCTAGTATCACCACGTTTGCAATCCCCTAGTGTCTCCAACTCTGTAATAAGCTAGCTGTTTGCAAGGTGTGCAGGCCTTCCCTCGCTCCATGGAACAAATCACCTTAAATGATCGTGAAATATACATAATGAGAAGAATATCAAGTCCTTGAAAACCCGCTGTCATCAGGGGTCGGTCAATGTAGAAGGGAGTTGCTGGGTAGTAGTATTTTTTGACACTAAACAGTGCCTCAGGAAATCCTTGTTAATTCCGCCTTATGTGTATGTCTATATTTGTGCCCCAATAGATGGATGTAAGTACTCCATCGGGAAAGTTCCGAAACAGGAGATATTGGGTACATCTTGCTAGGAGGAATCTGGGAAGGTGAGTGATAGCGCTGTTTTGATTGGCTCTGTTTATGATTATATGTGTAAGCCTCCTGACATCCTTTGGGATGTCCGCCAATGGGCTGTAAGCTCGTGACACCACTGATATCTCTGTGGCTTGACTCGCTGGGTTCGACTCCTTGACGCTTTAAGTCTCAGGACATATTACCTAGGCAAGTGAAATTAAGACAATTAATGTAT
The DNA here is from genome assembly GCA_963969495.1 of Ceratothoa steindachneri. Classification (NCBI taxonomy): domain Eukaryota; kingdom Metazoa; phylum Arthropoda; class Malacostraca; order Isopoda; family Cymothoidae; genus Ceratothoa; species Ceratothoa steindachneri. The sequence continues at coordinate 195,029,751 of OZ018318.1, forward strand.
TAAAAAATCCATATATATGCACAATGCTTTGGAATTCCTTTACCAAACAAATCGCCTATCAGTTCCGCACACACATAGCTACAAATCCATGATTGGATATTTGAATTCAATGAAGATAAATGTAGTCAATTTCATTTCGACTCACAGCTCGCAATGGTCCAGAATTCCTAATGTTCATACAAACATTCATAATGAGAAGATACAATCCAAAATATGCATTGCTAAATCAGGAATGCACACATATGGGTTTATAGACAGGAACATATTGCTGTTGCTCTGACTACAATCACAAGTCGTCTAAAACAGGTGGTTAATGCGATAGAAAGTTAATTTAGTCACCTCTCTAATGTCCGGGGCAACTTGGGGTTAGAGGTAATGGATACAAAGGGGAAAGGTCGTCAATATCTTTGGGAAAATCAGATGTGCCTTCATGATTGCGCCTTCAAAAAGAATAAATTTTAATGAGCTTCATCCGAAACTGATGAGAAAAAAAACAGAAAATAAATTACAAAAAGAATCGTTTGATCAAAATATAAGTGATAAGTAGAATGTAAATAGAAAATAATAAATATTATTTTGAAAAAAGCTAAATTCCCGATTTTTTTTTCCCGTTCCAGGGTTCATTTTGGTTCTTAAGTTTCCATCAATTAGCATCAAAGGTTTTAATTTATTTTTTTAATAGAAATAATTATTATTTTTAATCTTTCATTATTCGTTCTCCTTCATTACCATTTTTGTCCATTCGTCTTCATTCATTTTCCCTTCTTTCTTGGGCAATTTTAGGGCCTTTCATTATTAATATTTTAAACTAAACGGCACCAATGAGTTCGTTATTTCATTATTTTAAAAAAATAAAGAAATATATATTAAAAATGAATCCAGCGACTAAAAAGAAAGTAGTTTCCATTAACTTATTCTTTAATGACAACGTTTTAGGCTCGAAGCCTATCATCAGGTCTGACAGAGAGAAATTGAGAAATATTTAAATTCTAACATATTAATTATTGGTATAAAGTAAAAATTCAAATCAAAAAGACAAAAGATTATTAAAACGGGGAAGACTAAGGAGAGAAAGGGACGGAGCATGTAAGTTCCCTGGTTGGGCCGTGAGCAAAACTCAACTGAATAAGTTAAGGAAGGGGGGACAGAAAGTAAGCGCGGTGGATTGGGGAGTGGTTAAAAACTAGGAGGAGGGGAACGGCACTTCTGTCGTTATTAATGGAAGGTTTTAATATGAGTCTCACTGTTATCGAGGCGCATATATACGCAGCACCATTTGTTCGCTGTAGGCCAGGGTGTGTTCTCACCTAGGTAGTAGCAATAGAACTGGCAAACATGTAAACCATAAAGAAATTTCAGCCATAAGATCTCACATTATACAATGTAACACTGATGTTACTCATGAAAATTTTAAAATCTTTGAACATTGCAATAATGAAATTTCCCTTCGTATCTTAGAGCCTATTTATATTAAAATATTAAAACCTTCCCTTTATAACTATAAAACTGTTGTTGCCCTCCTCTTAGATTAACCACTTCCCTATCCACCGCGCTCAGTTCATGTCCGCCTTTCCTTTATTATTCACTTGAGTTTTCCTCACGGCTCAACCCTGTAAGTTACATGCTCCATTACAAGCTGCTCTGCGCGAGTGCGGATTCGAGGAGCTCAACCATCCCCCTTACAGTCCAGATCTAACCCCTAGCGACTACTTTTTATTCCGCCAGCTCAAGGTTGCACTGCGTGGACGCCGGTTTTGGGACGATGAAGATGTCCAGCTCACCGTCCAGTCGGGACATTTCTGGTTGTCGGGAATTCGAAGCCTCACGGACAAGTGGCGAAAATGCATTGAAGTCGAGGGTAGTTATATTGAAAAATAATAAAACGCTTTTCCTCATATCTTGTTTCTTTACATCCAAATTGTAAAACTTATTGACCGCCCATGGTATGTCCGAAAATAACCATTTATTTAATTGGAATTCAGCTAAATTTATTTTTCGCTCAAATGATTCAATTAAAAAAAAATCTTGTTGAATGTTCATGTATAAGCCAATTTAATAACTTTAACATTTCCACTGGCCTTTTCGCCATCCTTGAATACGAGTAACTTAACCAAAGGGGTCTGAGGGGCCTCATTCCTTGAACTAATGGAAAGGAAGTTTACGTTATCTTGACTTACCTCACGCTCATTTGACGGTTTCTTTCCATTTCTTCTGCTTCTCTTTGATCTCTTTCTCTTCTTTCTTCTGCTTTACTTTGCTCTCTTCTTTCTTCGGCTGTTCTTTGCTCTCTTTGAGCTTCTCTTTTTTCTATTCTTTCTTCCCTTTCATTTCTTACTTCGTCCTGGATATAGGCAATTAAATCTTTGCTGGTTAATCCCAAGATTTGACCTTATTTGTGGAATCTATCAAAGGACAACATCATTGAGAGTACGTGTGCATCTAGCAGCTCGAACATACACAGAACACATGATACAGAATATGGGGCTCTCATGGAAGTTTAAAAAAAAAATCTATCAAGATTCACACCAAAACAAAGAAATATATAAAAGACAATTGACAAAGCGAAAATATAATCCCTATCAAATTAAAATTTCCCGTCCTCTTAATCCAGCTCGAGATTTAATAATGAGTTAACACCAAGGCAAAGCGAGAGTTCTGGCCTCGCGGGCACACAATTAAATAGTTATCAAAATAAGTTTATAATTAATTCTACAATCTTTGAATAACTTCGAGCGAACTTAAGCAAACTCGTTCAAAGTAATTAAATGAGAGAAATTGAAATTTAACGGGTTCTTAAATAAATTAACCTCAACTATACCCGACACAAGATTTTAATATAAATATATATGATAGATATACATGTATATATCTCGAGGGACGAAGGCGTGTGACCCAAAAGTCTCAAAAATGTACACATGTCTGTAAACCAGGCAGCCACTGTGGGCGCTGGGATCGGGTACAATTGAATTGGGGGATGTTAAATACCTTCCAACTAGAGTGCAATATAATTAAGGTTAGCTCTTTGAATGGGGATACGTTTGCCGGATTTGTCTCAAGGGTTATTCGAAAGATAAATACTTCTACAAAAATCAAATTTAATTAAAATAATAATAAGAACGAGGGCACAGATAAATTTGGAAAACTAAATAATATTTAGTACGTCCAAAAATATATAAGTGATCTAATAAGTTGGATTGAAAGCAAGACTTAGCAAGTCTATTGGCGTTACACAAAATGGGAGAATTATTCTTAGGACTGGAAATGGAGAGGTGGGACTTACGAGGAAAGGACTCTTGGTTACCTCTGGTGGATGAACTGGGGAGGTGGAAGACCAATGTCCAGGTCTTTGTCGATGAGGGCCCGATGCGAAGGCGTCCAGAGAGATTCCGAAGGGGGTTAGGATTATCTCGGCTCCAGGGAGAAGTAATCACAAATCAAGATTCATCTGCGGGACGGTATGAAGTTTCAACTACTGTAGTGAGACGAGAGAAACCCAGGACAATCTTACGGGGCGTAAACGGGGTTTTTGTAATCTTCCTCGTGTCAGGGCAAATTACGCAAAGACGATCTGCTGAAGAGATCACAAGGGTGGTGAGACCACTATACGGGGGACAGATACTCAAATTTGGACTGTAAGAAGCTCGGGCTCTCTGTATCTGCTGAGGCTTTGCAGACATCACCTTAAATAGGAGCCGCAGCCATGGTCGTCAGACAGTTTTGCGCAGCTAAGCGTTCCAAAGGATATCAGACGCGACTTAAGCAAACATGGACCTTGATAATTTCGGAGCATCGACGAGGCGAAAGGGAAATAAGCGAGATTCCCTTCTGCCCCAAACGGGGGTAAGATGAACACGGCTGCTAAGCTTCAGAGCTGGGTAGCGTTATCAAACTGGGGGAAGACGGTAATAAAGCACCCCATATTAAATACAGCTGCGCTGATCCGTCTTGACCAGGGACATTCTATGTGTTAACGGTGTATTGAGTTTCATACTACCACAAACACAGTGAAGAAATCATCTTTGTTATCACATACTTAATTCACTTTCACCATATACTGGTCACCCCTATAAACTGGTGCCGCGTTCGAATTTGTTTATAACTTCTATCCTATTACCAATACTTATCTTGTAATATTTGCTGTTTTTTTATCGTTTTGTCTTCTTTACTATTTTTTTTAGGGCCAATTCAACGTAGGCTTTCATACAAGAATTGGATTGAATTGTGTTCACAACATTTTCTTTTAATGAGAAACAATAAGTAGCTCCATTTCATTGCGACCACCGTATACTTGATTCGCCCAAACAAATGAAAATCGGTCATCGTTAAGTAGGAAGTATAATCTTGAAGTGATATGTATCAGCCAAAAAAAAACCTAAATTGCTAAGCTTCCGATCTTATTCGATCATCTTCGGAGCGTTTTCATATGTTCTTGCCTTCTTTACCGATGTAATGAGTGGAGTGATCCTGTGACAGAATGAAAGAAAACGATTTAAAGGTGATATTTATTCCGCCTAGGTTGAGCCTAACGTTAGAGGAAACGAGCCACTCCGGTGAGTGGAATTTTTTAAGCTGGGTTTTGTATATCGCTCGGGTCGGGGAGGGGCGGGAACGCGTCAACTTCTCTTCGCTCCCGGTGGTTCAAGCGTCTGCTTTATCGCCGGAAGTAGATGAATTCTTCCACGATTAGATTTGGCACTCTTCAACTTAGCGGGGCTCCTCGTCCCCCGTTGCGAAATATTCCCTTATTCCGACAACCTGAAAAGGAGGAGAAAGTTTTTACCAATGTTTCCAAAAATGTAAATGGCAAAAATGTTCGGTCTAAAAAATATTTGTTAGTATTTTTCCTATGTAATTTCAAATCTTTTTTATAATTTTAATTTGGCAATGTTGCAGTAATGCACTTTTATGGAATGAGTGTTCAACATTTACTTTATCACCGAAATCATTACAATAATAATCGATTAAATAATTAAAACCCCTACACCAGTGAAGCTTATTTGAACAATTCCTGGCATAATTATTAGGACGTTGTTATAATAAATTATCTGGTTTGAAATCCTGAATTAAGTTGAATGGCCTCTGAAATATGAATTCTATTCGTAAGTACACCTGAATACTGATCCATATAATAAGATTACTGCCAAATATATCAATCTTGTTTCCTAGCTCTTTCACTATTAAAGGTTTCTCTAAATTGGGTCATTGACCAAAGAGTGGATATCAGCGCGAGTTTCACTATAAAAAAGATCTATATAAATAAGTATAATTAGTACAATTCTGTGAATGTATAAAAATAGAAACTAATTTTTTAAAATATTCCAAATGCTGGTGAGCGGCGTCACACACAGTTCTGTAAGAATTTTGGTTTATTTTATATAGGTTTTGATCATTCTATAATTTAGTTAGGGGCATTCTATTGTGTTCGAGATTTTTTTTAATGTGTAGGTTACGGGGAAGAATTCGTTTTTTTTTGGCTGCGTGTCTTAGAATAGGCTCTCGACGATATACCATATATAACTATTCGTTGAGGGAATTATTCTAATAATTCGAGTGCGTGGTAATCTGATTGACTGAGGTTAGTCCAAAAGGGCTAGGTGGCCTGGAGAGGCTTATTTATCTTCAATATGCTTAAGAGTGGAACGAAGCACAAATATAATAATAAGGCTATCATTAATAAAATAGAGTTTTATTAATTAAACTATCAACAACACACAAAAAAAATGTTTACATAAACGGAGAATGGAAAGGGTCGTGGGAATATCTGACTAATCCGAGGATTAAGATTTGGAGAGATTTAAAAAGGTAAACAAATAAAAATTAAAGGAGGGGAATGGTTCGCTTAACCATTTAATGCACAGGGTAGCGTTGACAAAAGGTTAGATGATTAAAGGTAATGCTCAGCTTACGTAATTACAAAGTTGTTGTGCAGAGGAAGACGATGCGAAGGAACCTCCGGTCCACTGGCGATTTTCAGCAGAAGGGTTCTTCGGGGGGTTATCCTTAGCGAAATGGAAGGACTCTCTTCAAAGAGTAAGAGCGAAGTGGGGCTCGGAAGTACGAGCGATCTTTGTGACAGCAAATCGGGGATGTTCTAGGTAAACAATGGAGGTTATTGTTGAAATCAAGCGTTCTCTTGAATAACGTTAAAAAGGGGGGAATTAAATTATCCTGACGTGATGTCTTGGGAACGAGAACCGTTTCTTGACGAACGGGCTTGAAGAACAATGGCTGTTCTAACGTTGTTTTATTTCTGAACAACAGGAGGGGAGGTGAGAACCGTCTCTTGTCAAACGGGCTCAAAGAACAATGGCTGTTCTAACGTTGTTCTCTTTTTGAACAACAGGAGGGGCCTTATTGACTTGGCGTCTCGAAGGCACGAACCTTGGCACTCAAGGGATATTGTCCTCTTTTGGACAATAAGGGGGTTCTCGAGGTAGAGAGTTCCTAGGTGCACAAGGGAGACCGCATAGGCGTGATGCCTCGCGAAGATAATCGGCATCTGATCTGCTTCAATCGGGGATAGCTATGTATAAGTACCCGTAGCCATCATCATGGCGTAGAGGATAATTGAGTGGAGGACTTCGGGGGAATGCCCCGGTCGCGCCTGGGAAAATACCTTATCTGTCCATAAGCCTAACTCAATCTGGCGAGATCGACGTATGGAGGTGAAACGGGGTAATGAACCTCCTTGATTAAATATTGGCTAGGGTGGGCGATAACGCACTCTGCTTCCTCTCGTAGATGCACATGGGTAGCATGTGTTTCCAACATGTGATAGCGGCTGAATTTAAGCGGCCTCAGACCGTTCAATCACACTACGTTATGGTCAGCAATGGAGTAATTTTGCATTTCATTTTACCGCTGGTTAAATTCACCTTTGAATAATTAATTCCGTTTATTCCTTTGCCGTACTGAGCAACGTAGGAATAATTCTCCTCCCAGATCGAGTTACGATAGTATTGAAAACCTAGTTTGGCTTAATTTCTTAAGCATCGCTGTGACCTGGTTAATTGGTTGGAAATTCAGCTTGATCATATCTTTTGTGGGTTGGTCTTGTAACCATGATTTGATTGTGGTTGTTAAAAAAAGTATGAATTGGCATTTCTTCATAAAGTTTTGGCGACGAGACCTTGTTTTCATTCGCTTATTTTTTTTTAAATATTTCTTCCTTATTTCGCCTCTTTCTATTCAAATTTGATTGTTTTAATTCTCTTTTTCTTTAATCTGTTTTTACTTAGTTAGGAATTATTAAAAAATAGGAATAGATTTATTAAACCTAAACTATTTTGTAGATTTAATTAGGATTTTTCAGGGTATTGCTATAAAATAATCATAAGAAAATTCATTGAATTCGTTAAATTTTATTTATTTCTGAAATCAACCTAACTTAATGCAATTTTATCATTGCGATCGCGAGAGAAATGCCATTTACATAGAAATGTTTTTTATATAGAAATGTCATTGGCATAGACAATCCTATTTAAATAAAAGGTCAACTTTAGGGACATATTGTTTTTCTCGTTGCATCGCTTTTGATTAATAACTAAAACTTTTGTTTCAAATAAAAAAATTTTTTAATTCAGGTAGTTGAAGTTTAGGCTCCTCTTAGAATTCGGATCACAACTCATTAGTGTTTAACAGTAAATTTTAATTTAATATTCATATTAAGGCGCAAAAGTTTCCTAATTGCGGGCGATTAGAGACCTTAATGTAAAACACCTGCTTTGACTTACTGCGTCTTTATTGGTTGTATTAAACATCTTCAAATAAGATATATTACTCATAAAAATGCTTTAAACTTCAGAACGAAAAACGGTAGATTAAGCAATTTCTCAAACCCAAAAATAGGACCAAAGGGGTCACTGAGTTGCTTAAAGGCAACCAATCATTAAGACAAAGTTTTCTCGACCTCGAGAGTAAAGAGGAAAGTGCATTCGGTTAAACGAAGGTACAAAAATAGATTAGCAGAACCGTAGAAGGAAACTCTACAAGCATTCTCTTCACAATATACGACATAAAACAAAGTTTGAGTTCAAGGCCTATGCAAGCCAAGCGATTAGTTCAAAATGATCTCAAATGCGAGTATTTTCAATAATTACTTTGCTTTAGATTTTAAAAAGGATATTCTGAGTTTAAATAATAAAAACCTCGATAAAAATACTAATTTCACAAAATGATTGAAATAAAAGTAACTGCCTAAGACGCAAAAATTATATTAGAAATTTAGTCTAATTAATCAAGCGGTGTAAATGAAATATATACGTCATGCGAAGTATTACGGAAATAAAGAAGAAATTTTCGTTGTACTCCCTCTTTTGGTTTAAATACTTTATGAAAGAAAATTTTGTACTCTCGTACTGGAAGATAAAAAATGTTTTCTCCATATTCTAAAAAGGTAGAGTTGATGAAAAAGAGGATTATCTACCAGTAAGCTAAACTTCAAATATATTTAAAATAATTGAGTTAATCATCATCATCATCATCATCATCATCATCATCATCATCACCATAATCATCATCATCATCATCATCACTAACTCTACAATTTAAAGGGATTTTTTTGAGAAATAATTTCATCTTAGTTTGGTTATGACTTATGATTTTTTTTTATCAAAGTTATTTCTGAAAATTATTTTATAATATCAAAGAACAAGATGATGAAGTTCAGAAATAAATATAAGTATCGAAATTTTGTGAATTTCTTAAAACCCAAAGAATTACAAATAGTGAAGTTCAGAAAATTTATTTTCATTATCATCTTCTTCTATGACTCTATATTTTAGCAATGTGAAATTTTGAAAGGGGAGAAATTTACTTTAGAGTTACTTTTTAAAATTATTATAATTTGCGACGTTCAGAAAATTTAGAAAAATTTAACCATGGCTGCTTTTTTTTAGATTTTAAATTTTAATCTTAGTAGCGAAGCGCAAGCTCCCCACGTTGGGGGGAGTGGCGAAGACATTGCCTGGTTATTGATATAAAATTACGCTTTGGCTTAGAGAGTAATCAAGTTTTATTAAATATTCAACACAGTTTAAGGAAATATACAAAAAAAATAAAGCTTAAACCTATTTTATTAATATTTTGAGTCAATAAATTACAATGATGTTCTTTTTCTCCAGGAATGCTTCATTTCGTTTTAGGATGATATCTTATTTAATATTTATCTATTTTTTCAATAATCACCCTTAACTGCTTATAATTGGATGGCTTCTGCTTATCAACCGCCAGTTTGATTATCGCCCACAAATTATCTATTTGGTTTAAATCTGTCGAAATCTTGGGCAAGGGTCCAAAAGGTTGGATGTTATTTCTATGCAAGATCTTGTTTATTACTTCTGTTAGTTTTTGCTAAAAAATACAGTTATAATCTCCCAAATGGTCCTGAATTGTAGGAAAATTATGCCAATGAAGCATATTAGTGTACGAATTTATGTTAATGACAGTTTTTTCGGTAAAATTGTTAGTACTCCGGTTCCATTCGATGAAAAGCAGCTCAAGACATGGAGACTGGCCTGATGCTTCATCGGGGGCAAAAGAGAGTCTTCCTAAAAGCATTACCCTTTCAGCCGATCGAAAATAGTGGAAGGGAGATTCATGAGAAAATTTAACTCTGCCTCAGTTTTCAACAGTCAATTGTTTATATTTCGTACAAAATTAAAGCAAATCCGTAAGGTTAATTTGGGTGAGATGAGGCTTTTTTGCAGCCCTTTTCAACTTAAGAACACTGTCGAAAAGTCTCTGCCTCACTGTGTGAGCTGGATCGTTCACATCTGTTTTTTTTTCAATTGTGCGCAATTTTTCAATTGATGTAGGACTTTACCAGGAAGTGATCTCGGTGTTCATCTGAAGCGCTTAGTTGTCTAGAAAACTTCTTCACAGGACAATAGCCCAGTCGTTTACTAGCCATTAAGACAACAATGGCTGGATTCAGCAAATCAATTTAGTTTTACTGATTATATTTGAAATGCAGACTCTTTAAAAAACCTGCAATAATTTAAATATTAGAATAATTATTCCTATCACATAATTCTTATAGAGAATACAAAGTAATCTAAAAAAATTTGGTAGTGAATCTACAACAAATATATTGGGTGGCGCAGACTCATGAAAAAAGATAGAGTCTTACTGCGTCAAAATAATGAAGAAAATGATGGTGTCCAATATTTACCTAGCTTATTGATGTAGGCAGCTCTCCAAAATTCTGGGATACTGCAGCTAAAGGAAATAACTAAAAAGTCGACTAAACTTTAGAATTTGATTTTGAAAATCTATTTGACAAACCTTCATATAAAAAATTTCAAAGTTTCAAAGCAGAGTTCATTAAAAAAATCCACTTCCGAAGACATCAGGTTGGATTTAGCCAACACTTAATACAAAGGTTCATAACAACCTGGTGTGAATTGTTCGTCTATTACGAGAACAGTTTGGAGCTTTGTATGAAACAATTTTAAATAAGAACTATTCAAGAGCTAGTAGACAAAGAAACAATTCCGAAGAACTTTGAACAGTCTGTTCCCTTTCGAGAAAATCAAAGTTTTGATGCAATTTGAGTACTGTCTCTTGAACCAAGGTAGGTATTGTTTTTTCCTCCAGGAAATTTAAGTACAACTTCGAATCCATTTTGAGGCAATCAGATACTTTGAAAGTTCCTACTATCTTATCTCCGACAATTTCATAGCAAATCATCAATTTTCCTCCTCCTAGTTGTCGCTTAGTGAATGATTCCTCTGACACCCATGAACAACCAGCCTTTAACCCAACTATCCAGCCCATAGGTGACACTTGATTTTTCATTGAAGATAATTTGGGGAAAGTCAGTTTTCATGCATGTTTGGGCCCACAACGGAGGCTTTCTTTATCATTTTTGTTAGGAAGTTCTTTAGTAGCTACCTCTCTTTTTATTTCAGAAATATCTCTAGGAGTTAGAGCTTGAAATCCTCTTTGAACTCTTATCTTTCCTGACTAAATGGCATTCTTTACAATTTTATGCACCGTGCGATGATCACCGCTTAAAATCTTTTGAAATTTGAAGCGGACAATTTTGTTTATCTAAATGGTTCACGATAAAATTTTTCTATTCTTGTGTATGTTCCTTTTTTCCGGCCTTTTTATAAAAAAAATGATTCTTGTAAAAGATGTCTGGATGGTCGCTGTAACCGAATTCTAGAAAATCCACTATAAAATATGTAATACCCTAGATAAATAGTTTCCTGTTTATCTACAATATATTGCTTGTTACATTCCTAAACGTATCTAAAAAAGAAATCAGGAATCTGAAAAATGATGATATGCTAAAGGGCTATTGCATATAATTTATAGGATTCATTTTATCAGAAAACCATAGCTGACTACGAATCAAAACTTACTTTTTAATAGATGGGAAGCTTTCAAACCTAGTGTGGTTCATCGAAAGGTTGCTATAGGAAATAAAAATTGCATTACCAATAGTACAATAAGTTGTAATACCCAAAATTACGCAAAAGGGAACGAAGGACAAAGAATAAGCCAGGAGCCTAAAAGAAGTCGGATTCATTATTGGGAAACAAAATACAATAGACACTTAAAATCAAAGAAGAACATGGATAATTAACTAAAAGAGAATAAAAAGAGGAGAATATGGAATGTGTGGGATGAAATTTCCGGTTAAAAACTTGTAAGATAGATGAAAGAAATTAATAAAAAGTAGCGGAAAAACGGACGTGGCAGTATTATAAAGGTAAGGCCCCCACTTTTCTATATAGTCTCTAAAATATAGATAGAAGTCATAGATTCACTATATAGGGAAATCTTTAAATGATCGGCTGGAAGATCTTTTTTAATAGATTTCGAGGTATAACACATCTGCAAGCGGCTTTCTTGGAAAATACTAACTTTAATTTCACTTTTTTCCATTTGAAGACGAAATCTTGCCCATATTAGGCGACGCGTGCTACCTACATAGCTACCATCATGCAGACATCCACAAATGAAATTGTATAATAAATTGCTCTGCAAATGCAGGAAAAATTTGGTCTTTAGGAAAACATATTATGAAAAGAAAGGTTGTTTATAAAAGAGAAGAAACATTTCAAGGATCGCTTCAATTTATTGCTTCCAAGATCCACTGGTTAACTCTGTTAAATGGGTTTCACATGCAAAGAGCAAGTATGTTAAATGGGTTTCAAATGAAAAGAGCAAGTATGTTAACTTGTTCGTTTTCAGAGCAGAAAATATTCTACCAAGGAAATCCTTTTTTATAGTTACCTTAGCTACAAAACCTAACCTTATTATCTGCAGAAAATGCATTATTGATGTTTTTCCTTTTTTCCCTTTATACTGGGTGACAGACAAAAATCTTCTTTTTTATAATGGTGTAATTTGTTAGCCGTTAAAGCTTGAAGATAGAAATAAATATCATTACAAAGAACAATGTTTAAAATATTATTATCTAGCATTTTAACATTTGAACTGATCACTACCGGATTCAATGCACTTATCAATACGATGAGCAAAATTTCTTATGGCATACTGCAAAATATTATCATTGATGGATGCAATGATTTTTCGAAACTCATTCTTCAATTATGCAATATTAGATGGTGTAGCTCGAAATAGTCTCTCTTTTAAAAAACACCATAGAAAGTAGTCTAAAAGGTGACAAGTCACGTAACCTGGTCGGCCTGCGCTAACTTGCTGAAACCATTCATCAAGATAAGAGCTATTGGCGAAAATGTGTTCGATCATTTAAAGATATCTGGCAGCGTTAATTGACTGAGATTGTCCTGTTTCATGGTGTTCAAAGAAATAGGACCTATAAATCTTATTTCGACTTAGTCCTCACCATATTGTTATATTTGGGCAGTGCAAAGAATTTTAAAGTGATTACTTGGATTAGGTAATCACGCTTCCAATAATTCTGTTTATTTTGAATTCCTTCCAGGTAAACGTGATATTCTTCATCTAAAATTATGATATTCAATAAAAATTGTTTATCAACGCACATTTCTTTAACTCTGAGGCAAAATGATAACTTTCGTTGCTTTATCCTACATTGAAATTTTTGGAGGAAATTGTCCTGAATTTCCTTTATTTTAATAACGAATTGTGCTCTGTACATTCTACCTGGCGTAATTTCCTTGAATTGTTTTTTTGTGTAATTGTATACCATATCTTGCTTCAAAATGACGAAATGATGGAGCCAGGTCGAATCATCAATTTCAGTACAGACCTGCTGTTCAAAAGTTAATAGTGCCATTTCTGAGAGACTAAAATAGAATTGTGTAATATCTGCATAGATAGTCTATCTTAGGTTCTGATAGACTATCCAGAGCAAGCCTAGGCTACCTATGCTAGTTAATAATATTTCAAATATTGTTCTTTGAAATGATATTTATTTCTACCTTGAATCTTTATTGGCCATCAAGTAACAGCATTTAAAAAAAGAGAGAACATTTTTGGCTGTTACCTGGTACATTAGGACTATCAAACCATCAGATGAAAATTGATTTTATTGCACCCACAATACCACTTTTCGCGATCTGGTTCTATTTTGCCATCGATTTCAGTTGCCTCACCCTCTTTCCGATATTTACCAACGACCTGTCGCCAGGTCATGGATTATAGAATAAGGATATAGTATTCATCCTACTCTCTCCTTATCAATTTTATTAAAATTCACTTCGTCCATACCTACAGCAAGCATTTTATCAGGTCATTTACATTTATCATTCTCATTTTTTCCAACTTATACCTAATTTTATCCTTACAATTTATATGAACGTATTTTCTTTTTCCTCAATCTTTTTCCCTGTTTCCCAGATAACATCTTTTATTCATTAAGATTTTTCATCGAATAAATGTTTCCTTTGAAGCTTTGCTTCTCTTATTACTAACTCGTTTCACTCCTCTTTTTGCTGCCTGGTGTGCATTGATTTACATCACTTTGACAAAGTTATCTTCAGTATGAATCGTATGCAATTTTCCCGACCAATAGTACTGCGGTTTACGCTTTAAATCATCTTTTCACAATTCAGAATTGTATAGTTTCAATCCTTATTAGACCACATGAAGTTTGTGTGTTTTCCATTAGTAATTTTTTTAAGTTGTTAAAAATTTAGTGTATTTTATTATTCATATTTATATTATCTCCCTATTTTTAAATATTTTATCATACTCTTAACGGTCTCAATGAGCCAAGCGTTTCAAATCTTATTCTTCGATATTCATGTTAAAATAAAAAAAGTTTAATCTTAAATTTGCAGCTTTCATAACAATTTACATTTTATTACATTCCTACTAACCAGAAGCCGATCCATTCTGCTCGTAAATCTACATTTTTTGTCAATTTTGAAAAAGGGGGGTTAGGTAAGAGGGCGAAGAAAAATAAAGATAGGAAGTATCGTAATAGAGTTGTGAATAGCTTCCTTTGTCGTCTGACTAATGTTAGCGAGCGGTGAATACATTATGCCCTCGTAAGTCTCAAAGATTACACATTCAATCATATTTTTTAAACCGCTTGTTTCGAATTTTTGTTAGGCTAGAAATAAAACTTGTGTATTGTAGCAGAATGAGGTCAAATGGCGATCGTGTGCCTTTCTGTACTCACGTGGATCCTGAGATCACCGCACGGAGCTGTAAAGTCATGGCTGAACCTGGGCCAGGAGGCGGCCGACGCCGTTATCACATGACCCAGCTGTATTTGCCTAGGGACCGATCTCATCGTCTCTCACGGCCCGCTCGAAGATTGAAATCCTTTTGACATTCAAACCAACGTTATCACGATTTCCCCTTCTCCCGAAGGAGTCGCTGACTTTTCCCCAAATTCGCGTGCGTAGGGAGCCACCTCACCAGGCGCCTAAATAACGTGTCGACTACGTTTAGAGAGCAGCACTGTTATACTTCCACCTACTCAGGTGAACGAGCTAAAGGACGCTCCCCCCCTCCCCCAGCGGCGATTTCGATTCGAGTTGAAGGCTAAATCGATCCGTGAACTTTGCCATAGTCAATAGGCAAGTATCCCCATCAGTAAACTCTGCCATAGTCAACCGGCAAGTACCTGACAAGGATTTCCGACTCCGAAGGCTCGACAAGTGCTCCCTCGTCTGAAGCAAGAGGTAAACCGACTTTTTCCATCGCATTCATCGTATCCAAACTGGCCCCTTTCGGCAACGAGCACGTAAGGTAATCGTAACCGCTGCCGCCGGCAGATTGATCTTGAATCTGGCTTACCCCATTGCTCCATTATTTGTGTGAACGCCCGAGTTTAATATCCGCCTTTAAATCACCAAACTGAATCCGACCTCTTTAAACCCTTAATTATCCTACCTGTATCTCATGTGGACCTTTCACCCCGCCTGGGCGACTATTCCCTTTAAAACTAATTTTTGTGTAAATATAAATATCTATTTGTTGTTAGTAAAGATATATTTTCGTCATTGTCTTTCCTTTGCAACCTCAGCGCGTACCAGCTACCTGTTAATCTATTAGCTAACTTGCACTCTGAAGTATTTGTTTAAAAGGACCCCGCAAAGTTAATAATAATTCATCCCCACTGGACTCATAAGAATTTCCCCTTTCACTAACGGTCTTCAACCAACTTTGTCCCCAAGCCCCACAGTACCTACCTATATATATATATATAGAGAGAGAGAGAGAGAGTCTGGCCATTCCACGACATGTGTTATGAACATCTCTATACTTAAAAAAAACTATTTAATTAAAATATCTATTTCCAGATGCATTTGATTGTTTTTAGTAATTTAGTAATTAAGTCCATAATTTTAAATAAAATGTAGAAGATTTAAGTTTTTTGTGCTTAGAAAGTGTTTTTGACGAATTAATGTTTTAAATCAATAAACCATAAGAAATTACAGCAAAACTAAAAATAATAGTCAAAGTAAGTGTTTTCTCGTTTGTTGGGTTATTTTTGTCAATTAAATTTCAGAAACTTGTTTACAATTCATTCTTCCGAGAAGGGCATTCATATATTCGGATTTTAACCTACAGCTGCAAATTGCTTTGAGCTTTAGGCTCCCCAATTCATTCGAAACGAGTAAACAACACCCTTTATCAATGTTAATTAATTCATATAAAGAGTAATAACAATTCAGTACGAGACTTGACGAGGCAGTTACGGTACGTACGATATTGGTCAAATCCCTCGTCAATAATAACAGAAAACAACAAATATCTATTTTGATTGCCAAAATTGCATCAATTGAGCCTTTTTCGATGCCAATCAAAGGATTTCTCGTCTCTCCTCACGCTCTTAATCGCAAGAAATCTAATTTCCTCTTCCAGTCAGAACAAGTCCTAACCCCCTCCCCTCGCTTCTACTATCATCCAAATTAAAGGAGATGAACAACACTCTGATAAATGAAAAGATACCTGTAAAAAGTCAAAATATAGCTGTAAAACATAATAATCAAAGGTAAAGAGATAAGAAAATAGTTGAAAATGAATACTGTAGATAGAATTCGTTCTTTTTGGATGATTAGTAGGACGAAAGGAAGCACGTGTTTTACTTTTATGCAACAAGGAAAAAATAAAGCATATTCCTAGCGCTTTAGTCTTTTTCACAAGGAACGATTTAGCGATCTTAAATTAAGATTTTACATGATTTTTCCCCGCTTACTTAGTGTTGGGGGGAACAGGCATCATTTTACAAATTAACTTGCTGGATTTTTTCTCTTTTCTCTTTTTTTCCTTTCTTTTCTTTGCACAATAAGAATGTACTAAAGTGCTCGGTTCATAATTATATTTCCATATGACAAATGACAGGATTAGTGAGGTAATTTCATGTAAATATAATCATCTATGAATCCATATTTGAGGATGGGTTGAGTGGGAAGGGTAAGGTGTTTGCTCTCTATCTTTCATTATTTTTGACGCATATGTGTCATTGGGATGAGAAAGGGTTCCTTTTTTCTCACTTTTCCGTAAATATTGCTGGTAACTATCTATAATCTAGGAGGTAACGTTTCCCCTCCTAACACATAAAAATTAATTATTTAATATCTATTTAATACGCTTTACACTGCATCTTACCTATTTTATTACATTTAAAATATTATAATTTAGCAACCATCCAGTGAAGAGGAACAGAGGTAATTTTTTATAAACCTTTTCAAAGGGGTTCGTAGAAAGGGGGAGGTTATAGGTAATGTGAGTTTATGGGAGATAAATACACTGATTAACCAAAAAGGGATTCCATTTAAAGTACTTGGAATTGAAAGAACACGCGACTCTCCTCATCTTTCCAAAACTTCTGCAACGAGCATCGATTTTCTGTTAGAATCAGATATTCCTCTTCATTCTTAGGCATTGGGGAAGCTCCGGTGAGTAAGTGATTGCTGTGGCTCGACCAGATTGATGTTTCGCTCTCTTATTATGTATAATATTATTATGCCAATCATATAATTTAGAATATTATATAGTAACCATATAAAGGGATAGTCAGAGAACTTTTAAAATTAAAAGAAAACTAAACGCAACAAATGTAAAGCTCCGCAAATGAAATGGTAAGTTTAACGAAGCGAAAATGTGTCGAAGGCTCACAGCTTGATTAGAGAAAATCGAGAACAATTTTTGAGGGTTCAGATATGATTAAAACGCATCTCCCTTAACGATGTTTGGTTCCGCAGCAAAAGCAGGTTCTTTGATAGGAATGGTTCTTCGTAGATTCGTAAAAATTCACCCTTAGATTAATTATCACTCTTATTACAAGTCAACTATTTGGAGTTAATTTTTCTCTTAGGTTTTATGATGTTTATATTTATATCTTAGGTTTTCCTGTGTCCTAAGTGATCTTTTGTGATCAGAATTTATCACGATACCTAAAGCACTCCTGCTCAAATAAGGGCTTCATGATAAGGAAACCGTCGCCTCCCAGAGAGCTAGTTGTTGATATCCATATTCTATGATACAAAAGCATGAATAAACCCTTACCATCGATATAAATGTTGAATGTCATATATAGAAACTATTTCGCTAATTCCAATACTAGTCTTAGATAGATAAGTTTAAGTTAGAACCACGTCGCCCTGTTGATGCAATGTCCCACTACCTCATCGAAAATATCTTCCCCTCACGCCACTTCTACATCAGAGTACGAGTACCGTGAATAAAAGAAACAACTAGAATACAAGCTTCAGTAATACTAAAAGAACAAGGGTAGTCAAAAAGGAAGCAGACAAGCCGAGACACTTCTGATCGAGGTACGGTTCACTATCCGAAACCTCCCTTTTTACAACAGTTTGCTCAGCTCTTTTGTCAAGTCTCGATACAGTCCGTTAACTTCTCTCCTGCAGGGACATTATTGCTAATTATTTACTACCTTGACCTACAAGCTACCTTCGTCACTGGTACCCATTAAAGAAGAAGATTTTAAGCCTGTATCTTCTCTTCATTCCCTATACTTTTCTCTATAGCACTATCGGCTGATTACCCTGGTTTACTATCACTTTCCTCCCTCGCCTAGCGTCCCTCCACGGCAGAAGTTACATTTCTTAATCTTCTAACGCATGTCCCCTGACATCAGGAAACCTCCAAAGTGAATCCAAAAACTCTCATCGACGCCTCATTAAACTTATGTCGCCTTCTTTTGGAACTTTTCAACTTTGGTGAGATTTTATCGCTCACTATTGGTCTTCCTCACATTTTACTCCAGAAAATAGCCCTATCTTCATTGCTACTTACTACAATATGCCTCGCATATCGAATTTTATAAAGAATTATTGACAAATTCTAACTCAGTACCATTATTTATGCCAATCGCTACCCCTGTTTTTCATTACAACCCAATAATATTAGACATTTTTTTATTTCCCACTACACAACCCTGACACTACAGTTCTAATTTCTTCTTGTCAGTACCTAAGTCTTTGTAAACTAGGGTTTAGCAATATAAATTTGGTTTACCATTTGCTTCTTATGTTACTTAGACCTTATTTTATGTTTATAATGACATCAGAAGATATAGAAAGAAGGTCAGTCAAGGGGCGTTTGTTTCTTATACAAATTTAAGAGTCAGGAAAGAACCTAAGCTCTACCAGTCTCTATTTTCAAAGGAAAGAGAAGGAGGGAAAGGCGGTGGTGAAAGAACAGAGGATATGGAAAAAAAATAGTTCCACAAATCTTATTTCTTTATGTTCATCATAATTTAAACTTATATTTATCTATTCTCAAACCTATTTTATCAAGTGCTTGTAACGACATTCCTAGCTAGGAAAAAAGTTCAATGTCTATTTGATCTCTTTACAAAATTCTAGCCTAGTGTGAAACCGTTGCCTTTTCTAGTGCTTTTAGGGCCATCGAACTCAAATATTGATTCCTAATTTTCAATAGTGAACACGAATAATAATTCCAAGAATTCAATAAATTGAACTCGGCGATGAATATTTTCAGTGAAAAATAAATTGACCGAGATGTCCCTTGGTGCGACTTATTTCTAGGTTGAAGAATTAATTTCGTCTTTCGACGCTGGAGGCCTTCTAATATTAAATGTCCTTTTGTAAGTATGGCGACTATAATTGCATCGCATACTCCGAATGAACTGATAAGAGCGTTTTAAATAAGGGAAGAATAATATGTTCGTTTTTTCAAACCCTGTTCGCTTTTGGGGACGCTAAACTGCATTGCAATTTATTCACTGATTATTATGGCCCATGTGCATTAGCTTAATTGTCTACGTCGAATTGTACCTCGTAGATTTTCCACCATATGATCTTTTTTCAAGTTTTCACACTCATTCTGATTGTTTTAAACTAGTACCTAATTTCGTTCCCTCAGCAAATCTTTAGATTGCATAAAATAAACTTATTTTGTATATATATATATATATATATATATATATATATATATACGGTTTCCGTAAAGTTACTACCATGAATTGAAATTATATAGTCTCGCCAGATCACAGTGATCAGATTCTCTCGTTGTCGCCTAAGCAACTATGATGGCAAGCACCGGCGTGCATAGCAACATGCCCAAGTGTTAAAACTGTCCGGTTACCTCTTCGGTGGAGTAGGGGTGGAGATTTTCAAATATATGTCATATCGATTTGGCCTATATAGATTTTAAGTTTATTCGACAATATCCTCAAAAGTCTTAACGACCTCCACTCCACCATCAATTTTAAAGTAGAATCGGGAAAAGATAATTGTATAGAATTTATCGATGTTAAAAATGTGAGAGTCTTGGATCAAATTAACTTAACTGTGTACCGTAGACCAACCCATTCTACTCATATCAATTTCTTTTCACATCATGATGTTAATATTTAAAAAATCCGCTGCATCAGGTATGTTTTTGAGACACATAAATTATGTCATTCTTGCTTTCTATAAGACGAGATTACATACATATATAACTTGAAGATTCATTGTATTAAATTATCACCTATACGTCATCAATGGGAGTTTATCTAGGTATATATGGAATCCAGTGTGAATCAACTAATTCTCCCTCATTCTACATAGGAAAGACTGGGAGAACATTAAAAAAGCGAATATATGAACACAAAGATGATGCCAAGCGAAGCAGTACTACATCCAATATTTTTAACCATATTAGCAATTACAACAACCAAATAGATTACTCAAAGGCCCCAATTATATATAATTGTAAAGATTTCTGTAAAAGAAACATTGTAGAATCGAACTATTAAGAGAAATTCCCAATTTTAATCGTTCAGATGGTCAATTTAAATTTAGTTCCGATACCTGGATAATTGTAAACATTTAAGTTAATGATCTTAGAACCAAACCTCCTGATTAATAACTCTTTTTCTCCGTTTTTTACTTTGCAGAGATTTTGAGGTATTTCGTAATTGTTGTGTTCATTCCATTTTAAATATATGACTGAAGAGGGTATGGTAAACTTCATACTGAAACTAGGCTTGCAAATAAATTCTATGCTCCTATATAGTGGTTTCACTATCTTTCAACCTTCTCCAGTACCTCGGTTCTTCGTTTGCCTCTTTACTCCGAAAATTAGAACAATGGAAAGACCATTGAGGGGAAATCGCGCCCTTCCGTTATGGATCCTTATCGCGACCAAAGGCAATTAAGAAATTCTGTTAGAAATGAATCTGTCTCCCCATCTATAATCTCGGAGTATATATTCGACACTTCGAAGTTCACAGGAAGATTGTTTCTGAAGCCGCCGTCCAGTACGTTAGCCGTTAACGTCTTTGTTAGTCGAGAGGAAATAGAATAGATGCTCATCCAAAGAAGAATTGAGTGTTTGTCGAAGAGTCAAGGAAGAGATAGTCGTCACTCAGTGTTGTACATAAAGATTGTTTTAGACACGCTTTAACCATTCTGACCACGTCTTCGGATTTTAACGGTCGGAAAAGCCATCGCCGAAGCATCCTCCGTTTGCCTCATAAGGATTAATGCGCCCCATCTTCAATTTCCAGAAGTTGGATTGAGAGTTTCGGGAGACGACCACAAGTTCAAGTTCGAAATTACCTCCCTGGTCTACTCACCGCACATCAAGGTAAAAAGGGATTTAACCCCCGCTTCGTCACGCTCCTCCCACCTTTACCGCGTCAACCTCAAGGTTCTCCCTTGCTCTAGAATTTTCATAATTATAAGATCATTTCTTAATTAATTATCCCTCAGTTTAAACTTAATTGATAGTGTCCATCATCTTAGCCGTGAACCATCAATAATTAATTACATTGGCATTTAACTTGCACTATATGTGTATGTAATCTTTAGTCCTATTAAAGTATATTTTTGTAGCCGTGTTTGAGTATACCTTGGCCTAGCAAACTTGTATTTAAAGCACTCTGAGAGCCATCCCAGAGTGGAGGCTAAATTCCGGTCGACGAGTAGGCCAGTGTGCGTATAACAGCGTACACCTAGTCATAGCACGACCTATATATATATATATATATATATATATATATATATATATATATATATATATATATATATATATATGTATATATATATATATATATATATATATATATATATATATATATATATATATATATATTTATATATTACAAGAGAAAGAGAAATGGACATTAGAAGAACACTAGAATCAAACAGGGCACAATGAAGGCAATCCTTTATCCAGAAGACAGAAATAACGCCAGGGAGAAAACATTTTTGAAAATTCATAGCCTTGACTCGAACCCGGTTCTTCTGATTGTCGGTCAGATGCTCTACCACTAAGCTACCAGGTACAGTGACTCTACTTTGCCCAAAGCGTTACTTCATCAAACCCAGTATCTCCCTAAGCTAGGAACCTCTAAGGAATTTTTATACCACCTCCTCTTACCCGCTTACAATTTAAAGGCTCATTGTCCATGGCACATACAAGGAAAGAGCAAATATAAGTTCAGCGGGTGATAACAACAACCACCAAAGGGCTTTCGCCATATTTTTATTTTCTTCCTTTCAATACAATTTTGAAGACAGAAGGAAAGATGCGGGAACCATGTATAACAGATTATATATACATATACTACAAGAGAAAGAGAAAATTGGATGCGAATGAGCAATAAGACAAGAAACAGGAGTTTTTAAGGCAAGAAAAAGGGACATTAGAAGAACATTAGAATCAAAGAGAGCAGAGGGCGGCACAATGAAGATAATCTTTTACCGAGAAGACAAATAACGCCAGGCGTTATTTCTGGTGTCAGGTCTTTGAGTTTGTAAAAAATTCTAACCTAGTTGATCTTTTGCTTGAAGATTATTATTTCCACTCTACACAGTTCTGCAAGTGTCAAGAATATTCAAGCAAAAATAATAAGACATTTTTTTTTTAAAGGCAATTATAATTTTTTAGTTTAGCGTATTTACGTGGGTCAAGATATCGCTAGTTAAACGGCAAGAATAGCCGCTAAATTTGGGTTTTGCTGTGGTAAAATTACAAGAAGACTCAGTCCAGACTCAGGTTTACTCGTTAATCATTTTCTTTTTCTGGTGTGCATAAATAATTTAGTAAGTTTCTTTTCGGTGAAGTGTTAATTACAAGTAGGTTAGATTTGTTATGAAGAGCCTCACTTGTTCTTGTAAGCTTTCTCGTGTGCTGAAAGACGAATGCAGCTTATTCAGGATGTCTTCGTTCAATCATTTTCATAAGCAGGGACAGATCTTCGGACTATCGGGAAAGGATTTAATCGCTTACGTCCAAGAGGAAGAACGAAAATAACGGGCAGAAAGGAAATAACAAGCACCGAGAGAGGTAAAAGAAAGTCAGAGAGAACAAATACGACCGCACAAGAGAGAATTAAGCCATGATCATGTCGAAATGACTTCTGTGAGATTACGTAGCAATCAGCCACAAGTAGCCTCGTGAAAACTCCCCGAGCATAAAGACGGAGAATATTTTTGTTCATATCTGACCCGCTTTGAAAAATTCTTCGAAGTCAACGATTATGATTTGGAATCAGATGGAGTTGCCCCTCTAATCCCCTTCTTAAACACTCGTCTGTGTGAAATAGTAATTTCTCTCCCCTCGGAAGTAACCCTAGATTATTCAACCCTAAAAACAGAGCTCCCCCCTGGTATTAATATAAATCCGGGCTTCTATGGGGTTAGATTCAGCTCAGCTAGGATACAGCTGGAACAAACTTTTAAGAAATTTGGGTTCACCTTTCGTCGCAATTTAGAGATTCGATTTGACTCTTCACAAGTGAATAAAATCTATGACTCATTAGTCGACTTTATTTTAAGAAATCAACTCATGGCTACCCTTCTCCGAGAATTGAAGGTCTTCGTAACTGATAGAAGAACTTTTTCGTTTAAAGAGTGTGTAGAGGAAGCCTACCCTCACGCTTCCAGCCACGACCTCTATCCAAAGGAGATCAGAAGTGTCACCCTACGTCCCCCAAACATATGTTTGTGCTTAATAAGTTCCATGCTAAGAATAATGGTAGCTTCGTAAAGATTCAAGCGCCCAATAAACCAAAGACTCGTCCTCAGCATGAACAAAAAGACGTAAAACCTCCAACACTCTCTTCTGCGCCGTCTCACTACCCGCATAAACCTATCTTCTGTTTTACGTGTGGCACCCCTGGTCACCTTAGTTATAACTGCGCTAGAACTCGCAGCTAAGGACCACCCTTAATCAACAGGTCCACCAGTTAACTGCTTCTCTTCCCCATAACTCTTCTGCCTTGTCATCGCAGTCGCCACCTGGTCCTACTCACTCAGAACAAGAGATGAATTTCTTGTTTAATAAGAGCTCCTCAGGTGGGCTCAAGTTTGAGAACAGCACGCAAATAGGTGCTCCGATCACTACCCTGTGTGTACCCATGATGTATGTACGTCATGTTCTGCAGATGGCTCACGAGGGTTTAATGATTAGGCATTTCAGCCATAATAAGACGGCCCAGCGCGTCTTCAAATATTTCTTTTTTTCCAGGCGCTGCCAAAGAAATATCCGACTTTTGCAAGTCCTGTGACATCTGTCAAAAGGTCACCACCAAAGGTCATATTGTGCCCGCTCCTCTTAAGAAGATCCCAATTGTGTCTGAACCCTACTTCAGGGTCGCGATCAATTTGATTCGCCCTCTCTGTCCCTCGGCCAGTGAGAGACATTCCTATATTTTGACCATCGATGATTGTGCCACTCGTTTCCCAGATGCGGTCTCCTTGAAAAACATTGAAAGTATTTCGTGTGCAGTGGTGTTGCTTTCTATTTTTTCCCGAGTAGGAATCCCGAAGGTAATCATATCAGACAGAGGCCGTCCATTCACTTCAGAATTGATAGAGTATGTAGGAAAGTTCCTGCTGGTCAAACCCCTTTTCTCAAACCCTTATCTCACCGCCTCAAATGGGATGTGCGAGAATAATGAGGTCGCGTTAAATGAAGAATTCGTCTTAGAGGAAACTTACCCAGTCAACCGCTTGCCTTGTTCAAACGCTCTCTGTTGAAACAGACGGCGAATACTCCTTGCCGTCTGTCCCTTTCCCTCAATCGGACTCAGCCCCCGAGCTCGATTTTAGACCCGTCTGCGACCCATCGAGAAGGCTCAATTGGCAAGCTTACTAAGTGAATTCTCGGACGTAGTCTCCGAAACCCAAGTTTGTGAAAACCAAATTCACTCCTGAGATTGTTGAAAAAACGCAATAACCAGTAAAAACTAAGCCTTACCCTATTCCCGTGTTTAACGCCTAAGTAGAAAATTTTCTCAGGTTGGGGATCACCGAGCCTTCCTCATCTGGCTTTTGTGCCCCGATTGTGATGGTAAGAAAGGCCGATCAATCATTTAAGAAGTGCGTTGGTATTCGCAAATTAAATTCAATCACCCAGTTCGACGCCGAACCCATACCTTTGATTAGGCAAAACCTACATCTTTTCGAAGATGCAAAATTTATCTACGAAATTGATCTTTGTAAGGGCTACCATCAGACTCCGCTCTCCGAATATTCTAAGCGCTTTACAGATTTTGTTACAGCGAAAGGCTTAATGCAGTTTACCCATCTTCCCTTTGGTTTGTTAACCTTTTGTGAAAACTACAATCGAATGATGCATCGAATTGTAGACAGCCTAGTCAGTGTAACCGTTTATTTTGACAACGTGTATGTTGCCAATCCGTTTGCGCGCACTAGGACTCAAGATATGCCTGTCGTCGTAGTGTCATTTCGCATATAATATGATTAAATATCTTGGTTTTATGATTGGAAAGAACCAGATTCTCCCCCAAGAAGACAAAGTTAAAGCCATAGCTGAAATGCCGCTTCCCCGGACGAAGAAGCAGCTGCGGTCATTTCTCGGTTCTGCCTCATTTTACAGGTGCTTCGTTCCTAATTTTGCCACTATAGCGTCACCCCTTAACGATAGGTTAAAGAAAATGGGTCCTGTCAGTTAGACTGCCCCCGCGGTATCTAGCTTTAACCAGCCTAAAGAGAAACTGATCTTTGCTCCTATTTCGAGACTCCCGAATCCGAACAGAAAGTTTGGTATTCGTACTGATGCCTCTCGTGATCGTATAGGTGGTGCCCTCATGCAGAATGAAACGATAGGAGTGGAATTCTTGTTGCGTATGCGAGCAGGAAGCTGTCTGCCAGCGAGAAGGCTTACGACACCATTGAACTCGAGGCATTAGAAAAGAGTATGGTCAAGTAAACATTTTATAATGTACCTTATTGAAACCGAATGCGTAATTGCGAGTGACCATAAGCCATTATCGTAATTTCGTAATTTCAAGAGTCAAAATGGAGGAATAATGCGATGGAGTCTGTTGTTCATGGAATATCAATTCCAAATTGTGTATATCAAGGGTACTCAAAATTGTTTAGCGGATAGGTTAAGCAGAAATCATCTAGAAGACCCTATTGCCATAAATAAAAGATACCATTAGCGTATCTCCTTGTAATTATGTTTGCTGATTTGTTTTATATATAGGTGAATTGTATGAATTGTTGTATAACACTAGCCAACAAATTTTAACTTTGTCTCTGCTACTTGGGTAAATGTTGTTTCACTAACTAATTTCTGTGCACTGATTCCAAATCTGTGCTCAGATTTGTTCTTGCACGTAAGGTTTCTGAGTTATGTAACTAGGCTATATGGCTCACTTTGTTACTTTGGATCAATTGATGATATAATTATTACGAGTTTGAGAAGAATGAGACGTTTCTCAGCAGAGGTTTGAAATTGGGGCACCCTATTTGGCATTATGTACGTCCTTCTGCATAACCAGACAAGATATGTATTACATATAAAAAAGTAGTACTCACCTAACTATAAATTTCTTAAAAAATATTTGAAACTCTTGCTCTTGCGCTTGTACGTGGATATATGATCCTCCCGTTGCAGGAACCAGCAGTAGTCAGCCATAATGTTTTCGTTGAAGCGGCCTTAATCCCTGCTCTTCATCATTGCGATATCCCGGTGGAACCTTTCCCCATGTTCGTCCCTAATATCATCCATATTAGATGTAAAGAAATCTAAATGCGAATGCAAGAAATGCATCTTAAGAGACATCTGACACCCTATTCGCTGATTGGCCTTTAGCATGTTGTCCACAAGTTCTTCATAGTTTTCAGCCCTATGATTACCAAGGAGGTTCTGCATTACATGGAATCCCATGCTGCCAACTCAAGTGGAGTTAGTTTATTTCTCAACTCCCTGTCAAGTATCAATTCTCTGATTTCCGGCCCTACAAAAATGCCAGCTTTAAGTTCAGCATCGGTTTTATTTGCACCAAATTTCTCTTTGAGATACTGGAATCCATCAGAATCATGGGAGATTGCTTTAACAAAATTCTTGATAAAGACAAGTTTGATATGTAGTGGTGGAAGGTAGATCTTCTGTAAATGTAACAAAGGTGTGTGCTTAATTTTGTATCGGCCAACTATGTGTTCTTCTCTTTCGGGCCACTTTTTGACAATATGATGATTCCTGTCGTCACGGGTGTTCTATAGGCATAAAAAGCACATATTCTTTGTATATCCTTGCTGCAGTCCAGGAAGTAAAGAAATTACCTTTAGATCACTACAGATATTCCACTTATGATTCGAGTAATGAACACCTTCTAAAATAAATTTCATTGAGTCTATATCATCCTAACAATAAGTGCGAAAGGATTTGAATCATTTTTTTGTTACCATTATGTATCAACACAGCTTTGAGTCTTGCAGTGCTTGCATCGATTAATAGTCTCCATTCATCAGGTAAATGCTCGTTTCCTAGCTGATTCATAAGGCCATTAACATCAGTATAGAAACAAGCACCATCTTCTTCTTTATAGAAGGCAGCTCATGGAGAAAGGTTGGAATGGGTGGAATCATCAGGGAGCTGAATTGTCTATGCCCGTAATTGTCTTTCAGGGAATAGAGGGTTAGAGCTCATTTTTTGATGCCTCTTTTCTATGAATATTCCTGCTTGTTCCTTAGTTCACCTGGTACCTGGTGGAGGCACACGCCCTCACGGCCAGATTGCCCGTAATTAAGCCTCCTTGGAAAGTCCTGCCGTCCCTAGTAAACCTCTGGCCCACTGTTTGCAGGACCTGTAGCTTTATATCTTCAACCTTTTTCACTTTACCAAACACATCACAGTTCGTTTCCGATTTTTGTTACTTATTTATCACCAACAAAAGAGAGGATGTTAGGGCCTGCGGCAAAATCCCTGCTACAACTCAAACTATGAGGACGGCCACTGTATGATAATAATAGCCGATCACCCACCCTACTCCATAGTGTAACCGCCTAACCATATTCTTCTTTATTTCAGACCTTAGTCTTTATTTTCTCGCTTTACATCTTACTATCCAGAGAGGTTTTGTTGCTTTAGCGAACTTTTTGGCAGTTAGCAGAACCTGGCAGAGTGGCAGAATAAAGCATGCGATGGCTGAAAACACATTCGATGTGGGAGGTAGATAGGTATAAGGTGTAGGGTGGACTGGGATACACTCTTTTTACTGCATCTAGTGTACATATAAGGTGGCTACTACCATCCCATCATTTATGAGTTATATATAGCGCATGGAAAAATTCGCCCAGTACGGCGGTTTGAATTGTAAAGACTTATTTTATCTTAGTTAAAGTCCACACTCCGTATATGTGTAAATGATAATATTCTGTATGCTTCCCATCTTATGGAGACTATACCCTTGACTTCCTAAGGTATTGGTAGGCCATTCTATCATTTTACATGCATCATTTTAACTCTTATTTGTGATATCATGGGCACAGTTGAAGGCGAAATATTAAATCGTTCACAGGCTATAGGAGAGCTGACTCTGAGAGCAGCTTCGTGTTCATTAGGAGTTGGTGATAACAAAGTGACTCGAGGCACCATTTCAATTGGTGTAGGGGCTCGGCACACACATCTTCAACTGATAAAGGGATTTCCTGTTTAGCCTCTTCTGAGCCGCCATCGCGCATTTCTACACCCGGAAGAAAGATTACGCACAATATGCTTTCTCAGGGGCCACGGAAATTCATCTTAGCGTTGAGAAGGATTTTTGCTCCCATCTCTCTACTAGTACAAGTGTTTCCAGTACGCCCTTCTTTAGACTTGCTACCTGATCACTTTCTAACTTCATATTCTTCATCACTTTACCCTCATATTTTTTCTGAGCCCACAAAAAGAGAAGAAAATCTCTCAGAAATAAATAACTCCGAAGAATCATATCTTCAATTTGAGAGCATCCTATACGAACACCCTTAGAACGCAAGAAGTGGTGATGCCCTTTCGATCACTCTACTCCCCTCTCCTTGGTTTGCAGAGATAAAACTTTTGTGATGCGGACTACCCCTTCCCCATATTTTTGCAATATAGGTCAGCTTGACGGCACTTATGATGTATATCCTATCAACAGGTCACAAGAATAGAAAATCCGCGGTTACATTCACAGCAACTTATTGTAATTTACAGATCGAACCACCCCCCGAAACACGGAAGTTCAAGAGGGTACCCCTATTCCAGGCAGTATAGTAAAGCCCAGGTATCAAATCTGACTCGTTGGCAGACACCTAGGAACGTAATACAACTCTTGGCGAAGATATTTATCGGATAAACGGGCCTCAAGGAGTCATAAGAAGATAGAACTCCCCTTCTTCTACTGCTCTGCTACTACACAGTAGAGGAACCAAGAGGGATCTGGCCTGTCTGCCGTCGAGTCATCTTCGTCGGAGAAGAAAAAAAAGCAGCTTCTTCTATTAAACAAAAGATAAGTAATAACACAAGGGGACTCTTCTCCCATCGTCGTCTTCAAAAACTCGATGGCTCGCCTGTACAACTTTCATGACTGACTTCAAAGTTGCCTAGAGTGAAAAGAGCAATACCCAAACTCCCACTCAAAAAGTAATATAAGAGGAGGATTGGAAACGTCAGAGCCCCTGATCGAGAGGTCACCCGGCGTCTTAGAGCGCAAAGGTTTTGAAGGGATATTTAAGAACCCGCTTCATGGATAGGAGCATTCTGTCTTTAGTATTCACGCTCCATAAATGTTGGGTATTAGCTAGGACTATTTGGAGAGATCCGAAGCCTGAATTATATTGTGTGATAGCCTTATAATGAAAGCAGTTTACCCTTCCCAGGTAGCAAGTGTGAGTGATCTTCAAAAACTCGATGGCTCGCTTGCACAGGTTAGTCTATACTACAATGAACTTCTCAGAATGAGTAGTATATCCTAGCAAACTCGTCTATTATTCTTTAGAATTCACAACACAAGATCTTGCCGAGCCTTGACCGCGTAATGAGGAAACAAAAGGGACCTTGAGATCCACACTCCTTCACTCTTTGTCATATGTGACTCTGCCAGGATCTAAGCTGTTTGATACTGCCTTCTTCTTAAGGCAAACGTGAAAAAAACACACAGGTCCTATAAATGGCCACCACTTAAGCTACACTGACAGCTCTTGTAGGTGTGGAAAGTTGTATAACCCGAAATTTGTATTAATTGATTTAAGGCCATACACGATAAACCTTTAGCGTATAAGATCTTATCTGAGTTGGGCTAGTTGCACCTTCTTCCCTCGAAGTAATGGTCTCGTATGTTTTTAGTAAGAGGACCTGAATGTCCAAGCTGGGAGAAAGGCTCTTTTCGAGAAGACAAGGAAATGGTTCTGCCTCGACCTAAGATGTCTAACACCACTCAGGTTAAGTAAACACTCTATGCTTCTAGCTCCTCCAGGTATATGATCAATGAGGCTACCACGCCCATTCGGTAACCTTTTGCAGATTCTACCTCCTTCTGACGCCACCTTAATAAAGTTGAGAACCCTAATGCCAACCCTTTCTCAAAAGATAAAACGGCCACGCAATCAGCAAAGGCAATAACCTTAATCAAGGGAAAACACTAGAAGATAAGAGTGAAGCAACCATTGGAGCTCCTAAAGCAGGGCCTGTCTCTTGGCCCTGCGGTATGCGAGAAGGCTAACATAGGAAGTTAAGGCCCCTCCAAAGGACGAATGACCACAAACTCCAAAGCCACTGCCCCAAGCATTATTTTGAGGCAGGAGGACATAAGAGCAAGTAGCTAGTGTTAAACCTTCTCCAGTAAGCCGTCGAGGTCGGCATCACCTTCAGCAAGTTAATTAAGAGAGAATGCAAAAAGCTTTTCTCTTCCCTTTTCACTTAAGCTGTCTGGATTCAGGAAACCATGTTTAGGGCGTGTCCCCTTCTACGCTTCTGGGTTATAATGGTAGATTCAACATTTACACCCGACATGAAGTCTCTCTTTGTTTTTGAGTAGCTCTTTTCTTGTAACAGCGGGGAAACTACCCTTCGATACGATGTATACTTTCAGAGTATATTTCACCATTAGCTAACCTCAATGTGACGGAGTTCCGCTGCGTTGTGGCACGGGTTCCGAGGCTCTTTCTTCTAATGAGGGATTTGCGCCGTAAGAACTCCTCCCGGGAAAAGCTAGGAAATTAATCCCAACCGGCAGGTCATAACGGGTCTGATCGAAGAGTTGGAGATTACAGTCATAAAGATTGATAAATTTACGCATCATTATCCTATAAACAGTTAATTTTCTTGCCACAATCTATTCCTGTCCTCTCCGAAATAACAGCCTGATTTTGTTTCGATATGGTTGATGAATTCCTGTTCGTGATCACTTTCGGATACAAATATAGTTTCAAGCGCCTCTTTATCTTGATAAACTAAAAGGGGCGGTGCATTTAGCCGGCCTAGTGGTGCGCACTGAGGAAATCACTGATTTCTCTATCTCAGTTGATGAGCTGCGGTTAGTTGATGCGGAAGTTTAATTTTTCCCCAGCCTTTTCTTTGAAAGTGACTTGACTACCATTTTCCACCCTTTGGGATCTTTGCACGCTGTTAACTTGCTTGTGGTTATTTAAATGTGAAAAACTCTCAGTAAGAAGAGTTATGCCTACTCGCGCTATAAATGCTACTCAAACAAATTTACTTTGGGCGAACTTCGTCAATCGAAGGCTAACTTCCGGCATATTTCATCTAAAGTCTGCAACTTTTCTTGGCGGATACACGCCACTTCATTTAAATGGAAGTTGTGATCTGAAGATGTGTAGAAGCAAGTCAAAAGGATTCCAGGAAGGTTTTCTCCGAATTCCCCCCATCATCTGCGCATTCTCTATGAACGGGGCAGCTACGCCATCATTTAAAGCGTGGCATGGGATTTTTGAATGTCTTCAACTGGAATTCAACTCCAAAGGTGAAAAAACGTTCAAAGACTTCTTTATGTCATGCGAGTTGCGTTCCGTCTTTGATTCTTGTGCAGATACCTACCTGGTCAGGACCTTGTCGCGTACGCCATACTCTGACACCATGGAGATTGAAGCATAGCCATTTGGCTACTCTTGTTTAGTTGGTTTTGGAGAGAAGATATTATCGCATAGTTTAAGCGAATGGCTTCTGTACTTGCTTTTCACCAGCCAGGAATATATCACTCTACTCTAGTGGGTTTATGTCCAATTCATCTAATTTCTTGCGTGTGTAAGTTGATGGAGAATCAGTTAATGTTACGTTACCGCATTTTTCGACCGCAAAGTTTAAATGGCTCCTGCACAGTTCTGATTTCGCATGTTCCTCATTTTGTCGGATTCTCAGTTCAAGTTGGTAAGTGTTATCTGGGAGACCTTCTTTCGTTGACACCGCTTCTCTATGCATGGTAACATCCCAACATCTATGCTTATTTGCTGAGAAATCGTCGATTATGATTAGAAGGGAAGGCTAGCTCTCTCCCTTCAATTAGGGCAAGAAGAGAGCGTATAGATGAGGGTCTTCAATTACACTGTCTCTGCTTCTCAATGTCTCTTACCTCGTTGCTTCCCGGAAGATTTTCTAGCAACGCTCTACTTAGACAAATTTATATCTATTTTGGTGCAGCCCATATTCCAGCTCTGTGGGGGGCGTATCCGTTAAGCTCTGAGCGGCATCTCTCGCTATGCTGAAGCGCAAAAGTCTTAGTTTTTCCTAGCCAAGATTACGGTGATTCACTTGTTCAGCCATTTACGAGTTCTCACGGTCGTTGAATGGCCATACTCTCTCTCTCTCTAACTATAAATATATTTATACCTAGGTACTTTGTGGCTTCGGGCCAAAGTTGGTTGAAGACCGTTAGTGAATGGGGAAATTCTTATGAGTCTAGTGGGGATGAATTATTATTAACTTTGCGGTGTCCTTGTTAAAACAGATATTTTGGAGTGCAATTTGGCTAAAGATTAACAGGAAGCAGGTACTTGTTGGGGTTGCAGAAGAAAGACAATGACAAAAATATATATTTACTGACAACAAAAGGGTATTTATATTTACACAAATATTGGGTTTAAAGGGAATGGTCGCACCGACGGGGTTAAATGTCCACACGAGATAGAGTTGGGTAAATTAGGGGATTAAGTAGGTCAGATTCAAGTTGGTGAGTAACGGGGCGTTCGCCAGATTCTAGGTCAATCTGCAGGTGACAACGGTTAGAATTTCTTACGTGCTTGTTGCAGAAAAGGGGCCAGTTGGGGTATGATAAATGTGACGGAAGAAGCCGGGTTACCTCTTGATTCAGATCAGGGTGCACTCGTTGAGCCTTCAGAGTTGGGAATCCTCGTCAGATACTTGCGGATTGACTATGGCAGAGTTCACGGATCGATTTAGCCTTCGACTCGAATCGAAATCGCTGGTGGAGAGGGGGCACGAACGTCCTTCAGCTTGTTCGCCAGAGTAGGTGGGAAGTCTAACAGTGCTGCTTACTAAACTGAGTTGAAGGATTATATAGACGCTGGTGAGGTGGCTGTGACGGCCCTCCAGACGCGCATGCGATTTTGAGGAAAAGTCAGCGACTCCTTCAGTGGAAGGGAAAATTGTTGTGATAACACCCTAGGCTGCATCCTTACCCAGGTTCAGCCATTCTTTCACAGCTCCAGGACCACGTGTGTACATAAGGGCACGTGGTCGCCCTTTGACCTCATTCTGTTACACTCACTAACCTAGAGTTGTTCCTAAATAGGGCTCGCATGGATATAATAACGTCGTACAGTTTCGCATGCCTTGTTCTTACCCGAAGTTTTATATCGAAAGGGCACATTGGCATCTTTAGGGTCGCTTTTGTGCAGCTCTGGACATTCCTTGTTCCGAGGTTTTTAGCACTTGGGGTGAAAATAGGGCAACTTCTTTATTTTTTACCCTTCCTTTGCTCGTTTTAAGGTAAACAACTGATGCGAGCTCTACGCATTCACAACCGAGCGTAATTTAGTAAAGGCGGACTCAATCTATTAAGCTGCTCTCCGTCTGGTGACAGGTGCCTTCTGCACATCCCTTGTAGAGAACCTTCTCGTTGATGCTGAGGTGATGCTGCTCACTTTACAGCGTACGGAGTACATTATGAGCTTGTAGCGACGAGACAATGTCACTCTCACCAGTCAATTTTCTCACTTCTTCCGCGACCGCTTAATAGATGTGCCTATACCACAGCAGAGGCGCCAATTATACCCTTAGCCTTTCGGGTTTAGGCATCAGAAACTCTTTCTAGAACTCAACGTCACTCTGGAGGGTACTAATCGTAGCTATGAATATTTGTTGCCATACCTCTGCTCTCTAAGCTTCTACAATTCTGGGTGTATTGCTTTTAAATTAATTGGAGCCTACGCTTTCGCGCTATCAATAAGCCAATGCTTGTATA
The DNA here is from genome assembly GCA_963969495.1 of Ceratothoa steindachneri. Lineage (NCBI taxonomy): Eukaryota > Metazoa > Arthropoda > Malacostraca > Isopoda > Cymothoidae > Ceratothoa > Ceratothoa steindachneri. The sequence continues at coordinate 195,064,303 of OZ018318.1, forward strand.
AACGGATGGTTCCAACTGAGAAGATGTGGTACAGTTCTACTTGTTTGTATCGGCGGGGATATTCAGAGTGCATCACCTCTCCTTACAGCCGAACTAGTTCATATACATCGCTCGCTACGAGAGGTTACACATTGTGCCCCGTTCGAAGACCAACTTTTTAGTTTTAGCTAGTCAGATCGCACTGAAAATCCTCTGAACGTTGAAATCTCGTCACTCACTGGATTTGGGTATCTATGACGCCACTGCTGCCGCAAGCCGAGAATTTGGGTGGATTAGCTTCTGCTGGGTTATTGAAATGTAGTGATTGCGGAATAGGGCTTCAAATAGTTTACAATGACTGGTTAGTGCTAAGGTCTTTTTATGTCACAACAAATATGACACACTTACCAACACAACGTAATTTAATAGATAGCTCTTCTGAATCTTATTGTGAAGACTGCTTTGTTATCCAAACTGTCCGGTATATTCTTGTCGTATGTGCCAGTTTAGAGGAACTTTGCACGTGCTACTTGTTCAGGTACTACTATGCATTGGAATATTTATGTTTCACTTCTCTTAAAATGATGTAGGTTATTTATTAGGATGGTACTTTTGGGAACTACGCTTAATATTAGCAACTTAGCCTTCATGAAAATAATATTCAACCTATTTCAAACCCACAGTAGGTTATATATAATAGTTCCTACAAGTTCATCCTGCCATTGATCTATTGATTCACATAATATAACTTTAAATATAAGTTTGGAATATAACTGTACACTTTTATGTGTGGTTACAAAGCGAATTGACTATAAATTACTGCAATAACGTGATTCTACCTCATATTCTTAGCAGATCCTTTGTCACCATTGGGAAACTATTTCTTAGGGCATGCAATGTGATACACTTTATTGTTTTAACATCATCCTCTGCCTTATCCTAATTGTTTGTAATATTGAGGGGGGGGAGGAATTCCACGTGGAATTTCTTTTCCAGCACGGAAGTGACGTCCATTCGTAAAAGAAAATTGGTAAGCCTCCCCTTCTCCTCCATCCACAAGCGGGAGCCTCCAACCGCGTCCATCCCGGACCACCTTTTTTGTGGGTAAGAATTACCTGGGTGTGAAGGTTCGAGGCCATTCGAGAGTAGTGTTGGCCAAACAGCCCATGTTTCCCCCAACCCTGAGGGGGGAGCCTTGGATATATAGAGCTCGTTTTCCAGGTGGGAGATACAGAGTTAAGAATCCAAGAAGCATTCACCCTAGTTCACAGTCAGGTGCTTAACAACGAAGCAAAGTGACGGCTGAAATTTTCGTGTCGGTGGAATAAGCCAAGACAGTGAGGTATTTCCATTTGACGATCGCCACCGAGCGATTTTTCCGACTTCACTCATCAACTCCTGTCGAAGCCCTCCTCGTTCGCCGCTTGTTTCCGGGTGGCCGAAATACTCTCCCCTGGACCGGACGTTATCGCCCTCCTCCCCTTGGAGAACCATCATCACGTCAACTTCCCTCTCAGAAGCTCCGAGTGACCTCGCCCTCACATTTATTGCCTGCAGAAGACATCCGTGAAACTTTACTCTGACGTCTCACCCTGAATCTTCCGTAAGCCAACCCCTCCCTCCTTCAGCATTCCATTTGAGTTAATCCTCCCCATTTGAATAGTCTCCTTCTGTAACGCATTAATTTTTAACTTCAGAGTCTGATGCATAATAAGGCGTGTCAATAAGAAATTGTCGAAGTCGTTCTTATGTGAGACGAGGCTCCCTTTTATCGGACGACATCTTCACCCATCGAGAGTCTATTGTGTACTGCACAATTGTGTAATTGCAGCGAGTTTATATATAAAACACCAAAACCTTGTCCGAAGATGTTGGAACAAGAGTGCACATTGCCAAAATTTTACCTGACCTCATTTTGCACTCTATTCTCGCTGCTCAGCGCGTCGAAAATCGTGGCGTTCCGCCCCTTTGTCGATTCGCCTTTAAGTTATTAGTCCCTTTGCCATAGATATAATATATTATTGATATAATATAATGTCACACCACGACAAATATGTATATGAGGCAAATATTGGATATATCATTAATGACATATAATGAATATAATTTTATGTTTATTTGTTTAACGTAGATCTTTCATTTATTATAAGCTTTTTCTTTTGGCCTTTTCTAAAACAAGCCATACAAACCTAGCATACAGTTATGCACAACCCAATATGATATTTAGGTGAATTCGAACTCTTCACACATGCACGGATTATTGTAGAGAAGGTCTCTCTTTCTATCTTTATAAAGTAGGATCAAGGAATGCGGTTATTATTGTTTTCATATAACTTCATCTAAATGACCTTACTAGTGCCCAACTTAGTATTACAGATCTAAGAGTTTGAATTCTTTTTCTGCTACTACTTATCAAATTGAAGCTTAGCACTAAATACCTCAACGCGTTAACAATATTGGCTTTTCTTTTTAACCATACATAAAAAATGCAATTTTTTCTCCACTCGGGAGGGCCATATATGTGGATAATAATATAATTCATTACAACTACGCAGAAAAATGATACCTTCAATACACTAAAAGGAAACTTTCAAGAAATGAAACTTTTTTTTTCCTAGTGAAATACCCATTGATTTCGATCCTCTGATGCTATTGTAGCCATCTATCTGTAAATCAAGAATTTTATTGCAGATTGTTTCTCCACCTGCCACTTTCTCTATCCATCCATTTGAAAATTCATCATACATTTTGTGAGTGAACATACTCATTCATCTCGTCTCTTTACCAAATATAGTAGTTTATCCGTTGGTCACACCCCTTCTAAATATAGTTACTTGATTTAAATACATAAATCTGGGCAACAAAGAGCAGGTTTTTCTTATATTAGAAACTAAGCTTGCTACAGATTTTAAATGGATTTGCCCTTGTTTTATGAGCTTTTTCTTAGTTGAGAATGGAATGGAGTTCAAACCATTTTTTACTCGAGCATATGCTAGCACCCGAACTTAGACCAGAATCTCGACTTCACCGGTTAATAATCACACTCGAACTGAGTTATCTCTTTAATGGATTTAAGATTTTTAAAAATTTTCTTTAGTAGATATAATCTTTCTATAGTACAAATGCTTCGTAATTCAAAAATGTTTTTTTCCTAAAATTATACTTTTTGAGTTATATAATGGGTCATAGTTACCCAATAACGGTTATATTTTAGCTTTAAATTGCTATCATATGCTATTAAAATGTTACATTATTGTCGTGGTATGACCAGGTGTACTGGCCGAACGAAATTAAGGCTCCACCTTGGGATGGCTTTAAGAGTGCTTTAACACTAGATGAAAGGCCAAGAGCATAACCCCTAGAAAGACTAAACGGTCATTTTGACCTGTTGTATTATTTTTCCTTATTTTATTCGTTTTTTTACATATTTTGGGGTGAATTCATATCGCAAGAATTATGTTTTCTTATTAGTTCGAGTTTAACTTCCTTCTGTTGCAAATATTCATTATATTATTGTATGTAATAGGAACCAATAAATGATAAATAAAAATACATTATCAATATATTTCCATTTACTTACATATATGTATGAGACAGATCAAAATAACATAATAACAATCATATTTATTGTTTATCATATAGAATAATGGATACAACTATATAATATAAATACATTTAGCAAAAAGTATTTGGGTATTTATATAATATTAGGTCATTAGATGTATCAATTATTATCAATATCATGAACAATTTCTACAAATTATTCGCTTGCGTATTATTTCAGTACATTTATCACACACAGATTTCTTGCACTTGTAGTTAATTTGACAAGTTTTACGCTTATTAGCTCTTGGTTTTTGGTTCTTCTATTGGTTCGTCCTAAATTTTCTTCATCTGTCCATTCGTCTTCGAGGTTTTCATCCATACTTCTATTAAAAGCTCGTAGCTCTCCTACGAGTTTTAAAATGTAATTTCGTCGACTTATTTTAGTTTCAACCACTTCATGGTATATTATCCCTGAATTAATCACGGCAAGATCAATTAAGTTATACAAGACCTGTAATAGCCAAGGCCGAGAAGCCACTTTAGTGGTGTACAGTCTGGCCATCTGGTCAACATTATCAACGCCAGATTTTGTTTTATTATAAGGCGTGACAGACTCTGGTAACCTCTTTATGCCACTGTCAATATGCTCTGTCTTGTGCACAGTACCTAGAATCAGTACAATCTTAGAAGGTTTTCCTTGGTACACGGTGAGTGTCATTTAACAATTCTTCAAAATAATAGATGAGTGTAGTGGTTCTTTCTTATTTTTGATGCTTGTTGGTATTTCGTGCCGAATTCGATTCATCGTTCCAACGATACTCGTTTTCCGGGTTTGCAATGTCTTAGCAAGCTTTACCGAAGTAAAAAAGTTATAACATGTGATATTTTGACCTTTACTTAGAAAAGGACTTATCAATTTCATCACTACATATTCCGATAAGCTTTGATTTTGGGGATGATGAACATTTTTTTCCAGATAAGGAAATCCATTCAGCAAGTAGTGGGAAGTTAAGTCAAGAGCAAGCCAGATTTGATTCCAAATTGGTACACGGTACGTGTCATGTGACAATTCCTCAAAATAATGGATGAGTTTGGTTTGTTTGCCATATATTGGGTGAAGGGGCTTCTGGACTCAGTGAAGAAAAGCTGCTTATTAACAGTTATATCTGCTCCAGGTCTGTAGCATGATTAGCAATTTTCAATAAATCTGTTCCATAGGGTAGAAAAAAAAGCAAATGCATCTGATTGAATTCGTTGACTTCTGGTGGATATTAAATCAAAACGTAAAAATTGCTTGAATCTATCTCTTAACATAGTCATAGAGAAGAAAGGAGGCCCCCAAACCTTTAACTATAAAGAAGCAGGTGGTTTTTCTTTGGCAATAAGTCCTCTAATGTATATTATTGCTAGCAAATGATTTATTTCCTCTTTAGTTACGGTCCATGATTCATAATTCAATTTGCTGCGAGCTTCTGCTTCTGTACATCTTATTATCTCTAGAATTACGAAATCATCAATGAATAAGGAAAATGCTCTCATCATGCTCCCCAACACATGTCACTTGGCATATGCAAAAGGAATGGGAACTAGAGTAGGATTATTCTGTGCACTGTATGTATTTTCGACTACAATCGGAGCCTTCAGTAGGGATTTCGATCCACTGCGTCCCATGTGGAGCCGTTAGATTTTTGTCATGTGCACATGTAGGAGCTTCATCTGATATATTTCCTTCCATTACTTCTTCAATGGCCATGGTATTACTCTCAAGAATTCCTTCATCATATGTAGATAAAGACGTAAGGATTTCTTAGTGATTTATAGTAAAACATATGTAACAAAATTACATCAAAATATCTCCCCACATATTTATGTTCAGATTTATTTTTAGCAAAATAAAATATACTTATGGCAACATACGATAATAATAATATAAATATAATAATATAATAACATAATAATGATAATAATAAAAATGACAACAACAATAATAATATAAATAATAATGTAAATAGTTACATATAATTTTGAACGGTATATCAAATGTCATTCCAACAGTATCATAAAATAATCACATCACACTTACGTTGCTTTGTAATTGATGCAATGTTTTCAGTTTCTTCGTCTGAACTTGATTAAAAATTGTGTTCAGGAATGTATTCTTCTTCATCACTATCAAACGATTCTCCTTCCGATTCATCATAAGGCGTGGCAATAAGAAATTGTCGAAGTCGTTCTTATGTGAGACGAGGCTCCCTTTTATCGGACGACATCTTCACCCATCGAGAGTCTATTGTGTACTGCGCAATTGTGTAATTGCAGCGAGTTTATATATAAAACACCAAAACCTTGTCCGAAGATGTTGGAACAAGAGTGCACTCAGTTATGAACTGTAGCACACTCTCTGTAATGAAATAAATACGTTAAAACAGGATTATATTATGCAGTGGTCAATCTGACCACTCAGTCTTTCTAGGTATTATATTTTATCGCTCGTTACCTAACTTTTGTAATAATTTTATACTTTCAAAATACAATTTTGGATATGAAAAAATGAAAGTCGAGAAATTTGAGCGGTACGATCAGAAATGCGGTTGATATTAAATAAATAAACTTGAAAAACGGTCAAAATGACCGCTCCTTCATTCTAGTGTTAAATACAGAGTTGCTAGGCTAAGTAATATTCAAACATGGCTACACGAATATAATTTAATAGAACTAAAGATTACATACACAGATAGAGCGAGTTAAATGGCCATGAAATTAAATATTGATGGTTTACGGGTAAGATGATTGGCACTATCAATTAAGTTTAAACCGAGGGATAATTAATTAAGAAATGATCTTACAATTATGCAAGTTCTAGAGCAAAGGGGATCCTTGAGGTCCGACACGGTAAAGGTGGGAGGAGCGTGACAAAGCAGGGGTTAAATCCCTTTTACGGTAATGTGCGGCGAGTAGGACCAGAGAATTAAGTTTGACTTTGAACTTGTGGGCGTCTCACGAGACGCTCAACCCAACTTCGAGAAATTGAAGGTAGGGGGCCTGTTATCCGTAAGAGGCAAATGGAGGATGCTTCGGGGATGGTTTTTCCGACCCTTAAAATCTGAAGACGTGGTAAAAAGGGTTAAAGTGAGTCTAAAACTATCTCCACGAACAACACTGTGTGACGACTAGCTCTTCCTTGGCTCTTCCAAAATCACTAAATTCTTCTTTGGACGAGAATGTAGTCGATTTCCTCTTAACTAACGAAGACGTTAACGGCTAATGTACTGGACAGCGGCTTCAGACACAATCTGCATGTGAAGTCCGAAGTGTCTAATATATACTCCGAAATTATCTAGACGAGGAGAGAGACTCATTGCCAACAGAATTCCTTAATTGCCTTTGGTCACGATAAGGGTCCATTGCGGGAAGTCGCAATTCCCCCTTAATGGTCTTTCAATAGTTCTAATTTTCGCAGTATATACGGCAGATAAATGTACCGCTATAAACAGGACGTGAGGCCGATTAAATTCTTCTGCGACAATGGCATTTCGCCCTCGCGCGTATTGCTTGGCGCAGTTAGTCAATGGCGAAGTGGAGAAGTCAGGCGGTGGGGCACCGTATTCTTTCACAATTATCAAACAATATATAATGCAAATTTTATACATGAACTTTTTTTTTAATAAAAACCCAATTTTAGCAAAATATCATTTATTTCTCATTCTTTGATTGAAACTTAAAGAAAAAATTGCAAAACCATTGTGGTTATTCGTAAAACATAAAAACATTTGACATCTAGAGCATTAGTTTTTAGTTTTAAAGTCTTTGTGGCTGCGAATGAAAACAATACATATTCTTCGCTGATCCTAATTGATCATTTAATGCGTAGGTCTTGAGGTGGGAAAACAAACCACTTAAATCTAGTAAGGTGTTTAACTGAAATCCTCCTTTGTCTACTTGTGTAGTCACCTCTCAAGTTTGTAATCACAGCTCTTCTAAAATCAAAAGAATCCATGCTTCTTTAATCATTAGGAAACTAGGTTTTCATTGCTGTTTAGTAGATAAACTGCATTGTTCACTGCAATATCTCTGAGATAAAAAATATTCTCAACCTGACTTTCACTTTGCTCTTCCCATCCTTTTCATATGTCACTTTCTTTTGTTCCATTAGGTCAACGCCATATATATCCATATTGTTGATTTTGACAATTTCTGGTTAAAGTATTTTTATAGTTTGAAAGTTATCTCTAGTTTTCTCTTTTTGTGAGTTCTGAGATGGCCATTAGAGAAAGGTAGTTATAAGAAGCATCAAGAATTTGTTATCTTTCCATTTGATGCAGCTTACACCTTTAGCATAAACCTTGGCGGTATCTCTTTGTTTCAGTGATTTTTCATCTTTCAAGACTCTTGGCATATGTTTCTTGTTTGGACGAACAGTACCACAACAGTGGCTGCCTCTAGTTTCAAAATGTGCTGCAATAGAGGAGTGTTGAAAAAACTGTTAATAAAATTTTCAACTCCTATGTTAAGCAAACCTCGAGAAAGCTGCAAAACGATAGTCCCCTTTCTCCCAAGACAATGCCCAGGCTCTTGCTTTTTCCTAGTGTATACCTCTGCTTCATAAAGGTACCCTGATGAGGCATCACATTGGCACCACATTCTGAAACCCAATTTTATACGTTTGTATTTTACATATTACCTCATTACATAACGTCCTTTGAATCAACTAATTGTTTTTGTGTTGGTTTTAGTGTTTGTTGAAAACCATTATTCAAATGATCAAATGTGGTCTAACTTTGTACACTCTATCATAGATAGGAAGATTTCTATCAACAATAGTTCTTGTATTGCCACAACAATGAAGTACTGACCTTATATCTTCATATCTTCTTCTCGCTTTATGATTTGCAACATATTCAACATGCAAATCGGTTTCTTTACTACGGAAGTCCTTAATTTGAAACAAAATATGTTAGGCCATTCTAAAACTTAACCGAGGAATGCACTAATTTTATCATAGCTTGTGAAAAATGGAATGCCCTTTTACTTCATCTAAAGCTGAGACTGGAGAATCAGTATATCATTTACAAGGGCATCCAATCCTATAACAGTTTTGAATATGCCTAGTGCTGTGAGAGGGTATTCACATTGGCCAAATGAGGTAACTAATGGCTGACTTAAAGTCAGTTTTGGAATGGAAGAACATGTTCTTTTCCACCTAAAGGCTGGTTTCTCTACAACTTTAGAGCTAAAAGATGAACCAAGATTATTTGTATCTACTTCCATTCCAACAGAACCTTCACTTTGACGTAATATATATCCTTCTTCACCAACAAAATTTGAAACATCTTCGAGAAAAACTTGATCTTCTTGGTCCAAACTGTTGTCTTCCACTTCATCACGCTGGTCCGTTAATCTAATTTCTTGAATTTTATTACTTCCAATACGAAATAGTCTTGCATTTTTACAAAAAGTTGTCTTATATGTGAATTGAGAACAAATAATTATGAAAAAAATATAAAAAATAGTTAAAAAGTCACAACGTTTTCCGCTGGTAAACAGATTAATGGTTACAAGTAAGGTTACGATTGATGTATTTTGGGTCGTATATGACCCAATGAAATTTACAGCGTTATCATTAAAATGTATTGCATTATTTATCATTGAAAATTACAAAAATCTAAAGTGTATGTAATAAAATAATTAAAATAAGCACAATTTGAAGCAAATATGTAAGTCGGTCTGTTTCCCCATAAGATGGAAAAAGTACATACAATTCTTAATTTGTTCACAGCCGTGTCAAAAGTTTGAGGAAAAAATTATAAATCTTTCCTCTTTGTTGCAGGCCATATACATATGAAAAAAACAGCGACAAATACAATCCTATTTGAAAAAGATTCTGTTGAATAATTAAATAGGTTTTATTTGGTGGGCCACATATTTCCCAAAATCCATTAAGAAATTTCCATATACACAATATTATGTACGTATTCTGACTACGAGATTGTCACTTCAGGATACCTAAATAATAAGAGAGATCGTATACATTCAAACTCTCTATAACCTTTTAAAAATGGCACAACAACATTTGGACTGCAAATTTTAGCCCTCAAAAAAATTTCATTTATATATAGATTTTTAGGACCGTATAGCAAAGTTAAGAGAAATGATTAGTAAGATAAAACGTCCATAAGTTCAGCTCTCATCAGTATCTAAATGACGCTCGATCTGTACCTGCGGCTACGGTCTAATTGATCAATATCAATCAACATCCAGGCAAGATTCCTCACCAGCAAGGAGAATATATAAGTTATTTATGGTGATATCGATAAGGTATGGTCAGAGTCGTCAATCGAACACGCATCTCTGAGATATTCTTGCCTATATACAAAAATTGCAGTAACTAGAAGCAAGAATATAACATAACATGATCTTAAGATGAGCATATTAATTAGATATTTGCCCTAACTTGTGCACGCTCAATTCCCCTTGCCCCGCTTTTAATATGACAACAGATAGTGAAAATGTTCATTCCTAGTTGTATTATAATGCTTACATATAAGATGTAAGTAAGCAAAGCTGGGATCTTCTCCCATTTGTTGAAGCAATATTGTAGCTCTATTTTTTTGATAGTTAATAGAAATAGCCATATCTTACACATTATCTATCAAGTAGCAGTATTTTCTCTGACTATTTTAATAATGCTATGTGAAAATACATTCCATCCTGCTACAGAAGGGATAGTTCTTGGAGCGTCTAAATGGCGTAGCCTGTCTTATCCATGCCCAAAACGATAAAATCTTTTATCCTGCTTCTCATGAGGGCAAATTCCATTACCACTTATGTATAATAAACACACTTATGTGCAAACTTCCCCCAAACTTTTTTAGCACACCTTCCCCCCAAAAAACAATTATCCAATTATTACATCAAACTTATTAAATTATATCTTTCTTTTGAAAAATCCATTCTTAGAGAATTTATGATTAAAAGATGGAGTATTAAAAATGTGTGAACACAATGTGTAGTAATTTGAAAGTAACATTTTTAATTCAAAAGAAATATTTAACTTATACTATAGTAAACCAATATAGACAATATTCCCTTCAAAATTTATATTTTTTCTATACAGTTAAATTTGAAAGTTTTTATTATCAGTTAATTTATAGATTCCATTTTTACAATAAATATTGCATAAGTCAAATATTATTACAATTAATTTCTTCTTTTGCCAAGAAATCGTAAGTTTCCAGATTTCTTTCTTAAAACACACTATAAACAAAAATAACCAATTCTTTAAAAGGGTTCTTTGTCAAGAAAATGGGTATTATAAATAATTTTTCTTTTTTCATTTATTATTTTGACAATTTCAGATAAACAAGAATGACATCTGTTGAAAAGACCCAATAATTTTCTTATATTGGTTGATAAATAATTTCAGGCTGTGCGAATCGTCAGACGTACGATCGTCAAGTCACTTCGGCTAAAAGAGGAAATCGAAGTCTTGTCTTGAAAATTCTGAGTTAAAACATCTTGAAATTTATAAATATTACTAATTCACTTATACTACATTCGATATCAATTTCTCTACTGTTCATCCATCAAAGTTTATTATTTAATAATAAATCGGATGGATACGTCCTTATTAATTCTCTCAAGATGCAAGTCTCGATTGTAATTATATTAGTTCACCAGACGGTGTAAATGTAACCGTAAATGACTTTATAAACTATTTTAATTTTCTATCAATATTATTTTCTAAAATTCTACGTTGTTAAAAGTAGTAGAAATCACAGGATCGTGAAATAATTGAAGTGATAATTTCTCTTTTATAATCAATGCTTTACCATTATTGACTTTATCGTTATCATCTAATCTTGAAATTTTTTAACAATATAACTTAACCACTCTCGTATCGTTCTTGCGCAAAAATCTAAATAAATATATAAATAATTCATAATTTATTATTTACACAGATCTTTTTGGAAGAGAAATAGGTTGTATGATTCTGAAGAATTACATATGTTATAAAGTTATTCTTTTTTCTTCAACAAAGTTTGAAACTAAAGAAAGTGTGTCGAGACAAAATGACGATGCATACTTTTGAGAGAACTCTCATTTATCTCTCTTAATCTCGAAAACAAAGAAATTGGGGTGTTTATTGTCAATTTGGGGGATCCAACGGTCTCTCGGCACTAGTAAAATTTAATAAAATGTCATACAATTAATCTGTGGTAAAAATTTTGTTCTAGTTCTCAAACTTAAGCCCTGATCCTTTTCAATATATAGCTAAGACGTTATAACGATTTCAAATTCCTATAATCTACTTGTCTTCACTGCAGACACATATTTCACTTTATTACAAGAAAACTTCCTTACTGGGAGAGAATTTGAATAATCATATATATAGTAGAAAAGAAAGAGAAATATGACGTGAATGATCACATGAGACAAGAAAAATGATGAGATTTAAAAGGCAGGAGAAAGTGACAATGCAAGTTACAGAAATCAAGTGGAGCAAAGAATGGCACAATGAAGGCAATACATACTATAAACACAAATATGCTAATCGTGAGATATAAGAACATGAAGTTCATTTATATTTTGTTTAACCACACGAGTAATCATGATCACCAAATTTATTTTAATAATGGCAAACTACTCTATAACTGATAACACAGGGGAACAATATTAATAACATTTTCTGGTGACTTAGATTTACCTGCCATTTTTAATTTGTTTTTTCATGCTGATTTAAAATAAATAATCCATTTTTACCTTCATGCTATAGTTATTGAGTAATTTATATTTTCTGGTTTCCCCGAAAAGTGCCCTCCGGACGGACAGAGCGGCTGCTTGTAGAAAGCAAATACTTCAGAGTACATAGTAGTAAGATAGTAATAAATGTTATTGTGCAAAAGATTGTCATTATTGTTTCTTTTTCCAGGTCTTATGTTAGAGTGATGGCTTCGTCAAGAGGAAATTGCGTTAATGATCTAGACACCTTCTGCTACATATGTGGTTGTTACATGCTAGTTTATCAAAGGCGCAATATATCAAAATTTGTGATCTGAACTTATAAGGCATATTTTGATGTTCCCCTTGACGATGAAGATAAAAAGTAGGCCCCACATGCTGTTTTCCATAGTTGTGTGGAACATCTTCGTAAGTGGACAAAAGGAAAAAGAAATGGTCTTCCTTTTGGAATCCCCATAGTGTGGTGAGAGCCAAAGGATCATGTATCGGACTGTTATTTCTGTCCCGAAAATACTAAAGGGATTGGTATGAAAAATCAGGACAAGATCGACTACCCCGCCATTCACTCGGCGATCCAGCCAGTGCCTCATTCTGAGTCTTCACCAGTTCCGATTTTCAGTGTATATGCTTCCTTCGAGGATGAAAATTAAGTTTACCTGAGATGGACGTCCAAGGAATGGATTCAGAGTCTGCAGATTTATCATCAGATTCTAAACAGTCATTAGCTCCTCACTGTTTCAATCAAGAGGATTCGAATGACTTGATAAGTGACTTGGCGCTATCCAAGAAAGTGCAAAACCTTTAGCCTCCAGGTTGAATGAAAGACATATGCTTGACAGGTCGTTACGGGTATCATATTAACGAACAAGGGAGAGTTCATTTGTTAAGTATTTCTCTGAGGACAAACAATTTGTATACTGCCACGATGTTCTTGGTCTGTTTACCGAGTTGGGACTTGGCACCTATAGCCCTATTTAGTGGGAGACTGTTTTTGGATAGCTCCCAGCGTAGCCTCAAGTGTTTCCTTTGCACAATGGCAATGACTTTGTTGCAGTTCCTCTCGGTCACTCTGTCCACCTGCGAGAAACTCCCGATGACATAAGAATGATCATGGATTTACTTAATTACCATAAACACAATTGGATCTACCCCATATGTGTAGACCTTAAGATGGTCAACTTCCTCCTTGGCCAGCAGAAGAGATATAAAAATTTTCCATGCTATATCTGTATGTGGGATAGTAGAGCCCGTGACAAACACTGGTCCCGAAACGATTGGACAGTTCGGGAAACTTTGGAAGCAGGAATGCCAAACATTGTTAATGAGCCAATCGTAAGTCGAGAGATCATTTTCCGTCGATTTCATCTCAAACTGCGGTTGATGAAGCAGTATGTCAAGGCGTTGAGCAGTGAAAATGATTATTTTCAGGCATAGTATTGGCGTTTCCTGCCTTGTCATACGAAAAAATAAAAGCAAGAGTATTTTATGGTCCCAAAATTCGAAGACTTTTGAGTGTTTTTAGATTCGTGAACACCATGAATGAAAAAGAGAAGGCAGCCTGGCTCTCATTTTCTGCCATTGTTTGTAACTTCTTGGGAACAAAAAAACGCATAAATACGAAGATCTAGTTACTAATTTGCTTTTAGCATTTTGTGATCTGGGATTAAACATGAGTGTGAAGCTGCATTTCCTAAATACTCACCTCGACCGATACCCAGAGAATCTGGGAGCCGTGAGCAACGAACAAGGGGGACGCTTCCATCTGGATTTGATGCTGACGGAAGAGCGCTACCAAGGTCACTGGGATAGACACATGATGGCGGACTACTGCTAGACGATTAGAAGAGATCAGCCAGAGAAGACGTACAAGAGAAAGCGTTACAAACGCAAAGATTTGCCCGATTGTAATCAAGAATAGGTTCTCCAGCCTGATGTACGGTCATTAATAAATCAGCCTCTATTTGATTACAGTATTTGTAATCTTAATGTGTAATTCAAGTTTCTTGTCATATGCAATAAAATATTTGTGCAAAACACCTGCTTCAGTATAAATAACGCAAAAGGATGATTCAAAATTACTTCAGGGCATGATGATAAGCGTGATAAAATGAAAATTATTGTATAATATTAGTTATTAATAATATGAAAGATCTGTAGCATTTAGAGAGAATCTGATTTCAGATTTGAACTCAGTTTGCTCGACTTACGTAGGAAAATGTACTTTTGTCAATTTACCTAATATATTGTTCCCTAGTTTTATTATTTCAAAAGACTATAAATGAATCAATATTCAATGAAAAAATTCCAAATTACAATGTCTCAGGCTTATTTAAATTTAACAGTCATTAAAAATTCTATCACTCCCAAACTTGCTCTGAATATTGTCACATATTTATCTTTTCTCTATTCTATGTCTTCATTTGTCCCCCTTTCCTCTTGTATATATATATATATATATATATATATATATATATATATATATATATCGTGGTGAGAAGACATGTTAGATACAGTAATGGTTAAAGTCAAAAGCGCACGCTGCTTCGTTCAGTTTCCATTGTAGCATTTTAACTTTTTCCATGATGTTCTTCTTCTCCGAAAACGTAAGGTAAAGATAATGTTGGCATGTGACATTTTTTTATTAGTCAAAACGTTTGTCAATCCAAACAGTAGTCATCTTCTGGAAAATCTGAGTGGAATAGGATAAAATAGAAGAAAAGGAGAGCAAGGTGTACGAGGAGCTCCTTTCTAAACAAGAGAGAAGGGGGCTGGGGAGGGGGCCCAGTCTCCCCCGCTTCCCCACCATCCACCGCCCTCTGCAAAGAAGTACAGACAAGGAGATTTAGAGTGAGAGGAGGACAAAAGGCAGAGGAAAAGAAGGTTGGAGAGATTGTATAGTGGCAATATCTTAGGAAATTAGATAGTTGACCTAGGTGGTTTTAGCGATAAATCTAAACCCAGTGCTAATACAGTTGCAAGTTTGCTTGGAGGTCCGGCAAAACTCTAGTTGGGTTAAGATAATGTTAAGTCTGAATTTTGGTGGGTTAAGTAATTACCTTAGTTTTAAGATAATTATATTGTTTTCGTGTGTTAATTTGTTTATAACCATCCAAACTGTTATTAGGAGGCATGTTTGTTCCTGGTAGGTCTGTGTGTCTTACTTTACTTTGTATGTATTCATTTTAGACTAGCACTTTAACAGTATCTAATACGTATGTTTAGTAGCGTTTATAATTTATTGGAACTTCTTGTTTGCTTACTCTATCACTTTTGAAGTATTTTCTTCATTTTATTAATAATCGTTAAGCGCTAATAAGGTTAATATCTCTTTGGTTATCTTACACTTATCTTAATCGCGATGTTTTGTCCTAATCGGGAATTAATCTTTGCGGTATCGGAGTTTATCATTTTGTTTTCTATGTAGATATATCTTTTTTTATTTTCTGTCTATTACCATCATACCACTTGGGAACAGTCAATAAGGTACCCATCCATCCATTGCTACCATTTTATTAGCTAGTTCTTCGCTAATCTCATATCGTGTTTTGTCACTGATTCTCCCCTTGATTGTTATATAATATATTGCTTTGTTTTGTTTTCTATGCAACGTTAGGAGGTTGCTTTCGATAGTGCGTAAATCCCAATTCTCGGATAGATGACTTTGGGCTGGATTATTGATTGGAAGTTTTTCATCTTATTCTTTCGATACGTCAATCTTACCTTGTATACTATTTTAAGCCCGATTTTCCTTTTCACTTATATATATATATATATATATATATATATATATATATATATATATATGTATTTTATTTTTTTTATTTCCGCTCCTAGGATAAGTTATTTCTTTCATATTCTTTATTATTATTGCTAATTTTATATTTATCGACTTGATTCACTAATTTGGTGGTGTAGTAATAATGGATTTATTCCGCATCAGGAAGAAGAGAACACCGTTCATACAACCATCTTCAAAGCAATATCACATCGTGAATCGCCGTGCTTCAACAAAGGGGAAAAAAATTTCAAAGAATTCTATCACGAGTAAGGAATTTCTTTACTTCATTTAGTATGAGCCAGTAACTCCGACAATGAGAGTTTCGACAATATTCCTTTGCACACCATTATTTACCTCATAGAAAACGAACCCCATTGATTGACTAAGAAATTGTCCAAATCTCTCTGAACTCTTCGGTACCATCGTCGGAAAGCACATAAAGAATTCCTAGGATCTGTTGGTACGACTTAGGAAAATTCCTTCGAAGAACAAGAAGCTTATCCGCTTTGGTGGTGGGATAGCATGAAACTAAATACGCCATAATCACCGTCTTCCCCCAGTTTGATAACTATGTCCCGCTCCCGGGTGGCAGCCATGTCTATCTTTGCCCTCTTGGGGTAGAAGGATATCTCTCTTTTTTCCCGTTCGCTTCGTCGATGTCCAAAATTATCAAGGTTGATGTTTGTTCAAGCCGCGTCCAATATCCTTCGGGAATCCGCTTAATTCCCTTTTGCTCGTCGATGCCCGAAAGTTTCAAGGTCAGTGTTTGCTTAACCCGCGTCCGATATCCACTTGCAACGCCCTCGCTGCGCGCAGCCTCTGTCGACTCTGGTTGTTGCTCCTAATTATGGTGATGTCTGCAAATCCTCAGCAGATAAAGAGAACCAGAGCTTCTTGCCCCAGACCCTAATATCTATTCCCAATTCAAAAAGTCCATCAAGTCAAAGCTTCTCTCTCTCAATCACTGCTAGCCCCAAAACTCTAGCTACTGGCCCAACTAAGGCTTCCCCAGGACATTCCGTTACTTTTTTATTTAGGAAAGGCTTCCCCAGTGGGCTTGAATATAAAGAAAGAACTGTGAACGGGTGCCGGGTGTCAACCCTTGTGAGAGACTCCCGGTGCACCTGCGTCGTAGAGTTGGAAAAATTGCTCTCCACAGTAACTTTTGACCATGATAGGTATGCAGCAGTCCACGACTACTTAAGGCGCTCCAACCGGTTCCCCATGTTTCGCTGCTACCTAGAATGCAAATATTTCACCGGTTGACCCCATTAAGTTGTGTGCCGTGTTGGTCGGCCAGAAGCCCAAGATCTCCCAGAATCCTTTCGCTCAGCACGTCCTTACGAGGGCTCACGCCTGAACAGAAATTACACCCCTATGGCTTTAGAAACTCTTTATGCCCCTGAATTTGCATCATTTAATATCAAGGACTTTGCAAGTGAGCAGAATATATACTCTTCTCTCTAGCTACTGTGGGAAAAATCCCAGCAGTACAATCAAGTTTCTGATTGTTGCCCAAGAAAAGTTATATATCTCGTTAAAGATGACCTCCTTTACCGTTCTACCTTGACCGAGGATGGCGCTAAGGCTTGCTCCCTTTGCATCCCCCGTTTGACATGATTGGCCTAATTTACCCCGCGTCAAGCGAAGGACACTCTTATGTATATCCTTACGCTCGTCGACTTCGCTACGAGGTTTCCTAATGCAGTTCCTTTAAAATTAATCGATAGCATAAAGTGCGCGGCAGCATTAATAGCTATCTTTTCTCGAGTCGGCGTCCAAAAAAAGATATTGTCGGACCGAGGCAGACAATTTAAGTCCGATCTCATTGAATACGTGGGGAAACTTCTCTTGATTAAACCTCTCTACACAACCCCTTCCACCCTGTGACTAACATAGTCTGCGAAAAATCAAACGGGACTCTGAAGACCTTCCTGAAGAAGCTGTGCTCGGTATCTGCCAGTCGCTCTCGTTGCGTGCCGTTTGATTCCTCAGAAGACTTTAGGGTTTGCACCGTTCGAACTCCTTTTTGGGCGAAACTTCAGAGGCCCTGTGAGTATTCTGAACAAATTGTTTGCAAATCCCCGCCTCGATGAAGAAATTAAAACCTCGTATTCGTACGAATTGGATATGAGAAACCGCTTAGAGGAATTCGCCGAAATTGCCTATAAAAATAAAGATCTCAATTTTCAGAAATATCGAACTTATTTCGACGTAAAGGTTAAAGATCGACGCCTCTGACCAGGTGATAAGGTACTGCTTCTCCTCCCCATTGAATCTAATAAGCTCGTTTCCCGTTTTAGAAGCCCGAGGCCCCGTGGAATACCTCATAAAGAACCCCACCGGTAATAAGTTATATCACATAGACATGCTTAAGAGATATCACTGCCGCGCGAGTGTTAATAACATAGTGAGACTTAACGAAGAGGCGGTGATGGAAGCCGCTAACCCCACTCCCACCCCACCTTGACCACGAGCCTCTCAAACTGATACAGAGAGTTTGCATCGAGTCAGATAAGGAGCACGACATACCTTCACACTCCAGTTCCAGTGAAGAAACCGCCCAGAAACTCGATTTAAACCCTCTAATTGGAACTCTCTCGAAAGTCTCAACTTGCTAAGTTATTAGTTGAATTTGAGAAGTTGATTT
The DNA here is from genome assembly GCA_963969495.1 of Ceratothoa steindachneri. Taxonomy (NCBI): domain Eukaryota; kingdom Metazoa; phylum Arthropoda; class Malacostraca; order Isopoda; family Cymothoidae; genus Ceratothoa; species Ceratothoa steindachneri. The sequence continues at coordinate 195,082,995 of OZ018318.1, forward strand.
TGGTAGAGCCAGGATGTACGCGTTATTTCTACATGGAATCTATCTGAAAACACAGGAGCCTGTTCAAACTAAACCGTACCCCTTGCCTGTGCATCTTCGTCCGGCCTTTAATTCAGAAGTGGAAAACCTATTAAAGTTGGGTATCATTAAGGTTTCCACTTATGATTTCGGCTTCCCGATTGTAATGGTAAGAAAGCCCAATCAAACATTCGGAATCTGTGTAGATTTTCGGAAACTGATTTCCGTGAGGGGTTTTGACGCGGACCAATCCCTCTCATCGACCAGAACCTACACCTGTTTGAAGAGGCCAAATTTATATCAGAAATAGACCTATGTAAAGCCTATTATCGAATTCCCCTCAAGGATAGTGCTCAGTAGTACACTACGTTCCCCACGGAGAATGGCATAATGAAATTTGGGCGTCTTCTTTTTGGTTTGATTATTGCTTGCAGTAACTATATTAAAACGATGCGACAAATCCTGGATGGCCTAGTTAGCGTGTCGTTTTATTTCGATAATGTGTACGTTGCCACGCGTACATAGGAACAACACCTAGTCTCCCTTCGATCCCTCCTTATGAGGTTACGGGAACACGGATTAAACATTGGGCCTATTAAATATCATTTTGACTATAATTCCATTCGTTATTTAGGCTTTAATATCGGGGAAAACTAGATGACCCCCCCAGCAAGATAAAGTAAAGGCTATTCTCAGTATGCCTCTTCCGCGTAAGAAGAAACAGCTCCACTCCTTTTTGGTATTCATATATTTCTACCGGCGTTTTGTCCCCAATTTGGTCTTCTTAGTTTCTCCACTTAGCGCCTTGTTAAAGAAGCAGTCCCTAGATCCCCTCATGTACCCCAAGGTATCAGCCCATTTTGACAAACTTACGGATAGGCTCGCTTCTGCGCCCATTCTAAGACTCCCCAATCCAACCAAGCCTTTTGGAATCGATGCGTTTTGTTGCAATACGATAATGACTGCAGTCATCCAATTGCAATGCGAGTCGGAAGCTCTCCTCGCGTGAGCAAACTACGCGACCATAGAGCGTGAGACTCTCTCGATAGTTTGGTGGGTCAAAAATTTAAAATATATTTATTGGGAAAGGAGTTCGTGATCGAAACGGATCACCGCCATTAGTATATTTAAAAAATAGGAAAAGTCAAAGCAGTAGACTCATGCGATGGAGTTTAATATTGATAAAGTATCAATTTTGTATATTTTATATTAAAGGTTCCGAAAATTTTATGTCGGACTGTCTTATTCTGGAACCACATAGAGGAGCTTTCGCCTACCTCGTAAGATCGAGTCACAAATACATAGTGTGAATCACAATTATATATAATTTTAAGCCTTATCCTCTGTATATATGTTGCCTTTAATTATTTTTTTCTTTTGTAATTAATTGTAATGGTCACTATGTTTTACTTTTGTCTTTTGGGTTATTATTATTACTTATCGTTAACTCCTATGTTTCACAACTTCATATGAATTTATTTTTTTGTGTTCGCGGCTATGTAGGCCCAAAGATAAATATTTCCCTATTAGCTTGTATTCTGTCAGTTAAATTATTTTCTTCAATTCAATCTTTGCTGTATGAGGAGATTGAGATTTTTTATGACCTACGTGTCTGTGAAAATTGATCTTAGGAAGGGAGGTGTGTTCGAGCATAAAACTCAATACGCCGTTATCACACAGAAAAGGTAGAAGGGAATCTCTCTTATTCCCATTCGCCTCGTCGATGCCCTAAATTATCATGTTTCATGTTTGCTTAACCCACGTCCGATATCCCTTAGGAATCTCGCTTATTCCCCTTGCTTTTGCCTCGTCGATGCCCAAAATTATAAAGGTCCGTGTTTTCTTAAGCCGCCTCCGAAATCCTTTTAAGATGCCTTTGCTGCGCGTATTCTATGTCGAGCATGGCTGTGGCTCCTATTTAAGGTGATGTCTGCAAATCCTAAGCAGATAGAGAGAACACAAGCTTCTTCCCGTCCAGACCCTAATATCTATATCCCGTGAAGTGGTTCACTCGCCCTTGTGATCTCGTCAGCAGATCATCTTCGCGTAATCTGACCTGATCAGAGGAAGATTACGGAAATCTGTTTATACCCCGGAAGATTTTCCTTGCTTTCTTTTGTTTCAATACATTGGTTGAGACTTCCTGCCGTCCCGCAGACGAATCTCGTTTTGTGATTACTTCTCCATGGAGCCGAGGTAAACTCAACTCCCTTCGGAGTCTCTCTGGACGCCTCCGAATAGAGACCCCATCGATGAACACTAGGCCATTGGTCTTCCACATCCCCATTTCATCCTCCAGAAGGAACCAGGAGTCATTTCTTCGTAAATCCCACCTATTCGTTCCAAGTCCTGAGAAGAATTCCCCATTTTGTGTAACTCCAATAGTCTTGCTAAATCTTTCATTTAATCCAACTTATTGGATCACTTTTAAATTTTTTCGAACCTATTTTCCTTAATTTTTGCCTGTCATAATATCTTTTAGTCGTACTGTGTCGTGGTACAACCACTCTATACCATACAATACTCCTATATTATGTGGGGAGGGGACTTAATCACCTACTGCAACGCGAACCGATAAGGACTGTTCGCAGGGATTAACGACCGAATAGGAGGTCACACTTGAGGTGTTGGGTCGCAAATCTTTAATAATCAAGCAGAGTGCACCATAGGTTGGCGATATTTACTTGAATAGGCCGGAAGTCTCGTTCAAGGTAAGTTAAAGATTAAACAACACAAATTAATTTTATTTAAACAACTTTGAGCTTCTTAAGGAACCTGGAATAACCAGTTTTTTGTTTTTTTTCAGACCTCTAACATGTATTCAGCCTCCTGAGGCGAGGAAAATTATTGTAGGGGCATTAGAACCTAAAATATCCTACAAACTTCTTACAAAGTTCTACCACTGTGTCAGGCTTTAGTTAAATCGGTTTGGCATGTAGCCCCCAGTCCCATGAAATCTTTTCAGCCAACAGGGTGGCATGGTATGTAACGGAATATTACAAAACCTTTAATAATTATCACATTAAGGTATACCTCCGTTCTACAATATTTGAGCTTAATTAGTTCATAAATGTTTCAACTTATAGAAAACAAATATACAGATAAAAAAGCTCGTCTTATATAATATATTTAGAGGAGTTTTGCTTTAATCACAGTGTTCTTCTCGTCATCATATGATGTCAAACACAAATATCCTTGAGCATAGCTAAAAGTCAATTTTGCCACATTGGGGATAGATAGTAACTGGTGAATGAGTCATGACTTGGGGCTACTTTGAAAAGGTTGGCAATGTGGTAGTGAACTGTAGGATAAGTTCGATGTTAAACTCTAGGCCTCCATTCAGATAAACACCAGACGTTACAAACGGATTAAAAAACTTAGAAAATAACTATGAAAATAACGCTATAATGGAGATAAAGTTGTGAACATCGCCTGAGACTAAGAATGGAGATTACTCCACTGCAAGAAAACTGTGTGATTGTATGTGAGCTTTATTTTTAAATGAAGAAAAAACTACTGACAAATGGAGATTCAAAATCTTTTTCTAACATATACGAATTTAGAAACCTACACCGTAGAACTCAAGACCTTATATAAAATTAGCGAAGTCAGAGCTCGAGAAATGATTTCCGAGGAAACAATGCCCAAATAGCCCCCAAAACTCCTAATACTTCTCTATAATTAGCATTTGGAATCCTTTCATGAACGCGATGAAAGCAGAAAAAAGAAGAACACTTATTTTAAAATACATTTTAATATTCTTCCAACACAGGGTTCTGCATATAACTTTCAATGAAAATACCCAATTACCCATAAGTCCATTACACTTCTTTAAATCCACTTATACTTTGTCTTCAAAGAGAGAAGCAATTAAAACCAGATTAATATTTCTAATTAACAATGAAAAACTTGACGGCAAACGATATTCGTGTAAAAGAGGCTTCCACACAGCTTGAGACACAAGATTAACGCTTATAAAAATTCACCGAGCAGGAAGAAAGCAACGGTAATGAACGCGGGGGAAAAACTACGTCTATATAAGTATAACATTTTGTCAGAGGCACAGAGAAACTCTTTGAGAGTTGCATATATCCGTTAATAAGTGTTTGTTTGTGGAAGTGGGAGGTGAAGGGTGGAGGGAGAACCTAGGTGAAAGACAGGCGAAACATAATTTTTCTATTTGCGGGTGATTTCAATGTTCCGCTTGTGTTCACCATTCCTTACTCCGTAAAATAATTTCGAAACGGTATTCTTTTGAACTATGATCATCATAAATACTTAAGTATGTACATACAGTACCTTCAATTTTTTTCCAGAGATTTGGCTTGTTTACCCTCTCCTATCCAATTTATTTGATTTCCTTGAGTTGTCATTAAGAAGTTAAATATTAAAACGGTGACTTTCCTTTTCGCCAAAGAACTAAAATTCTTCGCAAAAATGAGTAGCTATTTTTGCTCTTTTAAAGATAGCAGCAAGTGACCATCTCATCTCATTAAGTTGCCTTAAAAGTAGACCTCCCGAAACAACTTGCTTAATTTAGGCTTAGAGAATCTTATGGGTCTGCCCATTTTAAGAAACCCGACTGGAATCTTTGTAAAAGGTAACGTATCCGCAATTTAATTAGTGATATTGTAATATAAAATAAGAGTAGTGTAGCTTCTATCCGATAAGCATTTTCAAAGACGCAGTGATTTATAAATTTTCTTAGCTTAAGAAACTAATATAATATTAAAAAATAAAATATATCTGAAATGTTGCAGTATGGAATCGGTAAATGTTTGCTCGGAGAGGTGAAATAAAAATTACCGAGAAAGAAAGATCCGAAAGTCTACAAGGGAACTCGCATAGAAACAATCGAACCGAACTCGACACATTTCGAAACTTTGCTACAGCGAGTTTCGTGTCTTCAGGGGCCTGTGATAAATTCTAGATTGGCTCATTTCGCCTGGCGTATATGGCATAAATTTGTCTGTCTTTCTTTCTTATTTTGTTGAGTGGTTAGATTCTTGGGGCTGGAAGTTGGTTAAAGTAAATATGGGAGAACTTTAAGAAAGATTCCCTCACATAAAATGAAAATAGCATATAAGAATAATCATCAAGGGCAATGTGAATTAAGGCAGAGAAGGGAGTTGCCATTGGTAGATTCACTTTTATTTAATATTACTAGAAATGAAAACCAAGCTGGGACTCTGAAATTTTTAAGGGTACAACAAAAAAGAGGTATTATCTTGAAAAAAAACTTTTGTGACCTGTTACCTAATTTAGAAGAATAAGGTTTACCTAGCTGAGGACATGGGAGACAATATCATTGGAGAAATGTTTAATGGCATTATTGTGTTTGGGGGGCATGCCGCTATGCCTCCAGGTGGGTTTAGGTTACAACACAATTCCTAAAAAGTTTCTTACCTGACTCCATAATATAAATTACTCTCGTCATTTATATAGGTTTGGTCAATTCTAATTTTCTGCTTATTTATGCGAGCTTTGTAGAATTTCCGATCTTAATAGCTATCAAGATGATTTCCACCAAAGACTTTTTAAAAATGGTTTGTAAAGGATATTAGAAAGTTAGTAAACTAGCCCAAGGGCCACCATTAGAAAACTAACCGTGTTGCTAGTGAAGGGAAAGTCAATTCTCTTCTTCCATTAGGAATTTAAACTGGGTTCTCTTGAGGGAGAAATGCTGCTGAGAATCATATTGACTTAGGCCTTGTAACCGAAAGTGATGCGCATAATTGGCACAAGGATTCATCATTTTACAATGACTAAATTTATGAGAATTCTAGTTTATGCCTCTGTCGGCAAATAGCTATATTTAACTTCTTAATAGGAGTTTATCCTAAATGGGATTAAAGCCATTTTATCTCGGCCTATGGATTTAATGTTAAAGTATTCCATCTTTCTTTTCAGTCCAGTTTATTTGACTGAAATGTATTTTGTAAATAAAAAGAAAACTCACAAATGCGTTTGTTTTCAGTTTGCTATTGAGCGAAAATAATTTAATTCTGAAATTCAAAGGAGAAGTTATTTAACCCTTTTGCTGCGTGTGACGTATCTGAGTCGTCATATATTTAATTGCTTCAAGTTATATCCCGTTATCGAGTAGCATTTATAGTTTGTAATTGTGGCAATCTTATATGTTTATCTTGAAGTATCTGGCAACTTATCAATGCTCATTGCCCCCAAAACTCCGTTATTAGAGATATATTTTAATGCCATTCAAAATTGTGAAGAGTTAAGTTACGCTGAGCAAAATCAAAAAGGTATACAGAAAGATGACTCTTCTGATGAAGATGGGGATTTTGATCTTGAAATATTCCGTGATATTGATGATTGTAACTCTGCTGAAGACGTTATAAATATTGTAAATACTGCCACGGTTGATTTTAGAGGACAAAATGCTGTGCTTTCCGATAATGAAGAAATGGACAATACCATTTGTGAACAGCTAGCTCAAAAGGAAACAAAAATACAGCGTAAATGTGACAAGTTCTTTTCCAATTGGAAGAATTTTGGTGAGAGTGATGGTGAAACAAAGTATAATAATGAGTTTACTAGTGAAAAAGTGAAAATAAATGTATCATACTCAACTAACTCAATTATTAAAGAAAAAGTTTGATATCTCTTATTATTTTCCTTATGAAAAGGTTTTATTTTTATTCTACCTATTGTAAATATATTGATATATGGTGCATTTATGCTCCGACTGAAATAGTAAAACTTTGTTTCATGGTTTCCGCGCATTTTTGCGCGGGCACTTCTGTCACTGACGTTCGGTTCGTTCCCGCAACGAATGTTTCCAGAAACGTGGTGTAATTACTGACGAACCACTAATAAAATGTAAAATTGACTATTTTCTAAATGTTTTCAGGATCATCATTAGCTTCTTCCAAACAGAGTGGCACCAGCGTGCATCAAAGCTACAATAACTCCCACCCACCACCCCATTATCCCTTATCAAAGACAGACCAACCTATATTTAGCCACGATAAAAAAGGACCTTTACGATGTGATGCTTTGCGCTGTCGCATTTCGTTCATTCAAAGTAAATTTTAGGGGAATATTTCCTAAAAAGGCCTCATCGCAAAGCCTCCCCTTGATTACCTACCATACATAAAATTTTATTTAACGATTTATGATTTTGAACTTCTCGTCTGGTTCCTTGGCAGAAATCTTTCCGTTCACTTCCGTTGGGTAAGCGACAGAAGATTCTACCGATAGTAAAGGTTTAGCTGGGGGTAAGAAAATGAGAGATTAAATATTTGACGGGAACAGATTAAATATAAAATTATAGAAAGGAGCAATTATCATTAATGAGTCGAGATGAGTCCGATCGAAAATGAAAATAATCTTTAGTTTTCCCGACAACCTTTTCTCGCGCTTTCACGTTGATCCCCCAAATACCTAGATATTAATTTAAGGCCAAAATTTAAAAAACAAATTAATTCAGACGTGGTATCATTTTTGCCAGAAAAGATATGATTACAAGCTAGATATTCATCTATTTCTGATTAAAATTTTGGGACTTTGTAATTTTAATTTTAACCGGAGATCTACCCTGGTGCAGCAATAAGAGCTGCCCGATTTACTTTGTATTGCCCTTCCAAACGGGGTGTCACTGCCGCACCCTGTATAAAATTTCTATAATTATTTATCCTAACGCGGATCCTATACCTGAATCGATAAGCTAGAGAAGAACAATTTAGGATTTCTTGAACATTATACTTCTTCTAGATTGCAAATAACTTATATAGTTTTTTCATTGATCGTCGTTCTTGGATAGTAGTGAACTATACACACAATGGACACTCGAAATATTTGGTAGGAAATTGACCATCCGATTTACCACTCATTTTAGGGCTTTATTTTGCAACGTATAGTTGAAGTCAAAATATAGAACTAAATCTGAACTTAATCCCTCGACTAACCACAATCAATGTGGCTTAACTTCCTTCAAATTTAAAGGAGCGTTTCCACTGGGCTACGCCCAAGTCCGCACCCATGGGACAAAATCTAGGTATTTATTTTTTGTTGTCTAATTATAATAAATCTCAAAGGAGAATAATGACAAATTGGACCAAATAAAGATAACGACTCCTACGAGAAAAAGGAATCGTAAACTTTATGTTACGGCACACTACCTTCGTCGTAATTGTGCCCCTATCTTACTATTTATTACGGCACAACTCCTCGTAGTTGCGTCACTAGGTTACTATGGACCTGTATGTGTCCAGCTGCAGACTCGTAGATCGTTGATTAGGACACTTTAGTCCAGCCTGTGTAGGACGTACCTGATTACAGCTTCTTTCACTGCCACCTACTTGACGTTATCTTTCCTTCGACGCTCGTTGCTCCAGGTGCCGTTGTGATGCTTGGAGAAGAATATAGAGAGGCAGGCTTCTACTTAAAATTAATTGCTTAAATGAGATTCAATCTTATAATACTGGCACAAGCTGGGGAGGTTCAATGATACGAGGAACAGAGTTTTGATAGTAAAAACGCAGGAAAGGTGAGGTGTGAGAAGACGGAGTCTTCTCAGCAGGGAGTCTTAGTCACCCTCGAAACTTAGGGTAACCCACACTAAATTCAGTGTTACTCAATTAAAATCTGACCTGAATTTAATCAGAAATTTACCAGTGGCCAGTCGAGAGACTTCTGCACAGCTACCTACCCTCTATGGTTAGGGATGTCTTTTATACCCGATATTACATGATATCCGGCGGAACTAAAGGAATCTTGAGAATCTGGCGGTGAAGCCGCCCGTGAAAATAAGGGCGGGAATGCTGAATCAGCTACTTGGCGGAAACTCTGTTCCTGATAAATTATACTCATATATATACAACGTTACGGCCAGGGCAGTTTATGAGTTAGTTACAAATACGAAATTCCCTTATATAAATTCAACACAATCTATTCCTAGCTTAGGCAAATACAATATAAAAAAATACAACGTCCTAAATATAAAGGTTATATATCCTATACATAAAATTGAAAGCTCTTATACACACATGTGCATTCGTTCAGTTATGGAGCGAGGCCATGAGCAGAATGACACTTTACTAGGTCAATTGTGGTAATACTAATCTTTACTAATGTTTATGAAGAAATGTACTCTTTACTACTGATCTGTGAGAATGATCATCTTTTCCGGTCATTATTTTGAATGCTTATCTTTTCTACCTATCGTTAGGAGGACACATCGTTACAACTGATCTTTGGGACTCCTCCCTTTTACTATTGAGGGTGTTCATCTTTCCCGAGGCTTCTTCTTACCAATATCCTTGTGTCTCATAATGTGCAACATTATTCCGCCTCATGTATGTTTCGAATTAATTCACTTTGATTTTCATTTTATCTTTTCTCTATCACTATTTTATAGCTGAGCATTATTATTATCATTATAATTTTTTTATAAAAGTGGAAAATGAAATTGGTGAAGTAAGAAAATGTAACATATCGTTCATTTGGGGGAAACTGCTGCGCAGTTGTCCTCATTTCTGGAAATGAATAATTTCTCTTTCCCATTCAAGAGTTTATGTCCGAGGAGGAGGCCATTGACTTTTTGCCCGGCAACCTCATCGACGATGGCCTTACTACTATTCCTAGAACTGTCTGACACATTACACGCCGTCCGCTTTCTCGGTGGTCGGGTGAGAATGAGAGAGAGATATGCGTACTGTATGAACGCCGCCCGACAATTTCACCGATGATAGGTTTACTCTTGTTAGGGCAAGGGTGTCTTCACTTATTAACTGGAAGATCACTTCTTTACACGTGTGCAAGCGAATCAAAAGGATTCGGGGCAGGTTCTTGTTAGAACCTCCTACCGTTTCCCAGAAGAACCAGACCGCAATCTCGAATCCTGCGTTCGTGCCGGAGTCTTTCGCAAACGCTTTCTACACATTCTGTAGCCGAGATGCTGCTCCTCCAGCTTTCAACTCACTTCGTAATGTCGCTGAAGTCAGTGTAATGGAATCTGCTTCTATAGACTGATATCGTTCACTGATAATCGTTACATTGATGAGCTGCATTCCGCTTTCGCTTCATGCGCGGACACCATCCATGGTCGGGACGATGTCCCTTTTGCCATGTGTGATAGAACGTGTTGAAGCTGCGTTTAATTTCAACTCCTACCCCGTATTATTTAAAACCACGATGCTGCCCACGTGCATCTTCGATTCGAGGCTTGGAGTCTTATCTCAGCTACCGGATGCCAATGTTTAAACAAGGAGGTTATCGTCCCCCTGTTCGCCCCCATACGCCGACCTCGCCAGATCGAGTTAGGCTTATGAACAGATAAGGCATTGTTCCCCGGCCCGGCTGTGCGTTCCCTCCAAGCTTTCACTCCATTTTCCCCCACGCCAAGGAGATGTCCTGGCTATTTATATGGAAACTTTACCACTAAGATCAGATTGGAGATCCAGATTTTCGTCGCGAAACATCACCACGACCCTCTCTCCCTTTGTGCGCCAAGGGACCTCGACCTCGAGATTCACCATCACTTGTCCAGAAGGAGGACAATATTCCTTGAGTGCCAAAGGTTCGAGCCTTTCCGACGCCAAGTCCCCAAGGTCCCCCCCCCCCTGTTGTTGAAGGAGAACAGCATTAGAACAGCCATTGTTCGTTTTGAGCCCTTCGCCAAGAAACGGTTCTCATCCCCCCTGTTGTTCAAGGAGAACAGCATTAGAACAGCCATTGTTCGTTTTGAGCCCTTCGCCAAGAAACGGTTCTCATCCCCCCCTGTTGTTCAAGGAGAACAGCATTAGAACAGCCATTGTTCGTTTTGAGCCCTTCGCCAAGAAACGGTTCTCACCCCCCCCCCCTGTTGTTCAGAGGAGAACAACATTAGAACAGCCATTGTTCTTGAGCCCGTAGACAAGAGACGGTTCTCATCCCCCCCCTTTGTTCAGAAGAGAACAACCTAGAACAGCCATTGTTCGTTTTGAGCCCTTCGCCAAGAAACGGTTCTCACCCCCCCTGTTGTTCAAGGAGAACAACATTAGAACAGCCATTGTTCTTGAGCCCGTAGACAAGAGATGGTTCTCATCCCCCCCTTTGTTCAGAAGAGAACAACCTAGAACAGCCATTGTTCTTCAAGCCGTTCGTCGAGAAACGGTTCTCCTACCCAAGACGCCTCGTCAGGATCCTTTTATTCCCCCTCCTTCGGCTGGAACTCGCCAGCGGACCGAAACTTCTTTGCGCCACCTTCCACTGCACCACTAGTGCCAAAGTTACGTAAGCCAAAACTTCACCTTTGAGTATTGATCCCCTTTGCCAATTCTATCCTGTTCTTTAAATGGTTTATCGAACCATCCCATCTCTTTAACTCTATATTTGTTTTACCTTTTTTAATCCCTTAAATCCTTGGATTAGCCCGAGTCTCCACGACCCTTTCCATTCTGTTTATGTCAATATTTTCCGTTTTTGTGTATTGTTTATAGTTATTATTAATAAAACTCTATTTTATTAATGATAGCAATATTATTATCCTTGAGCTCAGTTCCACTTCTTAAGCATATCGAAGATACATAATATCGGCCGCCAGACAGTAAACGCACTCTAAAGATAATTAAGGAAGTTCCCTCAACGAATAGTGTTATATATATGGTATCGTCGGGAGTCATTCTACGACACCATGCTTCGACAATTTATGTGAGAAACCTAGGATTTATGTTAAATCGATTCAACAGGGTTTGGACAGAGAATATCCTCCCAAAATCCTGGCGAATGGTTTCTGTGCTTGCTTTTCGTAAACCTGGAAAAGATTACTCTATCACTTCCCGTTTCTGCCCAATTTCTAAAACCTCCTGCGTGTGAAAGATGATGAAGAATTTTGTAAATGTTACATTGGCCTTTTTCTTAGACAACAGAGGCCAGGTTTTCGGCACGGGGCGGCTGCCACACGTTTGACTCGAGTCAGATTCTGTGCTCCGAACGGAAAATGCGATCTACTTAGCCTCCTTTTGTAGACATAAATACGCCCCAGTATTTTTCTATCTCTAGTAGGCATGTTGTTCCGCAAGGCAATAGGGTCCAGTGGAAGCACACAATGAAGGAAGCCATATCCGGAAAAATAGAACATAAAGAAGGCGTCCTAAAGAGAAGTGTCCTCAGTGTCCAACTCTTTGTCTGAGCTATCAAATGTATCAGCTCCGTACTGCTGGAAGATGTTATCACTACGCTCTACGTTGACGAGCTTTCGATCTCTTTTCGTGCAGCTCAATTTCCAAATCTGGAGCATTGACTCAAAAAGTCATTGAACATCGTTTCTTTCTACGCTGAAGACCACAGGTTTCAGTTTACCTTAGCTAAGACTAAAGTTGTTCACTTCTGTCGCCATCCCCGCATCTACTTCGATCTGGAATTGTTCCTAAACGCGGTTAGATGGAAGTGGTAGAAATAGTGTGAAATGCTAAGATTCGCAGCCAATAAGAACTCTTGTAACCGCGCCTGGTTATTTTTCGTCGCGGGATGTTTAGCACTTTAAGTGATATTAAAGCTACTGCTTTCCCATTTACCGATGACCTTTGTTTGCTCAAGGCATGAATACGGATGCGACGTTTATGTATCCCCAGCAAAGCGTGTATTGCAGAAGGTGGACTCATTCCACCACACTGTCTCCATCTAGCGACCGGTGCCTTTCGTATGTCATCATTGAGAGCTCTAAGTGATATGCGGGTAAACTTCCAATTATTCTGGGCATTACACATTGCATCATTTATTTGTACGACTGCGTTCTACCCCATAGTGTTTAGCACATTTTTTATTGAGCGTACAAGTCTGGGTGATCTTCGCGCACGTTGTTTATCATGTTAATAGGACGAGTGGGGTCGCTACCGTTTGTCTCTTTTACTCGGGTCGTGTTCGTGCAGTCAAACTTGTAAATAATCCTCTTCATTTTATTTAAATCACTTTGGTGATCAGTCCATACTTCCGGGTCTGTGGTGGCTGACCTCCCCCTGACGCTGGTGCATGCTTCCTCTTTCTAGCTTTTTTGTTGTTGTTTTGCGTTTGTTTGTTTGTTTTGGGGTTGTTTGATTTGATTATTTTATTATTTTATTTTGATTTATCTTTGTATTAGGATGCAAAGTGATTGCAGTGATTTGTGCCATGGTGGCAGTTGACAATGGGTGCCAAAAAAAAAATGACTTGAGCCTACTATCTTTCTACGGCGCAATAAAGCCCCTGGTAGAAAAGTAGGGGGAGGGGGGCGAGTAATATAAAAAAATATCTTTGCCACTTACTGAATTTTATTTTGCTTTGCTCAAAACCGAACTCATAAGATTGTCTGTATTTAAATAGCCAAAATTTTCCCGTGCAGTGCTGTGAATAGCTTAACGAACAAAGCTTGGAAGCTATTTGAGATTTCTCATAGATTTTCTACGCCCTTATTTCCCTCCGTGCTCTTTCACAATTAAATTTTAACCATTACCATCATTCTTTTGACATTTTTATCGTGAATTTAGGATTTTAAGCTATTTTATATTGCAAGTAACCGAGTTTCCTTTCTCCCAAATCAGAGCTGTTAGCCATTATTATGCACCGGAAATCGAATTATGCTCTACTTGTGTATTCAAATCTTCCATTTTTAGCCGAAATTCATTAATAGAAAAGAAAATCGCCCATAGAAAGATATTTATAAAACACCCAGTTTTAATAGAAGGCTCATTTTTTACCTTTAAAAATATGGAAAACACTTGCAAATGCAAATATTTAAAGAGATTGAAAGTACACTCAGAAAATTAAGTACATAAGACATTGGAGAGCTGCTTCAATAACAAGCTTTTTGAGAATGCTTTCACACACGAATCTTCACAGACACAAATATGTCTCATTCATTTTACAATGCTGAATAACCTAAAACTTTTCGTGTTTTCAAACATTTGAAGTACTGACTTTGAAAAAGAGGTAATAATCATGTTTCAATTATATTCCTCACAATTCCATATTTCACTTCTTTTTTTACTATGGTATCATGAATTTTCTTAATCTGGTGCAAACAAGTTCACCTGAAAGAGTAAAAATGCGGCTTAGATATAGAGAAAACATAAAGGTTTAACTAATTTGCAATCCACAGAATACTATTCTTAGTAAATCTTTAGCTCTCTAATCACCAAATAATTCAATTCATCCTATTTCTCCAATGCTCAAACTAAGGATTTCAAAATAGACAATGGTGTAAGCAGGAAGGAATTAAAATGAGAAGTATAACGGTGTCAATACCAACATGTTAACACAGACAAATATTAATATTCGCAAGGAGAATGAATAAATACGGGTTAGTCATTTTCTTGTAATGCATTCCTATTTATTCCTTTTACTTTGAAACACAGTTATCGTGAAGTGGAATAAATATTGAACATTTCTAATTACTCTTTATCCTTACGACAAATTTATCAAAATTTTATTGCAATATTACTAATATAACAGATCAATATAAAATAAAAACAATAAAGAGATAGAGCTTTTTTATTGTCAGAAAATATTAAAAAAGAATTCAAATAAAAGGGGGATGTATTTAGATCTTCTAGGTAGATAGAACCTCGAAGACGATAAAATAATAAATGGATAACCACTACAGTTCGTGCAACTGGAATGTTACAGGAAAAAAACTCCTCATTGAAGAAAAACACGACATGCGAATATTTGCACCAATTAAAACGTTCGAGCTTTAAAGCATGGAGTCCAACAAGAAGTGGGTTATTGTAGTCTGCAAAGGCTATTTTCAGAAAGCGTTGTTGGCTCTCTCGAAACTATTTTTGTCAAGTATAAGTGGATAAACACTAGAGAGATAACTATCGAAGAAGACGCCTAAAATTTTGGCATTTTCGAAAAAGGGAACTAAGAATCTAATATGGTTAAGAAAGGAATAAGCATATTGCACAGCCAGCGACATCGAAAGAAGTCTCCATCAGCATCATAACAGTTTTTACAGGATTGGATTCCAGCAATTGCCCGTGTTCCATTAGGTAATGATGCAAGGGTGTAGATGTCTAAGTTTCTCACCTTAAAGTTTTGGAGAATGATAGAGGTATTTTTGTGTCTTCGCCATAGAAATGCAATAATATACCAAGGCAACACATAAAATTACCAATGGGAATAAGATGCATACTATGCAGGAACAGAGTTAAAGCGATATTTCGGAATAACAAAACATATCTACACTAGCCTAGATATAGCAATCCCGAGATTGATAGATTGAGCATGAAATGAGAGATTGACCGAAACCACTAGTGGCTGTTTGTCAGAGGGACCCCAAAATTAACGAAGGCGATGAAAAAGAACAGTGTGATCGATATAATCAAATGCTTCCGAAAAATCAAAAGGTAACAAATGGAAGGTTATCAAGCATCGGCTACGACACAATGGCAGGCATTTAGATGAAACATAACTGAATCCGTGATGTGTTGTGTCTTGCTTTGAAGAGAAAGTGGAATATCTCATCAATGTTGAGGAGAGATGTGATCAAAACACTTGCTAACAACACCATTTCAAGAACTTTATAAATAACGTGAATTGATTAATTGTGCGGCCAGGTGATGTGCCTTAGGGTGCAAGCAGCCTTTGTATCACTAAGTCCTGCATCTATTTTTGCATATGCCGTTGGTAATGGCGGTATTTGAGGACAGCAAACCATGGTATAAATTCTTAGACGGAAGATAA
Organism: Ceratothoa steindachneri; assembly: GCA_963969495.1. Classification (NCBI taxonomy): domain Eukaryota; kingdom Metazoa; phylum Arthropoda; class Malacostraca; order Isopoda; family Cymothoidae; genus Ceratothoa; species Ceratothoa steindachneri. The sequence goes on from OZ018318.1 coordinate 195,098,676, forward strand.
TTAAACGATACACTAATACGTGAACGTAATTTGATAGTTGAAGGTAAATGTGATGAAAAAAAGTGGGAGAATGGGGTTGCCCTCGTGATGGGGGCATCGCTTTTATTTTATTGGTCTTAATTTCCTGTTGTTATAATTTATATGATTGTCGTGGTATAGCCGACTATATAATATAATATTTAATATATTATAATATAATATCTCGAGGTTGGCGAGATTTGAATAACGAAGCCGAGAGTGACGTTCAGGTTAACTAAAGATAAACATAAGAAAATATAAATTTTATTTCCAATTTAAAAATGATATAGAGGAAAATTATAGGTTGGATAATGATTTATCGTTACTGGTGGGAAAGTCAAATTTCTATTAATTAGTTTCGAGCTAACTGCTCAGATTCAAATGGACTCAATATTAAAGGGGAAAAGGGAGCTTACGGATCAGAGGGCGACGGCGCGTTCAAGGAGGCTTGAGGGAAAGTAGGGACTCGGTGAGAAGACCTTGCCGGCGTTTCAAGGGAGAGGACTTCGCCAGGAAAAGAGGCAGAAGGAAGGCTATGGTCGTCAGCTTACCTCTGGGGCTGTAAAGATTTAAGTTCTAACCTTAGCTGGGACTCGAAAAGAGAGCTAAAATCCTTGGTGATTTCCGGGAGAGGTATGGTTACCTCAAGGTAACTTCGACGGGACTGGTTGCTTTGAGGACTCGAAGGAGACCACCGGCGCTGCTGCTTCAGAAGATGACGGAGCTGAAGCTTCCATTTGATCATGGATTACTTACTGGGGAGAGAGTATCTAGCCTTCGGTTGGGTACACACAAAAACACCGACTTAGGACGAGGGGTGTCTTCTTGCGAGCGAGCCTTGTTCTTTACTACTGTTCCAAGGCGGCTAGGAGGTTTAAATATGGAGAGTCTCCCTATGCGGGAGATCAGGAATAACTCCCACTTTGGAGAACTCCCAAGGGGCAGCTGAGGCGCCAAACTGTCCGCGATAAAAAGTTCTTTTACGCCCTCTCTTTATCGCCGTGGGACAAAGTGCTGGAATTTACGACCGGGTATGGGATGTTCTACACGCTCTACTTCGATCGTACGATGAGGAGACGGGCATCTGGGCTTGCTTCGCCATGGGACTCTCGGCCGCCTGAGGTAGGGCTAACCATGTGACTGACAGGAACGTAGTTAGCCTCGCAAAGAAGGGAAAAAAGGTATCTTTCTACAATAATTTTTATTTGTGTACATTTTTTTACGATAGTAAGAGAGGAAAACGTTGTCGAGTGTTACTTGCCCACCCTGCCCTTCTCCACCTCCAAGGATTGTTCACGAAGTTCGGGTAGCTTGCGTTCTGTTAATCTTTTTTTCATCTTAAAGTATATCAATAGCCTTATCTCTTAGTTTAAGTATCTAACATTCTATCTTTCATCTTGCATGCTCTGTTCTCTAATATCCTGTGTACTCCTTGCTAGTTGATACTTCTATGTAGTTTTTTTAGTTTTCTTCTTTTTATTGTTCTTGTGTTTTTTATTAGTACACTGCTTTTATTTGTATTATTAGTAACATCTTTTTTGAGGAAAGTGGGTATGCGGTGCTATACTGTAGCTGGATATAATAGTACTGAGTGTTGATAGAGAGTGAAGTTCTTAAGTTAAAATTTAAGGAATTAAGAGGTTTGCATAGAGTTGCTAGGTCGCCTGGAGGTCTGGCAGTTTGAGTAGTTATTTAAGTTAGATTTAGTGTGAGTAGGTATTAGGTATTAGGTATAGGATTTAACTGAATATGATTAAAAGTTTCATGTTGTTATTTTGTCTAATTGTAATTGCATTTAGACCGTTTCTACCTGTTTCTCTCTTGAAAGGATTTGAGCTTACGTGTATCCTCTCTTGGTGTATCCTTTCTTGGTAGTTGTTATTTTTAATACTTTAGTTTCTTTGGTTTAGGTTATGGATGCATTACAAATTACAAATTAGGTTAAAGTGGTGAAATTGTGTGGTAGGTATATAAAGGTGTGAATATGTTTTCTAGTTTGCCCTGGTGTTAGGGCATCACTAGCATTCTTCATGTTGTGTATTTAAAAAATTATAATTCCTCCGTCAAAAAGTAGCTGACTGTCATTGACAGCCAGTTTCCTCCGTTATAATACATATATATATTTCTTTTAGGTATTTCCACCTTCGAAGCATTCAAGCCTTCCAAGGTTGTCTTTCTTGCTGAATGAATCTCAGTGTTGATTACTTTGTACTCTCTTAATATGGGCATTTAGCCTCTTTTCTTAGTTTGAATTTTGTTGACTTTTAGTTTACTTATTATCAGTTGGGTATTGGGAGTTGGGCACTTCGCCTCTTTTTATTCTTGACTTTTGATTATTATTAGGTTTGGGCACTTCGCCTCTTTTATATTTAAATTTAGTTTTAATTTTATTAATTTTTTACTATATTTATATTTGGGGGGGGAGGGGGAGGGGACTTTAACGTGGGCACTACGCCTCTTTTTTCAATATGTTTCTTAAACTTGTCAACTTGGTTGTCTAATCGTCAAACTTTTGAGTCTTGGAATCTTAGAGTCACATAATTTTAGAGAAGTGGACTAATACTACGTAAATATAGGTAGTACCACTTCTCTCGCGCAGGTTCTACTGCTTGGGAACAAAGCAGTTCTACCTATAGCGCGTCTCCGGTTTGCACGAATGTTTAAATTTAGGTTCAAATTCGGGAGTATAGTTTGATCTATTTTGTCCCATGTCTTTCTCCCTAGCCTTTGGATCTCCGTATTGATCGGCTTTAGACCGATTCTCTGGTGAAGAGTCGATTGCCGAGTACGGTCGATCCTTCGCGTGCCTGTAATCAGCAGCGTGGCTTTATTCTGCACTCTCTGCATCATTCTGAGAGAGGTACAGCTTGCCATCTGCGTGATCACGGCCGGGTACACCAGGACTGAGCGTACCAGGGCCATATACAGCTTTTTGATGTTAGGCTCGCTGAGGCCTCGGAAGCGGTAAAGTTTCTTCAGCTCTCGTTTGGCTAGGGAGACTCTGGAATTCATGTGGGTCTTATATCCAGATTTAAAGAGTCGTAAGCCCAGGACATTACCCTCGTTGGAGTACGGATAGTGTTCATTATTGACGACAACGTCATCAATTTTTCGGCGGTTCATTGGAATGATCGTGAACTTCTGGCGGTTGGCTTTTATTTTCCACTTTCTTTCATATCTATTGATATTTTAAATTTGGACAGCTGTCGCCCTCGCCTGGCTTCCAGAGTTCCTGAATGGACTCAGGACGATTTGGGTGATGTCGTCTGCATATTGCAGATACATCGAATCGTACCTCACTGGAGCAGGCAGGTCTATTGTGTACACGAGGTACAGCACAGGGCTGAGACAGCTGCCTTGTGGAACTCCCGCTTCTAGTTCGAATTCGGTTCCTTTGCAGCCCTCGATTGAAATTCGGGCTCTCCTATCGGAGATGTAATTGCAAAGGATCCTTTCCAGGAGTGGGTTAAGCTGGAGGTTGAGGATCTTGTACTGTAGTCCTCTCAGCCAAACCTTATCGAAGGCCTTCTTAACATCACGCAGCACCACGTCTACGTACCGCCTCTCAGCTTTACTGCAAGCGAGTTTCTCCGCAAGAAGGGCGAGGGCTGTTTCCGTTCCTCGACCCTTGCGGAACCCGTGCTGCTGAGGGTTGTGGGCTCCTAGCTCGGCAAGTTGTTGTTGAAGCCTGTCAGCTAGGAGTCTCTCGTAGACTTTTGCAATGAACTCCAGCAGGGCGATTGGCCTGTAGTTTACCAGTTGATCAGGGGGCTTACCTCCCTTGGGTATGAAGATCACCTTCGCAATCTTGAAACCTTCCGGGAAGTAGCCCGTGTTCAGGGAAGCGTTGTAGATATTAACGATTCCCTGAATGATCTGCTGTGGGGCGTTAACCAAGTTGTTTCTGGTAATACCCGTCCAGCCTGGTGCCTTTTGTCGAAAGGCTTTTACAGTGGCCTTAACGTCCTCTGATGTTATGGGACGTCCGTGACCCGCCATCTCCCTGCCTTCGTTGACTTGCTGTAGTGGGTGTGTGCGATGCGTTTCCTGATTAAGTTGTTCAATCAGTTGGCCTTCGAATTCCTGGTCGAACTCAACGTTTTCCTCGGGTGTAATCCTGAAAACGTTTTTCCAGAAGTTCCTGAACATATCCTCGAGAACCACCGGGTTCTCAATGTAGTCTCCGTTCTCCTTTATCCGAGTCTTGGGTCTTGGTGTAAGTCCCTTTAAATTCCTGACTTGGCCCCAGAACTTGGCCAAGCTAAGTTCGCTGTCGACTTTGGCTATCAAGTTGTTCCATATTTCCCCCTGTTGGAGGTTGATAGCCTCTCTAAGTTCTGAGCTTAGGCGTCGGAGCAGCAAGCTCCTTTCCCGGCTGGGACCCTCCCGTCGTACTTCTTCGAACACTTCCCTGTGAACGCGAGCGATGTCTCTCATCTCCTCTGTCCATCTGGGCTGAGGAGGTGTTTTATACCCTGTAACGGGTATGCTCTCGCGGTCCGCGTTTAGTATGGACGTTGTTATCCTCTCCAACTCCCTGTCAATCTCCTCTAACGACGCCGTGCTGAGGTCAGCGGGCGCATAGTCACTGAGTCGTTGCTTGTAACGATCCCAGTTGGCCATGGCGTAATTTTTCCGGAGAGGGGCTGGGAGCTGGATTGGTGCGAGAGATATTGTAGTGAGAATCGCTATGTGATCACTAGGGACTGCCGGGCCTGGCTCACTATGGTAGTTGAAAGGAAAGCCTTCACTTGTTAAGATTATGTCAGGCTTAGTTGCTGACCGGGAAGTGATATAGGTCGGAAAATCCGGCTCTATCCTTTGAATGTTCTTTCTTCCCATAATCAATTCCAAGTTACGGCCTCTATCGTTGGTGCTACCATAGCCTGCCGCACGGCATCTGGCATTGAGGTCTCCCCCTAAGAATGCCATTCTGCGGTGCCCGAACAGTGTGTAAAAGTTGCATAACGGGAGATATGCTCGTCGAGGGGGTTGATATGCTGCAGCTATCACGAGGTCTCCGACCAGGGTGTGTACCTCGATTGCCACAAAGGACTCATCGAGTTCTGGTAGTTGTTTGAAGGAGATGTTCCTCTTGACAGCAATTGCAGCACCATCAAACCTTTCCTGGGAATGGTTCTTCATGATCACTCTGTAGACGGGAATTTAATGGGACCAGCTGTAGTGTCGATACCGTGCTCTGTGATGAGAATGATGTCGGGGTCGTGCACACGGAAAATGTTACCATATGCCGTGGCTTTCTCCTCCCATCCATTCACGTTGAGTGTCAGAATCCTCATCCTGTTGCTTACTCTCTCCATCTATTTGTCACTTAGTGCTTCTGGGTGATGTTCTTTTTTCTCCTGTTTCTCTTCTTCCTAAACTCAGCGTTTGAGATCTGCTCGCATGTGCTGTGATGTAGAATCACATTTTGCGTGAGCAGGGCCTCCTCCACTGTTTCGGGATCTACCTCTGAGTCATATTCCCATTTGTAGATCTTAGACCTTATGCCCTGGAATATGCTCCTGGTTTCCATCTCCTCCGGGAAGGGGAATTGCTCACAGGCGTATATCCTTAGGTTAATATAGTTTGCCCTTATCTTCTTCACTCTCTTCTTCTGTTCTTTCTTGTCCTGGGGTTTGGGTGTATCAGTGTCTGAGGAATCTGAGGATTCCGAAGAACTGCTATTTTCGGAGTTGTTATTTTTAGCCGATTCTTGTTTGCCATGGGTGGGAGCAGGAGTTGTCGCCTCGACTGCTACTTTCCGTGCTTTCTTATTTGGTTTCTTGACTGTATCTGTGAGTGTTGTAATTGCAGAATTCTGCTCCTTCGGGGTCATCTGCAGATGCAGTACGTCCCCTGAGGGGGGGTTGTCCGGGAACCACATTTGTTCCATACCATTCTTTGCTAACATTTGGTTCAGAACCGTTGCAAATGTGCCCGGGCGAGCCAAGTTCATGACGTGTGCATGAAGGATGCACGTCATTATTTTGGTGGAGCCCTCGTTTTCAATTTTTAGATACGTCTTCTTGGCGTCTACCTCAGAGATTGCCGCCTTAGCTGCCTGGGCGTAGGACGTATTCGCTCTACGTGTCTCCTCGTTCTTCTTTGCTTCCTGCTTTTTTCTCATTATCTCCTTTTTGGCGGGGCATGACATGGCCATAGTCCTATGACCTTGCCCACAGCTTATACACTTCACTGTGTTGTTGTCACAGTTGCGCCAATTGTGGCCCTTCAGGCTGCATTTGGAGCAAGATTCTTGAGGCTCCCTGCAGTCTTTGGTGGCATGAGATTCCATCTGAAAGCACTTAAAGCAGAATTGGACTGGGGTGTACTCTCCCTTTTCCACCTGTTCGCCGCTGATCTTAGCATTGAACATTAGCAGTCCTTGTTCCTTGGCCTTATGTGCCATGGTAGTCTCCGCGAAGACCACCTTGAACACATGTGTGTATTCACCTCCGTCCCTTCTGTTCAAAAACTTGATTACCTCGGCTACCTTAGCCCAGGCTTGCCGTAACTCTATCTCTTCGCGGATCTCCTTCGCGGTATGCTGGCCAATCCACGGGTCGATCCGACGACATACCACGCTCCTATGGGCCAGAATCTGGGGGGGTAATGCTGGCTGCAGTCCAATGGCACGCAGCGCTTCTACTGCCCTTTCCTTGGTTATTTCCTCGATATCCTTTTCCTTCTCGCAGATGGCGATATAACCGGAGGGGATATCTAGCAGCCTAACCATGGCTATGCCCAGAGCTCCGTACACGGCCTCAAAAGTGGACTCTCTGCTGGGCTTGGGCTGTCCGTCGACAACCCGCAGAGGAATCCTGGTCGTGTGGTCCTGGGCCATCTCTTCACAAGAGTGGCCCTTCAGTCCAGATAATTGATTGTCTCCGTCCGCTCTCGATGTGGGTGATTGGAATTTCCTCAGATTAGTGCTCCTTCTCTTCTCGGATTATTTATTGGGGTAGTTGGATGCATCAAAATAGCCGTTAACAATATCTACAAAAATTTATATAAGCGAATTTTTAATATAAAAACAAATAAAATATATAAATTATTTATTGCGTGTGCTCAACTGTAGTGAATATACATAATGATATTGTAAATGAGGTTGATAATTATTTTCTATGGGTAACTAAAATGTTTTAACTATAAATTGTAGGAAAAAAAAAATAATTTATACAAGAATAGGCAAGTAAATGAGTACAAGATCTTTCAGAATATATTATCCTGTTTTGGTAATTGTTAAGATTAACGGCCCCTGATTTTGCGTGTGAAGAATGTGATCTAAGAACTATAGGCATAACTACATTTAGCATTCGACTTTTGCATTCATATCTCATATTTGGATTTCGAATTAGGAATATTGCGAGTTTTTATAAAGTTGCGGGGTGGTGGTATGGGAGCGAAGTCCCATATTTCGAAACAAAATAACGAGTCATAACAGTGAAATAAATGTTGTTATGTATGCCTATAGTTTTTAGATCTCATTCTTCGCCCTCAAAATCAGGGGCCGCGAGTTTAAATAATTACCGCTGTTTTTTTTAAGAAAAAACTAAAAATAGGAGTAACATATTTAATCAATTTAAATAATCCCTCCAGGTCATTAATCACAGCTTATCTAAAGCCAATTTAATATTTTACTAGGTTATTATTTGCTTTACCATAATTACATTTTTTTACATTTTATTATCTCTTTTTGTAGCATTTTTTCTTCTGATTTGTCTAAATCTTGTCTTTTGGGGCGGTCTAAAGGCAAAATACGGCAAAACAGAGGTTGATTTTGATTACTTCGAAATCAGAGTAAACCTCGATCTTGCAGCATTTCACCTTACGACAGACAACGTTGAAGAACAGATTTAATGAATAGCCTAAAATAGTTAAAAAAATAACCTGACCTCACATATCCTCACTATCAATTTTCAACTTACCAGTTATGAAACTTTACCAACCTATCGTGCCTACCAAACAATCGGGGTCTTCGCGCCCATACCAACCTTTTTAGTGTGTGGTTCTACCCTCAATATGTCCCAATTTTTTTAATTGAATTGTATATTAACAACTACAAAGCACAAAAGAGCCCCGTTTTTGAAACATTTTGCCTTGCAACCACTAAAAATAAAGAGAATATTTGGAAATATAACAAAAAATATGCTGAAAATTGAAAGCAAGTAAACACAACGACGACAGCGCTTTTGCTTACGCACAAGTTTATTTGTGAGGCGAATCCCGCGATTCGACGGAATTACCTAACACTGCGCCCTACTCTCGCGCCAGAATTAAGTTGCGAATCACACAGTCGTCCCAATACAATCCAAGACACGATTAGGGCCACTGTGAACCTCTTCTACGAGTTATTCGAAATATATTTCACATCCGCCACAAGTCATAACGCAAAGGGGGCCAATCTAATACAGAGACAAATGGGAAAAAAAATAAAGTAAGCTCGGTAAAAATTATGAAAAACAATGTGACGTCACTGTACAATGTTTTGCATATATACTTTTCCACTGTGACGCCATCATAATTAAGGCAGATAAAAAATATTGAAATCCAAACTGTTATGATAATAATAGTAACATTGAACGCTTAATATATTGTATATAGATCCATTTAAAAAAAATGTGCTTAAATTAATAGGAGTGATTAAATTTGTCTATCCCGCAATATTCTCCAATATTTAAAAGATTAAACAATGCCATTTCTCTCAATCAACATTTTAAACATCCTTAGATATTTGCCTTCTAGAAAATCCAAAATGAGAACTAATAAAGGAAGCAGGCGTATATTCAATTACTTTCAAATCCATTAATAGCCCAATGTTCTAATTAGGACAGTATGGAAGATCGTTAGAATAAAAGCTATATATTACCATCAAAAAAGATCAGAACGCCTCTATTTCTATCTCAATATTACACATAACATTTTTCAGGGTATCAGAAACTGGTGTACGCTAACTGTGGATTATAAACTATAGATTTTAGTGAGTCTAACTTACTAGTAGTTTCGTCGCTCCAGCAGGTGCGTATGATGCACTACACAATCTCACGTCGAACAAAAGAGCAAGTGAATTGACTGAAGATAAAAACAAATACAAATACCCCCAGCAACAAAGCAGAGAACATCAACGAAGATAACACTAATAACACAAATGCGTAGTAAAACAACCGTGCATCGCCGGCGCAACCTACGAACTAAACTCGCCTATGACCACCCACCCACCAAACCTATACACACGCACACACACGAATTCCGTATTCCTCCGCATAACCCCCTTGCTCCTTCCCATTTTACTCATATAGAAACTCTCCACACGCCCTGTGATCTTACCATCACTGCCTGTAATCGCGAAGCCAGACTGGCGGTCGCCTGAATCGCTCCGACCGCTTCGTAGCAAACGAAACCGGTACTCTCTGAGCTACATCTACCGCATCATCAGGGCCATCAACCTTATTAATGAAGCCATCCTCCTCATCAGATGATGCTTCTTTGAGAGAAATGTCAAATACATGAAGCGAAAGGCCATCAACTTCCTCTGTTTTCTTTAACGTCAAATCAGTCACCACACCATCCGTCCACCGAGAGGTACAACCGCCACCCACCGGTTTTACCACCACCACGTCCGCCACTGTGAACTCAGTCTGAAACTGATCTTGTTTCACCTCTCCATTGATATCTGCAAAGTATAGAAGTAGGCATGGTCTCTCCATTCACACCCTCTTTTGCGGCAAGGTTGTACCAAAACACCATCTGTAGCGGACTCATCCCTGACCTTGCCCCCATGCAGTTTATGGTACGATGCATCTGCTCAGCAATGTTGATATGAGCGAAGTCATCACTTTTGCGTAACCAAGGAGCATCCGTCTCAATTTTCCCACCGATTTTCAGCGCAACCAAATGAGCAAGACTGTTGGCAGCGCACCAAATGCGCCCCCACCTGCAAACTGCTACATGAAGTAGCCCTCTCATTGGATCCTCCGAGTTTGTCCGAGTGAGCAGATCTCTGATTCAACCCGGAGCTTGGTCTCCCATATCATCATCCCATCTCTCTTCCTCACTTACCCTCTTTATGTAGCTGCAGGCAACTCTTATCAACCCACACACAGAGTTGAGGCCCACAATCCGACCACACACAGAGAAAAGCGCACGTCTAGTTAGCCTCCCAACATCACCTTAGCCTGGAAACACATTAACCCTACTAAAAGACAGCTCTTCTTTTAGGTTTCTGTGCAGTGCCAAGCCAAGCACCCGATCATCCTCCAAGCTCACCGGCTCTTTGGTAACAAGCCCGTAACGTGCAAGATGTTCCACCACCTCCACTCTGGTTATTACCTCCTCATTCATAATCACATCATCTATATAATTGTCAGTCCTCATCCGCACTCGCTCATCCTGCTCTAACACCAGGTTAAGAATATTCATCATTATCTTGGGAGCACAGTTCAGACTAAAGCCAAGCTCAGTCAAATGGTCCTAAACGCCATTGTAACTTACCTGCTAATATAGCCACAAACTAAGGTCCACTTTAATTTGCAAATATGCAGATTTTAGGTCCACTAACCGTAGGGGCTGTGAAAGCTGCCTCCACCTGCGTAATGTCTCGCTGCAAACTGCAGCATCGGCTCCAAGGTGACTCTCTAAATACTTATTCAGCCCCCGGAAATCGAGCACAGGCCAAACTTTATTTTAATTAGCCTGCGTCACTGTTATGTGAGGCACCAGCCTTTTACTTGCACTCTGATCCTAACATTTTATCAGCCATCCCTTCTCAAACAAGGTTTCTACCTCTCCTTCAAATTTCTCACTGGAGTGCTCCAATTTGCTACTCTTGTAACAGTCCACTTCATTCATCAGCTCCGGTGGCTGAACGCTATTCCAGCACCACTGCACAATCCATGACTCACCATTAAATCTAGCCGTAAAGTCTCTATCCTCAAATAACAGAATGAGCGAAGCCTTGCAAAAGCCAACAACCTAGTTCTCATTACCTGGATCATGGGCCAAGAACCGTACTCTACCCTGCTTCCACACCACCTGCACGGTTGACGAAGTCTATCTCAATAATAGCATCACTATTCCTAATTAAGTCACTCATAACCACGCAGTGAATGGTAAAAGACATCTCACCTATATTAATGGGTGACAATAGTGCTGCCAGCAGTGGATACATCCCACCCGTCGACTCCGACCATGAGCTTCCCCGACCACACAAGTCCTTGATCATCCACGACCTAACTACCCATCTTGTACACCCTATGTCTACCAACACATTTGCAGACTTTCCGTTCACATCACCGTCAACCACAGAAATCGCCATTATTCCTTGTCTGAAGTAGCTTTTGGCGCAGAAACTCCTTCACAACAGTGTCCCTAATTACTGGTATAAACCCTTTACATGTGCCCAACACCCTCACATTTCCGACATTTCACTTCTCTTCATGACGTCTCTTTCTTTAGGCAGTTAAAAACCAAGTGGGGCCCACCGCACCGAAAACACTTACGCTACTCTGATACACTATTCGGTCTATCCAATGCAACCCACCTGGTAATGCTAAAAACTAGTTTTTTTACCCACAGCGGCTCAGGATTGCTCCATTAGCTTCGACGTCAATATTCTGCCCCTCACAACCACGGCAGACAACTTCATATCTTCTATCCCCGAAATCACTCAAAGCTCTCTTAACACCACTTATGGCAACCCAGTCACAAACGCCCGAAAGAAAAGCCTGTCTTAGCTAATACCGACCAGCCATGCTAATTTCCACAATTCAGCCATATGCACGTCCACTAGCTCTTCCCTCCAAACCCACCTGTTAAACTACTCATACGCTCGTAATGAGCTCACGGTAAATGCATTTAAATGTGCATATTTGATACTATGTTCACACTTATTTCGACCAACATCAAATTCAGTGTACACAGACAACACAGTGCCTTCGAGAAACATGGGTAACATAGTCTTCGCATCATTTTACTCCCTCAGCTTCACGAGCAGGTTAAACTTCTCTAACCATTCCACAACAATGCCGGTCCAGTCTAATGGTCTCATAATATCGGTCAATTTCACGGTTGCCATAACAGTCTAGCAAAGCGAAGGCCTAGATAGCTTGTGGAATATAAATAGTAGATTGTGGCGGCTCTAACTTACAGGTAGTTCTATCAATCCAGCATGCCCGTCTGATGCACTACACAATCACACGTCCAAAAACGAACAAAGACAAAAATAACTACAGAGACAGCAGGAAACCCCTCAGGGAACAGCAACGAAGATAACACTAGTAACACAAATGCGTAGTAAAACAACCGTTTAACGCCGGCGCCACATAAGAACTAAACTCGCCTATGACCACCCGCCCACCAAACCTATACAAACGCATACACACACATTCCGTATTCCTCCGCAGAACGGCCTTGTTCCTCCCTCTTTAACTCCTACAGCACTGCTCCTGGATGAAGGTTATTCATATTTGGATGAAGAAAACAAAATTTATCATTAGAGCAGTAATTTAGCCCGAAAATTGAAGTGGTCAAAATAATCCAAACGACAGGAATCCTGCTCCATTCATCTTTAATTAATCGAAGAGTTCTTGAAGTGTTTTCGCACTCCTCAGTTTAGACATCTCTCCGATTATCTTCCAAGGAAGCAATTTGTAAAATGTGGATAGGTATGTAACTATTCCTACATTCAAGGAAAATATTCTTTCTGCAGCTGCTGAAGAGTAGGGTAAAGCCAACATATGAAACATAAATTTACTTAACAAAGAATAGAGGGGTTGATCTCCGCATTTTTCCAATTCAATTTTTTCCAGGTTCAATTTCTTTGAAATAAAATTTATCCTAATGAGTCAGTTCTCTTCATTCACTATTGATGGCTTCATATTGATCTGTCCTCAAAAGATTTGGAAACCTCATTGCCAAAGAAGTGATTGACATAGGTTTCCCTTCGGAATCATTATTCGGATCTAATGCTTCTAACTTATTTAAATTAGAAAGCAAATTCGAAGATAGGAAGTTATTCATCATTTCTTTCGAAACACGCACATAAAAGTTGAATGTATTAATTTTAAATACTTGAAGGTCTTCCTGACTAATATTTTTTGAGTTTTGCATGTAAATGCTTTTAGGAATGGCACCACAATAAACATTTTCTAGTTTAATGTAATTTTTAGAATTGTTAATATCAATGTCCTCAATTTCATTGGCTTTTACAATTTCTTGCATTATAAAATTGCCCAAAAAGTCTTTCATGGCTCTAGTTTAGAATATTTCAATCTGTGCAGTCTAAATGATTCAGCCTAAAACTCCAAATTAATCTTATTAACACATGGCAATGTATAGGCTAAAAATTCAAAATAAATTTTTGTTATTGGCTTCTGCAATTCCTCAAATACTTTCGTAGCCATTGGAATCTCATTCTCAAAACTAGCTCTGGTGAAAAATAACAAAAGTGCTGGCGATTGATCCAATATTCGTTTAACTACATTTTTCAAAGATAGTCATCTGGTATAGCTAAGATGAAGACGCTTATGCTAGTTAATTTTTGCAAAACTTCTTGATATTCTTGATATTCCAATAAGCTCTTTGGGCTATTGCAAATGTATGAAGAAATATTACTTACTAACTCCTCTAGTTGGCGAGGCAATTCAAGACAGGTTTTGGGAGCACACAGTTGTATAGAATGACACACACATGGTTGCACAAATAAATCAGGATTTTTATCTTTAAGTAGTTTTTGAACCCCACACTTGTTCCCCATCATCACACTTGCATTATCACTAGCAAAACCGATTAGGTTTTCAAAAGGAATTTCATGTTTATCAAAAAACTTTATTATAACACTATAAATGCCAATGGCACTTGCATCTTTGATTTTTATTACGGTCAGAAATTTTTCCACAGTTTTCTTAATTTCTTCATCATAATACCTGACAACCAAAACAAGTCGTTTCAGTGTAGATATATCGGTTGTTTCATCAATTATAAGTGAAAGTTTTATTGTTTTTATCCTAGAAAATAGATTATTCAAAGCGTAAGGGCCAATCACATTGGAAAAAATACTTGTACCTTTGGTTCTTGCGCACTTTATATCTTTATCAATATTCGAATCTGGGTATACATTGGTAATAAGACCTGCCAAATGGTCTAAAAGAGCAATAGGCAAATTGTGTTCACCAATGAATGCACAAAGTTTAAGCTCAGCAGCTACAACCTTCTGGTTCTGAGAAGAATGCTGTGAAGTTATAAAATCAGTTAGATTTGCAGGAGTTCTTATTACTCTTATGTTCTTGTTTAGGCTTTTCTGAGGTTTCGTGTCTTTCTATGTGTGTAAGGGCACCTAAAATTTCAACACTTTACAATTTACAGAATCCTTTGTTACCGTCATATTTACTCACTTGCAGCCATGAAGAAAATCTTTTGTCATTGAATATAGGTGATGCTATTTTCCTTTCCCGTTTAATTCCAGTAATTTTTTGTTTCTTCTTAGGGGTATTTCATTCATCTCTATTATAAGTATCGTCATCAATGTCACTTATATTGAGATGGGGCGATAATTTAAATCTTTAAAAAAATCAAGATCAAGAAATTTTTACATTGATGCGGGAAGGCGAAGGGGAATGTACTGTTACGCAATACTCAATGCATTATGGAAGTTGGAACCTATAAATGAATTGACCAATAAGAGACGAGTTTAAAAATCGCTTATCGTAGCTAGACGTTCAAGATTCTTTATATACATGCCTATTGTCAATCAACTCATTCGTTTGAAAAGAGTTATTAATTATCAGCCAATTATAATTCACAAAGCAATTTTAGTTTTAAATATAATATATGATTGGTTTTTTAATCAAAACAAAAGAAAATTGATAATAATTAATGTTTTTTTTAATTTAAGTTATATTTGAAAAATATTATGATGAAATGTTACAAATGTACACAAAGATACGCGAGTTGTAAGCATTGTAACCTTTTGAAAGAAAATTAGCCAAATGTAACCAAAGGTTACAATTGTAACCATTTCGGCAGTCCTGCTTCGTTCCTCGACAAGCATCGTTCGCGGGTGCCGTGGACTTGTGTTGAAGAGGTTACCATGACTATTGTATGAATATTTTATTTGCAATTACATATAACGAGTCGATGAGTTCGTATCAAAGGAAGAGATATTTAATACATTCATATCGAACGTGACTTCATGTAAATAAATTTCAATGAAGATCCATTCGAAGATACATGGGATGTGTGTGTAACACAAACAAGTTAACAAACAATAGCAAGTAAGATTTATATCATGAAAGTAAAATGGTATAGACTAACCTGAAAAGAAACGAACGATACTCAACAAAATGTATGACTGACAGTAATATTGTTGCCGAAACATTTCCCGAACCTTCATTCCACTTTTTTTTCCGAGTTTCCAACTGAAATTACGGTCAATTACTGAAGTGAAATCTACGGTATAATTATTGCCGACATGGCCACTCTAAGGTTCGGAACTTTGCCTTTCTCTAGAAATTTGGATTACCTCATATTATTCTTGTTTAGGCGCTGTTCGATCGTTAACGTTGGATAATAAAATGCGTTGGAACTGTTCATTATAGCAATATAAAAGGTTATATATATATATATATATATATATATATATATATATATATATATATATATATATATATATATATATATATATATATATATATTAAAATTAGTCAACTACGACATGTTCTTAAAAAAAATCACCTTAATCAAAATATTTGTTTGAATAAATTTTGGACTTGGACACAGTGAATGTAACCTTTACTATTAATCCAATTTTCTGTAATTTGGGATTGTACAATGATAAAAAAGAACAATTTCCTAACTATGAGACACGATCAAACCGGAGAAACAGTTTCTCAAATCGAATGAACCTAAGCCACATTAAGGAAGAATAGTCATTCGATGGGAAGGCAACTTTAAAATTAATTTCTTATTTATTTTGAATTGTGTTCGAATTTCAGGTTAATCGGTAGGTTTTTGCTAAAAATGGCGTCAAGGGGGCTGTATATAGTCAAAAAGCCCATGTACAAAGTAGAAGTTAGGAAGCATCGTTAACTGTGTTTGATTATAACTTTTGACCTCTCTACGTGACATTTTTCATGCTCGCTTAAATTTGTTATCTACCTTCTCGTCCAAAGGGGGTTATAATAATTTATGTAAGACTATGACATTTATCACTAATGATTATGAAGGTTTGTAGGAAACTTTAGCTTTCAATCTACTAGAGACATACTTGATTAACAAAGGTCATCCAACATTATTAAAATAAACTGTAGGGATGGAGGTAGTTTCATTTGATATCATACATTTAAAGTGAAAGATAAAATATTAAATACACGGAAAAAAATTAAGAAAATTTCAGTAAGTGTCCAAGACGCTTAACAGTGTTAATAAACCCGATTAAACAACAGAGCAAAAATAAATTAATTTAGAAGATATAATTTTCTATTTGTTCATAGGCGAATAATAATTCGCTTGATTACCTCCAGTGTTTTGAAAGATGAGCCCATCTGTATTTCATAATTAAAGTTTCGTTTAAACTTTTGTTTTCGATTCTTTAGCCATCGATTGACAACAGGTAAGAATTAGGAAAGGTAAGTCCTCCCTCCATGCAAGCACCACATGCCTTTGTCATTCTTTGAACATGGTTACAGAGAGCAGTGTAACCTAAGAATTATCGTATTTGGCTTAATCTGTATTTGAGCTCTACAAACATTCATATTGACAAAGTATTCTTATACTTTTTCTAATACTTAAAAAGTTATCTGATGTTAGTAATATCGCCTTCTTAAGCGTGTTTACTTATTTTCTCTTGTTTTATTTTATTTCAAATAAGAGTGTAATTTAGCCAATATATTTTCGTGTTTCTTTCTCAATGACGTCAAAAATAAAACATTTCGGTGCCCTACATACATGCAATGATCGTAATCGCTACAGTAAACCATATCAATTCCTTATGATCTTATCAGAAATGACAATCCGAAGTTTGACAAATTTACTCTCAAAGTAGATCTATGAGGGGCAGGCAATAAGTTTTGCAATTCGGATATAAGGAAACAAGATATGAGGAAAAGTGTTTTATCATTTTTCAATATAACTACCCTCGGCTTCAATGCACTTGCGCCACTTGTCCCTGAGGCTTCGAATTCCCAACAACCAGAAATCTCCCGACTGTTGTTCAATCCACTCCTGAACGGCGAGCTGGACATCTTCATCGTCCCCAAACCGGCGTCCACGCAGTGCAGCCTTGAGCTAGCGGTATAGAAAAGTAGTCGCTAGGTGCTAGATCTGGACTGTAGGGAAGATGGTTGAGCTCCTCGTATCCACACTCGCGCACGGCAGCTTGTGCAACTCTGGTCTTGTGGACTTTGACGACGTTGAAGTCGATCAGGGGGCGTGAGATTTCTAGGGACCAACGGGCAGAGACCTTGGTCATGGCCAAATTGTCGTGGATGATGTTGATAACACTTTCATGTGATATTCCAAGTTCTCGCTCGATTTCTTCGACCTTCACCCGTCGATTTTGAGGATCATCCTCTCCACACGGGCCACATTAGCCTCGTTGGTCACGTTTGACGGGCGTCCTGGACGGGGGTCATCCTTAAGGGACTCAAGACCATGGCGGAACTCCCTATTCCAGCGAGCAATGGTTGCATAGAAAGGGGCGGTGTCGGTGTACACTGCTACCATGCGTTCATGGATCTCTTTTGCATTGTTGCCTTCCTTGGTCAAAAATTTGATAAGTGCGCAGTGCTCAACTTTCTCTATTGTTGAAAAATTGTGACTGACGGTTGCAGTTCCTGACTTGTCATAACTTGTCCTAACACCCCTACAAACAGCCATCCCCCTTCCTCTGTTTTGCCCTACCGATTCGCAAAACTTATTGACCGCCCCTCGTATCGCATGTGCGTAGATTTCCGCAAATTAAATTATGTGACTGTTTTCGATGCCAAAACCCGATCCCATTAATCGACCAAAATCTTCACTTGTTCGAAAAGGCGAAATATATTAGCGAGCTTGACCTCTGCAATGCGTATTACCATATTCCCCTAAATAAGAGCGTAAGGAAATACACCGCCTACCCCTCCAAAAAGGCCTAATGCAGTTCCCTCAAATTCCTTTTGGGTTAATGACGGCCTGCAGCAATTATAATAGGATAATGCGCAGAGTTTGGGACCGATTGGATACTGTCGCCTTTTATTTCGATAACATTTACGTTGCGACTTGTGACTGCGGACAACACTTGGCCTCCCTTCAGGTGCTCTTAAGCTCTTTGCGAGAACACGGCATGACAATCGGCCTCGGTAAGTGCAACCTCGCCTACGATTCGATACAATATCTAGGTTTCCACATTGAAAACGACCAACTTAAGCCTCAAGAAGACAAGGTCCGTGCGGTTGTTGATATGACCCTCTCGGGTACAAAGAAACAGCTTCGTTCTTTCATGGGGTCTGCCTCCTTTTATAGGAGGTTTGTCCTTAATTTTGGGTCTTTGGCCGCCCCGATATGTGAACTGCTCAAGAAGAAGTCCACAGATTGCATCGTCTAAATTTAGAGGGCTACTACTCATTTCTATCAGCTAAAGGGTAAATTGGCACCTGTCCCCATCCTCAGGTTGCCTGACCCCCAGTAAGCCCTTCGGGTTCCGAACGAATGCGAGCAACGAGGTCATCGGATGTGTTCTTCTTCAGTACCAAGACGAGGGTGAGAGTCGCCCTGTGGCCTACGCGAGTCGCAAGTTACTCCCACGTGAGAGGAATTAGGCAGTGATATAAAAAGAAGCCTTAGCTATCATTTGGGGGGTGCACAAATTCAAAATGTACCTGGTAGGGCGAGAATTTTTTAAAGAGACTGATCACTGCCCGCTGACATACCTCCGTAAGATTAAACATCATAATGGCCGAGTAATCAGATGAAGCCTATTATTGCAGGAATTTCAGTATCGGATAATGTACATAAAAGGATCGAAAAATTGTATCACTGATAACCTTAGCCGTAATCCTTTTGGCGATGACCCCTGCTAAATTGTAATTGTAAGTGATCCATAGCCATTTGTCTATGTTGTAATTAGTGTAACTGCCAGCTAGATATAAGTTAGAGGACAATTATTTCTCTGTGTATGTAGTTATAAATTTGAGGGGGGTGCGTACGTCTGGGACGCACAGCGCCCTTATATATATATAAAAATATTATTTAGAATCCTGGGCTAGCACCACTATATGTGTATATGCGCCACTATAATCTTCCCGTCATTTGTGTATGATGAATCTTTGAATATCCATTTCATTTTTTATTTTTGTTTTGTATAGCTTAGTGTATATATTCTTTTTAATTCTTATTCTCTTACCTTCATCTTAATTCTCTTATGGTAGGCGTAAATCTGTAATAATTCATTTCTCTTCCCGTTTATATGTACACGCAGTCGGTTGGAATTAGCTTGTACACCTGCTCTACGTCAGGCAGGGAATTCCCTTATCCCCGTTGACCGCTCACGTGGAAGACTCCGCTTCTCCCAAGTCATTAGTTTTAGGGGATGTCACTTTTCTCCACAAAATCCGAAAGTGATATCTATTAGGATGGAGGGTATGTAGAAGAATACTATCTAAGAGTGACCACGTGCCCTTCTGTACTCACGTGGTCTCGAGATCACCGCATGGAGTTTGAAAGCGCGGCTGAACTACCGTGAGGAGGCGGTCCACACCGTTTAATTGCCCTTGGTATGTATTCTTTTACTTCATGATGTTCTATCAGTTCATTTCAATGCTGATTATACGCAAGCTATCTCTTTTTCTTCCATTCCTCGTTTAATGCGATTTTATATATCTATTCGTTTAGAAAGTGATTAATGAACTTTATTAAACTCACACATGAAGAATCAGAGGTACTAATTGTTGGTAATCAATTGAAGGTGGATAGTTTTAAAAATTATTAGTAATTTTCCATGACCTAGAGCCTCTGCCTTTTCTTTTTCAGACAAGTCGAAATGTGGAGGCTGGTTTTAATAGTCAGCTATCTCAAAGCCCATTTTCCTAACATCGGCAAATACTATCTCTGCTTTCTCGGTTATCTTAGCCACATGCTTTCTCACTTTGATCAAAAACCTTAACAAAATACTTTTCTCATTTCGTTAAGTCCCGTCTTGATTATTGTAATTCATTCTCGCTGGATAAGAATCTTCTAACTTTGGCACCTCGAACGTGTCTTCTACTACGCCGGGTCTGCACTTGTGCACCATTTTGTTCATAGATTTTCCCTAGCAGTCCTTTCAATACATAATCACCTTTATGGTTCTACTAAAATATAATATCATAAATTTCTCAGTAGCTTCCTATATGTGTGCCCTCATTATTTTCTCTTAGTGTGTGGGTTTATTTAGAGCTATAGGCATATCCTCCTCCTTTAACGACTTTAAACGAGGCCTCGAAGACCCACCTCTTATAGAAAATCGTTCCAGAGCGGGTAAACAGGCGATCTGTGACGGTACATGGCAAGGAAAAGCACTATAGCAAAATCCGTAATGATGTTTATAATATTATTTAATATATGATGAGCACCGATTCAATGATAGAGACAACTGTTCGTAGATCTAAGCAATGATATATGGATCAAGAGCGCATTTGTTAAGGAAAGTGTCTGAATGCCTATGGAAAACGGAGTTGTTATTAAGTTGTAGTCCCTATTTATGCAGTTTAACCACATTTGGGAAGATGCTTCTATATTTACTGAGGTTTAGAACCAAAGAATATAAAAAATAGTTTTATTACTACTAGAATTGGACCAAATATTTACTGAATACTAAGATTCACCGATCATGCCTACCATTAATGTTTACCTAAAGTTCACAAGCCAGCATCTCATTGTGTATTCTCACCTTACCTGTATGATTGTCTCCAATTGAAACATATATCATTGTCTATCTCCACTTTTCTCTTCTCCAATAAAAAGCATCGCATTTTCTAGCCACAGTTTCCCTGAAAATTAATTTGAATGAATCCCCCAATTCTCAAAGAATTACGTCAAATATTTAAACTTGAATTCAAATCAAAGAGAACCAACCGAGACTAGGTCTTTTCATAGCATTTTCCACATTACCTCTCGCGAAGTCGGAAATCTATAACTTTATATTACTTTCACTCAAGTGCTAAAAATTACAAGTATTTTGGTGTAATAAGAACACCATAGATGCATTTGTAGGCTAGTTACAATTAATTAACTTTCCTAATTATATTTGAATGTAAATCAAGAGAGAAATTCAAGATTCATCCAGACCGATATCTTCCCGGCTCCTGCACAAACTGGTCTATACGCGCTTTTGTAGTTTTCAGTTCTTATTTCTATTTTAAAGGGAAAAAAGAGTTGAGATATCATCCCAATGAAAGTGAATAGAAAATGTATAGTAGTTATAGTAAGTTGTGCCATCCTTTCCTCGCATCGATATACACTGACCGGATAATGCAATGCACAGAATGCTTAGAATAACAATCGCTGGTAAGCCCAAAGCTGATTGTCTGTATGAGGTGGCTGGGTGGAATTATTGTGTTTTGACACTAACCAACGATTAGAGACCCAATCGTGGTTGGTTCCGCCCCAGGGGTATGGGTATAAGTAACCTCATAGTACTCCACTTGGGAGTACTATGGATATGAGTGACCCCAAAGTGGGTAATATTACAAGTATATGATTTCGGAACAGAGGTGAAAGTTGGTATGAAATGCAGCGAAAACTTGAAGAGAAAGAGAGCGGTGTTGTAATTGAATATATGTGTGTGGAACTAATTGACTCAGGAGGGGGTCAATTTCCGCATATCCGCTAATGGGCGGCAACCTCGTCATGCCGCTGAGGGTTTAGTGTCCACCCTCGCTGAAATTGAAGCCGCCCCTGGCCGGTAGAAACTCAGAACCGTATTCGATTTGGCTTGCGAGATAGAGGAATCCAACGAGGTATTTTCACTCACCCGATGAATCAAAGTGTTGGAGTTTACCCTACAAAAAATATTTCACCTTCAATTTTCTCTTTTACGGCGGTGTAAATAGTGGGACCCTCTAAAATGCTCATAAATCAATCTCTATTTCAATATATTGCATTCAATTTCAGTTCTCAGGTGGGGAATCTGAATTAACTATTTTGCTATTACTCTCGATTTCTCAGTCGTGAGATTAATTCCTCTTTTACACTTTCAGAAACCAAATTAAGAATAGCTGCACTCGACTTGGCCAAGGTCCAATTACACTTTCATGATTGCCTTCAAGAGCTAGAATTATCTACTCTTATGAAATGGGGCTTAGGGAAAAGTCACTGATGCATATTAATCCAAGCTTCATAATAAAGTTTAATAGTGAATATTTTATTAAACTTATTTGAAACAAAAATAATGACTGACAGTTAAAAAAAGATAAAGATGACGGCATAATTATCAATAAATGCAGTTCCTTTCTTCGAAACTCATCCTAGCTCGTCCCTCCCTAAGCTAAATCATAAATAATAAACAAGATTAATTTGGTCAAGGCATTGGAATTAAATGTTTTGCAAAGATTTCTAGGCTTTATTTATTTTTTTCACTTTTGCCAAGTGCAAGTTCATTATCTTTCTTTGACATCACAAGTGACAACAGCCCCGTGGCGACTATTATACCTGTCTCCTTATCATTCATATCCTTTGGGTTATCTCAAATCTACTCTATTTATTCCTTCTACGAATCTTCCTTTTCAGCTATTTTGACGGACAAGTTACCATACGAACCATTTCTCACATTTTCTTTTCCATCAAATGATACAGCAGGCTAGTTGCCGACTAGTCTTTATCCATTTATCCCCTTTTATGGCCGAAAAGGGAGGAGTCACCCTGCCAAACTCGGCTCGTGGTAGAAAGGGGCTGGGCTCTGGTTTCTTTCATACCCGCATTCTTCCCATATTTTCCCACCTTTACTTTCCTTCGTTACTCTGCCTTTTTCTAGCATCTATGCCTCGAAATGGGCTGCCAGCTGTAGCGTATTTAACTAGCCACTAGTTGATATCAACGCCCGCGGGGAATATAGAGTTAGAGAGATCATTTTTCTTTATATTTTAGACTAACAAGGGACAAATTAAGAACGACAGAGATAAAAAGAACAAAAAAAGATAAGGAGAAGAGGAGAATCGAAAAAAAGAATTTGAGGTGTGATCTAGAACAAGGTCAGAAAGATGAGGTATTCAAATGTGTGGAAGAAAGTTGTGAATGTATAAATCAATGTAAAAAAGGGGATCAGCTGAAGGAATTAGGGAAGATATTTATTAGAACCGCATTGAAATGGCAATGGATAAGTTTGGCGAAATGAACGTTTAAAGAAGGAAGAAAAAGTTTGAAAATCACTTAAATATGGAAGGAAATACTTGAGAACGAAAGCAAAAAGAGGAAATAGAGAAACAATACAACAATTTGAAGAAAAAAGTATGAAAGGTAGAAGAAAAGAGTGCCTGAGATAATTAAGAAATAAGTAGAGGAGAAATTAGATTAATAAATAATAGGCAGAGCAAATAATAGGAGAGCGTAAAATATCACAAAGTTGGGACATGAAAGAATAATAATTAATAAAAGTATGACCTAACGAGAGAAAGAAGAGATGAGGCATAACTGATGTTTATAGTGGAGGTTTAGTGGAAGAGTTTTTTATTCCAGGTGCCATTACACGAAAGCGGAGATGGGATCAGATCCAAACATCAGACAATGAAGGGAAGGAAGATCAGATAAAAGATGATGATATGAATGTTAGATTGAGAAGATAAATAAATAAGGGAGAAGAACAAGGGAGGATTACAGTACAATTCATAAAAAATGGGAAAATGGGTCGAAATTCAGGTTTGGAAGAGAAAATTGGGAATTTATGGAGCCCCGTAGAATGGAGATTGCTTTATGGAAATTTAATAGAGAAAGGAAAAGGGAATAAAGAAAGGAAGGGGATTTGTTTTAATTTAAAGTGAAGACAAACGACGGCATCCCCTGCTGAAAGTTTGGACGGATAAATGTGTAGTAAGGAATGGGGTAAAGAGAGAGTTGTAATTGTGTAGCAAATAGGCGCACACCCTTCTGCAGCAACTGTGGGCGTTGATGATGTGGTGGCACACAATCCTAGAGATGTTAACTGCAGCCTTTTAGGCCATAGTACACCTGACCTTTCATTTTGGGGTATAAAAATATAAAAAATGTAAAAAAGATGGGGGCATTTGAAGGTTGGAAATTGTGGGAAGATAACAGGTATGTTCAAAACCAGCCCCACCAAACCAAGGCGAGTGTGAGAAGGTTTCTCTTCAATATGGTCGTAAAATTATTAGAAGGAAAGAAGCAATTTGATAGATAAGAGAAGTGTCCAAAATGATCGGAACCACAGCCGAAATAAAATTTCAGGGAATATGAAGATTAAATTACACTGTAACGGAAATGAGAATAACCTTTCTATGGGTATTTCTTACGTAAATCACTAATATAACATCCTTTTCTTTCTGCAACCCTCCAGTTTCTTGTAACTTACCATCTTACTTACGTTAAATACATTGATGGTTCCATAAGGATTGAATCAAAATAGGATTTGGCAGAAACTGACAGTTATAAACGGATTTTGATATAATTTTAATAGGGTGTTCCTAAGTTAATTGTCATACTAACATAGGGAATTAATGCTTAATAATTTTACTTTTTTATTTAATATTTGTTGTTGTTACTACTTATATTAATTTTTACATACTACAGTGTTTTTTCTTTACAGGAGACAGAGCTAAAATGCCTTGATAAGGCAAAAATTCCTCAGACAGTTTCTCTTATGAATGTGGATCAGTTACATTTAGATCAATAAAAGAGAGTTGACTAAACATGTGAAGAAACTTTATGAGTTTTACTATGGATGTAAAATGGGTGACCAGGACAAACGCTGAGCTTCTCACATATGTTGTCTCTGGTGTTTAAGTTCACTTTCGGCCAGGGTGAAAGGCAAAGGGCCTGGCCTCAATGGTCTGCTGGGATCGAAAATAGCATTCAACGGATTGCTACTTCTGCTTAACAGATATTAAAGGTGGGTATTCAATGTGCTTTCTTTCCTGGTCTTTAAGATATTTTCAAGAGATGCATCAATTAAAAAATTCAAAATACATACTATATTGTACTTCCACTCTTTCTGAAAGTGATCACAGCCAGTAATATAAATTCTTTGGGTGATTTTATTTTATTTCACTGCAGGTTGCAACAGAAAAGGCAAGAAGTCTATCATGTATCAAGATCTTTAGGCTGCTATTCGCCCCGGTAGACATTTAAGTGCTATGCATCTACCATAGTCGCCATCTGAACTAACAAGCGATGACACCAGCGACTCAGATGATTCAGAATCTTAAGATACGCCAATTGTAGCATAGCTTGAATCTGACAAGAAATCACACCTCATCACCTAACCAGAAATCAATGATCTAGTTCATTATATAACACTTTCTAAACAACAGAGTAAACTCCTGGCCTTACGCCTGCAACAATGGAACCTAATGGATGAGCATGCTCGAATTGCAGTATTTTTGAAGCGTTCTTCAGATTTACAGCAATTGTTCCCTTTTGAAAACAACTCTACTTATTGTACTGATATCAGAGGCCTATTCAATGCCCTTGAGCTAACCTATGAAATAAATGAGTGGAAGTTATTCATAGATGCATCCCTTTACAGCATAAAAGCGGTTATGTTGCACATTTGGAACACCATGCTTTCAGTTCCAGTTGCTCTCACTTCATCTGCCCTATATACTGCGAAAATTAGAACAATGGAAAGACCATTAAGTGTGCATTGCGACCTTGCGCTATAGAACGTCATCGCGACCCAAGGCAATTAAAGAAGTTTGTTGGCGATGAATCTTTCTACCCGACGAGATAATTTCGGAGTATATATTCGACAGTTCAGAATTGTGACTGAAGCCTCCGTCCAGTACGTTAGCCGTACCGTCTTCGTAGTTGAGAGGAAATCGTATACAGTCTCGTCCAGAGAAAAATTAAGTGATCGTCGAAGAGCTAAGGAAGAGCTAGTTGTCACTCACTGTTGTTCATGGAGATAGTTAGGCGCGCTTCAACCATTCTCACCACGTCTTCGGATTTAAAGATCGGACAGACCATCCTCGAAGCACCCTCCATTTGCCTCTTAAGGATAAGAGGCCTCCCCCAACTTCAGTTTCCTGAAGTTGAATTGAGTTTCCAGTGAGACACCCACAAGTTCAAGGTCGAACTTACCTACCTGGTCCTACCCGCTTCACATTAAGGTAAAAGGAATTTAACCCCCGTTTTGTCACGCTCCTCTCACCTTTACCGCGTGGAGCCTCAAGGATCAGGAACTTGCATAATTGTAAAATCATTATTTAATTAATTATCCCTCGGTTCAAACTTAATTGATATTGTCACTCATCTTAGCGTCAACGGTCAATACTTAATTCCAATGCCATTTAACTTACCCTATATGTATATGTAATCTTTAATCCTATTAAAGTATATTTTTGTAGCCGTGTTTGAATATTCCTCGGCCTAGCAACTGTGCATTTAAAGCACTCTTAAAATCATCCCCAGTTGGGGCCACAATTTCCGTCGGCCAATAGGCCAGTGTGCGTATAACAGCGTACACCCGGTCATACCACGACACATATGAAAACCTTGCTCTTATTCTAGACCGCATAAGTTACAAGGATCATGATTAGCTAATTTGTTCGGACTTGATAGTCATAGCACTAATTAATTAGCTACAAAATGGATACACCAAGTTTATGTACTTTCTTTGCAAGTGGAATAGTAGGGCCAGATCAGCACAATATATACGCTCAGAATGGTCACATCGAAAACTGACCCCTGGATGCCATAATGTAATTTATGAGCCACTATTTAACAAGGAGAAAATAATTTTGCTACCACTGCATACAAAACTAGCCCTAATGAAGCAATTTACCAAAGCACTGCAACATAACAAGCCATGTATCCAGTACCTCACAGCAATCATCCCTAAAATAAGTGATGTCGTGATTAGAGATGGCATATTTGTAGCGCCTCAGATTCGTCCACTTAGAGCTGAAGGGAACTTCGAGGCGACAATGGATCACACTGAGCAAGCGCCGTGGAATTTTTTCAAAGATGTCTGCAAAGGACTTCTGGGAAATCTCCAAGTGGCCCAGCGAGATCGTATATTAGAGAACCTAATCAAGTGCTACCAAGATCTCGGATGCAATATGTCACTGAAGATACACTTTCTTCAATCTCATCCGTCTTTCTTACCAGAGAATGCAGGAGATGTGTGTGGTGAACATGAAGCGAGGTTAAATCAAAATATAGCATCAATAGAAAAACGATATAAGAGAAAATGGAGCCCTGCTATTCTTGCTAACTTCTGGTAAACCTGAATCGTGATACCTTAGACGTATTACAAACAATGAAGTGAATACTAAAAAATAGGCTAATACATTATATAATGCTAAGAAACATGCTGATTCATTACATTAGCCAACAAATTTTAACTTTTTCTCTGTACTTGAGTAAATCTTGTTGTAACTAACTAATATTGGTGCGCCGATTCCAAATATGTGCTCAGATTTGTCCTAGCACATAAGATTCCTGATTTATGCACATAGGCTATATTGCTTATTTTGCCACCTTGGATCAATTGATGATATAATTATTACGAGTTTTAGAAGAATGAGACGTTGTTGAGCAAAGGTTTGAAATCGGGGCACCCTATTTGGCATTATATACGTCCTTTTGAAAACCCAGACAAGATAAGTATTATTTATAAAAGAGGTAGTACTCACCTAACTATAAATTTCTTAAAAATGTTTGAGACTCTTGCTCTTGCGCTTGTACGTGGATATAGGACACTTCCGTTGTAGGAACCAGTAGTAGTCACCCACCATGTTTTCTTTAAAGCCGCCTTGAAACCTGCTTTCCATCATTGCCTAATCTCGGTGGAACCTTTCTCTATGTTCGACACTAATATAACCAATATTAGATGAAGAGAAATCTAGATGCTAATGAAAGAAATGCATCTTAAGAGACATCCGACACCACATTCGTTGATAGGCCTTTAAAATGTTGTCCACTGGTTCTTCATAGTTTTCAGCCCTATGATTACCAAGGAAGTTCTTCACTACATAGAAAAATGAATCCCATGCTGTCAACTCAATTGGAGTTAATTTATTTCTCAACTCCCTGTCACGTATCAATTCTCTAATCTCCGTCCCTACGAAAATGCCCGCTTTAAGTTTATCATCGGTTTTCTTTGCACGAAATTTCTCTTTGTGATACTGGAATCCATCCGAATCATGGACCATTGCTTTAACAAAATTTGTGATAAGGCCAAGTATAATCTGAAGTGGTGGAAGGTAGATCTTCCGTGGGTGTACCAAAGGCATGTGCTTCACATTATACTAGCCAGCTATGTGTACTCTTTTTGGGCATTTTTTGACACTACAATGATTCTTGTCGTCACGGCTCTTCCATAGGTATAAGAAACACATATTCTTTGTATATCCTTGCTGCAGTCCAAAAAGGAAAAAAATACCTTTAGATCCCTACAGATATTCCACTTATGATGGGAGTATGTAATGAACACCTTCCAAAATAAATTTCATTGAGTCGTAGGTCTCTATCATTCCAACAATAAGTGCAACAGGTATGGAAGGTCTTTTGTTACCATTGTGTAGCAACACAGCCTTGAGGCGAGCTGTGTTTGCATCGATCAATAGTCTCCATTCCTCAGATAAAAGCTCGTTTCCTAGCTGATTTCATGAGTCCATTAACATCAGTACAGAAACAAGCGCCATCTTCTTCTTTATAGAACGCAGCTAAGGCCTCATGGCGTTTACGCAGAGTAGATATTTTGGGACCTTCTTCAAAAAGATTCCATTGCTGTAGTCTGAAGCCCAACAGTTCTGTATTCTCCTTTGACAATGACAAATCCTTCACCAAATCATCTAATCTTTATTACTTTATCAACTGGACTTCTTTTCCTTAAAATCCTTCTCATACATTTCATCGTCATTGTTATCCTCATTTTTAGGCGATAAATCATCTTCTTTAACTGCACTAGCTGATGTAGGAACTGGGATTGGCATCTCCATATTATGGGGGACTAATTTTATAGCTGACTTACAATCTGGGTATACAATTTTTAACTTTTTATTATTTGAGAACCCCACAATATTTGTTATACAAAAGTAGCAATCAAAAACATGATTTGTTGGCTCACGCGACACCATTGGTAGAGCAAAAGGCATTTAGCCACTGTATGAGCCCCGTATAACACACAATACAAGATTTGTGAGGTGCCCATGGCTTGTCTTGGACATCAACTTTACAACTAAATTAATAATTGTATGCAGTTTTCACTCTTTTAGCTAAATCTTTCCGCCAGTTGCTTCGAGTATATCTACCACAGATATAACAAAAGTTGTCTGGGCTATTTATACATCCTCGTCGATTTATTTTTTCAACTTAGTTTGTATATATCCTGTTATATCTTTTTGTATAATCTTATTTCAATACAAATTAATTGAGAGATAAATCTGAAAGAAAAATGCAATTAGTCACTGTATGTAAATACCGTTTCAACACCACCACTACTATAATAGATAAATTTGACAACATAATAAAGCAGGAGTTTAACGCAGGAACCAAACACACACAACACATCCTCTCACTACGGTAGCCGAAGCAACATTGCCCATATGTGTAACTAAAGAGTATGTGTGTAATTCAGGAAGCTTACTTGGTAGAACAATTCTGATTACAGATTCGGAATCAGCATAATCGAATTAGTATAAATCGCAAGCTAATACCCAAGTAGCAAAATCATTGTTGACTAGTGTTATATATTCATGAATTAAGTACAATGGACACATTTAATCTGAATTTGGGAGCAAAATTGATTCATGGTATCGTGATAATTGGTATAAATTGCATATTAATTAAATCGGCAATTTACAAGATGTTACGTGATATGAAATTTTGTTATGAAATTAAAATTCAGCACACTCAACTTCAACATAAAATACAAATCATATCTCTGCTTTTTCCTGACACTGGAATTTGTTGAACAGGTTTATCAGTGGAAAACATTTGTACAAGTTATAACTAGTTTGTGTTTAGTGTGGAGAACTTTATTCTCGACGTTGCTTTGACATCTCCTGCCACAGGAACGAACTAACTGTTGAAACTCTCGCGCTGTAGTCTTTCTCCTTTTTTCTTGAAGAATTTGCCAGAGTTCTTTAAACTTTTACAGATTGCTCGCTTTAGACATATATCATTGTGTCTTCTAAACATTATAAATGGGATTCAGTACCGGATTCCTCACAGGCCAGTTCATAACAGTAATGTGCTCGTCGTCCATAAAGGATTTACCAAATTGGCCATGTGACATGGGACTTTATCCGAGTGTGGACGATTACCATCCGAGTTGAACGGTAAGAAGTGTAAAAGGATTCTTGTCAATTGTATTGGCGTGGATTTCCACAGAACTCTTAATAGAGTTCAAGTTGCATTTTATTTTAGTAAATCGTGATTCAGTGGATAAGCCCACGCTTCGCACTCGTGAAGTGGCTGATTGAGTCCCAGTTTCAACAGATTAACCGAGTTTTCCTCATTCGCAAAGCTTTTTATTATAGGATATTTTTTCTTCGGAAAAAGTTATTCCTAATTCGAAAAATTCCGTACCGGGGTGGGGTCGAACCAAGCACACTGAGGCAGCGAGAAATTGCTTTGATCTCAGTTAAATTAGCCTTAGAGCACTCAGCTTCGCATCCTTTCTTGAACTACACATTACTTTCCACATCACACTATTAGCCGCTCTTTTATGAAATTAAAGTCGGAAACTCTCAGGCAAATCTTTTGAAGAAATTATAGAATTTGTTATCCTCTAATTTTGAAGACATTGCTCTGGTATTAATAGTCAAGCATACTGAAAATTAGGCCACTGTTTGTTAGTGCATGATTCACTTGAGATAATTCAAAACTTCCTCATACCGCTGGTTTGCCATTTCCTTGAAGATTCTCTCAAATCCCCTGATGAATAAATGTCAAAGAATCTAATCTTTTACCAAAGACCAAGATTTCGTTATATTAACTGAATCACAAAAACACGATAGTTTAAAACGACAATTTTTTTTAAATAATTCACCCTCTTGAGTTGCCCAGATGGCCTGTCTCCTAAATTAGCGGCCGAAATAAATTCTTGTTATAATATAAGTATAAACATAGTCTACCTAGTTATAGTTTGCGCATTTCTATTTGTATTTAAAGGAAATGAAGAAACAAAATAGTTATAAAAAATCCATGGGGTTGCGTAAAACCAAGTCGTCGCGGAACGTATCAACCAATAATAATCATAGCGGAACTGTTAGCGCTCTTCTAGGTCGTGAGCAATCGCACAGTACCTGTCTGCCATTGAAAGAAAACTTTAAAAATATGTTGAGTATATGTACTAGTCGGTATGAAAACCACAAGATAGGAAGAAGAGGAAATAGTTTTCGGCAATTCTTCGGCCCCCGATAAGTCTATCCGATCCTACATAATGAACTGGAGAACGAACTGTTAAAACCCCTTTAGAAAATTTCCAATAAGTCTACTAATAACGCAATAGTTACGAAAGATTTCAACCATAGAAATGTGAAATCAATTTCCACAAAAAGGTATAAAAATTAATTCTCGAAATGTTTGGCTCATCTCCAATAGTTCTGTCGTTGGTAAAGTAATGGAGTCCATTAATAGAGTTAGGACCGTGTAGCATTTAGAGCTGAATAAATTTATAAAAGAAATAGAGTACAGCTTTAGACACACGCTCATGTTTAATTAAATTGCCTGGTTTTTCACGAAATGAACTAATTGTATATGTGCTTCATCTAGACACTGTTTCACAAAAACTACACTTAGTAAAGTTAAAACGCACGGAATAAGGCGGGGGGCGTAGTTCGTAATAAAATGCACTGAAGACCTGCTGGAAATCCGTAGGGAGAGACTTTTCTCAGAGATCTGGTATTATATATATATATATATATATATATATATATATATATATATATATATATATATATATATATATATATATATATATAAACTATCTTAACACAAATTATTGTATACAATTAGAAAATTTGCTGGAAAACAGTAATTGAAAAGTTGCAAAATCTCTTGGATATCTGGGTCGAAAAGATTGTAGATACAAAGCAAAGTAGACAAGTATAAGGTTATAAATACAAATATGTTATAATATTATTCGAAGAGATTCCTTTACTGCTGATCAAATTTTGAACTCAGTTAACATTAAGAAGGATATAAATATTTAAATCTTCTAAGAAGAAAATTTGAAAAACAATATAAATTCCAGCTTTACATATTTGAAGAATAATGGTCCCAATTTTTCCGATTTGAATAATAGTTATAAAAATGTATGGATATAAATTATATCCTAGTTAAAATTGCATCACAAAAAGCCTGAACAAGGTTTGATTGTGTCTTTCAGGGTAACAAAACTTCCTGTAAATAAAAGTGTAAAAAGTGCACATTCATCTTTATTTTAGCTTTGTGTTTATTCCAGGAAGATTCTACATGCCGGGCATGGACGCTTGAAATTTAGTGAATCATTAAGTTTTATGAATGTATCTTATTTTGAAAAAAATTTGGAGACTTTGTATTCTTCAGCGTATTAGTTGTTTCTTTTACCTAACAAAATTAGAAATTATTGATATCAGGGTTCCGGTTTCTCAGTGATCGACATTTTCCATGTATCACATGGCTGGCGTCTTTGATCTATTTATAATTCTCCCCCAAAGCACGATTCGTCAACTTATACTGACACCTGACTCACCTAGTTTAGTCGGGTGATTTGAATAATGTTTAGCAGAAATTTCACGAAAGAAACTATAAAATCGATCAACTTTTTTACTGAGGAGTTCAATAACATAGCTGCATTAAGTTCACCAATTTCATCACACCAATAGGGAAAATTCTTTAGCCCATTTTTCGGGATTCAATTTAAAAATAAATAAAGAAAGAGTTATTACTATTTGACATTTTATCTTTTTACTTCTTACAGCTGTATATTATTATTATTTAAAACAACCTCATTTGGAGCATGTGGTGCAACTCTGGTCTTCACATTTGCACATGCAAAAAGTCAATGTAATATTAAAACGAGTTCAGCATATGACGAGGAAATTAATTTCTGAACTTAAAATAAAATCGTCTGAAGAAATAAAAAACTAATGCAATTGAAGAAAGAAAAACGAAGATTAACGACCAACCCAGCCAAGAAGTATACGGAAGTAAAGATAAAGGGAAGACCATGTTTGAAGGGCAAACTAAAGAAATAAGGAATTTCAGTCAAGAAGAAAATAGATTCGAACAAGAGAAAATCAAATAAAAAAAAGCAAGATGAACTAGAATAATATTGATAAATAAATAAAAACTATAATAAGAAAGTCCCATCCCCCCTAAACCTAACAAGAGAATTCAATTTGGTTTGTTTCGTTTAGACAATTGAAACTACTTGTCACCTGTTGCTAAGCCTAACCAGAGAATCCAATTTGGTTTTGTTTGTTTAGACAATTGAAACTACTCAAAATTTGACTGATATTGGAAATTATTTTAAAATTGTCACAGAAAACGGATAATCGATGGCTCAGCCGAATTCCAATTCGTAATAAAAACCTTATTCGCCCAAATGCTCTTTGATGGGCAAATGATAGTTCGATACTGTAAATCCTGTTGTCGCCCAAATTTGAAGTTTTTGAAAGATCTGGTGATATATAGCGTACACCAGTGCATACCAGACATGCAACAAATAAATTCTGCATGAAATGGATGAATTATAACTTTCGCATATAGCTAGTAATGTACAGTTAATTATGTATTCTAGCTATTTAGTTAATTAATGATAATAACGTTTAGGCTTTGGATTTTTTTAAAACCGTGGAATCTTTCGTAATGATCATGTGTGCCCTTTATCTACTAAGCAATCTATCTTAAATAATTATATTTTTAGTGTAAGCGGCACTCTACGAACAGCAAAACCAAAAGAAAAAGAAATACTCGATGTTCTTTTAACCACAAAAGTCAGTTTAAACCTCCTTGGGTCGAAATTGTGAAACTTAAACAGTGGAGGATTTTATTGTTCATAAATGTTTTTTAACGAATCATTTTTTCTTTCCTTACTGCGAACGCAAGCTAGACCTTAGTTTCCATCCTGTTACGGATTCGAACTCAATGTGGTGTGAAATGTACGAATTTGGGATAGAGAAACAAACAGCTAGAATTTTAAGTAGTGTCACCTTTTGGTGAGATATAACGAATGTCTACGAGCAAATATATTTTTCTTGTTTAAAATACAATCTTATTGCCCTTATACATAAATATATTCTTTCAAAAACATCCATAATAAGTGAAGGGTAGAAAGCTTATTCGTTTTAAAAGACCTAGGGTATAATCACTTCACTGTTACTCATTCTCAATATTTCGTGGATCTTGATACTGTTGCTTAGACGGAAATTATTAAACAATTGTGGAATGATCCTCAAAGTTGCATTTTACGGCTAGGAATTTAAAAGTTCCCTACAAAAGATATTTGACTTGTTTCTTGTTTTTTAAACGACATTGGTCCTGAAAAGTAACTGTGGCCGAGTTGAATCCTTCTCCTCGATAAAGGTAGGTAATTGAATGACTCTTTATTCTATAAGGAAACAGGTACAAGTAGTTAATTTAGCTTTTATATTCACTTAGTAACGTAACGATAATATTTCGAGTTGACTATACTAAGAGTTATTTTAAAAAAGTATAATGTAGAGATGCAACCCTTATACTATAAAAGGGAAGTATTGGGGGTTCACCACCATTATAATTTCATAAGATTTGTATATTTTGATAAACTCATTTGTTTAGTTTATTTCAGGGTGTTGTGAAAAGATCTGATTTTCATTTTTTGTATAAATGCCTAGTTTCTAGGTTGCTAGATTTTGGAAAAGTTATGTATGCAGTTACCCCCCAAAAGCACTCTGAAATACCTTATAAAAATGAATTTATGAAACTGTACCTGATTGTCGAGTAGTACTGCATTTTTACCAATTCCTCAAGTTTATATGAATCTGAATTGTAAAGAGGAGAAATTATCGTGATAATAAACCAATTACATGTAAGTTAAGGTCAAAATAAAAAGGGTTAAGAATTTGAGAGCTAATTATGGGGTTTGATATGAACACTCAAATACTCAAGTGCTTTAAAGAGGAATGTAATAACGTGGATTTGGTTGTTATGTTGTTACTTATACAGATGTAGAACAGATTATTTCGTTTACAAAAGAGCACTGGCTCTCGCTCTTTACGAAAAAATCGCGAAAAGAAAAAATCTAAAATAAATAGGTGATGGGTCTATCGAGTGCGATTAAAAGAAGATTTGTTGGAATATATAACTAGTGAGAATGAGTGTAAAAGAATGGGTGATCTGACTTGTGATCTAAATACCCTTGCAAAGTAATATTTAAAAGCTTACAATATCATTAATATAACTGTGGTGTCGACTCTCTTGATTATCTATGGTATCTAGTTGTCATTTATTATAAGTCGTAAGGAATTATGTTTAGAGAGCATGGCGTGTGTAAGATAATATGGGTAATCGAGTGTATGGTTTAGTAGGCAAAGATTGTGGAGTACAAAATTGCAGGTAATAATATCCTGTCGTTTATTTGGCCATGTATTGGCTAATGAAAGAACTATACATGAAAGTTGTAGGTTGAAAACATGTTTTAGGCTAATCTTATGTTGCTATTTGTATCAAAGATGAACTGAAGTCAGTGAGGAATACTTTTGTATGTCTACTATACTCATCTCATCTTTACTCTTCATAAAGATAGCAATTTGATACATTATCGAAATTTTAATTAAATTATGACATATATTTGTAGTACTTTTTGCATTATTAATTAGTTGAACTTGTTATATATATATTTCATTTCCTCCCCAAAGACTTTAAAAGTTGTTTTATATTAGTTATACTCGATAAGCTGACGTGTTCGCCAAGAACATGATTTAACACTTACACTTCATCGGGCAACCCTCAGGGACGATTATTTTCCAAGCCAAGGAATGACGGAATCCAATGGAAAAGTCCTAAAAGGAACGTTTCAAGTCGCTGTTTTGACAATAACGCTCGCCTTCCAAATATACGAGACACCTACCTGTGAGGGCAACTTATATATCATAATTATCTGTTATAACGTATTATATTCTCGCCATGCCTGAAATTCGTGCGATTTATGTAGCGAATAACCATTTCTTGCCTCCTGAATATCTTATCAAGAAAGGCGATGAGTGAAGCAGAGAGAAACCTGATTTCTATGCACGATGAGAGCCAATGGAAGAATTGAAAAGCTGATATCTACCCAACTCCAATTAATGGCTCTTATTTTGCATGTGAATGAAATACAAACTCATTGGTCTATTCCAAAACCTTTGAGAAGTGCAATGGTTGGTACAATTGCATAAATGGAGGTGTTATTGATAATTATTTGCTATATGTATATTATAATAAAAAGGTTGGATCAACTGAAGATGATTATTCATAAAAAACAGAAGTGTTTATTTTTACTATGTTACATTTTTTAAAGAGGGAAAAAAGCCCAAACAATCTGCCTAATACAAGTTAACAAAGAGAAAAAAGCTCAATAAATACAAAAACAACTCTATGATTTCCTTTAACCTAACTTCCCAAAACACAGACCCATTTTTGAAAGGGCAACTTTACATGGTTAATCTTGGGTGTGTTTATGGTCAATGTTGGGAAAGTTCATCTACTTCTTACATCTGATCGGTCGTATAGATGAATATGGTTTCTAAAACAACGTTCTCTAGTAAGAATTTAACAGTGTTTTTTTTAACATCTAATGCCCTCTTTCACCCTTTTTGGATCTATCCATACGACTTTCATCGTCACAGACGAATAAACAGTAAATCCACTATCATATATATAATTTGCACCAGTGCTGCCGTCTTAAGGCAAAAAGCATTAACTGCAAAAATGCGATTTTTGAGATTTTGGTACCATTGGATTCGTCTCGACGAGACGCATCTAACTAGAAGGTTGCCAGTTATGCTATTTAATTCATTAACATTTTAGGAGAGCTCAAAAAGCATTATCTCCACCTAAAATAAAAGGATTTTTCAGGCAGAAAGCATTAATCCTTTCTTTTCAGGCAGAAAGCATTAAGTACAAAATTTTAGCTAGATAATGCGTTTTGCCTGCAAATGTCAATGTGAATTCCCAAGGCAAGTTGCAGACAAAATGCATTAAGTAGATTATACAATATGATTCGCATTGAGAACTCAGCCTGAGCTGCAATTCCGTCATGTTTCTGCAGGTTCTGATCTGTTTGAACAAAGCAAAACATGATTAATTTCAGGTACCTATATCTCGATCATAATTTGAAAGAGGGATTTCATTTCACTTCTGTCCTTCTAATTGAAAGGTCTGAATAAATTGTTTCGTAATGTTTACCAGTGCACAAGCCGTTTTTAGGGAATTGAGGAAAAGGTGAGTAACTTCTTTTAACTGATGATATTATGTTTAAATTCTATAGCTAATGTTAATGTTGAATGTCAACCTAACTTTTTTGTTTGTTTTTAAATATACAGGGTCAAAAAAAGGGGCCATTATTAAAAGACTGACTAAAACTTTATTTTTCTATATCTATTTTTAGACTAAACATTATCTACGGTTTAGTTTTAAAAAATAAAAAATAAATTTCAAGTAAACATTTTAATAATACCCCTTTTTTTTGGCCCACCCTGTATTTTTCAAGAATGAAAGAAATAAAAATTGTACAGCTGTTTAACAAAAGACAGTGCTTTTCCGAGAAATGATTTCCTTTGTTTGAGCACAACATGATTCTTTGTACAATTTCTCTTAAATTAGTGAGGTTAATATACTAAAATTTATGTGAAATAGAGTTTTGGATGTCTTTCTGTGCATGTAAAAGTTATATATAGATCAAGTTTTTGGTTCATAACTTTTTAACCATTGGTCATACGGACTTGGAAATAGTTTTAAGCACCTAGCAGCCCCAAATTACATAAGATGATATATATATTTTTTTTCCCAATACGCCCCCATTTAGGCTCTGCAAAGTGTGACACACACACACACACAGATAAGATCAGACTTATATCATAGTATATACATATATAATATATATAGCTCAATTTTCTATATCGTTTTCTATATAATTAATAAGCTAATAAATTTTTTTTATCCCTTACAGTGGAGTAATTCCAAATGATGATGATGCTGAATCAAATAGGAGTATAGATGAAAATGAACATCAAGAAGTTTCTCAGAACATTCAAATTCCCCTTGAACAAAATCATCAAGAACCCTCTCAGAATAATCAACTTCTTCTCGTGGAACAAAGCCCTCAAGAACCCTCTCAGAATATTCAACTTCTTCCCCCTGAACAAAATAGTCAAGAAACTGCAGCAGCTGATGAAAGAAAAAAATCAAAGAGATTACGAACAGCTAAAGCTCAATTAGAAGCTCAAAGAGAAAAACATCCATTGCTTCCTCCCTGCAAAGATTCGTGTAAGCAACAGTGTACTAAATCCACTTCTCCTGAATTGCGGAATACCATACATAGTGAGTTTTGGAAAATGGACAAATCTGTTCAAAAGCAGTGGCTTTTAGGAAGAATATAGAAAAACCCCACGACTGAGTGCAGACGCTCCAATTCCTCATGCTTTACAAAGTCATGTACCTTCGTATACACTTTCTTAAATAGTCAGGGTCAGAATTCAAAGTGTGTCGGACAATGATTTTACACACAATAGGCTTTTCAAGTAATCGCATTATTTTGGATGTGTTTAAAAAAGCTTCTACTAGTTTAGGTGGATCTAATTCTTTAAGTGATTTTGAGTTTTTTGATATGAGGGGAAAACATGAACCTAGCAACAAGAAAAATAAAGAAATCATTATTGATCACATAGAAAAGATGAATCCCAAATTTCGCATTATAGGAGGGAACACGCTCCAAATAGAAGATATTTATCCCCTGAATTAACAGTGAAGGATTTATATAAAACCTTTATTAAAGAGAACCCTGATTTTGCTCCTACGCTACATACTCAAGAGTGTTTAACAAACTAAATATTGGATTTGGAACTGACTCTACTGATCTTTGCGACACCTGTTTATATTTTAAAAATTATTCAGGTATATTAGATAAATCACTGAAAGCAAGATGGACTATGCATAATGAACTTGCAAAAGATGCACGAAGAGCATCCCCTGAATTAACAGTGAAGGATTTATATAAAACCTTTATTAAAGAGAACCCTGATTTTGCTCCTACGCTACATACTCAAGAGTGTTTAACAAACTAAATATTGGATTTGGAACTGACTCTACTGATCTTTGCGACACCTGTTTATATTTTAAAAATTATTCAGGTATATTAGATAAATCACTGAAAGCAAGATGGACTATGCATAATGAACTTGCAAAAGATGCACGAAGAGCATCCCCTGAATTAACAGTGAAGGATTTATATAAAACCTTTATTAAAGAGAACCCTGATTTTGCTCCTACGCTACATACTCAAGAGTGTTTAACAAACTAAATATTGGATTTGGAACTGACTCTACTGATCTTTGCGACACCTGTTTATATTTTAAAAATTATTCAGGTATATTAGATAAATCACTGAAAGCAAGATGGACTATGCATAATGAACTTGCAAAAGATGCACGAAGAGCATCCCCTGAATTAACAGTGAAGGATTTATATAAAACCTTTATTAAAGAGAACCCTGATTTTGCTCCTACGCTACATACTCAAGAGTGTTTAACAAACTAAATATTGGATTTGGAACTGACTCTACTGATCTTTGCGACACCTGTTTATATTTTAAAAATTATTCAGGTATATTAGATAAATCACTGAAAGCAAAATGGACTATGCATAATGAACTTGCAAAAGATGCACGAAGAGCATATGATTACGATTGCTCTCAAAAATGGGATTCTACAACCCAAGTTTTTGCTGTTGATATGCAAAAGATACTTCTTTTACCTATTAGGAAAGGTTTAAAAACTTGTGTATTTACTCCACGCCTGATAATTTTTAATGAGACATTTGCATGTATCGGCCAAAAAGAAAAATCAACTTATAATCATTCTGCAGTCCTCTGGACAGAATCAATTGCTGGCCAAAACAAGGAACATGTGGCCAATGCTTATTCAGACATAATAAGAACAGAAAGAGATGCTGCTAATTTCATTTTTTGGGCTGACAATTGCGCCGCCCAAAATGAGAATTGGGCACTTTACAGCGCAATGATAATCCTTGTTAACACTAGTGAACAAGTCAATAGCATCACCTTTAAGTATCTAGTGCCTGGGCACACCTTCATGGCCGCCGATGGCATCCACGGCCACATAGAGAAAAATATTAGGAAAAAGGATAATATCTATGACTATCAAGATTTGAAATCAGTTATTGATGCATCCGTTAAAAATTTGAAAGTATTAGATATTAATTTTAGTGCCTGTTTTAACGATATTCCGGATACTTCGGTCAAGAGAAAAACTTGGCTTCGTGAAGGGATAAAAGAAACAAACCTTCCATTGTTAGCAGAGATTGTGGAAGCAAAATTTGAAAAGGGTAGCCGTATCTTAAAATATAAAACCAACTACAAGGGAGACTTTAAAGTTGCAGACTTTGTTCATGCTAGTTTAAATTTCACAAAAAAATTATTGGAAAAACCTATTTCAAATTGCCCAAGAGGCTTATCTTCAAAAAAGAAAGAAAATATTTTAGACAAGCTTGTAAGTTTGATGCCTGAAAACAGGAAAAAATTTTGGATCAATTTACCAGAAAGCAAGAACAGCCCAGATCTTCTTGGAAGCGTATAAACCCCAATTTTCTTCTTTTGATTGCTGACATTACGTATGCAGCAATGAGGTTTCAATAATTGCAAGATTTTGTTTGTTGGAAAAAAAATTAAATTGATATTCTTACGTATAGGTAGGTAGCTCTATTCATATACCTAGGTATACTTTTGAACTATTTTTGCTCTATTATCCAGTTAGAAGATTTGCCATAATTTTCATTATTTTGGCAAATATTTCTTTTTCATTATCGTGTTTTCTTTTGTTTGCTGCAATTAGGTATGTAGGAAAAGTAAAGTTTTACCAAAGATTTTTTATATTTTTAGGTTTCCTGCATTAACTAAGGAAAAAATATTTTCAATTACCTACCTAGTTATGTTGTCTACAATGTTTTCTTTCTGTTTTCTGTAATAATATTGCTTTACAATGTATCTTTTTTATTTTCCTTTCCAAACTTTTCTGGTAAAAGTTAAAATGATAAAATATGTTTTTACCAATAGAGTCTAATGATATAATAGGTACCTATCAATTATTTAGATATAGGTATACCTATACCATTTTTCCACAAAAATCATTTTATTATAAGAT
Source organism: Ceratothoa steindachneri (assembly GCA_963969495.1). Classification (NCBI taxonomy): domain Eukaryota; kingdom Metazoa; phylum Arthropoda; class Malacostraca; order Isopoda; family Cymothoidae; genus Ceratothoa; species Ceratothoa steindachneri. The sequence goes on from OZ018318.1 coordinate 195,140,207, forward strand.
GACCCAATTATTATAACTGTTTTCAGGTAAAAAGCATTAAGTCAAAATTTACTGGACAAATTTGAATATATTGAAGTTATTAACTGATTAAACCAAATTATATTGCAAGATTCATATAGATGAATGCTTACAATTACCAAAAAAAAAAAAAAATTACGATTAATGTTATCAGATCCTTATTTGAGGCCGAAATCCGTTTTTTGCGTTTTCCAAAAATTGACAATTTTGCAGTTAATGCTTTCTGCCTTAAGACGGCAGAGTAGATCATTTTTTATCAAAAACTGAAAAGAATCCTTTTAATTAGCAAGCTTCATTCGTCTTTCCTCAACCATCAAGTAATGCGAAGTCTCACATTTATTCCTCGATCGATCGTAAGAACGTTCGATTTTATCTTCTTTAGTCGATGCGACTCTATATCTCCTTTGTCACTCCCCGTTTTGCTTATTTTTGGGGAGTAATAACATTGTAACTCTTCAGCCGATTTTAACGAAAGTTAAAAGCCATATGTTTTTTTACATTATTTTTCGAATGATATAATTGCCAAGGTCTTTTCAAGGTTACAGCAAGAATTATTGAAAGTTATGTAGGGCGTAAGGTCATAAATCAGAATAAGTGATAGCAGGCCAATTTGGTCAGCAGACCTTGTTCTTCTGTTCTTTTCTCTTTACTCATCTTTCAAGCAAATATAAAATACTTTGTGTAGTTAAATTAAGACTCCCACATTATTCTTTGGTTAAAAATTAAATATCTTTTTAATTATTAACAACATATACCAGTTTTGAGAGAAACTATGAAAGGTCCATGAGGCCTTCAAAATCAGGGTATTCTTGCCAATATAAATGAACAATCTAGTGAGAATTTAAAATATCATATAAACAGAAGTGTCATTAAGATGGAGCTTCTATACATAGGGTATATTAATAAGAAGAGGTTGAAATAAAACTCAGCATTGCTTTGTAGATTATAACCAAACAATCCACCCTTCCTTCTTTATGTAATACGACCATGTCTCTATGGATCAATGATTCCACTGAGAATTTGTACCGTGTCATTTTTCTATTTGCCTAACTTACCACTTCATTGCAAGAGTTGAAGAATTCTACCAGGAAATATATGCTAGCTTTGGCAACAGCATACTAGATAATAACTTCTCAATAAATGAGGAAGAAGTTACAGTAGCAAAATAAGACGGAAATTTGTGTGAAAATTGAGTAGGAAAAATGGTAAGGCGCCTGAGGTATGGGGTTTACAATTAACCTGGGCATAATGACTTGCTGCCCTAAGGTCTACTCTGATAACAAAATTTTAAAGAGAAAGTAAGATTCAAGTGGTATGAACTAGCTCTTTTTGCTGTACTTCTTTCTTACTTCGTCTATTATTAAGAACATAAAATTACCCCACAAAAATCATTAACCAACAGACTATAACCACTAGTAAAAGGAAATTGATCACTGTATTACGTAGGTTTAAGAACTATTGTACTTATAATCAACTGGAGGCTTTCAACAATTATTGAAGAGAACAAACAACTAAGAATAACGTTTTTTCCCTGGAACTCTTAAACAATAATAGGACTATGACCTAGTAAACAAAGATTAAGTTCTAAGACCACTACAGAAAACAACAAACTACCGAAACACTCTTAAATAAGGGGATCATGCAACATCGTCCTTTAGATTGCACTCGGTCACTAATAAGATACACATTAAAAGGAGTAATTCAGACAGGGAGCTCATCTGCCCCAAATTCTTTACAGTATTGCTTGAGGAGATTTTTCAGCATGGGAACAAAAAGGAAACAGAATTAACGAGGGCTATTTAAGTCACCGTTTCCTTGCTAATGACATAACAATGGGTTACTCCCTGAATTGCAGTCAGTAATAACAGAATTATCCCAAGCCATTCTCGCCTAGGAATTAAAAAAATATTTATAATACAAAAATAACAATTATTAGTTTTGCAGAGCAAAGCACAATTAAGATTATCTATCAAACTTTAAATCAGTTACAGGAATACTATACTTAGAGTAGCTTGTGACACTAGTTAGAAGCGTGGAAAAAAAATCAGTAAATATATATACATATATATGTAGCAAGTGGGGTTTGTTCTTTCTTGTAGATTTCCGAACAAATAAATTCGTACTTGGATTTTTATAAATGACTTGAATAAAGTAACTTTATTTCGGAATTTGAGGTTTATATAATGAAGGGTTGGAGCGTGGTGAATCCATCTACCGAAGTGGAACGGATCACAACGATGAAGAACTGACCTCGATTGTTTCTAAGGCTGACCTGCGTTTCTGAGCATAATTTCTCTTGCTTATATGCGTAGAGAAAGTGGACACGACCATGAGAAAGGGAGATAGAGAGAGAGGGAGAGAGATCGTGTAAACCTAACACAGACTTTTGAGGGGAATTATTCTGTTTTTCAATTCCCCTCAACAGTCTATGTTAGATTCACACGAGCTCGCTCCGTCTCTCTCTTTCTCTCTCTCTCTCTCTCTCTCTCTCTCTCTCTCTCTCTCACTTTCCCATGGTGGCGCCCAATTTCTATACATATATAAACAAGAGAGTTTATGCTCAGGAAGGCAAGTCAGCCATAGAAACAATCGAGGACACTTCTTCATCGTTGTGATGCATTCTACTTCGGAGGATGAATTCACCACTCTTCAGCCCTTCATTATAAAAAATTCAAATTCCGAAATATCTATATTTCTAAGTTGTTTATAGAAACTCAAATACGGATTTATTTGGTCGGACATCCAAAAAAAAGAACAGAACCCTCTCGCTACATATGTATTGGGAGGAGTACATGTCCCATGAAAATCTTGTGTTGGGTCTTTACTGGACGGAAAAGATAGCTTAGATTAATTTCATTCCTTCTTTTGACCTGTCTCTACACTATTATGGATCATGTTCATTCACACCTTCTTAATGGAGGGAGTTTACTAGGCCTTATATTTAAAGCCTAGTGATGGGAAAAAGTGAGGGATTTTGTCTTTCGCGATATGCAGTTTGATGATGACCTAACTCTATTTGCTCAATCTAACTGAAAATTAGCCTGAAGATGTAGGAAGATTTCCATAAACAGCATTCCGGCTTAAAATCTATAGAATTTTCGCTTCTCATGATGACACTCGTCTCGATTCTGCCTACAGAGTTTGGTACCTGAACAGCATAATTACATCTTTATTCTTACTGGATGCAGATATTGAATCAAGAACCACTAGAAAAAGTTTTTTTAGTTAGATCTAGTTTAGTCCTATGACATCAGGTAAGCCAAAAATGCAAGGTACATGAGGCCGTTGATATATCATCCTAATATACAAATTTATAGCGTGGTGCCTATTTTAAAGATACATAAGCCAGAGTGACAAATTGTAGCAGCATCTCCACTTGGCCTACCGGAAGACTAACCAAGGAGATTTGATTCTCTCAACTGTATCGGGTACCTGAAAACAAGGAGTTTAGAGACTTAAGGTATATTGATATATATATCACAGGTGATCTTAAAAAGAACTGACACTACCAGATTAGATGGGAGGGACTAGATTGAGGTCACATACAGTGAAGTGGTGATGAACAAAAGCTTAAAGTGATCGCAGAGAACATAGGCAAAAAGGTTTTACAACTTGTTTAATCCTGAAGTATTTCCGAACCTATATTACCAAGTACATATGTGTATATGATAAAAGTACGTGTTGATGATTGGGCTCTACAGGCAGGCTATGACAAATGTACTTAAATCCATAAACTAATTCAAAAGAACCATCTTTATCTTATATGATGAATATGATAGAGAGACTTCATTAATGGCACCACCTCTCACTTTCAGTTGTTGAAGAGGATCAGTGTCTCTTAATGAAAATCACATATATGTCAGAAGGAAAATCACTAGGCAGTCCCAAAGCACCAAGGATCTCTCGTGCTTGCTCAAAAAGCTGGAGAAAGGAGAGAAGTACCGTGATTTGCCTCGAACTGCCAATGCGAACAGTCGTTAGAAGAGTGTGGATAGTGTAACCTCTTTGAGGGATTCTTTATCTGAAAAAGGTAATTCTTGTGTGTAGGAAGCTTCACAGTGAGACGGTGGTAATCATAGGTACATCACACTAGTCATACCACAACAAGGCGGCAAGGACCTGACGAACACTGATATGGTTTTGTATCCGCTCTTGCTGTGATTTGAACCTTGTACAACTTATCCAATAAGTTAGGGAAACCTCCAGAGCCGCTACCATTATTATCGCAATCACTTTTATGAAGGAAAATTACGAGTAAAAGATTCTAATAAAATTATAGAAATAAGCAATGGGAATAAGGGAAAGAAAATTTTCGCCCTAATTTTCAAAAGCTGACCATACCATGGAGATACTAGTTTTGGAAGGCCCTAACCTATGTCATAAGAGAAAGCATAGCATAGATGAAAGCTCTCCCCACGTACATCTCCCACCCTCATTAGTGTGCTAAAAAGCGAAAACTAAACTTAAATGTGCTGGGAAAAGAACACAATCAGTATTTTTTTATAGAATAGTTGAAACCTATGTACTTGCTTCTAATCTATACCACCATCTAGGTCAAGGTGTGGATTATCTCGCCAAGTCGAGATTTAAACTGTTCGACGGTGATATGTTCGAAAGATTTTGTACAAGAAGATGATGCCACAAATGCTAGTATGGAATTGCGGTAATTCCGGTTTGTAACCGTGGTTACGTGTAGCATTTGCATGCAACGTGAACAGCATCATGTTATCACGTTTTCAACTCCTCGTGTTATCTAAAATGTTTCAATCAGCTGGCCTCTTAACCGGCGCGTCTCTAAGGAGAAAACATCCCCAGTTTTCGTAGCCGATAATGATAACTTTTATGTCTAAGGGAAGGGATCAATCTTGTGGCTCTGGCATGTACCCTTTCCAGTTGTTCAATTTCCTTCCTCAGGGTTGAAGACCAGAATTGTGCAACATATTCAATGTGTGACCGGACTAGAGAGTTGTACAAGGAGAGAACAATCTGCTTAAATCGGAAGCGAAAATGCCTCTTTATGTAACCCAGCATTTGCTTGGCCCCCTTTTTCACCTGGAGGCACTGCCTGGAGAACTTTAGGTGACTGCTAATTAGCACGCATAAATCTTTCTCAAGGTCAGTGGTATCTAGCTGTTTGCCTAGCAAGGAGTAGTTTTTCTGAAGCTTAGCATAGCCGATGTGCATTATAATGCACTTTCTAAGGTTAAATAACATCTGCCCCCTCTCGAACCACTCACCTAGTCTGTGAAGGCTATTTTGCAGGCATTCCACTCCTTCTCGCGAGCTCACACTACCTCATAATTTGCTATCGTCGGCGAACTTGGCTATTGAGCATAGTAGTCCTTTGTCTGTGAAATTGATGTAAACAATGAACAATAGAGGCCCGAGAACTCATCCCTAGAGCACAACGCTTCTGACTGCCCACAAATTCGTGGCTACCCTTTTGCTTTACTCGTTGCCACCACAGTCAAAAGTGATAAAATGGACCCCACCTGCAATGGAATTAGACAATGCAAGAGGTTAGCAATATTATTTCGTAGTTTTTGTCTTGTTGGTAACTTATAACCATATTAAATAGTGATATTTAGCTATAAAAAGAAAAATAATTTAAAGTTTATTAAGAGCTTACCTTTTTAAATGGGATGATTATAACTAATCAAAAATAGGGAAAGCAATGGGAATATAGAGACAGCCCTGAAGTGCTCATTATAAATACCTAATATTATTATTATTATTATTATTAAGGGTTAGAAAAAGCAGATAAAGGCCAGTAGATTATGTCGTAGAATGGACTCTCGACGATATACCATATATAACTATTCGTTGAGGAAACTTATTTAATTATCTTTAGAGTGCGTCGATGTCTGGCTGGCCGATATTATGTATCTTCGATATGCTTAAGAAGTGGAACTGAGCTCAAGGATAATAATATTGCTATCATTAATAAAATAGTGTTTTATTAATAATAACTATCAACAACACACAAAACGGAAAATATTGACATAAACAGAGAATGGAAAGGGGCGTGGGGACTCAAGCTAATCCGAGGATTAAAAGATTTAAAAAGGTAAAAAAAATATAAAGTTAAAGGGAGGTGATGGTTCTCTAAACCAGGATAGAATTGACAAAAGGGTTAAATACTCAAAGGTAACGTTCGGCTTACGTAATTTATACTTGTGCAGAGGAAGGCGACGTGAAGGAATTTTCGGTCCGCTGGCGAGTTCCAGCCGAAGGGCGGGGATTAAACCATCCTAACGTGGCGTGTTGGGAATGAGAACCGTTTCTTGATGAACGGGCTCAAAAGAACAATGGCTGTTCTACGTTGTTCTCTTCTGAACAACAGGGGGGGGTGAGAACCGTCTCTTGTCTACGGGCTCGAGAACAATGGCTGTTCTAATGTTGTTCTCTTCTGAACAAAAAGTGTGAGGGGTGGGAACCGTTTCATGGTGAACGGGCTCAAAAGAACAATGGCTGTTCTACGTTGTTCTCTTCTGAACAAAAGGAAGGGGGGGTGAGAACTGTTTCTTGTCAACGGGCTTGAACGAACAATGGCTGTTCTAAAGTTGTTCTCTTTCTGAACAGCAGGGGAAGGGTGAGAACCGTTTCTTGGCGAACAGGCTCAAACGAACAATGGCTGTACTACGTTGTTTTCTTCTGAACAACAGGGAGGGAGAGAACCGTTTCTTGTCAACGGGCTCGAACGAACAATAGCTGTTCTAACGTTGTTCTCTTTCTGAACAACAAGGGAGAAGCCTTGTGGACTCGGCGAAACAAAGGTTTAAACCTTGGCACTCAAGAGATATTCTCCTTCTTCTGGACAAGTGATGGTGAATCTTGAGGTCGAGGTCCCTTGGCGCACAAGGTGAGAGACGGTCGTGGTGATGTTCCGCGACGAAAATCTGGATCTCCAATCTGATCTTAGTGGTAAAGTTTTCATCTAAATAGTCGAGACACCTCCTTCGCGTGGGGGGACAATGACGTGGGAGCTTCGAGGGAATGCACAGCCTTGCCTGGGAACAATGCTTTATCTGCCCATAAGCCTAACTCAATCTGGCGAGGTCGGTGTATGGGGGCGAACGGCGGAAGATAAACCTCTTTGTTTAAACATTGACTCAGGTGGCTGCGATAAGGCGCCCAGCTTCAAAGCGAAGATGACCGTGGGGAGCATCGTGGTTTTAAATAACATGTGATAGTGGTTGAAATTAACGCGGCCTCAACCCGTTCTATTAGACCCTCCTATTCTGAGGGGGAAGTTGTCACTTCGAAAAAAAAGAGAGGAGGGACAACGATAGAGCTCCGTTGTGGGGAACTCGTTTTCTTGTACCAACCGTACCTTCATGCACCTAACTAGTATTACCTCAATACATATGATTATTTTGATCTTTAGATTACAGGGGAAAATAACCTTTAATACAAACTTAATAAAAAAAAGGGGCATGGAACAATGAAATGATATAAAATTAGTACATACGGGACAAAATAATTTATACGTAAATTAATGGGTACAAATATATATACATACAAAAAAAATAGACATTGAGCGTTACAAAATTCAGACATATACATTAACTAATTATAATACAAGAGAATCTAGTTTAAGTCGCACAAGACGGTATATACCTACATGGAGATACTAATCCTATTAATACAATTACTCTAGGCTATTCAGGAACGCATTCCTACTGAGTGCGTCAGTGACCTGGTTATTGGAACCTTTTATATAATTTATTTTAAATTGATACTCTTGCAAGAGTAAACTCCAGTGCATGATTTGGCCGTTGGAGTGTCGCACATTCCTAATATAGGCTAACGCACGGTGGTCGGTTTCTATCTGAAATTCTTTTGCTATCAAGTACATTTTGAATTTATCTTTAAACCAGATAATTGATAGAGCTTCCTTCTCTATAGTGGCAGAACTCTTTTCGCGTGGTAATAATTGACGACTAGCATATGCAACTGGATGACTCGTTCCGTCATCCTCGTATTGAGGAGTACACCTCCAATGCCCTTGTTGGAGGCGTCGGTCTTGATCCCAAAGATTTTTCCGGGTTGGGCAACTTTAAAATGGGGGCAGAAATGAGCTTACTCTTGAGCTGATTAAAATGAAAAATAGCGACATCATTCCAACGTAAACGATCGGAGGAATTCTTTTTTAGAAGCGAGCTGAGGGGCGCCGGAATTGCAGCGAATTTCGGAACAAATCGCCGATAGTACGAAGCTGATCCTAGGAACGATCTTAATTGCTTCTTTGTAATCGGGAGGGGCATGTCGGCGATTTCCTTAATCTTGTTCCCTTGGGGACCTAACTTGCTTTGTCCTATTTTGAAACCCAAATATTTGATGGTTACGTGGGCAAAATGGCATTTGCTGGGGCCAATGGTAAGGCCATTTTCGCGCGGTCGCTCGAAAAGAGCTAACAGGGTGGTTAAATCGTGACTCCATTCAAATAGTTATTGTAGCTGACTCTTTTAATGTGGTGTCAGCTGCGCGTCAATATCCAGGTCAGAGGGTTCCAAAGACTCGCCTGGTCGAGAAGGAGCAGGGTAATCGGCATCAGGTTGGATGCACACTATCTGTAGTACATTAAGGGACTCCACGGGGTAATCTTCTTCAAGCGCCGATGTTTCGTCCAGTGCTACGAAGGTATCTCCATGGGCGCGTTAAGGCTACTTTTTTTCTTGGGGTCCACGGACAGTCTCCGTGTCCTTGTCTTGTGGTTTATCGCCTAAGGGTGTTAGTAATTCACACTCCTTTTGTGCCGTCCTAAAATCCTGTTTAGGGGTCTCCGAGAAATCGGACGGTATCGGGGTTCTGATGGGGACGGGCTCCTGTGCTTCTTTCTTAGCTCGGCCTCAAGGAAGGGACAACTGAGACACAGGGTCGAAACTTACTTCAGGGCTTTGTCCTATAAGTACGGAACAGAATTGTATGGGTGCTGAAATGACTTCAGCCCAGCTATCATAATATTGACACTGCAGGTAACATCTAACGACGGGGAATTGGTTCGCCCGCCCAAGGTAGTCATGTACCACCGCAAATTTCTCGTGGTTAGGGTCCACTGGGGAGAGGAGTTCGTCGGACACGATGAAACACGACATCCTGTGTCCCTGACGAGAGTCGATACTCGGCAGCCGTTCACGCTGCCCTCCTTAAATTTCAAAGTTCCTGATAAACTTTTATCAAAAATAAAATTTACCTGGTGGACTGACGGAGGGGGAGAAGTTTCTGCTTGGGTCTGCACCACCGGGGGAGCCGGGGTGGCATTAATCTGGTGAACTTGGTGGGCTGGTCCGCTTTTAGGCCTAGAATTTTGGGGGCAATCCCAGCTCATGTGGTTTTCTACACCACAGGTGAAGCATATGATTAGTCGCTTCGGGAAGAGAGATGGAGGAGAAATCTTAACGGGAGGTTTGGAGTCCCGTTGTTGGTTTTGGGGAAAGAAGTTTTGGGGTTTTACGGGGCTTGGAAACTTCGTCGGCTTTCCGGTGAAGGGGCGCGAATCCTTCCTTCTTTCCTTGTAGGTGGATTGGTGAGAAGTTCGATTCTCCTTTGGGTATAAATTATGGCTTGTGGCATAGACATCCACTTCTTCGGTACATTCTTTTAAGGTCTGGCACCGACGATCCTTGACAAACGTGCCGATCTCCGTCGGGAGAGACGCCAAAAATTGATCTCGCAACACGAAGTCTCTTAAGGACTCGTAGTTCGGATCAACCTTTGAGGATTCTAAACAAAATTTAAAATTCCTCTGAAGAATGTATCCAAATTGACGGAGCGTCTGTCTGGGGTTAATACGACCTCCTCAAAATTCTTGGCAGTAGAAATCGGGAGTCATATTATGAGAGGCCAATAACTCAGCTTTTAAGGTGCTGTAGTCAATTGTACACTCAGATGGTAAAGATATAAAAAAATTCGCGCAATTTACAATTTAACAAGGGAAGTAATCTGACTACACCTTCAGCCTCCAGATCCATGTTATTGATTTCGAGGATCTTTTCAAAGTGGGATAAAAATGCTCCAAAATCCTCTCCGTCCTTGAAATTGGGGAGCTTTAGTGGGAGATTGGGGAGGGGCTTCACAACGTGAACTAGATGACTGTATTTCTGCTTCAACACGAGCTAATTCCATCTGATGGTGAAGCTCAGCTTGTCTTATCCGTTCCTCTCTTTTTCTTTCTTCTCGTTGGATTTCTCTTTCTTCTCGTTAAATTTCTCTTTCTCTTTCTTTTTTTTCTCGTTCTTTTCTTTGCTCCTCTTGAACGTACTCAATTAGTTCTTCTCCAGAGAGTCCCAAGGATTCTCCTTGCGCTTTAAAGATTTCGACTTGAGTCATCTTTGCCTTTGGGGGCGCAATAGTAAACCAACTAAAATTCCTCGCAACAAGAATTATGCTTTCTAGCGAATTAGCCTACCTAAATATGGGCACAGACCTATTCGTACTTGGTTTCTCGATCTAAATAACCACTGACTAAAATAACACAAAAAAACACAAACAAATTATTATAACAGTTGCTTGAGCTACTCCAGCTTCTTAAGTTTCTAAAAAAAGGGATAGCAATCGTTAAAAAAAAGTGAACTACTATACTCTATTATTATAACGAATAACACTATGCTTTACTCGACTGAGACCAGTGTTTGCACAGGTTATAGCGTTAGACCTCACACACCTGATACAAAATTTAAATAGTATATATATATATATATATATATATATATATATATATATATATATATGTCGTAGAATGGACTCTCGATGATATACCATATATAACTATTCGTTGAGAGAACTCATTTAATTAACTTTAGAGTGCGTGGATGTCTGGCTGGCCGATATTATGTATCTTCGATATGCTTAAGAAGTGGAACTGAGCTCAAGAATAATAATATTGCTATCATTAATAAAATAGAGTTTTATTAATAATAACTATCAACAACACACAAAACGGAAAATATTGACATAAACAGAGAATGGAAATGGTCGTGGGGACTCGAGCTAATCCGAGGATTAAAAGATTTGGAAAGGTAAATCAAATATAAAGTTAAAGGGAGGTGATGGTTCTCTAAACCATTTAAAGCACAGGATATAATTGACAAAAGGGTTAAATACTCAAAGGTAACGTTCGGGTTACGTAATTTATACTTGTTGTGCAGAGGAAGGCGACGTGAAGGAATTTTATGTCCGCTGGCGAGTTCTAGCCGAAAGGGGGGGATTAAATGATCCTGACGTGGAGTCTTGGGAATGAGAACCGTTTCTTGACGAACGGGCTCATGAGAACAATGGCTGTTCTACGTTGTTCTCTTTTAAACAACAAGGGGGGGGGGGTGAGAACCGTTTTTTGTCAACGGTATCGAAGGAACATTTGCTGTTCTAACGTTGTTCTCTTCCTGAACAACAGGGGAAGGGTGAGAACAGTTTCTTGGCGAACAGGCTCAAATGAACAATGGCTGTTCTACGTTGTTCTCTTTGGAACAACAGGGGGGGGGCGGTGAAAACCGTTTCTTGGCGAACAGGCTCAAACAATCAATGGCTGTTCTACGTTGTACTCTTCTAAACAACAAGGGGGGAGGGGGTGAGAACCGTTTCTTGTCAGCGGGCTCGAACGAACAATAGCTGTTCTAACGTTGTTCTCTTTCTGAACAACAAGGGGAAATCCTTGTGGACTCGGCGTAACGAAGGCTCGAACCTTGGCACTCAAAGGATATTGTCCTTCTTCTGGACAAGTGATGGTGAATCTCGAGGTCGAGGTCCCTTGCCGCACAAGGTGAGAGTGGGTCGTGGTGATGTTTCGCGACGAAAATCTAGATCTTCAATCTGATCTAATTGGTAAAGTTTCCATCTAAATAGAAGAGACACCTCCTTGGCGTGGAGGACAATGGAGTGGGAGCTTCGAGGTAATGCACAGCCGAGCCTGGGAACAATGCCTTATCTGCCCATAAGCCTAACTCAATCTGGCGAGGTCGGCGTTGGGGGCGAACGGGGGAAGATAAACCTTCTTGTTTAAACATTGACTCAGGTGGCTGCGATAAGGCGCCTAGCTTTAAAGCCAAGATGCACGTAGGGAGCATCGTGGTTTTAAATAACATGTGATAGTGGTTGAAATTAACGCAGCCTCAACCCGTTCTATCACAGATTACAAGATGCCCCCTTTCAAACTTCTCTTAACCTCAATAGCGATGCAAATAGAGGGTATTTTAAATCCCCACGTTTACCTACATATTAAAACATAACCATAAATTAAATTTAAACAAATATTTCCTAAGGACATGAGACCAAGACGAGGAGGCCAGTTCGGCGACAGATGTCCAAAAGATTCTCGACCAATACAGTAAGAGTATCGATGCTATTGGAAATACTGTTCGCAGCTGTTTGCAACTCATTAATGCTGGGTTCAGTGGTTTTATGAAATTAAACCTCTCAAGTGTAACTCGAAGTAGTGAGAGTGGTGATAGAATCCACAACAAAATGTATTTACTTGTGAGATTGAACTAGATAAAATATTAGTAAAATCAGTATTTATACAAGACATAAAACACCAAAAGATGAAAAACAGATAATTCTGGCAGAAAATACTACTCAGGAAACAACCAAGGATAGCTAAAGGAAAAAAGTGGTTAAAGATTTGGGAGGCTGTAGCTCTCTTGCCTCTTAGCCCACATTCTTAGCGCCCCGCCAAACACACATACATATATGACACATAGCTATCTTTTTATTTTGGATACACTGATAATTCAAAACAATCAGTAATATAACATTGTAAACAGGTAGGCATTTCACAAATAAAAGAACTAAGTTAATTTATATAACTGCTTTAGCAGTATTAAAAGGTAAATTACTTTTAACAAGTAAGTCTCTACAGTGTGTTCAAATTTTAATGGAATGGGTCTTTCTTTGCTAAGAAATAAGGTAGGTGGCCGTTCAGAATTTCCACTATAGTAAATAAGATTTTGAAAATGCCATATTTTAAGGTTGAGTTTTATTCATTTCCTTGTAGTTTCACATTAACTTCGTTGAAATTTGTGAAGATATCTGATAAGTAAGCCATTTCATACTTGATATTCCTTAATTCATGAGAGACAACAGAAAAGGAGTCTGAAAAATTCAACAACGCCTTCAAAAAAGGTAAAAAAAAACATCTTAGACAGTTACCGATAAAGGTCACGGAACTCATATACTCAACAACAAACGTTCAAAATATTTATCATTCTTATTGTTGAGCTTTTGAAATATTCGGAAAATGAGAGCATTTCCCTTTTTTTTTAGCTACTGCTGTGATCACGGTACTGGATGATTTGTAAAGAGTGGATTGCTGAGGGGATTTTGCAACATAAATATACCTATGGATTGCATAGTGCACCGTGAACACATCAGCTAACTCTTTATTCAAGAAATTGATATAGCCACGATAAAGACCTGTCATCGATAATGCCATATCTTTTACACAAGCAAAAATGTTGGTAAGCGGGATATCTTTCTCTATGGCACTATTCTCAACTACAGGAAGTACTGACTCCCCTTTTGTGTCTGGTTCTACTTGTCTTGTATATAATAGCTCTTGAACCAAACTTTCATCTTTGAGAAAACCAACAACAAGCGGGAAGCAAAGTTTCATTACCTGGCACAGTAGACTCATCTAAATTAAGGCTAATTTATATTATCCTTACCATGTGGAAAACCAGTCTGTAATTGTTACAGTCATTTTCTCTAATATTGTTTACACAGAGTGATTATTTAGAACAATAGTTTCCCTAATTTATTCAGGTAACTTGTGTAAAACTGTGCAGAGCCTCTCATATTGTTGGTATAACCAGCAATGAGATGTTTATGATACACACAAACCATCACTGGATTGTTGTGAAGTGCTAGCAAACACATTTCGAATGTTTTTTCGTTTCTGAAAATATTTTCTAAATTGACTGAAAATATTTTTTGTCTGCTTAACCAATGTATTTTTTTAAGTGTTCGAGAATCGTGGAAGTTTAAATGTCTTTATTTGTAACAACTTTCAAACAGCAGACACATTGGTTCTTATTGTTTAATTAATGCTAATGAAAATCGATATTTCAGATATTCCAAACAAGATTGCCTACACTTCTATTTTGTTTTATTCAATAAACAAAAACAAAGGAAATATAAGATGTATCAAATTACTAGAAAAGGTAATTGATACAAAAACAAGTGCAAATGTGAAACTAAGTAAAAACAATGACTGAAGAACTACTTATCAATCGAAGTTACAGTTAATGTGGGTTCTAATGAAAATTAATCTGCACTCCGGATTTCCCTACAGACAACTTACTTACCTCATTAAATGCGCCACAGTACGGTCTTTTGAAATTAAAATAAGCAACTGAACTCGATGGTATGTATAGCAGAATGAGATCAAATGTGCCCTTCTCTACCCACGTGGATCTTGAGATCACCGCATGGAGCTGTCAAAGCATGGCTGAATCTGGACAAGGAGGCGGCCAACGCCGTTATCACACACTCCAGCTGTATTTGCCTAGGGACCGATGTCATCATCCTCCCTACGGCCACCTCTCCGGTAGAATTCTTGCTTTCCGCTGAAAGATTGAAATCCGTTGGACATTCCAACCAACGTTATCACGATTCCCCCTTCCACCGAAGGAGTCGCAGACTTTTCCCCAAATTCACGCCCGCGTCTGGAGCCACCTCACCAGGCACCTATATAACGCTTAGACTGAGCTTAGAGAGCAGCACTGTTAGACTTCCACCTACTCCGGCAAACGAGCTAAAGGACGCCCCCTCCCCCCCCCCCAGTGGCGATTTCGATTCAAGTTGAAGGCTAAATCAATCCGTGAACTCTGCCTTAGTCAAGCGGCAAGTATCCCCATCCATGAACTCTGCCATAGTCAATCGGCAAGTACCTGATAAGGATTCCCGACTCCGAAGGCTAGACAAGTGCTATCCCGTCTAAAGCAACGGGGAACTTGACTTCCTTCGTCGCATTCATCGTACCCCAACTGGCCCCTCTTCGACAACGAACACGTAAGGTAATCGTAACCGTTGCCGCCTGCAGATTGATTTTGAATCTGGCTTACCCCATTGCTCCATTATTTATGTGAACGCCACAGTTTAAAATCCCCTTTTGGATCACTGAATCAGACCTCTTTGATCACCTAATTAACCTTCCTGTATCTCGTGTGGGCCTTTAACCCCGTCTGGGCGATCTTTCCCTTTAAACCCATTCTCTGTGTAAATATAAATATAATTTTGTTGTTAGTAAAGATATATTTTCGTCATTGTCTTTTTTTTTCAATCCCAACGCGTACCAGCTACCTGTTAATCTTTGGCCAACCTGAACTCTGAAATATTTGTTTAAAAGGACCCCGCAAAGTTAATAATAATTCATCCCCACTGGACTCATAAAAAATTTCCCTCTCACTAACGGTCTTCAACCAACTTCAGCCCTAAGCCCCAAGGTACCCACGTATATATATATATATATATATATATATATAGAGAGAGAGAGAGAGAGAGAGAGAGAAAGAGAGAGAGAGAGAGAGAGAGAGAGAGAAAGAGAGAGAGAGAGAGTCTGCCCATTCGACGATATGAAAGATAAACCTGGATCACCGCTTTGTAATAGTAATGATTTTACTTCTTTTCTATTGTTATGCCAAGTGATGGTTGGATGCTCTGTTATAATAAGTTCTAAATTGTACTTAGAAATAAAAGAAAGAGTTGCAAGCATAGCTTATCCAATTCTTACTAAGAAAATGGAAAGAGGTTGCCTATATTCTACAAAATAGTTCTATCAAATAAAAACTAATGTCAATAACATGCAAACAAAGATCATATATACCAGAAAACTCGATCTTGCGGGAGTGCTACTTAATAATCAGTGTTACGACTAACAAATAAATAGTCCAAATCCATCCCTAGCATTTCAAAAGGTGTCTTCTCCTCAATAACACTTAGTCCCAAATTTAGTACATTATAAATTAACTTTTATTCAAGACCGATGATAACTTGCAATGACTATAAACATAGATCATTGACCCGTGAAGATGTCTGCTCTCTGAACTACCAAAACAACATCACACAAATTTAAAACTTCTGACCTAAAAATAAAATTTTATCATACTTTCGTGTATTTATCCTATGTAATTTATTATTTTTAAAACATACGCGCGCCTTAATTGTTCATTCCTCATTTTTTTATATAAAGATTTTATATATATATATATATATATATATATTGTCCGCGGAAAACCCTGATCGAGCGGTCAAAATATTACGTGATCCCATAAAAACGTCAAGACCCTAAAAACTACCAAGAAGATAATTTTGATATAACTGAAAATATTTGGTCATCTCCTCCCACTCTTTTTATGAACCACCATCTGCAGGCGTGTTGGCATACTGTGGGCAAATTTACGGAGGTAACTGATATCAATATCGAAGATTCATATATTCGTGATGGCGTTCCTTGAGTGTGGGTAGCAAAGGTTTGGAGGTAGCTATCTGCTTGCTTTTCATGTACTCCAATAGTTTTCTATGAGAGTCAAGTCCTGAATCACGTTCAAAACCTGAATTACTCTTACCACTAAAAAAATATCGGATTTTTTTAAGAATGGCGGCAAAGAGCCGAGTTATGTTGAAAATTTTTCCCCTCATTGAGGTGGAAAATTCGATAGATGAACCTTCAAGACTGTTTTGTAGTTTTCTGCATTTATTGGTTTCTTCTTGAGAAGGAAAGGCAACCCTCTTCTCCCCATAAAATCAGTAAAACAATACCACATCATTATAGATTAAGGGGATTTGTCTGTCTTTTAAATGTAGTTTTAATCATATCCGTTAGGGTTGTTGGTTCATCAAATGGTACCTGGCAAAATCGAGATTTTTGTCTCCATTTGTTGATTAAAAAGAGACATTTTGGCCGGGTGGTGTCTGGCAAGTTAAGATCTTTATACTGCTACTCCTCTATCCTTTGTTCGAATACTTCTCTAACAAATCCGAGTAGGTTTTCTTCAACTCGGCTTTAAGGCTTGGCTCCTTCTATAAGTCCAGCTTCATGACCTCGTCAGCTCTTTTTTAAGTCTTCCCGGATCGTCTTTAAGTAGTTTGGTGTTGCTGAATATTGAGACTTCCTGTAGCAGTAGCTTGGCCTTTGATGAGTTGGACATTTGCATATCTATTCCCATTTCTCTTAGAACTTTTTAACTGAGACATTCGAATTTAACAGTGCAAGGATGTTGGCCTTCTAAACGTCTTAACAGTACTTTCTAGGTATATTAGCGAGTAAAAACATAGATACCTGGCCACAATAAAAGTACCCGTAATAAGAGAAAAATCACATACATCATGGTTCATGTTGCCGCTCTGCGGGGTTTGAGAGCAGCAGTAAACTGTACGAAGTGTAAACACCGAGAATAAAGGAAAATCAAAATGGCGCAGAAACAACGCGAAAAAGCTTGCGCGAGATTTCCTAAGATTTATATGACACAATCATTCAAGGTTTTCCTCAGACACTGTATATATACATATATAAATACCAGGCAATGGCTTCGCTACAGGGATTAAAATTTAAAATCTAAAAAAAAAGCAGCCATGGTCAAATTTTTATATATTTTCTGAACTTCGCCAATTAAAATAAATTTAAAAAGCAACTCTAAACAAAATTTCCACCCTTTCAAATTTGATTTTGCTAAAATAAAGTTATATAAGAATAGAAGATAGATAAAAATAAATTTTCTTAATATCACCATTTGTAATTCTTTGGGTTTTAAAAAATTTAACAAAATTTCGCTACTTATATTTATTTCTGAACTTCACCATTTTGTTTTTGGGTATTATAAAAGAATTATTAGAAATAACTTTGATAAAAAACATAAGTCATAACCAAACTAAGATGAAATTATTATTCAAGTACTCAAAAAAATCCCCTTCTTAAATTATAGAGTTAGTGATGATGATGATATCCATAAAACTATATATTATTTGATTCTGCTGCCGCCCTTTTTCCTTGCATTTTCTCAAGATATTTCCATCCACTAGGGATCACTCGACCTGGTTAACGTATATATTGAATAGAAAATCCCTGCTAGAGTTTGTGATGTTTGATTTTGTGGCAAACTAATAGTTATAGAAAGAAGGAGCCCTCGTTTATGACTACATTTCGATTTAAGATGAGATCTAGTTTTCATCTGTCTCGACTAGCAGAGGATATTCGTATGTTCTGCATCATTAACGCAAATATCCAGTAAAAAGAATAGTTTTCTTGTGTCCAAAGAGACGCTAAAAATTATGGAGGCAACTTAACGGCCTCTGGGAGATTGGAGCCCCTCGGACACAATAATAGGGCCAATAGAAGTTTGCATTTACATCTCGACTCCTCAATCGAATTATAAATGCAATAGCAATCATGACAGATAGGAGAAAAGTTTGTAAGTATAGATATGTATACGAAGTATTGAAGATCTGTAGAGGAAGTGAAAATGTAAGACAGATATATACCTGCAGATCCTCTTGCAAGCATTAGGTCTGTGAGGGCAAAACTGAGAGTATTGGAGGAGGGAGGCCCAAAAAGCCTTCACATTTCACCTGACTTCCCTTTCAGTCTGAGTAAAAGGATATCCAAGAAAAGAAAGCTTAGAGGGCGTGGCTCAGTGGAATGAGAAAAGGGTGAGAAGAAGGTGTAAATGTTGGAGCCCATCACTCCTCTGCGGATCACCCTAGACGTAGCTAGGTAATCGGTTTTGGCTACCCAATCCAGGAGCCGAATAATTGTAGGGTCACCTTGAAGAAGAAGAAGTCCGATTTGAGCCACAGTTTGGCTTGCCTTCGTGATCTGGCATAGAATCATTATATCACCGGTCTAGGATTACCTTCTCATTAGGTAACCTCGGACGGTCGGACTAAGTGCGATGATCGTCACCAGAAGAAGATCTTCACCGCCATTCTCAAAAATGCTTACGAACTCAAAGGTATCGTTAAAGTGAATTATTTCCTCCTCTAACTTCACCAGTTTATTCGTTAACTAGAATTCCCATCCCGAGCCCATAACCTCGAGTATTACAAGTGATTAATTCAGTGCTTAATTCAATAATATTATTCTATTCATTCTGTTGGGTGCCATTAAGACCCAAGCATCCTAGTGAGTAATTTTCAAGTGTAATTTCCACGACATTATGTAGACTTACGTATTCAGTGCAAAGATGAATCTTATTTATACCTATATACGATGGTTCATTATTCTAATTAATGTATATTAAAGATTATTTTTGTATATCTGTGTTTAACAATTTTGGACGATCCTTTAGCTATTAATAAGCAATCCCCTCAGGTTAAATCTCAATATTACACAACTCCACCCATGACTGTCTTTTACTGAGTGAGGACATACTCAGGAGATCATTATCTTAATTTTGATCAAAAGGGAAGCATCGGAGTTATTCTTATTCACCGGAAGTGGCTACGGTAGGTGTATTGGATACACTTCACCTCCGCTTCACCTTGGAGCAATAATAAAATATATGTCCAGGAAGTGGAACTGGGATTACCCACTCACTAAACCTCGAATATATATATATATATATATATATATATATATATATACAAAAGTCCTTTCTCTTCAAGAATCTTTTTTACATTTTCATTAGCGTCTTTATATAGATTTTATTCATACCTATCTTTATATTTTTCTTAACATTTCATAAATCTAATTATTTCACGCAATTTCCCCATGTTTTTCTTCGTCGCAGAAGAATGGAAGCATTTCTGACAACATATGTATATCAAAGACATTAATCAGTTGTCCAATTCTTTCACATAATCTCGTTTTGGGGCGCATTTTTTACACTTACATATCTCCTTCGAACTGGTAACTTGTCCCTTTTTGAGTTTAGTTAATTAATGTAACATAAGATGATTACAAGAGTGATTATTTGTTGGTAAAATTAGAGGTCAGTTGAAAGGACAAATGAAAAATGATTCGATAACATAGTTGCAGATTTTGATGTAATTGAGGTTGATCTGCTAAAAATATTGATTTAGAAATAGCAAAAGAAGCAACATACCTAGCATTATGCATCGATAGACCTAAACAAATTCACCCAACAAGGTGGAAAAAGCGGTTTGATTATGCTGATAATAGTTTACGTTTTGAGGAGAAGGACTTTTGAATGAGTGCATTTCTTTGCTTCCGAATTAGGGAGAGGATGTCCTGTAGCAGTCCTGCAACATCGATAAATATCAGATTATATCTTTTTAATTTATCCATCAGAATATGATAAGAAGTTCACGCTTACAGCACAGTATATAAAGTAGTTTGTTAAGACATCAAAGAATTCGTACAAGACTAGACTTTTAAAGGAAATTTGATTTATATGTTGAATAATATTCAAAATTATAAACTTTTATAAATTTCGTTTTAGTAAATATAATAAAACTTAAGTCCCCTTATTTGCACCCCAGAAAGAGGATGACAAGTGTAGAATGATTAACCATGCTTAAGCATATATCTCTTATCGTTAAACCTCTTGTCGGTTTTCGCTCCTCAGTTTAATGTAGGTAAATAACAAAATGAACAGCAACCGCTATTTGGAGACTAATTTCATAATGCCTCAAAATTAAGCAAATTAATACCAAATAAAAATACCCACTACTTAGTTCTTAGATAGACTTAATGATTTAACTTGCATTATTTAGCAACTAGATCGTCAAGAGAGAAACTAAGTTAGCTTTTTAAAATCCTTGGGTGATTTAAAAAGTGGAACGATGCCAAAGTTATTTCAGTGGATAACCACCAAGAGAAGCGAGATGAAAGTTCGATCCCAAGATATGAAAGAGATATTTGAAAGGTGACTCATTTAACACCATCTTCAGACTGACGTAACTATAAAGTATTTTAGGACAAAGTCCATAATTGAGTCTTAAACATCTTTACAAGATTAATTGAACGATAAAATTAGGCTGCTTTTCCACATTCTTCCTTATAATCTATATAATAAAAATGAAATCTGTCTGTGTGTGTGTGTGTGTCTGTCCATTTATAGGAATAAAAAATCTCGTTCTAACCCTCCCCCCACTCCGCCCCCGCTCTCTCCCTCCCTCTCCCCCTCTCTCTTCCTCACTTTCCCCCTCTCTCTCCCCCTTCCCCCCTCTATCTCTCCACTCTCCCGCTCTCCCCCCTTGCAAAAGAACATCCAAACAAAGAGAAAAAAATTCTCACACACTCCACTCCATCACTCTCCCCCCTCTCCCCCGTTATTTCCCAATCAAATATCTCGTTTCAACCCTTCCCCTCTTTCTCCTCCCACTCCTCCCCCCTCTCTCCCCTCTCCTTCCTCCTCCACCTTTCCCTTATACCGCTCTCCCCCTCTTTTTCAAATTCCCAAACCTGTCTACCCCTCTCTTTTCCCGTTCCTCCTCTCTCACCCTACAAAAAGACATCCAAACTAAGAGAGAAAATTGTCTCTTCCACTCTCCCCATTCTCTTCTCCCCCTCTTCCCTCGTCTCGCCTCCTATTTCTCTCTCTCGCTATTCCCAAATGTTGTTCATTCCTACATAACTAACGGTCAGTCACGCGTGAGTGTAAGCTGCCGGGCCTGCGCGATGAAATGCTTACTCATTTTCAGTATATTATATGATAGGTGGAGTGTGCACCTCTCCTGAATCTGCCTTCAGCCTAAAATTAATAATACTCATCAATAAATGATATTTTTATGCTACAATATAATAATTTCCAACAATGTGTATCTGTATTAATTTGCGACAGGACTATTTATTTTTTCTTAAAAGTTTAAAGAAATTTACGGAAGAGCAGATGAGAAAGTGAGAGAAGGCTTAAATTTGTAAAATGTTAAGATTTAACGGAATGAAATGTATTTTCGAAACACTTCGCAACCATTTCTCTTATTTTATATGTCAACCACGAGTACACGGTAATAAGCAAGATTGGAATTAAAAAGAGGCCTTAAGAGTAAATGACGGCAATAAGAATCGTATTTTCGACCGGAGCTGAGAGGAGAAGAGATAAAAAAGGATCAGGACGAAAGTCAACTAATTTAGAAGTGATGTGGAATAGGTGAATGGGAGGAACCATCCGGATTTCAGATGCAAGAGTACTCTAGAACTTCCTGACATAAGCGAGAAGAGACAGCGGCTTATGGAAGATAAATAGTTAGCAGAGTTTATTAGGAGAGACTTGATAGCGAAAAAAATTAGAAAAATTCAGCAAAGAAATCATTACGGAGAGATAAAGTGAGACGTGAATGTACAGTCATGACAAAAAGTTCCAAGACTAATAGATAATATTCTTTAAATTCGTTTTAAGTTTACGTGATATGAATAATTATTCTAATATTTAATTATTGCAGTCTTATTAAAAAGTCAGCATTTCAAAATGATAAAAAAAAGCTTCCTTCGCTGAATCTAATTTCCCGCTTGGTCACGAATAAAAAGAAGCAGATGTGAACTCCTTAATTCGAACAGTGAGGCGGAAACATTTCGACAAAGGTCTCAAGTCGAAAAGGCTGCAAAGAAGTTTCATCTCTCCACGAAGAAACTTACAGATAGGCTCCACTTTTGTAGAAAATATGAAGAATGAGCTGTTGAAGACTGGGGAAAGGTGATATTCACTGGTGATAGGCCTTTTCGCTTGTTTGGTTTTTCTGGAAGATCCTTCATTTGAAGGAGAAAAGCGGATCGCTTTCACGACGCCTTTGTCCTCCCCGCGGTGAAACAGCCAAACACTCTCCATGCGTAGACTTGCTCCTCATCTAAGGGAACTAAATCATTATTTTTTTCCTCTCAATAACACTGCCATGAGCTCAACATGGTATCAAAACGGCTTCATCAGCACCTTTTCCAACAGATCAGGACCAATTTGTGGAAAAAACTGCATTTCTGAGCATAATAAGTTTTTGGCTGAAAGTAACATTGAACTTTAGGAATCTTGGCACTGAATTTCACCAGATTTGAATCTAGAAGAGAATTTGTGAGCGATATGATCAAACTTGCTGTTGATAAGCAGAAGCCATCCAATTGTTAGCAATTGCAGTTACTTATTGAACAAAAATGGAACAATATCAGTCAAAGTATCATTAAAACTTCAGTCTCTAACATGCAAAACGAACTGAAGCAGTCCTGTTTAACAAATGACATCAGTGTAAATATTGAAGGCGCGCATAATCAATTGGCTGTAATAGTTAATAAAGTGGAGTTGGACTCTAGATTTTTGTATATTCCTTCTTTAAATTATGATACAAACATACTAAAACAAAATGCAACGTTTTTTAAATTCAATTAATTTCTTATATAAAACATATACAGGGTCACCCCCCAAAAAGGGGTCCCAACTTTCGATAGGGCTCATTTTTTAATTTTGTGCAAGGATTGAATAAAACTTTGGTTATAACAAGTTTATTGTGTTTAAAAACATCGTATCAAAAAAACATGAGCCTGGACTTTACTTCTTTATTCTAGAGCACGTGTTCGAGATGACCTCCATTTAGCTCTATGCATTTCTTGAGGCGCAGCACAAAGTTGTCCATGACGTCCTTACAAACCGACCGACTAATGGCTCTGATCTCCACACTGATAGCTTCTT
Source organism: Ceratothoa steindachneri (assembly GCA_963969495.1). Lineage (NCBI taxonomy): Eukaryota > Metazoa > Arthropoda > Malacostraca > Isopoda > Cymothoidae > Ceratothoa > Ceratothoa steindachneri. The sequence goes on from OZ018318.1 coordinate 195,163,795, forward strand.
TGAGTTTTGTGATGTTCCCGACCTCCCTGCGTACGCTGTCTTTAAGGTAGCGCCAAAAAATGAAATTTGCAGGGCTAAGGTCTGGGTGTGAGGCGCCCACTCAAAATCATTCATGAGACTGATCACACTGACACCAAAGTTCTCTTTCAGCTAATCTCGGGACAGACTTGAGGTGTGAGAACTTGCTCCATCTTACTGGAACAAGAACTTCCCCATAAGCGATGGCAACAGGGTCGGTAGCTCCCTCTTGAAAGTTTTGAGGAGTTCAATATACCGCTCCTTGGTGACTGTCACTGTAGCGCCAGATTCCTTGAAAAAGTATGGACCGATAATGCCTTTGGCTGAGATTGCATTCCATATCATGCACTTAGAGGAGTGTAGAGGCTTGGTGGCTTTTTCATTTGGTCTGGACATTTGTCTCGAGTTTACCTTTCCTTCAAGTTGGAAGTGAGCTTCATCTGAGGTCCAAAGGAGATTAAGGAAAGTTGGGGTCTACGGAAGCTTCTCCAGTATCTTGACTGCCATAGCCTTTTTCTGCTCCTTGTCTGATGCTGTAAGAGTCTGATTCGTCTGTATTTTGTATGGGTAGGCCTTTCCGTCCATTACTAGCACTCTCCTACAAGTCTCACGGGATATACCGAGGAACTGACTTCGCTTGCGCACAGAGCGTTTTGGACTCTGAAATGATTCTCTCACTCTGTCGACAAGCTCAGCTGTACGCTTTCTGGTGCGTCCTGAATGGCTTGGACGTTTGTCTCTGGCTGCATTGAGGTTTTCCACTGTCCTATAGTTCTTGAAGTGGTCCACTCAGTCCTGAATTCTGCTGTCGGAGGGGGCTTTTTCACATTCGAACTGATGCACTAATATCTCCTGCACTTTCTTGAACGAGCCTGTCTTGTAGTAATGTTTGACGCAGTATACTCTTTGCTGGAGCTCCCATTGAGATCTAGTTGTGTTCGCAGGCGTTGCTTCTGTCATGTTCTGCAAACTAAGGGTGATTACTCAATGAATGAATGAAGGATATATAAAAAAAAACTGTGTACAGCCCCGTTTTTTTGTAGTAGTCTAAGATCTTTTGGCTACGACTTTATAGGCCTTTGTGTATCTTTTCCCAGAATTTTAAAGTTAACCAGAAATTTTACAGGAAACCAATGTTGGTCATATTACACCAACAACACATGATAGGTTCTATTCCATTTAGAAGGCCTGGGTGAAGGATGAATAGCACAATAAGATAACTCTGGAAAAAAAGTAAATTAATTGGTAAAAATATAGTAATAATGTCAGCTATAGGGAAAGCATCATAGAAATTGGGCACATTCAATGGAGGAGTTTAATATTGTCCTTGAAGAGAAGGAGAGAAGTATGATTAGATAAATAGACTCCAATGAGAACTGTTTTCCTAAGTAAAGAAAGTAGAATAGGGTTAACAAAAAATGAAGGAAAAAATAAGCAGACAAAATGGAAACGGGAGTGCAAATAGAATGAAAAGTGTAAGTTTCTACAATGAAACACATCCGTAGCCGTAACAAACACGAGATTAAACCTTTTGAAACCTGCAGCAATCAAAGCACAAACTTGGCTCTTTACAGATATCTTTAGAATAAATGGATATCAACAGCTACAAATTAATTATAAGCCTTTTATTATGAACGCAGAGAAAGTAGTTGCTTTTATACGAATAGGCCACAAAATATTCCCTTATTTCTTATTTACTATCATGTATTTGTCAATAATTTATAGAACCAAAAGTTCACTATAATTTAATCAAAGATATATAGGATAATCCATCCTTATTCTATTAAATTACTATTTCATTGCTTAGGAAACTTTATGCTACCTCAGCTTTTAAAATATCATCCGATATTGACATATTTCAGAGCAAATTAAAACTTTTCTCTTTAAATCAATTGCTTTTAAATAAACAAGGGGGCGAGATTTCCTCAAAGGAGTGTTTTCGATAATACCTTATTACAATTAATTTATCTTTCAATTTTGTATGAGAAAAGGAGCTAGCCTCATCTAGAGGCGCACCGTCTCGGAACGAGTAAACAGAAGAATAAAAGTGCAGAATAAAATGATTTAAAAAAAAGAGAAAGGAAGGAAAAGCAAGTTTCACACTTACTTGATTAAAGTCATGCGATATTAAGCACTTGTGGCTAAATGGACATAGGTAATCGGAGTGTAATTCGCTTATTAAAGAATTAGTGCAATAATTAAAAGTAATTAAGACAAAAGCAATATTATCGTGCCCTAGCAGGTAAAGATTAAGTGCCGCAGCAGACAAGAAAGACGAGATAAAATAATTTAAAGAAAGAAGAATAAAGGTAGATTTCATTCTTAGAATAATAAATAATTAATCTATTTTCTAAATATGTTTTGTGGAATCTGTTCTAATCCTGCCAAGGAAACAACCGACTTTGGGGACTTTACTACGTTTTGTCTGGTCATGCCGGGAAAATCCGCTCATTGCTAATAAGTTAAAGAGCAGAATGAAAATTACCTCAGTCCCTAAATAAGGCAACTAGGAAAGCAATTAATAAAGATCCATAGTGGAAATGGAGTTTAATCTGATACCGCTAATAAAGATACCAATGGGGAGTTTGTGATTGCTCTCTTTAATTTGCCGCTCAGATTACGATGTTAATTATTATTTTTTAAAAATATATTTGTATAGGAATCAAAAAAATTAAATTAATTACCCGAAAAATAGGCAGAAATTTAAGTTAGCCTGGAGGGAAAACTGCCTGGAATGTGGTCAATATGTTGTAACGACATTTTAACACATTCAATCGCAAAGAGGCGAGAATTGATATAAGCCAATAAAAACACATCAACATATTGAACAACGTGATAGGATCCTACGCACAATGGCGATGAATTCGGGCTATTTTCGTTTGTATCAGGAGTAAGAGCAAAAGTAGAGACTAAATACTCACCAAAGTTGAGAGCTGCGAAAGATTAACATGCCATGAAGTAAGTGTGTGAGAGAAAATGGTATCCACGAATTCATTGATTGCCTGAAAAAGGTATAGAACTCACATAATATTATTAATAAGTGAAGATTTTGTTCACATTAGAGTCGGGTGACGACATTTGAAGAGTGGTAAACAGTGACCTGTTAATGTCCTTATAATCCTAATGGCCCCATCTGTCATAAACGTGTGTGTGTCTTCTTTGTAAAAAATTGTTCTTATGTCTTTCCTTGCTTCAATCTGCTTTGTAAATGACGATTAGTCGAAAGGCCTCGCAGATCTCCCGAGTTTCATTTTCCTTCGTGGCTGTTGACTTTATATATATATATATGAAAATTAACCCACAGGAAAATGAAAAGATGAATCCAAGCACTTCCGAACTATATTTGCAAGTTCATTTTTAAGGAATAGCATAAAAATAGAGAAGACAACCTTATATAGGTACAAAGATACGTTGAGAACGCCCATCACCTAGTACAGACCAATGGAAAAACACAAAAACAAGACAGAAAAAATACCAGGAGAAGAACAATAGGCAACTAATAACAGACAAGGGCATGCCTAAAACGATATACACCCAACAACGCCATGTATATAAATGGAATATGGTTGGATGAAAAAAACAACAACATTTTAAATGATTATCATTAGAGTGAAAACATTTAGGACTACGAGTTTATCCAGACACAACAAAGACACGTGATGGGGGAGGCAATGCGAATGATATTACACTAATAAAGAGTGACAACAGGCTGCATTATGAAGTTATTTCATTCAGTACAAGTTTTTTTAAAACAAGGTCGAGTTTAAATAAGCCAAGGGGAAATGTTCAATCTGAGTAAGATACCAATTTTAGGAACACTCTATAATATTTCTTTTGGTGAAATCAGCGGAATGATAAAGTCATTTGCAGAATTCCAGTCAAAGGGGTGGTTATTTTCAGATAAAGGTAAAAATAAAGCGCTGCTTATTTCACCTGTTCTAATATTATACTAATGTTGGTAAATTCTAGTAGATAAAGATTTACCAGTTTTCCCGAAGTAAGGTAAATTACAATAGAACATTCTATAGAATATACTCAACCTTTTTTCCTTATACTATTGTGGACTAACAATTTATATAAAGTGGATTCATAGCTAAAATTTACATAGATATTAAGTTCCTTGAAAATACCGGTGAGACAAAAAAATGTTTCAAAGTATGGCGAAATATGACAATTTTTGTAATTGAAAATCGGTGGGTTATCAGTTCTATAAATGTTCTCTTTGCAAAGTTTAATGGAGTATGCAAAACTTAACGAGGGTAACAAAGTTTCTTACCTTTTTAAAAAATATTGCACAATTCCTTATCCAAAAATTCCGAACTAACAAGGCGTCATGCACGCAAAAACATACAAGTGAATACAAACCGTTTAATTTTAACATTATGATAAGAATAAAAGTGAATATATGAACTGGAGTTAGACGGTTTGCAATAAACAGAGTATTTAAAACCTGGCGGCGTGATATGTATCTAAAGGTCAAGAAAAGGAAGAGTCCCATTTTCCTCAATTTCAAGTTTAAATTTAACGATAGCATAAATAGGAAAATCGAGGATCTGGGGCAAGAATATCGTGTCAAAGAATTCCATATATAAATTAGAAATGGTGGGAGATAGAAAACACCCCATCGGAAAACCAAATTTTTGAAGGAAAAAATTTATCATTGAATGAAAATTTACAATTTGTAGCATAAAGAGAAATAAGACAGGAAAGTATTGACCGGTACAAAGAGATCTAAATTATATAATTTATCGCAAAGGAGAGAAAGAAGATCGTCTAAAGGAACTTTAGTAAACAAAAACAAGCATCGAAGCTGATAAGAATGAAATTGTTGGAGTAAGGTATTGTATTAAGCTACTCTATAAGTTCACAACTATTTTTAATATGAGAATGGGACATGGACCCCACAAGCGGGGTTAAGTGATTTACAAGCCATTTTGATAAAGAGTATCAAGCAGATCCTCATGAACTTATAATGTTGCTAGATTTAAAATATAGTAATTAAATCGGGCAATTTTTTTAAAAGGGATCAAATGTTTTTTTATGAAATTCACTGTTAGATATTATTGTAGGGTCTTTTTGTAGCACATCATACTCGTAAGTAGATTCATCTTCTAATAATAAGTTCATTTTTTCAATATAATTCACTTTGTCAATAATGAAAACGTCACCAGATTTGTCTGCTTTCGTAATATGTATAGAGGGATTTTTTCTAATATTAGATATAGCACGGTGAAAACGCAGAGGATAATTTAAGTGGGTAGCCTTAGATAAGCACTGATAAACATAATCCTTGGCGGTCGAAATGAAATCACTAGGGAGATCACAATACTTTTCAAATGAGGAAACCTTTGAGCAATAGACACATCAGATGGTATATTATTGCTTTCCTCAGGTGCCACTTTGTGAGTTTTTTCATTATATATATATATATATATATATATATATATATATATATATATATATGTATGTATATATCTCAAATATTCGCAGTATTTTTGTGATTAATACATCGAAAGTAATATGTACTTTTTAAGCTCCAGAAAAATCAAATTCAGTTTGAAATCAATGGTGCGAGACTTGACCGCTAGGTTATAGCTTTCCTTTAACTCCGACTATTTTTGTTGCCTGACCAACGTAACTAACTTTCTAAACGCACAAAATAAGGTACTATGTGATAAAAGAAACTGATTTATTGAATATAACATATATTTTAACAAGCAATTAAAAAATAAAATAATTAATAGACAACCAACTCGATAAGGTTTTAGATAAATTGATATTTAGCAGCAATTATCTCAGATATAACATGATAAGACTCTTTCTTATTTCTTTCCCCCCATCTATTTTCCGGAAGACTTCAATTCAAAAGGGTCTCTTTTTGGCATCTTTACTTTCTTTTAGTATCTAATTTATTGCATGTGTCAATCCTTTAGTTAAATTTACAGATAGCAGAGGATCTTCAACTAAAAGTGAGTCAATAATACATATCTTCGTAGGTTAAAAGAGGCATGATTTGACGATGTAAATAAAAAATAAAGGTTTAAAACTAATAACTAAGTTCGAACTCGTCAAATAAATATGTTTCTATAATTAATACAGAAGTAAAATTATTAAATGCCTCGGTTGAGCTTGTAAAATCAATCAACTCTAAAATAATTACTAATAAAGATAATAATGAAACTAACATACAAATCAAAATAGCTATCACTGTTATGCCCATAGGGGCCAGTAGAAGGTTCTTATTAAGATATAGGAGAGGCAGGAATAAGGTATGTATTTTTTTCCTTCCAGAAAAATTCAATATTAATATTGTAATCCTTTGGTAGGAAACGATGGGTGATTTTATTGGCAGATTTGAACCATTGGTCTTTATAACAAACTCTCCTGACTGAATTCACAATTACCTTTTACATCGTACCATATACTTTATCGTTTACATAATCTTGCACACCAAAGACTGCGTTGGAATTCTAATGAAATCACATTAAATGTAAATCTTATTATTTAATAAAGACTTTAGATTCTTTTGACCGCAATTATTAACTCGTGCAGCTTTTGCACAATAGTTAAAGGAAATGTTACTTAATTGTTGAAGCAAAACCTGTTTGATTTCCTTCAGCCACCTTTAAGGAGGATAGCGGTTCTTTACCTTTTGCTCCAATACAAAAAACAGAGGATCGAAAATGTTAAGATCAGGCGGAAATATGAGGCGTAATCCATCAAAGTCTCGCCTCCATGCCTCAGTTAAGGGTCAAGCATTTATAATTAAAAGCCTCTAGGGCGGATTGCATCCATAAGTAAACCTCCGTGAGTATCGAACATGAGTGAAAACCGATTCATCCAACCAATTAAATGATATTCTTCCATTGTTCAGTTCTGCTTAGCAGTAAATCATTTTCGCGTAGTTTTACTATTGTTTTTATAAAGTAGAGTTTCGGTCATTGCATCTTTCCATTCGTATCCAGTTGTATGAAGATCCCTAAGAACTGTTTCGGAAATTATGAGATAAATGCAGCTGTGGCTTTTTGCTTTTTCAGAACAATGCGTTTCTCTCAAATCATGGACATATCAGCAATTTTCGTGAACAAGACTGCAGCCGTCTGGTTTCTACCCAAAAGCATAACTTGAGTTTAATAACATCCGGTATGAGGTGTTGACAAAGCATTTAACTACCATTTGTTCACAATTGGGATTTTTATTTTTGTATTGTCACTGATATAAATATTACAAATGAAATATCTGGTGTATCCAATATTCTGTATACCCCATGCATTTAAATACATGTAGCAAATCTTTCCTTTTCTTCCTGCTATTAACCCACTTAGCGCCTCATCGCAGGCAACGAGTGTATCACCTCCAGTAACCTTTTTATGGCTCCGCAAATGTCAAGAGTCCTTTAAGACTTTCGTCCTACAGATATTCTCGTTTCACACCTTCATATCCACCAAATTTTTGTCAAGGAATTACCCACCCTCACTAAAGCAAAAACATCAATAAACTTACACACTAAAAAAGGAAAAACTATCGGCTCCCAAAGTAAACTATGCTTTAAACTACAAAATGGAGATTCTAAGCATGCAAATAGTTTACATAAAAACGGAAGAATTCCCCTTTATAATTTTTATTTTTTTATACCATCATTCTTTTAAAACTTGTCATTTTGTCCCCATCCATTAACTTGTTCCCTTGTAAAAGTCCCTTTTCCAGTTTCTTTTGTGATTTCTATTCATTCATTCAATTTTGATCACCGTAGCAATCCTTGATGAATTCCATCCAATTTCCCTCACTAGCTTGAGAAATATGTAGTTACTTGTAAATAAAGATCCATAAGAAGACCAAAGTCATTGTTTAACTTGTAAACCGGGAGAAATTCATTGATTTTGAGGCAATAACACGGATCATCCCACGATTTATATGTCTGTTTCAATACATTGTGATATTGGACATGGCAAATGTAAATTTAATGACATCTTTTAGGTTGCAATCAAATTTCTTGAGTGGTGAGAATGAGTATGTAGAACACAAAATTGTACAGAGTGGAAACACAAAGTTCAGAGTTCTATTTATTTAATTAATTTCCGAACACAATGTTATATAATATAATACTGAAATTAAACCTAAAATCTTTTTTAGGCTATAACATGATGTAAATAATATTTAATGTGACCGCCCTTTGCGTCGATAACATGGCTAAATTGAGGTAGGAACTGAGCACAAGTGGCGAGTCAGGTGTCAGCTTATATATTTCCCCATTATATTTCCAGTTTGCACATCAGAAAATCGATACTATGAATGATATTTGGTAAAGGCATCCATTTCAGGCATTAGCCACACTCCAAAGTCCATCGGGTTCAAATCTGGCAAAGCCAAAGTTCTTTTGACCATAACCCCTTAAAATTTACTTGGCACTAATGTTGAATTTTTCACTGTGTGAGGTTTCCCCATCTTGTTGAATGGCTACACCGGCATTTCGGATGGTGGTATCCATCCAGTGGGTGACTTTTCACCTTTTATAAAGATTAGAAGTATTTTTGGGCCCGTTCATGTTGCTCTCAACAAAGCTGACTTCTATCTCCTGAAAGATGGCCACATTTCAATCCGAATCTCATTTTTATTTTGTGTCCAAACACGATCATTGTGTGTGGGGCTAGACCTAGAGAGTGACACCTTCTTATCAGTCTACAGAACTAGAGGCCGCGAGTCAAGAAGGAGCCGTTGAAGGAGAAGATTTTCTCTTTCGAGTCTCTTTATTTCGGTGAGGTTGGAGAACAAACGTCCCTTAGCTTTCTTGAACAGACTAAATCTCAGATCCTCCTGGACCTCCAAGCAAGTTGCCTGGCACTTCTATTTTGGATTTCGCTTAATATTTTATCTTGTCTTTGAGATCTTCATTGATAGGGTTGGGGTGGCTCTTTCTCTTGAAGTAAAAAGGAGTAACAAGCAGAGAAGGACCCTAGGAGACCTTACAGTTCATTCAAAGAAAGTAAATTTGTACTAGCAATCGAGCGAGCACATGGCTGCTTAATTGTTTGGCGTCCCTAAACGGCCACTTTTCAAGACTTTGTCTAGTCTTGACTTAAACTGGTCAACAGATTCACTGTTAACAACTTCCACTGGAAGTGCGTTCCACTTACCGCAGATACTGTAGGTGAAAAAATTTCCACACAGATTGCGGTTGTAACGCTTCAGTTCAAGTTTGAAGCCGTGATTGCGCGTTCTGTTTTCACTCAGTGTGAAAATATCCCGGTAGCCAACATTGTCGAACCCTCGAAGTATTTTGAAAACTTCGATGAGTTAACCACGCAGTCTACGGGTTTCCAGTGAGAACAGATCTAATTCCCTTAGTCTATCCTCATAACTTTTATGTCGGATAGAGGGAATCAGCTTGGTTGACCTGGCATGTACGCGTTCCAATCTCGCGATGTCCTTACGAAATGAAGGACTCCAAAATTGTACGGCATACTCCAGGTGCGGTCATACAAGTGAATTGTACAAACACAGTACACTCTTCTTGTTACGATATCCAAACTGGCGCTTTATATAACCTATCATCCTTTGGGTCTTTTTGTCCACCTCAATGCACTGTTCCGAGAACTTGAGGTCACTAGTGATTGTTACACCAAGTCCTTCTCAGTGTCGGTGGATTCATTAGCAGTGCTCTTAAAGATATACTGAGATTGGGGGTTTCTGTGGCCGATATGCATCACTTTGCATTTCCCCACGTTGAAAGCTATTTGCCACGTGTCCGACCACTCCCCAATCTTCCCAAGATCTTCGTTGCAGGCGGGCAGTTTTTTCATCCTTTGCAACGTTCATACCAAGATTGGTATCGTCGGCAAATTTGGAAATATCAGCAACCATGTCACCGTCCATGTCGTTGACGTAGATGATGAATAGTAGTGGTCCTAGGACAGAACCTTGAGGCACCCCGCTAGTAACGGGCACCCACTCAGAATACTGTCCATTCACCACCACCCGTTGCCGTCTGCCACTTAGACAGTTCTCGATCCAGCCGGCTACCTTTACATCTATGCTTAGAGCTCGCACTTTCCGGAGAAGGCGGCGGTGTAAGACCTTATCAAAGGCTTTCTGAGAGTCTAGGTAGACCACATCCACCGCCTTGTCCCAATCGTGCCCACTGAAAACGAAGTGGAAGTATTCCCCAAGGTTCGTCAGGCATGACCGTTGCCTTCGGAAGCCGTGCTGGGAACTCCTTAGTAGCAGGTTTTACTCTAAATACGAAGTCACTTTGTCCACCATGATGATTTTCATGAGTTTACCGACTATCGAAGTTAGACTGATAGGTCGGTAGTTCAACGGTTGGTTACGGTCTCCTTTCTTGAAGATAGGAGTCACCTCCGCCTCATGCCAGTCTCTAGGAACGCATTCTGTCCGGATTGACATGTTGAAGATTGCGCTTAGGTGTCTTGACACTTGATCGCGCACTTCTTTCAACACTTTAGGTAGAAACCCATCCGGGCCAGGTGACTTATTCATCATTAGGTCACTGATCTTCTTTTTGATTTCTCCTTCGGTGAAGTCCATATCCTCCAGCTTTACCCTCGAGTAGGAATCCGTCGGCTGGGGGATGGTACCACACTCTTCAGTAAACACTGAAGAGAAGTATTCGTTGAGGAGGTTAGCATTTTCTGCATCTGAATGCTTTAATGCCTCCTCCTCATTCCTAAAGGGCCAATCGTTCGACGGATTGTTTTAAGGCAGTTTACATATCCAAAGAACTCCTTGGGATTTTCTTTACAGAGTCTCGCCACTCGGAGTTCCTCAGACTGCTTAGCCACCCTTATGCTGGAATTCACTCTCCGGGTTAGCCTCCGGTATTTGTCAAAGTCACCCGAGATCTTTGATTGCCGGTACACAGTTCTCTTCTCCCTAAGGAGTTGGCCAATTTCTCGATTAAACCACTTTGGTTGAACAGAAGACCGACGGAGGCATTTCAGAGGGATGAAACGCGATTGAAGACTCATGAATGTGGTTTTCAAACTATTCCACGACCCTTCAACAGCATCGCACACTTCTAGCCTCACGTCAGTCAGTCCAGCACGAAGGCTTGCAAAGTCTGCTCTTCTCAAGTCAAGTTTTCTTGATTGACTGGCAACAGACCTTACCTTAGGGATCTTGACGCTAAATCTAACTAGCTGGTGATCACTGCCACCAAGCTCTTCGCCTACAGAGAGCTCCTCAACGATATCATCCTCAGAGGTGAAGACCAAGTCGAGGATATTGTCTCTTCTCGTCGGTTCTCTGGCCCAGTGAGTGAGGAACTCGTTGTTAACGAACTCCAAGAGTAGCGTGCTCTCGCCACAGGCTGCTCTGGTTTCCCAGTCAACTTGGCTGTTGAAATCGCCCATAACGATGCACACTCTGCCTTGAACCAGCTCACCCAGCAGCTGGTACAGTTCCCTGTCCTTCTCAACGGTTTGGGAAGGGGGTCTGTAAAGCACCAGGGTCCTGTATCTGACAGGACCGATCTCTAGGTCAACGCCTAAGAGCTCGTGGTCGGAAAGATGACTGCCTGTTTTTATATGCCTTATAATAGCATTAAAATAACCGAATTGCTTCGCATTTTGCAGTTATACTTGTAAACGGGTATTTTTTATATATAACCTGAAATAAAGGCGATGAATTAGTGATATTTAAACATATTTGTGAAAAAACCTCTACACTTAGAGTTTACACTCTGTTGATTGTAAGACGTCAACATTAATCGCGTTAGGAATATGTGTAAAGTACCCTCAAGAAAAAGAAATTAACTTTCCTATTCGTTTTGCCTGCTAATACACATTCTTCCCATTCATAAAAAAAGATCCAGAAATTCTTCCTTACTGAAAAATCCATAATTAGATTTCTTTGCTAAGATTCTCGAGAGAAAACCAGACGAGCCATTTATCTTGCTGCTTCCTAAAACCTCTGGGAGGAAATATGTTAAAGTAATTTGAGATGAGAAGCAATATGTTGAATTGTTGGTTTCGGAGGCGTCTATAAAATAAAGAATATTAATTGAAGTATCAACATTACCGAAACCATTTTTAATTAGGCGTTAAAGGATATATGGTAAAAGATTAACTTGGATCGCATGAAACCAAGCTCTTTCTTTTCTTGCATCTCTTTTGACTCACGCACACATTAGAAGTGATGATTGATCAGAGAAATAATGGATAATATTTTTAAATAGATTATATAACCTTTTAACATTAAACTGCAATGTACACAACCCTGGAAAGCAAAGTGTTGATTCAGATATTTTAAATCCCTATTTGCCATTGAGAAGATACAGTATTAAAACTTTCCTTCATTTAAGATTGAGACACTTATATCCTTTTCTATGTTATTTATATTTATAAACTGAATATCAATAGTGTTCATATGCGTATCACTATTTACTTTTCAACGTTAATTTGCATCTACCATCTTTCAGACCATTTGAATAATTTAACAACTCCTTTAAAAGTTTTCACACTATGGTGGTTTAGCTAGTTTCCTAGTACCATCATTTTTTTTAATATTACATAATAAATTCAGCCTAGGGGCAATTATTTATATTTAAAAAAGCAAGGGTATGACCAGATATCCCTCGAAACGCCTATAGGGAGCGATGTATATAGATGGTGAACTATTTCCTAAGGAAGTAACTCTTTGTTTACGGTTTCCAGGCCAATGTTTGATCTTTTTTATAATCCTTGAGCTTTCTTGTCGAATACACTGTTGTGAGCTCCACAATTTTAAATTCATCAAAGGACTTTAAGAGTTAACCAAAGACCAGAGTAAGAAAAATGGGCAGAAGGTTTAGAGAATTAGGTATTATACCTTATTTTAAAAGTTGTCTTTATCAAAATCCTTAAGATCTATTATCTCTTTAGGAAATGGACATCATTCCTGTAAGAAATCGGTCTACTGAATCGAAAAATTATCTTCATTTTGTTCTATCAGGTTTACTTCTTAAGTTATTGAACATCCTTTTATAATATATATATATATATATATATATATATATATATATATATATATATATATATATATATATATATCAGGTTTGAGTCAAAGTCAATATGTTAATAAGTAAGTGTGTAAGTCAATGTCCATATGTATATAAATATATGTGGGGGTTATTGTCCATATGTATATGTTATATGTGTGTATATGTTATAATTAGTCACTATTTATGTGTGTACGTCCACTACACTGGATTCTTTACTTTACCCTAATTCTAATTATTTTCTTTTTTTTAGATTTTTCAGATGTTGTGTTGAACTAAGCAATAGAAATTGAGCAAGATGTCCTCTTCAAAAAAGTGTTACCTTAATTCTCCAAATGTCTTATAGAAACACAAAAGTGAAAACTATGAAGACCTCCTTACCAACTTGATATCAACTTTTCGTGATATTGGCCCCCCCCCCAAAAAAAAAACGAACCTGCACAAAATTTTGTGATATATCCTTCATTCATTTACTAATCACCCTTACACGGCAGAACATCACAGAAGCAACGCCTGTGAAAACTACTAGATCTCAACGGGAGCTCCAGCAAAGAATATACTACGTCAAACATTACTACAAGACAGGCTCGTTCAAGAAGGTGCAGGACACTTTCGCGCATCAGTTAGAATGTGAAAAAGCCCCCTCCAACAGCAGAATTCAGGACTGGGTGGACTACTTTGAGAACTATGGGACAGTGGAGAACCTCAATGCAGCCAGTGACGATCGTCAGCGGGCGTTTTTTTCTCCAAATGTATTTACATACTTTCATTTAACTCATATTCAAAGTAAAAAAATATATCATGTTTATTCTGTTCGTGATTAGCTAAAATCTCATATGTATTATCTATCTCAACTAGTTTCGAGGGGGGAAAGATATAAATGGTTACCACTTATAGTCGATTGAGGGCCCAGTCATGGGGTTCGAGTTTCTTTACTGAAATGCAACGCGTTTAGGGGTAATTGGTTACTCAGCGCTAAACTTTGGCTGACTCCAATTGGGAATGATAACTTCTCGTTTGATATTTGCGATGTAGGCAGGGTAAGAAGACCGGTTGATTACCCGTAGGAGAAGGAAATCCCTGAAGGTGGATTCTAAGACTCTTTATTCGACGGAAATTCGGCAGGCCTAGGGGCAATGAATTGCTGTATGTGTATGTCGGTACTTAACGCTGGCCTATTAATGTCGGAGTCTGCTTTTGGCCTATGCTTCCTCTTCCCTGCGAACAGATGACCTTGTTACCAGTGATAGAACTTCTCAGTGTTCTTAATGTTCTTGTGTGCTGCCTTACGGTTCTTATTCTTCTTAATGTCCTTACTGTGTCCGGTGTACTGCCTTACTGATATTACGGATTTTACTGCGTTTGGGCTCTAAAAATTTAGGCGTAGCCCAATGTTGTCTGAGATAATATCAAAAATCCTCCGAAGGAACTTAACTCCTAAGTTAATCGATGTTACTCAGCAAAAACATGCATTTTTTGTCGCGTGTGGGTCTAGTCGCAGCCAACTCTATGTCTCCTTATTTCGGTTGGTCGGTCCCCGTTTTGCCTTGTTTTTGCAATAACATTGTAACTATTCGGTAGATTCTAACAAAATAGGTAAGCCTTATATCGTTTAGCATTCTCTTTCGAATGGGGGGAGGGGGGAAATAACATCATAAATATTCGTTCAATTCTAACGAAATTTGAAAACCTTATCTTGTTTTACATTCTATTCGAATGATATAATTACCAAAGTCCTCCCAAGGTTAGCCCATGAATTATTTTCTTTTAGCAATAACATCATAACTATTCGGCGAATTCTAACAAAATTTGTAACCCTTATATTATTTTAGAATCTCTTTCGAATGGTATAATTATCGAGGTGCTCCCAAGGTTATTCCTGGAATTATTGAAAGGTTTTAGGTCGTAAAGTTATAAATCCGAATAAGTGAGACCCCGCGATATTTTAGTCAGCAGACCTTGTTATTGATTACAGTTGCCGAAGCATTAAGTACCATCATTCATCTCTACAACGACAAAATATCTTTAACTAAGATTTTTTTTAATTAAAACACATAAAAAATAGCAACAACTAGAAAAGAGGGAATACCCCGAAAGAAAGTTTTCCTACATAGTAAAACAGTCTACTCTTAATAGGCAACTGATTCATATATCTTCCAAGTTAATTAGGCTTAGACACCCTTGAATAATTCAATTTACGTTAGATATTTCTATTGCTTTACTAGTTACTTTGTTCGTTAAATTTAATTCCTTGCTCATCATGGTACAGATCAATTTTCCTTTTATGCAACATTGATCTAATGATGTTGCATTTGATTACCTTTAAGCTTGACTCCATGTTATTCAACATTCCATATATAAAGCTTGTTTATATCAACTTTGAGCTTCATTCTATCTATATTAGTGAGTAGTTTCGAAACAAATTTTCTATCATCGGCATAATAAGGTTCTAGGAAGAGTAAATTAATATTTATATGTCGTATTATACGTTTAAGTGGATTCTTAAAAAAGAGATAAAAAAGATACACTAGCAGCCAAATGGGGAAAATTTGAGCAATTTCATAAAAGCGCATTCTGCTAAAATTGCCCATAAATATAGCGTATAAACCGTTTGACATTATTGGTGGGGAAACCATTTTCAAATTCTAGAAGGGGATTCTATTCTCTAGATTGCTCCAAGAATATCTTAGTATTCAAATTAACAGCAAACGTTCAAAAGAACAAGGAATTCCTATCCTCTTAAAAGGACATCCAATTGACGGTCAATATAAGATAATCAATCCATGGACAATGAGAATCAAAACAGCTGCAAATAACCCAGATTTATATTTTTTTTAGGAAACTTCCATAAAATGATGAAATGCGATTAGAATTTCCAATATTTATTCAATAAATCAAAGTTTAGTTTTCGTATAATGCAAAGTGACTCGATTTGTAATCATCAAATTAATAGTCAGATTATATATTAGTATTATTATTAAATTCAACGTTTCAATTACTAAATAGTTTTTAAAATTAATTGACTCAGTTAATGTCTTACTTAATATGATTAAGGATAAAGAAAAAAGAAAAAATATTGAATATTTTTAATTCATATAATCAAACGAAACGTTTTATTAATTGTATGGTATTTTATTTCTTACATTGGAAATTTAATAAAACCTAACAATGGAATCGCCTATAGAGAGTATATTAATACATATAAGCCAAACATAAATATTCATTCACCCAATTTCCCTAACCGGAATTCATCTGCCTAAAATTTAACCGGCTCTGAACATACGTAGGTCATGGATGTACGTCTGTTTATGCAGGAAGGTAGTGCATATATTTAGGGTGGTGGATGCACATATGTATGTACGCAGGCAGGCATATAAATTTATTGGTGTTTTCCACGCAGCTTTCTCCTGTTGGTTATTAATTTTTCCCTTTTGTTTTTAAGGCTTTTCTTTCATTTTCCCCAAACGACCGAAGACATCAATAACGCCAAAACGCCATACCTTACCACAAATGTACTAATGTATGAAGTATTTTTATCCGAATTATACTAAGAAAGCGCCACCATTGTACGAATAATAATCTAATCACTTTGTAATTGTATAAGAAAATAAAATATTTCGTTTAGAAGTTTTCGCGGTGATGCAGTATTTTGCCTTCTTTTATTTTCTTCGTTATTTCCATTTTCTTTCTTGATGAGCGGTTTCATCATTAGGCCTGACATAGCTAAGATCCAATGTGCATTCTCGCGGATCAGGTATTTATTTTCGGTGCTTTGGTATTCGTTCCACGTGTGGTCTTGACTTACAGACTTAGAATAAGCCTTTCTTTTATAGGTGTATTGTTTGGTCGAAAGCTCAGCCAGGACGCCTGGGGAGAGAAGAATGTTTCTCGTTCAATCTGATCGGGCTATATTTTTGTGTAAAAAGCGAGTGGATAGTGCTCTGAATCCTGTTTGCCATTTCGGTTGTCCATAAAGTTGCTTAGAAAACCTGGGTATGTTCTTCACCGTTTTGGATTTCAACTTGATAACGTCCTCGATGGTTATCCTTCCTTGTGTTTTTTCCAATTCTTGTTTTATTTCCTTGGCTGAGTGTTCTCCCACCCAACGCTCGAGGCGTCTGCATATCACGGATTTCTTTGTTGTGGCATCAGCGGTGGGCGAGACAAACGAGGACGATCTTGACGAATTTCCTCGCTGGGTCCTCGCTTAAGAGCAGGTACAGGTTCTTTTCGATGTCGCAGAGTGTAACTTAGCCATTAAATTGTTCTTTTATCCTTAAAAAAGGATGGCGCTTATTTCTGAATTTGTTACTGGAATAGTTAAGTTTTCAAAGAGTTTAAGTGAAATAGTTACCCAAGAAACCAAAATTGATACAGAATAAATGAGATATTTAAGCCACCTCGTTTGCCGGACTTCCGCCAGTGCAATTTAGGTGTTGATTAAAGGGTAAAACACAAGTGATATATGATTTGAGTGGAAACGCTAAATTGTTTTGGAATGAAATATGGAATTTACAAGGTTGACCACATTGTATTATGCTGATGCTAAAGGTGCAAGTGGTGGTTAGCAGGGTAGAAACATATTTGCCTAAAATTACTGGAAGACAAAGAGGGTAAAGAAGGTGAGTGGGTCTGATTTTGAAAATATAAACTCTGTAGATATTGAGTTCCAAGATAAATGAACTTGGGAGTGTACTTTAGAATTCGGGGGGAAGGGTGAAAATTAGGCCATTGCGTGTGACCCGCCAAAATTATGGTAGGTTATGGTTTGAGAGAGTCATTTAAAATGCTATGATTACCCGGGTTGCCTTTCACACTACAAATATAAACTGATTTGGTAATGAAGAAACACTCCCTCACCTACAGGAGCAGAAGAAGTTTCCCGGAAACAGGGATACATCACAGAAGAGGTTGAAGTAATTATAACAAGGTCTGCTGACCAAAAAGTCCGTGGTCACGCTTATTCTGATTTATGACGTTACGAACTTCAGAACTTTCAATAATTCCCGGACTAACCTTGGGAGGACTTTGGTAATTGTATCATTCGAAAGAAAATGTAAAACAAAATAACGGTTTAGAATTTTGTTAGAATCGGCCTAATAAAAACAAAATAATTCCATGGCTAATCTTGAGAGGACTTTGGCAATTGTATTATTCTGAAAAACAATAAAAGGGTTTCGAATTTCTTTAAAAACGGCAGAATAGTTACAATGTTAAAACCAAAACAAATAAAAAGCAAAACTGGGACCGAGCGACTTAGTATGACATAGAGTCGCCTTCAAATAGACTCGCACGGGAATAAAAACACCAAAATCAAATTATTAGGAGACCAGCCATGGCTGGTCTCCTATGATTAAAATTTATAATCTAAAAAAAAGCAGCCATGAAAATCTTTTTCTAAATTTTATGAACTTCGCCCATTATAATAATTTTAAAAAGGAACTCTAAACTAAATTTCCCCCATTTCAAAATATCACGTTGCTAAAATATAGTTATAGAAGAAGATATAGAAAAATCAATTTTCTGAACTTCATCATTTCTAATTCTTTGGGTTTTAAAAATTTTACAAAATTTCGATACTTATATTTATTTCTGAACGTCTAGCCATTTTGTTTTTTGATATTATAAAAGAATTATTAAAAATAACTTTGTTAAAATAAAATATGTCATAACCAAAATAAGATGAAATTATTATTCAAATACTCAAAACAATCCCCCTTCTTAAATTATAGAGTTAGTGAAATGACAATTAGAGAGATGGGCTGGTTTTGAGGCGAAATTCAAAGATTCTTACAGTTATTTATAGTTGATATAGAGTTAAAAAACAGCTCTTAGGGCTGTTTTTTCGTATATTTCAAGCTTGTATCCCAGTAGTTTCTCAAGGTTAACGTTTTTTCTCATCTTATAAAGTTTATTCTCTGAATATAAGAATGACAAAAAAAATATAAACGTGAAGTTTATAAAATAATTTAAAAGTAAGGTGTGGTGTTTTTTTTTCTAGTGGTATATTTTAGTAAAAAAAAAAAATTTAGATGAAAAAAAGGTGAGGATTGTTTTTACCCTATATGAAAATAATTCAGCTAAAAGTATTTTGTCCTTATTTAGGACTAGAAAATAAGTAAAGATAAGAAAAATTAGATTAAGAGAAAATTATTAGGGAATATGTAATAGAGATAAGCCGTAGGCCAAAAACAAAAGGTCTCTCTGCTAAGCGCAAGCTCCTCTTGTAAGGAAGAGTGGCGAAGCCTCTCCGCATCTTACTCGTAGTACTGAAAGAATAAAGATTATCTTACCTTTCCAATTTGATGTGCGCGCCTGCTTTTTGTAGGATAAGAGGAAAAAAATGGAAATTTATCTAAAAGAAACTATACCGTTTCTTATAATACAAATTCCTAAGCTATGCCACTCTTGAAACGATATAAATCATAGGTTTGTATAGTAAACAAAAATAGAAAGGAGATAGCTATAGGAAGAAAAGAGATATATTATATCTTCATTCTTAGAATTTTACCGCTCTCTTTATTTCCTGTTACAAGCAAAAGCAAATTGGTTAAAGGAAAAGGAGGTGATGGGTATGGATGAAGAAAGACAGCAAAATTAATAAATAAAAATAAAACAATAGAAATTTTTTAAGCTGGCAAGTGTAGGTGTAGCAAACGTTGTAGTATTAAAAGGTTACTGTAGCTGGAAAGTGCAATGAAACCACTAGAAACTCGTCCTAAAATATATAAGTAAAATATAGTAGATTTATTCTCTAAGAAAATAAGATGGAGTGGAAAAGATAAACTGTTTTATTGTCTAAAACGTATAAACAGTTCCTTTTTACTTTATAAATTGTAAAGAATGTGGGTAAATCTAAATGATTACAAATATCAATTTTAGAAGTAAAATAACATAAGATAAGAACGTTGTAGATATTGGTTGAAAAGGAACTAAATATAAAAAAGAGAATTATACCTACCATAGAATTAATAGAAACAAATTTCTTTACTAAACTCTGAACCAATAAATTGCTATGGGAAAATCTCTAGCTAATTAGCAAACCAGCAATCAATAAAAAAGCCATTCGAGTGATTAAGCCTCATCGTGTATCTTCCGCAATTGCACCTAGCGTTCGGTCCGAAACAGACTATCTTTGGTCAAGCATCAAACATCTTTCTTACTCTTTTTCTCTCCGTTTAGGTGTAAACTATCAAAAACTATATGTAAATAATAATCTCTTTAGCGATATCATTGAGACGTCTATTATTCTGGACACCATGTTGATACGGTTGACCCTTCGCTTAGGAAAAAGCGATCCGATCGTGGGACTTGCAAGAAACCAGGACAAATAGACAGTCATTTTCACCCCTGCTCGTTGTCTCTATATACTGAAGACTTAGGCAAACCTCTTAATATCGATCATTCCTTCCGTACGATATTTTTTAAACTGCCTCCTTTAAAGCCACGTCACAAGACTTTGAGGCTTTAATGGGCCCGAAAGCACATGACGTTGTACACGAGTTGCGTTCTCTTCACAGACGATACAGGGCTACCCTTGAAAGAAGTGACGGTTAAGCAAATTGTTTCGTCTATTACGGACATGATCGTTAACAACCTTTACGACGCCAACAAGAGGGAAAGGTAATCATGTTGTGGGCAGGTATAATTGAACACAAATTTTTTAAATTGCCTGCAGCCGCTTATTGTAATCTCTTGTAGTTTTTGGTACGCTGGCTAGATGGCATGCGGTTTTCACTTCTAAGGACTCTAGTTCTAATGCATGACAACACTCCATCATATTTTAACAGGGTTATTTAGGCGTTCTTAAGCTCTTACGGCATACAAGGTGAAAACTTGAAGGTGTGGCCGCCACCCTTTCTGTATCTCAACCAAATCGAAGATTTGTGGTCCATTATTTAACAAGATATGCCGATGGAAGTCAATTTGCGTCTATGTAAAGAAGTCTTTTTGGCGACCAGCAAAGCTGTAGCAGAGGTAGTCCAATCTATTAGTATTAATGATATTGACAGACTTTATGCATGATAGGGTTCTTGAAGTCATCCTTCAAAACGGCACTCATGTGGGCAAATAATTGATTATGTCCATCAAGAATTTATTATAATTATGGTTTCCTGTTAAAATATACCCAATTTATGCGTAATCTGTATAATTAGATGTTCCTTAGACCTCTTAAAATCTGGACTGAGCTCAGAATATTGGCCAATTGCATAGAGGCCCCAAGACAATTTTAAACATTATTTTATGTTACTCGAAAACCAAGGGTAATAGCAATTTTCTGTAGGCTTTCTCGATGGATATTGAGTCATGACAATGTATATACGAAATTTATTGGTGGAAATAAGTGAAATAAGAAAAGTTAACTGTATCTAATTTATCAATCTCTGCTACATTGTTGCTAAATGAAAAAAATATATTATTTGGTTTTAAATTCACATTGGTTTCCATAGATTCTCAGATCATGAACGAACACTAAATATCAGTACAATGAACAACACAAATCATCGTGACTTCCAACTCTAACCCGTGGCACTTTGTCAAAATTCTGGTAACGAGAAACAAATTCACTGTCCTCTTTACGTACCCATATATTGAATTTTATATTACCCAAACGAACACAAGATTAATACTGAAATTTGAAAAAAAAGAATTTAACGTTCCACAAAATGTATCTATTTCTTCAAGCTATTCAGTTTTAATTTCTTATGAGTGCTCTGTTGCGAAGTGCATCTTAATCAAATTTTCGTTTAGAATTCACTTTACTCTTTTTTTTCTTTGCTGTAGTTAGATGTGAAGACATTGAACAGACTGGCCGCCATTTTAGGGTAACTTTTTCAAGAAACTGTAACCACTAGCACAGCTAAATGTAGCCAGCTGGTCATCTTCTTCCCCAACTGAAACAATGATATTTTGGAAAGCCTCATTAGGGTTGATTGACCCAAACAGGCAGTACCGTGTTCTTAACTCCTTCGTGAGCCACAAGTATATGTGGCATACATTCCTGGTGAGACAGACAGTCATGTGATAAGGGCATACTAGCCTACGGCGCAACAGCAAGTTGTGAATGATTTTAGTTTGCCCAGTTGAGATACCTCCATGTCCTTGTCAACTTGCTCGGTGACACGGGTAAGTTTGTCTAAAACCTTACTGTCGATGAGCATGTCTAGACAAGACCAGCACCTGTCAGTACGCAGGATCTTGTGTGCCAGGTAACCAGCCAGGTGGAAAATTGCTTGTTCCTTCCCTTCAACCAGTTCATCATGCTCGGCATTAATAGCAGCATCCACCAACTCCTAGGAGACTCTGATATCGTCAAGATGTCTCTTCTGCCTCCCACTGCAAGAACCTCCTTTTATGCTTTTGTGAGTCTGTACCCACATCGGCAATTGACGGCAGCACACTTTAAAATACAAAGTTGCCTACATCTGCGAGAACATAAGGGTAGTAAAATAACAAAAAAATGAATCATAATCATTGCTATGGGTGTTAATAATAATAAAGATAATAATACTGAAAGTAATAATAATAATAACAAAATTAATATTATTATTATTGAAGAGTGCTAAAATATATAAAATTTTCTGTTACTTATGAATTCTTACCTCAATAGAGCAAAATGGTGATATTATTAGCAACAATAGTAGTTCACCGAACTCACCAACCCACACACACACAGTTTTTTGGTAGGAAGTCAAAAACAAAAGTCTCTTACTTAAAAGTTTCAAAACAATTTTGCAAGAAAGACACAAGGAACAAGGCACACACCTCTTAAAACTTCTTTAATATTAGAGCAAAAAGGATGGCGATTTGGATACAAATATACAAAAAATAATGTGAACTTACCATAGCTTACAGAGACAAGCGCGCGTGATTTGTGGCTGCAATCACTGATGAACTCAAACGGACATTCCCTGCGGCCAGCGGCGCGTTTCAAATCAGTGGGGCCGTTATGCACAGGCGACATTCAAAACATAGCGCATTGGCCATTCCAGTGTTTAAGAGGTCTATGGATGGGGTATTTTCATTCAAAAGACATTAGAATCCTTAACCCCCAAACGTCGAATCTGAAATAAAAATTGGAGGACGTAACAAGGCAGATATGAAAAGATAACACGCGGGTTGCCATAAAGCACAAAGTAACTGTTAAAAGATTCATCAAAATTGATTAACAGAGGACCGAGTTATTCCAAATTTCCTTACCAAGCTATTTGCGTGGTTTAGGGTGTCTTTAATATAGATTTAAATATCTGTAATCATTTTACTGTTTCAAATATTTAAAAGGGAATGTGATCAATTTTTCTCCCTCCAACGAGAAGCCCCTTGTAGCTTATGCAACAAAAGCTCACCAGCTGAACAACATATTCTCCAAACGAGCTAAATAAACCCGAACCACGTAAGATTAAAGACAAAAATGACCCCAAGAATAACTAAACCGTTTATTATTTAATTGTTTGTGGTGCCATGCATCCAATCCAAACACAAAAATCGTAAACCTATCCCGATTTCAGTAAACCAATAATTAAAAGATATTTCTTAACTATAGCATCTTTCTCATATAAATTCCATAATAATCCCAGTGATTAACATGTAGCGTCGATTGAAAAAACTAAAAATAGAGCCGATATTAATAGTAAATTTTACATCTATTCTGGTTCGTTCATTCAGTGCTTTAAAATAATTTAAGTAAAACAGGATATTGTGCTTACAATATCTAATAAAACTAATCATATATTCATTATGAAAGACTGAATAATGATCCATTTGCAAACAAAACCAAATCTTTAGATGGTTTTCCTATAAATATTCTGGAGGAGAATTCTAATCTAATTAAACACCTTTAAAGGGGAAATGGCCTTTCTTCCGTGTATTTTTTATCTTCAGATTGTGGTGAGTAATATGTCGCCTAACTTAAATATAAAAATAACAAAGTGTGCTCATTTATACATAATTATTTACCAAATTTACATTTTACAGACTAGAAGGATTAGACTATTCATTTTATCCAAAGAAATCGAAATTGGCCTCAAGCACGGCCTCCAAGGAGCGTTAACCCAACTGCAAAACATCTCGATTGCTTTGATGTTTAACTAGGTTAAAACTATAGTCACCCAGGACATAAGCTTTACCTTGTTAGTCTTTTTAAACTAACCTCCAATATAATAGTCCAGGGGCCTGCATTTTATGGCGTTAGCTGGTCAGATTTTCCTAGTGATATGATAAAACAATTTTCTGACAGCCAAGACTTGGTCCTCTTGCTTATGTGCCATGGTGCAGAGTCTGCTGCTGCATGGTGGTTATCTCCGCGGCCAACTCCTGGATTCAGGAAAACATCATATCCTCTAGTCACTTGATGTAGCCATGCAGGAAGATAATTAGGGGCATAAAGTTGCTCTTGCTACTATTCAAACTGTCGTAGAATGACCCTTGGCTTTGATCACTCTACGCTTTGACACCCTTTTAGTAGCGGTATGCTTTAAGGGGCGTGAGTTACTTCTATGATGAAGTAGGCTTTGTTCTAAGAGTGCTATTTTTGTGGTTTAGTCCTTGAGGAAGAGCTATTTTTAAACACATAAGGATAAGAGGAAACACCAGAATCTACCAAAAATAAACATGTATTTTAAATTAAATATTACAAACCAACAGTAAAAACATTTCTATATTTGGCCTCAAATGACAAAATATAAACAAGTAGGCTTCCGATAAACAAACCAATTGCCAATTAGTATTTTTATCACGACCCTATTTGTTTAGCCTAAAACATTAAATTGATGTACTGTCATCTACAAACACATATGACCTAGGTTCAAGAATAATGGTTTCTACTCTCCTTTAAAACGTGGGACGTACTAAACTTCTACTATCGTAATAGAGATATAAATGTTATTGTTAACTTACAGGTAGGTATTAGGGATTGCCGGATGTCGCTGGAGGACTTATCTCTCGCTTTTAAGTGTTGCTTCGTCGCTGCTTGAATTTTCGAGGAGGGATTGCTTGTCGCCTGTGCCGGGTGATGATTCTTCAACGTAATTAAAGAACGGGAGCTGGTTGGGGCAGGGTTCTTCTCCTTTCACTCTTTCGGTGCTTGAGATGTGAGATTCACTCGAGTGTGAGCGGCTTTGCTTTTCTTCAGTCGGGCTTCTTTGCAGACGGAAAAGGCTTCTTCGGTATGGCACCGATATAAAACTTGACTAATTAGGTTAATACGGCCCTGAAAGGGGGGGATCGATTTTCTCAATCTGATCCTATCGTTTCTCACGGAAATAGTCTTGTATGGCTGAAGGATCGATCTTTACGAACTAATCTTTCTTCTGGCGAATCGACTTCTAATAATCTTCTTGTCTAGCCGATGGATCGATCTTCACGACCTAATCCTACTCTGGCGTATCGACTTCAGATAATCCTCTTCTCTTTCTTTGCGAGGCTTATATATAGGCGGATTGCCGCCCCATCTAAAGGGGGGGAGTGACCAGGCCACAGATGCAAAAGGGGGGGGAGCGAATGGTGAGTTAGCATCTCGGGAGAGCGAGAATTCCTGAGGTGGCACTGGGGTGCCCAAGTCAGCTCGCAAATTATGGGCTCGTATCCGCACCGCTACTTGGCGTGCCTTCTGACTCGCGCCGTTTTTTTTTTCCTAACCACGGGTTTATGGGTCTCGTAGGTCATGCAATCGTTAGAGCGTCGTTTAAGGACCTTAGGTGGTCGCCTTCAAACATATGTTAGCTCCAACTGGCCACAACGGCGAGGAGATCACACATGGTAAGCATTTTCGCCGGCTACCTTTCCCACGCTTCTCCTCATGAAGGGAGGGGGGCTTGAATGTACCTATACTCCTCCAGGAGGCTTAATGTAGCCATTTCTCCACACAAACCATGATGGAGATAGGAAACTTAGTCTTCTTGAGTGTCGCTACATCTTTGGGGTACACAGAAAGCTAGCGTTTGTTTTTCTAATTAATCACATCGACTTGGGAAAAATTCTTGCCATCTGAGAAAGAAGCGAAACTTGCCAGGCGTGAGTGATTGTTTCACTTTGTTCACAAGCGTCACAACACGTTCCTTCTCCATTTCCCTCATCTCCTGTGAAAGAAGATGGCCCGCCCTTATCCCCTCTAAGTAAGAGATGATATGCTCATGCATGAACTACTTAATAATAACTTCTAACACTATCTTGTTCTTAGCTATGGACCTCATTGGCTTGCTGGGATCGTTGTCAATGTTGGCCAGGATCTCCACGATAGATGCAGTGTTTCTTTTGGTAGAAGAACTATTAGAGTGAGGTTTCAGAGCCGTAGTACCCTCGTACTCATATCTTGACTTATCCAATACTTTCCTGATCCTCTGCACCGTCCTAGTATTGAGAATTGACACCCAAGCAGTCGAAGATCTTCGTATTGGAGCTTCCATCTTGAATTCCAAACAGCACAGCTTGCCTTTTCTAAATTTTGGAAGGATTGAATTTAGCCATGATTTTATTAATAAAATTTTGATGTTCACTTGTACAATATGCAATTGCTATATTTTGATGTAACCTTTTGAGTAAAGTTTCTGTGATGTACCTCCTAATTGCATTGTTTAAATCTTGCATTTCTCTAATATAAGATTGACCCTACAGTGTAATAAAATTTAAAAGTTGGTTCGTTTGTGTGTGAAAGACAATGTTTAAAGCTGATGATTCTTGCCTGGGTATAGTCCATCCCTTTACCCTTATCATATGTAAAATTGACGAGGTAAAGTTTGCAATATGCACATACACCCTATGTTACCTATCCCATAACATGGTTCCGCTAAGTTATGATATATGTGCCACCTGGCATATTAATAATAACACATTTGCTATTTAAAAAAAAAATAAAACAGGACGCATCCAACCATTAAATTTAATGTTAAACAGGAACTAAACAACTCAATTACTTTTCTTGATATAAAAACCTAAAGTAAACAATACAGAATTTTGTCTTGTTTACCTGAAACCAACCAATTTTTCTTGCCATAATAAATCTGTATAAATGTCAGTAATTTCCTATCGTTTGCTAAGAGCTTATTTTACTTATCTGATATATGTTTCATGCGGAAGAAATCAACATAATCACCTGAACATTTATTCAACTACATTATCACAATTGATCATCGAAAATTGTTATTTTAAAGAGAGAACCAACTTTTATTCATTATCTAATTCTAAGAAAAGGTGCAAAATTATTATATTTATTATATTCCAATATTCGCCTCAATTAATCAATGTTCCAAGGATAGCAGGAGCAAAAATCATTAAAATGCCATACAAAGTAATTAATCTACCCTAAAATTCTACTAAGAAAAAACATGGGTTTATTATATAATATTTAAAAGTTTCGATAGAATACACATTGCTTGGCGAAAGCATCGTAGTAATGTCAAATGAACAGGCAGAAAGGCTGAAGTAAAGAGCTAGAGGGGATAATAAGATTAACGAAGAAGAAGACAGTCTAAAGAAGAAGAATAGGAGAGACATAAGAAGCAAACAGCTACGCTAGGGGGGATGGGGTGCAAGGAGAGTGCGAGGGAGAGGTAGAGTAATAAAAGAATGTTAATACAAAACAACGAAATAATCAAATTAAAAATTGAGTACCCATAACTTTGAATATTGTACACATATCTAAGAACTAATTTCTATAAGAATGATTATTTTAGTACAACATTGATTTTGAAAAGGCCAAAGTTGTTCTTAAAGTTATCGGAATTACTTATAAATGAACATCCAACAATATTTATTTAAATATTTCCATTGGAGCGATAAATAAATTTTGCCGAATTCCAATCAACTAAGTGGTCTTTTTCAGAAATATGTACAAAAACATACTATTGTTTTTACCTCTGCAAAAATTGTAATTATGCTGATTAATACGGACAGATGATTGCCCATCTATTTGTCCAAAATATTTACTTAGACCATCAGAACATTCGACTGAGTAAACTCCACTATTATTATTACAATTACTGTGAACCAGTATATTCTTAATAGTAGACTCGTATTTGAAAACAACAGAAATGTTAAAGGTTTTAAAGGAAAGGGAAGGTCAGCGAAGCAATCAGAAAAGGGTAAGTGTTTTTAGCATTAAAAGCGGGAGTAGCAACTGTATCAGATAACGTCATTTTTGAAAAGGAAAGACAATTTAAAAGAAAAGAATAAGGGGAACAGAATTTGTGGTGACTTCAAAGATATTGGTGTATTCAAAGTCTATATATTCAGGGCTCACAACTCGTAGGATTGCGATAGATGTACTATTTAAAACCAGTCTGGGTTCTATGAATAAGGTGATAGAGAAAGAGAATGGGTCTATTATTTTCTACTTCATGGGGAAAATTAATCAAAGGGATGAGTGAATTAAGTTTGGTAAGAAAGCTATTTACATCTTTAGAATTAGGCCACAAGCAAATCACATCATCATTATACCTGTATCACACGATAGGAAAGTCAAGGAGAGTAAGGAAGAGTTTTGTTTCCAAGAAATCTATATACAAGTTAGAAAGAACAGGTGTTATGATAATCCAAACTTTTGAAAGAAATATTTACCCTCGAACGAAAATTTACAACATTTGTACAAGGTAAAATGAGGTTCATAAAAGTAGTAGCAGATACAGGAAGGTCAATATTTTCCAATTTATCATTAAGGAAATTGAAAAGATCTTCAACCAGTACTCTAGTAAATAATAAACAGACATCGAAACTAAAAAGGGTAAAAATGTTAAAATAATGAATGGCATTGAGTTTAGAAATAAGGTCGTAGTTATTAGTGACATGTGAATGAGAAATAGTCCTAACTAGAGGTTTATAAAAGGAAGTAAGCCATTTTGACAGAGCAATCAGAACCAAAAGGACAAATAAAAGGGCTTAATGAGAAATTTGGTTTGTGCATTTGGCTATGTCCATACAAAAAAAGGAGGGTGGCGTTACTGGACTTGAATTTTGAAAATAATTGAGGGAGGATTTTAAGTAATAGACGTATATTTTTATGGTAGTCACTATTAACATGTAGAGCGCGATCTTTCGGTATTACAGGGCGGTACTCGGAAACACCTTTTCCTTTTTACTGTGGGACATTCACGTACTACTTTGTGAGTTATACATTTTAATATATATATATATATATATATATATATATATATATATATATATATATATATATACCTACTCGTATATATCACTAAATCTATAATTTAAGAAGGGGAGTTTTTTTTGGTATTTGAATAATAATTTCCTCTTAGTTTGGTTATTACTTGTTTTTTTTTATCAAAGTTATTTCTAATAATTCTTTAATAATAGCAAAAGACAAAATGGTGAAGTTCGAAATAAATACAAATATCGAAATTTTGTGACTTTTTAAAAATCCAAAGAATTACAAATGATTAAGTTCAGAAAATTTCTGAAAATTTAACCATGGCTGCTTTTTATTAGATTTTAAATTTAATCTTAGTAGCGAAGCCATTGCTTTGTATATATATATATATATATATATATATATATATATATATATATATATATATATATACAAAAGCTAAACCACAGGAAATTAAAAACACAAGCGAAATCCCGACAGTTCCAATGTATGAACAACAGAAGTATGAATTGTATTGAAAGAAACAATGGAGTTTCAGAGGGTAGAAATATTAATTCAAAGAACAGATATTGGTTTGAAGTAAAAAGCCTATAGAAAACCAATTGCAATTAATTTTTGCATTCATTTTAATTCAGCTCATGACATTGCAATAAAAAAATCAGTCTTCTCTATGTAACCCATGTTTTAAGTCCAAAATACTTTTAAACTAAAATTGACACAATTAAACTTATTGGCAAACAACTTTAATATCTAGAAAAATCTTCGATGCAAGATTTATATCATACCAAAATAAATTATTCCAATAATAAAAAGAACATTCCCAGTTCTTATTCTCTCCTTTTCATACCTTTAACATAAATCTATGAAGTTTCACCTATTAAAACATATATACAAATTTATTGCTAAAAAACTCTAACCGACATAAAAGTTGGATTTTTAATGTCGTCTAAAGATTGGCAAATATATTATCTCAACCTAACAACCACACCCTCAAATAAATAACTATGTCAGCATACATAGAATGTGAGAACTGGGCAAACGTCTTGAGCGTTATTTTTATATTTATTTAGTAGATCTCAAGAATAGATTTTGAAAACGTGGTTACCATTTTTAAAAAAATAGCTCTTATTTCCAATGAAACATCATAGAATCGGCAGCGATAAAATTTTGCTAGTGTTCTAATATTAATATATATACACTGGTTGCCGTTTGTCTCATATGTTAAACCACACCTAAGGTGGAAACGTCTTGAATTATAATTTGAAGTCTTATTGATACGGTATAGCAGCTAACCCTTTGAGAGAACTGAGAGAACTGAGCACGCGTGCTAAGTCATGCCCCACGTGATAGTTTTATTTTAGTGAAAAATGTAACGCACCTGGTTAATATCAAAGTTTCACTAAGCAAATTATCATTCTCTATAAAAAAAGTAAAGAATATTTTCTATTTAAATTAATGATTGAAATATGTGGAGGTTATCCCAATTAAGGTCAAAGGTGCAAACATAACCAGACATAGTCCAGCCATATAACCTTAGTTTATGGCGCGCAGAAAGTTTAATCAGTTCGCAACCCTGTCGAGGGACACCCCTACCCCAACCTCATTGTGTTCGGTTATTATCCCCGAGAGGGAAGTCGAAAACGAGTTAAATTACCCCCTTTCCGAGCCGCCGTGAGGCGCCAATGACTTGGGGCTGTTTGTACGGCTATATTCCAAGTCTCCCATCGGACATCAGGTGTCTTACACCTCTCTTTGTAACACCGTCCATCGCAGAAGCTCGCCGTATTTATGCGAGAGAATCTATTCATTGTCAGCGAGAGTTATTCCTAAGTCCGTTCCTCACGTTCCGCGTTGAGTCGCAGTGTTGACGCCTGTGATCCCTTGAATGGATCTTACCTTCGTAATCTCTCTGATCAGAGACGGTTTACTCTTTTTCGTTATTCATAATTCGGATGGCTAACCGGGATCAACTTCCCGCTCATTCCCTCCAGTCTACAAGGTCCGTGTTCCTTGACCTCAAACGCGAGACAAGAGGAAGGAAGTCCGAGAAGTCCTTCAGTGCAGATTCCCATCTGGTCGCCGAGCCGACACTCGTCCCTGGAGCTGACTCCCTCTCCCCTCTTTAGTGATTTCCATTTGGAGGACAAGTTGGAACCTAATCTACGCTCATCTTTCACTCTACAAAGTCCTGCGCCCCCCTCGATGCTTTATCGAATCCCGGCCGCAGAGGTAAAACCGAGGTCCCAGTCCCGAGAATTTCCTCCATTTAATTCACTCTCCGATAACCCCGTAATTTCCCGCTCTAATTAATATTATCTAAACCTGCGTTTAATCACGTTCTTTAAAGTGCTTGTTACAATTCACGGGCTATTCCCATTTATTCATTGTTCACCTGTATTAACAACTGGTCACTTATTCATTATTATTTTAGTTTGGTTAGTTTTCGTTACCTATAATAATTCTATTATTTACTTGTATATTAAAGTTTATTTTTCTAAAAAAATTTATTCCAATAACTCCTGAGCTGAAACGCCAATCTAGATTCTCCTCATTTATTGGCCAACCTTGGATTAACGAACTCGAATATAAATTGGGCACAAGCCCTTAACCGGGCCTTGCCGGCCTGGTTGAATGGCCCGACTCTGTATAAAGTGTAATACCACCGTGTCGCTCCTTGACACCTAAGTGTGTATATATATATATATATATATATATATATATATATATATATATATATATATATATATATATATATATATATATATATATATATATATATAAATATATATATATATATAATGGCTCGACTGGTCTCAAAATTCTGACCTTAACACATGATACCAGAATTTTAATTATTTGATTATTTATATATATATATATATATATATATATAATGAAATAATTAAAATTCTGGTACCATGTGTTAAGGTCAGAATTTTGAGACCAGTCGAACCATTAAACTTTTAATTCTTCCCCACCCCCCATATTGTTATAATTGTCAAGTTTGCCTAATTTACTCAGGGTTATTTAAAGAAGTGGAACTAATTAATTTTTTCTTATTATTTTTTATTGTATTTAATTGTGTTGATTGAACTCCTAAAATAATCCCGAGCTGGATTTAAGAGACTAAGGCTTCCAAAGTAAAGAGGTTAACTCTTTTCAAAGGATTTTAGTTTTTCTCTGGTGCATGCTTTCTGGTGCACGCATTCCTGTGTTTAGGCTTCCAATCTAAAAAGGTTGTCTTTCTAGAGAGTTGTGGTTTTTCTCTTGTGTACGCTCTCCTGTGTGAGTCTGTGTATTGTTCTGGGTAAACTCTCCCTGGGTCAATTTGTTGTGAGAATAGCTACGTGAGAGCCCCAAAACGGTACTCGAGTATTTTGAGGACGTGTTTGCGCTATCCGTGTACGACGTCGATATGTCGTCCTCTGAAATATTTTTAAACCAAGGAAAATCCGCAGTCTAGCGGACAAGGAGCTAATCGCTTACTTCCAGTATCGAGAAAGATGCAAAATGAAAGAAAGAAGAAAGAGAAAAAAAGAGTGAGTGAAGAAAAAATGAAAAAAGAGAGAGTGAAGAAAGAGAAAGAATAAAAGTACATGAAGGGGAGCTGAACCAAAGCCAATTGGAGACGCTTTCCGTAATTTCACGCAACGAACTTCCCTAGAATCCGTCGGTTACTTTACCGGCGTATAAAGATGGCGAGGATTTCTGTGCCTACCTCACCTACTTCGAGAAGATCCTCGAGGTGAATTCTCGGGGCATTAAGGAACATGGTGTTCCCTGCCTTCTCCCATTTTTAAATTCCCATGTGAAGGAAATTTCATATTTCTTACCAGTGAGGCAACCATTAATTATTCTACCCTTAAGGGAGAATTACCTGCAGCTATTAATATAAACCCGGACTTTTACCAGGCCATGTTTAGGCAACCCCAGATCTTACCTAACTAGACCTATTGACAGATTGGATTCCTCCTCCAAAAAAACTCCTGTTTTGGCTCTATGCGGCCTAAATAAGTGGGACTTACGGCTCTTTAGTGGACTTTGTCCCGCGAGACCAGTTGTGGTATGCACTGCCATCGGAAATCCGCTCATTGGTTAAAGATAGACAAGCATCTATCTTTAAACAATGTTTGGAAGCGGCCGACGTATACACGTCAATCCAGAGACTGTAGCCTGAGGACCCTAAAAAGTCCACTCCACCGTCGCCTAAGTGAAAAGTCCCTCCCAGGTCTGCTAACCACAAAAAATCACAGAGGGTCAAAGTTAATGGTCCCCCCAAGAACAAAGGGATGCCAAACCCCACATTTTAACTCCCCTCAAAACTACTATCCTAGGAGGCCTATTGTCTGTTTTACTTAGGCGTGCCTGGCCACATAAAAACAAATTGTCCACAAAGTTTTCAATTTCTCTGTCCCCCGGTGCAACAAATTCGCCTAATAAATGCCTCTCTCTCAGCCTCCTTTAACCCGGCTGTTCCGGCTTCTCTCCCAGAAAACACCACCCGGGACATCAGGTAAACTTCTTCTTTAACAAAAGCTCCCCCGGTGGGCTTCAATTTGAGGAGGCTACGGTTAATGGGTGCCGTGTTTCCACTTTGGTACGCGATACAGGATATACCTGTATCGTGGTATCTGAAATCTTACTTCCCCCAGCATTCACCTATCAAAAGAAATATGCGGTAATCCATGATTAGCTTGGACGCACTATTCATTTTTTTGTAATCCGCTGCTTCCTAGAATGCCTGTACGTTACCGGATGGATAGAAGCAGTCTCTGCCCCTATTAAGTTCTGCTCGGTATTAATAGGCCAGAGTCCACAGATCTCTCCTGATACGATTGCCCAAACTGTTGTAACGAGGGCTCAGGCAAGAAATGAGGTTGCAAACTCTGAACCCTTGACAAATCCTTATTCGCCCGAATTTAATTCGCTTCTAAACGAATAATTCGCGAAAGTGCAAAAAAAAGCCCTTCCCTTCAACCCTTTTGGGATGTGGCCCAAATGGGGCAGCCCGAGCCGGATAGAGGTCTCAAACAGGTAAAATTCCTCGCTCGGGACGACCTTCTGTTCCTCTCAAGCACGATAGAGGGTGGATCTAACGTGTATCCGTTGCTCATCCCACGCGTTCGCGTCCCCGATGTGCTTATCATCGCGCAAGATGGAGTGATGGCTAACCATAATAAGACCACACAGAGGGTTTTAAATATTTCTTTTGACCCAGCGCTGCGAGAGAAATAGCCGACTTCTGGCGTTCTTGCGACATCTGCCATAAGACGACGAACAAAGTGAGAATCACCCTGGTGCCCTTTCAAAGGACACCCGTTGTCTCTGAACCATTTATTAGAGGGCCAGTGACCTCCTTGGCCCGATCCATTCCCAATCCAGTGCTGGAAATTCATATATCCTCACTCTGGTGAATT
The DNA here is from genome assembly GCA_963969495.1 of Ceratothoa steindachneri. Taxonomy (NCBI): domain Eukaryota; kingdom Metazoa; phylum Arthropoda; class Malacostraca; order Isopoda; family Cymothoidae; genus Ceratothoa; species Ceratothoa steindachneri. Next base: position 195,198,320 of record OZ018318.1, read on the forward strand.
TTGCTACCAGATTCCCCAATGCTGTCCCACTCAAAAAAATAGACAGTATAACATGCGCTGATGCGCTCATAACCATTTTTTCCCGGGTAAGCATCCCCAAGGAGATTCTGTCTGATCGTGGTAGACAGTTTACTTCGTAACTAATGGAGTATGTAGGTAAGCTCCTACTAATCACATCCATTTTCACGACCCCTTTTCACTCTGCCGCAAACAGGGAGTGTTTGCGAAGCTACACGGCACACTAAAAGGTTTCCTTAAGAAGTTATGCAACACTCAGCCCCTGTGGCATTATTTGTCTGCCGGGAAATTTCTCATAGGGCCATTGGGTTCGGTCCATTCAAGCTTCTGTATGGGCGAAATGTTCGAGGTCCTGTGAGCATCCTAAACGAGCTCTTTTCCAACCCCCGCCTCGATGAAGAGGTTAAATAGTCCTATGCTTATGCATTCGATTTGCGAAATCGACTCGAGGAATGCGCTAAAATCGCACATAATAATAGTGACGTTAACCTTGAAAAGTACCGTACATATTTCGACATGAAAGCGAAAGATCGTTACCTTCATCCCGGAGATGAGGTTTTGCTCCTCCTCCCGTCCTCCTCCAATAAACTTCTCTCCCAATGGAAAGGGCCTTTTCCCATTTTAGAAGCTCGAGGTCCGGTACGGTAGACTACCTCATCAAAACCTGCTCTGGTGATAAATTATATCGCTTAAACATGCTCAAGAAATATCAACGACGAGCGTGTGACAATAATATCGTTGCTCTTGATGAAGAGGAGACTCTGAACGCGTCGTATCCTTCGAAGCCTCTTAATCTAATACAGACTGTCTGTGTGGAAAAAGCCACCGAGTTTCCACTTCCCGTTCTCCCAGGTTCCATTATTCAAGCTACCCCAGAAGTAGATATAAACCCCCAGTTGGAGCCCCCACAAAAGCTTCAACTTTCGTCCCTGCTCGCCGAATTCACGAATCTAATTTGTGAAATACCTGGGTGTGCGCGTCATTTTATACATGACATCCAACTGACAACCCAACAACCTGTCAGGTCAAAACCCTATCCTTTACCCGTTCACCTCCGCCCCGCCTTTAATATGGAGGTGGAAAATTTGTTAAAGATGGGAATAATCGAACCCTTTATTTTTCCGGGTATTCCCTGTTTAGTGCAATTCCAGTCCCCTAATACGAAAGACCACTTTGTATATATAATCGCTGTTATTGATTTCTTTTTTTTGCGTCTATGCCTTTGTAGATATTACTGTCAAATATTAATTTCTATTTTCCTTTAATGATATATTCTATTGATGTATGATTATTAATTTTTGTCGGTAATTGGTTATCTTAATTGTCTTTTTTCTTTTTTTTTGTGATATTGAGTTCTACACCTCACGTGTATTATGTAAAAAAATTCTGGGTTTTTTTAGGTCACTTATTAGTGCCTGTTATTGGCGATACGCACTTATATCCCGTCTAATGCCTTTACCATGCCTGGAGGGATGCGAAAAATTCTTCCAGACTCTTCGCTCATTTAAAGAATTTTTTCTTAGAAGGGAAGGCGTGTGGATGTTAGCCAAAAAGAGGTCAAAGTTGCAAACATTCCCAGACATAGTCCGGCCATATCACCTTAATTTATGGCTCCCAGGAAGTTTAATCAGTTCTAAACCCTGTCGGGCGCTACCACCCTTCCATTGTGCTCAGTGATGACCCCCCCAGTGGAAAGTCAAAAACGAGATTTATCCTCCCCCCGCCCCCTGTCCCAGCCGCCCTGAAGCACAGGTGACTTGGGGCCGTTTAAATGGCTACATTCCAAGTCTCCCATAGGACGCCAGGTGTCTTACAGCTCTCACCCTAACCACGTCCCTCGCAGGAACTTGCCGTATTTATGCGAGCGACTCCATTCATTGTGAGCGAGAGTTCTTCCGAAGTCGGTCCGTCAGGTTCCGCGTCGAGTCGCTGTGTCGACCCTTGTGATCAATTGCGCGGATCTTACCTTCGTAATCTCTCTGGTCAGAGACAGATTACTGTCCCTTGTTATTCCTAATTCAGATGGATAACCGGGATCAACTCCCTGTTCATTCCCTCCACTCTATAAAGTCCGCGTACCTTAACCTCAACCGTGAGAAGCGAGCAAGGAAGTCCGAGAAGTCCTTCCGTGCAGATTCCCATTTGGTCGCCGTGCCGACAGCAGTCCCTAGAGCTGACCCCCCCCCCCGGCCTTTGTGATTCCCATTTGGAGGACAACTTGGTATCTGATCTACGCTCATCTTCCGCTCTACGAACTCACCCCCCTCTTCCTGATGCTTCATCGAATTCACCCCCACAGAGATCAGACCGAGGTCCCAGTCCTGTGATTTTCCTCCATTCAATTCACTCCCCGAAAATCCCAGGAATATGCCGCATTTAATTGATATTATCTCAACCCACATTTAATAACGGTCTTTCAAGTGCTTGTTACAATTGCCGGAGTATTCCCATTTATTCCTTGCCCGCTTGTATTAACAACTGGTCACTTATTCATTATTATTTTAGTTTGGTTAGTTTCCTTGACCAATAATAATTCTATTATTTACTTGTATATTAAAGATTATTTTCGTAAGAGGTTTTTCTTCCATAACTCCTGAGCTGAAATGGCAATCTAGATTCCCGCCTTTTATTGGCCAACCTTGGATTAACGCACTCGAATCTAAATTGGGCCCAAGCCTTTAGTCGGAACCTGCAGCCGGAACCTGCAGCCCTCGTTGAATACCCGTGGACCCGACTCTGTATAGAGCGTGACAACACTGTGTCGTTCCTCCACAAAATATAAAGATTTATGAAAATGACAATGAAATCAAACTTAAATTATTATATTTTCCCTTTCAACAGAATTGCAATAATCCATTGCACAAAGTAAAATGTGAAAAGACGGTAAAGTTGAAAACAATGATAAATATAAAGAATACTTCATGCTAACTACTTTCTCAAGGTTTTGCACCATTCATCCATCTTGTTATTGCCTACTTTAGCAGCTAACCGTTTAGAAAGTGTACTTAGTAAATTAACTGGTGGAGTATGGTTAAAATTTATTGAATTATTATCCTTAATATTAATTGTTCTATCAAACGAACTTTGATTACTTTGAATTTGATTTGAAATATTTAAATAATCTGTTGCCGAATAACCGGAAGGCAAATCATCCTTAGTCGTGGGACGATCATCCGCTATATCATATTTGGTAACAATTTCCTCGACGAATTGATCACTGACACCTGAAGAGTGATTGTGAGCATGTGTCAGTGATAATTCTAGAGGATACAAATGAGTTATAGAATAATGAACAATTTTTCCATTTCCTCTTTGAATTTTAAGATTTCTAACCTTATTGTCACATCCGAAAACTAGTTCTAATATTATATTCAAAGACCAGTATTGCCCTGGTTCATTAGGTAATTTAATTAAAATTACATCCCCAGATTTTACCCTATTAAAGCAATTATTCTCAGGAAGTTCTCTATAATGCTCTTTAAGGCTTAACAGATAATTTTCATACCATAAATCTTGGAAATGAGAAAAAACTTGATTGCGAAATTAGAGAAACGCTGCAGTCCCTCTCTGGTGGGAGGATGTTCATTCTATATTCAATTATCATTAGATTGTCTTACTACTACGAAAGGATTAGTATTAATTTTTTTAAAGGAATTAGGGGTAATAATTTTTAAGTCATTTTCAAATGACTTGTATGTGAATGGTCTTGAGTTAATAGCAGATTTAATATCTGCAATTACATTCAAAGGATCAAATTAAGAAAATCTTGCTTTTCTTATGCTTTTATATAAAAAATTCTTAATAGTACGGATGAGACGTTCCCAAGTGGAACCAACCCAAGCTGAGTAAAGCTGTATCTTATTGTGTTTGATATTAAGGTTTCTGAATCGATTATTAAATTTAGCTGTTACCATTGCCTGTTCTAATATATTTTCACCAGCTATGAATGACCTAGCATTATCCCTATAAAGATGGAACACCATAGAAATTAACAAATCGAACGAATGTTAGGATAAAGCTATGTTTAGTCATATCATGGACTAATTCAGTGTGTACAGCTCTAACATTAAAAGACTAATAAATACACTTTACTGTTCTTGCTCTTCGAATCATTCACCCAAAGATGACCAGTTTAATCTATTCCTGTATGATTAATGGGTTTAACAAACTTCACTCTCTGCTTGAGAAGATTCGTCATCTTAAGATATTTGATAGACAGTGAATTGAACTTATGACAAATCATGCAATGCCGAAGTATTTTTATAACAGTGTCTAATACGTGGAAACCGAAATCCTCCCATTCTAAGAGCATTCAATGTTGATTGTATTCCAAGATGTTTACATCTGCGATGGTAAGATTCCAAAAATTAATGTTGTGACGTGGTGATGTTGGCCAGTAAAATAATATTAACAATGTTGTAATCATACATAGCCGTTTCCCAATTTTACCATTTGATCTTATAATCACCTTTTCACCCCCAAATTAATTAAGTCTATTTACTAGTTCAGCAATGTTGTCTTATTTTTATTGATATTTTCCAAATTTCCAGTTCCTGGTCAAATTTATATTTTTGCATATAATTAATCCAATAGATCTTTCCTGTTTCAATCGGCTCTGAAATAATATTCTGGCTCAAACTGATAAAAGGAAAAATATATTTAGTTACCCCAAAGTGTTGAAAATGGAGGCTCCTTGCCGCCCTGTGCCCCTTCGAAACCACAAGGTCAGGCACGGGATCAGTCCATGTAAGCAAGGACCGTGGGAATAATCAGAATATCGAACTGCTTTTTGCGATAAGCGAGGGATTGGAATATCAAACGAGCACTTCTGTCGCCTCTCAGTGCGTTATCAAGAAAATCCCGTGGGAGTACTGTGTAGGGCACACATGTATTTACCTAATGGGTGTACATGTAGATACCCTACAGAACGAAACCCGATGACTGAGAAAGAAAGCGAGTCTGGAATGTCGAGGTAAATGCTTGATTTTCTTACTGTAATAAAGCAGTAGTTTCCGTATCTGGGCTTAAGTCAGATAGGCTCTAGAGAATAAATATTGGGAAACTGAACATGTCTGGAGGTAATAAAAGGGCGTGTGATAAAAGCATTTCACCATTTTGTAAGAAAGATAGCCAGAAATTAAACAAATGTATTTATGGCTCATAATAAAGCTCAACCTTTTAGAAATATTGGCCAATAACGAGATACGGCAGTTTAGCCGCCATCCATTTAAAATTAAATAAAGGATTAATTTAAGCCAATCAGGGGGCGAGCAAAGGGAATGAGCAGCCAATCACGTACGCCAACGTCATTTGTAGGCGGGGCGTGAGGCTGACTCGATGGACGTTGCTACGCCTTTATAAATGGGTGCAGAGAGATTAAAAGGAGGGTCATTCATTATTACTTTTAACTTGATAAGCGTTCATTAATTCAATAAGTCGATCATTATAATCTTCCGGTCGCTCTACCTTATTCCTGCATTACTTTGTTGTAAAATCGAATCGGGAAATTGTACTGGGAGTATTTCCCATTTCGGTGCAAGGTAAAATATATAGACGGAGACTCGTTTACATCGATAAACAGATTCTTTTATTCATCCCAGCTGGTACCCTCTTCTCGGATCAAGTACAAGGCTACCTAAAGGGATATTTCCGTTGCGCATTCAAATAACTTGTTACCATTGCCGATAGCAAGCGTTATGTCTATCATAACAAGCTCACCCTTTTAAGTGGCAACGTTACCACTAACCGGGATTACCACTCAAGAGGCAAGCCCATTAACTTACAGGGGGTGGTAACATTATAGTAACAGGAAGCACAATGCAAGAACATCTCCCATAATTTCCCATCCCTCAAGTTCCACGTTGGTTCGTGGAGTTATCCTTCCGCACCTACCCAGAGCGGAGGCAGTAACGGTTTTGGCTGGTCCCTATATATTGTTGGTCCCACTTGGGCATCGACAGTATATGGCTGCCTTTTACAACGAAACACGTCATTTTCGATCGCGCTCCATTTCCCTATGAGCCGAAAGCTAGAATTTTGCCGAAGGATCTAAACACCAGTCAATTGGCTCATCTTTAGTTTCGGTACATTTCGTTTTGCCCAAATACTGCCTCCAGTTAGTGTTACTACTAGAGGTTAAACTTCCCGTGGAGAAAGTCGCTCGAATAACCATACAATGCCATTTTCATATCTTAAAGCCTCGGAGCCAAGCTAGGCTGAGATGAATCATCTGTAGTAGCTTCCTTGTCAGTCATCCCTGTGTGCTTACGTACAGCGGCTCGTATAGCCTCACAACCCCTCCTGTAGAGTTCGCTCCGAGTAGCTCTGCTAAATTGATTATTATAAACTTCGAGTATCCATTGCCATTATTCTATTTTAAACTATTTATTTTATATACTGTGTAAATATTAAAGTTTATTTTTGTTCCTACTTTTTCATAAGCCTCATAGCCAGCAGCCTTCACTAGTTTAATTACGGCCAACTGCACTCTATTGTTTGTATTTAAAGCCTTCGCACTCCTTCGGGGAAGTTTGTCCCCAATTTCTCTCCACCAACTTATATTTCCCATCTCTGTCTGGACCAGAGTTTAATCAAGATCACTTCTTTGACCTTGAGCGTCCACGCATCTAGGGGAGAAGTGAGATATATGTTGGTGGTTCATTCTACGACACAAAAAGTTTATTTATGAAAGAAAACTTATTGATATCCAAATTATGTTCTTTTATGCTATCAGTGACCTTTAATAATATATTAGTAGCGAAATAAACCTTAACAAGTGGTTTGCTCTTTTCTGATCGACAGTTTAATGGATTGACTGGACACAAGAGGAACAGTAAAGAGCCATACTGGTCCTATAAACCATAATTCTTCCTTATTTTCAAAATATTTAACAGTTATTTCTCTCGTGAGCAAATCTGGAGGATTATGTTCTCAATTTACAAATTAAATGTTTATATTAGCTTGATAATTTTCTAAGATAAATTTCTTGAAATCTCCAATATCTTTGATTCTGTTCATATAAAATACACTTTTTGTTTTCACATTTTCTCTCAGTAACTAGGAAAGTACTATCTGTGAGTCTACAGTGTCGTAGAATGGACTCTCAACGATATACCATATATAACTATTCGTTGAGGGAACTTCTTTAATTATCTTAAGAGTGCGTGGATGTCTGGTTGGCCGATATTATGTATCTTCGATATGCTTAAGAAGTGGAACTGAGCTCAAGGATAATAATATTGCTATCATTAATAAAATAGAGTTTTATTAATAATAACTATCAACAACACACAAAACGGAAAATATTGACATAAACAGAGAATGGAAAGGGTCACGAGGACTCGAGCTAATCCGAGGATTAAAAGATTTGGAAAGGTAAAACAAATATAAAGTTAAAGGGAGGGGATGGTTCGCTAAACCATTTAAAGCACAGGATAGATTTAACAAAAAGGTTAAATACCCAAAGGTAACGTTTGGCTTACGTAATTATACTTCTTGTGCAGAGGAAGGCGACGTAGAGGAATTTTCGTTCCGCTGGCGAGTTCCAGCCGAAGGGGGGAAGAAGTAAATGATCCTGACGTGGCGTCTTGGAAAGACAACCGTTTGTTGACGAACGGCTTAAAAAACAATGGCTGTTCTAAGTTGTTCTCTTCTAAACAACAGGGGGGTGAGAACCGTGTCTTGTCTACGGCTCGAGAACAATGGCTGTTTTAATGTTGTTCTCTTCTGAACAACAGGGGAAGGGTAAGAACCGTTTCTTGGCGAACGGGCTCAAACGAACAATGGCTGTTCTACGTTATTCTCTTCCGAACAACAGGGGGGGGGGGTGAGAACCGTTTCTTGTCAACGGGCTCACAACAACAATCGCTGTTCTAATGTTGTTCTCTCTCTGAACAACAGGGAAAGCCTTGTGGACTTGGCGTCACGAAAGGCTCGAACCTTGGCCCTCAAGGGATATTGTCCTCCTTCTGGACAAGTGATGGTGAATCTAGAGGTCGAGGTCCCTTGGCGCACAAGGTGAGAGTGGGTCATAGTGATGTTTCGCGACGAAAATCTGGATCTCCAATCTGATCTTAGTGGTAAAGTTTCGAAATAAATAGTCAGGACATCCCCTTGGCGTCGGGGACAATGGAGTGGGAGCTTCGAGGGGATGCACAGCCGAGCCTGGGAACAATGCCTTATCTGCCCATAAGCCTAACTCAATCTGGCGAGGGCGGAGCATGGGGCGAACGGGGAAAGATAAACCTCCATGTTTAAACATTGACTCAGGTGGCTGCGATAAGGCCCCAGGTTTCAAATCGAAGATGCACGTGGGTAGCATCGTGGTTTTGAATAACATGTGATAGTGGTTGAAATTAACGCGGATTCAACCCGTGCTATCACACCCTTCCATTCCGGGGGAAGTTGTCACTTCAAAAAAAAGAAAGAAGCGACAACGATAGAGCTCCGTTGTGGGGAACTCGTTTTCTTGTAGCAACCATACCTTCATTCACCTAACTAGTATTATTTCAATACATATGATTATTTTGATCTTTTGATTATAGGGGAAAATAACCTTTAATACAAACTTAATCAAAAAAACGAGCATGGAACAATGAAATGATATAAAATTAGTACATATGGGACAAAATAATTTATACGTAATTTAGTGAGTACAAATATATATACATACAAAAAAACAAAAACATTGAGCGTTACAAAATTCAGACATATACATTAACTAATTATCTTACAAGAGAATCTAATTTAAGTCGTACAAGACGGTATACAATTACTCTACGCTATTCGCTAACGCATTCCTACTGAGTGCGTCAGCGACCTGGTTATCGGAACCTTTTATATAATTTATTTTAAATTGATACTCTTGCAAGAGTAAACTCCAGCGCATGATTCGGCCGTTGGAGTGTCGCACATTCCTAATATAGGCTAACGGATGGTTTTCGGTTCCTATCTGAAATTCTTTTCCTATCAAGTACATTTTGAATTTGTCTATGACCCAGATAATTGACACAGCTTCCTTCTCTATAGTGGCATATCTCTTTTTGCGTGGTAATAATTGGCGACTAGCATATGCAACTGAATGACTCGTTCTGTCATCCTCGTATTGAAGGAGTACACCTCCAATGCCCTCGTTGCTCGCGCCGGTCTTAATCTCAAAGGATTTTTCCGGGTTGGGCAACTTTAAATTCGGGGCAGAAATGAGCTTACTTTTGAGCTGGTTAAAATGGGAAACAGCGACATCATTCCAACGTAAACGATCGGGGGAATTCTTTTTTAGAAGCGAGCTGAGGGGCGCCGGAATTGCAGCGAATTTCGGAACAAGTCGCCGATAGTACGAAGCTGATCCTAGGAACGATCTGAATTGCTTCTTAGAATTCAGGAGGGGTATGTCAGCGATTGCCTTAATCTTGTCCTCTGGGGGACCTAACTTGCTTTGTCCTATTTTGAAACCCAAGTATTTTATGGTTTCGTGGGCAAAATGGCATTTGCTGGGGCCAATGGTGAGGCCATTTTCGCGGAGTCGCTCGAAAAGAGCTAATAAGGTGGTTAAATGGTGACTCCATTCAAATAGTTCTTGTAGCTGACTCTTTTGATGTGGTGTCAGCTGTGCGTTAATATCCAGGTCGGAGGGTTCCAAAGACTCGCCTGGTAGGAAAGGAGGAGGGTAATCGGCATCAGGTTGGATGCACACTGTCTGTATTACATTAAGGGACTCCGCGGGGTAATCTTCTTCAAGCGCCGATGTTTCGTCTAGTGCTACGAAGGTATCTCCATGGGCGCGTTGGGGGTTCTTTTTTTCTTGGGGTCCACGGACAGTCTCCGTGTCCTTGTCTTGGGCCTTATCACCTAAGGGTGATAGTAATTCACACTCCTTTTGTGCCGTCCTAAAGTTCTGGTTAAGGGTCTCCGAGAAATCAGAAGGTATCGGGGGTCTGATGGCGACGGGCTCCTGGGCTTCTTTCTTAGCTCGGCCTCGAGGAAGGGCGGCCTGAGATACAGGGTCATAACTTACTTGGGGGCTCATTCCTATAAGTACGGAACACAATTGTATGGGTGCTGAAATGACTTCAGCCCAGACATCATAATATTGACACTGCAGGTAACATCTAACGACGGGGAATTGGTTCACCCGCCCAAGGTAGTCATGTACCACCGCAAATTTCTCGTGGTTAGGGTCCACTGGGGGGTTAAGTTTGTCGGACACGATGAAACACGTACATCCTGTCTCCCTGACGAGAGTTGACACTCGGCAGCCGTTCACGCTGCCCTCCTCAAATTTCAAAGTTCCCGATGAACTTTTATCAAAAATAAAATTTACCTGGTGGCCTGACGGAGGGGGAGAATTTGCTGCTTGGGTCTGCACCACCGGAGAAGCCGGGGTGGCATCAATCTGGTGAACTTGGTGTGCTGGTCCACGTTTAAGCCTCTAATTTAGGGGGAAATTACAGCTCATGTGGTTTTCTACACGACAGGTGAAGCATATGATTGGTCGCTTCGGAAAGAGAGATGGAGGAGAAATCTTAACGGGAGGTTTGGAGTCCCGTTGTTGGTTTTAGGGAATGAAGTTTTGGGGTTTTACGGGGCTCGAAAACTTCGTCGGCTTTCCTGTGAAGGGGCGCTAATCCTTCCTTCTTTCCTTGTAGGGGGATTGGTGAGAAGTTCGATTCTCCTTTGGGTATAAATTATAGCTTGCGGCATAGACATCCGCTTCTCCGGTACAATTTTTAATGGTCTGGCACTGAAGATCTTTGACGAACGCGCGGATCTCCGTCTGGAGAGACGCCAAAAATTGATCTCGCAACACAAAGTCAGTTAAGGACTCATAGTTCGGATCAACCTTTGAGGATTCTAACCAAAATTTAAAATTCCTCTGAAGAATGTATCCGAATTGACGGAAGGTCTGTCCGGGTTTAATACGACCTCCTCAAAATTCTTGGCGGTAGAAATCGGGAGTCATATTATAAGCGGCCAATAACTTAGCTTTTAAGGTGCTGTAGTTACTTGTACATTCAGTTGGTAAAGATATAAAAATTTCGTGCAATTTACAATTTAACAAGGGAAGTAATCTGACTACACCTTCAGCCTCCAGATCCATGTTATTGATTTCGAGGATCTTTTCGAAGTGGGCTAAAAATGCTCCGAAATCCTCTCCATCCTTGAAATTAGGGAGCTTTAGTGAGAGATTGGGAGGGGCGATGCTTCCGAACCAGGAGCTGGATGACTGTATTTCTGCTTCAACACGAGCTAATTCAATCTGATGGTGAAGCTCAGCTTGTCTTATCCGTTCCTCTTTTTCTCTTTCTTCTCGTGTGATTTCTCTTTCTTCTCGTTGGATTTCTCTTTCTTCTTGTTCTTTTTCTTTTTCTCTTTCTGTTCTTTGCTCCTCTTGAACGTACTCAATTATTTCTTTTCCAGAAAGTCCCAAGGACTCTCCTTGCGCTTTAAAGATTTTCAACTGAGTCATCTTTGCACTTGGGGGCGCATTATTCAACCAACTAAAATTCCTTGCAACAAGAATTATGCCTTCTAGAGAAATTAGCCTACCTAAATATGGGCACTGACCTATTCGTACTTGGTTTCTCGATCTAAATAAGCACTGACTTACATTACAAAAAAAAACACCAAAAAATTATTATAACAGTTCCTTGAGCTACTCCAGCTTCTTAAGTTTTCAAAAAAGCGGATAGCAATCGTTAAAACAAAAGAGAACTACTATACTCCACTGAGACCAGTGTTTGCAAAGATATAGCGTTAAACCTTACACACTTGATACCAAATTTAAATAATATATATATATATATATATATATATATATATATATATATATATATAGATAGATATATATATATGTCTTAGAATGGACTCTCGATGATATACCATATATAACTATTCGTTGAGGGAACTTCTTTAATTTTCTTTAGAGTGCGTGGATGTCTGGCTGGCCGATATTATGTATCTTCGATATGATTAAAAAGTGGAACTGAGCTCAAGGATAATAATATTGCTATCATTAATAAAATAGAGTTTTATTAATAATAACTATCAACAACACACAAAACGGAAAATATTGACATAAACAGAGAATGGAAAGGGTCGTGAGGACTCGAGCTAATCCGAGGATTAAAAGATTTGGAAAGGTAAAACAAATATAAAGTTAAAGGGAGGGGATGGTTCGCTAAACCATTTAAAGCACAGGATAGATTTAACAAAAAGGTTAAATACCCAAAGGTAACGTTTGGCTTACGTAATTATACTTCTTGTGCAGAGGAAGGCGACGTGAAGGAATTTTCGTTCCGCTGGCGAGTTCCAGCCGAAGGGGGGAGGAAGTAAATGATCCTGACGTGGCGTCTTGGAATGACAACCGTTTGTTGACGAACGGCTTAAAAAACAATGGCTGTTCTAAGTTTTTCTCTTCTAAACAACAGGGGGGGTGAGAACCGTGTCTTGTCTACGGCTCGAGAACAATGGCTGTTTTAATGTTGTTCTCTTCTGAACAACAGGGGAAGGGTAAGAACCGTTTCTTGGCGAACGGGCTCAAACGAACAATGGCTGTTCTACGTTGTTCTCTTCTGAACAACAGGGGGGGAAGGTGAGAACCGTTTCTTGTCAACGGGCTCACAACAACAATGGCTGTTCTAATGTTGTTCTCTCTCTGAACAACAGGGGAAGCCTTGTGGACTTGGCGTCACGAAAGGCTCGAACCTTGGCCCTCAAGGGATATTGTCCTCCTTCTGGACAAGTGATGGTGAATCTAGAGGTCGAGGTCCCTTGGCGCACAATGTGAGAGTGGATCATAGTGATTTTTCGCGACGAAAATCTGGATCTCCAATCTGATCTTAGTGGTAAAGTTTCGAAATAAATAGTCAGGACATTCCCTTGGCGTCGGGGACAATGGAGTGGGAGCTTCGAGGGAATGCACAGCCGAGCCTGGGAACAATGCCTTATCTGCCCATAAGCCTAACTCAATCTGGCGAGGGCGGAGCATGGGGCGAACGGGGAAAGATAAACCTCCATGTTTAAACATTGACTCAGGTGGCTGCGATAAGGCCCCAGGTTTCAAATCGAAGATGCACGTGGGTAGCATCGTGGTTTTAAATAACATGTGATAGTGGTTGAAATTAGCGCGGCCTCAACCCGTTTATCACACCGAAAGAAAACTTATTGATATCCAAATTATGTTCTTTTATGCTATCAGGGACATTTAATAATATATTAGTTGCGAAATAAACCTTAACAAGTGGTTTGCTCTCTTCTGATCGACAGTTTAATGAATTGACTGGACACAAGAGGAATAGTAAAGAGCCATACTGGTCTTATAAACCATAATTCTTCCTTATTTTCAAAATATTTAACAGTTAATTCTCTCGTGAGCGAATCTGAAGGATTATGTTCTGAATTAACAAATTAAATGTTTATATTAGCTTGATAATTTTCTATGATAACTTTCTTGAAATCTCCAATATCTTTGATTCTGTTCATATTAAATACACTTTTTGTTTTCACATTTTCTCTCAGTAACTAGGAAAGTACTATCTGTGAGTCTTCAGATATACATATATCTTCAAACTTTAAGGCAGGGATTTATTATTTGGGGTTTGGTGACCAAGTGCTAATATGTGACTCTAATATTTACAGTAATAACTTGGTCGCGTATCACTTAAGTGTTTATTGCTAGTACAAAAATAACAATGTTTAAATTCTTTACATCTAGACTTTCTAGATCTAAAGTCTCATACTTGGAGCAAGAGACCATAGAATGTTCCTAAACTGCATAAAATTTATAATTTTGTTCTATTTCTTTGGCAAATGTTATTGATGCTTTAAAATTTTATAGTGTAGATGACTTTATGTGACTCTCTATTGATTTAAAATTAAAGGCTGGCCTATGTTGCCCAGATTTAAAATTAAAGGAGGGCTTGTTTGTTTTTCAATTGAATTCATTTTTAAGGTCAGCTGAAAAATCTTGACTTTCCGGGGTAATTTTACAACTATTAGAAGTCCTAAGTAGATTTCTGAGTATCTCATTGTAATGTTCAAAATGACTTATCACTGATGGATAATTATAATTTACTCTATGCACCAATTTTATTTTAAAGGTGGGAGGTAGTTGGGAAAATAATATATGACTGATGAGTTTGCAACCCATAGAATCTTTCTTCAAAAGATTTAGAAATTCTGAGTTCACATAATAAAACTCTACATTCACTAATATTTATTTTAACATCACCAAACTTAGGAGATCTATAAATTATTTGTTTAAAAGTTTCTTCTACAATATACTCAATATGCAAAAAATCCTCTTTAGGTATTTTAAGTGCTATTATAGTTATCATCTGTTATTGATAAATGAGAAATAGTGTTGATGGCATAATCAGAAATAAGCTTCTTAGATAACTAAGTAACTCAGCATCTGATAAAGACTCACCTGCATCTATACAATCTTTAAATTATTGTAAAAAATTCTTGAATTCAAATCTATCACAAGATTTACCACTAAATCTTTTACATTTAAATTCAGGCATTTTAACATGTGAAGATTTATTCACATTAACTGATTTAGTAAGATTTTGGCCCTATTTTACTGCTGTTAAAATTGTAGCTATCTTAGCTGTGATACCTAACCTATAGGCACCTTGACTGTCCATTTCATTAACTCTATTTTCATCATCTTTGGACAATTTCCTTTCCTTAAATAGGTAAATAATTAAATCATCCACTTCTTCGATTATAGCCAGAAATTTTTACATATCGTCCTTTCCACTAATAAAAATATCATCAAAAACCTCATCTATATCTATAGTCTCTAAAATCTTCAAGGAGCCGATTATTCTACTCTTAAATCCAGCTCTTTTCTTAACCAATGCATTAAATCTAGCTTCAACTCTGGTTTAGAGGAAATGGTGAAATAATCAAGGCTAATATTTGACTATAAGGCAACTAGAAAATATCAAAATTGAATTAGTCCCACAATTCCCCAATTAATCTGAATTAATTATAAGTAATCTAATGCCGACCACAAAAGGGACATAATAAACTTATGTACAGAAGGAAAATATAAACATTAACAAATATAGTAAGATCTATAGTATTTGTAATAATTTCAACAAAATCTAGATATAAACAATTACGAATTAACCTATACTAGGTTATTTTTCAATTAAACCTAAGATAAAAAACAAGACTGCAGTATTTAATTAACAAGCACTAGATACACAAATAATGATAACAATTTCAACAGTGAATTATTCCTAATTTTTAACATCCATATCATCAACAAATAAAATAAATCACTTATAAGAGTTAACAACAGGCTTTAGAGCTGTTATATATTTCGAATATGAATATCTGATAGACTTAGAACAAAAAATGCATTATAATACAATGAAGTTGATTCTACCTTGGATTATACAAGGATAATAATAAATATAAAAACAAATGAAATTGAGATATCTTAATAATCAAATAAAGAATGGGCTACTATAAATATGTAAATTGACGAAATATGTACATGACGAATAGTAACTTGTATTTTCAAGCATTCAAATATCAGATTATATTGAAAAAAGGTGAGGGAAAATATTATAAAATATGTTTGATAACTAAATGGAAATGAATAAATTAATAATTCGATATTCTCTGGAAGTTTTAATATAAGAACTTTTGATGAATTTAGAATAAAATGAGCAAAGAGAATGATAAATCGATGGCTTACCTTGAGTAAAGGACTAATAGTCTCCACGGAGTTAGGATAAATTTTTATTCTGAAGAATATCGTTGCTGTCTGGAATAGCTTATTCCTCCTATTCGTATTTTGGGTAAGCTATCAATACCTTTCTCCTTTAATGGTAAATTTAGTGAAAGAGACGTCTTGAACTGTACTTTGAAGTCTTATTGATATGCTAGAGCAGCTAACCGTTTGCGAAAACTGAGCACGGGTGCTAAATCATGCCCCACGTGATAGTTATATTTTAGGGAAAAATGTAACGCACCTAGTTAATATCAAAGTTTCGCAAAGCGAATTATCATTCTCTATAAAAAATTAATGAATATTTTATATTTAAATTAATGATTGAAATATAGAGATTAATGAAATGACAACGAAATCATACTTAAATTATTATGTAACACCAATTTTTAAAACGGGTAGTGAATTTCTACTTGGCAACAATCGCCCAATTATCTCAAACTCAGTTCTGTGCACAATTCTTGAAACGATTATAAGTAAAAGAATTCTGAAATATTTCGATGCAAACAATATTTTTAGAGAAATTCAGCATGGTTTTTGTAACAAAGGTTCTTGCCTCGAATAATTTTCACTTTTATGATATTATTTATTTATACGATGAGACTAAATAAATTGATATAAGGAGTTCGACAAAGTTCCTCACAGAAGCCTAATGTTAAAAGTTAAATCAGGCGAATAATGCTAAAGGCTTCACATAGTAAATCTAAATGAAAAATTATCTTATTCAATGAATGAAACACGATAGGAAGCGTAGAAATGGAAACAGATTTATGAGGAACAGAATCAAGTAACCAAAAACAGAGCCAACAATACACAGAAGGTACCATGGAAGCGAATAAAACGATTAGCGTTATTGGAACGTCATTTGAGTACAAATCGAAAAAGTATTAATACCTCTCCTTGAATCTTTAGTCCGGCCTCACTGTAATATTGTGTTCAATCCTGGGGCACTCATTACAAAGAACATATAAAAAAGCCAGAACGGATGCAGCGTAGACTAAGAGTAACCTAATTACGAGTATTTAAAATTGTCAAAGGCATCGTTACTATGAGCCGAAACAAGTACTTTATTATCAAACGATCTAATTATACGATACGAACTGGTTGCAAAATTGTAGGTAACCATTTAACTCGTACGAATCTAAAAATAATGTCTCCAACCTAATTATCAAATTAAGGAATGGATTCGCTCGTAGTGACTACACTACAGTTGATTTGTTTGAACTCAAACTAGACTAAAACATTTCCTCAAACCCAAGATTGACTAAGTTTATAAGTGAATAATATTTTAAGTTGCGTGCGACTCACTATGTTGGTCGGTTAGTCGGTCTCCGTTTTGATCTTTTTGTTATACCATTGTAACTATTCGTCTCATTCTAACGAAATTTGAATCCCTCATGTTGTTTTACATTCTCTTTCGAGTGATATAATTTGAAAAGTCGTCCCAATGTTAGCCCGAGAATTTGGGGGAGAGCTATAACATCATAAAT
Organism: Ceratothoa steindachneri; assembly: GCA_963969495.1. Taxonomy (NCBI): domain Eukaryota; kingdom Metazoa; phylum Arthropoda; class Malacostraca; order Isopoda; family Cymothoidae; genus Ceratothoa; species Ceratothoa steindachneri. The sequence continues at coordinate 195,215,573 of OZ018318.1, forward strand.
ATTCAGCCGATTCCAACGGTATTTGAAACCCTTATGATGTTTTACATTCTCTTTCGAATGATATAATTGACAAGGTCCTTCCTAGGTTAGCCCTGGAATTATATTGCTTTGTCCAAAACATCGTAACTATTCGGCTGATTCTAACAAAATTTAAAGCCCTTATATTATTTTACATTCTCTTTCGAATGATATAATTGCTAAAGTTTTCCCAAAGTTAGCCTGGCAATTATTTTGTTTTGGCCAAAATATCATGACTACTCGGCCGATTCTAATAATGTTAAGCCCTTATATTGTTAAACATTCTATTTGAATGATATAATTGGCAAAGTTCTTTTAAGGTTAGTTCAGGAGTTATTTGGGTTTAGCAATAACATCATAATTATTCGGGCGATCCTGACAAAATTTGAAATCCTTATATTGTTTGACATTATATTTTGAATCATAGAATTATCAAGGTCCTACCAAGATCAGTCGGGGAATTATTCAAAGTTTTGAAGGTCGTAAGGTCATCAATCAGAATAAGTGAAATCATGCAACATTTTGGTCCACAAACCTTGTTTTCATTTTGCCCTCCACCAGATAAGCAACCATTAATGATTCAGGCGGCGAAGTTTATTAAACTTAAATAGCGTCTTGTCTGCATGCAACTTCGTAATAATCGAATTGTCTGTTGTGGCATGCTTTTTCTTTTGTATTTTCCATTGTACCATGTAACCTTTGTAAATATATCCGTAAAATTGAACTATCTTTATAATTTTCTTTTATATTGAAGGATTGTACTCTACATTGTTTTCACTGTATTCGACATTAAACACGGCCCCCAGGCGGCGTCTACCCGGCTTGTTGGTTTCTGTCTGTCTGTCTCTCTCTCTTTCTTACTCTCAACCATCCTTCCACATTGTTGTCGAGAGGATTACAGTCTGTGATGTTAGGAGACCAGCTGTTAGGAGTGCAGTGGTCAGAGAAATTTCTGATGAGAAATTATAGCATTTGCTCTGGCTATGCAACTCATTGACTTGCTGGGATAATTGCCAATTATGGAGTTAAAGGCCGTGAAACTTTATTGTTATTTTCGTATCAGAATATTTAGACAAAGGTTTTCAAGCAACAATAGATTCGTAATTACAACCTTACTCATCCAAATCCTTACTGATCCTGTGCACTTTCCTCTGTTTGACAATCAAACACTCAGTTATCTTCGAATTTGAGCTCCAACCGTGAAACCCAAGAAACACGGATTGCCATTTTCCAAATTGTGAGAGGGATGATTGAATTTTGCCATTTAATTGCTTCCTTAACAAAGTGATGCACAATTTCTTCTACTATATTACGATGAAGAGATAACCAACCCTAGAATAAACGCATGCGCGGCGTTCAGACTTGCGCGAATGGCAACAAATTTCTCACCTCAGCATATATATACTCGTATATATGAAATGAATAACTCACAAAGTAGTACGTGGGTTCGCAATGAATGCAATGTCCCGCAGGAAAAATGAAAAGGTGCTTCCAAGTACTTTCGAACTTTATTCAGTTCATTCTCAAGGATAACTACAAGAGAAAATAATATAATAAAGGTATATATAAGCTATTAAAAGATAAAGGACCGCCTCTAAGACAAGAAATCACCAATAGTGAAGTAGGAGAGGGACCAGTAAATTCATATTAAGATTTAGCTATAACAGGTATCAAAGTCAAACCGAGATACAAAAAAGAGTCAAGAACAGAGCCAAAAGGGTTAAAACAATTTTCTAAAGAGGATATTAGGAGAGACACGACACGTAAATTGAAACGAAGGGGAGAAACAGAGAGGAAGATAAATAAAATAATATAAATACAAAATCAATGCAATAATTAAATTGACACATCGAGTTCCAATAAAAATGAAAATTGCCAAAAAAAATTAGAAATATAAGTCAAAGCTAATTTCTTTAAGAATGAGTTTTTTCATAACAGCATCAATTTTAAAAAAGCCAGGGAAAATGTTAAAGTTATTAAATTGGCTTATACTTGAACATTCAACAAGGTTTGAGCGAAAAATAAATTTTGCTAAATTCTAATTAATTAAGTGGTTATTTTCGGACATATGCACAAAACAACGCACTATTATTTACAGCTTTCCCAACATTGTATTTATGCTAATTAATGCGGACAGATAATTGCTTTCCTGTCTGTCCAAAATATTTATTTGGACATATAGAACATTAGACCGAATAGATTTCCCCAATATTATTACAAATATTGTAAACTAAAATAGTTTTTATAGTTTACTCGTATTTGAAAGCAAATGAAATGCTAAAGTTTTTTAAAGGACGGGGAAGGTCGATAAAACACACAGAGAAGGGTTAAACCAAAATATTTTTTTACCCTTAAAATGGATGGCAAGAGCTGTATAATAGAACGTCTTTTTTGCAGAGAAAAGACAGTTTAGAAGAAAGGAATAGGGGGGGACATAGTTTATGGTCAAGTGTTTTAAATGCATATCGAGGAAATCCATTATGTCAGTGAGCTATCAAGGGAAAGAAACAGTTCATTCAAAATAATGTGTAGGGCTCGTTCTATATAATAGGTTGCCCTCTGGAATAAAATTGCATGATTCAATAGGCCCAGCGAGGAACCCCAAAATAGACGCTTGGTGGATTTATCGATAGCCTAAAAGATGTTATGTGTGTAAATTAAGGAAATAATATGCCAAGCTTAATAAATAAAAAAACAAAGATAATCAGGAAATGGAAATCTTTCTCTCTCTCTCACTCTCTCTCTCTCTCTCTCTCTCTCTCTCTCTCTATATATATATATATATATATATATATATATATATATATATATATATGGTGTTTTATCAAGACGGATCGAAGTTATCAGTAAATAAAACAGTGTTATTGATGAACATTTATTGATTTCACTATTGGATCATGTTAGTTGAGTCATGGCAATTAAGTGTGAAAAATAATATCGCCTAAATGTCCGCCAAGGCTTCGGTGGAACACCTCCACTCGATGGTAAAAAGTTTTTAGGACGTCTCTGCATAGTTGCTCCTCGATCTCACTAATATGCCTTATTATCTCATCTTTCAGCTGTTAAATTGTTGTTGGCTTGTTAGAATAGACCTTACTTTTGAGATGACCCCAAAGGAAGAAATCTAAAGGCGTCAAGTCACACGATCGTGGTAGCCAATTGACCTTTCTGTTTCGAGAGATGATGCGACCTGGGAACTTCTCATTCAATAAAGCCATTGTTGTTTTGGCTGTGTGGCATGTGGCGCCGTCCTGTTGAAACCACATATCTTCAACATACATAGAATTCAATTCAGACCATAAAAAGTTGGTTATCATGGTACGGTATCGTTCGCCTGTCACCGTAACAGAATTCCCGGCATCAATTAAGAAGAAATATGGCCTAATGATTCTGCTAGCAAAAAATGGACACCAAACAGTGACCTTTTGTGGATGCAGTGACTTTTTAACAATCTTCCTGAGATTTTCATCAGCTCAAATGCGACAATTCTGCTTATTAACGAATTTTGGGCAAAAAATCATCATCGGCTTGTCTTTGCTCATGCACCCAATTGACAAATGTACGGCACTTCAAATGGTCAAAAGTCTTCAGTTCTTGTGTCAATTGAATTTTTTAAGCGTATAAAGACTGCATTCTCGATTACTGCAGCAATGTTTGCAGCTGAACGGCGTAAACGAGCACGCAATGGCGTTTTCATATCTGCCACCGACGCCGTTTGTTTGAATTTACGAACAATTTTCCAAATTGCACTCTCGGTTGGTCGATTATGTTGACCAAAAAGCGCGAGGTGCCTGAAATGCGTTTATGTTTGAACGTCCGTTTTCGGAATAGGCTTCGATAACTTTAAAACTTTGTTCGATTGTTAATCTTTCCATGGTTGAAATTGCCCAAGACTAAGGTTATTAACTTAAAAAAAAAAGAAAAGAATCATTAGACGCTTAAACTTAACTCATATCCAAGTTATTCAGGCCAAGTTATTGGAACACCCGTTATATATGATAAACTGTACAAATAGATCTCAGGCAAGCGGGCGTTGTAGTCTCATAGAAACCCACGAACTTCCAAAGATATCAAAGGTCACCACCCGGAAAATACGAGGATCGCACACGAATAAACATACGCATGTTGAGAACATTTATCAGCAGCTGAACTAATATAGGCTCTAGCCAGATAAATTTGACAAAGACCAGCAACAAGCGATTCCCGATAATAAAACTAAATCTATGGGAAATATTTAGTTACACCCGATACACAGAGCTTTCGAAATCTCCGCCCAATGGGTGGAAATAACGAACAAAATAAACGATTGTGTTCGGACACAGACAAGTCAAGCCATGCGCCTTGGAGACAAAACGTATATATAGAGAGACAGACTCTCATTTTTAAGATGATTGTTCCTGATTCATTAACTCAATTCATTATCTTACTAGCCTCACGGAATACCATTCAATTGCCTACGTCCTGCCGCCTTTAGACTTCTTTGTCCAATATGAATATTCCTAATCCAAATAATAGAAGTGATACTTATATAAATAATGTGGATTCTACGGGTAGGGCGCGATCAGTGCCCATTGGTGCTGCGTACCGGAATGGGAACTGTCTTAATTTTGTGCAGTGAAATAATGATTACAGTGCTTATATAATACCAAAGGATTGCGACCGTTCAAAGGAAGCAAAGACCTGTATTCTGCCGTTCACATTTTTAATCTGTTGAGAATGCGAAATTCTGCAAAACCTGTTGCATGTAGCCAAAAAGAGGAGACACGTACTTAGAGTTGTAACCTTCCTCCAGGCCATCTTCACCAGCCCTGGCAAAAACTGGCAGGGCATGCCATTTAAGTGCGAGCGCTGGTATGCTATTTGTTTTAAAAAATGTGAGTTATTAATTCATATAGGGGAGAATGTGTCGATAATTCCGAATAAATTTGTGAATTGGGGCGAAGTGTGCGACTCCAGTGTAAATATTCCCACGGCTAATGGCCATGAAATAAAAGTGCACGATGAGGTACACACGGATATAGTTATCAGTAGTCTTTGCCGATCTTTCAAGTGGTCATTTGTGGTCGCGGATCCTACTTAACCCTTATTAGTAATTGACTTTCGGAGGCATTTTAATCACTTAGGGGACTGTGCGTGCGGCATACTTATCGAGGAACAAATCAAACTCCTATTAGAAGTAAAACTATCAGTGGCACCTTCGGTAGCTTTAATTATTAATGACCTACAGCACCTACCGCCTTATTGCAAAGCCATATTGGAAAAATATAAGGCTTTGTACAGTCACACACCCGCTAATCTCTCCCCATCTTCGCCGAACACAGTTGAGACAGGTAGTGCTGGGCCAACATTCACGCGGACGAGATCTCTTTCAATGGAGAAGCTGCAGGTTACCAAAGCAACTTTCGAAACATAAATGAAGAAGGGAATCATTGGTGCCGCGGATTCAAATGGTACCAAAGAAGTCACCCGGTGAGTACAGCGTGGTCGACGATTTCCCAGCGCTCAATGCGATCATAAAACCTGACAAATATCTATTGCCGCAAATTAAAATTGGGGCAAACCACCTACATGGCAAAAGGATATTTTCAAGGTTGGATCTAGTTCGTGTTTACCATTAAATCCCCATGAACCTGGGGGAGATAGAGAAGACTGCGGTGATAAAGACATTTGAATTATAGAAGTAAATAAAGCTTCCATTCGGCTTCCGGAATGCAAGCTACACATTTCAACGACACATGGATAACCTATTTCGATGAATTTTCTCACCGGCCACGAAAATGAAGGAAATTAGAGACATGCCCATACCAACGGACTAATAGGAATTACGAAACTACGAAGATATTTGGCATTTTGGAATACTAGCGAAGGATGATTCCGAATTTTTCCGCAATTGCAGCCCCATTGACCGCGCTTGCACGCCTGCAATCTAAGACTCGTGAGCTCGAATGGAACGATGTGGCACAAGGAACATTTAAGAATACTAAATCGCGTTCAATCAATTCCGTTAAACTTTGTCACCCGCTTTCCAAAGATTCGCCATACCAGCTGGTGACGAAATGCTCCCAATACGTGGTAAGTGTGCCCTGCACAAAATGGTAACAGAACGCCACGATCGGTGGCATTCTTTTTGAGCAAGCTAAACCGGACACAGTAGGCATACTCCACCTACGACAAAGAGCTCCTAGTGGCGTATCTTGCTGTTATCCACTTCAGGCACATGCTTGAAGTTCGCCTTGTTTCTTTGTTCTTAACCACAAGCTATTTGTATCGGATTTTTCGTCGCTATTAAGTGCAAAAGAGGAAACGCAGCAAAGCTATACGACAGCCATTTAGGAATAGATCAGTGATATCACCTACATGCGTGGTTAGGACAACGTAGTCGCTAACTGCCTTTCGAAGAACATTTTACCTCTGAGCTTTGGCGGCAGTGTAGGATGATGGCGAAGAAACGAAGGAATTTGACTCACGATTAAAATATTTCCCTTTTGCGGGGAAAGCTCAACTATGTTTTGAAGTAACATCAAGATACCAACGACTGTTTGTCCCGATGACGTACAAAATGACTATCTTCAATCAGTTACATAATCTGTCACATCCAAGAGGTAAGCCATCACTCCGTCTTATCAAATCTCTATATTTATACCTAATATGGACAGAGATATTCGCGTTGGCTTTCCCGGATGGGTGGATTTCCAGATTTTGAGTCCTGCTTTACGTAGTGACCGATAGAGGTGCCGAATTCTAATTCAAGCTATTCAAGGAACTGTTTCCCTCGTTGGTTTTCATCGTCTCCGCATCAGGCACGATGCCGTCCACGAACGGCATGGTGGAAAGGGAACACAAGACTTTGAAGTGCTCCATAATGGCCCGTGGAAAAGGATGGCTGGTTGCAGTTTCATTTTTTCCTTTTGGAAATTTGCTTCTTGCCTAATAACGGGATTTTTGCCTTTCAGGGCAATCACGGGAGACACACTTTTGTGCACAAGACCCAAAGTTTCGTCATCGTCATCGAAGACCGATTCAAAGTTTATTAAAGAATTTGTCTCATCCATGGCAGAAGTCGATTTCACGCACGAATCAAAAGGGCATTTGCATTCGGTGACCAAGCCTTTCGTACCCAAAGATATTTGTGAGGCAAATCATGTGTGTTTTCGAATAGACGCGTTCGTAAACCATTAAAAACTACCATGTGTTTACCCCTTTCCGGTGATCCAGCGCGAGGGCAATGTTTACAAGTTGGAATTCGGAATTCTCTGATGGCAAGAGGGAAACTGTCTCAGTGGACAGACTGAAACCAGCGATGCTTCCTCCCTCGCATTGTGATAACTTGCCGGGTATTCAGCAACGCCTGAGACTTCAGTAAGAGAACAGGAAAAGGACCGGTTGCTCTTCACCTCTTAGGGTGTATGGGATAGAAGACAATGATGCCAAGGAAAGTTGACGAGAAACCTCTACAGGAAAAAGAAAGAATAACGACAGGCCCGACATCTTCACGCGCTCCAGGAAACGAGTTACGTTTGCTAGGAACCCGTCATTCCTATATTTTTGAATTTTGGGGGCTTTATTATATTTTAGCGGTATATTATAATGAAATAGGAAGCTGCATAAATATAAACAGGCTTCGTTACTCTATAGCGTTTTGCGTATCGAACTATGTATATGTACTGTGTCCTAATTATAACATTTGTTTTATAGTGGAAATAGGGATTAGACCGAGTTGTAAGATAAACTAGATATTATTGTTTATTATATTACTGAATAAGGCCTAATGAATAGGTCCGTTTTGTTGAGTACAGATGTATGGACTCAAGAATACCGATGCCCTGTACAAATGGTAAAAATGCTGTTGGATATTAGGACTGCATGAAATATGTATTTAATATGTATCTACCTATGTATATATATATATATATATATATATATATATATATATATATATATATATTTATATATATATATATATATATATATATATATATATATATATATATATATATATATATATATATATATATATATATATATATATATATAATGAATTATATTTCAGTAACTCGGCTAAAGTCAGGTGAGTAGTGTAGATCTCGTTCGATAAAATAGGTAGGCGTCTTGCACCAAATTGCAGGATTTAAAAGCCCAGCCTGGAACTCAACAAATGAAGTCTCGGTGTATTTATTAAATCCTAAAAATTGCTCTGTGTGTAAATTAAGAAAATAATATGCGAAGCCTAATAAATAAAGAACTAAAGAGAATTAAGAAATGAAACTATATATATATATATATATATATATATATATATATATATATATATATATATATATATATATATATACATATATATATATATATATATATATATATATATATATATATATATATATATATATATATATATATGTTAAACTGTACAAAAAGAGCTGAAGCAAACGGTCGTTAGAGTGGCGCGGAAACCCACAAAGATATCAAAGGTGACCACGTGGACAAATACGAGGGTCGCACAGAAACAAACATACGCGTGTTGGAAACATTTATCAGCAGCTGAACTAATAGGTGTTCTGACCTAAGAAATTTAACAGAGACATTCAACAAGCGATTCCCTATAAGTAAGCTAAATCAATGTAAACTATGTAGGCACAACAGGTACAAAGAGTTGTCGAAAGCTCCTCCCAATGGGTGAAAATAGTCGAACAAACTAGATGACTGGGTCCGCCACACGGACCAGTCAATATCACGCCTCTTGATGATGAAACATATGTATATATATATATATATATATATATATATATATATATATATATATATATATATATATATATATATATAGAGAGAGAGAGAGAGAGAGAGAGAGAGAGAGAAAGACGGACAGACAGACAGACAGACAGACTCTCATTATTAAGAAGTTTCATTATTCCTGATTCATTAACTCAATTCATTCCCTTAGTAGTGCCATTGAATCCCGTTTACTCGCTTAAGTCCTGCCGCCTATAGACTCGATAGTTCGCGTAAAACATTAAGCTTACACAGTGACGGCAAATAACTTGAGACTTTTCCGCGTGCCCCTTTAGTAGGCCAATTCAAGAATATAGTTATATTTTCTTTGCCGCATCCTTCCAAAGCCATTTACTTACTCATATTATCGAGACACCTTCGGTAAGCCAAGCCAAACGCATAATCCTCGTGAGAAATTATAAGGTGTAAGCACCGAATCGACAGAGGCGTAAATTAGGTCCACTGCCTAAAGTCATTGTCACCCATCAAGTGCAATAGCAACGATGACTCTTCAATACACCCTATTATATTTACCAAACACGCACCCACAAACCGGTAACCTATACCACCACAACCACATAAACACGTAACACCACGGTACCATAATCATCCCCACATAAATGTCTATGGTTTACTTAATAGAATGTTCGTTAAGAGAGAGGAAACCTCATACCTGACCATGTGACAGTAGGAACGGTGTCGCTTGAGTCGATGTACAAATCGTTGAGAATTATCCACAGTATAATCACCCAGAGTTAAATCAGAAAATAAAGCAACTAAAAATTTAACTATGTCCTAATTAGGTCAATTGTAGTCGGCCAGAATAGGCCTTAAATGAACACCAGCTTTATGAGATTTGGCAAACCGTATAAGGAACATGACGAAAAAGCAGAATAAAAAAGTGTTTCGATTCTCTATACTAATGATTAGGTTAAACGGTGAAATAATAATGAGTTGAAATTTTGATTCATCAGAAATAATTGTTTCCATTTTGCAAACATAGCCATAGCAATTCATGTGGACGACTACTTCAGATTTATTTGGCCTAGTTACGATAAGATCATGTGTTTTACCAAATTTCTTTACAATATTGAAGCCTGATTTTGTTTTTTTTTCCAAAAGAAAATTATCCTGTCTATAGTTAGGCATAATTGTTATGGGTCAGTTTGTGTAAAATGATCTTTGAAGAGGTAATAAAAAAGTTCTATTTTTTAAAAAGTTGAGTTTTTCAAATGAGAGGAAGAATTGTGAAATATTCAGTCTATATATAGGTATGTTGAAGTCGAGGCCGTGACAATAACAACTTTTCTTTTGAACTTAAAGTGTAATCTGAAAAGAAAAAGAAGTTAAATCGGCACCCAATTTGTAAGGTTTGCGTTCATGAATACCTTGTACAGATTTATAATATTGTTTGACATTTTTGTATATAGTGAACAGACAAAAGATGTGCTGAAGAAATGTGATCCTGGCACGAAGGATACCAGATAACCAAGAATTCAAAGTGGTATTTGTTAAGGCATTTAGGAACTTTTTCAAATAGAAAGTAGGGTATTGACCAGTTGTGTTAGGCGTGCAAATTAGTAATCATTTATCATGTTCAGTCTTATGCTCTTAAATGAAGGAGCTGTGTGCTAAATGTTACACAAAAACAGGAGAACAGAGATCTTACAAGAGATGATCGCGAGAAAAGCCACGAGAAAAAAACACGTCGCCCCGGCAGGCAATGGAACCTCAGACCGCTGGTTATCTAGACCATTTTCTAAGGTTGAGCTAAGGGGACCCCTGCCGTTAGCAACATATCATACCCAAGTATCTTTAAGGTTGCATCTCCAAATACCAGTGCCCATATGAAAATGTGCCTGCAGTATAGTATATGTTGATACTGCAAGCTGAACACATCCCTTGTTTCGTACGTCCGAAATCTATTGGCCCTTTGTGGCTGAGGTGCAAACTAGTAAGCATCTACCACATTTAGCCTTATGTTGCATGATTTTTTGAAATGTGTAGCAAATATTACACAGAAACAGGAAAACAGAGCTCTTACACAAGATGACCCCGATAAAAGCAACAAATAAGCTCTCTGCAACTATGCCATTCATTTAGAAAGACATAATCGCAAGATTTCTGGAAAGGAGCTTTGTGCCCTAGCACGTGGGTCCGGCTAGGACCATAAGGGGATTTTACACTCGTCTCTGTGCATGCTGGAAGTAACTCTGAAATAAACAATAACCCATTTGAGCGGTCTGCACTCTGGGGCGAGGATCGTTGATTCAGTGCTCACCTATCATCAATTCCCATGTTTTACGCCCTCTTGAGGAATCCATCCTGCTTGACTAAGGCATCAAGGTCTGCGGAACCCTCAGATATGCACACAACATAGAAACACAACAAAACCTGAAAAAAGAACAGTGCCTCCGTGGTTATAAAACGGGGCACGAAACACAAACATGCCGGGCACATCAGGCACAGATGCGCTGTAATGGGACATCATTACACTAGCCACAATAGCAACACCCGTCCATGCAATAACTGCGGCGCCGACCATCTCGCCCTCACCATTAAATGTCCTGCGACCAACTCCCTACATCCCCCTAACACCGACACCAACATACACACACACACACACACCTAACCCAACACATACACTTAACCAAACACAAATCACCAGCCCCAAAACGCAATTTGCCGCTGTGCTTTCCACGGTGCGGTGGCAAAAGAATTGCAGGGAGGCAACCCATAATAACATATGTATACCCTGATGTCCTTTACGCGATATACGCTGCGAATAGACTCGGCGAAATCACTTTGCTCGAAAGGTGTTTGCCCTAATACGAACATAACGGTCGGCACGAACAAACCCCACTTCACATTTGCCGCCACTACCTACCCAGCTTCCCATATGCGACGGGCTCTCTCTCCAGATCATCCATGCCACTCTAATCCCCCTTCTCTTTCCGTTACACCCAACCCCGCCTCTACTACACCTTCTCTACCCACTATCGGTTTCGCACCTCTTGTAGCCACCACTGCTTCCACTTTCTACTGCCCCAACCTATCTGCCTACAACCCCCTACCCTCGCTTTCGATCGTCCCCTACCCCCTTTTCACTTCTCCCATCGATCTTTCTTCTTTATCTAAACCATGTCTTTCTGCCTTTCATCCCGTCTCCATCGTCACAACCTCCACCATTTCATATGTTTTTACCTCTCCTTCTACTTTCCTCACCCCATTGCACATTTTCTACTCTCTCCACCCCAACTTCAACTGCTTATACCACCCGTTCAACATTCCTATCACTGTGACGCCTACTGCTCTTACTGCTCCCCGCACATTTTACAACAGATTAAACGCATAAAATACACCTCCACAAACACCTCCCCAGCCACAGATACGTGTAAAGATAGCCTCTCCCAACCACAATCCCTTGGAACAATACCAAGATATCAAACATAAGAGAGCAGCTATCGCTAACACAGCCTCACGACGTGCACTCCATTCCTGACCATGGGTCAACTGAGTGTCATTCAACTAAACGCACGCAGCTGGCACGGTATCCGCCATACTGTCCCCAGCTAAGTCCTAAGCACACAACCACCCTACAACATATTAGTGAACTCCGCCAGATTACACCCTCCATAAAACAACCTCCATATTGCAGGATATAACACTTACCTAAGCCCCAAAACACCGCATTTAAGATTAGCGTTCCTCCTTAAGGGGTCTATACACCACTCTTTCATGAACACACAAAACAACTCAACTCTCGCCGTCAAAGTACAAACAAGTTCCGACCATATCCTAAAGGCCACTCACTACAGATCGCCTAGTGAACAACTATACATAGACGTCTCACTCCGCTCTCTATCCAATCATAATGCCCTTACCCTCTTTTCTTGTGGGGTACCTGATCGTTCATAATCACAGTAATTACAAATGCTTCTAATGATGCGGGAAGGTATCTGGCCGACGCCTCACAGCTATATCGTTGTGAGCACAATGACCCGACCTTGCCCACATTTTACGGGCTTTGCGGTGGGACCACGTCTCTAAACGCAGTCGTAGGCAATACCATAATATACGTTTTCACACCAACAAAGTCCTAGGCCCACACATACCATCCACCCACATTCCAATATGCGTGATAATTTTATCATTGCTATTTCTCATAACCACACCCCATCTTCGATTACAGAAACAGGAACCGGGAAGAGATCAGACTACACATAACAGGAGACACGACACCTGATCATCCTACAGAACACCAACCCTAACCTACACATACCACGAAAACATGCACTCACATACAAATACTCGTTACGCAATACAACAACCACTACAACAAAGACTCAAGATAGCAGAACATCACGATCCTACGTGACCTCTTTCTGCAATGCGTGCAGCTAGGACGGAATCCCCAATGGCGCCAGATGGTCTGCACTACAAAAGAAGGTCATGTACATAACCTTCCTATTTCTTGTGGCGCGTAAAAAGGATGCTAGACACGGGCCCAGTAAACCTATGACCTTACAAACTAACAATCAAACACTCACTAACACAAATGATATCCACGATGCATGCAGGGCACACTGAGACCTGTGCACACACAACCTACCCAAACCACGCGCACAAGAGCACTTCAAGGTAATCGGGGAACAGTGTCGGTTCTACAACAACGAGCTCGCGCCCACCTCTCTTAGAAGAATTGACGTGCTTGGCAACACTACCATTCTAACTATTTCTATCACCGTCCGGGAGACATAACGCTACATTAAATCACCAACAACACGCTCCTATAGCCTTCCAGCCACTATAATTCACAATCTCCCTAAAACATTTGCACTACACTTGCACACCCATAGAACGTTTCATTTGCCTCTAGCCACCCACAAAACCATTTAAAATCTCACATAACACCCTACCACACAAGAATACAAAGACACAAAGGACACCAACGACTGCAGGACTATTGCTCTGTTAGTGTACCTAGGCAAGATACTATAACGCAAAATCAATACCTGTCTCCGGAATTTTCTAGAAGAAAGGGACTGTTTTCTCCTTGCCAATATGGTTTCAAGACGGACCGGTTCCCTTAAGCGGTTACGACCATTGTTCGTGGCCTAATCCAAAAAACACGACGAAAAGGACAGAAAATCTCTCCATTAGTTGGGGAAAGGAGAAGGACTTTGACACACTGTGGCACAAGGGACTCAGTTTAAATCTAGCCAACAACATGGAGCTCCGTCTCGGCACAGGAAGGCTTTTCCTAAAATTCCTCACAAAACCGGAGGTGCCATATATAATACAATAACGCAACGTCACGCTTATTCACACCACGCTTAGTCTTTCCCAAGGAAAGTGTACCGGCATCGGCACTATATATGATGTACACAAACGGCACGCTACGCCAACCTTAAGTCTGCAGGCACTCATACACAGTGTTATACACCAAAGACGAGACAATTCTCGTATGCTGTCATGGACAAGACAGGGACTGCGTCCCGCCCACAAATAATACTAAACGAGAAGAGAGAATATGTGTAAGGATAAGTGTCTAATATCTACGAACTCTCAGAGGCCACGTTACACGTGATCACTTCCTGCACAACATATACATCTACAAACACCGGACCTTCACCATTCAAACACAACAAGACTCACATATTCCCCTAAAACCAAAATCTTATGGGCAACATTCAACAAGTTCATAAGATTCCACACACACCAAACTATCATTCAAACAAGGGTAAAATATAACACCAAGGAGCTGCCCAAATTCTACTCTGCCAATCGTGAGTTACAACTACGCCGATACCAAATCTTTATGTACCATTCCTCCATTTGCTCTACTAACACTCGCAGATGCGTGTCACACAAAGTATATGAAAGAACAGATCAATCATAACTCTGCTATGAAACGCTTGTGTCTCTTTTCCATGTAGACAAGTAGTGCTACACTACATGAAAACAACAGAATAACACCACTGAATACATACACCCACAAGTGTCTAACACCTCAACTGGAGAAACTCGCAAGAGACTCCACATACATACACATACACATAAGACGGATATACCCCTGAACCCTGGATTACACTTAGCCAATTTCATTCCACCCATAAATGTATCGGCAACACGAATGGCGTTTTTCCGTGAATGCGTGTCATTCTTCTCGCCTCCCCCGCCCACTTCTGCTGCTCTAGTCATTTCTAATATCTCTACTTATACGCATAATAACACCTCGCATCGGTGTATAGCCACCGAACTGTCAACTACTCCTATCACCTCCAAAGTAATTTCCCCATCATACTCTCCATAACTACATGATCATCTGTGTGCTCACAGTGTTCTTTCTATACACATATTGATTAATCGAATTTGTATAATTTTTCTCTTTTTTATTCTGTGAGCGCAGTGCCGCATTGAGCCACGGGTATGTCTTGATTATTATGCAAATTTATATATATATATATATATGAATAAATATATATGATTCTCTAAAGAGTATATAGTATTTTTTGCTCAGTGTATGCAAAATAATGGAGTGAAATATTGTTATAAATTTACGGACTGATTTGAAGAGCAATCAATTTTAGTAAATAATCAACATAGTTTAGAAAATGAAGTTGTTTTTCCACAAATCCGGTCACATTTTAAGTTTTTATGCCACAAAATTTCGATTCGGCTTCTAGTAACGATTTGATATACCTATCTAGATTTGGCGAAAAACTTTGATAAAATCCCATTCCATATCTTTCTTTCAAAGTTAGAAGCTTAGTGCTTGCTAAAATTAAATAATTAATCCGAGTTACGAAGTTATAGAAGTATAAAAACAAGGAGATGAGGCGTTAAAATAGATAAATTAATTTCTCCAGTCAGTGCAAGGCAGTTAGAAACAAAGTAACAAAAGTCGCATCATGTATCAGGTAGTATGTGCGAACATGAAAAACAGACCTTATGTTAAAACTATACACGCCACTAGTCAGACCTTTGTTATATAATGGTACTCTGTTCTCTTCTCCATAACTAATTAGAGATAGAGACATAATAGTACAGGTTCAGTGTCGCTATACAAAAATAATAGGGGAATAAAACATCCTAAATCACTTAATTCCTTTTCCCTCAAATATAGGAGAAAAAAGAGGAAGAAAGTAAAACAAAGATTATTCAGGAAGGTACCCAATACTGCAAGAAATCTGTTGGACATTTTAAGCTTAACAGCGACAAAATGAAAAAAAAAAGATGAAAATAAAAATTCATCTCATCGATGGGAACATTTGCCTTCAGCAACTGCATCGTTCAAATCTGGAAGAGTCTACCGCAAGAAGTAGTCAGCGATTGAAGCAGAGAAATCCGGAAAAACAAATTCGATAAATTTATTAAAATAAAGAAAGAAAAATAAGATAAATATTAGATAACACAAGGAAATTCAAAAGTAATGAATCGATTCAATTAAGTAATATTTTATTAATGAAAATTAATAAAAATATTTAGCATAGTATTTTTTATAATCAAGTTTTAATTCCTGTCTTAAAAGTGTTCAATGAGTCACCACCTTCATCACGGACGACATAAACTCGATAATAGACTTCCTCCTAGACGCGTATGAGAATATCATGATCCACTGAATTGATCGCTGTTGTTATTCAATGTATAAGGTCATCGAGGTGAGTGGGCAGAAGACTAACATAAAGGCGATCTTGTACATATATCCCAAGAAAAAATCACACACAGTGCGGTCTAGGGCTATCGCAGGCCAAGCAGAAAGAGCAAGGTCTTTTACTCGCTTCCGACCAATCAAACGCTGGGGCATTTTTTCATTAAAAATGCCCCAGTAAAAAATCTTGCTTCATTTTGATGAAAAATTAATTCATGTGAATCTGCTTGCAGTAAATTAGAGTAAGTTTTGGAGCATATCTAGATAGAGTTATAATGTTAAGAGGTTTGCCTCTAAGAAAAAGGGACCATAAACCATGTACTGAGAGTTAACACGGAAGATGTTCACCTTAGGGAAATCATTTACGTGTTAAACTATTTCATGTGCGTGTTGTGGTCCCCAAGTACGCAAATTGTAACAATTGACTATGCCGCTCTTGTGAAAGGTTGCTACATCAATAAAAACTAAGCGTGATATGAAGGTTCCGTCTTCCATCATCTTCAGCATCGAATCTCAAAATTCTATCCGCTTCCTTTTATCGTCATTGGTAAATGCTTGTACTAGTAGCAATCAGTATGATTTCATATATAGACGTCTTCTTAACCCTGACAAGATAGTGGATTGCGGAATCGCGAGCTGAAGACTAACTTAGTATGTGGACTTCCGCAATCTCATGTTAAAAGCACCACGGATTCTCAGCACATGTTCAGCGGAAATTCGCGGTCGTCCCGGACTTTTTGCTTTACGCACACACACACTCTCTCGAAACTGTCGAAACCACCGTTGAATGTTTATAGGAGAAGGTTACTAATGTTAAATCGCTCTTGAAAAATGCTGCACCGTAGCAACCGAATTTGTTTTCGCGAACTCGAGAACACAGAACGCCTTTTGCTGATAACTTCCATTTACGAAGAAACAAATAACCTAAAGAAATGGTATTATGGCAAGGAATAAGTTATTTGGGTTCTGTTTATAGACATAGCCTGAGCAAACCCTAATATGTATGTTCGTGACACATTATATAACGATGATTGAGAACTGAAGCAATGTGTAATGAAATCGGTTCATTCTTTCTTAATTTTTTTTCTTTTCTCACCTTTCTTTTGGCCGTGATGCAAGTTGTGGCCACAATAAACCTTTGTAAGAGAGGAAGTAAAACATTTTTATGAGTAGAATACTAGTAGCTTTGCTGAAATTTTGCATTACTTTCATAAATAAAAGATTACTATCGTAGAAAAGAGTTGAGCTCAACCCTTCCTACGTTTCTCAGCCGAGATATATGACGGCTATGTGCGTGGGAGATTTATAATTTTAGGCTGGCCAAATACTCGGCTTTCTTATAGGTTCCGGGACAATAGAAAAGGGGTTACAAAAATAACTTTACTAATATGCAAATTAATTTTCTTTTTACATAGGTTAAAAAGGGAGTTTGAAACAAGCTATATAATACATTAGACGTACACGAGTCATAGCCACTTAAGGGAGGAAGATTTGGCGGGGACGATCGCCGTACACACAAACCAACAATACTTACCGAAGGGTCGCTCAAATGACTTTGAATGTACACGAAGCAGACGATGTAGGCTTACTCTTGGTGGGGGGGGGGGTAATAATAGAGAGAGCACTTACACCTGGAAAATTGCGCGTTGCTAGTACCTCGAAGATTTTCTCTGAGAGAGTAATCAGTGCCCTGGCGCAAAGTTCATATAATAGTCTTTTGACAATGACTATTAACGGGTTTACAACATAAAGTCGAAAATAGGCCCGTTGCGTTAGAGGAGCGGGTAGCAACGAGTACGGAGTTGGCTTAGCCGAATTAAACGAGATTACCTGAATCTTGAGGGGTCCTGCGAGGTGTCTTGTAGAGTCCGACGGGACGCGCCTAGCGGATATTTATTGGGAAGTGGTGAGAGCAGGTAGTGACGGGGGGAGGCAGACAGTGGATACTGACGGGGAGGGCAGGCGTCGGATACTATCGGGGCGGGCAGGCGGTGGATACTGCCTTTCAACTCAGGCGTTGGAGGATTTATAGTGGGAATCGAATGGAGTTTTTCCCCTTCCATCCAAAGCGGAGGGTTTCAGTGTCCGACACATCGGCAGACGATGGTAGTCTCGCCCTATTATCACGATCGGGAGAAGGTTCCTAAGCCGAAAAGGCGAAACTTTGTCTGAATCCTAATGGAACTTTTTCGGGCTCTCAAGCTTGTCGCGGCTTTCTGCAATGGCGGGCTTTCAGGCCACCATGGTGTCTCATGATTTCACACTGCCATTACCGCAGCCAAAAAGGGTCCACCTGGTGTCTGTTAACTCTCTCTCTCTCTCTCTCTCTGACAATTACATAATGAAATAGGTGCTACCATGTATTCACTGATATACAGTAGCTTAATGTGGGTACCAATAAATTGCGTGCTAGTGTAATAAATACTATAACAAGAATAAAATATTGTTTATATAAATAGCCGAATTTTAATAGGCCCTACAATGTATTCACTGACATTTCTCTGTAAATACCAATAAATTGTATTTAGATTTGTTTGATAGATAAAAGTTCAAAAGTACGTACGGCAAAAGTATGCTGGAAAAATTGTTATTATAAGTTATTTTCAGGAAAATAAATGTAAAATCTACTCTAATGATTCCAAAGTTATCCTGGTTTATTCCGCATAAGCAATTTTCTAAGGATAGTAGAATTCTTATTCCAATTAGTAAAGGAATTTTTTTAATTAAAACCATAAAAAGAGCAGAAATCTATCTACTTAGTGGATTTTCACTTCTTTGGATGGTGGATAGAAAAGAATAAAAGGATTATAACGAACACAATACAAAATATTTTAATCGGAGCACATATTTCATAATATTCCTTGAAATTTGATTTATATGATCTATGTAAAACACCTCGTTCGATAGTCTATACTCATACTGGCATTGCCAAATGGTGACTTTCTCAAACTCTGCCTCCATGACTTTTCCCTTTCCTACCTGTGAGGAAATCTGTCCCGCGACCCATGTCCATTGATGAGATGAGCATATTTTGAAAGCATCTGGAGGGTTTTCTGGCAATATATGAACATACACAGCAAATTAATATCAAATCACAAGTCATCAATATAATTCTAGCCACTTTTACCACAGTTTATACAAAAGTGACAGTTTGCTGTCTCCTTTCTTTTCTTGGTGAGCGTCTCCTCTACTGTGGCACAGACAATAAAACTTTTTCAGCAGGTAGGGAAGTCAATTTCCCCAATTGGGTGATTTCATTCTTGTACCGTGGCAGAGACAGTGAAACTTCATTATCAGGGAGGGCGATTAACTTCCCATACTGCATGATTTACAAGGCTAGTGGTTCTCAAATACTGGTCCAAGGAGCACCAGTGATCCATGGTGACGTTTTGGGTTTGAGGGTTTATAAATCGTTGACTATATTTGGTAATAAAGGTGAATGCTACATATTTTGAAGAAATATTTCAGGACTGAAGTATAAAAGTTAAATAATTATTTTAATAATAATTTTTTAATAATTATTCCTCTCGTTCTCCCGGAAATATTTATTTAATTAAATATAATAAAGACATATATTTTATTCAACTTGTTTTATTGAATTAATTATTTAAATATTCTTTTTTAAATTTATATTATAGCTACATGTACATATTAATATATTTCTTTACATTCCGTCAGGTCAAAATAAATAACAAAGGCGAGAAGGAATATCAAGCAGAATGATTCAGAAGACAATATTAAATTTGGCTTCAGTTGTTCAAACAAGATGGCATGGACCTTATACAGTGTATCATTTGTCACAGTTTTGTAGAATAAGTCACTAAAGCCAGTAAGCTTAAACTTCATCGAGAAAAGTGTCACACAATTTGGTCGGAAGTTGTTAACTTTCCATTGGCAGCTCATTGAACCTTTAGGTATATTCTATGAAAAGACGACAAATACATTGCGTGATCCTTATATTGTCGCATGCGAGTGTTGAGCAACTTATTCTACCCTGTGGGAAAGAAACGGTGTAATTTCTTGTCGATGAGGACGACACGCAGAAGCTATATGATATAAGGGTATCTACTGACACCAATAATGATAAATGAGATTTCACAAAGTATCAGTGAATATGCTGAGAAGGAATAAAATCTTTTCCATTGTTTGCCATGCAGTTCGAGGAAACGGATGATGCTTCAATCTCCACTCAGCTATTGCAAACCTTTGTACTATATATGTTGATTGAGAGTTCAAAAAATAATTTCACTTTTGTAAGATCTTGACACCAATACAGCGCCTTAGTCTGTGTTCGAAACGTTTAAAATTTTCATTTAACCAAATGGTTTGGATAGAAGAAAATTACATGGTTACCGCTAATTGTGTACCTGCGATGTATGGCTCAAGAGATAGGTAAGAAGCGTCAGTGAAGCAACGTGCATAATTGGTAAACGGAGTTCACCGATTCATTCAGAGAGAAGCATTGACATAAAAACACTGCCTACTCACCTAAACTCTATTAATAATGGATTAATGAAAGTAGTTAATTACTTCAAATCATCAGCACTAAACAGCAGCCTGTTCAGAAAATTGTCAGGAAAAGGGCTTCGACTTTGAAGTGTTTCTGTTCTACATTTCTCTAGGGTGGTTTCAGCAGGAAACGTAGTGAACTGAATTTTTTCACTCAGAGAAGCATTGACTTTATTTATCAAATCTTAATGAAAAGAGGAGTTGAGAAATAGGCTAACATAGTGAGAAAGAAAACGTGCATAACTTGTTATTTTTACAATTTTATATGAATTTTATCTTCGGTTACAAAGGAAGAACAAATCTGTTTTCTCACCAAGGCATAAAGTATATTCTTGAAATATTAGAACTGTGGAGCGAGCGAGTCGAAAGTAAAAATTTGATTCAATTTCCATGCGTGAATGCCATAGTCGACGAAAAGAAAGGCATTCAGATGCAAATACTCGTGCATTTACGAAAGCCGATGGATAACTTTTAGCGATAATTTACGAAGATGAACGTGACAACGGATGAATTATCTTTTATCAAGAATAAATTCACAGTGTTCCAGAGGAACTTCAGGGGGAATTCTTTGACTTCACCAATGATTTGGTGGGTCAAGATGTGTTCCAGCAATCTACCATGAAAGAAATTTCTGTGATATGATTAGTGGTTAGTCGGATATGTCATCATATACAGTCAGATGGATATGCATTTTAAATCAACGTGCATGTGTTAGAGTGGATTTTCATGTTTATTGAACATTAAATAAAAAACAGAAATAGACTTGCAGATTTGAGGCTAAAATGAGAGATAAATATTCAAGTAATTCCAGGAAATGATGTTTATATAAGAAATATATTTCAGATTAAAATGTTCGTTACGTATTATTTTATATCATTTGTTGAAATTCTGTTTAAAAAAGAAATATATTTTGAAGAACAATGTTTGTTGTGCATAAAATAATTTATCCCTCAAAAATGGAAACGTTCACAGATATTTTTTTAATTGAGTTGGTGGCCAGCGGCTTGGAACGATTTAAGAAAAACTGTACTAGGTGATCTCACAACAGAGATCAATGTTACTTTTGGGGACAATGCCTATGGAGAACCTTTGTGTCATATTAGACCAAAGTCATATGGCATCAGATTGCGGAACCGGAAGGTATGAAGTAGATAATAAGGGCAAAAGGGTTAACAATGGACAAACGTATGTTATAACAAAGGTATTATGGTGGGAATATCCCGAAGTTTAAGATTGTGTTGATGTTTTATAGTACCATTCTTTAACCTACGAACTTGGCCATATGAAGAGGTGAGTGAAAAGCCTGGTCAAAAAATATGACGAAAGACATCAGAAATATGTAAGTTAAAGGTAGAACTATTCCGTTAGTTACTTGGGGCAAAATTAACCCCATATGAAATATATAAGATCCTACAGATTTTTAAATTAAATGCACACGATATATTCAGTAATCATCCTCTTTCGATCAAATTAATAATATTATTAATAATTTCAAACGGGTGTGACTAGGGGACAGATACTCGACGGTTGAGGGTGTGATAAAACGAGTTAATTTCTACTCCTATCCCACATTATTAAAAACCACGATGCTGCCCACGTGCATCTTCGATTCGAGGCTTGGAATCTTATCTCAGCTACCGGATGCCAATGTTTAAACAAGGAGGTTATCGTCCCCCCGTTCACCCCCATACGCCGACCTCGCCAGATCGAGTTAGGCTTATGAACAGATAAGGCATTTTTCTCCGGCCCGGCTGTGCGTTCCCTCCAAGCTTTCACTCCATTTTCCCCCACGCCAAGGAGATGTCCTGGCTATTTATATGGGAACTTTACCACTAAGATCAGATTGGAGATCCAGATTTTCGTCGCGAAACATCACCACGACCCTCTCTCCCTTTGTGCGCCAAGGGACCTCGACCTCGAGATTCACCATCACTTGTCCAGAAGGAGGACAATATTCCTTGAGTGCCAAAGGTTCGAGCCTTTCCGACGTCAAGTCCCCAAGGCTTCCCCCCTTGTTGTTCAAAGGAGAACAGCATTAGAACAGCCATTGTTCGTTTTGAGCCCTTCGCCAAGAAACGGTTCTCATCCCCCCCTGTTGTTCAAGGAGAACAGCATTAGAACAGCCATTGTTCGTTTTGAGCCCTTCGCCAAGAAACGGTTCTCACCCCCCCCCCCTGTTGTTCAAGGAGAACAACATTAGAACAGCCATTGTTCTTGAGCCCGTAGACAAGAGACGGTTCTCATTCCCCCCTTTGTTCAGAAGAGAACAAAGTAGAACAGCCATTGTTCTTCAAGCCGTTCGTCGAGTAACGGTTCTCCTTTCCAAGACGCCTCGTCAGGATCCTTTTATCCCCCCCCCTTCGGCTGGAACTCGCCAGCGGACCGAATATTCCTTCAAGTACCTTCCACTGCACCCTAATGAAAAGTTACGTAAGCCAAACGTCACCTTTTGAGTATTGATCCCTTTTTGTCAATTCTATCCTCTCCTTTAAATGGTTTATCGAACCATCCCATCTCTTTAACTCTATATTTGTTTTACCTTTTTTAATCCCTTAAATCCTTGGATTAGCCCGAGTCTCCACGACCCTTTCCATTCTGTTTATGTCAATATTTTCCGTTTTTGTGTTTTGTTTATAGTTATTATTAATAAAACTCTATTTTATTAATGATAGCAATATTATTATCCTTGAGCTCAGTTCCACTTCTTAAGCATTTTGAAGATACATAATATCGGCCGCCAGACAGTAACGCACTCTAAAGATAATTAAGGAAGTTCCCTCAACGAATACTATATATATGGTATCGTCGGGAGTCATTCTACGACATATATATATATATATATATATACTATTTAATTTTGGTGTCAGGTGTGGGATTTAACGCTATATCTTTGCAAACACTGGTCTCAGTCGAGTAAAGCATAGTGTTATTCTTTATAATAATAGAATATAGTAGTTCCCTTTTGTTTTAACTATTGCTATCCCCTTTTTTTTTTGAAACTTAAGAAGCTGGAGTAGCTCAAGGAACGGTTATATTAATTTGTTTGTGTTTTTTTTTTGTGATTTTAGTCAGTGGTTATTTAGATTGAGAAACCAAGTACGAATAGGTCAGTGCCCATATTTAGGTAGGCTAATTCTAAAGAGGCATAATTCTTGTTGCGAGGAATTTTAGTTGGTTGACTAGTGCGCCCCCAAGTGCAAAGATGACTCAGTTTGAATTCTTTAAAGCGCAAGGAGAATCCTTGGGACTTTCCGGAAAAGAACTAATTAAGTACATAAGAGAGGAATGGATAAGACAAGTGTACCTTCACCATCAGATTAAACTAGCTCAGGATGAAGAAAAATATCAAAGAAAAGAGGAAGAAAGTTAAAGAAAAAAGGAAGAAAGAGAAATACAAAGAGAAGAACGAGAAAGAAAAATACAACGAGAAGAACGAGAAAGAGAAAAACAACGAGAAGAACAAGAAAGAAAAATACAACGAGAAGAACGAGAAAGAGAAAAACAACGAGAGGAACGAGAAAAAGAAATCCAACGAGAAGAAAGAAGGACGGATTCGCGCTCCTTCCCAGGAAAGCTGACAAAGTTTCCGAGCCCCGTAAAACCCCCAAACTTCTTTCCCCAAAACCAACAATGGGACTCCAAACCTCCCGTTGAGACTTCTCCTCCATCTCTCTTCCCGAAGCGACCAACCATATGCTTCACCTGTGGTGTAGAAAACCACATGAGCTGGAATTGCCCCCAAAATTCTAGGCTTAAAAGCGGACCAGCCCACCAAGTTCACCAGATTAATGCAACCCCGGCTCCCTCGGTGGTACAGACCCAAGCAGAAACTTCTCCCCCTCCGTCAGGCCACCAGGTAAATTTTGTTTTTGGTAAAAGTTCATCGGGAACTTTGAAATATGAGGAGGGCAGCGTGGACAGCTGTCGAGTATTGACTCTCGTCAGGGACACAGGATGTACGTGCTTCATCGTGTCCGACGAACTCCTTCCAGTGTCCTCTAACCACGAAAAATTTGCGGTGGTACATGACCAACTTGGGCGGGCGAACCGATTCCCCGTCGCTAGATGTTACCTGCAGTGTCAATATTATAATGGCTGGGCTGAAGTCATTGTAGTACCCATAAAATTCTGTTCCGTACTTATAGGACAGAGCCCCCAAGTAAGTTTCGACCCTGTGTTTCAGGCCGCCCTTCCTCAAGGCCGAGATAAGAAAGAAGCCCAGGAGCCCGTCCCCATCAGAATCCCGATACCGTCCGATTTCTCGGAAACCTTTAACCAGGACTTTAGGACGTCACAAAAGGAGTGTAAATCACTAACACCCTTAGGTGATAAGGCACCAGACAAGGACACGGAGACTGTCCATGGACCCAAAGAAAAAAAGAACCCCCAACGCGCCCATGGAGATACCTTCGTAGAACTGGTCGAAGCATCGGTGCTTGAAGAGGATTACCCCGCGGAGTCCCTTAAGGTAATCCAGACAGTGTGCATCCAACCTGATGCCGATTACCCTCCTCCTTCCCTACCAGGCAAGTCTTTGGAACCCTCTGACCTGGATAGTGACGCGCAGCTGACACCACGTCCGAAGAGCCAGCTACAAGAACTAATTAAATGGAATCACCATTTACCCACCCTATTAGCTCTTTTCGAACAACTGCGCGAAAATGGCCTCACCATTGGCCCCCGCAAATGCCATTTTGCCCACGAACCCATTAAATATTTGGGTTTTAAAATAGGACGAAGCAAGTTAGGTCCCCACGAGAACAAGATTAAGGCAATCGCCCACATGCCCCTCCCGATTACAAAGAAGCCATTAAGATCGTTCCTAGGATCAGCTTCTCCCTATCAGCGATTTGTTCCGAATTTCGCTGCAATTTTGGCCCCCCTATGCCCCCTTCAGGAAAAGAATTTCCCCGATCGTTTACGTTGGAATGATGTCGCTGTTTCCCGTTGTAATCAGCTCAAGAGTAAGTTCATTTCTGCCCCCATTTTAAAGTTGCCCAGCCCGGAAAAATCTTTTGTGGTTAAGACCGACGTGATCAACGAGGGCATTGGAGGTGTACTCCTTCAATACGTGGATGACAGAACGAGTCATCCAGTTGCATATGCTAGTCGTCAATTATTACCACGCGGAAAGAGATATGCCACTAGAGAAAAGATAGCTCTATCAATTATCTGGGTCATAGACAAATTCAAGCTGTACTTGATATGTAAAGAATTTCAAATAGGAACCGACCACCGTCCATTAGCCTATGTTAGGAATTTGAGACACTCAAACGGCCGCATCATGCGCTGGAGTTTACTCTTGCAAGACTATCAGTTTAAAATAAATTAGATAAAAGGTTCCGATAACCAGGTCGCTGACGCCCTCAGTAGAAATGCGTTACCGAATAGCATAGAATAATTGTATTCATAGGATTAGTATCTCCATGTAGGTATATACCGTCTTGTACGACTTAATTTAAGATTCTTTTGTAATATAATTAATTAATGTATATGTCTGAATTTTGTAACGCTCAATGTCTAATTTTTGTATGTATATATATTTGTTCTTATTAATTTACGTATAAATTATTTTGTCCCGTATGTACTAAGTTTATATCATTTCATTGTTCCATGCCCTTTTTTTTTCTCTCTGATTAAGTTGTATTAAAGGTTATTTTCCCCTGTAATCTAAAGATCAAAATAATCATATGTATTGAGGTAATACTAGTTAGGTGCAGGAATGGTACGGTTGGTACAAGAAAACGAGTTCCCTACAACGGAGCTCTATCGTTGTCCCTTCTCTCTTTTTTTTTCGAAGTGACAACTTCCCCTGGAATGGAGGGGTGTGATAGAACGAGTTAATTTCTACTCCTATCCCACATTATTAAAAACCACGATGCTGCCCACGTGCATCTTTGATTCGAGGCTTGGAATCTTATCTCAGCTACCGGATGCCAATGTTTAAACAAGGAGGTTATCGTCCCCCCGTTCACCCCCATACGCAGACCTCGCCAGATCGAGTTAGGCTTATGAACAGATAAGTCATTTTTCTCCGGCCCGGCTGTGTGTTCCCTCCAAGCTTTCACTCCATTTTCCCCCACGCCAAGGAGATGTCCTGGCTATTTATATGGAAACTTTACCACTAAGATCAGATTGGAGATCCAGATTTTCGTCGCGAAACATCACCACGACCCTCTCTCCCTTTGTGCGCCAAGGGACCTCGACCTCGAGATTCACCATCACTTGTCCAGAAGGAGGACAATATTCCTTGAGAGCCAAAGGTTCGAGCCTTTCCGACGTCAAGTCCCCAAGGCTTCCGCACCCTGTTGTTCAAAGGAGAACAGCATTAGAACAGCCATTGTTCGTTTTGAGCCCTTCGCCAAGAAACGGTTCTCATCCCCCCCTGTTGTTCAAGGAGAACAGCATTAGAACAGCCATTGTTCGTTTTGAGCCCTTCGCCAAGAAACGGTTCTCATCCCCCCCTGTTGTTCAAGGGAGAACAGCATTAGAACAGCCATTGTTCGTTTTGAGCCCTTCGCCAAGAAACGGTTCTCACCCCCCCCCTGTTGTTCAAGGAGAACAACATTAGAACAGCCATTGTTCTTGAGCCCGTAGACAAGAGACGGTTCTCATCCCCCCCCTTTGTTCAGAAGAGAACAAAGTAGAACAGCCATTGTTCTTGAGCCCGTAGACAAGAGACGGTTCTCATCCCCCCTTTGTTCACAAGAGAACACAGTAGAACAGCCATTGTTCTTCAAGCCGTTCGTCGAGTAACGGTTCTCCTTTCCAAGACGCCTCGTCGGGATCCTTTTATCCCCCCCCTCCGGCTGGAACTCGCCAGCGGACTGAATATTCCTTCAAGTACCTTCCACTGCACCCTAATGAAAAGTTACGTAAGCCAAACGTCACCTTTTGAGTATTGATCCCTTTTTGTCAATTCTATCCTGTGCTTTAAATTGTTTATCGAACCATCCCATCTCTTTAACTCTATATTTGTTTTACCTTTTTTAATCCCTTAAATCCTTGGATTAGACCGAGTCTCCACGACCCTTTCCATTCTGTTTATGTCAATATTTTGCGTTTTTGTGTATTGTTTATAGTTATTATTAATAAAACTCTATTTTATTAATGATAGCAATATTATTATCCTTGAGCTCAGTTCCACTTCTTAAGCATTTTGAAGATACATAATATCGGCCGCCAGACAGTAACGCACTCTAAAGATAATTAAGGAAGTTCCCTCAACGAATAGTGTTATATATATAGTATCGTCGGGAGTCATTCTACGACATATATATATATATATATACTATTTAAATTTGGTATCCGGTGTGTAAGGTTTAACGCTATATCTTTGCAAACACTAGTCTCAGTCGAGTAAAGCATAGTGTTATTCGTTATAATAATAGAATATAGTAGTTCCCTTTTGTTTTAACGATTGCTATCCCCTTTTTTTTTGAAACTTAAGAAGCTGGAGTAGCTCAAGGAACGGTTATAATAATTTGTTTGTGTTTTTTGTGATTTTAGTCAGTGGTTATTCAGATCGAGAAACCAAGTACGAATAGGTCAGTGCCCATATTTAGGTAGGCTAATTCTATAGAGGCATAATTCTTGTTGCAAGGAATTTTAGTTGGTTGACTAGTGCGCCCCAAGTGCAAAGATGACTCCGTTCGAAATCTTTAAAGCGCAAGGAGAGTCCTGTGGACTTTCCGGAAAAGAACTAACTGAGTACATTCTAGAGGAGCAAAGAAAAAAGGGAAGAAAGAGAAATACAAAGAAAAAAGGAAGAAAGAGAAATACAACGAGAAGAAAGAGAAATACAACGAGAAGAAAGAGAAAGAGAGGAACGGATAAGACAAGCTGAGCTTCAGATTGAATTAGCTCGGATTAAAGCAGAATTTCAAAGAAAAAAGGTAGAAAGAGAAAGGGAAAGAGTAATCCGACAAGAAGAACGAGAAAGAGTAATCCAACGAGAAGAACGAGAAAGAGTAATCCAACGAGAAGAACGAGAAAGAAAAATACAACGAGAAGAACGAGAAAGAGAAATCCAACGAGAAAAAAGAAGGAAGGATACGCGCCCCTTCCCAGGAAAGCTGACAAAGTTTCCGAGCCCCGTAAAACCCCCAAACTTCTTTCCCCAAAACCAACAACGGGACTCCAAACCTCCCGTTAAGACTTCTCCTCCATTTCTCTTCTCGAAGCGACCAACCATATGCTTCACCTGTGGAGTAGAAAACCACATGAGCTGGAATTGCCCCCAAAATTCTAGGCTTAAAAGCGGACCAGCCCACCAAGTTCACCAGATTAATGCAACCCCGGCTCCCCCGGTGGTGCAGACCCAAGCAGAAACTTCTCCCCCTCCGTCAGGCCACCAGGTAAATTTTGTTTTTGGTAAAAGTTCATCGGGAACTTTGAAATATGAGGAGGGCAGCGTGGACAGCTGTCGAGTATTGACTCTCGTCAGGGACACAGGATTTACGTGCTTCATCGTGTCCGACGAACTCCTCCCAGTGGCCTCTAACCACGAAAAATTTGCGGTGGTACATGACCAACTTGGGCGGGCGAACCGATTCCCCGTCGCTAGATGTTACCTGCAGTGTCAATATTATAATGGCTGGGCTGAAGTCATTGTAGCACCCATAAAATTCTGTTCCGTACTTATGGGACAGAGCCCCCAAGTAAGTTTCGACCCTGTGTTTCAGGCCGCCCTTCCTCAAGGCCGAGATAAGAAAGAAGCCCAGGAGCCCGTCCCCATCAGAACCCCGATACCATCCGATTTCTCGGAGACCCCTAACCAGGACTTTAGGACGGCAAAAGAGGAGTGTGAATCACTAAAACCCTTAGGTGATAAGGCCTAAGACAAGGACACGGAGACTTTCCCTGGACCCCAAGAAAAAAAGAACCCCCAACGCGCCCATGGAGATACCTTCGTAGAACTGGACGAAGCATCGGCGCTTGAAGAGGATTGCCCCGCGGAGTCCCTTAATGTAATCCAGACAGTGTGCATCCAACCTGATGCCGAGTACCCTCCTCTTTTTCTACCAGGCGAGTCTTTGGAACCCTCTGACCTGGATAGTGACGCGCAGCTGACACCACGTCAGAAGAGTCAGCTCCAAGAACTAATTAAATGGAATCACCATTTATCCACCCTATTAGCTCTTTTCGAGCAACTGCGTGAAAATGGCCTCACCATTGGCCCCAGCAAATGCCAGTTTACCCACGAAACCATCAAATATTTGGGTTTCAAAATAGAACAAAGCAAGTCAGGTCCCCACGAGAACAAGATTAGGGCAATCGCCCACATGCCCCTCCCGATTACAAAGAAGCCATTAAGATCGATCCTAGGATCAGCTTCTCCCTATCAGCGATTTGTTCCGAATTTCGCTGCAATTTCGGCCCCCCTATGCCCCCTTCAGGAAAAGAATTTCTCCGATCGTTTACGTTGGAATGATGTCGCTGTTTCCCATTTTAATCAGCTCAAAAGTAAGTTCATTTCTGCCCCCATTTTAAAGTTGCCCAGCCCGGAAAAATCCTTTGGGGTTAAGACCGACGTGATCAACGAGGGCATTGGAGGTGTACTCCTTCAATACGTGGATGACAGAACGAGTCATCCAGTTGCATATGCTAGTCGTCAATTATTACCACGCGGAAAGAGATATGCCACTAGAGAAAAGATAGCTCTATCAATTATCTGGGTCATAGACAAATTCAAGCTGTACTTGATATGTAAAGAATTTCAAATAGGAACCGACCACCGTCCGTTAGCCTATATTAGGAATTTGAGACACTCAAACGGCCGCATCATGCGCTGGAGTTTACTCTTGCAAGAGTATCAGTTTAAAATAAATTAGATAAAAGGTTCCGATAACCAGGTTGCTGACGCACTCAGTAGGAATGCGTTAACGAATAGCGTAGAATAATTGTATTCATAGGATTAGTATCTCCATGTAGGTATATACCGTCTTGTACGACTTAATTTAAGATTCTTTTGTAATGTAGTTAATTAATGTATATGTCTGAATTTTGTAACGCTCAATGTCTAATTTTGTGTATGTCTATATATTTGTTCTTATTAATTTACGTATAAATTATTTTGTCCCGTATGTACTAAGTTTATATCATTTCATTGTTCCATGCCCTTTTTTTTCCTCTCTGATTAATTTGTATTAAAGGTTATTTGCCCCTGTAAACTGAAGATCAAAATAATCATATGTATTGAGGTAATACTAGTTAGGTGCAGTAAGGTACGGTTGGTACAAGAAAACGAGTTCCCCACAACGGAGCTCTATCGTTGTCCCTTCTCTCTTTTTTTTCGAAGTGACAACTTCCCATGGAATGGAGGGGTGTGATAGAACGAGTTAATTTCAACTCCTATCCCATATTATTAAAAACCACGATGCTGCCCACGTGCATCTTCGATTCGAGGCTTGGAATCTTATCTCAGCTACCAGATGCCAATGTTTAAACAAGGCGGTTATCGTCCCCCCGTTCACCCCCATACGCCGACCTCGCCAGATCGAGTTAGGCTTATGAACAGATAAGGCATTTTTCTCCGGCCCGGCTGTGCGTTCCCTCCAAGCTTTCACTCCATTTTCCCCCACGCCAAGGAGATGTCCTGGCTATTTATATGGAAACTTTACCACTAAGATCAGATTGGAGATCCAGATTTTCGTCGCGAAACATCACCACGACCCTCTCTCCCTTTGTGCGCCAAGGGACCTCGACCTCGAGATTCACCATCACTTGTCCAGAAGGAGGACAATATTCCTTGAGTGCCAAAGGTTCGAGCCTTTCCGACGTCAAGTCCCCAAGGCTTCCCTCCCCTGTTGTTCAAAGGAGAACAGCATTAGAACAGCCATTGTTCGTTTTGAGCCCTTCGCCAAGAAACGGTTCTCATCCTCCCCTGTTGTTCAAGGAGAACAGCATTAGAACAGCCATTGTTCGTTTTGAGCCCTTCGCCAAGAAACGGTTCTCACCCCCCCCTGTTGTTCAAGGGAGAACAGCATTAGAACAGCCATTGTTCGTTTTGAGCCCTTCGCCAAGAAACGGTTCTCACCCCCCTTGTTGTTCAAGGAGAACAACATTAGAACAGCCATTGTTCTTGAGCCCGTAGACAAGAGACGGTTCTCATCCCTCCCCTTTGTTCAGAAGAGAACAAAGTAGAACAGCCATTGTTCTTCAAGCCGTTCGTCGAGTAACGGTTCTCCTTTCCAAGACGCCTCGTCGGGATCCTTTTATCCCCCCCCCTTCGGCTGGAACTCGCCAGCGGACCGAATATTCCTTCAAGTACCTTCCACTGCATTCTAATGAAAAGTTACGTAAGCCAAACGTCACCTTTTGAGTATTGATCCCTTTTTGTCAATTCTATCCTGTGATTCAAGTTGTTTATCGAACCATCCCATCTCTTTAACTCTATATTTGTTTTACCTTTTTTTTAATCCCTTAAATCCTTGGATTAGCCCGAGTCTCCACGACCCTTTCCATTCTGTTTATGTCAATATTTTGCGTTTTTGTGTATTGTTTATAGTTATTATTAATAAAACTCTATTTTATTAATGATAGCAATATTATTATCCTTGAGCTCAGTTCCACTTCTTAAGCATTTTGAAGATACATAATATCGGCCGCCAGACAGTAACGCACTCTAAAGATAATTAAGGAAGTTCCCTCAACGAATAGTGTTATATATATAGTATCGTCGGGAGTCATTCTACGACAGCCATCTCCATCTTTTTCTTCCCCTCTCTCTCTATTTATCATCCATGCCAATGTTGCTGTTCCTAGCAAAATTTCTTGTTTGATTTATTAGATCCGATTTTCTGGCGTTATCATCTATTCGGACTTCCTACCATTTCCTTTAAAACAATTCTATTCTCGTTCTTCTCCCTTTAATTATATTCACTTACAATGCTTTTTCTTCCTTCTTCAGGCCATGAATATTTCTTAATTACTTCCCAATCCTTTTATGATCTCAAATTTTTTATCCCTTCCTAATCACAAGCTATTTCGAAATACACGAAACCGTACTTGCATTAATAACCACATCATAGATATTTGACTTTCATTTCGTTTTACCTGACTTAAAATGAAAGCATCATAGATTTCCACGGCCAAAGTGGAAACACCGCCAAAGTCTGTTTTTCTCTTTTTCACTCTCACTGATGTGCTAAGCATCATTAAACATTAGAGAGAGCAATTTTCTCGAAACGAAGAATTACACTATTGTTCTTCAAAGAAACTTTTGACATGCGCTGTTAAACACTTAGCGAGATGAACTCTTAATGGATTCATTTGAATTATATTATGTTTATCATTTATAGTAGGGAGTGTGGTAACATACTGCAGAATAGTGTCTTAGATTCAATGAGTTTTCATTAAACTGACTAACGACCACAGTACCACGCATAAATATCGGAAGAACATCCGATCTTAAAACATTCTACCCAATATCCCCTTTTTGTGACATATATAGAGGTTATCCAAAGAGACAACATACAGAATAAACTGAATAAAGTTCGAAAGTATTCGGAAGTATTGTTTCAGTTTTTTCTACGGGATATTGCATTCATTGCGAACCTCACGTGCTACTTTGTAAGTTATTCATTTCATACATATAAAGTAATTAAAGACAACATGGCTTCTAAGTGTTTGTCTCCAAGTCAAATTTATTTGTTCAAAGATCTTCGAATATCACTGGACATATCTGGAGGTTATATTAACAATTTCACTAAGCAGGAAATTGTCGCTCTCTTGTTAAAACTATTTGCTTGGTAGAGCGAAGTTCGGGAAACCCTGTATAGACTCGCACAACAAATATTTAGAAAGTTGATTAATATTCGCAAATGGTATGATGTCTAGGGAGAATTAATACGACTACGGTTTGTCCACTTATGTTAGCCAGGAAAGGTGACGATTCCAACAAACTACAGATACATACCTACAGAAAAGTAATAATTTTTACACTTCCATTTACCCTTTAGAATTCGTGTCCCATAGATAAAAAATAATAATGAAACACGCAGATGTTATTTTTATTTACAGTACAATCCAATTCTATATAAAAAAAAATTATACTTTTTATTGAATATAATTTAATTTCTATACAAATTAACCAGTGTCTTCGTGCCTCTGATAGAAAGTTAAGTTTCATTTCATAGAAAATCGAATCACATAAAAAGTGATGAATAAATTAATGTATATTTGAAGAAAGGATACGTCCATAACTAGAGAATGACGAGTATAAAGGCAGCCATAACTAGAAAACAACATAATTATCTCGTAGAAAATAGATCTAAATATGAATTCGGACTGCAGCCCTTCGTTCCGGATGCCTTGAGCGCATCTTCGGATGCGGGACTTCGCCACTTTGTTCGGGCGCGATTTAATTCCGTTCCTCTCCTTTCTTCTCTTTGTACTTTTCTCTTTGTTCACCTTCTGGCCACTGAAAAGAAGAAAGACGCGGTTCCGGAACCCTGCCGATAGAACTTAGGGGTTCTTTAATTCTTTGTACCTTTCTCTATGTTTACCTTCTGTCAACTGTAAAGATGAAAGACGGGACCTCATATTTCGTCTTAATATTCACAGATTCACTTCTGAGAAGATAAAAAAAAAATTATAAAATATTCTGATGATGCGATCGATTGAAAGAGTAAAAAAATAAGATGAATATGAAAAGAAATGGAAATACAAAGCAAATATTTTCCCAATCGGTATTTGTTCTCGAATTTATAGGAAAATACTAACGAGAGCATCTCCCCAAGAAGGTTTGTAAGGAGGGATCTGTAAAAGAAAGTAGTGACGATAAAATAAGTGAAGGGGTGTGGAATATAGAGCGGCAGATCTTTCTCTAGGCATTGAGGTTAAGAAGGGGGGTAAATTGTTGTGGGCGTTGGTGCCAGGAGGGCACTGGATCTTCTGGCATCCATTTGCGAGTTAAATAAGAAAAGAAAGATGAAGCACTAGAAGGAAAAAAGGGAATGGGGTTGGAAGTGAGCAGGCGTATTACCCCTAACCTCATCCGACCCTCTGAAGAAAAGAAGGAAGGAATGACCCTCTTTCGCCTCCAACCTATGACGAGGGATGACTGGACGAGAGCTGGTCAGAGACTAGCCTTCAAAATTTTCCCCTCGTTAAAAATATTTGAAAGAAGTGCTTTTTAAATAAAGCGGCAATGGAGCCATGGGGGCGTGATAGGTTCAGACGTAACAGTCTAAAAGGGCCCCCTCTTTTGGGTTATACCCCAAGCAAGATAGGTAGGGAGGAAAGCCTTAGAGAGATGCTCGTATTTCTTGATATTAGCCATCAATGACCAGCCTTGAAGCCTCAAGTTGTCAGCCATGTCATTCATTACATCATTTGTCCTGCTTTGAAACCTACAAATTGTCACATATGTTAGCTTGCAATATATTGGTTTTGCATAGAAATCTGCAATTTCTCACACACGTCACTCATTGCATTATCATTTTCCTGCCTTAAACCCTGGAAATTAACACCCACGTCACACTTACCAACATCTTTGTCTTGCTTTGAAGCCTGCAAAATATCTTCCACGTCATTATCTTTGTTTTACTGCCTACGCCTGAAACCTGCCACTCATTACATTCTTTGCATCATCTTTCATTGAACCCTGCAAGTTTTCATCCACATCATGCTTTGCATCATCGTTTTCCTGCATTAAAGAATGTAAGTGATTGCCATGTCAGGCTTTACATTATCATTGTCCAGTCTTGAAGCCTGCATGTTGTCAAAATGTCAGTCTTTTCATTATCATTGTCTTGCAATGTACCCTACAATTTCTGACCCACATCAGTCTTTGCATCATCGTTGTCCTGCCTTGAATCCTGAAAATTGTCACCGACGTTATTCAATACAACATCGCTTTCCTGCCTTGAAGCCTGAAATTTGTCCCCCAATTCAAGCTTTACATCATAATTGTCATGTATTGAAGCCTGCAAGTTGTCATTAGCATCAGTCTTTGCATCATCACCGACCTCTCTTGAAGCCAGCAAGTTGTTACTCACTTCAGTCTTTGCAGCATCGCTCTCCTGTCTTTAAGCTTGCAATATTTTCCCCACCAATGTGAGTCTTTATAACATCGGTGTCTTGAATTGAAGCCTACAAGTTGTCACCCACGTCAATCTTTTTTCCATATCTGTCCTGCTTTGAAGCTTGCAAGCTGTCAACCATATCAGTATTTACATCATTGTCAACCAAACTCCAAAAACGTTTTTGCATATTTTTTTTCATATTTCGAAAAGCAAACCAAAGCTATTATGCTTTATTCATTTGCATCTTAACTGCACAAAATTACAACCAAAAGAACCATAAACTGCAGCCAATTAATTGTAATGTATTTCTAAATTATCTGCTCCTCTATGAATTTCTGTGAGTACCGAAAGGGTTGAACTATTATATTATCATTATCGCTTTTTTTTCATCTTTCGCATCTCCAGCTATGATCAAAGTATTGTTTCTTTTTTTAGTGAATTATGTGTTGCTCATAGATTTTAGAATGGGAATAAAAGTAGAGTGAAAAGATTAGATTAACTACGTAGAATTGGTCTTTATTAAAAACTAATACCAACTTCAATTTGGGTATTTAAGGACTGCATAATTAACAAGAGAGTCTCCTCGTACCTGGATGTGTTCCATTTTCTGTTTCTTTATTTATCTTATATGGCACCCTATCATATCTTTGATTCATTCATTTCCTGTACCAAAACCACCATTATTATAAATACCATGATTGATTCTCGCTTCCTTTCTTGTAATTTTAAAACAAATTCAATTTTCTTATGTTAAATAGTGAAGTAATAGATGTCACTCCCTATGTGAAAGAGTTAAATAAATCATTTGATCAGAACAACCGCCTAAATAAATTTCTATTGGAAGATATCGATTAAAGAATCAGTAAAAAATATTTTTACGTTATAATTAATATTTAGTAGAGATCTTTATTCTTAATGATGCTTTGACAACTCCTGTGACAGGAACGAAAACCTCTTCAGCCGTTTGTGCAAAAATCTTGCTCAATTAATTTTGAAGACTTTGCCTGAGTTCTTGATTTTTTTAAGCCCTCGCTTTAGACCTCCTCTGAAGGTGTTTTCTAAGCATTTTTCAAAGAATTCGGCTGTGCATAACAATTCAAGAATAACTATACCGACTTGGCCATGTGGTACACTAGATTGGCCTTAAGTTAATGCTATGCAAATATTGTTAGATCTCTCTACAAAAAACTGGGGTTCAGATCATTTTAAATAAAATACTTCAAATTTTAGAGTAATTTCTTTTATGCTGATAACTTTAGTTTCATTCATTCCGATTCGCAAACCTTTTCCTATACGCACTTTATATATATAGAGTTTCTTACAATAATTTTGTAAACCATAGATTTTCTTAGCTAAAAATGATGGAAGATATTGTGATAGAAATACAGGTGTCTATGGTTTTTGGACGTACATTTCCTTAAATTCTCACCATTTTACTACTCTATCCAAGTATTTGCAAGTTTACACAGCCACAATGATTTATAGCCATTGTTCCAAGTTTGCTGTCATCCACAATTTGAAATTTTACACAATAAATTCACGTCAATATCGTGTCTGTTGCTTAAATTAGCAATTATCAGAAAACAGGTCCACGCGGAACGACGCTACTGACTGATGTGCAAGACAAATTACTTCCATTGAAAACAACTCCCCACCTACGATATCCAGACATCTTCAATCCCTTTGAGCACGCTGACCCATTTTTGGTGAAATTTTAACTTTAAAAATAGTCTTTTATGTGGGATGGTTTCAACATGATTTTTGGTCAAACAAAAAGTTATTTTGGTCAAACATCATTACTTTTGTTAAACATTGTGATCATTTCATGAAAGAAATAGGGAAAATTAGTGTAAGCATGAGCCTCCGTATCAAAATCTGTGTTCTGTGTCATTTATTGTGTCATTTATATACTACATATTTACCGAGCGGAAAGATAATCTACAGAATCGTCTAAAAGTCAAAAATAAGTACCAAAATATACATTTTCTTGAAAAGAAATTTAATTTCCAGGAAATTACGCTTGAAAAAGGTCTAAGAAAAATGATATGCATTTTAAGATAGGATGCCTTTAAAACTATAGAACGAAAACATAAGTTTCAGTTTACAAGAAAATGTTAGTCACGTATTAGTGGAACACTATCACAAGTGTAAGTTAGAGTGCTAATGATATTATTTCTCATTGATCATATATGAGTAAAACACAAAAAGTGGCTAGGTAAGCTTTTGCTAATGAGCATGTCCTATGGAGTGCTGAAAAGTAAGAGAGTGGTTTTTAGCGACGCTAGAACATTTTTCGGATCGAAATGGGAGCACGATTTAAACCATCCGGTATGTAAAAGATTGAACCCCACGTGAACCAAAATAACGGTTAAATATGCAGTTTGCAGCCTTATGGTGTGGGCATGTTTCCAAGCCCTCGAGTCTCTCCACTCCTCCGTGTATGCAGCAAACTAAAGCCACCTATAAAAATTATATGATTCTGGAACATGTGATCACCTCTCTCAGAACATCGGAAGCAGAATAAATATCTTCATGCAAGGCAATATTCCGAGCCACAGATCAATGACGGTGAAAGTGACCGTAGATGTTATAAATATCGACTTGATGAACTTGCCTTCGGAAATTCCTTATTTAGACCTGATTGAAAATCTATGGAAAATACAGGGTGATAAGCTTATTGCTCGGTAACCAACGAACGTTGAAGCTCTTCTTCAAATTGGAAGATGAATGTATGAATTCCCGTTGGAACAATTATACAAATTAATGGTCGGGCGGCCTAAGATGTGCTCAAATCAGTCCAAATAACGGCCTACATACGCCTTATTAATATTTTGGTAATATGTCTTTGAGAAAATTATGTGAATTTCTACTCATAGCCTTGGTATCAACATCAAGGAGCTTAAAACTTTTGGCCCGGTTCCTTCACAAGCATTTAGAAGAAACCTATATCTTTAGATATGACTCTATATGTTTATATCATATTCCTCAACTTAAATTAGTTCATTAAAATAAAATCCCACAAACAGTAGTGTCATTAAAGGTAACATAACTTTCGGACTATGCAAAGGTTAATTGGGCTTCACACGATTTAATTTGACCACAACTTGTATTTCTTTCCTCTGAAATATTAAAACATGCCAGATTTTTCTTTCCTGTTGTACACTTCCTAAGGGAAACGGACGTTTTTCACACCCTAAATAAATAGGAGCGTTCTCGGTGGAGTAGTTGTCAATATACGGGAATTCCATCCAAACGTCTTAAATGGGATTTCAAGCGCGAGCAAAATAAATTTGAGAATGGCGACGCCGTTTTAAAGGACACAACCGCTAGCTACCAATTGGAATGGGCTTGGAATGTCGTTCATTACTATTGGACAATTATGTTTAAACTAAAATGTACTACAGTGGTTTTATTGTAATGGATTCTCTGAAACAAAGCGCGACTGACTACAATTCCACGACTCTTCATGGCAACTTACCAGTAAAATAACAATTTGGGAGTAGGTACATCTTACATCATTCCTGAGGTGATTGACTATCAGGTATTTTATCAGTAAGAAAAAGATGATCAAATAAGTGAAGATAAATGCACAAACGTCTTAAAGAGATGATTAAGGAATATTGTAATGCGACCAAATGTGTAGCCTCAAAGCGAGGAATAATGGTATCTTAAAGCACTTTATAGTAAAGGCAGAAAATTAAAGAAAAAAAAGGTAAAGCCATAAAATATTCAATATAAATCGACAAATGCAATTTGTCAAAGTGACCGGAAATACATTTAAATAGAGATGACAAAAAATATACTCCAAATATTTTTGTATCTACATCTAAAATAGAAAAGGATACAAAAATGCATAAACGAGACTAATCAAGGGAATATCCAACATAGTGGAATATCACGGCAGAATAATTAAATAGGCAAATGAATATTAAAAGCCAATGTTTCAAATAAAATAATCCAAGAACATACTCTCTAAATTTTAGTAATGCTCCTGTTTTCAAATCAGAATTTAAAAGTGCAAGGAAAATAAGGTTACGTTCTACGGGTGGAATATGAGACGAACCTTCTTGTTATAGGCTCCAGTCGACATCACACAGAATGACTGGGGACATTAATGGATAAAATTTACTAAGCTCTCCATAAACAATCTCTCGATATTAAGTTGCACGAAATCTTCAAAAGTTAAATTGTCTAGATCAATGGTTCCCAACCGATTTTGGCTTATAGCCCCTTTAGGAACCTTATTTTTTCCTGTGGCCCATAATCATTATTTTCAGTAGGTAATATGCAGTTTAACTCTACTTTAAATGATAAAAGATATTAAAACAGCTATTTGTATTCAGGTTAAATTATATTTGTCACATATATAGGACTATTAACATATCAAAAATTAAACAGTTGTTAACAAAAATGTAATACTCCTTTAAAATAAATAATTAGTCTTACAAAAAATAAAATCATTTAGCAAAATGAAATAAATATATCATCAACTCTTTATTCATTCAATGCGATCTATGTGCTTCATGCAGTTTCACAAGTATTTAAATATAAGGGTCTATAGTTGTCAGAGACAGACGAAGATCACCTCTTCTTACTATTTCTAAGCGGCTGCGAGCTTTTGAATGGAGGTGTGACACTTTACTAAAACCCGACTCAACCAGATAAGAAGTAGGAAAAGCAATAAAATATAATTTTACTTCGTCCAAAAGCAAAGGCTATTTCATAGCAATTTCATGACTTGTTCATAAGTTCCTGACATCATGCTTGGAAGTAGCCAGAGAAGTTTGATCACTCTGTAACTCAATAAGGCTTTCTTGTAATCTGATATCAACATCAGCTGCATTAATTCCAAATGGGTCTACCACCCAACCTGGAATGTACAGTTGTAGAAGATCTCTGAACCTAACTTCCATATCACTATGCACTTTCTCCAAATGATCAATGTATAGTAAAATATCTTCTTCTTTCAGCTTACTCTCAATAGTGCGTAGGGTTGTTAACTGTATCAACTCTTTTCACACCATATTTGTCTTGAACAGCTTAATTTTCCCCATAAATGCACAAATAGACCCTTTCCAAGTTAAAATATTCGCATTTTTACCTTATAGCTGTTTGTTCAAGATATTTAGCTTTTCAAATATATCTGTAAGGTAGAATATGTCACATTTGGCAGCAATGATTCTTACTCTAAGCTGCTTACCATCCAGAAATAACACAACACTATCCCAAAGTTCAATGAAGCGATTCAGACAATTGCCCTTAGAAAGCCATCCCACCTCTGTATGCAAAAGTAGGCGCTCAAACGCTTCTTCATTGGTAGCACAGAGTTGTTGAAAAAGAAGCTCTTAAAGTGAATTTAACTTGATAAGGTTGACTGTCTTGATTAAACTACCAAGTGAATCTTTCAGACGTCTTCCTAGGTTTTTACAATCAGATGTTGACGGTGGACAACACAGTGTATGCAAAAAACTTTAGGCACAGCCTCTTTTAAATGTGCAATAAATCCCCTATATCTACCTACCATAGCAGCGGTGCCATCAGTTGCACAAGCCATAATATTCCCAAGTGGAATATCATTTTCTTTGAAATAGGTCACTACTTCTTTGAAAATTGTTTCACCTTTAGTATCCGTCACAAGGCTGCGGGAAAAAAAGCATTTCCTCGATGAGTTGATCTTTATCCAATAACCTAACATACGCCATGAGAAGGGCTTCGTTATCACGTAATAACGTTTCATCAATTTGTAATGCAAAGATCTTTACTTGTAAATGTTTAACGAGTTTTTCTTCTACCTCCTTTGCCATTCCGTCAATACGTCTTGATACTGTATTGTTGCTCAGCGGAATGACTTCAGTGATTTTGGGGGGATTTTGCTGCATGACAGTTGAAATAACCTCAGATACTGAAGGCAAAATCAATTCTTAGCCAATATTATTAGGTTTTCCCGTTTTCGCTATTAGCTTGGAAGTCTCATAATATGCAATTAAACATTTATCTAGTTTTTCTAATGTTTTGCTAAATATATCTTTAATAGTGCTCCTTGCTTGGAAATCAACCTGAAACTTTTAAAGTAATCTAATGTTTTGTTTTTTTTGTCCTTGTGCTTATTCTCCAAATGTATTTTAAGCTGACTTGGTCGCATACTATCATTAAAAAGCGTAGCTATACATAAAAGGCACAATGGCTGTGTTATCTTGTCTGGTGAATGTATAACTATAATCTTAATACTCACTGGAGTATTGTCGACATTTTTTCTTCGTCACCGTAGCCATGGGTAATCTATGCAGAAGAAATTTGATATATTTTCAATATATATATATTGCATTTAAAGCCGAAGCTCCCCGCTTATCTCAGCGGCAAAAAAGGAAGACTATTTCTGAGAAAAGACCGCAAAACAACCCCCATTCCCTGTGCAGAGCAGCGAGTCTGTGCCCAACTAAACTTTAATTAGAGTCGGCGACGAAAATTTCAGACATGTCCAATAAATAGAAACGCTAATAAAATAGCTGCATTGAAAATTTTGTTTTACTTTTTTGTGCTAAATACTTGCCCTCGATGTTAAATATTTGACACCAAAAAAAGAACCGTAAAACAATGCGACTATTTTTATGAGCGTTTCTATTAATTGGACATGTCCGAAATTTTCGTTGTTGATTGTGTATCCTGGTACTCTGTACCTATACCTAAATGCAAAAAAGCAGAAATGTACTCTCTCAGGGGGTAGATCTGCATTAATTTTAGTAATATATTATATATACATATTTTTTCACTAAAATTAAGGCAGATACAAAACGATAAGTACAATCATTCTAATCTAAGATTAAATGCTAATCTCGTAAATAAGCCCTAAGTGAAACCGAAGTGAAAAAAAATGATTTGGTGTAAGCCTAGCAATGGCACACTTTCTTTACAAACAAAAATGCTCAGGTATTTACTTATAAAAATCTTATATTATTGTGCTTGTGGCAATCTATTATAATTTTAAAAACTAGTAAAATAACTACAACTTCGCAGTATTAGGGTAAAAAATAAAACCTACTCACATACTATATCGCCGAAC
The DNA here is from genome assembly GCA_963969495.1 of Ceratothoa steindachneri. Lineage (NCBI taxonomy): Eukaryota > Metazoa > Arthropoda > Malacostraca > Isopoda > Cymothoidae > Ceratothoa > Ceratothoa steindachneri. Next base: position 195,258,612 of record OZ018318.1, read on the forward strand.
CACTTGATAAACAGACTGCAAGGATTTAAAGTTCCACCTGAACTATTTTCATTAAGCCAACAACGGTACCAGGCGCATAATGATTAAGCGCACAATGGGGTGCGCCGCAGAATAAGCTTGTAAGATGCAAAATATTTGTTTACAAATTAATGTAAATCCTATTATGCTAATAAAATATTTAAAAAAGGGAAAATATATGTATTAATATTTTTAAAATGTAATTCAACTGCATAAATTAAAATTAGGTACTGCCCTAACTATAATTCAGGTTTCATTAGGTTGAGTCCTGTGGCCCCCTTCATGGCTCTGTGGCCCCCCTAAAGCTTAAAATTTTCCTGTGGCCCCCTTCAGATGTGCCATGGCCCCCGGTTGGGAAACCCTGGTCTAGACAAGGGAATCAAGACTTATGGCAAATATTGATGTGGTGCACAATGCTCAAACTAGAAGAAATACAAACACCTGTTGAATCCTTTAATATTGAAAGCAAAACTTTGGCCAGAAAGTTAATCTCGGGAAAACAAATATTTGGAGTTATCAACCAGGTAGTGACTCACAAGCTATCAACCATCGTTTTTCAAGTATTTGGTGGGGCAATCACCATCTTCAAAAGTAAAATCTCCATCAATCTGAAGGGTATAAAATTCTCGAGATAAGCCAAAGACACGCAAGGTATCCCTTGAACGCAATGGGATTGAAGTAACTTGGTGTGACGGAATGGAAACTACTTGGATAGAGAGCATAGGAAACATCAGGATATAATACGAAAAATGAGGGATTTAAAGTGGAAGTTTTTCGTTATGATGGAAGATACAAGGCAATTTATGGAGTAGAAATATCGCAAATACATAATTTATTAGAAATGATCCAAGAAATTATGTTTAATTCCCCGTTTTTTCCTCCAAAAAGCAAGAGATCTTAAGTTTAAGGTTCCTATTTCGAATTTCCTTTTTTGCACTCACTAGAAATGGTTAAGTAAAACTTGATCTTCCTTGTTGGCAACTAGGGCGTTCCCCAGGCGGCTATGAGATTTGGGCAGTATCATTTTGTGCTATATATATATATATATATATATATATATATATATATATATATATATATATATATATATATATATATATTGTCGTTAGAGCGAAGCTCGATTCTTCGAATACCATTCCAATCAATAAGCCACAGTCAACATCCGATAGTGTTTAAGCGGCGCGGTCGCTTATTGTTTTGAGTGGTAGCCAGTGAAGTGAGCTTCTCTAAAATTCCAAGTATTAATCCTTCACCTATTCCAAAGTGGGCTAGGAATCTTTTTAAAATATTCTCAACACTATTGTGAAATTTTCGTATTATTATTAGACTTTATTTCTCATTCTTTAACCGTTGCTTGAAAGCCATCTCGAAACATCCTATTTTACAGAGTAGCAATGTGGCTAGAAGGGGAAGAGGAGCTTGAACTCCCGTTCGAATCATCCCAATTACGAAAGAAATTTACAACTTTTATAAAAATGTTTCCTTATTTACTGAAAACCTTAACAATATTAACAAAAATGTTGTTCTGAAAATGAATCTCGTAAAAATAATAAATATCAGGACATATTTGGCCTCTAATTTCTGAAATGGTTTGTTATGTACAGAGAAGTGAATGAAACAAATAGGTACAGTTATACATTGAAAAAACTTTATTTGTCTATTTAAAGAAATAAATACATTTTGAACAATGAAATTATTTTCACTAATGGCCCAAAATATAAAACGCCCAATGGAATCACTTATATAATGGAAGTAGACTTTGTGATAAATAAATTCATTCTAAATATTATATATTTATTAATTTTGAATTTCTTTCATACTTATTTGGAACTACTTTTGCTTTAATTTCACCCATAATTCTTCGTGGCATGGATTTCACCAAACTTTACAAAGTTTCTCTATCCAGTTTGTAAGTGTTGATACAGTTCTTTTTTATTTGTCCTTGTGGTAATTCTTACTCGTATTTCGTTTCCAAGCAATTCTTGCGAGTGATATATTGGATTTAAATCTGGAATTTGCGTCGCACGAAAGCTCTCCATCCACGCGAGCTGCAATCCTATTGACTTCTGGCAACCAAAAAGAAGCTTCAATATATTTAAATTCTGAGGGTGTTTGCATGACCGACCCCTCCATATGGAAAACTACTCTTAAGTCTTTTAAAATAGTTTGGGGGGCACCTGAGGAACTATTTGGGACAGCAAATAGTATTTAAATAAAAGAAAGCAGGATTTTCTTATAATGAGGATTATACAACCGTTGGCCTTTAAATGAACCAGAATTGAAGCTGATATGAAGCTCTATCATACACCTTTCTATGATTGGAAGATTGAATCAAAGTGGCAATGACGAAGGAAAGAAGGGAAATAAATTAAAAGAAAAGGGGCACTAGAGTAATTCAAGGTCGATAGAGCATTAGCCGAAGGTTATTTATATAATTAGAATAATATAGGACAAAAGTATATCCACCTGAATGGCTTCGAGCTAACGGATTTAAATAAATTGGTGAAGTTGGGATGTGGAAATGTAGGTAAAGAACTTGGCCAGATAATACGACTACTAGGAGTGAATTGTGGTACCATGATTGACGACAATTACGTTACATTTATGGTAGCCTCATTGAACGAGTGAGAGTAAGGAGAACAATTCCTAGTTTGCAGTTGGGGTAATCCAACAGAGTATTTTTTAGTCAACGAAAAAAGAGTAATAGGATAGGAGGAGAGAGTAAACCAGATGAAAGGAACAAGAAGGATCTGGTGAAGTTAGGAAGATCGTGGTTGTATACCCCCTCCCCATGGTTCCACCACCCCTGGCAGGAAATAAAGGAGCTAGACTGAAACATGAATAAGAACAAATTGATGGGAGCACAAGGGGTAAATAATGCATTTAGCCATGGTGGGCACGCAACTCTCCACCAACGGCCTCAGTCTGGCGGGACGACCAGACGAAACTCTTAAAGGGTTCATCCGATTCGCGTTTGATCGTTCGCGGAGAACAGACTAGAAAATAAAATAAATGATAAAAAGCGGAATAGAGGAGAGTATAGTTTAGACCCTATTGATAAGTTCGCCTAACTCAAATACTTGGGTAGAGAAAACCCTCTTCCCACATCTAGATCACATGTACGTATGAGATGCACACAAGCTTAAAAACACGGCATTAAGAGCCTTTTGTTGTAATAAAAAATTAAATTTAAGGTTAAGCCATTTTAATGTCATTTTCAGATCTTTGCTTTCAAATAAACGACCTTTTAAGTCCTTAAAGAGTCGAAAGAAGATGTATCCATTCCTTAAATGTGTCTCTCCCTGCCTTTGTGTAAGTAAAGTGTTCATGACCTCGTTTGTCATCTCTGGATACTGAGGTCACAAACGAGATTTTGCTTAAACCGCTAAACGAGTGTTAAAGCTCCACGTTTTCCTCCACTCTAATTATTCCATTTTGGCGCTGCGCCAGAATGGGAATTTTTGAGCCTCGGTCTCGAACAACCTGCCTTATTGCCCTTTTTGGTGTCGAAGCAGACATGTTTTATTATCGTTGTTTCTTTCGAACAAACCTTTTCCACTCATACTAATTTGTATTTCAAACACGGAGTTTAGCCTGATTTATAGTAAATGGCTAGGTTAGTAAATAAAGCCTCTTTCATTCCCTTATGGTATTCGAATCCCGTTAACGGAGCAATCTTTTCTTTTTTAAAAGCACCCATCTGGCCACAGTAACCAAGGGCATAATATTTTTCGCTTACTCTACGCTACTTTAACATTCATAAAAACAAAGTAATAAAAGAAAACAACAAAACCAAAAACTAAGCCAGAGAACAAAGGCAAGAAGAAGAAGAAAGCACACTACGGACTCTGGGAGAGGCCCCCCCTCATCATTTGTATTATCATAGGACCAACACCAAAGAGAGTAAAATAAAATAGAGCAGGCCAACCTCCTTCAAAAAGTCTAATAGTCCGCAAGTCTGTGTGCACGAACTCAGCCCGAGTACAAGGGACAAGCTGTAGTGACCACGGTCGTATCGGTACCAGAACATTAAGTCGCAGGGAAGCGCTCCATCAAAAGACGCTGTGTCCCCGCCTGTGCCCAAGTCAAAGACGACAGAAAGTAACCTGAAGCCGTGGCGGCATTGGGAGGTACTTCTATTGAAACAATCGCAAAGAAATGGCACGCCAATTTAAGTGCTTCTGGCCGTCTCGCCGATTATTTGCCAGGTAGCCCCAAGAGCTGACTTAATTCCTGCCATGTAGTCGGTCTGAGGAAATACGAAACGCTGGTGTGGTCCCCTAGTCCTCGCCGACTCTTTAGCTCCCTCATTGGCTCGCTCATTACCTGCAATTCGCAAAGGTCAAGGATCCAGCACGTATCCACCGTGGCAAGAAGTGTGTCTCAAAAAGTTCGAATGCAATACGCCTGCCGCTGTGGAAGCTTTGGTATTACAACCCTGGCACCAAGATGCCACCCCTCTATGGCGGCATCCTATGGAGGGATGTTTGGAGGATGGAAGAATTTCTTTGTTGGGCACAAGATATATTTATATTCCACCTCATTTTGTGATCCTCCTTGTTATTATGCCCCCATAAGATTGTTGTGAAACGATGATCGTATAACCTGATTTGGGTGATATGATAACTTTCTGAGAAATTATTACCTCACTATCAAAGGTAATAATGATGAATATTTTGGGCTGGGCGATAAACAGAAATCCTGATATGACTTTGCCTTCGAGCGAAATGGGGATAAAATCAAGAAGAGTGCAGTTCTATTTATTTAGTGTCTTTAGGTAGCAAATGGAGGAGGAGATCGAATTAGATTGATTATCGATTTTACGAGCTTATCTATGATGATGCTTAAATACAACTCGTCGTGATGAAAGATCAGTTGTGTAAATGCTATCTCCTAATACGGAGTAAATGACTTGATTGGTATGACCCGGGAGTGATATGTGAAACTGCTCCTCGAAATGATTTTTCTCGAATGATCTCTCTCCTCCTCGATTCTAGCGTTTTATACTTTGACACATTTACAAACATATATATATATATATATATATATATATATATATATATATATATATATATATATATATATATATATATATATATATATATACAGTATATATATATATATATATATATATATATATATATATATATATATATATATATGTATATATACATATATATATACAATACTTTTGAAAACCTTTATCTCTCGTGGAAAATTATACTGAAACGGTGAAATTTGGTCAAACGCTTTTTTCCGTCTTCCTTAACAAAAATAAAAATATAATGTTGCGGTTGTAATTTGTTGCTCACTGAGTTTCGTTATGATCAAGCTAACCCATTTTAAGGTTCACTTTTGCGACCACAGAATAATTGATCTCATTCCCAGTTTACCTTTTCACCGCGACTTTATATTTCTCAGCAAATCAAAATGGGAGCGGTTCTAAATATCCTCTTACATGTTATAATTTTTCACTTGAGTTTCTTTTTGTTTCGTTTCACACAAATATATTTATTTACATTCGCTGAATGTATACAATACTACTTCGTGGGTTTGTGTGTCCACATATTGTGTAGACCAGAATCCTTTATTATTAAGTTGTATTATATTAATTTTATTTACATTAATTATTTGTTCACATAAATTTAATTATTCCCCAAATATGTAGAACAATTGTTAATTTTTTTTTCTCTCTCTCTATATATATACCAGTCATTATTGTTGCTAGTATTACGAGTAAATTATGGCCGTTAATTAAAATTTCGTGTATTTTTTTAACATTTTAGGAAGAAGATGCAGGTAAAATTTTTAAGAGTTTAAAATGATCTCAAGGAAGAAATTATATAACGAAAAACAACTAATAAAAATAAAAGAATTCTGCAAGTTGGACAGGACATGAAGAGTGCAATACAAAATTATCTGTAAGAAAAAAACGGATCTAAAGGAAAGTACAGTTTTCTTAAGAACATCTAATATTCCTTTACTTCTGATCACAAGAATATAGAAGTATGAATTAGTGCAAGTATGAGTTTGATTATACTATCCTAACATAAGTAACTATGTTATTTTATAATCTACATAACCTAACCTAATATAATCTTCTCAGTTTCAGATGTGTCATGCGTCCTAACTTGCTACCACTCCAGTTATCAGTGGACAAAAACTACTTCTACTTAAATATAACCTGCAACAGTAAGCGGAAATATGGCAAGAAGAATCTTTACAGAATAATGGATAGTCGGTGGAGTGTGCAGGGAAACAAAATAAATTTTGTTGTTTGTTGTTCCTAGGAGAGACGAAAGCCAACACCTACTCAGGAGCTATTATATCATTTGTGTCTCGAGGCAAGCCTACCATGACATCAGAAAACGAGAAGCTTATTATTTTACGAAGCATAGAATTATTCAAGAAAATTCGGTCGATCCAAACAGTGGTGGACAGAATAAAAGGTATTCTGGAACACTCCGTGAAATATTATTCTCGTCTTTATGCTAATTTATTTCTTGAAAGCGTAAAACAAAGCAAAGATATATTTATACAAATATTAAAGGATATAGCTGACTTTAAATAAACTATTTTTTATCGAACTTTGGTCGGGCGAGGAGTAAATCATTCGTGCATTGAATGAAGTAGTCAGTATCTGATATCTTTTCGACATTTCTTTTTTTTTCTCATAAAAAATTATATTCGTCCTTGTTCATCCAGTGGCAGCTAGCATACCAACCGTGGCCCATTAATTCTCGCACCCACTAGAGAGGAACCAGATTGTTATTAACAGAACTCTCTCACTCGGCTGCTAACATCGCTCCACTCTAACTACCATTCTTCACAACAAGCTCCAAGAAATCTCCGCATCGCACTAGCTGTAAGGCCCCTGAATTTCGGCAACACAAAGAATTGTAGTTGTAGACCTTTTTGTGTTGAAGACGAATAGTGAGAGTGTTTACTTAACTAACCGCTCCAATGCTTAGCCCAAGAAAAAGATTTATTGGTGAAAATTTGGTAAAAACTTTCCTGGCATCACATGGAAATACCCCAACTCATAAAGAGCGCCTAGATCACGGTAACTATGAAGTCCAGGGTTGTAAAGTACTATTTCAGGATGAGGCAGCGGACCATGTTGAAGTTGCATGGGTTTGTTAATGTGTACTAATTAAAATTTCTGTAAACTATTTTAGTACTATCCATTTTAATCTACATAAATAATACTTAGAAGCTAATCTTCTTTAAAGAAAAGGCAAACAACCCGTAGGGTGAAGGGAGGGGGGAAGGGAGGATCGAGAAGAGAACCAAATAACTTAACATCGACATGTAAGGTTAGAATCAGTGAATGTAACGGAAGCCTAGGTGCTTAAAACCTTTACGGAGGGAAGCCTACGCGTAGCCTCAACGAGCATTTGAAGAGACTATGTAAATCATGAAATCGCCACCCCAGTCGAAGTCCGTCTCGTCTAATTTTCACCGGATTTTCGATTGATAGGTAAATGTCGAGCCATTTTCCAGCAGCGCATAACTTTTTGAAAGTCTTATCTGCGTATGGAGACGCATACACAAAGCATTTTAGAAAACGACTCTCTCTCTCTCTCTCTCTCTTTCTCTCTCTCTTTCGCTCGCTCACACAGACACACACACGCTCTTAGAAGATCTCAGATGACCACGTCCCTTTACTGACCCTTTAGGAGAAGGGCTACTCGTAGTCTGAATTTCTTTCCAAATTGGTTCCTGAAAATGCGCCTTTCTATAAACTTGACATTCCATTTTGAGTGAGCAGAACAAAAATTAAATTGACACAACTTTTAAATAAACCGCAATGACTTATTACTCAACTTCAAGACGTAGCCTAAGCATAACCCTAATAGTCTACGAAGTTAAGAGACGTAGCCTACCTAACCTTTGCAAATTTTGGTCTCATTATTTATTATTGTTTCTTAATATGTGCACAAATCACGTCAACAAAACTTAAATCTACACAACATTAATTAAAACGCAAGAACTTATTCATCAACCTAATAGAAACAAAACTCGCATACCAACATTTCCTTTTGATAAATCTATAATGAATTTGTTAAAAAGGAAGGGAATGAACAATTTAGATAAGGATTTAGAGTAAGTAAGAGGAGGATGCTAATTTTAAATGTAAAGAGTATTTTGATTCTAGGAAGAAGGCATAGGAAATTCTGACAAATAGGAGTTAATAAAGAAAACAAAGTGTTCTAGCCTAGTGAGAGGAAGTTTAATATTTACAGACACTTCCAAATGCTGTCCTTTTTTGAAGTTGCATGGGTTTGTTAGTGTGTACTAATTAAAATTTCCAGCAGCGCATAACTTTTTGAAAGTCTTATCTGCGTATGGAAACGCATAAACAAAGCATTTCAGAAAACGACTCTCTCTCTCTCTCTCTCTCTCTCTCTCTCTATCTCTCTCTCTCTTATCGCTCGCTCACACAGACACACACATGCTCTTAGAAGATCTCAGATGACACATCCCTTACTGACCCTTTAGGGGAAGGGCTACTCGTAGTCTGAATTTCTTTCCAAATTTGTTCCTCCAAAGTTCGAAGATATTCAGAACCTCGATGAATATGGAGCCGATTCACTCATTCATATCTCAAAGTTCCCAAGCTGTTTGAGCTAATCTTGCCACAGGAACCGCCTAAAGCTTTTAAGGCGAGGCCAAAGTAAGTTGCAAGCTTCTAGACGCTATAATTTTATGCAAGCTCCTCAGTGAGAATCCCATTTCTGAAATATCATTAACTAGAGGATGAGTCACCCTCTTCGCAATGCCTCTTGAATCGTTGCGTTTTGTCAACCATTACACGTCGCTGAAAACACTCCAAATAGTCTGTAATTCAAACTTCCTAGAAATACACTACGTGTACTCATTTGGCTAAACGCATTAGTTTAAGTGTAAATCAAACAAATTATATTTAAATAAATAAATAAACAGTTAATTCAATGGTATGAAGCGCCGCTCAGTTAGTGACTAATCCAAATCTAACTGTAAGTTCCAAATTAATTTGCCATTAAGCTATTCCTATTTTCTATCTAAGTATAGTAAATATATTCTTAAGTCATAACATACATTGTTATAAACACAATAAAAAATCAATCGTTTATTTTTACACTTTAACCCTGTGGAAGAATGAAAATCAATACGTCGTTTTCACACCGAATTTCTCTGGTCGAGACAAATCAGTCAGCTATGTTTAACTTGGGGTGCTTTATCACTGTCTTCCCCCCTTCCTTAATTTGATAACGCTGTCCCGGTTCAAGAGGGCTGCCGTGTAAATTTTTCCCCTCTTCGAGTAGAAGGGAATCGCTCTCATTTCCCGTTTGCCACTTTGATGCCCAAGTTACCAAGGTTCATGTTTGCTTAAGCCGCTTCTAATATCCCTTGGAATTGTCGCTTAATTCCCTTTATCTCGTCGATGCGTAAGAATATCAAGGTTCATGTTTGCATCATCCGTCTCCGATATTCCCTTTGGAGGCCATCGTGTGCAAAGCCCTCTCTCCCGACCATGGCTGTGGCTCTTTATTTAAGGTGATGTCTGCAAATCCTTAGCAGATAGAGAGAACCCGAGCTTCTTGCCGTCCAGACCCTAGTGTCTGTCTCCCGTGAAGTGCTCCATTCGCCCTTGTGATCTCGTCAGCAGGTCGTCTTTGTGTATCCGCCCGGATCAAAGAAAGATTGCCGAAACCCGTATATACCCAGGGAGATTGTCCTGGGTTTCTCTCGCTCACTACATTGATTGAGACTTACTGCCGTCCGCAGACGAATCTCGATTTCCGGATTACTTCTCCCTGGAGCCGACGTAATCTCAACCCCCTTCAGAGCCTCTCTGGACGCTTTCTCATCGAGAGCCTATCTCACGAGGACCTGGCCATTGGTCTTCCAAAAACCTAGTTCATCCTCCAGAGGAAACCAGGAGTCCTTTCCTCGTAAGTCCCACCTCTTTGTTCCCAGGCCTAAGAAGAATTCCCCATTTTGTGTAACACCAATAGACTTGCTAAATCTTTCATTCAATCCAACTTATTGGATCACTTATATATTTTCCCAGACCTAGTTTCGTTAATTTTGCATGTCATAATATTCTTTTGTTGTACTGATTATTATTTAGATTTCCATAATTATATGTGCCCTTGTTCTTATTAATTGTATTAAAGTTTATTTATGTAGAGGTGTTTATCTTTCGAATTACCTTTGAGACGAACCCGGCAAACGTATTTCTTTTTAAAGAGCCAACCCATAATATCTCACTCTAAGTAGAAGGTCCTTACCTTACTCCCAAATCAATTGGAATCGAGCGCAGCGCCGATAGTGGCTGTTTCACGTACAATAGTAGTGCGTGCCTTTAGTGACCTTTTGGTCACACTCCTTCGTCCCTCGACAAAGCCCTATTTTTTAGAGAGTAATTTGCGGTAACGGCATTCCTTTAATTAATACTGGAAATTTTTTGGTGCAAAAATGATAACAGAAATGGCCCTACGTGTGATCTTTAAGATTAGATTTGTTGTCATTCACTACATAAATGAGGTCAGAAAGTTTCAGTCGCCGGATGACCTATTTGAAAGTTCATTAATCCTCAATTGGTGTTTTGTAGTCAAAATATTCCGCATCCGAGTACTGCATCCACGACTTGCTTGTGTTGCTCGGATCATTGTCCGTTATGAAAACAGACACGTACTCCCGATTTTGGGGGAGGAGAGGATTCCATGTTCCCAGATTGATTTTGGATATCACAGCGTAGATTTGGCTGCTTAAATGGAAAAATAGACACACTTCATCGCTTGAAAACTTGCCCCACTACACAAAAATGGTCAGTAGCGAATGCTAACCAAGTCGATTTATTCTTTTTAATTATGAGTGTTCTTTTAGCAAAGAAGCCGTGCTATGAGAACCCACTCTCTCAAGCGACATGGAACAGTCTTGCCCGATACGTTTAGGTTCATATTCTCGCCAACTTGACCGGAATTTGCAATGATAGTCATGGCCTTTTTTTATGTCTAGTTCTAACGCTTTTTTCTATGGACTTTGTATAGACATGACTCATTCCTACCAGTTTTAGACTTTTAATTCTGTATTTTTAAACCATTGTAAACTTTCTTTCATTCCACTTATTACCTTCAATATTTTTTAGGCTATGGAACCTTTTCTTCAAGTTGAATTTAATTTTTATATGAAATTCATAGAGATGAGATCCCTTCCTCCCATTTTAGAGTTGCCTACTCTCTGGTTCCACTATGTTGCTTAACTTATTTTCTCTTTGACCAAATTCCAATGATGTTGACCTTTTAATAAGAAGTCCTAATGCTCTTGTTCCTTTAGTTAAATTCACTCTTGAAATTGAAAGAATTATTACCCCCTCTTTTAAAATATTTGAATCGATAGGAATCCTTCAAGCTTTGAATATTACATATATCGTAAGCCCAGTAACGCTTCTCATATATTCATTTTTATTCCTCCCAAATCATAAAGTGAGAATCTGTCTTTGTTACTAATTTCTTCGTCGTCTGCGCGAGGTAAGCTCCGAACTCTTAGATTATTTTTTCCACAAATATTTCGAAGGGTGATTAAACTATGTTACTCTCATAATTTTTAAATCCTAAAACCAGCAAAAAAATGTTTCAGCAAAACTCATACAGCAGTCCCTTTCAATTGCAAAAAGTTGCTGGTTATACCTTAATCTGAAACTTTTTCGAATCTTCACTTTGATAAATAACCAAATTATCTACAATGAAATACATTCGCGTAATAAATAATGTAAGTAATTGAGCTATAATAATTACACTAACAAGAGAACGAAAATGATGCCTGAAGAATCAGCAACGAATGAATAGAGTAATGTTAGAGACAATGAATCTATTGAAAACGGAACCTGAAGATCGCATTTTCTGTGAAAGTGAATTCAGTCTCAATTGAGAATGAATCAGAAAGAGAGAGAATGAAAAAATGATGCTCGGAGCTTGCAACTTATTATGATAATGATCTAACAGCCATTCGGTAATATGATGCAATCATTGAGTTTGTGATGCTCCTGTCAGGCGGAAGAAATACAGCCCCCATGATCGTAAAGATGCTCTTTAGTCGCCTTCAGTTTGAAAGGAATTTTTGTAGAGGATGTGCGCTGTATACAGATTACTACTTACCATCTTAGTTTCAATGGCAACTTGTGAAAGGTCATTTTCGAAAATTGTAAAAAAATAACTCGTTCTATTTTTTCTGGAAGATCTCATTTGTAGAATCAAACTTAATATGTTTGGCTGATTTATATTTAGTATGACTAGAGGGTTTATGTAATATTTCATCTGTTTCTGCATATTTAAAACGTCTCTCTTTCTCATATTTCGCAGTGCTAGGCCCTATAATTGAGTTTTAGGGGAATACCTTAAAGAAGTTAACCGCGGGCAATACCAAGCCTCTGCACGCCACTCTTTGAAAGATCTAAACTCTTAATATTGATGATGAGGGATTTTTAATTATAGAAGAATTGATGGAAATATTGGCATCACCTATAGGAGACCAAATTAATATCCGCCCTTCAAAATGAAGAAGCGCACTAGCAATTGGACCTCTTCCGAGAGAAATATAAAGAGGAGATCAAATTGCTTCAGCAGAGCTATGGAGAGTTATGCAGTGCGAAACATATTAAATCCCAAATTAAAAGAAATATTTAATTTTAAGAATGAGAATCTATTCCAGAGTAGTAATAGGTGAAATAAAAAAGTGAATCTGAAACCCGTTAAACCTTTAAGATTACAGCCTCTTGCACCGTCTTACACATGTATCCGCCTGAGCGTGAACGCATTTCCGTCAACGGAGGACAGCTTGGATTAGTTTCCTTCTATAGTGGGTTCTCTCATTCTCTTCCTTGGCCGCACTGTTTGTTAGTGATCAGGCAAGGACCCGAGTGGTTTATTATTATATGAATGGATAGAAGGTATATACTTATCTTTTGGGCGTCGAGACTTCTACCATCCCCACTCTCCTCCCACCATTATCATCCCCCCACTCTACATCTTCCGGTGCCTTGAAACCCAATTTGCAGGAGGGATTTGTGCTCAGAACAGTTACGAAATATGATGAAAGAAGATCTATCAAGCTCTCCTCAAGCTCTCATTCATGAACTCGGCCGAACCTTCGCCCGTTATTCTCCGACCAAAATAAGTAAGCTTATAACAACTTTCCCGAATTGGTTTTTGCGTGTTACCTCAAATTTATCTCAAATCTTAAACTCATTTGGCTCCCTCTCTCACTTAAATTCATTCTAACATTCGGTCTGTCAAATTCATATTCACCTTGTTATATATTTCTTGCCCTTAAATCAAACTCTAACTAAAAAGAGCATTTGGAACTAAACATCCTTTTGGATAATCTCTGGAGAGGCAAAGTTATCTTTCCAAATCAATCGGAGACTAAAGCCTCTCATCTAAGCGCCACCAACTTGCTTAGCCCTGCTCTGCTTACGGGATAATAAATCTAACAACATCGGAAAGATAATTTTTATTTCCATTAATTATTCCCTAAGATACCATCGTTTAATCACTTTTTTCTCTCATCCGAGCTTCCCGTTTTCCTTTCAAACCCCAAATGGGCGAAAATCTTCAAATTTACATTTCTTATGAATTTGAATCCAACATCAAGGTCTTGGTCAGAAATAGGACCTTTTTTAAACATAAAATCACCGTGATATTTAATAAAATTACATAGGATTTCTAAGAAGAGGACTCTTCAATTGTAGACAGAGAGCTTTCTGCTCAGGGCGAATAGGAACTTGATTTCAAATCCAAATTAAATAAGTGTTCGATGAATACAAAATCTCCTCTCCTCCAAGCCTCCTCGGATTCTAACGTTATATTATCGGATCTCAAAGAGATATTGGTCGACTTGGGTAAACCGGTAGTAAGAGAACTCCCTCCGCTTGCATTACCCTGCATCGCTTTTCACCGTACCACCGATAAACTTCACAATCTGAAAACCTTGTGGGTTCTAGGCGTAACCTTTCTTCTGCCACCAAACTTGCGTATTTGAAGGTGTATCGTAAAGATTACGCGTACTCCTTAGTCAAGCATCTCGGAAGTACGGATGCCAATTACGCAGTTGCTTTAGAATTACGTGAAAAGGGAATTTCTCGACAAAAACGTGGTTATCTATTCGTATTTCTATAATATTTTAAACTCCGAGACTAACTCTGACTCGAGTGTTAACAAACTCTCAGTTTCTTTAATGAAATCCGAGCAATCTTGTATGAATTGAAAGTATTTGGGATTGATTGTTTTAAGCAAGACAGCACTGGAATTGTTATATGTCACGTACTTTATAGTACGTGACATATCCTTCCCTGGCACAAATCTTTGATAACTATATCACTAAAATCTGATGCTTCGAAAAATTGAGGTCCTTTTTGGGAACCAGCAAGGAGAGTTACTTCCAAGGAAGTTCTAAACATAACTCGACTCTCCCTCCTGCTTTCAAAACAGTAGATAACTCTAAGCCCTCGTTCTGTGAACCTCCACTATCTATCGAAACTTTAAAAACTAGTATTTTTCCCCATCTAGGCGCAAGGGCGTCCCTTTCAATGAGCAAGTTTAAACCTAGTCATAATTTAAAAACTCAAACTTCAAACTCACCCATTCCCTGAACTCTAAACTTAAATTTCCTCTTTTCTAAGTGCAAGTTGTGTACTTGAACTGTAACGTAAATGTAACCTCAAATATTAGAATTAAACGTTGCTTAGAACTGAGCTTGTGCTCCAGTTGTTCTTACACTCGACATCTCCCAGAATCGTATCCCACGCCCAAACGCTTCCTGCCCCACCCGTGTAAGTTCTGCCAGGTAAGACCTCATACATCTGCTTTATGTTCCACCCCTGTCAAATACGATTTAAATTTGTGATTATAGCTGGGGCGGATTATGACTTAAGAGTTGAATATGGAAGTAGCCAAAGGTTTCGGTAATTCAAAACTCTATTGAGATTTTCTCTTTCCGACTCTAACCAGATATCTTGGATTGGTTGGGGAGTACATTCTTGCCAGTCCGTTACTTAATTGACCTAGCGAGCTAAAACTCATACATTTCTAAATCCATAGCTTCCCAATTGTGTGCAAATTTGGAGTAACTATCCTTCTATTATTGTACGATCAAAACATTCATTGGGTCAATAATCACACGCATAATGAAATTGGAGATGGTCTTAGCTGCGGATTTCTCCATATGTCGATCAAATTCTTGGTTAAATTCAATTTAAACTTATATTTTACTGTAAAAAGAGTCAAAAGTGCAATTATGCTTCTGTAAGAGAAGAAAATCCAACTGGCATAGGAGGCTTTTCCCAAAACTTTGTTCAAAGGGATAAAATAGCGGGAATAGGTGTCTGATGGTTGAGGTGATACCATACAAATCTGAAGTTCTCAAACAGAGATTGGATGGGGAGGACCTCTTGGGAGACAGAGAAGGGCATGAGACCTTACAAAGGTATCCACTATTGGAGGGTAATAGCAGTACCCCGTGCACCAGACTGCCACGCTTCAGAAAACAGCCATTGATTCCCATTTGGTTGCAATTGCCAATTTACGGGTGGGCTGGCCCACCAAAGTGCTCCGACGATGGGCTTTGCTAGCTGCTCAGCTGCACCGAGGTGGCTATGCTAGGTCAAATTAAATAGGGAGTACTCTCTCCTTGCAACGTGAGCAAGAGGTTTCCCTTGGGAAGCACTTCACTCCAAATAACCACAAACACCCCTCAGATCACTTAAAAACCTCGTGCACGGATAATGTTAGTTAACTTCTAGATAGTAGTCCAATGGGGGCCGGCTCCTCCTATCCCAAGTCCAATGCGGTGAACGAATTGGAAAATGAAGCTAATTTTTCATAAAGGCATTTTATGGAACCAGAGGCTGACGAAAATTTGCAACGTGTAATTAACTTTTCCCTTAGTCCGTTACCTTCTTAATTCCGCTCTTTGAATTTCACAAAATCAGAAATTGATTTAGATTTCGGCCTAAAGTATTCCTATTCAGTAGAATCTACAGGGTTAATGGATACCGATGCGCAGTCGATCGACAAATCTAAAATTGAGTTGTCTCTTAGACTACCACGAAAATTCGACTTGTGTTTAATTGCTCTCTGAAATGTGATGAGTCCTTCTTCCCCTACTGAGTAGATTTTACTCTAACAAATTCTCTTTACGTTCCGACATTAAAGAAGCTTTTTTTCAAATTCGATTGGAGTCAGAGAGCGACAAGAATCGTTTCTACTATATTCGGCTTAAAGAATGCAGACTTGTTTCTTATAAATACAAATTACTCGTCATTGGTCTAACCTGCGCTAACTTTGTGTTAGATTTCCTTTCAAACATCATTTCGCGAACTCTTCTAATGAATGTTACACTCAGGTTTTTATTATTAAAATATTAAAATCGATGTCAAAACTTTCTAATGAGAAACTCAAAGTCCAATCATCGTCACTTAATAGGCTACTAAGATCGTCAGACTCAACATTCTCAAGAAATTGACTCGTCTCCTTGAAACCTTCGGCATTTAAATCGAACTCGCAAAATTTCCGTTCATCAAGTCTCGACATTTTATGGGTAAATAACTGAACAAAGCTAAACTATTACTATTTAATAGATTTTAACATATAGCTAGTTGTCATGGAGAAGAACTGGATGAATATTACGTACATCAATTCAGTATAGAGAAAGAGAGAAGGCAGAAACCATATTTAGATCGGGAACAGTTAACCGATGTTTCTGAGTGAGACCATATAGAGACCAGCAGCAGACAAATGGTTTAACGGTTTATTATGCTTTTTATATCTTATTCTATTTTAATGTGGGAGCAAAAGATGCAGACGTGCTGGTAACGCTGAGGTACCATTGATCAAACAGCCACTATCTACTCTTTTTAACACATCAAAGGGCTCTTATGACGTCCGAAAAATCCAAGAATCTTTCTCTTAAAGACAGAAGGGCTACCTACTCTTTTTTCATGCCTTTACGGGGTGGAATAGGGTTTCTGAAATCTTTGGCCATGGAAAAACAGCTCTATTTGACAAGTAATGATGATAATATTACTAATCCTTCGACAAATAATAGTAATAATTGTCATCATGGTGCATTTTTTCAGATTTTGTGACGGGTACGTGGATGAGAACATGGACATCTTTCTCTACACACAAGCCACCAAGGAGGCAGTGATTCAGATTAGTGCTGCAATTTTCCAGTACATTTACCATGGACCAGATAACTACATTGGGTGAAGTTCGGTACAACATGTTCTCAGGGAAGGCGGCGACAGGAGTGATCAAACCAGAGATTCTACCCCCAACAGAAGGTGCAGCTGTACAGCATTCATTTCCTACATCTCTGCAGACCCGGGACTGTACCCTTCTACAGATCATGTCCGTGAACCCCTGTGACTATGGATAGAGATTAGTTGTGCATAGTATGGGCCAGTTCTAACACTAGACCCCATAGCTCCTGAGGATATACTGAAGTTCACGAACTGTAATTGCCATAGAGATTGCAGCAACCGGATTGCAGCAACCGTCAGTGCAGCTGCAAGAAGAAATGGGTCACGTGCACCTCGGCCTGTTGAGTGTGTAAAGGCATTACATGTAGAAACTGCAGTAATAATGTTGTTGAGTCTGAAGGAGACAGAAAATGACGCTTGAAGCTTCTGACATGAATGACAAGTGTGGATGTCCTGTGACTAACAAATAATTCTCTTTGTAAGCATGTGAAATAAAAACTACTTGAAATGTAAATGTAAAAGTGGGTGTGGCCTTTTTCAACAATGCAGTATTTTGGTGAAATATAAATGCTAACAATCAACTCAGAATAATGAATAACCGTGATTTGACCTCTCATAATTTAGTTAAGGTCAGATAAAAAAACGGTACCCTAACTTGAACAGGTTTGTTCAGGGTTTAAGAGGAGAGTTGAATTCCAACATTTTAGAACACGTAATTACACACCTTTCTAAACATATTGGTGAAGAAATTGTTTAGTAATGATTTAGTTGACAGATTTTTGTGCCGGAGAAGATTAAGGCACTCGAGGTGCCTCCTTGTCTGGTGGAGCGGCTATCCTCCCTACATTCCGAACCGAAAAAAGGATTCCCCTTTACTTCCCCCTTCCTCACCTGGCCCTCTCGAGCGGGATCTAAAAATTCAACTATTCTGTCAGTCCTTTTCCAAGTTAATGGACTGGCGCCCTGCGACGGTTTAAAATCTTCAAGGGCGCCATATACAATTTGTATTATTATTATTATTATATTACGTCTTATTATTACCTCAGCCGACTTCTGTCCGTTTTCTCTAACATCCTGCGTACACAATTTGATAGAGAAATTTGTTATTGTTACGTTACTTATTGGTAGATAGCAAAGATCACCTGTCTCTTGCACAGGGCGGCGTTCACATATTCTACTCCACCTCTGATGCTCTGCTCTGGTTTGAAAATGCTACCTACCAGACCTTATTTGGTGGGCAACATGTCTCCGTGATGTATTTAAGCTGGAGTATGTCTATGATACTGCATCGCGATTCAGTATCATATAGACCCTTTAAGTGACAGGAGAAAGGAATCGCATTCTCATTTTTGTATCTGACCATATGCAAAATCGTTGAATCCGCGTACTGGGGTGGTTTCCGTTTCAGTAGGGCAGAAAAATCCCCCTGCAGGGAAGTATTTTCAGTGTCACTCTTTGCTTTGAGCATTACCGGAATTACATCAGTGCTGCTAGAAGATATTCTTGCTCAGTTCTATGTAAACTACTAATCCATCACTCTTTGTACCTCCAGAAGCCTACCTCTGAGGGTTGACTCAAACAAGATTCACTACATGTCTCAATATGCCTCAATGCACGGTTTCTACAAGCCCGATGGATGTCGAGCTTATATTCTGCAAGAGGTGAGGACAAAAGGAAAAAAATAGGTCACCTGCCCCCTATCACACACGGTAACAACACATTACTCTTCCGTCTCGTCTTCTAGCAAATAGGGTTTCATATCTACACTCCCATGTCACTGAACGTAAAGACCTTTTCCTGGACAAGAATTATTATCGCATTCTGCAACAACCCACTAAACATTTTTTTTATATGGTTCATTATTATTCGGCTCTGGTTCTTTTTAACACTACCTTTGGTTAAGACTCCAGGTTCCCTGTCTGATTATTGTACGTGATATTTGTGTTCTTATATGCGTTATTCTAATTATATCGTTTCGTAGAGCTCGAATATGAGCGAGATCGTCTAAGGTCAGTGGTAAGAAAGGAGGACACTTCGAGCTTATGTGATTAGGAAACAATTATAATTGTACAGTGATGTAGGGAGAGGAAGCATAAAAATATCAACAGGGGCATCATGCCAAGGCCATTTTGGTAATGTTATTTAAAAAACGTCTTTTGATGTTTGAGATAACTTTATGATGGAAGTTTGCCAGGTGAGGGAGATATCTAAATAATATGTATTGGCTCGTTTGATTATGAATGCTAGAGAATAAACTTCAAGTATAAAGTAAATTGGTCAATTATCGGATTTTACTGTCAAAATGGGGTCCAGGTAAATTTTAATTGACTCTTCTCTGTCATTAACGGACTTATCAAATCACTTTGCATTGGATGTAATAATTTTCTTACGGTTTGTTCTTGATTGGAAATGGGTCATTTTCCATTCTGGATCTCCCCTCTACTAACTATTTTTGATGTTCTTAAAAGCATGAAAATTTAGATCTTCTTTACTGTTGGGACTTCTTCCGCATTTACTTATAAGAAGTCATCTGGTCTATAGAGGCCATTGCTATAATATAATACCTGAAAGATTTTTTCATGTCTTTCTATTTAAAATATTTTATTTAATATTGATTTCATTGCGTGTTTAATCTTAGGTCAATTTTAGGTGTTACTTCATCTGTTATAGTTATTTTGTTATTTACAATAGTTTTTTCACTATATATATATATATATATATATTTACACGAATGACTATTACGAAATTCACGTATGTAAGACATATAGCCTCTGTAAGGGAATGCCCTCGAAGGAACACCGTGAGAGGAAGGCCCCAAGGAAATACCTCTCTATTCTTTCAAGACCACGTGCGCCAACGTAAATATTTTAAAAAGTACGAGAAAGAATCGGTTCCTCGCAAAATCACCAGACAGCTGTGTTTGCTTTCGGACGCCATAAGTTCCCCTCTCCCCTGCAATAACGCCGTGCGCAGCCAAATTAACCCTAGCTCCATATCGCGAGGAAAATTTCTTCGTCTGAAACGACAGGTTATCATGAAATGTGTTTCCTTACTGGCGCCAAAAAAACCCTAGGGTATTTAACCACCAGGGTATTTAACCCTAAGCTTACCATCTCTAGAGGAGATTGAAAGGCCGCTATCCACTCCATCCAGGCTGCCGTCTGTTTTCCGTGAACCCTTGTAACCCTTCGTCTTACTTCGTCGAAGATCTCGCCAGCACATCTACCTTCTTTAAGTTTTGGCCCCTGTTCAGAGAAAAGCTATCGATCCCCATTCTTTTTGGAGAGTTGTGCTGCCCTCTCATCTTCACCACCCTTTCAAGATTCCCATTCTTTCGAGACTTAGACACCCTGTCGATCTGCCGAATCGTCTCGAGATTAGATTACGTCTTTCTGGAGCACAGAAAATCTTATTTTTCATCAGAAAGTAATCCAATCCCATCTTCGAGTCCCGTTTGTCAGTACTCCTTGAAGTATCTTCTTGAAAACCAGCGACGCTGTCTTCCATCACCCATCCAATTTACCCGTGCTTGAAAGTAAAGCGATCTTGTATTGTCATCCCCAGATAGATTGCCTCGTTAATCTTCACTTAATTCATTTAACTACCATAAGTACTTTGTTCCCCCTTTTGTATATATATATATATATATATTGTCGTAAAATTGCTCATAGTCTGGTCCAATAATTATTCTAGTCCTTGATCTGGACACACCGCTTTTGTTTAAGTCGATGGTATTGACCCTATGACTCAATCTACGATCATATATATATATATATATATATATATATATATACATATAGGTTGGCTTTAATTCCTACTGAACGTTAGAAAGCTGGTTAGAGGTGGGATATGCCGTAGCCAGGATTCTCACTATAAAAGTCCCACTTGTTACTTGGGGGTAGGTTTGTGATTGTTGAATTCTAAGAGTGCATAATACAGGTTGAATAAATTAGCCGAAGGGATTCTTAATTAAAGTCTTGCCAAGGGTACGTCAAAAAGGAGGAGCCACAAATAAACACACGTACAAAAAATAAACTTTACTTTACACAAATATAATAATTAGCAATAGTTAAACGGGCAAAATTAAGGATTAAATATTAAACACTGACGTTAAGCGTTTAGATTTATAATGACTCAATGGGAGTATCAATCACGGTTAATTAAATAGGTAATTAAGGAATAGAGGGACACTTGGTTTACAGATTACCATTAATTGATGGATTGGAGAGACGACTACTCGGTTCCAGACGGGTGGGTCGGGTGGCGTTAACGCGAGTTCTCGGGGAGAGGGAGGATAAGACGACGGGTTCTGGGCTGATGGCTGCAGTTCCGGTTAGCTCACTCCTAACTGGATGTGACAC
This sequence comes from Ceratothoa steindachneri, assembly GCA_963969495.1. Lineage (NCBI taxonomy): Eukaryota > Metazoa > Arthropoda > Malacostraca > Isopoda > Cymothoidae > Ceratothoa > Ceratothoa steindachneri. The sequence goes on from OZ018318.1 coordinate 195,280,239, forward strand.
TTACAAATAGTAACTTCCAGTAACTATTTAGATGTTCCTTTTCTTTCTCAAGTTACGTTGAGCAACAGAGCGTATTCTTCTAGTCACAGACTCTGTGGGGCAGGATTTACTTAAGGAGCACTTTGAGACAGCGTCTAAGTTGTCTCGGCGGCGCGTTGACAGTCCATACGTTACGGCAACGACTCTTTTTTAACGTGAGAGTTACGCGTTACGCGAGTAGGTTTGGGACACTGCTGTAGAGGGATGAACGGCGATGTTATTTATACCACTGATTGTGGGAAATCGAGAGAGATATTCCATTCACGACAATTCGCTTCTGGACAATCTCCATGGTATCATAAAGAAGGCAAATAGAATTTAGGCTTCTCTGTGAGATAGGCCTTCTTTCTTCAGACTTCCTGTCGCCAGTTGCGGGAAGGGTAGGGGCTAGAGAGAGGAGACAAAGGTCAACTCAACCGACAAATTTCTTTCGTTCCTACGATTGTCTGGCGGCATGCGAGTATGTACGTTCCATACCCTCATATATATATATATATATATATATATATATATATATATATATATATATATACAAAAGGGGGAACAAATTAGTTATGGTAGTTAAATGAATTAAGTGAAGATTAACCTTTTATTATATATATTAAAATTATATTTGGGGGTATTGTCTTTATATATCCTTTAAACTACAACTTGGCAAGCCATTATGCAAAAAACCCGGTCAACTCTCTATTAATCGCCCCGAAATATCTCAAGCAGCCTGTGGTCCGCCCTCTGCCCGTGCTTGTGTACGACTCTGAACGCCGAGCTAGTCTAAACAGGTATACCTTGACAGCCGCAAATAAACTAGCCAGATACCTGTGAATCAAGGACTTGTTAAAGGTAATCTTTACTCAGTAGCAAGCAAAATAAGCAATTTCTGACAAGAGTACAAATAATTTTTATTGAGAGGATTATAATTAAATTGGTATATGGAATATAGGTGAAATATACTTAAACTTAATTTTTTTTAATAATTTTTTTTCCTTTGTGTTGGTTATCTAAGAAAGTAACATTATCAATATTTTCTAACAATTCATTAAAATTGAAGACATCCGATGTGCTTGGATCGCATCTGTAAGTTAAGATAGTTTGCTTGGATAAAATAAATGTGAAAATTTCATAAATTATTTTATATTTTCCTTCATTTTTTTCAAATTTATATAGACAAAAATATGTGATTGAAGACCATTAATAATTTTTAATTTTACATGCCCAGCTTATAAATAATTAGCTAAGAAAACCTTGAAACCATCAAAATATGAACGCACAGACGTTTGTTATTAGTATTTTGCTAGATATTTTGTTGAGTTATGAAAACATTTTCTTTTAGTAAGATCAAGTTATTAGAAAAGTAGGACCCTTTTTTACTGTTGCGCTGGGGTGAATTTTTTTTGTGTTAAAGCCTAAGAAGCGATTTTCTTCTAAGAATTCAAAGGTAACAAGGTACTCACACAAACAACTGTAATTTAGTAGACATGCATGAGGCAAAGAACAGACAAATAAAGATATAAAATTGGAATAAATATAAAGAAAAACAAAAGTTATAAGGGCAAGGAAGACAAACATTGACTTTTATAAATGGAATATGGAATAAAAGTAAAAAATGTTTGACAGCATGGAAGGAGAATACTTTCAACGAAAATTATGACCTAATAAACGCAATAAGACATAAAAATAGATAATAGAATATACAAGGAAAAGACGTTTTAGTTCAATAGATGAAAATATGTAGGCATTATTATAAGCAATTTCAGAACTTCAATTTTGAATAAAGGAAAATTAATTGCGAAGAATAGGAAACTATGGTGGAAAGGGGTATATTTTGGAGTTGGGAAACCAGGAAATAAACGTCCATATTTTTATTTAGATACAGATGAAACGTCTCTAATCAGATACCAATTCAATTTGACTCACATATACCAAAGTATTTCACATAATCAGCATATTCATTCTAAAGCTACCCGATCCACCCCTAACGTTTTCATATGTAAAAATATAAAGCTCATCTTTGCCACGATATCCATGCGATTAATGAGCAAAAAAGCTTTGAAATAATAGGACTTTATTTCTCTATAAGTATAGGACTAGTTTCGGAGAATCGCAGTCCATCCTTTCACGGAGCATGAGCCCAACAACAAAGAGAATCAAATAAATTTGAGGATGTCAGCTTCCTCGAGAAATACCAGGAGTCCATAGGACATTGTCCCAGAACCCATCCCAAACAAAGGGGGCAGGTGATAGCGTCCCTGCTCGGCCCTACACTGGCCCAGGCAACGTGCAAGAACAAGCCACAATCATCGACATTCTATAAGAAAGTGACGAATAACACAGAGGTCGAAGTATATTCCAAGCTGCACTCCATCAGGTGGCGGCGCATCCTGCGAGTGTATCCAATTCCAATATGTCAAAAAGTGACATGAATCAGCTCCGTCATTGGGGAGGAGTAGGCGTACGTAGAGGAAAACAGTAGCAGCGTAATGAGTCGCATCTCCCATTTTCTTTGAGAGGTAGCCCGTAGGGCTGACTTGTTTCTGACAATGTGTTCAGCGTAAGGAAGTTTAAAACGCTAATCTCGTCGCTCAGTCCTGGCGGAATCTTTTCTGTCCTCATCGGTCCGCTCATTCCCGCAATTCCCATCATTCCAGGAACCTAGCAGAAGATAATCACATCATCTACCTTACTTGCCAACCGTGGAGTAACGAATACCGAGAACCAAGGAGTGTGGAGGTCTGTTTTCAAAGGCCGAACGAAATACGCCCGGCGGTGTGGTTGCTTTTTGAAGAAGTGGAGAAGAGACTAATATTAAAAAATTGTACCCTTCAGAGTGATACTCTAGGAAGAACAGAAGTTCCACCTGGCAGATGGCTACATCGACTGTCGAATGAGTTATCTAGCCTCGAACCTCAACGGCATAGGGTATAACATTTGTCTATCATCTGCATAGGCATCGTCAGAGTCGGCAAAAGATGTAGTGAGAGCCATTCGCGATTAAGGAAGACATAGGGATCTCTCGTTCAATAGTATAATGCACTGTACAAGGCGCAGAGAGCTTAAGGCTGCGATTTTGAGCCTCCCACCTTAGAGGTCGGTGCAAACCACCAATTCCAGGCAGGCCTTTCTTGGTATCATATCCGGGGCGTGGTGGAGCCTTACATGGCAGCAGAAATGCACCACCTTAGTCTTGGCTAAATTAATTTGAAATCTGTAAGCTTATGCATAGCGAGATATGTGGTTCATTGCCCTTATAGTCTACAATTCAGAGATAGCGTCTGTGCTGTACTAAAAGAAATCGAAAAGTGGTCTAACTAGTGTGTCGTGAGAAAATATTCCCGTAGAAGCAAAGTGATACCGTTTATGCTCAGGGATCCACCCACCCATACCAGAAATCAAAGATCTCGGAGAAATTCAGAGCTAAAAATTGAGAAGCGTTATATAGACCTCACCGTGTGTAGGTTCTCCATGATACCGTATCGTCATGCGGTACTATAGGCATTATCTAGATCGAAAAATAGCGTAGCGCACTGATGTCTACAAAGGTAGGCCTCGTTGATAGCATTTTCCATTCGAAGAAGAGCATTCGAAAGGTAGTGGAACTTGCGGTAGCCACAAAGTGTGGAAGACAGACGGCTTCTGCTGTCCAGGAAAGAAGGCTAGTTTCTTTTCCAGAGGGCCTTTTGTTCAAAAGTTTCGGACCAAAGGAAATTAGGCTGTTCATAAATAATTTTGTTCTAAAAATTCGACAAATAAAGTTAATATTCTCACTACTGGTGTTTGACCTATTTTCAATGATCTTGAATATTGAACTTCTTCCCCAAATTTTATAGATAAGCAGAAATCGGAAGTATTAGCGTATAAAAGTAAGTTTCAGAATTTTCCAATCAGAGTAGACATTGGAGGTAGAATCAAACTTGTTAAGAAAAAATAGACACTCATCACTTTATTTTGCAGAATTGTTCATTTATTTAAGAAAGTGGGCCACGTTCTTGTCCCTATGGACACAGAGTAGGTGAGGTGAGGTTAACATAGGGTGTAAGTATATACTGATCATTGCTTCTGTAGTCAGGTTATGTCTGATTCTGTAGAGAATACCTATGATTTTAGACAGTTTTTTTCAGGTTTGGTCACTATGGTAATTGCAATTTAAGTTTTCATCAAGAGTAACACCGAAAAATTTAGTGTGATTAACTTGTTTAATTACTTCACCATTTAAGGTTAATGGAGGAATAGAGTATTTTACAAAACGATTTTTAAATAGCATATAATTTGTTTTGGAGATATTGAGTAATAGTTTATAAAAATTAATCCATAACCTAACTTTGTTTAACTTAGAAATTAAGTTTGTATGCAAACAATTTAAGTTTATATCCTTGATTAAGAGGGCTGTATCATCAGCATATACCACAAAACTAAAGTAAAGTTGTTACTAGCATTTACAAGGTCATTATTGTATAAAAGATAAAGTAGTTAGCCCTGTGGTATACCTTTAACGATTTCTTTAAACGGAGAGATAATATGATTAAAAAACACACTTTGTTTTCTGGTGCTAAGTTAGCTGCGAAACGATTTAAATGGCACACCCGTAAATCCATAATATTCTAATTTAGGAAGTAAAGTTTTATGGTGTTAAGTGTTAAAAGCGTTTGGTAAACTTATGAAAGCTCCCACTACGTTCATTTGTTCACATAACCATAAATACACATCATTAACGAAATGTAGTAATCCTGATCAAGTGGAGTGTTGTGCCCTAAAGCCGTTATTTTTCAGTTATTAGGTTGTTCTTTTTGAGATAATTTATTAATCTAACAGAAATATTGTTTGCAAACATTTTACTAAATGCCGTAAGTATGGAAATGGGGTGGTAATTGTTTGATCACCTCTGTAAATTGATTTCAGTAGGGGAATTACTTTAGCTTTTTTAACTTGGTCTAGAAAAGTACCGGATTTTAGTGATTGGTTGATTATGTGAATCAAAGGGGCGTAGATAGAACTGAAGAAGAGCATTTTAATATCTTCGGGGAAATGTCATAAGCAGTTGTGTCTGTTTTTAAATTATTAAGAATACTTTCAACTTCGGTTTTGTTAGCTGGCGCTAAGTACATGGAGAAGTGAGGTGGGTCTTTTAAATACATTATTCAATTGCAATCGTACTCATTGACTGTAAGATTATTTCGAAGAAAGTGTTCATTAAACGTTTTTACGAGTAACATATCCGTGGTTTTAAACTGTTTTTTTAGGGTTTCCTTGTTTTTCATTTAGTTGGGTTTTGTAATACTAGCTCCTCCTTTCTCTTAACAGTGATGTTACTTTATTCCTCTATTGTTTATAAATTCTAACATACGTTACTGGCCATGTTTTTAAAAGTCTTTCTAATATGTTTTTCTGTTATCCTGTTTTTTAACCCACCGATGGTGATGTGAATTTCTTTTCCATAAGTGGTGTAATGGGGTATGACATACCCCACCAAAATAAACATAATATTTATACTAAACCTAAACTTTTATTTTTAAGGATGAAATAATAAAAAAAACATATTTATGCACTATTTGAATCCTTTTCACAGAATAAAATCCTCTTAATTATTTTTACTAAAAAGAATATAAGCATCGTTAATTTTTGAAAAACATTCATTGCACGAAAAATTAGAATGCTTCAAGCAAATAACTTTGGTTCATATGAGAAAATAATATTTGTCTTTCTATCTTTAGATCTTGGGCAATCTAGCATCTGACGTTTGACCCTTTTTTTCTTTTCTTCGAATCTTTTCGCCCTCTACAATTGATCAATTTTCATTTTTAATGCCCTTCCAAGATGAGGATTTTCTTTCCTTCAGTTGTTCATCAACTAGCTTCAGTCCAAAAGTTTTTGAAATCTTTCTTCTTCTACCACCAGCGTTCTTTGAATTATTCAAATGAATTATATAAGAATTGTTGCTACCACTATTCAATATGGCATAAATAGGGTGAGTGATCATCTTCTAGTTTTTCTTGTGACATTTTATATGGCAGATAATTGGTCAAATGTATCTATTCTACCTTTTATTTTATTATAAATAATATTATTTCTGGCTTTTTATATTCTTTGGTTTCTTCGTTTATTGCATTGCTATGATACATTGAACTAAGAAGCAACACAACCTTATTTTTCTTTGGAAAATAGAAAGTTAAAGCAATATTTTTTGAAAATCCAAACAAGCTTGCTTTTGGTACCTGTCCTCTCATCATCAAAAATTGAGGGGGAATTTCCTTGTTATTCATTTCCACTGTGTTAACTATAGATAGTTTATAGTCTTTTAAAAGGTCAATAGCAATTAGAAAGCTAGTAAACCATTGTCGAAGGTAACATTTCTTGAACTTCCGCGAATAGAATTGACCATGTGTTTGTAGAATTATCTACTGCAAATGGACCATCAGGCCGCTTACTTAAATAAACTTCTAAGTTTAAAATATAAAAGGTTTTAGAGTCAGCTAATCCCAAAAATTTTATACTATATCTAGCTGAATTTTTAGGCATTTATTGCCGAAAGGGGCATCTTCCTCTAAATGCAACAAGCATCTCATCAAGTGTAGTAAATTCTAATAATTCATAATTTGATTTACAATTGTTTACAAATGACTCAAAAATATTTCTAAAAGCAGCAAACTTATCCTCCGCCTTTCTTTCACTTCAACTATTTATATCATCAAATCTTAGGCATCTAAGCAAAAATAAAAAACGCTCTAGAGACATAGTGGAAGGAAAAATATCAATTCCTGGGCCATCCGTTGGCCAGAACTCTCCAAATTAATTCTACATGATCGACAACTACCTAAAAAGAAAAGCAATGCAATGATAGCTTTTATTTCAACCAAATAAGGGTGTTGTACATGGTAATTTTGTTTATAGTTATGTTGTTCAATCATAATGTAAATATTTGTGCATTTTAAATTTTATTTAGAATTCATTCAGTTAGAAAATTCCACCAAATTTTCTCAATATCAGAATAATTCTTTATTTCACCTTTTGGACAAGGTGAAATATTGAAAATGTTGTGAGAAGCTGTACGCTTTTGAATGCGAGGTGGTTCAACATCCGATTTAGTTGTTCAATCCGTTCCTATGGAAAATTTTCAACCTGTATTTCCATTACACAATCACTTTCATATGAAGAGCTTTCATCCGAAGAGTAGTCATTGATAAATTCTTCAACAATTTCTTCATCAGTTTCATCAGAATCTTTATATTCATCATCGAAGGATTCTTCTCATTCCCTCACATCAGGATATTTCAATTCTTCATCTATAAGTTTTTTAATGGCTTCACATTTCTGTTCATTTGTCATTATAAAAAAATAGGATGAACAAAATATTGATTTTAAAAAATGTATATCTGTGGAGGTCGAACCAAGTAAACATTCGTATGAACAATTTAAATGGTTCACACAAAATCTTCGGAGAACGTTTATCATTTTATTTTCGTTTGACTTTACCTCCTTTGCCGAGAATACATATTCGGTATCGTGTACTGGATCCAAGCTCTGATAGAGTGCTTAAAAATTCTGAAAATGAATAAATGAATGAATGATGTATATAGGAAGAATAGAGAGGGATCACTGTGTAACACAGGTGATCAGGTAGTCGGAGAGGAAAAGGGTACGGAAATAAATTGAAAGAGGATAGGAAGAGTGATAGGTCGGTGGCTAGACACCGATACGTGGTGTAGTTGGATGGGTCTCGGTGTGTCCGTGACTGGACGACGGCATGGGTTGCGGGTGATCATAGGCTGCGGGCTATCGCAGTGCCGTCGCATCATACCGTCTTGCGTGTAATGCGGTGTATATGGGGTCTGTGGCGAGTTTCCTGAGTTGTTTTGTGAGTCTAGTGTGAGCGTATGTGTTAAGTGGTGTTATTTGTTGTTGTCGTGTAGTGTGGACATTCCCGCGTACAAGGTAGAGTGGCAAGCGTGCTTCAAAGCAGAATTCTGAATGCGCTAAGTCTTCTTCTGCCACGTGACACTGGCAGCTATAAGTGACAGTGGGACGTACGTAAAAAGAAGTCGCGCAATGTTTTATATAAGTGTAACTGTAGTTTCTTGCGTGCAGTGTGGGACTTGCGGAGCATTTGGTTTGTGCGTTCGGCTCTTGCTTGTATTATGTGCTGGTGTATATTGAACCAAATGGACTTGTCAAAAGTTACCCCTTGGATTTTTGTCTGTCGTGTCTAGTCGAGCCTTGCTGGGATTAGGTGGTGCCTGACTGGTGTGTGTGAAAAAAATTGTACGTTATGCATAAAGTGATCTCTTCCGCGGAAGATTGTCATCTGTGTATTCTGAGGATTCATGGCAATCAGCCATTTATTCTCGTATTCTGTCTTTACGTCTAGTATTATTAGTGGATAGTGCGCGATCTCGTCTGGTCCGCGGTCACTGACGAGAATTGTCTCGTCATCGGCGTAGGACACTGTGTATGTGTGAGAGCAGTTTTCGGGTGGGCGTGGGATGTCGTTTGTGTACATTATGTAAAGTCTGAAAGCTTGTGAGATTGTATTGTTGTATTTTATCTGGCATCTCCGTTTAGTGAGGTAGTGCGAGAGGAGCCTTCTGGTGCAAAGAGGTAACTCCGTATTGTTTGCGAATTTCCAACGGTGTCCCTTGTGCCACGCCCTATCAAATGCCTTCTCACGTCTTTGCTGATGGATAGTGTCTTTTGTCGTACCTGGCGTTTTTTGGTATTCTCTTGTGATCGATTGTCACAGCCGCCTGAGTGGCCAGGCCCCTCCTGAACCCATATTGGTGGGGGAGAACCTGTCTCTCTCTTCTGGGTAGTCCCGTAGGCGGCCATTGATCATACGTTCGAGTATTTGCCTAGGTCATCTAATAAATCAAAAGGCCTGTCATTATTTGGGTGTTTGGGGTCTGTTCATTTTGTGTAGCAGTAGGCTGTGAGGGACTTTGAATATTTTGGGGAAGTAGCCTGAGGCTAGTGAGGCGTTGAATATGTGTATAAGTGTAGGGTATATGTTTGCAGGGAGATTGTGTATTAATGCGGCTGGTAGTCTGAGGGGCCGAGTGCGTGTTTTGGTGTTGTTTTAATGTAGTGTTTTGTTTCTTTGACGTTGATGAGAGTGGTCAGTGTAGATGTGTAGTCGTGCAGCTACATTCGCATCAGTGGGGGCGGGCTTTAGCTCGTCAGTATGGGCCCGACTCCACCCCTGTACGTCCTGGAAGTGCTCTTGCGCGTGTGGTTTGGGTGGGTTGTGTGTGTACTGTATCGCAGTGGGACTTAAATGCGTCGAGAGTTTGCTTATTTACTTCGAGGGTGATGGGTTTGGGTGGATCAGTGCCTAGCATTTATTTTACACGCCGTCAGAAGGAGGAGGGATCAGTGAAACGAGTGTTATCCGCGATGCCGGCGACCTCTCGACACTGTGGGATCCTATTTAGTTGCACGCAATGTAGAATGCGGGTACGTAGGTGAGTGATGTTGTGTTGTCGTGGGCCTCTTGTGTAGTGATTGTTGTACTCTGTGATGAGTCTCTGAGTGTGTATGGGATATGTGAAATATTTTATACATGTGTTGATTTGTGTTGTGTGTGTAGGTCGTGTGCTGCTGATATGGTGTTTAAGCTTGAGCACTAACCGTCGTCTAACAGATCTAGATTGGTGTGGTCCAGGTCAAGATTTTGTGGTGTGTTTTCCGTTATGTCTCTTGAACTCTTCCCAGTTCGTGTTTTTGTAGTCGAAGAGAGGTTGTGTGGGTATGAGTATGGGAGATGTGGATATGATAAGGCATATCGGTATGTGGTCAGAGAGTACGTGAGGGCCTGGTGAGATGAGTCTAGAAGCGTGTAGCGTGGTCGTTGCGGAAGACTACGTCCGGAAACGTGGTTCGTCTGCGAGGACTAATGAATGTGAGGAAGGCCGGGCCTAAGTGCTCGCAGCGATAACGTGGATAATGCGTAGTGTTGTGGAGGGTGTGGTGGGCTTGGGAGAGGTAGAGGAGGTGGCAGTTGTGGTATCAATGGGAGTGGGATTGGAGGCCGTGAGAGGGGGTGGAGACGGTAGGAGGGGGGGGGGTAGTTGAGGCTCCCGAAGGAGGAGTGCTGGTGATAGGAGGAAGTTTAGATATAGAGGAGGAAGGATTAATGCTATGGAGGGAAGAGAGGAGTCGGTAGGAAGAGAGGTGGGAGCAGTGGGCAAAGGGGCAGGTAAAGAGGTTACAGTAGCAAGAGGGGCAGGGACAGAAGGGTGGGGGGAGGCAGTAGCTTGGTGATAGTGGGGGGCGGGGTCTGAGGGGCGGTAGGTCCAGAGGGAAAGGTGTTCGTGCCCATCGTGTTGAGGAGGATTGCGGGTCTCCTGTGTGTATGCTCGTCGATTAGACTGAACACCTTCTCGGGGAAGGTGATCTGTTCTAGACCGTGCGAGACAAACAGTGTGTTAAATATGTTTGCGTATAGTCAACCGTCACCACTCGACATGTCGTTTGCCACCGTTGAAAGCAAGGCGGCCAGTTGTAGCTTTGGGTTTTGGTCTCGTTGGGTGTGTGGTGTGTGGTAGGGGTGGGTGTCGGGAGTAGAGGGTTCTCTTGGTAAAGGGTATTTGGGTGGAGGCGGGTGTCGAAACATGTGGGTGAGTCTGGGTTGTTGCTAGGGTAGGGTGTGTCTAGGGTAAGACAGGGGGTAGTGTGGACTGCATTGCGCCGGCAGCAGCAGCGAATGTTCTTGTGAGAGGAGGAAGGGCGGGGTCAGAGTGTGTGGTTGTGCTGGTGGGTTGTGGACACCGTATTGCCGCTACGGCGTCAGAGGGGGCCTTACATAGGTAAGGGCTTTTTAGGGTTGACGGCGACATGGTCGCCACCTCAGTTTGTGCAGAGAGGTGAGGTGGCTGTTCAGGTGATGTAGTAGTGGCCTACTACACTACACCTTGAGCGGACCAGGTCTGCTTGTCAGTTAAGTGATTTGTGTCCGGTTTTGTAACACCGGTGGCACTGTGTAGGATTTATGTTAAGCTGTGGCTCGATGTTATTCGAAAGTGTGAGTGTGCCGCAGACCTTGATGCCTTGGTCTAGCAGCAGTGTTTTATTTTGTTCATCGGACAGTGTAATTACTGCCAATTGTGTAGTACGGTTGTAATCGAAGTCTCTGATGACCTCCTCCCCATACTTCTGTCTAACGTGTTTGCAGAGGTCATCGTTGGAGAAAACCAACCATAGGGGATTGATCTTGAGGACTCGTATTTAGTGTTTCTTGTGTACACTTTCGGCTAGTTTTCTGTGAAGGTCTTTTGCGGCGAGTGTGCCTCATGTAAGTTCGTGGAACTTGACTGCGTCCTCCTGTGAGCGGAAGACGACTTTGTGGCCTGTGCAAGTCTTTATTATGTTTGTGATGGGGGTGTCATGTGTAGCGACTAGGTTGAGAAGTGTTTGGTCATTGTGTGTAGTGGGTGTTTTCTGAATCTCGTATATACCTCTCTAGATTTTACCGTCCACGGTATAACTTACCGAAACCACTGTTCTCAGTGAGAAACATCGAGGGAAGTTTCCCCTGGGCCTTGCCTTCTGTATCTCAAAGATAGCAGGGAAACGCAGAGAGATCGTCGGAAACGCGTGTCGTGCCTGGTGGAAAGATAAGATAAGATTTATTAAGAAAGAGTTACAATGAGTATTTTTTACAAACATGTGTATAAAAAATAATTAGGTTAATAGTGGTGAAGAACACAAATACAAAAGGAGAGTAGAAAGGGAAAGTTACATCGAAAAGTAAGAAGAACGAAGCTCCATGATCGGTGGAGGGCACTTATAATTTTTACAATTTACATACATGTTTGGAGTCTATAATAATTTGTGGGTATAATGTTTTTTTCTACATTCTTTAAGTTAACAGATTGATTAGATTCTTTTTCTATTCTATATATCGCATCTTAAATTTCCAGATTAATTACTATATTTGACCCGTTATCATCCTCACTTTGTTTTATTCGTAATTACTTTCTTCCTCTTTTTTTATTTAACAATATATATTATTTTATTTAACAATATTATATTATTTTAACAAATTAATTTTACTTATCTTGGTTTGTTCGGTATTTAACATTTCACTTGATTAGTTATTTTTGGTTATGTGCTTAGTCACTTTATTTATCACTTGTTAATTAATTATTCACTAGTTATTTGTTTATTCACTTATTAATTTGGTTATGTGATTAGTTACTTTATTTATCTTCAATTCACTTAATTTCTAGTTTAATTGCCACACTGTCGTTATTCTTCCTCCGTTTCTAACTTTTTTAAGAGGGTTCTTACTCACCTCACGGCAGTACGAGTCTGGGATGTAAAGTGTGTGGTCCGCCAGCGTTTTTTCGATCTCATTTACTGAGTCTGGTCCATCGAAGATCCACTTAAACATCCCATCACTGATTCCTTGGCGCAGTATCGTCTGGTAGCCAACTGGAGGTTTGCGTGTCCCGAGGAGCTGGAAGTTCAGGACCCTGGCGTCATAGCAGCATCCTCTCTCCAGGATGTACTTCTCCTCCGTGAGGGGTATCACCTCTAACTTCTGACGTTCTTTTTCCTCTTCTTTGGTTGTTGCCTCCTCTTCCGGTGTTTCTTCTTCTTCTTCAATCTTATTTTGTCTATGTCTATCCATTTTGTTTGGGTTTTTGTATTCCATTATTTGTTATTTCTCGGATTCTTCCTCAGTAGTAGTGGTTTCTTTTTGTGTTTCGATTGTTCTCTTTTTTCCTTTTTTCCTTCGATTTTTTAGATTTTTCTTTGGAGATATATTCGATTGTTATTCATCCTTTGGTGCTTCCTCTTCATTTTCTGTAGTTTCTTTAGCAATATTTTCCTCTGGGTCATCGGCGAATTGTATTTTTAATATTTTTTTAGACGCGGGATTCGGTGGAAACCATAGTTTCTTTCTCACCAGGTTTATCTGAAGAAGATGGTTTAACCCCTTCGCAAACGTTCCGGGGTTAGCCAGGTTTGCTAGATGTGTAAACATGATCATTGTCATTATTTCTGTCCCTTCTTTTGGCATTTATAGAATTGTTGCTTGAGTTTCAAATTTTCTCGGCGTCGTCGCTGCCTCGAGGTATGTACTTGACTTTGCCTCCTTTTCTTTTTTCAGTTTCTCCTTTTTCTCTTGAATTGCCTTCTTCCTGACGAGGCATCTCATGACCATAGCTTTGTACTCTCCTTTGCAGTTTATGCATTGCGGTTTTTCAGCTCAGCATTCATTCCACTCGTACCCGAGTCTGGAGCAGTTGGAGCAGGTGATACTCGTCAGGGGGAAGTCTCTCGTGTTATGTTTTTCAACTGTGTAACACTTGAAGCAACAGTTGATCGGGCTAAATTCTTTTCTCTCAATTTGATCAGGTGAAACCCTAAGGTAGAACCCTCTCAGTCCTTCGCTAATAGCTCTTTGTGCCATTTTAATGTTGGAGAAAAGTACTAATACTATGTTCTGGGAATTGCTGAATTTTTCCACTCCTGTTATTTTGGCCCATTTAGGATTGGCACTTAATTCTTCTTTTATTTCTTTAGTGGATTGTCAGTAAAGATTGGGTTTAGTCGTCGCATGATTATAGTTCTTTGAACTAATATCTCGTATGGTATTGTGGTTTCCAGATGGATCCTGTTTAGGCTTTTCTTTGTTTCTTCGGAGACCAGCTTTTCTACGTCCACCATGGTATCGCAGAGAGCTGCGTACCCAGAAGGCATTTCAATTAACCGTAGTAGCGAAATGTTTAGGACTCCAAAAATCGATTGCATGAGGGTCACCCTCGTCGGTTTGGTTCCTCCTTCCTTAGCGCTCTTAGGGGGACCCTTTAGTTTTCCTGTGGGGCCGATCCCATGGGCCCCTTTGGGTATGGAGCTCCCCAACATGCAGGATTCGCTTATTCTTCTTAGGTAACAAAACTTCGCCTTTCAATCAGTTAAGAAGGACTGGAGTAGGCTATCAGCGTGCCTGCGACTTTACTTTCGCTCAACTTTTACTCCTTTGCCACAACCAGACATGATGAATTCTCACTATCATAAGATAAAGTACTCCTTGTCGGAAATTGGGCATTGGACATTCGACATAACAAGTTAGGAAGTATAGATTAGTAGAGCAAAAGTAAGATAGAATAGGGGTGAAAGGGTTTTGACAAGGATAGTAAAGGTAAGTTTATTATAAGTTTGAAGTGAGTATATTTTCCTGGTGGAAGGGTATCTCTAGCATAAGTAGATAGTATAGTAAAAATAAAGCACGCGGGAGCAGGGATGTATAGATCCCTGGTCAAAGGTAAGCTCTGCCAATGTTAGTCTCATGTTGTTTTGTTTTGGGTGTCGAAATTGCTTGACATTCAAGCATTTGTAGTAACTAGTAAAACTCGTTATTACGATAAGTCAAATTTCGGTGAAAGGATGACGTAAATTGGGTTGTCAAAATCGGTAAGAGTGTTACATGTGTGGATTTATTTTACCATTCGGGTAAGGTCTTGTTCAATTTTTGGCTAGCTTTAGATACTTCTCCTGCAATGTAGCGTAAATGTTATGGTGAGGAGTGTTCTATTCTCGGTCGACTTTTGCTCCTTAGGGGGAGGACTAAGGAGTCTTCCCATTTAAGGATCTCTTCTTACGGAACTCTGCGTCCGTGAGAATAACGTAAGTGTCAGTTAAGAATTGGACAAGGTCGCGAAAGAGAGCCTGCGTAAACCAGATCTTCAGGTTTGTCAGCCTCGTAGTTTCATTTGTATTGTCCGGCCCTAAGGCTATCGACAATATCTTATGGGCCTGCGTCGTCAGGATATACCCTGAGGTTCATCATCCTCGAGTAATATATGTACCTGGCAGCCCCATTCATTGAAGATCAGGACCTACTCGGTCGACGTGACTGCAAGGCCTTTTGAGGGCAGGGCGAATTCTCCACTTTCTTAGTCCTCACAGCAGCAAGCAGCTTCCTTCCGCTCGAACTGTGCATTTGTTAGGGTAGTTGGGTGTAAGTGTGAGTTCGTCTGTGCCTTCTGCCGAGCAGCCATAGCTTACACTCGAAGATCCCGTGAGAGGGTGTTACTCGTGTCCGGAGCAATTGGCCTCTCTTCTCGGTCTGCGGTTGGAGATTCACTCCAAGAACCTCGTTTGACGGAGGGTTTTCGGGGAACCACATTTTTTCCATGCCGTTATTCACGAGCATGGTGCCAGGCTTGGTAAGGTTAGCAATGTCTACATAATATATGCAAGACATTATTTTGGTTGATTTCTCGTTTTCGATTTGTAGGTACGAAGGTGCAATGGCAACACTAATCTCTGCGACCGTTGCCTTGGCCACCTTCGCGTAGGTGACCTTAGCCTTTCTTTCCTCCTTTTTTCTTCCTATGTTCTTTGCTTTTTGTATTTGTTCTTTCTTTACTGGACAGGTTCTATGGTTTTGTGTGAGCCACCACAATTGAGGCATTTCTGGAACGAACCTTTACATTCGCGCCAGGAATGGTCTTGGCTAGTGCATAGAGAACAAACTGTGATTGTAGCGTTGGGGCAACTGGCGGTGGTGTGTTCATTGTACCTGTAGCATTTGAAGCCCATGTGCAGGTCACTGAACTCCTCACGCTCAATCTGATCGGGGCAGATGCGGACATTAAAGAGGAGAAGGCCATTTTCTTTTGCCTTAATCGCCATTGTAGTGTCCGTGAATACTACTTTAAAAACGTGAGTGTAGTCGATTGAGTTGCCTCCAACCCAGGGGTAGAAGCGTCGGCAGATCAGACTTCTATGTGTGCGTATTTGTGGCGGTGCTTAAAATGGATTTCAGCTGTGTTTATGTGCAAACAGTTTGAGCGTTATTTACTTATTAAATCTATCGTGCGCTGAATGGACAATTATTGCACTGCATATGTATAAGAGCTGATTAGGCAATTTTTAACGCTAAGGGCTGTTATTCCAAATATGAACATAAGTATGAAGATTAAATGTATCTCAATCCTGATGGTTAAATTTTGTAGTACTCGTATGTCTAGAATGAAAAATTGTTTATAAAAGGATTATTTACAGTTAAAAAACTTAACTATTACTCGGAACTCTATTTTTTATTTTTTCCTTTTTTCTAAAAGTTTTCGTTGGATTTTCAAATTCTCAATTTTTATTTGTATTATTTTTGTATATACCTTTATGTATATTTAAAATTTGTATTTACATGTATAGATAGTGACATAGATATATAGGGTCTCGGTAACGAATTCTCTCTTAAAGTTTCGTAGGCTCGGTTAGGTTATCAGCGAGCTTCCTTAGGATAATGGAATATATATATATATATATATATATATATATATATATATATATATATATATATATATATATATATATATATATATATATATATATATATATATATATATATATATATATATATATATATATATATATATATATATATATATAGGAGCGGGCAATATGTTTTGCGAATCGGTAGGGCAAAACAGAGGAAGGGAGATGGCTTTTTGTAGGGGTGTTAAGACAAGTTATGACAAGTCAGCACCTGCAGCCGCACGCTCTTGCCTCGTCTATTTAAGAAGCAGTAGCTGATCGCAGAAATCATGCCTAGACTTAATTTGGATCTTCCCTTTTCTAAAAGTAAATTTATCGATCTAGTTGAATTATGTCTCTCTGACAATGTGTTTCGAGTAAATAATGAGTTTTATAGACAAATATTTGGCCTTAGCATGGGAAATCGTTTATCTCCGATATTGGCATGTCTCTTCATGGAATATTTTGAGACTGAATTCCTTTCCAAAATTTCTCCCTCTAACTTTAAATGGTTAAGGTACATTGACGATGTATATTCTGTATGGCCTAATGGCCATGATTTTGATAACTTTTTCAATAATTTAAATATTTTGCATGTTTCCATCAAATTTAAATATGAATGGGAATATGATAATAGATTACCCTTTTTAGATGTCCTCATTAATAACGATCACCATGAATTCAAACTTGACGTTTATAGGAAACCAACCCACTCGAAGGCCTATATACATTATTTTTTGTTTCACGATAATACTGTTAAAAAATCGGTAATTTCTAAACCTTCTCCTTTGAGCATATAAAATATGTCATCCTTCCTATTTAGATGCGTAAATTGTCATTATCAGGACCATTTTTTTCTAATTAGTATTACCCCGTTTGGTTCATATCGTCTGCCCATTTTGCAGCTAGGAAAACATTCTATGGTAATAAGTCTTCCCGCACAAATGACTTCAACAAATGTATAGCATTGCCATTTAATAATAAATTAAATAGTTTAAAGGACATATTTGGAAAAGCAAGTATTAATCTAGCCTTTAAATATAATAATTCCTTAAACCAATTGATGATTGCCAGGAAACCCAAAGAACATCATAACATAGGAGTATATGCAATACCATGCAACGATTGCCATAAAGTTTATATAAGGGAAACTGGGAGAAATCTAGACAAGAGATTGTACGAACACAAAAGAGATATTAGAGTGGGCAGCCAATGCAGTGCAATATTTTGCCATGTTAGAGACTTGAATCATTCGATCGATTTCAATGGAAGTAAAATGGTATTTAAATCGGCTAACTATGTTAAGAGAAGAATCGTAGAATCGAGCTTGATATCGTCAGTTTCTAATTTAAATCTATCTGAGGGTCAATTTTCTTTTAATCCTGTAATACGAAAGCAAATAGACAAAATAGTGAAATTTTAGCCCTTCAATATGTTTAGGCCTAACCCCTCCCCCCTCCCTCCTGATTAGCCACTTTTCTCATATTTTCTATCCAGTGTCAGTTGAAAAAGGGTGTGAGATACACCGAAACTGTTCTGAATTAAATTGTCTTCGGAGAATGTGTTTTAATTCCTCATCTTTTCTTGCGATATTGCATTAATTTTATCATATATATATATATATATATATATATATATATATATATATATATATATATATATATATATATGGCTAAGCTAAGCCATCTTAATACGACTAAATTTGCGAGACTTATTAAGCATCTCTAAATCTTAAAACTATAAATATGTAAAGCTAAAAGAACAATTACCATACATATATGACGCTATATGAATGCATACATTAATAATAATAATAGTATTATATTAATAATAGAATGATATATTAATAATAATAAACTAGGTATCAGTAGAGGGAGAATTAAAATTAATATCTCTACACTGACCTTATATTGGTATACAAATATGACGCTAATTAAACGCATACATTTATAATATTAATAATAATGTTGAGGTATAGCCGATATATATCTACCCTATGGAGGCGGGATTAGATTAGCTGAGCGGTGAGGAATAGAGCGAAAGGACGCCCAAGAGACCTAACCTCGGCTCCGATACCAAGATGAGGGGGAAAGATAATGAGGGGGAATAAATGGAGGGATACTGTTCTTCGAGTACGCAGGCATATAACAAAAGCGAGTGCAGATTGGCCGTTAATTACTAGATATGGCTGAATGCCGTTTCCTGATTATTTAAAAGAGAAGTAGAAAAATAATATGTAATAACACAACAAAAAAATACAAATTTACACAAATAAAATGAATCCGGATTATCCAGGAATTTGGGGGGTCGATAGTCGGACAAAAGGGACAAGTTAATAAGCTTAAGGCAGGAAAATGACCAACTTCGGATTGAGTCTTCAAAAGGCTATGCTGAGACACAATACAAATTAATAATTAGGGGGATGACCGGATTAAGGAATCCACACGCGTGGACGTCTTGTAAAAGTTAAAGCTTGGATGGCGAAGGAACGGGGGGAAATTCGAGGATAAGAATTGCAGAAGGTTGAGATTTACCTCGAAATACATAGAGGAGGGAGTACTTGCGCTGGTGAACGAGAACGGCCGTTCTTGGGAAATCGCCAATTGACTAGGGCAGAATTCCGACGGGAGAATTTCTTGCTTTTCGCTCGTGGAGACGAAAGCGGAGTCAAATCGAGAATAGATGTGTCTAGTGTTGGATTGCGAGCATGTAGTGCCTTGTTCCATCTGAACCTGGCGTTAAATATTGGCGGATGACAGGAGGAATTTCGCCTCCGGCCACAGAGTGGATTCTTCCGAAGTAAACAGAAGGCTGGGGGGGGAGGAGTGATGGACGTCTTCCAGCCAAGAATTTGTGATACCTGATAACTTCCCTCACTCTCTCATGCTTTCAGATGGTAGGCGGGAGGCAAGATTGCCTCAAGGCTTTGGGGAAAACCTCCATAAGTAAATACAGCTGCGTTTAGAAGCCTCTTCGCGTGGCTTTTAGGCCAGTTCTCTCGTCCTTTGACCTCGTGTGTGATAACCGCGTGGAGCTTCCCTGACTCAATTCTTTAACAAATAATAGTAATAATATATAACTATAAAGTTAAATTTCAAATTAATAACTCTACATAGAACTTAATTTCGGCATAAATATATGACGTTAAATGAACCCATACATTAATAATAATAATAATATTACTACTAATAAAAATAAATTAAACTCATTTCTGTATTGAACAGAATGTCCTAAATCAAAAACATACGTTTTAATATTTTGACCAAATGAAAAAACATCCTCTGGTGTCGGCTGAAAGGAAATGCACTTTTAAGCGATAAAAATTTGTCATTCATAATCACATTTGATAATTGCTGGACTAAAACTAAGTTCAATTTTTAAAATCATGTCAAATATTTTTTTATAATTATCCGTGAAACAGTTGCTTGATAAATGTTTTCAATAAAAATCCTGAAAATGATTAATGTAGCCATCGTTGTTTTCAAAGTCCAGAGTTGTCTGTTTAAAACCCATATAGAGGGGTTAAGAAGTATTTATAAATTGATATATGAATTAGCTTCGTGGTATTAACAGCCACAATACAATGCAAACCCATTCATCGGCATTGCTTCTGTCATGTCCTGCAAATTAAGGGTGATTAGTGAAAGAATGAAGGATATATCACAAAAAGTTTTTGCAGGCCCGTTTCATAGGGGTGACCCGGTATTAGCCAACTTATTCTGAGTGATTAATTTGTTGCAAATTGCAGCAATAACGCCTTGCTGTACTTAATTTTTGGGGGCTGCAATGACTAAAAACTAGGCCTTTTAAAAACTACCACTGTAAAGGTTTTTATTAAAATAAAAAAAAATCTTTGGTGCAACATTAACTTTCTGAAGGGCAAATTTACAACTTTTGAATATTGCTTTATCTATGACTAAACCTGTATTTTAAGCAAGAATTTCTTAAATTTATGTACAGAATGGTTACTGGAGATGGAAAGTTGGTTTAACTGCAATATTAAGTGCAAACTATCAATGAATTGATCCTAAATAAAAGCCATTCCTATTCCAGGAAGTAGTCTCCATTAGGATCTCCTTACTATTAAGCAAAAGGTTGCTGCATGCTTAAATGTTAAACATTTGCAACGTTCACATGAAACCCTTGAGGAAAATCCTCCTTTGCTGTTTGACCGAAAGCGAATCCTTTACATTCATGATTTTATACGCCCCTACGTGGCACGTTTGACCATATAAAAAAAATCGCGTTAGGTTAGAAAGGTTTTCTCATTCTTCATATTTTATTGATCATAAATGTGATAAGCTTTTAATTTACTTACGAGTACTATTACATCAGCTAAATAACAAAGTTTACTATGATATGAAGAATGTAGGAAAGCTAATACATCATTTACTTTATCAAAAAGGAATGAATTTGTGGAGGAAGTTGCTTCAGCTATTCTCACGCGACTCCCAAGAACTAAGAAGGGCCTTCCCAAGCAAACTAAGAAACTTTCGTCCGGCCTTTTCCCTACCCTTTGTGAATTGAGACAAAGAGAGAGAGAGAGTGGGAAATCAAAACTAGCCTTATCTCCTTTTCGCAGATAAGATTCTTTGTATCCCCCCTTCCGATTTCGACGGAAGAAGCTCTCTCTGGAAAAGGCATTTCTCTGCTAAGATGGGGACAGGCCAAACTTCCCGCAAATTTTAGAGTAATAAGATCAGTTTGTCAAAAAGTGATTTATGTCCTCTTTCTGGCCACCGTGATAACGGTCGGCTGCTGACCTTTACCCGCTGCATTTGAAGGTCAAAGCTAAACACCGTATTCCCCATTGTGGGAAGAATTCCAATCTGAATCCTACAATTCCATTGTTTGGTAAGTATTTCCACTTCTGTTCCTACTATAATTTCACCAAAATAAAAACCTTTAAATTTAATTTGCGCGTTTACATTATTTAGCATGGTGAGAAGCATAATTATCAATTCATATATAGTTACTGTGTTCTCACAGTGCGCGAAGAGAAGATAATAAATTCAGTGTCATAAAAGCGACTTGATTCTCAGTAGCAATTTTCATCGATAGAAATATTTTCCTCCTTTATGTGTTACCATAAAATTTCAAATATTAAATTGATATCGATAAATTTATTATTACTTTTAGTAAACAGAAATCTTTTCCTTTTCAACCTTCTAAATTCACTCTGATCATTGGTTTCGTAGTGAATCAAAGCAAAAGCAACTAGTGACCACACTAATTTGTGTCACAATGTGTTGGAAACTGCTGCAACTTCATTATACTTACTGCTCACAATATTTGACTCCTTGTCACATTAAATATTAATATTTCACAAGCACTTTTGGTGTATTTTGTGCTCCTATTTTCCCAGCTGTGAAACAATGTGGAGCTCAAGCAAAAATTCTTGGAAATGACTAAATGTCGGCGAAAAATCAGTCATTAAGGTCTAATAAATATATATTATCTTTCTATGAATAAATACAATATGTCTATATAAATAATGAACTTTGTCCGGTTAAAAGAGCTCGTACGTATTTTATTTTAATATTTCATTCGAGGTTTCTGTATTACTTGTGAATTATTTCCAATTCTTTCAATATGCATTGATGCTCTCTAAATTACATCTGAATTTCTTAGTAATATGCGTTAATTAATATTTCATTTTGAGGCCAACGATAGTGTAAGTACTATTCGCAAATGATATCTGCCATCGACGAGGTCATGATTACCGAACTTACGTAATAGAGACCACAGCCTCAAAACCATACATCTGCCTAGGCAATAATTATCTCTCATACAACTATTACATGCAGCCGAAAGAAATACCGTGGATAGATTGTACAAACACTCTCCTCGCAATCAACCAGATACCAATACAGATCCCCGCGATTATCGATTACCAAAACGGGATACACCAAGTACGTAACGGAACGAGTCGACATTGGAAAAAGAGGATTGACACTACTCTAAAGTCTCACATCACTAAACCTGAAAAACAAAAGGAAGATATACCTAGCTATTATTCAGTCAAAGAATAGTGTACCTAGTTATCCCTATGTACACTAGTACGAATTTAAATATTATCAAACTGCAAAGAATTCATATCAACGCAACATTAATTATAACAAGCACAAGAAGAAGAGAAATGATAAGACAACGTGAGATTTACAGAGAAACTGAAATGAAACCGAAGAACAAAATAATTGAGGAAAGAGAAAAGTGATTAAAATAAAAAAAACAAGAGGAAATAGAACAAGAAATCATAGGACTAATGACCCAGAAGCTCGGCAAAACTTTCTCACTCTCTCAATTCCCACCTCTCCTCTCATTTCATTTCGTGACATCTGCCCCTTGAGGGCCTGCCGCTTAAGAAGGACTGGCCACATTTTAATCCTCAATCGTCCATTGAAGAGTTTTAGCTCATGATTTAAATAATTAAGGACTGTGATGATTGTTATTGTCATTTTTGTTCCTTTGATTGACCTTAAGGCTGACGATGATCGACCTTAAGACTGGTCATGAGCAACCTAAGGACTATTTATGATCGACCTAAAGACTCGTCATTAGCGACCTAAAGATTGAGTAGAACCAAATTAACGACTGGTCTTGAGCGAAATAAAGAGCGGTCATGAACGAGTTAAAGACTAGTCATGATTGACCTAAAGATTGGTCATAATTTTTTTTCAAACTCCACTGAATTCGAGGTCAGATTTGCTGTCACGCCAAAAGATCCACATGTGTCATGGACGTGTAGCTAGCAGGTGCGCGCAAGATATAAGATTTCCTTTAAATTAATAATGACGACCGTACTTACAAGATGCTAATGGTGGATTATAGAATACGTTTAAAAGAGGTTAGATAGAAATGGCCATCCATTATCTTTTGTGCATTTAATATTGTAGTTAATAATAACTTACTTTTCATCTTCCGTAATAATGGTAGCCATAAATAACTCAGTAATTTTAAGCCAATAGAGAGAGGCAATATTTAAACGTTGTCAATTTTGTCTTTCTGACAGTTCATCAAGCACCCAAACACCATTTGTGTAGACCTTTCCTATTTTACAAGTTATGTAGCCACTGGTTCAGGACACTAAATTTTATAATTTTTGCCATTTAACGAAGGTCATGTCGAGAATTAAACTAATAAAAGATCTTAATAGCATCAAGATCAGTTTAGGTACGGCAGCCTCTACCCTCGAAATTTATTAGCCTGAAATCGCCTAAACGGATTTTTTTAAACAACTGTTAATGTGGCACTATTTACATTCTTTTACTCATAAAACATAAAATGCGTTAGCTGTGCTTCGCTTGTTACCACCACTGATAAATGGCTCCAAAAAAATGAGGAACTTTAAAAGGGCCAACGCATTACTACAACTCTAAAGAACTCTCGGCATTATTATACAAATTATCTTTAAATAACTTGCAGTAAATTTAGTAACAATTTGAACACTTCTAGCTCTTCTTAAAACTTGATTCATTTTCGGAAAAACTAGTAAAATAAAACCTGAAGCGAAATCTGATGAGCTAGAAGCTAGAAATTGCCTGATACGAATAGCCAAAAGGAGAATATTACGAGTACCTAGGGTGAGACGGACATGCAGGAAGCACAATTCTCCTACTAAACAGCATATCAAAATTGTTAACAACTTTAAATGTATTGGCTAAACTAGAATTGGCTCTAAGAAAAGGTTATATTCAAAGTATTTTAACAGCCTTTATTATGGAAGTTAATCTGACTATTTCCTGATTTTTCAAACACCTGCCAAAAGGGTAATCAGGGCCTGATTGAAAGACACCTTGATAAAAACAATAAGAGACATGAAAATTAGAAACCTATGTAAAACATGTATAAAAATTAATAAACAAGGAAACAAGAATTATCAAAATGTTAACTATTTATATAATTAGGTTTTATCATATAAATAGTAGTTTTTTCGACTTCATGAATAAAAAATAATGATATACTAATGCAAGTGCATATTCTGGGCAGATTCAATGTAAATAGAGTAAAATGGAATTTTTTAACTTCCTTAACATCATTTAAAGTCATTTTGAAGTAAATATTAAAATTGAAACATATTTCTGTTCTACTTATTGATAGCATCATCAAATCTTTCGGGATGAACAGTACTAGATTGAGACTCTCTGATCGTTTTTCACTAAGTTATGTCTGAAAAAGTGAACACCATTATTAACTATCGAGGGAGGTCAAACATGTTCTTATTGCTGAAGATTTTCTGCTTACAGGGGCCATTAAATAACCCAGGAACGGCTGTCTATCCATTTCTGAATAATAAACACTTGAGCTGAAGGCAGTAAGGAAGGTTAAAAAATTGGAAAAGTGGGGCCACATGAATTAAATGAAACTCCTAAATTATGATGTCCTAAATTCTGTTCATTGCATATTGTGAGACAGAATAGAGATTTTTTATTTAAGAAAATTTCATCTTGTTAGAAAAATGGACACTAAAATATAACTGGGAGGTTTCTTTCCTTCTACTTGACAGGAAGATAATAAACATCCATATGCCAAAGGTATTGTTACATCCAAATAGAGGTTATGGTTATAGTTTGGCGGAAGAGCGAAGAAATCATCCACTTTTTATTTTTAAGACCAGGAGAAACAATAAGAGCCCAATTCTATTGTCGACAGATTGCTGTAATTCATTTAAGTTTGGTCACCAAACAGCCTGCATTCCTCAATATACATGGAGCTGTACTACTTCATGACAATGTCAGGCACCACATAATTCAGCTGTGTAACCTTAACAATTGACATATGAAGTTCTGCTGCATCCTCCAGGTTAATCTGGCATTCCCTCACTTATTACCTTCTTTTTAAGTACTTTAAACTCAATAATCGGAATAAAAAGGGGCAATAATATGAAAGATATAACTCAACTTTAAACTGAATTTGTAACTAATAGATATAAACAATTTCATAAAAATGAATAAATAATACCTATAGTTTCTTGGTTTATGCCAATCTTTAACTTAATAATATAATAAGCCATTTTATGTAATACAACCTAATAGTAATATCAAGAATATTTACACATGTAGCTGAGATCATAGCTTGCAGCTTAAAAGGGTTAAATGAGGGTTAGGTCTTAGAACAGTGCTCATTTCGGTTAAAGGGTTATGGCGTCACACAAACGAACGCACACTCACTACTAACCATGATTTTTTCAGGGGGAGGGGAACTTATCGACACTTCCGAAGTTGCATTCGTTACGCAAAGAAGGATAGACAATCGTACAAATAAAGCAAGCAAAGATGACGAAAAAATCTTCCCAATAAACAAGCTTTTAAGCTACGATATGCAAGGTCGATCGGGACTATGAAATAGAGAGATAATTAATAGGGAATTCAAAGGACAAAGGAGAATTGAGGTAAACACGCGGCGAATATACAATATATAAATCTTTCCAAGAGAGAGAAAGAATAATGAAAATGAATCCAACAAACCACAAGAAACAGAAAACGGGAATTAGGGATTTTTTGCGAATTAGGAAATATTACTTCCGAAGAAAAATTTTCCCGTTTTTCGTTTCTGTGGTTTGTTGGAT
This sequence comes from Ceratothoa steindachneri, assembly GCA_963969495.1. Taxonomy (NCBI): domain Eukaryota; kingdom Metazoa; phylum Arthropoda; class Malacostraca; order Isopoda; family Cymothoidae; genus Ceratothoa; species Ceratothoa steindachneri. The sequence continues at coordinate 195,306,100 of OZ018318.1, forward strand.
TCATTTTCATCATTCTTCCGCACTTCTGAAAAATTTATACATTGTATATTCACCGAATGTTTACCTCAATTCTCCTTGTCCTTTGGATTCCCTATTAATTATCTCTCTATTTCATAGTCGCGATCGACCTTGCATATCGTAGTTTAAAAGCTTGTTTATTGTGAAGATTTTTTCGTCCTCTTTGTAGCCAAGTTGTCTAAGAGATGATTTAATTGAGATCAAAGCGGATGCTCGCTGCCTCAGTGTGCACGGTTAGGATCCCCTTCCTGTACGGATTTTTGGCGAATTAGGAAATATTACTTGCGAAGAAAAATTTTCCCTTTTTCAGTTTATTGGATTCACATATATATATAATATATATATATATATATATATATATATATATATATATATATATATATATATATATATATATATATATATATATATAAATATGTATGTACACGAGGGGAGGTCAATAGGTTTTGCAATTTGGATATAAGGAGACGAGATATGACGAAAAGTGGTTTATTATTTTTCAATATAAGTTCCCTCGACTTCAATGCACTTGCACCACTTGTCCCTGAGGCTTCGAATTCACGACCACCAGAAATCTCCCGACTGCTGTTCAATCCACTCCTGGACGGCGAGCTGGACATCTTCATCATTCCCAAACTGGCGTCCACGCAGTGCAGCCTTGAGCTAGCGGAATAAAAAGTAGTCACTAGGGGCCAGATCTGGACTGTAGGGGAAGTTGAGCTCCTCGAATCCTCACTCACGCAGAGCAGCTTGTGCAACTGTGGCCTTGTGGAATTTGACGACGTTGAAGTCGATCATGGGGCGTGAAGTTTCTAGGGACCCAATGTGTAGAGACCTTGGCCATGGCCAAATTGTCGTGGATGATGTTGATAACACTTCCATGTGATATTCCAAGTTTTTGCTCGATTTCTTCGACCTTCACCCGTCGATTTTCGAGGATCATCCTCTCCACACGGGCCACATTGTCCTCGTTCGTCACGTCTGACGGGCGTCCTGGACGGGGGTCATCTTCAAGGGACTCAAAACCATGGCGAAACTCCCTATTCCAGTGAGTAATGGTTGCATAGGAAGGGCCGGTGTCGGTGCACACTGTAACCATGCGTTCATGGATCTCTTTTGCATTCTTGCCTTCCTTGGTAAAAAATTTGATCACTGCGCGGTGCTTAACCTTCTCGATTGTTGAAAAATTTGTGACTGATGATCTGCAATCAGCTACTTCTTCTTAAATAGACGAGGCAGGAGCGTGGGGCTGCAGGTCCTTACTTATCATAACTTGTCCTAACACCCCCACAAACAGCCATCCCCCTTCTTCTGTTCGGCCCTACCGATTTTCAAAACCTGTGGAATGCCCCTCGTGTATATATATATATATATATATATATATATATATATATATATATATATATATATATATATATATATATATATATATATATAGTATATATATATATATATATATATATATATATATATATATATATATATATATATATATATATATATATATATATATATATATATATAACTTTTAAGAAATGAGGGACGAATGATAACAAGCGATTTCGTCATTTTTATTAAACCAAACAAGTTATTTTTTTGTTTGCGCGTTTATTTGCTTGTAGTGAGGTGTTTATTTTAATTATTTCTCATGTTTATCACGTAGGGTTTCCTATTTGTGACTTTACACTTAATGTTGTCTCTTTATTCACTTTGTTCTTTGTTTATTTTTTATTTTATGTTTTGATTCATTTTCTATTTTATAGTTCTTGTTTGGCAAGATTGTTTTGATTGGGTTAGTTTTAAATGCCGTGACTTCTTGACGTGTTTGGGTACATATATTCTTTTTCCGTTTATTTTAACTCCGTGAGAGCTGTGGAGCTACTCATAAATCCATGGCTCATCATTCCTTTTTTGTTTGATAAGTTGGAGGATGCTGAGACATTGGCAACTATGAATCTTTTCAGTTGCCTTTTTTTGCTTGTGTTGACATCTTGGTTGCTTTGGCACCACCAACCTTATACTTTTCAAATACAAAATCTTTAAATGTGTTCTGGTGAAGTGTAACTAAGTCTCCAAGGAATATTCTGATTCTGTCATTGAGGAGTAACTCATCAATAAGATTATCCTCTTCTCACGTTTTTCCCTTGTAGGCCCATTTTTCATGTTCCTTTACGTTCGGCTTTGCCTACGACTTGTTCCTTTTTCCACAGGCTAGGAGTTATTAATCGCTGATATATAATTTGAGGTCAAGTTCTGCTGCCTCTCTCCTTATAATGATGTTTTCTACGGCACCTTTCCTTGCTTTTTCTTCTGTAGTTGATGTTTCTCTAAGGAAGACAGTTCCTTTTTCTTTTGTGCTTTTCTTAATTTAGGTTTCTCCTCTCCTGTGGGCTTAGCCAGACTGAGTAATAATATTTCTGTGGAGGATAGGTTTTCAGGGAGCCACATCTTCTTTATACCATTTTTTACCACCCTCATTATTGGGAGTATCTGAGAAAGTTCCTGTTTTCGCTATGTTCATTCCGTGCGCGTATAGCATGTAAATTTTAGATTGGAATTATGAGACACGCAGATGTAGCAAAGCATGCGGTCGCAGCATTTCTGAGCATACGTATGTATTTAGTAGGCCGTCGAAGCTCACAAAGCACGCAGTGCCTTATCCCAAAATAAAGAGCCAGACAATGAATGATTTTTAGTTCGCAAAACTTCACAGACTTTTGATGCAATTAACATACAATCTTACGCCTGCTCAACTAAAGTTGAGTTGATTCGATTGGTCATCCATTTACATGCTTATTTGCAAATGCAACCCGAGCCCGTTTATATTTTTGACTTATCAATGACGAGCATGATGATTGTCTTTGTCCAGCTGATATGACAGTCTACCAGGAGATATTGATGGCACAAATTTCAACCACCTCTCAGTCTTCCCTTTGTCAGGTCGGTCTATTCCTACTATTTGGTTTATCAGGCTTCCATAAACTTATTTTTTCATGAGATTGATAAGATATTCTGGACTCTACATTTTGAGCACTTTATTGTTTGTAATGGCACCATTAAAAAGACCAGCTTTAAGATCATCTAGCGGAGAGAGACAGAGGTTTAACATATTTCTTAAGCATGTTACCTGGATAATGTACACGAGATTAAACTAAACCTGGTTGATAGGCAAACGCTGCTGGTTATTTCTACAAGAAAAGTAATTGTTAGGATCACTTTAGACACTTAAATTTTTCTAACCTTTTGGAAGCCTTCAATTTTCACTGGCAAATATTATGGACGATGGTGTGATAGCAATACAGTTTTCCTAATCATATTGTAGGCTAATATATATATATATATATATATATATATATATATATATATATAAATTTATATATATATAAAATTAGGGCCAAATTTTTAAACAATATTTACCATCTCAAATTTAAATTCCCTACTGTTTGCAAAGATATCCGTTCCATAATCTTTCCGGATCTGGGTTTTTTAAATAAAAGATTTTCAAAAGAAATTACATCTCTATTTAATAAATTCTTTTTCCAGACCAATTTTAAGTTAATTTTCATAAATAGACACCACATAGGATTATACCTTAATTGTAAGGACAGAATCCCGCCTGAAGCGAAGTACTCCATTATTTATGAGTTTACTTGCCCCAATTGTAAACTGGAGAGATACATAGGCACTACGGTGCGCTCGCTGAAGGCGAAGTTCTGTTCCCATTTGGGTGTTAGCCACAGGACAGGGAAGGTTCTCTCTACGAAAGAATTCTTCCCTGTTAGGCTTCACTCTTTTAATTGTAAAACTGAAATCACAACGGACGATTTTAAAATTTTAAAAACCATCCCTGATCCCATATCATTAAGGATTCTTGAATCTATGTATATTAAATACCTTTGTCCTCCCTTAAATTCCGATTCTTCTTCTCACCCACTACTTCTACTCTGAACAAAAAATATTCTAAACTTCCTAACCTTCTCTTTCTCCTTACGCTCCTCGCCCTTTCTCCCCAGTTATCCTTTAACGGCTGATTGGTTAAGGTTAGTTTATCTCGATGTGTTTCCAGTGTTTCCTCAATCATTAATTTTTTAACTCCCAACATAATAATCCAGAAATATCAATTACCTGTAAAATTTTCTCACCCCCCACCCTTAATAAATATTAAATACTTTCCATATATTCATAATTTGGATTTTCTGTTAAAATCTAACTTAAATTGTTTGTCTACTCCATGAAGTGTATTTTTCAGTACCCGAAGATGGATGAAAAGTTCACCTAAAACGTTGTATCTATCAAGAAAATTAAATGAATTTCCCTTTATACGTCCTTTCGTTCATATTTCAAATTATATATATATATATATATATATATATATATATATATATATATATATATATATATATATATATATATATATATAAAGCGGGAGTAACTTCATACTAGATGCTTTCCCCGGTAGCGTATTGGTGAGGGTGGGGGAAAATCTCCCTGCATTTTCCAAACTTTTGCTAGTTAAAATATTCATACACTCTCAAATTACACTAAGATCTACAAACGCGGACAATAAGTTAAGATGACGAAATGTAACATCAGTGGGTTTAACGAAGTAGCAAGTGAAAAATCATCCGAAACTTTTATAAAGATAGAAAAGATACACCTAAGATTGGCATGGGTTTTCTCTTCCATTAAAGCACCAAGTTTCCTAACAAAGATTATAGGCACAACCTAAAATCAGTTTCTACGGATCTAACTTATTCAAGTTGTAGTGACTGACACCACTTTTATAGTGAAGTTCATCACCTTTATGCGGTAATTTTATGCCTCAATTTGTAGGGTAAAATTGCCCTATAATTGGAATTGAGGACATTGATGACTAATTTTCGGACAAGTAGGTGGTAAGGTATGGCAATGAGCCATTGTTTTAGGTACTTTATTTATAAAAGGGTAAACTATGTGTTAAAAGTGAATTAACTATACGTTAATAAAATGTAAAAAGACCTTAATTAACACTAGCTCAAATTATAAGTTGGTAGAAAATGGTAACTTAATTTACAGTCACACTGCAACGAATTAACTGAATTGAAATAAAATTAGTTACTAAATTGAATTGTATTCCACTAGATTGAATTAATCAACTTTCATTTTCCACGTGGAAAGTAATGCGTTACATTTGACAAAACAACTAGTCTTGCCTACAAGAGCGAAATGGAGATTGCCTGGAGAATTATCGAGCAAGTTAGAACGGTCGAGAAAACAAAAGCACTTATCTGGGTAATCAAATCCTAGAGGAGACTAGTTGGAGAGTTGTCCTACGATGCGCAGAAGGATTTTATTTTTCGAGAAGTGGGTGTAAGAGACTAATTGGGGTGTTGCCGAACGCAGAGGTAGCTTGTAAAAGCACGAGTTGTTGACAATCTTGCTGAGAATTGTGGATAATTGACTCTTGGAGAGTTTTCGAGTGACGCCGGAGTATCTGCGGAGGGAGTGGCTCATTCTCGTGTTTAAGGAGCTTTCAGAGTCTGGCCTTCCGTTGAGAATTTCCTAGATATTGCAGAGTACATGAGCTGACAAACTACTTTGAACTCGGTACAACACGAGGTGATGAGTGATGCGAGTCGAGAAGCAGATGGATTGGAACTCCCAAGCTCTAGCTCTAGGTTCGCAAAGAACGATCTTTGCGAAATACTTGGAAGAGAACAGCACTCCGCAGATCGGCAGCCGCATGAGCGTGGTAAAATTGAATTTATCTGAAATCGTCTGCATTCGTGTCAGAACTTCTGAGACCGTATGAAGAAGAGTTTTCTTATCAAAGCTCTTTGTATGCCTCTTCGTAGGGAGTTGGTGGTTGTAGGTTAGAAGCCCATGCGGAGAGGAAGCGGTTGGAATGCAATGCGTAAGGCTCAGAGTGTTTCATTATTGTTCAAAACTCATACAGTCTTAGAAACACTGGTTTGAAGAGGAAATATACGTATGGTTGCACATGATGCAGAGACCCCACGTGGAAAATAGGCAGATCCGCTAAAAATTCTTTTAAATACTAAAAAAATTGACTAATATAGATTAGGACTCAATATAAATACAATATTACCAGACTGCTAGTAAAGGTAACTATTTTGAACATCTAAACAAAAGAAAACACTTTAAGAATAGAATCGATAAATATTAGTCTAAATATGACTTTAAAGTTGTAAAAGTTGTGAAAGTGAATCTTACCCAATATCTTATATTCCTTCTACCTGTACTTCATTCCCTTCTTTTTTGAACTAACCTCAAGTGAATCATAAGTTCTTTGCTGTTTAGTACATCAATAAGTAATAAAAAAAATATAGCAAAAACATCCCACGCAGATTATAATTTAGAGGAGGTTTTAGCATCTTACAGAAAGCAAAAAATGACACCGAGATGGAATAGATCATGACCTCCATAAACAACATACTGTAAGACCACGGTCATCAACCAACCACGCACAGGAAGAAAGATTGCTAGCAACCCTTCTTCGATCCCAAAGGAAATCTGTAGGACAAATGGCTGGTGAGACAGGAATCCCTGAAAAATGTACCCATCGAAATTTGAAGCGATCTCATTGGAAATATACACTAACATTAATCCACCCTCTAAATGAAGACGATCCTGAGCGGAGACATGAATTTTGTGATTGGTACTTGGGCAAATGCGTGGACCCTGGAGTACACTATCAATCTAAAATTGTTCGGAGTGAGTGAGGCCGACCTAAAGTTAATTGGTTTAATTAAATTCCACAATTGCACCTACTGCGGTCTTTAAAGTCCGTAAAATACTATGCAAAACCATTTGATTTCACCAGATATTAGAGTGTAGTATGATGTATCAGTCTTTGGCATCCTAGGGTCATTCTCTATTGACTAAACTTTATTACTAAGGATGATTTCCTAGACTTTCAGTAGAAACTCGTCGGTTCACGCATCGATGAGTTGTTTGGTGACGATAAGATGTATCGATTCTGTCAATCGGCTTTGT